>JARWLC010000017.1:55692128-58092128 GCA_033318265.1 Phyllotis vaccarum
AAGGCCAGCCTGGGCAACACAGGAAGCCCTTGTAATAAATAACTTTTCTCCAAGAGTACAACAACAGGACATTATTAAGAGGGGGGAGTCTGTAACTCCAACTCGGTCTCTTGAATTATGAATGGAAACAGAACACAGAAACAGGACAGAGCTAGCAGCATCAGCTTAGAAGGCTATCTACCCTACAGCAGGTGGAAACCAGTAAGTCATATTTCTGAAACAAAGAGAAAAATTAAGTAACCAAACACCTGTGTTTATGTGTCTGTCCCCTCACACACACACACACACACACACACACACACACACACACTTAAATAAATAAGCCATGCAAGTTTTTGTGAATGGTTTAACTTTGTGCCTCAATTTTCCCATCAGTAAAACAGTTTTGATGAACTCCTTACCTCAGAGAACTGAGGAGAAATGAGACAATCCTTGGAAAGCATTAATGAGATGTCGGGGATTAGTAATGCTCCACAAATGCTATTATCTTCAATATTTTGTCACAGGAGAAGTCAGAAGCTGTGCCAGCCAGCTTTCCACTCTCTGTAACTAAATACCTCCAATCAACTGAGAAGGAGAAAGAGTGTACCTGGCCTCATAATTCTAGAGATTTCTGTGCACTGTCCATGGCTTTTGAGTCTATGAAGAGTCAACTACATGACAAGAACACAAGGCAGAGGAAGTGACTCCCCTCACGGAAACTGGGGAAACAGAGAGAGACAAAGACATCAGAGACAAGAAACGAACTCCAAAAGTCCCTTCCAGAATATACCCACCCTCAATGTCCCAAAACCTCCCAATCTCACCGCCTGCAGCACACAGCCCACTAGGGAACATTCCAGAACTGAATTATAGCAGGAGCCAAAACATATAGAAAGGGGGAAGAGAAAGAGGAAGGGGTAAGAAAAGAGAGAGGAGAGATGGGAGGGGGGAGAGGACAAGGGGGAGGGAACTTAGAAAGAAATAGGCCAACCAGCCAATGAGAAGCATAGGCAGATGTTTAAAGGAACTACCAATGGCAGACCTGCTAAGTCTACCAGGATTTGCATCCATTTGTTCATAGTAAAAACAAGACATCCTTCTATAGCCTGTGCTGTGCCACCACCACCCTTACCAGAGAAGGATGAAGCTGTCTTTACATAGATCTGTAGGAAATACTGAAGCATACACACATGAGGGACCAGGATTAGACCTGCAGACTTATGACTGTGGCTTTACCTTGGGGTGAAAACTTTTTCTCCTAACCTCAATTTAAATGTGCTTAGTCATCATGAAAGCTGGAGAAGTGTCAGAATTATTTTCACAGGATTTGTGGATGCAGCATCTAAAAGACACATCAAGCTGCTTAACGCTGAGAAATAAGATTAAATGAAGTTTTATGTTCTGTTTGTTTCTGTAGTGTTTAAATGGTTGGCATACATCCAAATTACATTCATAATTTTTAGAATAATGAGTAAGATTGGTTAAATTGAGCCAGTGAGGTGGCTCAGCAGGTAACAGCACTTGCTGCCAAGCCTGATGGCCCGAATTCAATCCACAGGACCCATATGTCAAGAAAAGAATCCGCTCGGACAGTATCATGTACATTTTAGGTATCCAGGACCCTTTCTCATTCTTTCCTACCAGATGGCAGTTTGTATTCTGAGCTCTTCAGAAAGAAAAGAAAAAATAGATTTATAAAGCATGCATTTTCTCTAAAGCCCATTTCCACAACTTTAGTCTGACCCATCTGCCGAGAGACCATTAGGGTACTGCTCTAATTGGAAGAAGAAAAGTTATTGTGGCTGGGGTGGGGAGTACTTGTCCAGCATGTCTGAAGCCCTGAGTGACACCCCAGCACTGGGCAGGGCCAGAGGAGCCCCCTCTGTTGCTAGCTCTCCACTATTAAAGGCTCATGTGTTTGACCATTCCCCAGCTCCTGCCGCTGTCTGAGGAAGGGCCTAGCTAGAAGAGGTAGGTCATTAGGGGTGGCCCTTTGAGATCTATCCACCTCTGGTTCCAATCCCCTCTCTTTGTTTCTGATCTTCGCCACAATGCAAACAAGACCCCACCCTTGTTCTCCCCCTACTACATAGCAGTCCAGTCACCATGCTTCCCCACCATGTTGCACTGAGACTTCTGAAGCCAAAGTAAACTGCCTCTCCTTCGAGCTGCTTCATTTGGGTAATTTGTCACAACTATGAGCAAAGTAACTCTGGCATCAACTCTTAAGCTGGAATCCCTTAGACTGGAATCTATTATCTCCTGACCTGATCCTTCCCCCATATCTTTACATCCACCCAGCAGATTAATCAGATAGAGCCCTTCTCCAATAATTAAAAAGAAGAGATAAATTCAGAGTAGGAGTCCTAGACACAGAGAAGAGAATCCTCCTTGGCACTCAAAGAGGCTTTTCAACTGTTTCAAATCAACAGCAGCCTCTTTCCATAGCCTTACTCATGAGTCTTAGAGAGGGTGGTACCCAAGGAGGAGAGTCACATGCAAGATGCCAGGCTGACTACAGGTGAGGAAGGTGTTGTACTGTTGAGGGATCCCCAAAGATACCAGGGAGCTGGATTCCATTGTAAGCAAATGAGGGTCAGTTTATTGTTTCAGACAGGTTCAAACAATCCTGGGTCGAAACCCTTTGTTCCAGCACAGTGGAGGGTTGCAGTCAGCAGCCCAGAAGCGAGGTTTTTTTTTGTTTTGTTTTGTTTTTTTTAAAAAAAAAAAAAAAGAAAAGCACACATAAGCAGGGTGCTACACGTCTTGGCATTTCAGTATTGGACAAAGGGGTATGGGCTACAGTAACTACTGGCTACACTTTCAAACCCAAGCCCTTAGTCTATTGGCAAACTTAAGTTTTAAATCTATTGGCTGTCAGGCCCATGCCTAAGATTCTTCCCAGACTCTCAGATCTGGCATTCAATGCTTTTTTCCTAAAATAAAGTTTGGTAATGATAAATCCATGCCTTCATAGAAGGATGTATCCATAGCTTCTACTCAACCCCTTCAGCCAGGTACTCAGAGTAGCTTCTCTGACCTGTACCAAACAGGCCAAATAACCCAGAGCCCCCTCCTCTTACATGCAGTACTGAGATGATAGTTGTGCCCTTCAGTATGCCCCAGGCTGGCTGTCTTTCCTACATAATTTGGTCACTGCTATTGCAGGACATAAGATTTTCTTTCTTATCTAAAAGTCGAGAGTTAACATTGTTTTGGGTCTCATTATTTTTCCATTTCTTAATCAAATCATCACTATGACTGATTTGTAAACTGCATTTTTCATGGACGCACAAAAGTACGCTGATTTGTTAGGGGTGGGTGGTCTGAATCTTTATAACTCTAAACTACATTATAAGGTCTGAATTTAAATCCCTAATGGTCTATGCAGTGACTTTGACTGTGAAGCAGTCTAAAACACTGCCTGAACTTGGGTCCTTGTGATCATGGAGGCAGTCAGAGGTAGAGATGAGCCTGTCACTCCCCTATCCACCCAAAGACTTAAAATAAGAATGAGTAAGAGTAGCGGCCAATTCAGAGTACAAGCCAAGTGCCTAAAGCATACAGGGCCAAAGCTGACTACTTCACACATTAATTCATGGAATGCTCTGTGTGAAGCTGCTGCTACCCTTGCTCCCAATTCTTAAACAAGGACAATGGACCTTGGAAAGGTTGGTTACTTTCTGCATTTATCACAGATTCCCAAACAGAATCTAAACTCAGGTTCTGAGATGAGATCTTGGGCTTCCTCAGGTAACCCCAGGTGGGTCTAGAGCTGGCTGAGGGCAAGGACTAGCCTGAAGTTCTGACTGTAGGCCTTTGTACCTCACCAACCTCATTTTAAGTGTTTCTATGGACCAAATATCTGGGTCTTTAATATGCTAAACTACCTCTCTGCCCATTGAGCTGCATCTGCTGAGCTCAGTAATAACCTTAGCAAAGCAGATCCTAGAGAAGTCCTGGGTGACACCGAGAAGGACTCAGGATGCTGGGAGATTAAAGAAGAAGGACCAAGGCTCAGGGTAGCATTTCTCACCCGTTGCAACATAAGAGCCTGAGAAGCTATGTCTGTGGGTACCATTTAAAAGAAGGCCTTGACTTGGGCATAGGGGTGAATAATTGAGCCAACGCTTTCTTTAGTGTGGGAATGGCTGAATGTTTTCTGTAAATAACCAAACAGCAGAGAGTTTGAGTTTGATAAACCTACTGTCACAAGTTCCTAAGGCTGTCACTGTAGAACAAAAGCAGCCACAGCTATAGTAAACAAAATCAGTGTGGCTTTGATCCAAAGGAGCTATGCAAAAACAGGTGGCAAGCTGGCCTGGGCCTGTGTGTCAGACTTGGCAGAGACTGCTCTGATGCTTGACACAGGCATGCCCTTTCATTCTACAGATATATATTAAGTGTCTTCCACTTGACATGTGTGGCTCTGACTGAATAAGAGAGATGAGCATCACCACCCACATAGTCCCTAAAGGGGTAGGGGAGACAAAATCAGTCCTCTGGTGGGAGTAAATCTAAGAGAGGTTTCTGGCCCAGCTAGCCCTGTAGTCTATATTTGCCTGTTGCTGCTTAGCCCCCCAAAATGACTCAGATGCTTATATTAATTACATGTTTCTTAGCCTATGGCTCAGGCATATTGCTAGCTAGCTCTTGCATCTTAATTCAAACCATTTCCATTAATATGACTTGCCACTTTGCCCGTGGCTTGCCTATTCCTTTACATCTTGCTTCTTGGGCAGCTGGATCATGTCTCTCTCGACTTGCCCTGTATCTATGCTCAGATTTCCTGCCTGCTTCTAAGATGCCCTGGACTAGGCCAAAACGGTCCTTTTATAAATCAATGATATTCACAGTACACAGAAGGACATCCCATGTCAAGTAAGGAAAGCTTCCTGGGAGATGATAGCCATGCTGTTTTCTCAATAGCCTGACACTGAGGAACACAGTCACCAATGGCTCCTTAAGAGACGTTCCATCGAGACAGCCTGAGAAGGCCCACGCTTTTCCTTACGGGTTGTCTGTGGTCACCAGCTCTTCCTTTGTGCCCCCAGGCTCAGAACAGCTACAATGATGGAGACTATGAAGGAGCAAGGAGGCTGGGCCGGAATGCCAAGTGGGTGGCCATTGCCTCCATCATCATTGGCCTGGTCATCATCGGAGTCTCCTGTGCAGTGCACTTCTCCAGGAAGTAAGTAGGCTTTTAAAACCTTTCCTGCCACTGGGTGCTTTTCTCAAATGCTAATGGGAATCTATCAGGCTAGGTTAAGATCAGTTTTAATAGTGAAATCAACAGAGTCTTCATGTTACACAGATCATGCAGGGTAGATGCAAGATCTGCCTCCCACAGGATCATTTGGAGACCAAGGCTGTCAATCACTCCACTATATTCTATCAGGGAAGCAGAAATGGGTTCCACTTGACACAACCATAGCCATCTTGAGTCATGGCTGCCATGACTGTCAAAAGAATGACCCATGTCAGTTCTTCCTGATTGCTTTCCCTTCAAACTACAAATAGACAAAACCACCAAAGTAAGAGTAAAATTTTACAATCAGACCCAGGCCCGAAGGGGTACATCTACCCTTCAATACCATCTGAGATAAACTAGGGACACTCCAGCAAGGATGAAGTCATCTTTTCCCTCCTTTCTGACCCGAGCTGTAGGGATCCAACTGTTGTGTTGCCTTGAAACAAGGTTTCATCAGCAACCCCTCCCACCCCCACCCCCGACACACACAGTAACATGTACTCTGCAATACTCATCTGACACATCAGGGCCAGTCCTCACACACTGGGACTAACTTGGTAGTAAATAGTCTAGGCTTTGAGGACCTGTGGTCTCTGCCACCACCTCTGTGATAAGTATTGAGCTCTGCCACAGGGAACATGGGAAACTATAGATAACATGTGAATAATCAGTATGGCTATGTTGCAGTAAAACTTTATTTACAAAAACAAGTATTTTTATCTGTGGGCTATAATTCCCCAACCTTCATTTCTAGAACAAGAAGTGATGTCAGGCTAAGGCACAGAGTAAGTAAAATCAGAGAGCCTATGTGAATTTTTCCACTGCTTGAGCAAATGTCACTTAGCCTCACAATTACAGGACTGAAGCCTGTCACATGGCTCCACTTGACTGTCAAAGGGTAGGAGATGTGAAGGTATAAATGGAATGTCTAGAATTATTCTAATATCTGCAAAATTATGTCCTGCGTAACTTTGGATTATGCTTGCCTCGTTCCTAGCTCAGGGGCAGGAAAGCCATGTGCTTTGGGATCACCCATGAGCTCTCCAGTCATAGAGAGGGAGGCTGATGCTTCTCTCCGGATTTACACATATTTTTTTCTGAACTCTTTAATAAGCTGGAATGAACTTCCCCTGATAGATCAGTGCCACTTTCCATTAGAGTTTTGACAAAAATGAAGGACACATGTGCAGAGCCTGAGCCCAGAAAGGAGAGACAAAAACCACAGGACTAAGAATCTTTCAGCTTTTCTTCCCCAGCAACCAAGTCTTCTACATCCTTGATCAAAGCACATTGCCCCTTAAGCTGAGAGGGCTAGCTGCTGCTGCTGCTTCCTCCTCCTCCTCCTCCTCCTCCTCCTCCTCCTCCTCCTCCTTCTTTTGACTGCATTGACCAAAGAGACTCATATGGATGAGGGAGGAAGTCACACTCTTAATGTGGATAGATCAGCTAGCCCAACCTTGGCAACTGAGAGGACAGAAGATGTCACAGGAGATCAACTTTCTACCAGATAAGCCAGATCCACAAGCAATGAGGACTCATTGAGATGGATGTGGGAGTCCATGTCCTAACAGAAAGTGTCCCCAGGGGAAAGCAGATGGCAGTGTCTAAAGAAAAGGAAAGGAAAACCAAAAGAAGAAGGGAACTCAGAATTTCTTTAGATGACAGTAATAAATCTGATGATGTTGGCCTGGAATGGGGGAAAGATGAGAATACTGGAGAATAGATGAGAACATGCTGAACTTCATTCTTAAAGAAGGCACCGTGTGTGTGTGTGTGTGTGTGTGTGTGTGTGTGTGTGTGTGTGTGTGTGTGTGTGTGTGTGTGTGTGTGTGTGTAAGGGACTGTGAAACATGGGTAATAGTAATAGTTGCCTGGACCTAGGTCCTCACTTACCACTTACTCCAAACCAACTGTTTAACTTTCTCAGACCTCAGTTTCTCCAGTGATTGACAGTCCATAAAGCTATTGTAAGTATTGATCAGGTGACAGAGTGTGTAGTTCAGTGGCTGCTTCTTAGCACACTGAGAATGTAGACCACTTATTGAAAGCTATTACTATTACTATAGACATGGCAAGAGAGGACCTTGGATGGTAACAGAACTTTAAAAGGTGTAGCCATGAGCCAAGCTCACAGGACAGTGCACTAGGGGAAGGAAACCAGTCTTGATTTTATTGTGAAAGCACACGCTCTCCAGATTAGACTTACAACTAGGTGGGTTGTAGTAATAACAGCTTTCATTGGCAGAGATTCTGTCACACAGCAGGCAACACTTGGAGTTGTCATATGACAAGCTTATATAAACACTCCAAGCAACTCAAGAGGTATTGCCATGTTGCAGAGAAAAAGTCTGAGGTAGAGATGGCTGGCAGGGTTTAATTGCAGCTCCTTATGCTGGGTTCGTGTGTGTGTGTGTGTGTGTGTGTGTGTGTGTGTGTGTGTGTGTGTGTGTGTGTGTGTGTGTGTGTATTTCACAGGGATGCATATGTGTGTGCAGGTGGATTCACCTCTGCAGGTCACACGGCAGTCACAGGTTGATGTTAGGATGTGCTCTTTATCACTTTGCCACCTTATTGCCATAGCCTTTCTCTGAACCCAGACAGATGTTTGTACCCTCAGCACTGGGGGGACTGATGCACACTGCCACACCTAGCTCTTATGTTGGTGCCGGAGGTTTAAAATCATACTTGTACAGCAAGCACTTTACTTACTGAGATGTGTCCCACTCCAAGTGCTGGGTTCTTAACTATAGCGTCACACTACCTCACTGCCTTTTCTAGTATGCTGAGGGAGAGGGATAAACTGCTCCTGCTTTACAGTCAGCTTCAGCACTCATTGATGGTGGCGACAGGACCATGAGGTTTGTAATGAGTCCGAGCCAAAACACACAGATGTCAGGGTTCAGGCAGGGAACATACAGGAATGCAGTGGTGTGGTTAGAAGACAATAAGGAGGAGGTATGGGGACTGTGGTGACCATCCCTCAGGATGCTGATCTCATTTTTAGAAGGTGTTAGAAATCTTATTTAGATGTTGGCAACTACCCTGTTTAAACCCATAATAATACATAAAATGATGACCATACCTGCAGGTTGGAAGCTGTCTACTTGGCAATCTGAACATGTAGATCAAACATCATATCGCCAGAGCTGGAGAGACAGCTCATCGGTGAAGACTGCCTCTTGCTCTTAACCAGGAACTTAGTTTGGTTCCCAGCACCCACATTGGGCAGCTCACAACTGTCTGTATCTACAACTCCAGAATCATCAGATACCTTCTTCTGGCCTCCACCAGCACTTGCACACATATAACACACACACATATACACACACATACACACATACACTCATACACATACATCTGCCCACATATAACACACACATACCTGCACACATATCACAAACACACATATACCTTCACACATATAAGGCACACACACTTAAAAATTAAAAACTTTTTTTTAAAAAGAGAAGTTCACCCCTAAGATAACACCACCCAAGTTTTTTTTAGCAAGGCACTTAGAACTCACCACACATAAGTACTTCCACTATTCACACTATAAGGTTCCCAGATGGTGTTGGGGCATTGATGTATGCATGTTTATGGTGGAAGCACTCCTAATATCAATAAAAGCTATGAATTGGAGGTCACCTCTCCATTCCTTCTTCTTCAGGGATTGTGTTGCACAATGATTAGAACCTGGGTTTTGCATCAACTTTTACCAGGATTCAAATCCTAGTTCTGACCTGGGTTGGTGCTGTACACCTTTAATCCCAGCAGTCAGGATGTAGAAGCAAGGACAACCTGTTCTACATATCGAGTTCCTGAGCTACATAAGTGAGATCTTGTCTCAAAATAAAACCTTGAGCTAACACACAGACCATCTGGGCAAGCTGTTAAATTCTCAGACTTCTCTTTCCCTACCTATCTATAAGGTCAGACTCCTTTTAGATTCATTTCTGCCCAAGTTATTAAAAGAGAAGAAGAGGGTTTCTAGAGTTAGAACCTCAAGGAGAAACTCAAAAAACCTAGAATTCTCCCAAAGGTGAGATGAGAAAGTGTTGAGGCCAGTCCAGGGTACAGACTAAGACCCTGCCACAGATAAATATTTGTCCTTTGTGTATAAGAGAGAGAGAAAGAAGTCAATTACAATCTTCCAGTAAGCTGAATAGTAGAGTCAAATTCTCTGTAATCCTTTAAAATAAAAATATCCCCACCCTACTTTATGGGAACTGAATGGCCTTGTGGAACTACTAAGCAGAGGTCCCCACGCTTTGCAGTGCCTAAGAATCACCTGGAAAGGCTTATAGGCATTCTTATCCAAAACATGCCCAGAGGATTCCAACTGGGTAAATCAGACATGAGGCTGGGAATCTGCAATTTATCAGCTCTGATCAACCCCACCCAGCACACACACAAACACACAAGGGTTTACATCCCAGTGTTTGATAGAAACCTCGTGGTCCAATCCAGGCCAGTTTCTTCCTCCAAGTCCGGAGGAAAAGGCACAGTGGTCAGTTTTCCTTCACATCAGCAAACTCCCTGTCCTGGCCTGTCCTAAGTCAGTGCCAAGGCGGGAGTAGGGTTACGGACATGTGCATGTACCCACAGCAGGCTCTGTTGGAACAATCTGGAAGCCAGCAAGGACCTCACAGAAAGGAAATCTGACTACAGAGGACATAGCCTGGGTGAGGCAAAGTCATGAATTCAGATTTCTGAGTTTAATTCAAAACTCCTCTCTAAAAAAAAAATAACTAATATTTTAAAAAAAAAAAAACTGTAAAGTATCTGTTAAAATAAAACAAAACAAAACAGAGGGAGCCAGGCATGATGGGATACACCTTTAGTCCCAGCACTCAGGATGTAGAGATGGGAGGGTCTCTGTGAACTAAAGCCAGCTTGGTTTCTATGCAACTAGAGAGCTCCAGGACAACCCTACTTATTGAGACTGTCTCAAACCAAAATAAACAAACAAAAAAACACAAACAGGAGCTGGAGAGGTGGTTCAGTGGTTAAGAGCACTGGCTGATCTTTCAGAGGACATGGGTTCAATTCCCAGCACATACTCAGGCAACTCCAGTTCCAGGGGATCTGATGCCCTCTTCTGGTCTCCAAGGACACCAGACATACACGGGGCAAACACACATATGCTGACAAAACACCCACACCCAGAAAATAAAAGCAAACAAATCTAATAATAAATGGACTAGAGGGATGGCTCAGAGGCTGAGAGCTTTGCTGTTCTTCCAGAGGACCTGAGTTCTGTTTCCAGAACCCACATCAAGCAAGTCCACAGTCCTACAGCTCCAGGAGACCCAATACCCTCTTTTAGCCTCCAGGAGCACTGTGATCACATGCAAATACACACACGTGTAAATAAAAATAATAAGTATCTTCTAAATAAACAAAAATCTGATCTTTATAGCTAGCATGACAGTATATATCTGTAACCCCAGCACCTGAGAGGCAGAGACAAAGAAACAAAATCAAGAGTTCAAGGTCATCCTCAGCTATATAACAAGATAAAGATCAGCCTGGGTTAAATGAGTCCCTAGCTAAAAAATTAATCTCAAAAAATTAAAAATTAATGTAGATCAATGGTAAAGTATCTGCTTAGCATGAGCAATATCCAAGATTTGGTCCCTGGCACTGAAAACTATTATTGTTGTTGTTATTATTATTATTATTATTATTATTATTATTATTATTAAAAGTAGTCTTTATCCTCATCAAGAAAATAATAATCAAGATGGAGAAAAGAACTTATACATGGCCCATGTTTCCATTGTGCTTCTTTAAACAGTCCCAAATCATAATAGTCTTTAACTATACTCATAAAGTTCTTATTCATCTAATTCTATAAACTAACTCACATAATGTTGGGGACAGTTTCATGTCATCAAATTCAGAATAACTGAGAATCATGCAAATATTCAGTATTTTGCATAGAACAAAATCTTGTCAGGCGGTTCTGGTCCAAGCAGCATCAGGAATTTCAAGTCTTTCAAAGTCAGGGCCTTCTCTGGCCTCAAGTCACCAAAAAAAGTGCAGAGATGAGTCCCCCTGAAAGGCGGTATTTCTCATCCTAATATATGCAAATCCCTGGCCCAAGTCAACATGTCTACAGGGTGTTCTGTTTTCCTAAGTACTTTGAAGATTTAAGCAAGGTTAGGCTAGTCTCATTGGTCATGTTTTTCAAAGCATCCTCAGCTCTCAGACCACCTTCAACAGATTCAGCTGAGGAACTTGTAAATATAGACCTCTGGGTTTCTAACAAGCCCTTGAGTAATCTTAAAATATGTATCATCTCACAAGGGATTGATTCTAAATATTCTAACATCACATAACCACAGTCCTACAGGTTTCACTTAATGAAAGACATTCTCATCCATGGGCATATACTATAAAACCAGACTGTTTATGTGCTTAACATAAAAGATAAAAAACATGTTTTCCTTTTCTATACATTCAAGGCAGCACACTTCTGTAGCCAGATGTGAGTTGGTAGAGTACCCCACACAACAAGCAATTCTCAACAAACACCAACTGGATGCCCTGCAATTCAGATACCACTTATCAAGAGGTATCAGATCCCACAGACTAGGTGCTCATGTACTCAAGATGTCAGTCCTAAGCTTCCAATTAAACATGACTTTATAGCAGACAGAAATCAGGGTCCACGACCCCTCTTTAGACTCCTTTCATTTGTGTAGTTGGCTCAGAAAACTCAAGGAAGCACTAATAGGTACTTATTTGCACGAAGTACATCACTGAGAAGTGTAGATGATATCCTGACGGAAGAGAGAAAAGGTGTGGGAGATTCCCTGCCTTTCTGTGTGCAACATCCTTCAGGCACAAGTGGGTAGCAATCTAGAAGCTTCTTAAACCCTGTCTTTTTGAAGGGTTACAGGGGTTTCATAATGCTGGCATAAAGAATTATATCAACTCAGCCTTCAGCCTATTTCTCTTCAGTGGGGTGGGGGGAGATAGGACTGAAAGCTACTGACCTTCCATCACATGATTGGTTTCCATGGCAACAATCCAGCATCAACAGGCTATCTAGTACCAACCAAGAGTTATCTGATAGAACAGAAGATAATCTTACTACCTAAGAAGACAAAGGATTCTCTGCAAGGGCGTAGGGGATTTATCAGCTACCTTCAGCAGAGATCATACCACACCCAAGACACCTGCTGACACTTCATCTCCTGCATCTCCTCCTCCTCCTTCCTCATGGCTGATGTCCCATGGGACAAATGGAATTTGTTAGCAACAAGACCAGTTGAGCAAGACAAAGCTTGGGCATAAATGACTGTGGAGGCCATAAATGTGGGAGTCTCAGGTGATCCAAGTAAGGGTCATCTAGTATCTTCTCTGATGTTGAGTGCAATCAAACTTTATCTTAAAAGTTTATAGAGGAGAGGGCCATTTTACACACTCAAGCAGATCTGATCAACCCCACACAACCCCCCCCCCCACACACACACACACATATTTCCAAGTATGGGAAGGAATTGAAAGCCAAAGTCACTGGTGTGTGTAGAACTCTTGGTGGTTGCCTAAACACTCTAGAATCACATGAAGAAGGTAAAGGTCAGGTTCTCATCCTTGATTATGAACACTAACAGTAACATCCAGGTTTTCCAGTCTTTGTGACACTAAGTAAAATAAATATAAAATATGATCCCCAGAAATTACCTCTGTGTGGTCTTGGAGATGTCCAAATAGCTAAAAATAGATTAATAACTGTATTCAAAGTGATTGCTTATCTGGGCATAGAGTCACATTCATTTCAATCTCAATTCAAAGCAGAGGATCATGAGTCTGAAGCCAGCCTGGTGTATATATTATGAGATCCTGTCTCATAAAATAAAACATTTCCACAAACTAGCACTTACTTGTTATTTGTATCCACAGAGCCTTTGTGCCCAAAGGTTTTGTTAAGAACTTGTCATCCTAGGATGGTAGGGGTTCCTGGGTGCCCATTAGGAGGTACAGAGTAAGCAGGTATTGCCATATAAGGATTGGTGTCCCAGGTGCCCATCAGGAGGTACACAGTAACTAGTAACCTACTGTCCCCTAGGTTACTGTCTTCTACAGACATGGGCAGGAATGCATCCTTTCCTGCCCTCAGAATAGGCTGTAGCTGTATCAGCATCGGAAGGGCACATGCTGTATTCTGAGGTGGCATAGAACAAGAACTTGGTCTTTTTTCAAAAGCACACAAGCAAATCTGGGACTAGCAAGATGGCTCGGTGGGCAAAGGGGCTTGTCTCCAAGTTTGATGCCCTGAGTTTGATCTCCAGGACCATAAACGGTGGAAGGAGAGAACCAACTCCCATGAGTTTTCCTTTGACCTACACACACACACACACACACACACACACACACACACAGAGACACACACATATACACACACATATACACACATACATATATACACACAGAGACACACACATATACACACACATACATATATACACACAGAGACACACACATATACACACACATACATATATACACACAGAGACACACACACCCCCACACACAAACACACAGACACACATACACATACCACCACGCCCCCCCACACATATACACACATACACACACACATACACACATAGACAGAGAGAGAGAATAAATAAAAACAAAATTATGTTCCTTAAGTGTGTAACTGGCTAGGACAAGACTTCACTCCCTGGGTATTGTTTTTACATATATCCACACTGAAGCTTTTTTATTCCTAATAAAAGTGCAGAAATGACCTATTTTTCAAAGCTTGAGCTGGATTTCTTTATTGGCTTAGATAAACTGAGACAGGAAAAATTCAAAGCTAAAAATCCAGCAATGGTAGATCTTTTTTACTCTAAAAAAAAATTAAATAAGCTAGTGGGATGTAATGAAGAAACAGAATATAGCAGACACAGTAGCTAAGGTCTGTAGTCTTAGCATTGGAGAAGCTGAGGCAGGAGGATTGCCTCAAGCTGAAGGACAGCCTGGGCTACAGAGAGAGAGTCTGTCTCAAAAGAAAGGGAAAGAACCTTATTATTGAGCAAGGAAGCACATTCTAAGACATCAGTTAAACGATGCATTGTTTCCTTGGCCAGACTGAAGCAGCTGAAAAGATGGGTATCAAGCTAGCAGAGTGAGACACTGGCGACTTCACTATGGAACAGGAGAAGTAGCTTGGGACTGTCTTCATGGCTGTCACTCTGGATATACAGTCAGGCCTCTATACTGTGGGCCCCTCATCCTTCAATTCAACCATCCTCAAGCTAAAAGCACCTAGAACAATATTACATCCTCATCACATGAGCTGACATTACAACACAGCACAGCAAAATCCCCACAGTTACATTGAATTCAGAATTATATAAATAATCTAGAAGATTCGTGTAGGTCCTACATAAATACCAAGCCATGTCACATAGGAAACATGGGCTGTGTGTGGATGGATGCTGGTATTCCCGGGAGCGGGAGGACCTAGAGCCAATCCCCTCGGATACAGGGAATAACCACATTCCTGTGTACCCACCAACACACCAGCTCTATACCTCAAGGGCTGAGGAGATAGCTCAGTCAGCAAAGTGCTTGCTGTGTAAGCCTAATGGCACGAGTTCAAATCCCCAACACCCACATAAAAATCCATGCTCCTGTCATCTAAGCATGGGCAGAGACAAGAGCATTCTGGGCTTGCTGGCCTGCCTCTCTGTCCTAATAGAAAAGCTCCAGGTTCAGTAGGAGACCTTGATTAAAAAATGAAGGGAGGGAGATAATTGAGGATACCCTATGCAACCCTAACCTTCACAATCATAGATGAACACTCTCTCTCTCTCTCTCTCTCTCTCTCTCTCTCTCTCTCTCTCTCTCTCTCTCTCTCTCTCTCTCTCTCTCTCTCTCTCTCTCTCTCTCTCTCTCTCTCTCTCTCTCTCTCTCTCTCACACACACACACACACACACACACACACACACACTCACTCACTCTGACACAATCTCCACATACACCTGTATATTTAAATGCAGAAGAAAATGCCCAGAGGATATAACAACCCAACCCTGAGAAACAGAAATCTTTGGGAAAAACCAAGGCACGGAGCTGCTCAGTGATGTAATTGCATTTGTGTCATTCAGGTTTCCTGCACAGACCACAACTAAAATTAAATACATTTTTCAGGTGAAAAATATATTTTTCAAAAGGAAGCCAGTGCTTAGAGTCAAAAGCATAAAAGCCCGTGAAGCCACTTCAGCATCTTCTAGCCAGGGTTCATTAGCCTTGAAACTCCCACAAGTTTGGTCATTCTCTCTCTCTACCTCTCCTTCTCTCTGTACCACATAGCTCCTGAAGAGCCAGCAACCAGCTGGGAGCATGGAGGATGGTCCTCATCTGCCCTCACCCCAAGAAGTTTCTGAGGAATGGATCCCTGATTTTAGACTGTGAGATCTTTTCCTCCAGGACTCTCCAGAGGCAGGCCCCTGGCAAGTGAACACCAAGTCTGGAATGTAGGAAATCAGAGTGGCATGGACATGCCCACCCATGTCACTGATTGATGGAAAAAAAGAAGAAGAAGAAGAAGAAGAAGAAGAAGAAGAAGAAGAAGAAGAAGAAGAAGAAGAAGAAGAAGAAGAAGATGGTTTCTCAATGTCTTAGCTCAGCAAACTCTTTGCATCCAATCCTCTTCGGGATGAACTCCAGAAACCTCACTACTTTTCCCGGGGAGGTCTGGATTTGGGGAGAGCAGCTTTTTTCCAAGGAGAGCAGTGAATGCTGGTGTTTACAAAGTCAAGTACAAACTTTTTAGCATGATAAAGCTGTCTAGTGAGTTGAATCCATAATTTATTTTCCCAATTGTAAGTTCTTTCCATACCCCTCAGCAACCCCAGAGTGCATGGAGACTCTCTAGATTTTTGATTCATTTTTAATTTTTCTCCAATAATCCACCCCTTCTGCTTGTATCTTCATTGATGACTAGGAGCCTGAGAATGAACCCAGATCCTAGGTAAAGGTGCACCCTGTCCACCCCAACTGTGGGAATGAGCTATTTTATGGAATATGGCTTTTCTTTTTATACCTATTTCTTTTAGCAAATCTCAGGCAAGAACTTTGCTTTTCCTGAATGCTATCTGAAAATGTTAACTGTTTAGGTATGAATGCCCTGGCTTAATGATGCCCTTACCCCACCTGCCAGAGCATGCCAGCATAGTGTTTTTGCAATGTGTAAAGATGTGCCACAGGTGGTACACAAGGTGATTTCTAAGTAATTTATAAGTACAACGGTAAATAACACTGAATTTTGAAGACTGCTTCGTGCCTATCTTTCCCCATTCCTGGTTGCTGCAAGGAGAATGTCTCTCTTGAGTATCAGGGTCCTTCACACCTGACTGCCCTTACAGCCATTGCCCAGCACAGCACAGCAGCAGTCTCCAGGTCCAGTCTCAGTCTAGGAATTTGGTGATATTGTTAGCTTTCACTCATGATTCTCCACAGACCGATGTTCTGTATTATTTAAGTGGATTCAGAGGTAGATATTGAGTGATTAACCTAACAGGTAATATTTATGGCAAAAAAACCCTCCAGAATTAATGTCAGAAACACAGTGACAATATATTTGAATAAAGAGAAGATACCCTGTTCTAACTGAATGAACAAGTGATTGATAGTCCAAACACCTGTTTCAATACTGCTGTGTGTGCGTGGAGGGGAGTGCTCAGGGAGCCCAGGCTGGCCAGGAATCACTATATAGCCAAGGGTGACCTTAAAAATGACCTTTCTGCCTCTGCCTCCTTTGGCTGTGCCCAGCCACTCTGTATTTATTTATCTGACACTAGCTAGGCAAGTCGATTTTAGGCAAGTTTCTTCTAAAGAAGAAGATAAGAACAGCTACCTCCTTACCTCATCTGCTATGAAAATTAATTGCTATGATAAATGCACTTCTGGGGAAAACTCTATGCGCCAAACAAATATGAAGCATGGCAATTGTGGATCAAAGGCATTTGTGGAAACACTGGACTCTAGCAACAAAAAGAAAATTTGATAGACGTGTGAATCTACCTGTCATTTCATCCAGGTGTGTCATGAGTCAGCCCTTGACCTAGGAGGAGACTGACTCCAGGGCAGGAATTCTCAGTGTCCAGGGATGCCAGCAGCATTCCAGCATATTGTGTGTGTTTGGGTCCCTGGTCTTTTGCCTAATGAAAAGTGTTGCTGAGAGAAGAGAATTAAAATGGCTTCAGTAAAGCCCCATTTACCATGCTGAATGGGTCTGGGTATGTGTTTTGGTTTTTGTTGTTGTTGTTTTTTGTTTTTTCTGGGTTCACTCCTCTAGAAACTTCCAAATCAAAATGCGCTCGTCTACCACAGCCTTCTTCCATAGAGAAGACCATAGAAAGGACAGAGGTGGGGCTAGAGAGGCACTTAAAACGTTAGTTCAGCTACAGTTAAAATAAGATAAAACTCTTGTCAGTGGGATCTACAGGGTTAAGGGGGCTCTGAGTTTTGTGGTCTCTGGGGTCCTAAGCACTGGAATCAACAGTATGGGACAGTTCTGTTCCTTAGAGCTTTTTATAAAGTCTGGATGGTCTCCCTTCCCCATATCTCCATTGTCAACTTGATGTGACCTACAGTCCTACAAGAGAGGCCTCTGGCAAAGCTGTGAAGGGTTTTCTCCATTAGAGAAACTAGGGTGGGAAGACACACCCACTGTGAGCCAGAGGATTCCTCAGGCAATCTCCTGGAGTCAATGAAAAAGTGAAAGTACATGGGAGCCAAGTACAAACCCACTTACCCCACCCCCCACCACAACTTCCTGGGGAAGGAATGTAATCAGCTCTTCCTCCGGAAGCTGGCACCTCCTTACCATGAGGGACTGGACCCTCTATGAGCCAAGAACAAAGCCTTTTACTCTTAAGTTGCTTCTGTCAGGGAATTTCATCACAGCGACAGGAAAAGGAACTGGGACATCCTCACTCCTAGAACATCAGCCAAGGGGATCTTCCCATCAGTCAATGATATGACCAGGCTGAAGCAAAAAATGTGGCTCACTGTTCATGCAACTGAAAAACTCTAGGGAAAGGGGGGATGTTGAGAATGGCTAGATAATGGTGTTCTGGGTTGTTGGAAACTTTCCCCGACATTTCTCAGCCCCAATTTGTTGTGTTTGTTAGAGGTTCATAGTGATAAGGTGGCTGTCAATAGCTTTGGACTTTTCCCTACTGTCTTAGCAACAGCCATGGAGCTGAAGGGTTTTCACCCATAATTACTGGGTGAGAGGAGAATTAATCGTTCAAGGTAATCTACAATTGGACAGAAACGGGGAGGGGGAGCCCATAGAGTTCCAACCATCATCAAGCAGGTGTGGCCAATACAAATAGATGCTACAGCCATGAGTCTAAGTCTCTCTCTCTCCCACCCCCCTTTGGACCACCTGAGCTGAGTGTGACAGTATCACCATAGAATCTTCACAGATGGTGGGTGTGGGAAAGGTGCCCCCCCCCCGTGGAAAAAGAAAGAGAGCTTTAACCAGAAGGAGAGACAGATGATAGGCAGAAAAGCTCAAAACCCTGTCCACATCGGCCTTCTGTTCTGACTACACCTTCCAACAGCACAGCAATCATCTAACGGCTTTCAAAGCCATTTCCCAACTGTGTTGCAACTCTCATCTCATCCGGCGGGCATTCACTGGGCACCTGCTCAAGCATGAAGCCGGATTTGGCTTTGAAACTGAATCCCACTAAGGGAGACCCCAAAAAGCCTACTCATCCCAACATGGGATAGAGGCAAATGCAAGGAAAGAAGGAAGCTATGGGACGCACACAAAGCATTCTAGAGTAGAAGCTGCTGCTGTGGGGCTGATGGTTCAGGGAGAAGTTTCCACCCTCCTGCCCCTCTATGCAAGGCTCAGGCTGATATCTTGAAGCGGCCCCGTCCTTGCCCACAAGTTATGGACAGAAGCAGATGCAAACATAAAATCGCTGGCCTCAGCTCCTGGATCAGCAAATTAGCTCTGGCAAACAGCAGGACAGCTGCAATCAGCAAAACAGTTCCCAGCGTGTATCTTGATATGTAACCCTAGACCCAGGCTTCTAAATATAAGAGACAGTCTAGGGCTACCAACTACTTCTCCGATCTAAAATAGCATCCATATTCATGGTTTACTACCAATCCTGAAAAAAATACATATTGCTATTATTATTAGCCGCTTAGGGTTATCCTAAAAGTAGATGCCTAAATCCAGACATTTAATCTCTGTCCTATTGAACACATAATTATAGATGTCATTCAAGTGCTACTTATCATCACAGAGAAGTCACACAGAAAGAATCTCCCTCCCAAACACGGACTGTCCCTTAGCAGAGGTGAGAAGGAAGCAGCTTCAAGCTTGTTTTTCAGGAAGCATTTTTTTTTTTTTTTTTTTTGACCTGGTACCTGTTTCTCAAGTGCAGATGAGTATCCAGTCAAACTGACAGCAGCTGGGCCGAGATGTTCTCTCTCATGCATAGGTGGTTCCCAGTCTACACCTACACAGCAAGCCATGGATGAGCCCCAGCAATTCTGCTTTTCCCAAGTGGATCCTGATGCTGCTTCAAAGTGTTCACTCCCGTGCTGGGGGGAGGTGGAAGGGGTGGGAGGGGGTGACAGAATTCATGAAAATAGAAACTAGTTATGTGACTGCCTAGAAGGGTAACAAATGGCCTGATGAGCAGTGTGGAAGAGGACCTCACACAAATTGCCACACACAAGAGAGAAGATAAATAAAAATTCTGATGTCCATCAAAACAATTCATGTCTTATGATGTTAAAACTGTCCCCAAATATGGCAGAGCGTGGTGGCATGTGTCTTTAATTTCAGCATTCAGGATGCAGGCTTGGGCAGATTTGAGTTCCAGGTCAGCCAGGGCTACATGGTGAGACCTTTCTCAAAAATAAACAAACTCCCAGGCTTTGATGACTGATCTTTACTGCCGATTAGAATCACCCAGAAGACCAAGGAGACAGGCCTTTCAGGGTGTCTTAGAGAGCACTCCTGTGTTTCCAGAGATGATGAACTGACAGCAGTACACTTTCTGGAAGTAGACAGCAGTATGTTTCCATGTTGTGCCTGAGTCCCCAAAGCCAATTAACCATGGCTTAAACTCTTCAAACCATGAGCTAAAATGAATCCTACCTCCTTTAAGGGGCTTCTATCTAAGATTTTTGCCACAGTATCAAGAAAACTAACCAAAAGGCAGTGACTCAACCCAAATTTATTATCCTACAGTTCTGGGTATCAGGAGTCTAACATGGGTTTCACTGGATCCAAATCAAGATGTTGGAAAGGTAGGATTCTTGCAAAGTCCTAAGTGGGCAGCCTCTTGGCTCCACAAAGGTTTCCTTTTGGTGGTGCTGGTCTCTATTCACAGCTGACTCTTAAGCTCCAGCTGACCAGATACCTCGGGTTCTTCACACAAACAGCCTGATAAGAGTCTTTGTCTCCCTTTGGCACTTCCCAAGCCAGGCTTCCATCATCGGTCCTGCTCTTAACATTCTCAGCTTCCAGCTCCTACAAAACAGCTCAGAGTCCTTAACCTCAGAGGGTTTTCTAGCCCAGATTCCATAGTCCTTCCACAATCCTCCCCGAAACATGGTCAGGTCTGTCACAGCAATACTCTACGCTCAGAGGGTTTGGCTCAAACAAAATTGGATGGCTTTGGTAAGGAAAAGAAGCAACAGGAAGCTAGGCATGTGGGTGGGTGGTACAGTGCTGGGACCTGGCTCAACAGCATCAAGTATAAAATAGTTGTTGATGCGTTTCAGCATCAAACCTGCACAAGAACCAGCTGGGGGTGGGGCTCATTTGATCACCTGGGTCACTTGGGAAAATCAGGGGTACAGCTAGACTTTTATCTGATCACTGTGGTGATTTCCAGTCTAACTCACTGATTTGACTGTCGCCTGGAATGTCACAAGAGTGGCATAAAGGCAGCTATTCACACAGCTCTTCCTTAGAAATATCCAATGTAGATAAGATAATCAAATGTCCAGTATATCAGAAGACAAAAGCCAGCCACAGAACTGGAGGAGATGATGAAGTCCTGAAAAAGACCAGAGTTTAATTCCTCAACATCCTCATAAAAGACAGGTGTGGTGGGACACGAGCTGTCAGGAGCAGAGACAGGAGGATGGAAAAGGTGGGGGCCTGATGGTTGCCAGCCTAGCTCAGATCCCTGTCTCCAGGGAGCAAAGGGTGATAGAGCAGGATGCCCAATGGCCTTCTCTGGCCTCCACAGGGACAGGAACACGCACATGTGCCTGAACCCATGTGTGAATACACATACAACAAACACATTTCAAAAACAACCCAGTCTATTGCTTTGCAGTCTCCATACTCATCAACAGTATTTGTTATGTATCTTTCCAGAACTTTCCATCCTCAAGAAGGATGATGAAGTGCCAATCATTGAGTGTTTTCTAGAGTCTAATGCTGATCCGTTTTCATGAACGTTTACAAATTTGTGTTTGGACCATATTCATGACTGGATATCTGGCCTAGAGGTCAGGGGTTAACACACCAGAAGGTTTTTATTTGGGGGAGGGGAGTTCAAGAGAGACTCTGCGATTAAGTACTAGGGAGTAGAGACAGTATGGGCGTGAAGGAGAAGTAGACTCTCTCCTTCTACCTTTCTGAGGATGAAAGAAGCTTTCACAGCACAAGCTTGCATGTGTGGGGGGGGGCAGGACATGTCCTCACCAATAGCCCTTTATATAAACTCCCTTCCTGTGGGAAAGATGCTAGCAACAGGAACTCACAGAAGGTGTCTTTGTAGACTATGGGAAGAGATGGCTACTAGGCTCTTTTACATTATATTCTCAGAAGCACCATGGGAAGAATCTTTAAACGCATGCTGTCTGTGGTCTACTCATTGTGTGCCTTTTGTTGTCTTGGAAACTGTCTTATGTTAGGGTTTCTATTACTGTGAAGAGACACCATGATCACAACAATTCTTATAAAGGAAAAACATTTAACTGTTGTGGCTTACATTTTCAGAGGTTTAGTCCATTATCATCATGGTGTGACACGGTGGTGTAGCAGGCAGACATGGCACTGGAGAAGTAGCCAAGCGTCCTACATCTTGATTTACAAGCAACAAGAAGTGGTCTGAAACACGGGATATGGTTTGAACATATATGAGTCCTCAAAGCCCATCTCCACAGTGATGACACACTTCCTCCAACAAAGCCACACTCCTAATGAGGTGCTTATGAAATTATAGGGGCCAATTACATTCAAATTACCACAACAGCCATTTGCAAAACATCCCAAGTACTTCTGCAGCTCTGAAGCCTCACTCTAAGTTTCTTGCTTTTGGAAGGTAACTCTTCATCTCAATGCACACATGAAGGAGGAGAGCAGGTACATGCCCCCTTGCTGAGAGCCAGATACAGCTCAGAAAAGACTTCGCTGTGTGAAACCTCATCACTCTGTACAGAGTAACTGCCAAAGCAAAAGGGGATCCTAGGAAGTTAGTTGAAACATTAGAAATAAACAAAAAGAAAAAAAAACATTGTTGAGCTTTTCAGCTTCAGACTAATTGTTAGTTTTTAAAAGCTTTTATTGAATGTGTGAGTGTGTGGGATAATGCTCTTGTACACTGTAAAGATTTGTTACTGGTATTAGCTTAATAAAATATCAATTGGCGACAAGTAGAGGTGGAACAACCAGACTAGGAGAATTCTAGGAAGAGGAAAGTCAGAGAAGCAGTCACCAGCCAGACGCAGAGGAAGCAAGATGAGAATGCTAGCCTGAGCTAATGTACCAAACCACATGGCTAAACAATTATGGGTTAATTTAAGCAAAAGAGTTAGTTAGTAATAAACCTGAACTACTGGTCCAGCATTTACTATAATATTAAGTCTCTGAGTCAATTATTTGGGAAGTGGCTGCCTTGCATTTGAGAGTTCTAGTGGGGCAAAAATTACTGACTACAAGTGTGTGTGTGTTTGTATGTGTGTGTGTGTGTGTGTGTGTGTGTGTGTGTGTGTGTGTGTGTGTGTGTATGTGGACCAAAAAGGGGACCAAAAGAGAGTTCCAGTGCCCCAGAACTGGAGTTGTAGGCAGTTGTGAGTAGCCCTACATGGATGCTTAGGAGCTGAACCCTGGGCCATCTTTCCAAGCCCAGACAACTTTCTGACTTTTTTCCTCATGGCCACATTAAACAGTGAGCCACTGATGGCCACACTCCCAGTGCACACCAAGCAAGAGTTCCCAACACTCCTTGTCTGACCAAACTCATGCATCTCTAGCCCCTCCCTGACAGCTCACAAAATGGATAACAACCACTCAACGACGAGGTGACTCTTTAGTGTTCTCTGTCTCCTTGAAGGAAAAGATGATTATGTTTGTGGCCTTGATTCAGTCATACGAAATCAACTCATCGGTCTGAACACTCTCCAAGCAGTGCTTCATTTTTCTTTCTATTGGTCATCACCAGAAAAACTTTGAATAATGTTTGCACAAAACTTTTACAATTTTTATTATTTTGAAAACTGGCACTTTAGGCAACCTAGGTACCCTGTCCACCCTATTCATCTGTATGGATTCTCTACAGCCTGTGAGCGGACAATGTGCTCACGCCATCTCAACTTTCTAAAAAGGTTTATTTTTGTAGTATGAATATGGATGTTTTGCCTGCATGCATGTCTGTGCACTTGTGTTCAGTGCCTGTAGAGGCCAGAAGGGGGCATCAAATTCTCTAGAACTGGGATTACAGATGGTTGTGAGCAGACACGTGGGTGCTTGGAACTGAACCCAGGTCCTCAGGAAGAGCGGAGAAAGCTCTTAACCACTGAGCTCTCTAGTCCCCAAGAGATACTTTGTTTTATTTTGCTTTGTTCTGAAGCAGGGTTTCTCTGTGTAGTCCTGGCTGTCCTGAAACTTGCTCTGTACACCAGGCTGGCCTGGAACTCAGAGATCCACCTGCTTCTGCCTCCCAGGTGCTGGGATCAAAGGCATATGCCACCACTGCCTGGCCCAACAGATATTTTTAGGTGAGGTTTCTGTAATATCTGTTAGTAGGGCCTGGAGGTTATGGCTTTAAATGTGCTTGCTTAGGTTGAGGCCTCTTTGGAGCCAATTGAAAGAATTGCAGCTATTTTGATATTGAAATATTGATAAGTCTCTTAAAAAAAAAACAAAAAAAAACAAGTAATACTGTGGGCACAGTCTTGTTTCCAGCATCATAAATGAAAACAAGTACCACAGAAGTGACCCAAAGACACTGAGTAGTATTGTTGTAACATTGTATCATGCATTTCTACCTCTGATTAAGATATTTTTGTATATTGCCACAAATTCAAGGTCATTGTCCTTATAGTGTACATCTGTTTATAGATTATAACGTGTAGCCTTTGTCTGTAAGCTATATAGGTTGAGAAGAACTACAGGTTAGTAGTCACCTATGCTTGTCATACATAAAGTCATGCTAGTTAGGTTTCCTAGACATACAGAGATATATGGCAGATGGACAGGTAATCGTCAAACATTTCATAGATCTAGAGAATATAGCATGTAAATGCTAATAACTTAGAATTCTGTTCATGTGAGACAAAATTGCTCCTGGCAGCACTTTTCTACTCTGGAGAGGATGTTGGGCACTAAAGACACTCCATATGAAGTTTGTCTTCTTCTTGGCAAAAGAACTGTTGGGGGGGAAACGGCCCTTTCTTTGACTGCTGACAGTAAGCACACTGGCCACCTGGGATGAGCAGGACACAAGGAAAAGCAGCTGCTGAACCTTGACAAGACAGGGTAGGACAATCTTTAAAATTTTCCTGCTTCTGGAAATGGTCTGTTATTCTAGACCTATCCAAAAGTAGATGCCCCAAACGCTACAGAGAAACACTGGGTGACTTGTCCAGGCAGATAGCTGTCTCTGTCATTTCTTAGATTTTTTGGAAGTTGCTTGCTGCATTTCCTGTTTACTTGGGTAACATTATTTTCCTTCTCAGATATTTGATGAGGTTAAAGACTAGGTAGTTACAGTTACAATCCTCTTGTATTTTAGCAAAGAACATCTCGGGTACATTTTAGATTCTTCAGGATAGGACAGATATTGGAGTAATCTCTGTAATTTACTACTTACCTGTGGTCTGGACATTTAGTGTGTGTTTCTTATTTCATTGTTCTTGTTGGTTGTGGTTCCACTTTTGTTGATGTTGTTACCTTTTTTTTCTCCTGGACATTACTTAATAATTATTCTTATTGTATGTAGTTTTGTATTAAGTTTAGAACCATCTTATTTAGACAAAAAGGGGAAGTGTAGTGGGTATTTACTCTGCCCTGACCTTGGGCTCTCTGGCCTGATAAATGTAGTGCTTCTTGCCTGCCTACGTGACTTTTTCTAAGAGAAGAAGGAGGTGGCTGCTCTCTCGATTGTACATAGAAGGCTTCCTGATGCACATTTGGGTGACCTGGTCTGGAGATTTCCCCATCCTTCCCTGGGAGATGAGGAAGCAATGAAGCACATCTTTCATTGTTTGTGAGTGTGTGATCCCCATTTCATCCCTGAATAAATAAAACTTCCCAGACATCCATGGATTTCTCAATTTAAAGTAGACCTCTGTACATGGAGAGTCCACCCTACCTGGACTTTCCACATGGGCAGCAGCTGATAGAAATGCTAGTTCTCCTGTCCATGAAATGCAATATAACATAGTAAGATTCCCATCAGTACCGATACAGACCTCTGGTCCTCAACTTTATCTCTTGAGATCTTCTGGGGTATATGTCGAAGTCAGCTTTTGTAGCATTATTTTAGACTATCTCAAATCTATCTTTTGAAGTTTTTGTACATCCATCCAATGCCTTCACAGGATGTAAACACAGCAGACAACCCAAGTCTTAAAAATATTCTGAAATCCATAATGACAAAGATGTCTCTCTTAGAAATTTCAATGTGATTTCCTGGAATTTATTAGCACTATGTTTTAGGCAGATGCCAAGCTACCTCTAATTCTTTAAAAAGTATATACATTATTTGTCAACTGTTAGGAGTTGGTTTATTTCTACCAATTAGATCCTGGGGGTTGAATTCAAGTCATTAGGATTGGCTGCAAATGCCTTTACCCACCGAGCCATCTCTTTAGTCAATCCCTATGATTCTTATGTTAAATATTCCTGCTGGAAAGGGGCTAGTGGCTGGCATTAGCCTATGAGGTATAGCTACACAAGTAAAAAAGACATGGCCTTTCCCTCAAACAACACAATCTTGAGAAGAGAGCTTAACCAAAATCTCAGCACTCACTTACCTTCTGCAGAGGCATCCCTGAGCAGGGTTCACCTGTGCCATGCCAGGAACTGGAACATCTCATTGACCAGAAAACACTGACATCTTCAGGATATCCAAGAGGTATGTGGCATCATGGGATTGGGCTTTTGCCCTTATCTGAGCAAAAGCAGAGACTTTCCTGGCACCTCAGAGCATCTGCAGAGCTCAGATAGGCACCTTGGGCCCTGTGCTATTCAGAACAGAACCCACAGCCTCCAGGCTCCTTGCTGCCTATGTGAGGACATCGGAATCAGTTAGAAGCTGTTCCAGCTTGACTTATTCAGATCAGCGGGCACATTCAACAGTTCTGACTCCACTGAGTAAATTCAGACTGTTGATCATGAATTCCAGAAAATGGTCTCTGGCCCCCAGTCCTTCCCTTGCCTACCTGTACCACTGCCTCCTCTATGCTGTGTTCCTTTGGAATCGGAATAGATCTTACTCATTGTTGCTCACGGCCTCACTGGCAATAAATGAAAAAGCATATAAACACATAAGTTAAAAACCAAAAATCTTTTACAATGTTTGTTACATGTCCTTCCAGAACTTTCCATCTTCAAGAACAATGATACTAACAAAAGTGCTAACCATTAAGTGTGTTTTAGGGTCAAATGCTGACCACTTTTCAGGAATGTTCTTAAGTGAGTCACAAAGCAGGCCTCTAAGATCAGCGTTATTTCTGTGGCCATTTTCCAGTAGAAGCCACGATGGAACTCACTAGAAGGTAAAATCAGAATTTGAACCCAGGTTGGCTGACTTTAGAGTCCAGGCTTCTCTGTCATTTTGTTACTCGGAATGTTCTAAACATCTTCCTACTCAGAATTGTATGGACAATTCTGGTTGTTTTTCTTTTAAGCTTAAAATAAAGTGTGTGTGTGTGTGTGTGTGTGTGTGTGTGTGTGTGTGTGTGTGTGTGTGTGTGTGTGTGTGTGTTCACCAGCATGTGGATGCACATGGGTAGAGGTCAAAGGACAACTTTGTAGAACTCTGGGGATGGAACTCAAGTTGCTACATTGGCTTGGCAAGGATCTTTACTGAAACCATCTTGAAACCCACTCCCCAACTTACCCATTTTTGAGATTACCTACCACTGTGTAGCCCAAGCTACCCTCAAATTAATGACCCCCCCCCCCCCCCCCCGAGCCTCTCTGGTGCCAGAATTTCAGGGGTGTCCTACTACATCCAGCTAGTGGATTTTTTTTTTTTTAAATGTTGCTTCAATATTCTTTAAAATGGAGTTAGCTATTATTGCACCAAAATACTTCTGGGGTTTTAAATTTCTCTATTTCATCAAATTTAAGATTCTTTTATGGCTAGAAGTATCTAATTTCATAGAGATAAAATGTCTTAAAACGTACATCTTAGAATTTGTATAATAATTAGAATCAATGCTTCAAAAAGCATGATTGTACATAATTTTTATGTATAAATTTTTGTAGTAATTCACTGGAAGTATAATTGTCCATAAAAATGAAGATTTTTTTTTTACATAGATATTGTCAAATTTCCTCTAGAATACCATATGTCAGTCATCAGGGTCTCTAGTTCCCTTAACAAAAATGTGTCATATTGCAGGTAATAAAAAAAATAATAATACTAAATAAATGTTCAGTGGATGAAATGCAAGACATGGGCTAGCAAATTCAATGCATTTTACAAAATAAGCACACGACAATATTTTTTTTAAAAAAATGACTGTGTAAGATGAGAACATTTTAGTAAAAGGGTCTTACTTCTACAGAAGCACTAAAGAACACATTTTATGCATAATGTGCTCAAAGTAGTTCCAAGGTGCCTTTCAAAATGACTTTATCAAAAGACTGCACTCTCAACTTAAAACAAAGAACAAAAGCCCACTGAGAACGCCAGTGTTTTTAAGCCTCCAAAGCTTTTAAGGAAAAATTTTCCAAGAAATCATAAGGTCTGCCATTTTTCTCAAGCACTCACCAGATGATCTGCAACCCCCCCACCTTAGTCTACAGAAATTCTGATTGGCAGGTCCGGTGAGGCCGCTTAACTTTTGAAGGAGAACCAGTGCATCTAAGGGGGAGACCCACACGTGCTGTTTTGTTTTTGAGATTATGTGGGGTGACTGCTCTGCTTGCATGTATGTATGATGGCACCCACAGAGGTCGTCGGGGTCACCCGGAATCCGGAGCCTAGTACTCTGGAAGAGCAAGCGCCCCCAACCGCCTTGCTATCTCTCTAGCTCATGGTTTCTTCATTGGCTTTGCCCTTGACAAAGAGCCCATTAATTGAGGAGTGTACAAACTTGGAGTGAGATGGGCGTGCCCGTGCATGGCGTCCTCGCTCAGTCCAGAGCGGGAAGAGAAGGGCACGCGAGCGCCTTCTGCCGGTTATCAGGGAACTCGTCCTAGGAGCAGCCTGGAACGACCCACTGCGACCGCGCGCTGAGAGGCCGCTTCCAGACCGGAAGCGGAAGTGACGCCACACCACCTCGCGCGCTCCGTCCTTAGTGACCACCCTTTCCTCGCACGGCCCGGCCGGAAGCGGAAGTTGCTAAGGGGTGGGAGAAGTTGCCCGAGAAGTACCTGGTTACTCTCCGGCTCTTGTTGGAGTTCTAGCAGCCACTTCCCGAGCAGGTAAAGCGGGGATCGGAGAGCGCGCGCGTCCCGAGGGGCGTGGTCCGCGGTCCCGGGGGTCCCGGCCTACCCCTTCCCGCTTCCGTGTGTCCCGGCAGACCCCCGCCATGGGCAACACGAGCAGCGAGCGCGCCGCGCTGGAGCGGCAGGGCGGTCACAAGTCGGCGCGGAGGGACAGCTCGGGGGGCGCCAAGGATGGGGACAGGCCCAAGATCTTGATGGACAGCCCCGAAGACGCTGACATCTTCCACTCCGAGGAAATCAAGGTGATGAGTCGGGGGGCATCCGAGCCCCCTTGACTCAGGTGGAGGGGAGGACCCCTTTGCTGTGTTCCCGCCACATTCCCAACCTCACACCTGGAGGGGTCTGGCCCTGTCACAGCCCTCTTTTGCTGTCCGGGAACCTCTGCCTAATTACCGATAGGAGCGTCACCCAGGGCTTCGTTGAACATCATTAAGGAGAAAGCAGCTCTGGGACCGAGTTTCAAATTCTTAATTAATTAAGTAGCTAGCTGTAATTGAGCACCAGCGTCAACTTTTCTCTTAGGTGTAATTGATTGCACGGCTTTGCGGAAACTTTTCCTCAATTCCAGGCCTGCAGCCTTTTGCAAAAGTTGGATTTGGAGTTTTAGGGTTCGTTTTGGAGGTAAAACAGGAGCACATATGTTAAGCTGAAAATGAAGTTGACTAGGTGACTGCCCGAGGAGTTTGATTCTGACATTTTTAGTCCACCCTGCTAACTTTTAGATCCGGCAGTTCCATTTGAGGAGGTCAGTGGCCAAGAGTCACCAGAACATCATCCAGATGCTACTACTCCGCTTCTGCTTTGTTGAATTAATGACTTGGACTTTAGGCAGAGTGGAGCAAACCATTAAGTTCCTGCTTGTATCACATTCCCTTAACCACAGCGATGTGGCTAGTGCTTCCGGCCCAGTCCAAGGACATGCAGTATTCTAGTGGACAGAGCTAATTCCTTAGGATAAACTGCAGTTAGGAAGGTTGACTCTGACCAGCATAGTCTGTTACTGTGTAATTGCCCACAAATGCTCTTTACTCAGAAGGCTAATTGCCTGGTCACTCAGTTTTCACCCACCCCTATCCCCTATAAGAATGAGCTAAGTATGCACATTCTTATTCTTTGGATCTTAATTTTGAGTCTAACTTTAAAGAGCCAGCATCTTGTTACTGTAATTTATTTTCTGGGCTTGCTGCTTTGCGGTTAAAGGTGTGTGTTTTGTGTTGAGATTGTCCCCACCCCTAGAAGTAATTTTGTCCCAAGGCTGTTTAAGAGGAAGTATTTGTTGTGGCAGGTGTATATTATATTCACGGTGCCCTCTGCTCCCTCTGTAGTGAGCTGAGTAAACTTTCCTTTAAAGAAGAAATGGGTGTTGTTGCTATTCTCTGCGGGATTAGAGAAGGGGGCAGGATTCAAGTGGCATGTCTTCTCATTTTATCAGTAGTACTGATCAAGTTAGAAATTCTTTCCATTACCCTCCCCCCTTCAGCTTTGTGGCTAGCTAGTGATCTTGCTAAAACAGTGATTCTCAACCTGTGGGTCACCACCACCCCTTCAGCTGACTTTATGTACAGAGAAAATGTTTACATTATGATTCATAGCAATAGAAAAATTACAGTTATGAAGTAGCAACATAAATAATTTTATGGTTGCTAGGGGATGGTCACCACATTCCTTAGGATAACAATCGCAGTTTGTTGTTTAATCTGTAGCACAGAAGACTGCAGGCATCTTTTAGATAAGAGCTGATTGGTATCTGGAGGCGAAAGTAATAGAAGCTTCCTGGGATCCCTTCAGGGCATTTTCCCATCCTAGAAATCTAGTCTTTGGCTTTTCTTCTGACTGAAGAACTGTGTCTCACCCTAGGGTTGGATGTGTTCCTTTCTCTCTGGCTGCAGTAAGTCAGATACTCTTAAGTCACCGAATATTATCATTTGCCATTGCAAGGGATCCGTCTGTTTGAATTTAGTTCTCCAGTACCTGGTGAATAGCCCCTCCCACACCTCCTGAATTTGCCAGTTGTAGCAGCTCTGAGATGGTCCCCAAGGAATTCTTACCAGAAGTCTTGCTTAATAGAGGGAAGTCATGCGTATTAAACTCATTTTGAATACATGGAAGTCTTCAAAGTAGCTTCCTTATAGCTTCCTCCAGAATGTTGCGAAGTCTAGTTGTCAGTGATCACTGAGTGTGTGGCAGACTATCTCAATCTTCACAATACTGATGAAGCGCTTATTTTTACTATCTCTACTCTGCAGGTGGGGGACAAGTGGCAAGAACTGCCTGATTAGAGTGTGTTGTCGCTCTTAGGCCAGCAGTTTGGTGTGGGGATCTGCCTGACCCTGAGTAAATGGCTCTGCTTTTTAGGCTCCAGAGAAGGAGGAATTCCTGGCCTGGCAGCATGATCTCGAAGTGAATGATAAAACCCCCGCCCAGGCTCGCCCAACTGTATTTCGGTGGACAGGGGGTGGAAAAGAGGTCTACTTGTCTGGGTCCTTCAACAAGTGGAGTAAACTTCCCCTCACAAGAAGGTAATGGCCCAGGACTCTTATTGCTTTAGCTGTGGATTTGTTCTTATTTCTAAATCTCTGGATGAACAGCATGAAGGATATTTTTGTAAGATCAGTGTTGAATGAAAAAATATTTTGCTTAATGAGTTACAGAGTTCAGATCTCCAACCCTAGAAGTCATTGTCTTTAAGTGCATGTTTTTTTAAAACATAACAATAGCTCAGTGAAGAATATTTCTGAGCCATACTCTGACATTCAGCAACACATTTCTTCTGAAAAAGTTGTTCCAGTCCAGTGGAGAGAGGCTAGGCTGGGACCCTCAGAGGCATAGCTCTGAGTCCACATTGCCTGCACTAAGCAGTAACCCTGTGAGGGACTGTCGGACCAGATGACATTAGCAGGATATGCTGACACTTCCTCAACCCAGGTGTGGATCTGTCTCCACACACTCACTAGTGACCAGTTCTGAAGGGAGAAGAGGTACCGTGCCTGATGGTTGTTCTCGTTGCTGACACTGACAGAGGGATCCCCTGGGCCCACGAGCCACAAGTTAGTTCAAGTCAGGCCAAGAAAAGGGCTCAAGAATTGCTGGGTAGTTATACAAGTTTGTATAGACGCGTGTGCCCTGTTAGACTGGCAGAGGGAAAGACAGGCAGCTTTGGTGGCCCCTCCTTGGCTACAGACTTGAAAAGCATGGATTACCATTCGTTGACCTTTCAGTGTTAGGTTTCTAGGTTCCCAGTGTCTAAGCAAAGGGAGTTCTCTGGAAATTCTTGGCCTGCTGTTACGAGACTGAATTGTCTGAATTGGTTGAACGTGTCTGCTCTCCTGCAGCCGAATTCTTGGTTGTACCTGGAGCCAGAGGGCAGTCCACCCATCTGAAATACCGCTTCCTTTCTTTCTACAGCCAAAATAACTTTGTAGCCATCCTGGATCTGCCTGAAGGGGAGCATCAATACAAGTTCTTTGTGGATGGTCAGTGGACCCACGATCCTTCTGAGGTACTCCTTTGCAGCCCCTGGCGCTCTCGGTACCCACACAGCCAACACCAGCCACCTCCCTTGTGACTTGTTGTCAAGCCCCTTTCCCTGTGTGTGGCTCTGAGTTAGCTAGCACTAGTTGCCAGGCCATTGGTATAATTGACCAAGAGTAGCTAGCCAGGTGGTGAGTCCTTCCAGCCAGGAATCCTAGTCCTCTGAAAAACTCCAGACCTTCCATGTTATGATTTCTGCCTGTCTGTCTCTTCCCAGCCAATAGTAACCAGCCAGCTTGGCACAGTTAACAACATCATTCAAGTGAAGAAAACTGACTTTGAAGTATTTGATGCTTTAATGGTGGATTCCCAAAAGTGCTCCGATGTGTCTGGTATGAACAGTTACTTTATCCCACACGTGTGCAGGCTGGGGCTGTGCATCCTGGACATACTCTGTTTCCCTTGCCTCTCACACTTGAGCAAAAGCTGCCCAGCAAGGTAGACATTTGTAGCTCTCTGGGCCACAGCAGTTGATTCCTAATTCCATCATCTCTGGCTCGTGGAGTTTACCCCACAGGAGCCATAAGGCACTGCCCTTGTCTGTGGTTCCACTTGGCTGTAGAAACAGAACCAAACTTGATGTTTGCCAAAGGCGGGGCTGGAGGCCGGAGAGGACACATTAGGTCAGTAATGAGCCAGCTCACTTCCTACTCGGTGCTTGGAGAATTGCAGACTGACAGGTGGTAAATGACACTTCACTGACCTTGGCTGTCATTGTGCAGTTTGCACCTTGTCAGGCTTCTGAGAGAAAGTGGCTCTCTATAGAAAACAGGCTGCATAGCACAACTGTCTTTTCTTCATTCCTGGTAAACGAGTCTTCTAACAACGGAGCTTTTGGTGACTGCGGTCCACCCACACCCCATAGGAAGAAGCTACCCAGAGTGTCCCAGGGACAGTGCAGGAGAAACAATGTGTTATAATGTAGGTGGTGGTGGCAGCTACATGTCCCCTTTTGTATGCAGGGGCTGCTTCTTTGTTCTTGGGGGAGACAGTAAAATGAATCCTCAGGAGTGCACCCAGCCTTCTGAGAAAACGGATTCTGTTCAGTTTATAGATTTTCCATGATCTCCTAGGTGAGCCTGAAGGTTCTGCCTTTCTCTGGGATCTCTTACTGTTACCACTTAGGTCATCACAGCTGTAAATTGACTGGTGGGCTTGGCTGGCTGTGGCTGATGGGTCAGGTTGTTGATCTGGGTTAGAAATCCAAAACCAGTGCTTTTTCACTGGGATCACTGGCTGTCCCCAGATGACCGTGGGCATGGAGGCAGTGCACACACATCCACTGGCAGATATAGGACTTCATTTGCACACCAGAGCCTTTAGTCAGTGTGCTCTCACCGCTGCTGAGCTGGCTCCAGCTCTAAGCCTCTTTAGACACTCACATTTGTTTAATACCACTCACTCCTTTGGCCCAGTTTTCTGCACTGAATGCTTTTCTCTGCTCAGATGTGCTTGGATCATGTAAAGGGAGCCCAGCCTAGAAAATGATGTTGAGAAAGTTGGTGGTTCTGAACCAGCTTAAGGATTGGGTGACCAGAACTCATCCTGATGTCTGGTTAATGGCTCAATACCTCAGCCAGTCAGCCAGATGTCACTATCTGAACTGCTTCACTTCCAGAAGCTCCTTACTGTGTCTGTATAGTGAAGATTCTCAGACCTTTGTGGAGCCAAAGAGCCTTTACACTTAGGCTTTATTGTTATTTATTTATTTGTGATATCCCAATACCTCGTTAAACATATTTTATTTTGCCTGGTAGAGCTTGTAACTTAGGCTAGCCCACTTTTCCCGATTTGAAGCCTTGAACTTGTGACAATCTATATTGAGGGAACAAGGACAGAAAGCTATATGATACCATAGTCAAATGCAACCCCCAGAGCTACAGTCTCAGCATGTCCTGTCACCATCTCCCAACAGAGCTGTCCAGTTCCCCACCGGGACCTTATCATCAGGAGCCTTACATCTCTAAACCAGAAGAGCGGTTCAAAGCCCCACCCATCCTCCCTCCACACCTGCTGCAGGTCATCCTGAACAAGGACACGGGCATTTCTGTGAGTACTCCTTCAACTCTCCCTCATGGTCATGCTCATCTGCTCTCCTTTCTGCCCGCCTCTCACAAAGCAGTGGTAAGCACATGTGTCTTCCATTGCTGGGAACTGCCATGGTCTTCTGACACAGGACATAGGCTACTGGTGAAAGATTGATGGCCACCGCACTTGCATTTCATGAGAGAATGTTTACCCAGCCCTTCCTGATCAGCTAGGTCTTGGAGATCCTCCTCCAGCCATAGCATAGAATCAGATAATCACCAAGTTACTTTCAGAAGCATCAGCCCTCCTGGGTCAGAATTTGAGCTCTCTTAACATTTCCTCTGAGAAACTGTTCCATGACCTGCAGAAAGTAAGTGTGGAGCCTGGGCCTTGAACAGCTGTTTCCTGTGGCCGACTTTCCATTCTCTTTAACCTAGTTGTCCATTCTACCTCGCTCACTCATAAAGCATGGTCTTACTCATCATCTGCTGCTGAGACAGAAAAGAAACCAAGACGCTTACAAAGAACAGAAAGTGGTTTGGTGTAGGCCAACAGCAATATGGCTCACAAGAGTGGCATCTGCAGCTATGAGGGCTTCTGTGTCACATCTGCCATGGCAGAAGGTGCAAAGGCAAGCGAGGATTGAGCCCATTTCTAACGTCCTCAGGATGACAGACCCATTATCAGAGTGCCTACAGTAGTCTGTGTTCCACTCTCCTGACCTAATTCATCATGTTACTACTATCTCCCAGCAGTCCCTGGGGATTATGTTAGCAGCATATGACCTTTAGGGCAAACAGTAAAACCATAGCAGATGTTAAAGTAACCGTGCGACTTGACACTCCACCCTGAAGTAGAGCACACACACTGGTGAGCTGAATGTGTCTGGGGGCTTCTCTTAGAGCAGTCACTGTGGACCACCAGGGCAGTTTAGTGTTTGTCACTCCATCTCAGAGGACTCAGGTTTTCAGGCTCCAGACTCCCCTCTGTGAGAGTCCAAGCAGACGGTGGCTGGTGTGGTCATTTCTGTATATCCAGGAGGCCCATGCTAAGGACCAGCAAACTTCAGACCCACTGTATCTAGTGCTAAGTTGGTAACGCCTCAAACAGTGGGGTCTGTAAGGACCCTTAGCCGTCATACTAAAAGATTGGGGTAAGGCTGTTCCCCTCCCTCTTCTAAAACAGTTCAGAGGTTGGGGGACATTCAGTACCTTCCTCAGCTAGGAAGGGAGACATGACTAAGGAGAATCTGCATCAGGACTCCTGACCAGGCGGCCCTGGGCTCTGACAACCTTGTTTCCAGTTAGGGCAGTGCTTTCTGTGGTCTGTAGGTTTGAGATGGCTAGGATATTGTTTTCAGCCTCCCTCAGAGATTTCCCAGAGGTGGCGTCCTTTTAACCAGTATCTTCCCCATAACTATTCTGTCTCCTAGTCTGCTTTTTAAGATTTTGCATGTGTCATATGGCTTTGTCTTCCTGTAGCTAGCTTGTTTAATGTCCACAGAATTCATCCATGTTGTTGCAAGTGACAAAACTGCCTTCTCTTTTTTAAGGCTGAGCCGCATACCATTGTTGGAGTTTCTTTTCCCATTGCTGTAATAAAATATTCGACAGAAGCAGTATAAGGGACAAAGGGTGTGTTTGGATTCACAGTCCCAGGTTCTAGTTCATCCTCACAGAGAAAATAGCATTAGGAGTTTGTGGGAGCAGGTCTCATTGAATCCATAATCACATTATAAATGCATGCCTTCTGCCCACCTCCTTCTTATAATGCAGTGTCCCATCCCAGACAGTTAATACTAGCCATTACAATACTGTATGGAAACCCATTGAAACCCACTTCTCCAGGGTTTGTTCCACATCTTGGCTCTTGTGAATAGTGCTACAATGAACATGGGCATCTCTTCATTGATGTCTCTTCTGCATCCAGATTTCATTTCCTTTGGGTGCACTCATGCATTGCATGCACATGTATGTGTACACACAGATAAAGACAGACACATGGGTTGTGTGGCTGAACCATGGAAGTTGTATGTCTAACTTTAAGGACCATCCATGTTTTCCATAGACAATACTAATTGATGTGCTCATTAACAGCAGAGTAGACTTTAAGTGTTTTTAACCACACACAGAAAATGATGACTATGTTACTGATCCAGTGTGGGCGTTCCATAGAACTTGTATATCCCAAACATGATGTACTCAAAATATTAGTCAACTTTAAAAAGCACAAATCAAAACTGTAGTTCTTAGAAACCTCCTGACAGCAGTTGACTAAAGCAGCATTCAGCAGAGGCAGAGAGGCCAGCTCTTGTTCTCTCCCAGCCAGGGCAGACCCATAGAGCCTCACCTTCCAGCTCCTCCCTTCCATCCCCTTCCCTCATACCAGGTGTGCTCTTGTGACGGCAAGCTGTTCTGTCCCCAGCTGATGTCCCTAGACTAACCAGGCAGCTCAATGGGATGCAGCTTCCTACTCTTGTGTCCTCCTTTCAAAGCCCTCAAGATGGCTGCACAGCGTAGTGAGGCTATCCAGCCTCACTTGGAAAAGCCTGGTCACACCTCCTCAGAGTTCTTGCTTTCACCCTTCTAGGCTTCATGGACCTGCTGGCAGCTCTTGAAAGCATTTCAGTACCAAGATTCCCAGAATGTTGAGTAACATGAACACAAACCCTTCCCTTGAGACAGGGACCTCAGGTTTGAGCCACCTCAGACTGAGTGCATTTTCTTAAAGGTTGGGAATGTGCAGTGAAAAACTATCAGGCCTTTTGAGATGTAAAGGTGTGAGAGGCAGAGTCCATCGTCTACTTCTAGAGTCACCTACTTTTACTTGCTTTTTACATAGCCGTAGAGACTTGGTTTTACCATCTGCTTTTCAGGGGCATTTAGTGCACAGCGTATCTTGTGTTCTATGAAAGTGTTTCAGTGGGTCCTTAATCTTCAGTCTCTTTTCTGTAAGGATGGGACAGAGGTCAGGTGAGAGCTTGACCCAGCTGTCTCCACAGTCCTTCCACTGCCCAGCTTGGGAAGAAGGATCAGCCTGAGTGCCTGTCTCCTCTTTTTGGCCACCATGAAATAAGAGAAAGAAATCATCGTGACTTCTGAATCTTACTTCCTCACACCTCTCTCTATTCCTCACAGTGTGATCCAGCACTGCTTCCGGAGCCCAACCATGTCATGCTGAACCACCTTTATGCGCTCTCTATCAAGGTAATGCTTGTCTGGCCTTAGAGCGTGTGCTCTGAGGATCTGTCATGGCAGGGATTGCCTGGAAGTGCTGACAACCAGAGCAGCGGTTGGGGGTCTGTCAGTCTTGGCTCTGTCCAGGAGCTTCTGCTTGTCTCAAGCCTGTAGTGATTCCATGTTTTCTGAGTCCCTGACCCTGTCCTGCCTCTGGTTGTTTCCACCCTCTTAGGATGGAGTGATGGTGCTCAGTGCAACCCACCGCTACAAGAAAAAGTATGTCACCACCCTGCTCTACAAGCCCATATGAGATGCTAAGAGCCAGCATGGACCCACAGGGACAGTAGGCAGCACTGGGCTCGCCATGTGCATGCACATCCTCACTTCACTCTCTGGGACATTTCACCCCTGCCCTAGCCCTCCTTGAAGGTTTGTCCAGGCACAGCCTCTCTAGAAGAGTCCAGAAATAGGGAAGGGATGGCTGTCTGCAGTCCCAGAGCCACAGTGCATGAGGCTAGTGTACTCCAAACATCAGACCTGAATGCTGGCCAGAGATGGTCTAATGCCAGACCTAAGTGCTGGCACCTTGCTAGTAAAAGCTGGGGGTCAGGGACTGAAACCACATGAAAGTCCTCATCGTCTGTGTCCAAGGTCGCTGGCCTGTCCCTGCTGAAGCCTGGCCATGGGCATAAGCAATATTCAATCTTGCCTGTCCTTCCAAATCAAAGCAGTAGATTGTAGATTCTATGGAGACTCAGATGTCTGATTTCCAGGTGCAGTTTACAATCCTTGCCCAACACTGTGCACTAAAGGACCTTTTAAAACTAGAGTGGCTGGCTGTCCAGTCCTACCTAAGGCAATAAGTCACCAGGGTGAGACTATAGATCATGTGACTATACTCAGCAATAATTGTTCTCAACACAAACTTCAAAACCTACTGCCGTATTCTCCATTGAGCTGAATGATCCTGCGGACTGGCTACCACAGAAGGTTGTCCACTCCTTATTTCAACTGTAATGGTGACCGTGTTACCATGACAACTTTGTCAAAGCACCCACGCTCTTTTCAGTTCTAGCATGTGCTACTCAGTTGGGGACCCGTGTCTCTAGTGAGCAAAGGATGTCACAGTGGTTGCTATCGCTGTCTTAAAAGAACTTGAACCCTACAGCAGCCTATTAGATTTCCAGCAGGAAGATGGCCTTTGGATGAGTCTGAATGTACCTGTTTTACACTCACTTTCCATGTCGATGCTACAGATGTGCCTATTGGTATAGGTTCCTGTCAGCAGAAGTTAGACGTAGGAACAAGCTCAGTGATATCCAGTATTTGGCTAACTTGAGTTTGGTTACCTTTTTGTTACTGTTTCCAAAACACTGAATTGCTATCATCTTGACATGTACGTTTCAATAAAGATTTGTAAAACCAACCAGAGGAAATTTATATTCTAGAACATCCAGGTCTCTTGGTGCTATCCTGTGTACTCTGTAATGAGTGGATAAGACAGCTGAGGGTCAGTACCTGACTCACTCACCCAGCACACCCATGGGTGCCTGAGAATGAACAGGAACAACTAGAATCTCGCATGTAAATTGGCTCGAGGCCCAGGGAGATGCTCAGCTGATGGGGCACTGACTGCAAGCCTGAGAACTCAAGTTCAGGTCTCCAGCATCCACATATAAACCCTGTGTGCTTGTGACCCTAATGTCGGGGTGCAAAGACAAGCAGATCCCAGCACTCACCAGCCAGCCAGCCAGCGAGACACCTTGCTTCAAGAGAAAAGGGACAGTGATGGAGGGCACCTGACCACCCTATGGCCTCCACATGCACACTTAAAAATTTAGTCCTGCCCTACCCCACAGGGGGCTGAGCCAACGAAAAGTGCAATGGAAAAACTAGTTCAGGGTCCACTCTGGGTGGCTCCTAAGGAAGGTGATGAGTACACCCTTCTAAGAGCAAAAGGAAGTCCACTGTGGTCCAGAAGATAGCCAGAGATCCCAGACCCAGGAGCTAAAAAGGCAATGGAGTAAATAACTTCAAAGAAATGGGAAGGAGCGGCTGTGTTGTCATGTGCCCGATTGTGTACTGCAACCCAGGTCACTTGCTCTGTTAGCTAGCAGATGACTGCCTCCATGGTTAGTTACTTCAAATCACTTTTTAGTGAAGATGTATTTCCTCCCTCTGGAAACAAACACAAATTAGAGAGTATACGGGTATTGCCAGATCAATACAGTGGCTTCTCAGTATCCTCGGGTGATTGGTTCTATCTCTGCTCTCATGAAAATCTCCAGACACTCAAATCTTAGATAAAACAGTATAGTATTTCCACATAAACTATACACATCTTCCTTTATACAGTAAATTTATGCAGATAGTTAAGTTGTATTATTTGGGGAATGATAAAATGCAAATTCTTAGTAAACTTTAGTTTGGTAGATTGGATGAGTAGATACCAGGAAGCCCCTATACAACATCTCCAGGTAATCAACCTCAACAATCAGAACCCTTTATGAAAGCACCGAATCCAGAGGACACAGGCAAAGCCATTTCCTTCCCTTTGTCCCTGTTTGTAGGTGTAAACATGAGAAAGTTAACAGTTTTCCAAGGCTAGGTCACCAGTGTGACAAAAATCAGCCTTTGAGCCCACTATCCCTCCACTGTAGAAGTAAATCGCATGGCTTTCTAGGGATGTCTTCTCCCTAAAAAACAAGGGGTTGGACTAGGCAAGATGACACTGGGCACCACAAAACATAAGTGGGTTTTGGCCACAGACAGGAAGTCAGGGCACCAGATAAGGAAACTGCAGTGTAGCATCAGTTCCTTAGGAAATCCCAGAAATCCATTGCTGAGGTCTGAGACAGGAGCATTTTAGAGAATACAAGCACAGTTTCACATCCAAACTTATGCTGAGTTCTGCTGTCTCATCTGCTGTGGTCTGACTACATCCCATCCAAAGCTCAGCTGTCTGCACTGCAATGGTTTTAAAAGGTGCTGTTTAAGAAGTTGTTAGGTCATGAGAGTCCCTCCCCACCCCTCATGAGAAGCCTTACAACAGGGCTTCATGACTTCTACCCCTGTGGAGAGTTCATCTTGGAAGCCTACAGCAGCAGCCCTGGCCAGGCAACAACACCCATAGCACCTTGTGTCACTCAGACTACTCTCCAGAAGTGCATGAAATAAATTTGTTCCTTATAAATTACACTGTCTCAGGTACAATTTACTATAGCAGCATTACACAAAAGCATCCAGCCCTGGTTAACAGTCTGAACAGTGTAATGAAGACTCAGGTCAATCATTGAACTAATGCTACTTCCAAGGAGTCTCCAACACTTGTACTCAGCAGTTTAATGGACAAACAAATTGAGCCTCCCACCTTTAAGAGAATGTATTCTTTGTAAAATCCATCCTCTCAGTTAACTGTAGGAATCATCCAGCCTTTCTGAGAGCTCTGAGTTCAAACCTTGGAGGGGGATCCTACAAGCTGAAACTGGTCTCTGGGGCCCAGCTACTGTCTCTGGGATCCTCATCAGTAGACCAGCCCTTATTGTCCCACCCCGACCCAAAGGGAATTCATCTGTCCCATCTGAAAACACCACAGCCAGGAAGACCAGGAGACAGCTCCAGGTGGACAACCTGAGTCATTTCCTCTTTTCCTATTGTGTGGCTCCCTGAAGGTGCCACAGGCACACACAACAGCAGAGTCACTTTCAAAGTCCTTCACTCCACCTCTAATAACCCCTTCTAGGCAAACATCTCTATTACTCATTGACAGAGCCAGGGAAAGCAGCAATTGCTGTGCTGTATTTCTACCCACAGCCCCCTCAGCTTCAGGGAAACACCATCTGATGGCTTTGGACATAATATAAGCAAGCCCTGAAACCAGCAAGAAAGAGCTGACCAGAACTGCCTCAGACTGGAACAGCTCGAGCACTAGACTAGGTTTCTTAGTCTTCCCACTGCAGATACAGCTCATTCCTTGCAACTGAGGATGAAGGCTCTCTGAATTGCAGAGGGTATTGGATATCACTAGGAACCCATACCTATGGCAACCAAAACTAACACCATCACTCAGAATCACTAGCTATCATTCTAACATCATGTAGGGGAAGAAAGGGAAACTGTCCTGGCTCAGAATCACTGAAAGAAGCCAATGTAATTAAAGTGGAAGTTCAGCTGCTGCACCCCTCCAGGACCAGCCTCATCTCTTGCTGTGGGTCTTCATGAGTGTTCTAATCTTTAGTAAAAGATCCTTTTCTGCAGACTAGCTGTTCACTCCTATTAAACAGACTTTGGCCCCAGGACCCAAAAGTTTCATGGTTATGAAACTTGGTATGAACTCAAGTTTTGTGAGCTTGGTGAGAATTAAGTTGTTAAGGGCTGGGCCTCATTTTATAGTGTGACTGAATAATTTCATAGCTGTTTTATAGAGGTAAGTTCCTTCAGGTCCAAAAGACCTCTGAGCAAGTTTCTTTTGGAACCAAACACTATTTACTTAGCTTAGGCAGCCCCTGGCTGCCAAGAATCCTTAGGCTGGTAGCTGACATGGTTAGCTGACAGTTAATGGACATTTTTCTAATGTTTTATTGGAAGAAGTTGCAACATTTCACTTCCTCCTTTGTGAGTTAATTTTCTTTCTCACAATCACAAGGCACACAGCCTGTATAGATAGCTCCCATCAAAAGCTGGTTAGATTTGACCCTCAGAGTCAACTTTTAACTATTTGATTATCTTGTTATATTTTAATCAAAGAATAAAAGCAACGGGTCTCACATGGGGGAAACAAGCGGTTTTTTTCTAGACCAGTCCAGCTTACATAAAAAACTACAAAGTGGAGATGATTTACCTTGCAGACAGTAAACATCTACTCAGAACTGGAAGCATTCAGTTACCTTCACCTGAACCCCCTCCAAAGAGAGGCACAGTATCAAGTTCTCGGTGGCCTTGGCATAATGGGATCAGAAAAATCCTGTGTGGACCTGCTTTCCTGCTTAGCTGCCTCTCGGAAATCTGTTCCAGATAATCCTTTTAAAGTAGCCTAGGTGGCTGGTTAAGCTCCCTGCCCTAAAAAATGACCCTAATAAGTCCCTGGGCAACAGAAGCATTAACCAAACTAAGTGTCCCCCCAACTCTTAATTCCAAGATCTGATTCCAGCTACCTCCCTCAGAGCGGAAGTGCTATGCCAGTGAGCCTGCCTGGCCTTGGCCATGGCTTTTTATGGTCTCTGACGAGAAGAGATGCCAAGGGAGCGAACATTTTGAGATCATTGCTTTATTTCACTAATTGTTCAACAACAAAGTTCATTCTTCTCAAGGTAGATCTGGAATTGACCATGTATTCTCCTCGTTCTGAATAAAAAAGGTAATGAAGAAAAAAGCCTGTACTTTTGGAGACCTAGAATCTTATTGATGCTAATAAGCTTCTGACTGCGATTTCGGGTTACGATTATTTCCTGCTGGCATCTCGGTGGTCACACAGAGAGATCCCCACTCTGGTGGAGATGGCTGTCCACAACTACCACCGTTGAAAACAAGTGTTGAAAAATGCACCTTTTACAATAAAAAAGTAGAAACCAATTCAATTTCCTTTTTTTTTTTTTTGTTACGAATATAAAGTTTCTTGTAAATATGTACAGTCTTTTGAGCAAGTTCTATGTAGCGGGAAGCACTTCACAGATGAGACACGCAATATACACTGTCAGGGCTCAGGGTGCCCATTTCTGGTGGAGGCCCTAAATGAAATGCCAAGACTGAAGACCGTTTATCAGTGACCATTCCAAATACTTGTGGACCAAGAGACAAAAACTTCAGCAAACAGTCAGCCAGATCTGCCCTGGGGGAACGGGGATGGGGAACATGACCCCAAAGATTCCAAGCAACACATAAAACACAGCAGCAGGGCACTGGACATGAAGGGTCATGGGCGTTCAAACGAGAAAGCACTTAGGTTAGTGACGAGCAGGAAGGAGCTGGCATTAGGCCAGGTTGTAATCTGGTAAGTGACATGGACTGTGGACACATGAGCTGAAAACACAGACATGGTCACCTGCTGCAGTGGGGACAGGTCTACCTTTCAGCCTACCTAGGATGTGCCTAGTTGTTGAGGCACGCCTAAGAGTCATGAAGAATCCAAAGCAGAGAGGCCCTGTGGGAGTTTAAAGGCAGAAGTAAGGCCGCTAGTTAGCTTGCCAACTGCAAAGCCTCTAAGTTGGTTCTATCCGGTTGCCAGGAATTTCTCAGTCTAAGAGTGTGGAGAGAAACTGCGTGAGCCGCACTGCACCTAAGGGGGGACTCGCCAGCCCCACAGGGCTGGAAGAGTTGAGCTGCGGCTTCTCTCCAATGTCCTGGCCTTAGGTCCAGCCCCAGGGAAAAGCTCATCTGTGAAGTCACAGTTTCGTGGGGTAGAACCGTGCTGGGTTTTTGTGTGAACACACAGTCATCCTTGAAGTCAGCAGGGAACTTGGAGGTGGGAGGGGAAACTGAGGGAGAAGTGTGGTTTGCTGAAATCCTTCTCTGGTCGTAAGGCTTGAGCGTTTTGTTTGTTCAGTGCTACAGACTGCAGCCTGTTGTGGCCAGCGAGCTGACAAGTCATCAGAGGGTCTGTCTGGATTTGGTGGGGCTATGGGATGGCAGCAATCCATTGGCAGAGCAACCCAAGGAGGAGCCAGCCAGGACAGGGGCAGCACATGCAGTGATCCGCCATGCAGGGCTCCCAGACAGGTCTCCTCCCCGTTCCAGGAGCGAGGAGCAACGCACCGACCCTCGGAACAGGAGGTGGGTGCCCCGGTTCCAGGCCCAACCCCAAGGCCTATTAATGCTGGGCTTGGAGCAAGTCTATTGCGTGCTTTCCTGGCCAAAGCTACATGGAAAGCTGGGGAAGCAGGCTGGGTAGATGACGCTGAGGGGTAGGGGAGGAGAGCTGATGAGGTCCCTTGGCCCCAGGTCACTGCCTCCGAGCTGAGGCCTGACTGACCTCCATACATTCTCAGCTGGTGGGAAGGGAAGTTGTCAAGGCCATCAAAGGCAATGAGAACGGTAAACATTTGGCTACGATGTCACCCTGGGTAAACAGGGCCATCTATGAGAATGGACTACAACAAGAATGAAGCTACGTGAACACGGGAGGTCAGCCAACCAACCAACGGGGACTCTTCGATGCTACGTTCCAGTGGCAAAGACCTGATGGTGTGATCTAGCTAAAAACGACTACAACAGGAAATACGCTATCCAAGTCTACTAAGAAGTCTGTTGTCTTAAAAAAAAAAAAGAAGAAAAGAAAAGAAAAGAAGAAAAACAAACAAACAAACAAACCCAGAGAAACCAACCAACCCAAGGATCTTAGAGTAGCGGGTAGATTTCCAGCCACAGTTCTGGTCCAGGTTGGCTTCCTTTGATGGACTGGTACAGGCTGGAGCTAGATAATGCCGTCTCTGGATGCCATGAAAGTAACAGAGTGCAAAGAGAATGAGTGCAGGAAGGTGCCCCCCACACCCGGGGGGAGGGGCTCTGAGTGCTGGCAGCGCCTAAGAGCCTTGGCTAGCTGCACCCCTTGGAGGTGGGGGTATCCGTGCCAAGGACAGTCTGGATCCAGGGTGCCTGTTTTCCTGCAGACTGAGATGAGGAGCTGGTTTTTCTGGTTGAGACTTATACTGAAGACTGGTCCCAGACCTAGGAGCAAAATAAAGCAGAGGGGGTTTAGCATTGAAGGTCAGGATATACTGACTCCCTGTGTGAGGCAAGTATTACTGTGTGTGGTGCCTGTCCTGTCCCTCTCAGGATTGACAGTGGCACTATATAGAACAGGGCCAAGTTAAGCAAGCCAGCCCTCAAAGCATGGAATCAGGCAGGAAACGTGTCACCGAAGGAAAAAAAAAAAAAAAAAAAAAAAAAAACACCAAAAAAACCTTAAACAGAATTTGCATGGTTGAATGTACACATATGCATGCTCAGTCTTAATGGGAAACCATTTCCGTGGCTTTCTCTAGCCAGAAGTGCTTGCTGACTGTGTGTTGTAGTAGAGTGCCGCTCAGAAAATCATCCTCAGGAGACAGGACAGTGGCACCTCTGGATAGAGTGGGCTCTAGAAACTGGACAACCCACCAAAGAGAACGGAACACCAGGGGCTGTGTGTGCACTCATGAGAGTTGCCTGCTTCAACATCCCCAGCTACTGATTCAAACACTATCTTGAAAATCACCTGGGTACGTTTCAACTTTGTAAAAGCTCAAAGTTCTAGAAAGCAAAAACACAGTTTCAAGTTTCTAGGCAACTTCCAGAAAATTGTCAGTGTCTACCATACATATATGTGTTGGTCTGAAAATATCAAGCACGTTATCATTTGTATTTATGGGGACACACACATATTTGCTTGTTTGCACAGAAGAGCCCTAGAAGTTACTAATACTGCCTCTAGAGTAGGGAACAATATACTCCTTGGTAGCTGTTATATTCTGAGGTGTGCAAACACACCCTTCCTTTAAATCACACATGTTGAAACCCCTAAAATAAAGTATGTTTTCTTAAGTTTCTACGTCCCAAAGCCTGAGCCACATGACAGCTGTGCAGCCCTCAGGATGCTGCCTCACCTTGTTAACCTGGGATAGGGGAGTCCTCACAGCTCCAGCAGGCAGCCGGCCCCTGCTGCTGTCTTCAAACAGTCTCCCTGGGGACCTCTCTCTCCTCGTGCTGAGCATTCGGCCTGGAGACTTCTCCCGTTCCAGAGGGCGGCCTGGGGACTTGTCCCTGCGCAGCTCTGCCCGGCCTTCTCGGTCTCGGTAGCGGTGGGGTGTGCTTGGCTCTCGGGGGTGGCTGGGGCCTTCAGGTGGCGCTGGACTGGAGGCCACCCGTTTAGTGATGTGCTCGTTGTATGTGGGTGGGCCTCGCTTGTTGGGGCTGCTGGGGACAGTAAGAGAGTCAGGGGGCTGAGAAGTCAGAGCTCCAGATTTGCAGTTCCCTTCCCCTCAAAGTGTCTAAGCAGGTTCCTTCTCACCACTGGCCAGTCTGTTTGGTTTAGTTTTTGGGACAGGGTCTTGCTAGGTAGCTTCAGTGGGCCTAGAACTCACTATGAAGACCAAGACGGCTTCAAAGTCATGATGCTCGTCTTAGCTCCTAAGAGCTAGGATTAAAGGCATATCCACCAGTCACTCTTACTAGAAAAAGCTTAAACCAGATGGTGGCTCACTCCTTTTTTAATCCCAACACTTAGGAGGCAGAGGCAGGTAGATATCTGGTACACAGAGAGAGTTCCAGGAAAGCCAGGACTGTCTCACAGAGAAGCTCGGGGGGGGGGGGGGGGGGGGGCCTTAGACCCGTGGGTGAGCACAGAAAAACCCATGCTTCCAGGTGTCAGTGTAGGCCCCCCACCCATTGCATGCATACTCACCAAGTTCCCACTTCAGCTAAGCCCTCTGCACTTTGCCTCACTATCTCATAAGAACACCGAGAAGCAGCTCTGGGAAAGCAGAGCCCTCGATGCATAGGCAAGTACATGGCTAGAAGCCTGGAGCTCAAGAGAGGTCAGTCTGGCATCATGGTCACCACACTCTATCATACCAACTGAGTATTTCCCAGAAGTCTCCTGTTAGGGGCGGGGCCTGTCATAACACAGGAATTTGAGGCTCATCAAAGCCCTTAGCACAAGGGAGCAGCTTTGAGTAAGGCTGTCACCACCAGGGGCCAGATCTGTAACAGCCTGGTGCTCAAGTGTTTGGTCACCTCTTCCTCTCCTCATAGGCGGCTTTTCAGATTTTTGCGACACCCGATACAAATCCTCAGAAGGTTGACAATTCCTAGTTATGGCAATAAGATGACCTATTGGCATAGGGATGACACCTGATAAAATCTGAAAACTGAGCAACGCAGATGGTGACAGTCTGGGCTAGCTTACCCCTGGTCCAAAGAGTAACCATTAACAACCTCTGACACCCCCACCCCCACTCCCACCCCCCACAATCCACTGAGAACACAGGCCTTTCCCCTCTTGCCTCAGTGGTACTGCAGGCCAGGCGAGCCATCCACTATGGAGCTAAAACCCCCATCAGCTCAGCCACCCCCACCCACCCTCACACTGGAACCTTTTAGTTGGGACTCACCCCTAACTACCTGCAGGAAGAAGGCAAAGCTGAAACCCAGGCTCGCTTGCAGAGGTCATCTGTGGTTAGCTGGTTACGAACAGCTCTATGTGGTGGCCTAGCTTCCCCAGGCCGGATAAGCACTCTGAAAGCCAGCCCCACACCATGTCTCTGCAGTATTAAATATATGGGAACTAATTTTTATAGCCTGAAACCAAAGTCTATACAGAGCTCCAACTTCAGAGCTCGGAGAGACAGAAGACTCATTAAAACAAATAACTCTAAGGGGGAGAAATACATTAAGCCTATTTGCAATAAATGAGAAATTGTGGAATGTGTCCACAGGGGCCCATCAGAAGGCTAGCAGGAGGGTGCTCTGTGTCTAGGGAATCAGAGTGATTCAGACAAGGCCATTCAGGGCATCGGCTGCGATTAATGAGGTAAAAGGACACTCATCATTTGAGGCCAAGTGGGCAGTCTTCCATCTCCATTTCTATAATGGCCAATGAGCTACCACATCCATTTTATGGTTTCTACAGAGTTATGTTCCCTGCTCTGCTAAACAGACCAGGAAAATGGGGCCTGCTGTGAGTGACAGCCAGCCGACCCAGTCACAGACATTGACCCGCTCAAAGCAAAAAGACCATTCTATAAGCAGAATGGGAGCTGAGAACTGGCTGAAGGCATGAGTGGCACTTGCCTGGGAACCCCCAGGGAATACAGCACATTATTTCTACTCCATTCACAGCAACTGGGCCCTTCTGAACCACAAGCGGGTCCTTCTAGGGGGGCCACATGAGGTCAGGAGCAATGTGCAAGGCCATGGAGAAGCATAATCCCAATGCTTAAACCCCTTTCTGCATGACCTGGAAACAACAGCAAGATTCTAGACACTTTAGGGGTGCATGCTGGCCCAGGGCGCACACTGGCCCACAATGCCACCACTCCAGAGATGGGATTAAGTCAAAAGAGAAGCATCAGCACTGGCCTGTCAGCACATCCCTGCAGTTCAAATACACTGGTGAAGAGGTAAGGCCATAGCCAAGATGTGAAGGTTCAGGAAAGTGTTAACAATATTTTGCCACTTCCAGAACACTGGGGCCAGGACTTCACATCTCGGAAACACTGGCTCCTATCCATCAATAAGAGAGATAGCACGTCCATCAGAATGCTAAAGACATATCTGTCTTTTACAATATCTAAGTATCTTTAAACTTCCCACCTAATTATTTATAGGCCCTCGAGGAAGAAAGTGCCCTGGGCATTGCACCCTGGAGTCCTAGGTGTGATGCCTGGCACCTGGCAGGGATCCTCACAGCTGTATATAGGGTAGAAGTGTCCAGAAAAGTTAAATCGTAGGTCAGTGAAGTAGGCCCCTGAGTTAAATCTCAAGAGTTTTTGTGGATCAACGTCTCCGGCTCAGATGTGACTCTGGTTTCTGATCTTCTGGGCCGGGATGAGGCAATCAACTTCTATACCCAGCTGATGCAGCCCCCGGGAGACAAACTCAACAACACCTATGAGAACTCTATTTGCTATCACACAACCACTGATTTTCTGGTATTGTAGCCTACAGATTCCTTGATTTTCAAAGGGCTGGAAGTTCCCAACAGACCAGAAGCTACCCAGAGAGCTGCTGATGCTTATGACAGGAGCATTTCAGTAAACTGAGGTACAACAGTCAAGCATGAGAGGTGGAGAAGGAAGCCACTTCCTATGCTGCTCTGAAGCCACCTCCAAGACATCAAGGTTAGCACACCCGCCACATGGCCCCTTCTCTCAGGAGAGGGAAGGAAGTTGGGGTGGAGAATAGAGACCTTCTGTCTCTATGAGAGCTAAGTGCAGCCACACATGACTCAGCACCAACCATGGTGTTTTGAGACCTTCTAAGACGGCCTCAAATAAAAGCTAGGAACACCCGGTCCCATTTGTCACTTCAGGTTTTCCATCAAGGTCCTGGATTGACTAAAACCACACTGACCAAACCTGGGGTTCAATTCTCAGCCCTGCCAAACAAAGCAAAACAACCCTCTACCCCACCCCCTCACATGCACACTCATGCATGCTGACCAAGTGCATTGCAAAATCAGCTTGCAGCAATCCAACAGTATTTTTGCAAGAAGACCAAACTCGGTATGGCTCAATGATAATTTAGCCCACCCTGTGCCCAGGCCTCTCTCCAGATCTATGGTAGAGTTGACACCAGCAGACTTGTAACTGGACAGTCTCTGTGAAAAAAAAAAAAAAATCTAGTCTGTCAATGCCTGGAAGGCACAGATTGGGCTGAAGTGACCCCAGATCAATATCTGGAAAAGACCCATTGGCACTCAGGACTGTTTGACTGGACCTGGGGCTTGCTGACAGGAAAGGCCCCTGCCCGGTAGGTCAACAATAGCCCTTGCTAAATGTAACCTGAGGCAGTCGCTGAAGTAGAGGGAATAAAGCTTCTTTGGGGGTGATAAGAAATGTTCTAAACTTAGCTATTGATAGAGATTGGAGACATCTATAAAAATGCTGAAGTTTAAAGGGTCACTCCAACAGATCTTATGTGTGCGGGTATCTCAGTAGAGAACTCGGCACAATCTAGAAAATTTGAGGGCTCATGTGTGGAAATTTACTTCACACTGTGAGAGAATAAACATTCAATATGGGTGCTGGGAACCAAATGTGAGGTCCTCTGCAAGAGCAGCAACACATACTCTTAACCACTGAGCCACCTCTCTAGTCCTTGCTGTGAGGGCTGGAATTGAACCAATACGGTATCTGGAGGTGGAGCCAGAGCCCTTAAGTGAGCGGTATTGATGCAGAGACCCTGTTTCTTACCGCGTGATGCCCTGCACTAGCTCAGGACATCGACATTAGGCCATTGCTGGATGTGGGCCCTCGACTTCAGAACAGAACCGTGAACTTCTTTGTTTTTAACTAACCCAGAACCTGTTATTTTGCACAGTACCAGAAAACAAATTCATGCACACTATTATGTTCTATGGAGCAGCAAACATGGACTTCTGCACATATATATGCAGAAAGGTCTCTAAATAGAAATGCAGAAAGTTATAAAAACTGGTTCTTTCCTAGGAGGTGGTGGAGTAAGGGGGAGAAAGGGAAGAAGAGAAGCAGAGAAGCCAGAGCCAGCCCCTTAAGGGATGAGGGAAGAGGACTGTCTGAGCCACGGGTCCAGGGCGGCATGGCAACGTGTCAAGACTGTGACCTCTTTAAATTAAGGGGGAAGAGTGGTGTGATGGCTCAGAGGTTAAGAGCACTGGCTGCTCTTCCAGGGGACCTGGGTTCAGTTCCCAGGAACCACATGGTGGATCACAACTACCTGCAACTCCACATCTGGGGGATCCAAAGACCTCTTCTAACCTCCTTGGGCACCAGGCACACACACACATACAAGAAAAATACCCATATACATAACATGAAAAATCAGGTTGGTTGTACTGACACAGTTGGGAGGTGAGAAGGAGTCTCTGTGAGTTTGAGGCCAGCCTGGTCTTTAGTGAGTTCCAGGCTGGCCAAGAATACACAGTAACATTTTGTCTCAAAAGGTAAAAATACATAAATCTTAATAATTTTTTCTTAAACACAAGAAAGAAAAGAAACCCAGGAGACTGTGCTACTTTATACTTTTTGTGGCCTTTGGGCTCTATACCTTGGGTTAGATTACCAACACAAAAATAAACTCAAGTTTTAAAACAAAAATATTAAACTCTAAAGAGTTCTCAGGTTCCATAAAAGCCTTTGGAGTGGTCTAGAAGCCAAGGCCCCTGCCACACCTCACACCTCTGGGTGGCCTAGGTAGCCAAGTCGTCACCCCCCCCACACACACACACACACACTTCACACCTCTGGGTGGCCTAGGTAGCCAAGTCGTCACCTCCCCCCCCACACACACACACCTCACACCTCTGAGTGGCCTAGGAAGCCAAGTCACCACCCCCCATACACACACACACACACACACACACACACACACACACTTCACACTTCTGGGTGGCCTAGGAAGCCAAGTCACCCCCCCCAATACACACACACACACACACACACACACACACACACACACACCTCACACTTCTGGATCTCCTCTATACATCTTTGCTTTCCCCTGCCCTCCTGATGCCACTCCCCTGTTGTTTCTTGGGGAAAGTCCCCACTGGTCCCAAGCCCAGGCTGCAGCCCATCAGGACTAGAACTAGAGTTCCAGTTGGCCCTCTCTCACACTGGCCTTGAGCAGCATAAAAGAGGGGAGACACATCTCCCTGGGGATTAGCACAACAAAGACACACAGCCACACCCAAGAAACAGTATCAGTTGTGGGAGCTGTTCTCAACAAAGCCACTGAAGACACCTCAGGGCAATGTCAGCCGTTCCCTGACATTGTAACCAGGGAGCCCTGCTGTAGAAGGTCTTTCTGTAAGATGTGGCTACGTGTTGCTGGTCTGTGGCAAGACAGAAGACAGCCAGACGTGAATCCAAGAGAGATAGAGGGGGAAAGGTGGGGTCAGCAGAGATGCTGTGAGCCACCTGGAGAAGCAAGATGTGAGAGAGTATAGGTAAGCCATGAAGCCACGTGGCAACACATAGACTAATAGAAACAGGTTAATTTAAGAAGCAAGAACTAGCTAGTGATAGCCTGAGCCATAGACCAAACAGTTTGTAATTAATATAAGCTGCTGAGTAATTATTTTGTAAGCGGCTTTAGGACCAAGGGTGGGAAAGATTTGTTCAGATTGCTGGACTAGGCAGGACCGAGAATCTTCACAATACTTGTGATGCTTTACGAACAGAAAAAAATGTGGTTTGCCTTGAGCACAAAGTGAAGCCCATTCCACCTCTCACCCCCTCCTCCCAATCTCAGTCACACTTGGCCTGCTTTGGAAGGCTGAGTACCTGCGGGAGGTGGAGGGCACTCGGTGCTGGTCAGTGCCAGACTCCTTCACAAGGTTTCCTTTGCAGCATATGACCCTTAACTTGTCCTGGTATGAGGAGGCCAGGTAAATTGCTCCCGAGGAAATTGCGGGGCCCAGATATCGTGGGTTCGGGATTTCCAGATATGCTCGGGCAGGGGTCCTGCAGGGTTCCAGGAGAAAGTTGGCATTACTGGTTACCTCCACTGCTGCATGGCATTCCTGCCCCTAAACCTGTCCTCAAAGCATGGAAGGAAATGCTTACCCCAGTGAGGAACGTGCCTGGATCTCAATTACTTCCAAAGAGTTGAAGTGAGTCACAAACAGATAGGGTTCTCTGTAGGCTGCAGGGTCACCAAGGAGGATGAACATGTGGAAGAAAAAAGAGTTGGGGGAGGGGAGATAAGAGGAGGAAACTCAAGACTGGCAAAAGACGAGCGAGCGACCCAGAAAGCAGTACCCTACAGATGCTTGCCCACAGCGCGTGACCACACGTGGTTGGATTCATTCACTGTCATGTTGTTCCTTACATCATCAAAGGAATTAGTTAAGAAAATTACAGCATCCCTATGAAACTCTGCCCGGTCTGAGAGATGCACCATGAAGCCCTCCACCTACCCACAGTGCACTGCTCAGATGCTTGTATTTGCATGAAACACTGGGAAGACAATAAACTCATGGAAGTTCTTCTCTATGGGGCAACAAGGTGGAGACAGTAGGGGATGGGCACGGGTGATGTCTCCTGTAGACCTGTTTACATCGTATACTCTAACATCCCCACCCCCATATATGAATGTTTTGCTTGCATATATGTCTGTGCATGGTGCCCTCAGAGGCCAGTAGGGGGTGTTGGATCCATGGAACTGCAGTTACAGACAATTGTGAGCTACCACCATGCGGGTGCTGGGACCCTGGAAGTCCAGGGTTCTCTGGAAGAGCAGCCAGTGCTCTTAATTAATGAGCCATCTCTCCAGATGGGTATTTAGATATTGCTGTGGGGTTTTATTGTTATTATTATTGTTTGTTTCATTTTGTAGAGACAGTCTTCCTATGTAGCCCGGGCTGGCCTTGAACTCCCCCGTGTGTGTGCAGCCACACAAGCTACATCTTAACACTCATCACTGTATGATGACATTGCTAGAACTAGAGAAGACAATACAGGCCTTGCTCTCCTGGGGGGAGAGGGGAACTGGTCTTTGCTGCTGGTCCTGTGGCAATCCATGGCTTTGCCCTAGGGCAGGTGTTGGGCTTTGAACATGGCTGTCCTATTGGCCATTTGAACCAGTAGAACACTGTGCATGTGAAAGGCCACAAAACCTCTGTTCAAGTCTCTTGAAGAGTCCACATAGAGGTGAACAGTGGCCTCTAGCTGAGCGAGTGAACCACATATACACAGGGGAAAAAAAAAGAGAGAGAGAGAGAGAAAAGCAACCCTGTTTCTCCTTGTTTCTGAGGCGGTTTCTTCTGCATTTCCTCCTTGGACCAGATCCCCACTGATGCCATGAGGGGCAGAGCTGAGCAGACCCAGTTGGGGGCAACTTGCATGTTGCTATAAGCCGCTGAGTTCCAGAATGGGTTATTAGGTAGCAATAGGTTAAGAAGAAGGCATTTTATTTTATATTTATTTATTTACCCTGTGTGTGTATCTTCTTCTGGCCATAACGGTGCTGTAGAACATCCACACAGTCTTGTCTTATGAACCTGCATATATGGTGTCTGTTCTTTGACCCACTCTACATTTAGACACTTAGAACTAAAGGACGCAGTCTGACAAGCGCTGAAAGTCAGTTCAGGGGTGCTAGCCACAGTGTTTATACTTACAGAACAAAAAGGGGAGCCCTCATTGTGCTGCTTGTCTGACTTAACTAGTGTGTATTCAACTGTGGGACACTACACGGCCTTGAAAATGACTTCACATCCACAGGGAATATTCTCGTTTGTATCATGAGATCATAAACATGTCACAGGCCGGGTTTTGTGTCTGGGAGACCTAACTTACACATTCTCCATAGACACAACTTTAGGTAAATACTGCCCACACTACTGAAGCCAAGAATTCCCCTAGGACACGAATGTCAGTGACCAGAAGTTCCCCCAACACACACACACACACCAGTACCTCACATACCAAAGGCCAGCGGTAAGCGACTCCACTTGAGATCATCTGTACGGCTACGTCTTCCGTAAGAATCCACGAACACACCAAATTCTGTAAGGGGTGAAGAGTATGGAGGAATTAGCTCCAGCAGCCACGTCTGCTCTGATGGAAAAACAAGAAACAAACCCCAGGGACAACTGACCAAATTTAACTGGACTGTCACAGCCAGGCAACCTCCGCAGAACCGCCATAGTTTAAAAAGTGAGGATTTTCCTAAGAAAAGCTTTCTCATTCATCAATTTTTTTAGAAAGAGAATTCAAGCAAAGGGAAGGAAGGGAATGGAAAAAGAAGGGGATAGGGAAGAAGGAAAAGATGGACAGACAGACAGCCAGGGAGGAGTCAGAGGTAGGAAGGGGGAAAAGAAACACCCAATGATTAAAAAAAAAAAAAAAAAAAAGAAAAGCTTAGAAAGAAAATTATTGAGAGAAAAAGTAGCAAAAACTAAACCAGAGGAAGAAGGTGATTGACAGAAAGATGGAGGGGAGGGCAGGAAGGAAGTGTCAAGATGGCCGGGTGTGGTGATGTGTTATATATTTAATAAAGCCAGTCTGGAGTATCAGAGAAGAGATCCACCCAGTCAATCCAGGAGGGTCAGAGAGTGGTAACTCATGCCTTTAATCCCAGTGGGGGGGGACTGGGGGAGGGACAACACAGACTGACAGGGAATGGTGTCTAAACCCTTAATCCCAGCAGATCTGAGTTTGAGGCCAGCTTGGTTACAGAGGGAGTTCCAGGCTCCTAGGCAGGCAGTGGTGGTACCAGGCCTTTAATCCCATGACTCCAGAGACAGAGGAGATCTTTCTGTGAGTTCAAGGCTAACTACCAAATAGTAGTAGGCCATGCCTTTAATCTTAACCTGGACGTGAAACAACTGGGTGAAGAAGGTATTTAAGGCAGGCTTAGGAAGACAGAGGGGGCAACAGAAGCCACAAAGAGCGAGGCTGAGGAAGCTGGAAGACAGCTGGGTGAGATCTGACTGAGGTGTTTCCTCTCTTTGATATTTCAGCCTTTCCCCGATATCTGACTCTGAGTTTCCTTGATTACAACCAGAACTCATGCAACAGCCATGTTGCTGCCCTTGCTGGGGATGGGGAGCCACAGGGGGCATCCATGATGCTGGGTAAACATTCTCCATCCCTTTGGCAGGAGCCACCCTGGGGACTAACCGTGGAAGCACAGCAGGTACTCCTCCCGCTGCCCAGCACTATTCGCCTGCACAATGGAGACAGGGAAACTGTTGGATGAGGAAGCAAATACAGCAGGTGCCAAAGAGTGGTCATTCTTGTCCAGGAACTCTGTGAAGGCAGGTGAGAAGGGGCTTCAGGAATGATGCCCGAGCCTCCCTCCTCGAGTCCCGCCCGAGCCCTGTGGTGTGGGGAGGAGATTGCAGCCCTACCCTCGAGCGTGTACTGCTTCATGTCGATCTCATAGAATTTGTTGGTTCCGATGAGGATACTGTAATTGGTGAAGTGAATACAGCTGCAGGGTTCGGAGGTCTCTATCTCCTGAGATGAGGGGGCACAGAGGGACAGAGATGACACCGCGTCTCTGCTGCTCATCCTGCCTGAGCCTCTAGCATCTCATGCTATGCCTGTCAGGATGACGTGCAACCTGTTTGCTGCCTCATAACTATTGCTCTGCACCAGTCAGGGAGCCTCAGGAAACAAGACCAACTGCAGCTCCTAGACGGGGGAGCGACATCATTTCCACAGACAGGTAAAACACTATGTTCTTACAGGAGCAGAAGAGTGGAATATGCTACACCAGCTCTTACCACTGGCTACAAGGATGCCTGGCCTTAGTGCCCTCCTTTGGGCTAGCTTGTAATTTGCTAGTTTCTGATTTGAGTTTCTATTATCCATACAGCATTACTACATCTCTGTCTTCATTGACTCCTTATTATTTGTAGCCATTTATAGGCCAATCCTAGTATCGTTAAACAAACCGTAAAGTGATGGCCGGAAGTGCATTTACCTAAAGCCAACAGTTCAGACTTTAATCATCACCATCCCAGAAAATATATCCATCAGCTCCTACCAAGTCTGAGGAAACAGAAAAGCCGGATGCTACCCTGAGAGGTAGTTTTAACCTTAGACTAAAATCAGCTCTTTCCCAAGCCTCACTGTCTCACTTGCCAGTCAGAAAACACTGAGGTAGCCGGCTCCACCCTCACCCACCGCCCATCCACGGTCTGTCTACACAGGTGGTGGTCTACAAACACTGGCTAACAAGCCTACAAGGAGACTGTTTCACTAACAACCACCTACACACAAACTCACATCTTTCTACATTCTGGGTATTATCAGGACATGACCAGGCATGTGCCAGGCTCCTCATTACACAAGACGTTTAGTCTGGGGACAGGAAACACCTTCTCCAGAATCGAGGTAAACTTAAAGGTTGGAATGTTTCTCTTCCACCCAGAAGTCATCCCCACACAGAATAGTCTCCTGAGGAGAACCAGACCCCTAATCACAAGTCAAGACAGAGGCAGCTTGGCTTGTGTCCCTTATCACCAGAAACCTCCAGGCGCTGAGGAAGATGCGGCTGGGGTCTGCTAACTTTTAGATAAAGCTGAGTCTGTTGGGCAGATCCCAAACAGAAGAAGGCCACTGTGGCTACCATAGGCTCTGGGCTCTTTCAGGAAGGATGGGTCTCATACTCTAGGCTCCAGCTTGTGCATGGATTGGGGGGTGGGGGTGGGGGTAGCTGTTAGCTTGCCTTCCGGATGCAGTACTTGCTGAGGCTGTCATTATATCGAAGGATGATGACTTTGCTTGGCATGGCTGCACAGATGCAGAGGCTGTTCTCGATCTAGAAGGCCATGGGGGTGGGGGCAAGAAAGAGACCTTGTTACCGGAATGAACTAGACACAGGTACACAAAACCAGACAAAGAGTGTGAGGAGAGCAGGGTCTCCATCTCAGTACTGCCGACATTTAGGACCGGATCCTTCTCTATGATGGAGGGAGGGCCCGAACCCTGGAGCACCATGGCCTTGGCCACCAGATGTCTACAGCGCCCTCTAGTTGCGACAAACAAAATTAACTACAGACATTACCAAATGTCTACTGGAAAGAGAATCACCCCCTGGCTAAGACTATCTTAGCTGGGATCCAGAAAAGGTCTAGGGACAAAGTGACACCTCACAGTTCATATATTTGTGCCTAGGGGTAGAGACAGACTTTTTGGACATGAACCCGAATGGGGGAAGGACAGGGTGATGTGAGGAGGTGGGGAGTAGGTAGCAGGGAGCTTTGTGAAATGGTTCATCTCCATTGTCAACTTGATGATTTGGAACCACCGAGGACATATATGTCACCATGACAAAAATACTCTGACATAACAATACCAGGGAGACATGGCTGTGCTGAAGACAAGGGGCAGCAGCCGAAGCACCTGGAAGCAGAGAGAGACAGATGCATGCACACAGACCTCAGCTTGCTTTGTTCACCTTACACAATCTAGGATGCCCTACATAGAGAATGGGCAGATCCACAATTGAGGTAAAGGTTCACACTGATTTACATAAGGTAATCCCCAAAGGCATGCCCAGAGGCCCTAAACCTGTCAAATCACTACAGGAAGGGCAGAAAGGGGTAACCCTTGAGGGTGCAGACTTCATCTCTCTGCTCTCTGCAGGGATGTGAGTTTTTGGCTGCCAGCCTCCCCTGCCGTCATGGACCAACTACTATGAGAAACCCTTCCTTTAAGTGTCTTCTGGTTGGGGATTTGGTCATGGACACAAGAAAATAACTGATATGCTTTGTGTCCAGAGGAAAAAGTGCTTTGGTGGGGTCTGTGGAAATAGAGCTCTACATCAAGATTCTTTTTCTTCCTCTCTGTCAGGCTTTTGTCTTTCACCAGAGTGAAAAGAGGTCCATTGAGTATGCAGCCATAACCTGAGGGTCAGCAGTTGGCAGAAGAGAGAGGAAAATGCCAGTCATCTGTTATGCTGCTTCTGGGGTCAGGGAGGCTGTGTGTATAATACATTATGAGGCTTTATAATCTACATGCACATTTCATATCGTTTTCAGTATTTCGATAAAATAAAAATGACATAATATTAAAAAATTATTTTTGGAAATTAAAGTGTACACTTCTAAGTAACTTATTCATAGGAAAAGAGCTTTAAAATATGTGAGATGGTAATTTTAAAAATGTCCACATCACACATACAAGGTGTAGCTAAAACAGTTGCCAGAGGACAATGCATAGCCTTGAAGTGCTCACGTTAGAAATTGAGACCTAGTGAGCTAAGTAAGAAATTGGGAGAATAATAGGAAAAGTCGGGGAAATTAAATGAAAGACGAAAAAAGGACAAAGGCAAAAGATAATAATAAATATATAAAAAAAATGCTGTGACACAGACGATAAAGTCCAAAGCTGAGGCTAGAGTAAGGGTTAGGCACTGGCTGCTCCAGCAGAGGACCAGGATGCAGTTTCCAACAGCCACATGGTGGCTTACAACTGGTCTGCTCCATCCGGCCTCCGTGGGCGCCAGGCATGTGGGGAACAGATATACATGCTGGTAAAACACTCATATACTTGATATAAACCAAACATAGCTTCAAACGAAATTTCATCTCCACAGAACTGCTGCTGAAGTGTGTGTGTGTGTGTGTGTGTGTGTGTGTGTGTGTGTGTGTGTGTGTGTACATCTGTACATGCATATGCACATGCCATGGTGTACAAATGAAGGTCAGAGGACAATTTTCCCACCCTCCTCTCCGTTGAACGTGGCAGAGCTGGTCCTGAGTAGAAGAACCATACCAACATGTAGGTGACAGAAGGCGACTCCAGCCACTCCTTCTGACCCTTTGTGTGATTCTGCCCTAACTGATCCAGCATGGCGGGTGGGGCGCATCTCAGAAAGTGCTAGAGTAAAACCTGGGGAAGGTTAACTCAAGGAGAAGATCCTGTCCATGCAGCTCTAGGGAATCCGCCCTCCAGCTCTCTGCTGGATTCCAGGGATCAATCTTGATCTTCCGGATTGTGCAGCTGAGCCATCTTTGCCAGCCCAAAGCTGTACCTCTTTAGAGATTAATGCAGTTGTTGGGCGTGACCACTCACACCCAAAAGTGTTGGCATTTCAAAGGCTGGAGCAGGAGCATTGCCCTGAGTTTGAGGCCATCCTGGACTACAGTATGAGACTGTATTTCAAAGCAATACCACAACCCCCATAGAAAGAGATAAAGCTATCAGATCGGTGTTGTGGCTCAGCAGGCGAACGCATATGCTGCACAAGTCTGGTGACCTGAGTCCATCCCTGGGAACCCACACAAAGATGAAATGAGAGAATCCATTCTATGCCACCCCACACACAATTTTTAAAAGACATTGCCCTCTCCCTCCAGCCCTAGAACACATTCTCAGGAAGCGTGATCAAGCACACAGGCGGCTTTACAAGCCCTTGACTCAAGCCTGGCATTGGGATATTTTGCCTCTAGTCCAAGCACTTGGGAAGCAGAGACTGGCAGTTCGAGTCCAGTCTGGTCTTCATAGCAAGGCCCAGGCCAGCCAAAGCTAGTGAGGCCCTGTATGGATGATGGATGGAGGCCTGGAAGGAAGCATGAGACCCTATCATTGCTCAGCAGAGAGGATTGGCAAATATTTGCATTTTCTTAGGCTGCAAGTGGTAGCTCCAGAACCAGCCTCTGGCAGGCACTGAGGGACCACCAAATAACTATCACAAATTAGATTTTGTAAGTTTCTAGCAATAAGTACATTTCCATTCAATTTAGACAAGGGGTTCCATATTGTATTTCTTTTTTCCAAATTATTTTTGTCTTATTTTGTTTTGAGACACCCTTAGAAACTCGATATGTAGGCCAGGCTGGCCTCAAACTCAGAGGTCTGCCTGCCTCAGTCCCCTGAGTGCTGGGATTTGAGACGTGAACCAGTCTCTGCATTATTTTTAAGAAGTTTATCACATGGACATGAGAACTCTGGAACCCTGGCACACTGAGTGTCGGCGCCCCATGTTTCCCACGCTATCATGTCCCTCAGACATTTCCTCCAGATTCGGTGCTTGAGAAAACTTCACATCTATCCAAATTATTTCCCTCCCAAAAGGACTGTGAGTGCTCACGGGTGAAAAATTGATTTTCAAGGCTGATTCAAGTTTGGTGGGAAGAGGAGCATTGTGGATTTCCAGAAGAGTCTATCAGCGAAGGTCTTCAGGGGAGTTTACCTTGCCAGCAGCGAACAAGTGGCAGCCTTTGACGGCTTCAAATACATTGGGGGAGATGTCAGGTTGAGCGGGAAGGTGGGACTGTGCCAGGGACTGCTTCACCTTCTTCACATCCACCAGACAGAGGGCCCGCTCTTCCCCTAAGAGGAAAGAAATAGCTGTGGTCAGGAGGGGACCCACAAGTGAAGACACCAAGACAACTTGAGCAGCCAGGATAAAAGCACAGGAGCTATGTGGTCACACTAGGGATGCCTTCTATCTGAAGTGAGTGGGGCAGAGGGGCGTCCAGGTTTGGACTATCTGCATATGTAATGAAAAACCTTGCAGATAGGACCCAAGAATACACACGAAGTTCCTTTTTCTTATAGCCTAAAGTTAACTTTATACAGTAGTAGAAGGAGGGTGCGTTCTGAACTTTGACCGAGACCAGAGACCAATCACATGAGACCAAGTAGGGAATTTTCCATTCGTAGCACCATGGTGATGCCCAAAGTTTCTGTCAGTAGAACGTTTTTTTTGGATGTTCTGATAAGGGACACACTTGTCCCACATACACATTCATCATCTCGGCTCATGCTTTAGATCTGAAAAGAAAGCCGCTAATTTCTCTTTTCAGGTTCTTGGGGAATAGGAATAATTTTGCACGCATAAACCTGAAGAACGCTTGCTGAATTTCAGCCATGCTTCCAGAACACGGAAGAAAAAATGTGTTAGGAGGCCATGAAGGGTCCAACTATTCAGATGTGTCTGTCATGTTGTGAGAAACAAAGGGAGGAAGGTGGCCTGTGCCCATAATCCCAGCCCTCAGGAGCTGGAGGCAGGAAGGTCAAGGTGGGCATGAGATACCTATCTCTTTTCTTTTTTTTTTTTCCTTCAAGACAAGGTTTAAGATTAAAGATGGAGGCTCACACCTTTAATCCCAGCACCTAGGAGGCAGAGGCAGGTAAATGCGAGTTTGAGGCCAGTCTAGTTTACAGAGAGAGTTCCAGGACAGCCACAGTTACATAGTAAGACCCTGTCTGGGGTGGGGTGTGAGAAGACAAGATTTCTCTCTATGACAGCTCTGGCTATCCTGGCTATCGGTAGACCAGGCTGCCTGCCTCTGTCTCCCAAGAGCTGGGACAGAAGACAAGCACGTGCTACCACGCCCATGTCAAAAATTAATAAATAAGTAAAACTCTTGTCAACAAGTAATGAGGTTAAAAGATTTCTGCCACTGACATGTGACAGAATGGCCCCGGCTCACAGGTTCATATGCTGATAACTTGGTTGGGGATATAACTGCAATTAACTCAGATGGTCTAAACAAATTTGTATGTGCAGAGAAAACAAGTGTGAGAATTGTTAGAGAGTGTGCATCCAGAGGAAGGTTCTGAGCTTTCATAACCATAGGATCTTGTAGTAGTCCATGTCATGATCATGGGCAGGAGGCAAGTCTCAGGAGGTCATGGCCCACGATGATGGGCCTGAGGCCCAGCATGATGAAATGTTCCCACAATTCCTATGCTTGGGAAAGAGATGGACCAGAGCCCAAGGTCAGCCTGGGCTACATGAGACCCTATCCAAAAAGAGAAGACAAAGTTTGACTTTAATCAGTCTGTGAGGCCATGGGCACTGTACTCACATAGTGCACGTATATACATGCAGGCAAACACACACATAAAAATAAACAAAGAGGTAGGTCCAGAGGTTAATGGGAGGTCTTGTGAAGGAGAGAGCCTAGCCCTACCCAGCACTCCTGTATGGTGATAATCTGACTCTCAGCATGCTCCTGCCATGCTATCTGCATGAAGTGATGCAGTCAAGGAGAAGTTTTCGCCAAGCCAGCACAAGGCCATTTGGGCTGTTGGACCTCCAGAGCTGTGGGGTAAACAAATCCCTTTTCCTCCTCAGTAGCCTGGTCGCAGGAGTTTCGTTATAGCAATGAAAGCTAATTCAGCATCCTCTGGCTGGCAGGATGTGTCCATGAGAGTGTCAAGACTATGCTAAACTGAATGCTGACAGGGACCCACGTGTGGACAAAGCATGAGCTGAGGCCTGGCATCAACAGAGACACACAGAAAAGGGGCGTTGCTGATCCAAACTGCTGCCAAGGGGTTGCCTCTGTGCATCTCCAGCTTGAAACGCAGTCTCCAAGTGCTATAAAAATCAACAAAGAGACTGCAAAATAGGCTTCCCACCTGCTATCATGAGCAGCTTCTCCAGGTCCTTGATGATGTAAATTTGGAAGACAGCTCCAATTCCTGGGATGTGGGTTAAGGAGTTTTTCAGGACGTTCAGTGCATAAAGCCCTTCCTCAGTGCCTACCAGCACCACCTGCCAGGCCACAAGTCCAGAAGACAGAGTATAAGTCATGTGACCACAATCACAGCAAGAAAGCCACCCCACCCCTCCCCCAAGCATCCTGACTGTGCCTAGCCACTGTGATGCTGCTGCCCAGGCAAATTACCTGGTCGCTGAAGGGCAGGGTACAGTTCATGTCCAGCCGGTCATCACCTTCCAGTTTCAGCAGAGAGTTTCCAAGTAATTTCTTTCCATACGTGAAGGAAAAACAGAAACGCGAAGACAGTGAATTCAAACTGTCTACAACCAAACAAACCATCCAGAGAGACAGAAATTTAAAGCCAAGCTCAAAAGCACACACTGAACCAGAGCCTCACACCGCTGAGCCACAACCCCAAGCTCTGGCCCCTTCTTTTGGCTGATGTCCCAGAGGCAAAATAGGTGTTAATGGTTTTTCCCAGGGCAGCTGTTGATTAGCTTCAGAGTTACAACTTTGTGCAGACACACACACACACACACACACACACACACACACACACAGGAGTGGGTGATGTTGGCACAGAAAGTTATTCTGCAACATGACATAAGCTAAAGCTACGGAAGGTTACCAAGCCATTAGGAGGACCCCTTCCCCACCTCAGCTGCAATAAAAACACAAGCGCCATGTTCATAGCAAGCTGAGCTTCTGCTTCTTGTTACCTCAACCCACACAGGCTGCCGCTCACAGGATGTACAGCCCCGTGCCTATTGTATACACATTAACATACGTTTCAGGGAAAGGCTCATGTGTGGAAAGAGACAATTCACCCAAACAAGCCTCTTTGGAAGGCTCACAGTTAAGAATGTCCCCACCGCTAAGTGTGTGAAAAGTGCTGTCTGGCCTTCAGCAGAGCAAATGCCAACGAGAAGTGAGCACTGTCTGCATCCTGGAATGTTCCAGAAGGAGTGATGCAATCAAGGCACACTGATTTCTTAAGGGTAAGTGGGATGTCAGACCTGCCTCCCAGGGGAGCAGATGCTGAGGAGGCAGCTGGAGAGGCTCCACACAGCTTCCTGGAGTGCAGGAGCTCATGTCTGCTTCGTGGTTCACAGAGTGCTTGAAAGGCAGGGACCTCACTGAGTAAACAGAAAGGCTGTTCCAGGCAGCCTCTACAGCTTTCTCTCCCCTGCAGGGATGTTGAGGGAGACTCAGAAGTACTCTGCTGCTGCCTACAGCCTGCACCTTCAATCACAGAGCTAGTCATGACCCTCACTATAGGCATCAGCCCTCAGACGCAGCAAGAGGGAAACCCAACCAGGCAGTGGGATTCCCATCACTACAGTCAATGCCCACAGACACACATTACAAAGGGAAGCACCATGGCCATGGTCATACTCACAGCATCGGCTTCTGCCTTTTCCCTAGAAACTCTCCCACCTGCGACGACAGATTCTAAGGCGGTGACCCAGCGCTGCTTGTCGGGAAAGCTGGGTGCTAGCAAGTACAGGGTTCTCCCGGGCCAGCAGGTGGTATGTGGGTGAGACTCCACCTTCAGTATGTATGGGACATCTAGAAGGTTTCGGAGAGCACAAGATTGGCCACAGATGCCTCCCCCATGCTCTCTCCAACAGGGATGGGATCACGGCATCAGAATCCCACCAAATCCTGCAACTTGAGTTTCTGCTAAAATGGGAGATAGACAGAGGTCTTGGCAGAGCAAACCGCCACGTCTCCATCCTGCTTCTCTCAATCTGTCAAACCCAGCCCACCTCTTGGGCAGGGCTCTTCTGGGGGTCCTACTCACCTGCTTTGGCTGTATTTGCAAGTTCAGAAGCACCAACGGCACCATGAATAGATACGTCCCCGTCGGGAAGGCACAGCTCAAATTCTTCCACCGGCCTCTGTCCAGCTTGGTGCAAGGAGAAAGGGTGGGAGGAAAAACAAAAGAACAGGACCAAGAACAAGAGAAGAGAGAGGGGGAGGGGAGGGGGAGGGGGAGGGGGAAGAGGGGGGAGGGGAAAGGGAGAGGAGGGGAGAAAGTGAAGAGAGGGAGGGAAGAGGAGGGAAAGGGGTTGGGGAGAGGAGAGGGGAGGGAAGGGAAGGAGACAGTAGGGGAGGAGAGAAGAGAGGAGAGTAGAGGGGGATGGGAAGTGGAGAGGGGAAAGGGGGAGGGGAGGGGGAAGAGGCAAAATGAGGAGAGGAAGGGAGGGAAGAGGAGGGGAGGGGGGAGGGGAGAGGAGGGGAGAGGAGAGGGAAGGAGACAGTAGGGGAGGAGAGAAGAGAGGAGAGTAGAGGGGGATGGGAAGTGGAGAGGGGAAAGGGGGAGGGGAGGGGGAAGAGGCAAAATGAGGAGAGGAAGGGAGGGGAGAGGAGGGGAGGGGGGAGGGGAGAGGAGGGGAGAGGAGAGGGGAGGAGACAGTAGGGGAGGAGAGAGGAGAGGATAGTAGAGGGGGATGGGAAGGGGAGGGGGGGAGGGGAGGGGGAGGGAAAAGGAGAGGAGAGGGGAGGGGAGGGGAGAAGAGGAGAGAGTTGCACAAGGACAAAGAAGGGAATGAGGTGCAGACAAGGCAGAGAGGGAAGATAAAAAAAATAAAGCGTGTCAGATGAGGGGCACAGTCAACTTTCGGATGACGATGCGGACTTATGGGCTAGTTGACTGAGGCAGAAGTTCTCTGGTGTGTTAGCAGGTGGAATCTTCCGGGCAGCACCCTGCGGGTTCTTCAAGGGGGAGACCTATAGATTGAGTATCGCACCAATAACCTTTAGATAAGTCATCTGGCTTTTAACTTTGAAAAATGGGAAAGCAGAGAAGGCTTGTGAGGCAGTCCAAAAAAAAAAGAAATTAATTAATAAATAAATAAAACTAAAAACAAAGCCTTCACACCAACACTGGAGGGCCTGGGTTAGCCGCGTGCAATGATATTCCCCTGAATCATTAATTTACCTTCTCTGGCTTCATTGTCATAGATGAGGACTTTTGACCCCTCCAAGACAATGTACTTCCTGTCCCAGCCTTGCTGGCCTCGTTTGTTATTCCTGGGAAAAGAAAGATGGACAAGAAAAATGTCAGAAGAGGCAGACTGGAGAATATGGAGGGTCTCCTCAAAGACGCACTTCCTTAGAAGGTGTGGGGAGCAGAGGCAGCTCCTGCCTGAGCCCAGGCCACCCTACAGTGGTACCTGGGCACTTTCATCCACCCTTCCAGGTGCAAGCTGCTGCTGGGCTCCTTGCTCTGGAGACCTGGGGAGTTCATTTTGTCACGGCAGAAGGCCTCAGTGAAGTGTGTGGCATATTCAGCAGGCAGGCCGCAGGTGGCTGGCAAGCAGGTCGAGCACTTGGGATGGCACATCACCTGACATTCTAGAGGACAGCAACGGACAATCTGAAGACACTCCCAGTGGGGATGGACAGTTCCAGCCAGGCCATGAGCTTCTCCACCCCCAGTAGGACCACAGTGGAGCCAGGCACACGGGTAATCCCTTGGCTGCTGCCCTTGACCCAGCTTTCCTGGCTTCCGTCTAGGCTGCCCACAGTGAGCTGTGTACAGCAGCAGGTTTGCATGTTCAGTTCAAGCCAGTGTGGGGAGAAACTGGAAATTATCAAGCATGGAAACATTCTGCATACTGACTTGGAAGTCATGAACTGGAGCCGCCATTCGGAGTCATTGCTTTAACAAGGGGAAAAAGTGTTCTCCCACTGAAGTGAAAAGTTTTGGCAATGAATGTATTATAAGACAGCTTAAAACACCACCTCTGATATAGTTTACAGATGGGGATGCGCAGGTGCCCAGCACAGACACATGGCCGCTGCTCTTACCGAGACATTTGGATGCCTGACGTCCAAAGTGCACGGTATCCAGACACACAGCGCACTTAGTGGCTCGCATGTTTAGTCCCACGTTAAATCGATGAGGGATGTTGTGGTGCATGCGCTCCTTAAGACGTCGATTAAATTCTGAAGGAAAAATATTGTTAATTGAAAGTGAAAAGAGAATCTGAAGGACAGAAGAAACAGTTTCTGGTTAAGATTGGTAACAAGAATCTATTAGAGTTCTTACAGCCCAGTACCTTGGCTAGATTATTTCCCCAAAGGTACCTGAAAAGAGTTCAGGTGTCATTAGGCTTTAGGAAAAATGCAAATTAAAACCACAGCAAGGCGCCGTGTCTCGGAAATGTCTAGAATCCGAGAAATGGAAAATGGGTTGATGAGGATGTGGAGAAATGGCATCCTGAGCACTTTCCAGTGACGATAGGAAATGGTACAGCTACTTTGGGACCCAGCTGGACATTTTCTCAAAAAGCTATACATAGAACACAATACATACATTATCCTAAGCAATTCCACTCCCAGCTTTATGCCCAAGAGGACAGAAAACACACACACAAAAAATTGCATATTTCTCACAGCAGCACAACTTACGGCAGCCAAAAGGCAGAAATAACTCAAGCGCCCCTCAGTAGCGTAATGGGTAAGACACACCACCCAAACAATGTAATATTATTAGCCATGTAAAGAAAAGGAATGAGGTATGATGTGTGCTACAAGGTAAGAGTCTCTCAAAAACATGATGTCCTGGAAACTAAGTCAGTCACAAAGGGCTGCAGGAAGTATGATTCCATTCATTTGAAAGACCTAGAAAAGCAAATCCACAGAGAAATAAGGTAGATTAGTGACGGGCGGAGGTGGGGAGAGAGAAAACCAACCAATATCTGCTGACAAGAGTTCAGCGGCTGTTTGGTTTCAGGGGTGTCCCCAAGTTAGTATGATAATGGTCAGACAACGCGGCAAGCGCATCCAAAACACTCAATTGTACATTTTAAGAAGTGAATTTCAGGTGTAACTGTTAAATCATGAATCATAAAATTATTGTGGCCATTGCACATGCATCTAGATTTATATGAGTTATTAAGACCTCTGTGACCTGATGGTAACTTTATTTATTATTCCTGGTAAGAAGCTGACTATATGATGGCACCTTTGTTTGTGAACATTTGGGGGGGGGGGGACTATTATTGTTTGAGACAGGGTCTCATTATGCAGCCATTTTCTGGCTAGCCTGGCACTCATTCATTATGTAGACCAGGATGGCCTCAAACTCAGAAATTTACCTGCCTCTGCCTCTGTCTCCTGACTGCTGGGTCTAAAGGTGTTCACCACTAGACCAGCCCTAAAAATGTTTATTAACTGATTATTAACTGATTATTTTTAGTCATGAAAGCATGCACCCAATGCTTTTCATGGAACTCAGTTTAAAAGTAATAATTATGAGCTGCAGAATTTTTTGTTAATTTATTAAGAATTGACTGAAGAATTTTTTTAATGCCCAATTTTTCCATGACTGACCTTTTGTTTAAAACTTTTTATGTCTGAAGAACTGAATCTTACATTCCTATTGCGGTCTGTTAAATTAACAAGACTGACTCCCCAACCCCCCACGGATCTCCCTCAACAGTGGCCTGATGAGAGGCAACTTCATACAGAGAAAAGCTCAGAATAAACCTTATCGCAGGCCCCTCTTCCTTTCTTGGGAAGCTGCTCGGAGTGATACAAACGCACGCACCATACCCAGAGTGTGTGTGTGTGATACACACCCAGGGAGACAAGGGGAATCACTGTGCCCAGAACTGTTTCGGGACACCTGTCAGTGGACACGTAGCCAAGGAATGGTTTTTCCTGTCTGGATGACTTTTAGAGCTAAATCAAGGTGTCCTATAAACACAGCGACAAGAAGGCACCTTGGTCCATGAGACCACAGCCACAAGACAATGTCATCAAAATTTACAACCTAGGAAAATTGGTTGTGAAGCCCAAGTACTGAACAACAGCTCTACTTTGCTCCCAAGGCTCTCCAGATCATCTTCCTCACCTTTTTATAAAGCCCTTTTTGTGGTGGATTTATGATGTTACATTGTAAATAATTGTCCCGCCTATGAGTTTAATAAAAAGCACTGATTGGCCAAAGGCAGACAGGAAATGTGGGTGGGGCTACCAGACTAAGGGACCAGGAAGAACAGAGAGAATGCCACAGAGACTGCAGAGTTGTCAGACAAGCCAGAAGAAGCGGAGGACAACTATACTGCTCTGAGAAAAGGTACCGAGCCCCATGGCTGAACAGGATAAGAGGGTTAGTTTAAGGGTAAAGAGCTAGCAAGTTATATGCCTGGGCCTTAGGCCGATCAGCCTAAAATTAATGTAAGCATCTCTATGTCTCTGCGGGTCTGTGGGTCTGCAGGTCTAAACCTTGAGACTAGGGCGAAAGACCGGGCCAGAAACCTCTTACTACACCTTTTTATCTCTACAACACAGTACTTTTGCCTGTCACTCAGTGGTCATAGCAACTGGCCACAAGTTGGTCACATGTGAAGTGCCCATAACCTTTCACTTACTGATTGGTTTCCTAAGAATTCATCCACCAGCCACTCCTGGAGGCATAGGATGTCCTGTAAGGTGCATGTGGCAACAAAGGCAGATCTCCTTTAATAACAGCACGGAATACTGTGCAGTCAGTCCTTTGCCAGAGAAAGCAGATCTAATGCTCTAACGTGCAAAGCAAACACCAAGGTATTTGCAATGTCCAGGACAATGTCAAGAAGATTTTTTTTTAACCTAAGAAACGCAGGTTATTTTTCTCATGTTCACTGTCATAGCCCTGGGTGGCCTGAAACTCACAGAGATCTGCCTCTGCCTTCTGGGTGCTGGAATTAAAGGTGTGAGCCACCAATGCTGACTTGTGTTCTTGAACTATACTCATATCATGTAAGGGACTGAATACTAACAAACAGTAGCTATTTCAGAAAACACAATGGCTGACTCTGGGCAAGAGAAGGGGAAAAGAGACTTTTAGTAGTGTTACACTGGATTCCTGAGGACAGCCTTCTCGTGTCTGCACTGGGGCTCCCAGGTTAGGTCTGTCTGGCCACACACTGAGATGCAGCAAGGTCCCCTTTCGAGATGCTGGCACCACACTCTTGAATTTCTCAGCCAAATAAAACTTCTTTTCTTTATAAACTACCCCCATTTGTTACAACAGCAGAAAATGGACCGTGCTAAGAGCATACCCTCTGGAGTAGACGTCTCTTTTCTGCGGCTGGATGGTGGGGCAAGTAGGCTCATGGCACTGGGTTGATGCTCAGGCGACCGCACGATGGCAGACATGGCAATCTGCTGCCTCGCGGTGGCCGGCGTGGATGGGTGAGGGTGGTCTGTGGCTTTCCGGTGGGCAGCTGCAGAGACACCAGGACAAAGCCTTTCAGTTTTACTCAAGTCACCTAGTGGGCCAGACTAAGAGGGTTGCCCACGGCTGCCTTTCAAGGACCAGAGGACCAAAAGGGCAGGAGTTTTGCTAACTCCACCACACCGAGGAGGCTGGAAAATTTTCAGACTTAGGACACATCTGAAATGAAAACACACAGGCCTCAAACAAAGATGCTGAACTAGTCTTGGCCAGTCTCATAGGGAATGGTCTTCAGCCTGGTCCGTAGTTTTGAAGGCTTTCCAAGAAGAATTCCTACCTTCCTCCCGGGCAGACCGGAGTTCGATGCGGGTCTTCTGAAGGGCTTCCTCTAGCTCTGCACAGCGTGCTTTCTCCTTCTCCAGGGCCAGCTTCAGTTCATTGTACTGGAGAGGAACCTGTGTGGGCAAAGCAGGGTCCTCTTTCCGTCGACTAAATAAACCCTAGCAATGGAAACAGAGATATCTCCTAACTCCTAGAAACTGGCACTGGACCTGAGCTAAAGAAGAGCTGACTCAAGAGGAGCAGGCCACCGAGGCCAGGCACATACTCACTGTAAGTGTGTTTGGGAAAAATGGCATGTGAAGGGGGGGAAGGGGAGGCTGAGCCTCAGCCCATTCCAGCCTGCTGGAAAAAAGTGGGGTGCGGAAGTTTTCACCGAGAGAGTTAAGGATGCTTCAACTGCCACCACCTCTTCCTTTAGCTTTCCCAAGACAGGAGAGTCATTTCCCGAGAGTCTTTTCCCCTCAAAAAATGCAATCAGGTTGGATGGAGGATGGAGCTCGGAGAGAGATGACAATGGTTCAGAGGTCGCCTTTGAACTTGTCTCATGGTGCTTGGTGACAAGACACGGGGAAGGGGATGGGTTTGTTGGTTTTGTTTTTTTTTTTTTAAAGAAAGCAAAATTTGAAAATGCAAAAACGATATCAAAACAAGGGGCTTACTAAAAAAAGAAAAATACCAACAGAAACATTTACTGCACACAAAAGAGAAAAAAAAATGAAATAATGCATCTGACAAAAAATTAACTAAATGAAAACCAAATGTGAACACCCTAACTACATCAACGACACAACCAGACAACAGCTGCTGCTAAAATTAAAAAAAAAAAAAGATTAAATATCATGAGCATAGCACATATGGTAACATGGTATCAAGAAACCCCTCTGGTGGCCAGCACTCAGTAAGGAGGCAACCTTGGAATTCTGCACTCACCCCTCAGCAGTAAAAGTGACACGGGACACGGTCCAGTCCCTTCTTCTGGCTATTCCAAGTCATCAAGCCCTTCCCTTTAAAACTGCTGCCATGGCCACTACAGTGTGCTAAGACCCTTGGGAGGAAACTGCTAAGCCCTTTAGAGAACTTTCTGGAACTCAGAACACTTGGCCAACCTCGGATGAGTGCTTCGGCCATTGTGGAAGGCATGGATAAGCTAACTGCCCGCAGCATCCCAGATTGGGACTGGACTAAAGGTATCATGTGTCATTGCCGGTGTCTCAGTCAATCTCTCATTTCTTACAGTTTGAAGCAGAGGGTGCAGTGCCAATGAAGGCAGTGGCGATCAAGTGTCAATCAGGTCATTTCAACTTCCTGTATACAAATTAGTCACTGAACAACACAGGACGAGGCATGCATGGGAGGGCACACCTGAAATCCCAGCACTCAGAAGGCAAGACGATTGTGAATTTAAGTCCAGTCTGAGCTACATAGCAAAATTCTGACTAAAACTAAGCAAAAGCCCTGGACTAGATCACCCTGGAGACCCATGTAGGTGACATGAGACTTGCCCTAGAGTCCCGGATATGTGACCTGCTGAACTCTCAGATCTGACCCACATGTGAGTCCTAGACACATGACCTTAGAACCTAATACTCAATCTGTGTATAAGCCTTTTCTTGGCAGATGACCTGCTCCATCCTAGCTTCTCTTCAGGAGCAGAGCAGTTGGCTAGTCTTGGTCAATAGTTCCCCATGATAAAGGTTACTCTGGTTACATTCAGATTCAGCTCTCAACCCGGAATGAACAAAAATGTATGTTTTCCTCTGTCTGTACAATTATGTATCACAGTGGGATCCACAGTCATGAGTGATGGAGCAGGACTGTCTGCTCCTACTGCCAAGCACTCACTCACCTTTTTCTTTTTGGCTGGTTGGTCCATTTTGGCTTGCAAAAAATCAATGAGTTTGGTTTGTTGAGAAATAGTGCCTTCCATTTTCACCTTTTCATGAGAATAGAGAACCTGAAATTCATGGAGACAGAGATGACCTCAGCTGGACCCAAGTGTATGTTTGGATTTGGTGCTTTAAGAACATGAGCATTCAAGTAGGAAAATGCAACATAAAAACACTGATGGGTAATTATTTAGTCCCAATTTTACAGGAAGGAGAGAAAAAAACCCCACACGGGGACAGCAAAGTGGCTCAGCTGGTAAAGAGGCCCTCCACCAGCCCTGTTATATGAGTTGGATCCTAGAACCCACGTGAAGAAAGGAAAGAACTGACTTCCAGAGGTTATCTCATGACATATCCCCCAAGTAAATGAACCACCAGTAAGTATATGAAAAGTAAAAATACAAATGGTTAACTGGGGTTTCAGATTCCAGATACTGTGGAGAGATCTTTCAACTTCAAAGAATGTTTGAAATTTTTCATAATTATGTTAGAGAAACATACGCAGCATGCAAACAAAAGACACTAACAACCGCAGAGGGGAGGAGAGGAGGAGGAAGGAGGGAGGGAGGGAGGGAGGGAGCCAGTGGCTGTCCGCAGCGCCCCCTGCTGACCCGCACCTGAATGTTTTCCAGCTGATACTCCAGGTCGCTTCTTTCTGTCTTCAGCAGATCTGCCCTGTCCAGTGCCTCCTGCAGCCCTTGTGTTAGGCGGAAGATGTGATTCTTCTGCAGGTCCATCTGCTGCTGCAGCTTGGCTTGCTGGTGGGGCAGAGGGGGTGGTAAGAAGCTTGACACAACACGGAGCACCACCTCCTTCCCATTCCCCAACTAACTTCTGGCGCGACACCAGATGCCCGCTTGTCAAAGCATCTCCTTCCAGAATTGCTGGCTGTTTTCTTCCAGAATTGCTGGCTGTTTTCTCTTCCAAGTCAAGAAGGCATAGCTAAAAAGGTTTTAGGGCCTCCTGAAGGCCACATGCCTGTAATCTCACACTTCAAGGTGACAGGAAGTCCAGGCCTGCCTGCTCTGAGCTACTTAGAAAGCCATTTGGGTACCTCAAAGCAAAATCCAGAGTTGACAGAGAAGCAGTGAGAAATCAGTTCCACTTGGGTGTGTCTAGGACACAGGCTGTGTGCTGTGCACAAAGACAAGCCACATCAGTTCCACTTGAGGATGGCCCTCAAGTACATAAATAGCCACAATTAGAGGACACATTTCTGCAGTGCAGGGAAAAAGAAGAGCCGAGCTACGCAATAGAAGTTGGTAAAACCCAAGGAAAAAAATTCAGGGTCACATATCCCTGGCAGATGCTCCAGCCCCCACCACAGCAGGATGGGAGCCACAGTGGTCTCGGACTGGTTGACCTTTAACCCTCTTAGTTCATGGCTTTCTGCCTGTTTTATTTCCCATTTGTATGCAACAATTCCTAGAGGCATCGTATTATAGTAAATCGAATCTGGAGCCTGCAGCAATCTAGATCCTGACTTAAATCCTGCTCATAATGCCTTGCCCAGTCTTTGCTTCTTCGTGAGTGGCTGTACAACCCTGCCTCTCCAAGTGACAAACTGAACGCAGTGCCCATCATACAGTAAGTGCTCGATGTTAGAGGTCTCCGCTCATCCCTCTTCTTTCCTTCTGATTCAGGGTTCTTCACACTTTCCCACCGGCCTTTTCTACCAACAGACACATTTAGTATGTGAGATGGCTACACTTAATGGTCAGCTTGATGGAGAGGAGATCAATGAAGCATATCTGAGTGTTTCTGATGAGCTCCCAAGGCCATGAGATCAAAGGGCCTAATGAACCCTTTGATAGAGTCACAAATGACAGTGAAACTACTGGGAGACGGTGGATGGGAGGAGGTGTGGCCTACTTGGAAGAAGGCCATCATTGGGAACCATGTTTCTCCCTGAAGGCTCCTCTTTTTCCTGGTCTACAGTTCCTGGCTGCCACAGTGTGCATGACTCCAAACCCTCCCCTGATAAGGACGGTGAATCTTCTGAAGCTGGGAACTAAATATTTCCTTCATCAAGGTCACTTACATTATGTATTTTGCCACAACAAAGAGAACAGTAACAACTAATGTGCATAGCTTGGAATTTCTGAAATAAACCAGAGGCACACACACACATACACACACAAAAAAAAACCCAAACAAAAAACCAAACACCAACACCACCACAAAAAACAAAGTCAAAGAAGAAAGATGCTGTGTGAAGGGCAGTTTCAGTCCCTAAAGTCCAAGAGACTTCCTTCCTCAGTATCTTCCGTTATTTTAGGACATTGATTAGCAAGCAGGAACCAGGGAAACGTGTCGTGGGCACAATGGTCTGTGCAGTGACAGCTGGGCCCAAAATATTTCTCTAGACTAAACACATCAGTTATCCATTGGCTCTCCAAGAAATGGACTCTTTATTTACTCTAATAAAACCAAATGAAAGTGATGTGCGTGCTCTACGAAAGTTACTCGAGGCATCTATCTGCTGCCCAGAGAGACGCAAAGGCAGCTGTCTGTGGGCCAGAGTTCCCCTGGGAGGTGGACGTGGTGATGTGCTTAGACCTGTCCAACAATTTGATGAGAGTGACAAGACACTGAGAGGCTGATGGAAGGAACTCATGACAGAACTGGAACAGGAGCAATTGCGGGACCAGGAGGACGACTCAAAACTAAGAAGGGAAAGTTGGCATTTTTAAAGCATCAACTGAGTAAATATGGGGCATAAAGATGTTTAAGAACAAACTTTGTGGACAAATGGGTGTGATTTCATAGGCTAAAGAGTGCCAACGGCATGATAACTCAGAGCCGTGTAACTGTTAGGGTTTGCTGAGCCGAAGGGAGAGATGGAAGGACTCCCTTACATACAAACCCCACGCAGAACGTGGAGCACTCTGACACCACATGGGGGCCTGCATCCTGTAGGGTCCTGCAGGGACAGTACAAACAAAGTCATGTTCAGTACTGACTAATATACCTGGGACTCGGTAAGTGTGTTAGTGATGGACACATGTTCATGAGTGAGTGTGTGTGTGTGTGTGTGTGTGTGTGTGTGTGTGTGCGCGCGCGCGCGCGTTGTTTCTTAACTTGTTTTTGTTTTGTGTGGGTTAGACTTTTATTTTTTTTTATACTAATGGGAACTGGACCAAGGCCCTTGCACATGATAGGCAATCAATCATTTCATCAGTAAAGCTATATCTCCCAGCCCCTAGTCACTTTATTAATCAAATAACTTAAGACTAGAAAGACAGTTCTGTGGTTAAGAGCTCTTGCTGCTCTACCAGAGGACGAGAGCTCTGTTCTCAGCACCTCAGGCTCAACACAACCTGTAACTCCAGTTTTGGAGGGTCCAATGCCCCCTCTGCCTCCCACAGGCACCATGCACATACACATAAATAAAAATTAAATTTGACTGTTAACAATAATCCTGTTATCACATTAGCTTTAAAGTACTTGAGTTATAGGCTTTTAAACATTTAAAACATTTCTAGGAATTAGAATTGCTAGAAAATAAGATATGATGTCCACATTCACTGCGAACGCCCTGGTAGAGACTCCACAAGGCCTGCCTGTGACAAGTGCTAGGCCTGCGTAGGTCGCGAAGCTTAACCAATGAGTGATAGACAGTCATCTCGGGTTCTACTCAGAGGACTAAGGTGGGAGAAAGAACCATTGTAAGAATCTGTCAGGGGAAGTTAGTCATGAGAAGAATCTGGGCTGGATGACATTAAACATTCCTAAATCAGAGATCAAGTCTGTCTCTTTTCAAAGGCTCTGATCTTATGTAGGCAACCCTTTGATTGGGGCCAACCTGATGAAGTATATGCCACATCCCAGGAACCCAACCACGTTCTGGACAGTAATGATAATTCTTTCTTGCCTTATGATGATTTTCAATGATGTGTGAATTCTGACTCAAATCAGTTTTGGCCAGATGTCCGCTCAAACATCTATCCCTGAGATGCAGATTGGGAACCTGGGAATGTTCTCCTAAGTCAAAAGTGAGAGGGTGGGGCTGAGTCAGGCTTCCAGCACGCTATTCCTGGCTTGGCCACTGACTCACTATGTTAACCTTGGACCAAGCACAGAGCTGTCAGGGCCAGCTTGCCCTTCACAGATGGAAAACAGAACACTCGGGAGCCTCGATTATTTCTGTCCTGTTTCTGTTTCCAGCATGTGCCTAATGTAGGAACATTGCCTATTCATCCCGGAGAAAAGACCACCTGGTAGATTGATGGGTTCTATTACAGGCCAAGCATTCCCAACATCAAAACCCCAGATTGAAAATGCTCTCAAACCCAAAACTTCTTGAGTATAAAATGCCACAATGATCTGATGTGATGGGTCAGTCAAAATGTGAGAATGTTAAAAATACTGGACAAAAACTGTAGATAGAGCTCAGGGCTATGGTGCTTGCCCAGCATGCATCAGGCCCTAGATCCAAGCTCCAGTACCACATGCAAAATGTCTAATATCACTTAACTGCCAGTCTATGTTTAAATGGTGCATATGAAGTGAGGAAATCTCACATTTATATCTGGTGCTATTCCCAAGAGATTTCATTACGTATACATGCTAATATTTCAAAGATCCAAAACCCGAAATACTTCTAGTTTGACTTATTTAGTAAGGAATAGTCAACCTCTACAGTGAATTTCATTATAGCTGAAGAATTTCATTCATATGTGTTTGTACATAATGAATTTTATTTTTAATGAAAAAAACACACTACATAAAATTAATCACTTAATCACTTCAGCCTGGCACTGGTGGCACACGCCTTTAATCCCAGCACTCAAAGAGGCAGAGGTAGGTAGATCTCTGAGATCAAAGGCCAGCCTGGTCTACAGAGTGAGTTCCAGAACAGCCAGGGCTACACAGAGAAACCCTGTCTCCAAAAAAACCAAAAAATTTAATCACTTCATTTCTCTTTTTATTTATGATGCTAAGGATCAAACAAACTGTTGGTCTCTTGCATGCTAGACCATTTTAGCTACCAGGCCCCCATGTGTAGGGGGTACGTTGGTTCCCTCCTTCCACCATGACCAAGAACTGAACATGGGTCATCAAGATTGGTTAACAAGCACCTTCAAACACTGAGCCATCTCACCAGCCCCATCTTAGCTCTGGAGACAGGGTCTCACACTGAACTTGAAGTTAACTGTTTCAGCTAAGCAGACTAGCCATTGAGCTCTGGGCATCAGCCTCCCCAGCACTGGGGCTATGGATAAGCCGCTGTACCCAGCATAACTCTACCAACTGTGCCATCTCCCCAGAGCCCATCTGAGCCATAAACGTGTCGTTCGGGGGCATTAAGGACATTCACATTGTTGCACAACTGGTACCACCATCCACCTCCAGGACTTTGCCAAATGCCCAGCTGTGGTTTTTAAAGTGTGGTTTTTATGTGATGCCTCATTGTAAGCAGCCATAAGGCCTGCACGTCTTCACTGCTCCCCTTGAACAGAACAGCACTGCAACATCCGAGCCATGAGCACAGCGCCTCAGGAGCTGACCGCACGATTATGGTGGGATTCTGGCTAACTGAGCTGCTTAGCTCACTAGGGGCTAGGCAGTGCCCTTCTCCAGCTTGTCACCAGGTACCAACAGCAAATGCATTTGCCCTGGTAGCTGAAAACTGAGTGAGGGAGAATCATTGGTGATGCCACGTATGAGACTTTGGTTGGGGATGGGAAGCCATCACCAGTTTAAATAGCAATTTTCAGAGTTCCGAGAAAAGAAGACATGAAATCACAGGAGGGATGCATTTAGGAGAGAACTTCGAGCTTGACATCCTGAGTCTAAGAATCAGGAGAATTCATTTTTAATTGAATTAAGTGTATGTTCAAAAGTCCTCATGAAATTTGGTACTCAAAATCTGATCACATCCTTGTCCCATGTAGGAAGCTAATTTACATCAGTGTACTATCAACATGAAACATAGTATGTTTCAACTATCAACTCTTAAAGACAATCTAACTCAACCTTCACTCAGCCATGTGCGCACTAAGCCTCTATGGGTATATACTAACTCCGATGAACAGCAGTTTCCATTAAACACCATATAGAAAGACAAATAACAGATGCTCTGGCCTTCAAGACAAACGCTTTTATCATGTTAAGCAACAGAAAGTGTTATGTGGTTCCTTTTGGAATCTACCTAAAAATTCTGGTTTAAAAATCTGAATGTCTAATTTAGATTCAGTCACCCAAATATAACAATGTTTCTCCTTCAAAATCTTACCTGGGGGCTCACACAAAGGCTCAGCGGGTAAAAACACTTCCTACGCAAGAATAAGGACCTGAGTTGAATTTCCCACCACCCACCCAAAAAGCTGGGCATGGCTGTGGATGCCCAGAGACAGCTGGCTCTACTGAACTCACCAATCTAGTCAAATGTGGAGCCTCCATTTCAGTGAGGGGCCTGTCTCAAGGCAATGAGGTTGAAAGCAATAGACAAATTTACCAACATGCTCCTCTGGCCTCTGCATGTGAAGCACACACACACACACACACAGAGGCTTTATCTTCCTAGTGGCTCATACTCACCTCCTCCAGAAGCCTCTGTTTGAGCTCCCGTTCTGTCTCTAATTTCTGCTGTAAGCTCCGGGCGTTCATCTCAAGCATGGCATGTTTCTTTTCCAGGTCGTTGAGCTAGGCAGTTGGAAAAATTGGCCATGATGCCACATTTGGGAATTGTAAGGGGCTGCAGGTAGACTTTTTAAAATGTTCCCAAACTCTCACATGTAAAGGATAACCAAGGTCGAAAGGTGAAAAGTTTCGTTTTGGAAAAAAAAAAAATGACAAGTCCACATGACAAATTTGAGGACAGAAACCCCCTGAGGGTCATCTGTATCACTCTACCAAGTTTTAAGGGCACAGCTGCTCAGTTAACCTATCATGCTTTGCCTGGATTTAATTAAATGCTCATATTCTGAGGGCCTACAAATGTATTACAGCTTCTGGGATGAAAAGATGGCCAAGCATTTCCAAGGATCCTTCATCTAGGCCAGAAAGGCAGAGAAAGTGGCCTCCCTGAGGCACATCAACTACCACAAGGCACATCCACAAAAGACAACTGCTCAAAATCAGGTAAGATAAAATGGTACTGGGATATCTAGACAGGCAGAAATTGACTACTAAATGCTACAAGAATAGAAACTAGAACAGAGAAGCAGCATTCATGTTAAGCCCTGACGGTTCATTTCTCTCAGATACTAAGTCTTACTTTCCTCAAGTTTAACCATTTTGACCAGCTAGACCAGCAAGAGCTGCCCTTGAGTGCTGAGTTATAACCTTGAGACCAATAGTTCTGTTTCTATGAATTTCCGGCAAGAAAATAATCACAGATGTCCATAGAGATTTATGTTCATCACAGTGTTATTCAAATAGCAAAAAAAAAAAAAAAAAAAAAAAAAAAAAAAAAAAAAAAAAAAAATTGGAAGAAGCCCAAATTTCCTGTACAAAGGCAACGCTCAAATTAGATGCCTGTGTGCAATTTTATTTTTTCAGAATAATGTTCTTAAAAAAATATTTAATAAGACAGCAAAAGCCTCCAGTTACATGATTTTTTTAAAAAAAGATGTAAAAGTATATAAATAGTAGGAGCCTAAAGTTATAAAAAAAATCTGTGTGTGCACATAAGAATAAGCAAACACAAGGCTGTAAAAACCCACCACTATTACAAGGTAACTGCTACCAGTTTTTCTTTGACTTTTCCTGTGGGTTGTTATTTTTCCACAGTGGCCCCAAATAATGACTTTTATAAACACGAGATAACAGTGATATTTAAAATGCAGAATTCTCATTGCCATTTTATGTATACATATGCAAAGAAGAAACAAAAGTTTCTCTGATACCTCCTTTTGCTATTCAGGGCCTAGTCAACATTTTAGCAAGTCTATTAACAAAAGCACCTAACGCTGGCACCTCACTGCAAAGGCACTGAGGACCATGCGACATGGATAGACCATGAGGACTCCTATCGTGATGCCTGAGGACTTGTCTGCATTAGACCCTACTGTGGCCTGAATGGCCCCCAAAGTTCTTCTACTAGAAACTTAATCTGACTCACATGCAGATCCTTGGAGGAGGGGCCTTTGGAGGTAATAGTGTCACATAAGGTCCCGAGGAGGCATCAATGGCTTCCTACCTAGCTGGTGAGTGTCCTACCTCATCATGCAGTATGTGCCATCAGTATGACCCGGCAATAGGGACCTCAACAGATCCAAGTGCCACCATCTTGGACTTTCAGCCTCTAGAACTATTAGCTGAATATAATCTTTATGAATCACCTGGTGCCAAGTAAATTATTTGGTTATAGCAACAGAAAACAGGGGTAAAAAAAATGTGTGTGCCTACAGTCATACAGAAAGAACAAGTCGCTGCTGCCATGCTCTTGTAAAGGATGAACAGCACGAGGCTCAGGAAGCCCGGTAGGAATAAAATAGTGTTGTGTCTCCAGTGCTGGACTTTTGGGGCCCAGATAGGTAGATGTTAAAAACTCACCACCCCAGCTATGCTACCGTCAACCAAGACTGGCCCGTGGCAAATCATATCTGATATCGAAGTGAGCCTAGGAATGCTTCTGAAATACGTTTAGCATGGGTTGTGTCTGAACTAGTGTTGATCCTGCCTTAAAAAACCGAGGGTGTTTTCCTACAAGGCGGAAAGGGATGGGTGCTAACCTTGTCGGAAAGGCTCTCAGCTTTCAGCTTCTGCTCTTTGAGAGCCTGCTGCAGAGCGAGAATCTCGGCCTTGTGTTCCTTCACTGCCAGCTCCACCACCTGGCGAGACTCGGTGATTCGCTGATCGGCTCTTGCCCTGCCAGAGAAGCACAGGCCTGCTTTCAGGAACCCCATACCACAGACCTCAGGGAGGAGGCTGGTCTATTTCTAATCAGGCTGCAGGTTGGACAGAAGCCCAACCATAAATTCTACCTTTAAATGCTGTCTTCCTTCCTGACAGCTTACAGAGCAAAAATGTGACCCATTTCAGACCTGGGTTAAAATTGCCCTGAAGCAGTAAAGTTCCTATGGGGACGGAGTGTGGAAAGGCTTGGGTTCAAGAGGAAAAAAGCCATTCTTAAATGCAACTGGACTAAACAGGGATGTGTCCAGAGTGTCACAGATTCCCTGTAGGGCAGTGAGTGAGGAGTGGCCCCCTCCCATACTGGTGAACAGAATCCAGGGCATGCAGTTGACCGTGGGAGACCCCCATTCAATATCTGGGGACCTCACTACTAGGTGACATGGTTGGGTTAAGAACCTCGATAAGGCTGTTTCTGCAGATAAGCACTGATGTTTTTATTTGCCTTGATTTCTGGCCTCTGCACGGGCAAAAGCACACCAGCCATTACCACAGGATTCAGGTGACATCTGACAAATTTACAGCCAGGATGTCCACCCCTCCCTAGCTTATATAAAACGCTGTGGTGATATATATTTAATAAAATGGTCAGGACTATTGGAGATCAGAGCCATCTCTCCAGCCTATTTAAAATATTCATTCATTCATTCATTCATTCATTCATTCATTCATTCATTCATTTAGAGACAGGGTTTTCTGTGTAATAGTCCTGGCTGTTCTGGAACTTGCTTTGTAGACCAGGCTGGCCTCAAACTCACAGAGGTCCATCTGCCTGTGCCTCCCAAGTGCTGGAACTAAAGGTGTCCACCACTGCCACCTGGCTTTCTCGACTTGGCTCTAGGGTTGTCTCTCTGATACATAATAAATATCACAAGACTCTGATATATAATACCAAAAGTCCTGCATCTGGGAAGACAGCTTAGTCTCAGGACACTAGAACCATCGACTGCCTTTTTCTTTTGCTGCTGGAGGGAGGGGGGACTCAGGTGTGATCACCTGGTGCTGGCTTACTACAAAAGGGTAAGTCCCACCTGCTTTGCTTCTCGGTGTCCAGCATCCTCTGCAACTCCCGAACTCGGCACTCAAACTGGGACTTCTCGTCCCCGAGGACACTCCTCCAGGCCTCCCACTGCCGCTCCTTTTCCAGCAGCTCATCGTTCAGGGCCTCAAGATCCATGACCTGCTCCTCCAGCATGGTGCACGTGGTCTTCAGAGCCTCCATCGTCTGCAAGTCAGTAGCACTGAGTTGTGCGTTGTATCAGGTAGGGATTCCTGGAGGTGACTTTCGTCAAAAAAGCTTCAGAAAAACCTAAGTTCCTAACCACACACTCACAGATGGGTTGTTTTTCTATCCCACAGCCCAGTGGGACCAGATAATAACCAACATCATCTATTCATACTACCATCCGAGGGGTACATCCCAAAGCCAGTCACAGGGTAAGGAGGTAGGGAGGAGGGCTGGGGGGGGGGCATCTATAATCCCAGCACTCAAGTGAAGATCAGGAGTTCACTGCCAGCCTAAACTGGGCTAGTAAGTTCTGGCTAGGGATCAAGAGTTCACTGCCAGCCTAGACTGGGCTAGTAAGTTCTGGCTAGGTATGGGCTAACAGTGATACTCTGTCTTTAAAACCCAGTCATACCCACTTTTAAAGATTTCCCATTGTTATTTTTATTTCTATATATACATGTGTGTGTGAGCAAGTGTGCGTATGCCACATGTGTACAGGTGCCTATGGAGGCTGGAAGATGGTATCAGATCCCCCAGAACTGGGGGTAATAGGCTGTTGTGAGCCAGGGAACTGAACTCACATACTATGGAAGAACAGTAAACACTCTTAACTTCTGATTCACCTCTGGTCCCAGTACCCACTTTCAAAAATCATTTTAAAAACCATAATATAAGCCAGGATTGACAAGGAGTCTATTTGCAGAAGCCAGTTTGGTCTTGGCACCCCCAGAGAGAACACACTAGACCCTTCTAAATCCTTTTAAGGGTCCTCCAGGGACCCTGGGGCCAGGCCTCTCCCCTTACTTGCTTCTGGCTGGTGAGCTGCATCTCCCTCTCCGTGATCTCACGGCGGAGATGGTCCACCTCACTTCGCAGCTGTACAATCTCATCGTTGGCACCAGAAGCCTCGTCAAGTTGTTTGGACAAGTAAAAGTTTTGGTTGTTGAGTTCAGCATTGTCCTCGGTCAGCTGGTTCAGCTGCTCCTCCAGGTCAGTGATGACCTATGGGGTGGGTGTGAGAGAGGGGTTATATATCAAAAAGGTCACTGTCGGCAAGGAAATGCTTCTAGAATTAGTGGTTTTGAAAGCAGCAGTGTGATAGTGGGAACCAACATGAGGCTATTTGACTGGATGCCCAACCCAAGCTCCCTCATCAACTCATTAGTTATAGCACAAATATGGGGGTGGGGAGTATCTCCTTTCTCTTTAACTTTTGGTACATCTGGAAAATCTGCCAAGAGCCAGTCAACCAAGTACTAAATGGATGGGGCAAGTTCAAATGAGATCCAGTTAATAGCAGGAAGAATTATGCATGGAGGGGAGCATAGGTCAAGGACGGAGGATTGTCTGGTATTGCAATCATATAATTAAACTGAAATCGACCTTGACACCGCCTACAGAGCACACCGCTGCAGACATCCAGAGTCTTAGAAAGCCAAATAAAGTTTTATCAGGGAAGAATCACAATGAAAGATACTAAGGATTATTTGAATAAAATCACAGGCAGTGAATTTAATTCTGTGTAACAAAGATGGGGAAGAAATCTTAAGGGAAGCTTGGATAATTCTGAGAATACAATACCTCATCACGAGGCGGCTTTAATGGATTTTGCTACACAGTGAGTTCTCCAAGTATATGAAATTGTCATTTTATTGAGGGAGATTTAATCTGGTTTTACTAAATTATTTCCCTGTTCAATGGCAGAATGACTTCAATTTCAGTGCGTTTAGCTTGTCTCTTCTCTTCGCTCAGGCTTAGCATCAGTGCTTGTAGAGAACATTTATATAAAGTACTTTAGAAGTTTAAGAGTAATTTTCTCATAATAGTTAGAATATGGCACATGGGCCATAAATTAAATTTTATGTAACAAAAAAAGTAAATTAAAAGGAAATGTCTTTAAGCCTACAGTTAACTGTTTCAGGTTTCCACACCTACGACAGACATAGTTCGTGATCTGTTGGCATTGCTATCCTGCCTAATACCTTACTTCAACTCTCTTGATAATTTAAAAATATAAAAGTCTTCCTAGGCACAAAGAATTAAAGAACATAGACCTAGCCCATTTTACTGAACAGCCAGTCTCTCGGGGTAAAGGGTCTAGTAACCTTTCTGGAATGTGGAATCCCACATTGATTCCTGTGTGCTGGCTAGAGATGCACTTTGAGCTACGAGAGGCAGTAAAGACTCTGCTTGGGCACTTGGACTAAACAGCTTTCTTAGAAACCCGGAAAAGGAAATGTGCACTGTGCCCCTCCCCACAGACTGCTGTCTCAAATGGTCCCTATGTCACGTTTCTGGTGCCATGGGTAAGTGGAGATCCACAACTCCACACATTCAACCTGTCTTCATCTTATACAAAGTAACCACATGAGATCTTCCCCTAAACAGTAAATGTCTTCTTGTCTCCTTCCTTCCTTCTTCTTCTTATTTTTTCTGTTTGTTTGTTTTGAGACAGGGTTTCTCTGTGTGCCCTGGCTGTTCTAGAACCCTGGAGAACAGGCTGACCTCAAAGCCTGCTTCTGCCTCCAGAGTATGAGCTGCTGCCACCACTCGGCTAACCGTTTTGTTTCTGCCCCTTCCCCAAAGAAAAATGAGCAAGATGGAACAAACAAGCAAGCCTGGAAGATTCTGGAACTCAAATGCATTTGAAGCTGGGTGGGTTTCTCCATCTGTGACAGGAGAACAAATACTATATTTACTCTCGATCTTTTATTTTAAAATTGTCTTGTATCTATTCAAATCCTGCAGCATGAGAGATGTATGGGATATAAACTAATGGCCAGAATGGTGTTTCATTCTGAAAGCTTCTTGAGGAACAGACCAACTGCAGAAAAATCTATTCACAGAGAATATATAATTTCCTTGCCATTCAAGGTTATATTTAAGCTTTTGGGTACTTACTTCCTTTTTTTGATTCACAAGAAAAAAAGTTTATTATGAACCTATTTCTGTCATCACTTCTCTCTTTTGCCCAAAATAAGATTATAAAGAGCAAAAGAAGAAACCTATGAAAAACTAATAAGGTGGCAAAGTCTGGCTATTCCCTCTCTTGAGGTAGGTCCGCTAGAGAAGGACTGGTCTCTCCCGGTGATGTCCAGTCTTGAAGAGACCCGCCTCTGACTGCTATTCCCAGCACAATTGTTGGTTCTGTATTTGCAATTGGCTCAATTTTCCTCCTCCGTGTGCACAGGGCTTTAAAGTGTCCCCACCGTGTGGACTGGCCCATCTGGTGGCTCCCGCCCTTTTCAAGCAGCTGAGGTGAAGTGTGAGACACATCTCTGCCTGCTTTGAGGTCACAGACACTGTCACCAGGCTAAAGTGACAGTGAAATCAACTGTTATTTTAGTTCCATTTTATAGATGGGAAACTGGGGCAACCAGGAGGCTTAGTGACTTCCCTCAGGGCACACAGTAAACTTTGAACGCAGCCTGAAACTCAACACTCTTCTGTTGCCCCTCCATGATGCTGTTTTGGGAACAGATGACAGGGATACACTGGCTATGTAGGCTTTCTCTTGCTTATGTTTCTCTGAGACACACTTGGCCCAGATTGGCCTCAAACTCACCATATTCCTGCTTTAGCCTCCTCACTGCTGGAATCAGAGGCATATGCCAATATGCCTGGTGCTCTTGCTTTTGAAGCAGGTAATGTGCAAAGATTCTTTGGTCATCTTTGTAATCATGAGTAAATTCTTTCCACACTTGGGGCAGATGGTCTGTTTATTGACAGACTCAGTTATAAGAGTCCATTAACTTTTAGGCCCAAGAACAGAGGGTTAAAAAAAATAAAGAAAATAAAATACAAATGGAAAGCCTAATTCTATCTTCACATTAAAAAAAAAAAAAAAAAGGACAGGCCAGAGGGCACCTTCCTCACATGGAGGCCAGCCAGGTTTTCTTGTAGGCTGTTTTACAAACAACAGTTTTTGGTGCAGTTCTAAGAGAGAACAAGAATATAAAATTGTCTACTCCTGGTGTTAGGAAAACACACACACACGTTATCTGTCACCTCTCAAGTCTACCTTGTGACCCATTACAGAACTGCACACTGACCCCAGGAGACAAGAGCAAGCACCATCCACAGAAAAGGACCAATGGTATGTGGAAGGAACCAGGCACACAATGAACATCAGCTGCAGGCCCAGTACTGATCCTATTTTAATGCCGACTTTCCCGAAGGCAGCTATTTGCATATTATTTATTTTTAATCTTATAGCTGACAGATTGACTCATAATTAAAGCTGTGTCGGATGCTTGCCCACCAACTCCCCTCTAAAACAGACTCGGGGAGGGGTTTTGGTGCCAGATTGAATCAAGTCCTTTTTTAAAAATCCCTTCAAAACAGAACTGGTCTGAGCCTGGAAGCCTCCTTGCCCCCTTGTACTGAGTTAGTGTGGTGTTCTTACCAGTAACAGGTGACACTTCCTAGCAGAGGCCATATTGGACAGCACCCAGAGGGAAGGATCACCCAGGACAAGCACCCACAGCATCTTTAAAGTGGCCTTGAACTTGACTATGTCACCGAGACCCACTACTGTGGCTAAATGCCTTGAGGCAGTAGTTCCCAGGTTTTTTAAAGTAGAAAGGCCATCTTTCCAAACCAAAGATTATGCTAGGAGCCTTAAGTCAGTATCATTTAGCCCTTCCCGAGGGCCAACCCCACGCATGTTCGTTGTATGCCTTATTTCATTTAACTACTGCAGGAGTCCTTGGAGGTAGTGCTGTCTCCAGTGCCAATGGGCCCCTGCTGGTGACTTACCGATTCTGAAACCCAAATACTTGTTAGAACCAGGCAGCTTCCCATTTCCCTCACCCAGCACCCAAACCACAATCACTAACTGTGAACTGGAAAACACCAACCGCACGGTGGAGGGGAGGCTACAAAGGAATGGGAGCTGGGGAGGATGTCATCTGATAGGTTGCTAGAGGCCCCTTTATAAAATGACCCTTGTCTGCCTGACTCCAGAACCTGAGGCTTGGACCACTATGTCTACCAGCCTCTCCCAGCTGTTCTAGCTGATAATGTGGGGTGGAGGACACTCTGTTAGAAGTCTGCCCTCTCTTCCAAATTAGGAAAGGATCCCAGAGGCCTTGCCATCAAATATCAGTGGAAAAAGAAGCAAATATTAGAAATCATTGTCTCACAGAAATCAAATTTAGAAAGCATAAATGTTGCAGTGAGGTTTCTTGGCCCCGAGCAGCCAGAGGTCCAGACCCACAGACCTGCAGCCTCAGACCCCTTAGTCGCTCAGGCCCCCAGAAATGACTCAGACGCTTATATTAACTTCATGCTGTTTGGCCTATGGCTCAGGCACATTGCTAGCTAGCTCTTACATCTTAACTCAACCCATTCTCATTAATCTGTCTGCCACGTGGCCTGTGGCTCACCTGTGTTCCTTACATGTTGCTCCTTTAGGATTCTGGCTCAATCTGTCTGACTCCGCCCTGCTTCTCCTACCTATGCTCTGATTTCTCCTCCTACTTTTTCTATGGTGCCTGTCATGGGCCAAAACAGCTCCTTTATTTAAAGATTGATATTCACAGCATACAGAAAGGCATTCCCACACCATATGAATACTATGTAACTTGAGCCAGAAATCAAATTAATTCCACATACCGTCAGGTTCCCTTCTGGCCAAACTTGTAATTTTAAAAATGGTGACCAGGCTCCACAGAGTGACATGTGAACCTTTAAGGGTGGTGGTGTGGGGGGGGGTGTTTCTTATTTCCATCCTGTTGGTTTCACATGTGTATACACACGTTGGAAACTATTTCAAGTCTATTTTATATTAATTATACCTCAACCACACACAAAGACTGCTTTAAAAAAAAAAAAAAAAACACTTCTTACTTACGCTAGAAATCTAAAGGAAGTAAAAAAAAAGCCTTTAGGTAAAGGGACAATTAACTGATACATTATAAAGCCAAGTTTAAGGAAGAACTAGTCAAAGAAGGGAATCACGGTTCATGGTTTTTGGTACTGATCAGACAATTGGTTGGTATCACTTTGTAAAAACTTAAAATCAGTCTAGAAAGGAAAATAAGCTGTTTAATGTGTCTTTATTTTAACTTTTAATTTAATCTTGTTGATTTAGAATATTTTGAATAAGAAATAGCTATATTTTTATCTATTAAATGTATCAACCTTCCTCTTCATAGGTTCCTCGTTCTAAAAGAGACATGAGTACATTGGGAAGAGTCTCAGGGTTGGAATGGTGCCCACGTGAAAGGCTGAGGCAGGACAGGAAGTTCAAGGTCAGCCTGGGCTGCATGGTGAGTTCAAAAGAACTGAATAAGAAAGATAAGAGAGAAGTTGTAGGAGCAGGTGTATTTTATTGCTCTGCGGTTGTTCATAAACATGCATGAGGTGTAAGCAAATTACTGGTGCAAAAATAAGAAATAAAAATAGTAGATGGACAAGTACGGCATCCACCAGTCCCTCAAGGAATAGGAAGGAGGGATAATTGACAGGTATGTGGAGGCAGGTCCATTCCCCACCACATCTGGACATACAGACCAAAACTGCCTGACAAACACAAGTGCATCCCATGACCTAGCAATTCTGTGGCTGGCCACATGCTCCCCAGAGACCAGTGCTAGCAGCCACTGAAGGTCCTGCACAGGAATCTTTCCTAGTAGGGAAGGATTCCTCATGGAAAAGACCCAAATGTCCATGAGCAGAATGAACCTAACCGAGGTTGCAGTCACACACTGCAGATTCCAAGGAAAACCAGAAAAGGCCATACTGGCTCGAGGTCCACATGAAAGACCTCCACAGACAGTTCAAAGAGAAGAAGGAATCTTAGCCCTCAAAGAGTGCACTCTCTCCCATTCCACTTACATCAAGTTCAGGCTAGACAAAACTCAGCTTGGGCACCAGAATGGCAGAGACCCTCTGGGGCAAAGGGTTCTCTCAGGTGGACAGTGGGAGGCAGCTATGGGCTGAGACACCCTGCAGCCATATATGTATGTGTCCACTCAGGTAGCTAAGATGCCAAACTGACAAGAGTACACCCAGGAGGACTGAGCGCCCCAGTTAGAGATGGTGATGAGGTCCTTCTGATGATAAAGGACAGATGTACACATGTGTGGGAGGGGGTGTTTCTGGAAATTCATAGGACCACTGACAGAGGACCAAAAAAGTAAAAAAATCCGCAAAAAGACCCAAACACAGAAGCACAAATAAGGACAGCATCTCCATCTCCTAAAAGGGGCCTATTTCTGTCCTTCATTTTGATCAAAAATAGACTTTGCTTCACTGACTTGACTGGATTATGTAACCTATGAGTGAGTTTACCCGCTGACAGAACACTCACAGAAGTGAGGTCACCCAAAAGGGTCCTAGATTATGAATTTGCACATAAAAGGCAGATTTTTCTCTATTAGGACAATAAACCTGCTTGGTCCACAGGAACTAGCGGCCCTTCTTTTTGGTAGAGGCCACAAGCTGAAGAAGCCACGTGGAAAACCAGCACCTAGCATTTAAACAGTTTCTTGCCCGGGTGGACCATGGACCCTTTCACACTGGAGCAGGAGATGAGCTACCTTGTGAGGTCTGTTGAAGCTGTGAATTTTATAGTGAGGGTAAAAGTATAAAGGTTTTAGCTTTCTGTTCTGAGATAAATTCTCATCTGTAGCCAGCCTCCTGCCTCTGCTACAGGTACAGACATGAGCCCTACACCTACCTACAGTGAGATTTATTTGACTATTTAAAGTATCCCGACTACCTTCTCCCAGAGCTAAAGAATGGTTTTAACATTCTTAAATATAGTAGCTCCTTGAAAAGCTAAAACAAAACAAGCATTATGGTCTTCAAGCTGCAAGAGTATCTGGAAAGTCAGTCACCAATAGGATGGTACCACAGAGAGATTCCCCTTTATTCTCTCTGCTCTAGCCTGCTGTCTCTGGCCGCTTGATACTCACAGTGCAGCTGTTGCGAAGGGCATCAAACTTTCGCTGGATTTCATCTCGGTGTGCCTATAAAGTAAAAAGCACATTATGCATTTTTCATAGGGTAGAATGCAATTCTACATGCTATGGTCAAACCAGAAACTTGCTTGAGAAGCCAGATGCACTGATGCGGCAGTCCCAGCATCCGTTTTGCAGAGAACTAATCAATCAGTTCATCCCCAGCATGAGAAACAAGTGGCAAGGACACACGGGGTTCTGTGTTAAGTGAGTCCAGCCGCTCAGACCACATCACAAACACCAGACATTTTCAGATTCACACTAACACCGGAGGAAAGCTGGGAAAAGGGAGGGTAACGAAGGACAATGTCCTTACTCATCTTCATCAGCCCTAAACCAAACCCCAATTCTAAAAATAACCTCCCTCTTCCCTCCAACTGACCCCTTCCCAGTCTAGTCAGACAGACAGACAGACACAGGAAAAATACTATCAAGAAAAACAGAAACTTTTTAAACATTAAAGCAGCTGAGATTCATAAAGCTTGGCACCAACCTAGAAACAAACACACACAACCTCACACAGACTGATCTTGGAGTAAACACCCCAACTTTCTCTGAGGCAAAGCTACCCTAAAACGGCAGAATTTCTGCTATAGTTTGGATCTTAAATGCCCTCCAGAGGTGCTTGCGTTAAAGGCTTGTGGTCAGCCAGTGGCGCACTAATGGAAGGTAGTGAAGCCATCAAGGCATATGGCCTAGCCTGACGTTAGGTCATGGGCGGTTCTCAGAGAAGATATTGGAACCCTGAACTAACACATTCATTCTCTCCTGCTGCACCGCCATCACAGGCCCCATCTTCATAACACAGCCAAGTCACCACAAGCTAGAATCTCAGGTACCATGAATGCCACTCACTTTTCCCCTCAGGATTTAACCGACACAAAGTTTCTGTCAGCACTAAGACAGGAGCATAGGGAACCTGTACCTTCGCTCTGGTGAAGGAAGACAGCGGCTAAGACCCTGAGGCAAGAAAGGGACAACACTAAAAAGTGCGGAGTGGGCAGAACACAGCTCTTTAGACTCCGACCCAGTAGCAAGCGCGTCCAGGAAGGATTCCATTAAAAAGGAAGTGCTTGAGAGAAGAATGTGGCGAGCACTGACTTCAAGGCTTTGACTTAGATTTGTAATCCATCCAGCTTAAAAGGCATCAATTCTCACAGCTTAATGTAACATAGAAAAGGTGCAGCTGGTTAAACCCTGGCATGTCCGTGTGCACATATGACTCTAAGACGCATTCTGATTTGAGTTACCTTAGAATTCATGAAATATAGGTAGCAACCCTCTGAATGTGTGGGGTCCGCACCCATGCATTCAACCAGCCATGAACAGAAAATATTCTGAGGGAATGTGCTGGGTGGTTTTATGTTAACACAAACTAGAGTCATTTGGGAAGAGGGAATCTCAACTGAGAAAAATGCCTCCATCAGATATGCCTGCAGGCAAGTCTGAATTGATGATCCGGGTGAGCCCAGCTCCCGGGGGGAGGTGCCATACCTGGGCAGGAAGAAACCAGGCTGAGCAAGACATGCAGAGTAAGCCAGTAAGCAGCCGTTTCTCCATGGCCTCAGCTTTAGTTACTGCTTTGGGCTCCTACCCTGACTTGCCAGGATGAAAGAAACATTCTCCTTCCCAAGTTGCTTTTGGTCACTGTGTTTTATCCCAGGAAAAGGAGCCCTGATTAGGACAGGGCACGGGGAACATTGGCACTAAATATAAACACGGGCTTTCATTATTCCTGAGACAAACAGCATCCTATCTTCACAGCATCTATACTGTATTCATATTCTAAGCAATCTAAAAATAGATGACAGCAAAGAAGAGGACACAGAAGGGGACACGCACAGGGTCCAGGCCGTTGCATGGAAGGGGCTAATTTAGGTATCCAGTAAGAGGTCCTGAAAAATCAGCCTCCAAAGATGACTGCAGATTCTCTCTTGCATTGGACTGCAAAGAAAAAAATGTATTTTTCTCCTGAGTTGTGGTCAGTTTTGGAGAAAACAAACAAAGCAAAAAAACAAAGTGAGAGGTTTAACAACGGTTGTTTCAGGAGTGTTGGGATGTTGTAGGAAATCACAGATCAAAATCTTAGACAGGGACCACGGAGCAGGATATCCCGAGGAGGGCAGGCAGGGTTGCCAGTCAAGAAAGAAATGCTGGCAGCTCAGAGGAGGATGGCAGCAGAACAGAAAAAGTTTGAAAGGACAGGAAAAGGAAGAGGAGGTCGGGATGCCTCGGGATGTTAGGCCAGCGAGACAGTGCAGATTATAGCACCATTTGCTTAACTACGAGAGCACAAAGAACCGTCTCCTCCCAAGCAGAGGCAAAAGGAGTCATTTTCTTAAACAAAACAAAACTTATCCTCCATAAAAGTCTGTAAGGCAACTTAAATCTAGAGCTATGATGTTCTCTCTAATATGTCCATTTACCAAGGCATTTATAATAGATTGGGGACACATTAGGTAGGGACTAGTACACCCGAAGGCATAGCAATAGAAACTATACAAAATAAAACACAGCAACTCGATTGGGTGGGGGAAAGGCTTGAAAAAGTGAACAGAGAGCTTAGACAGCTGGGAGCAGAATATGCATTAGCTGGAGTCCCTGAAGGAGTTTGGGGTGAGCTGGAGAAGATACTGTAAGAAGCAATGGCCACAAATGTCCAATGTTGCTAAAAGCTTTGAACCCACAGATACAAAAGCTTCAACAAACCCTAAGCCTAAGAAACATGAAGACGTTATTCTTAAGTGCATCACAGTCAAACTGCTTAAAACCACCAAGAAACTCATCGGACCAGACAGAGAAGGACCATTATACACAGGGGAACAAAGGGGAGTGCTGGGCTGCGGTCTTCCAGGTTGGGTGTGATTGTCGCCATCCTGGACCAGGGCAACTCCCCCGGGGCTGGGCCCCCATGGGGCTGGTTCCTGAAAATACACAGCATAAGCTGTCCATGTTCCTTTGAGTAATTCCAATAAATAAATTCATTGGTTCACTAAGCCAGACATGGCTGGAATGATTTCCCTGGTCTGCACTTGCCCAACTAGACTCCCTAGGAAGAGACACTGTCTTGGGAAGGGTCTCTATTGCTATGGTAAAACATCATGACCAAAAGAGACTTGGGGAGGAAAGGGTTAATTTGACCTACACATCCTGATCACAGTCCTTCAGGAAAAGAAGTCATGGCAGGAACTCATGCAGGATAGGAAGCTGGAGGCAGAAACTGAAGCAGTCTCGCTCCCCAGGACTCATCCCCAGGATTCATGCAGCCTGCTTTCTTGCACAGCTGGGGACCACCTGCCAAGGGGATGTCACCACCCATAGTGGGCTAGGCCAAACTGATGGGAACATTTTCTCATTCGAAGTTCCCTCTTCCCAGATGAATCTGGCTTGTGTTGAGTTGACAAAAAATCCTAAGCAGCACAGACACACACTACAAGAAGGTCCGGTGTTCAAATGGTGTTTAAAAGTGTGGCAGGGACTTTAAACACTGCAACAGAAAATTGGCTGGGGTGGGGGGGCTGTTTGCTCAATAGCCAATAGAAGTATCTCTCCCAAGTAAAGATGAAAGGAGGGCTGCCACTGATTTGAGGTGATAGGAATGTCTCCCCAGCAGACCCATACTACACAGAGGTCCTTCAGGCAGGACACTGGCAACTCTAAACTTGTGTCTAGGTGTTATCTATGAAGACCCACTACTGAGAGTTGCTGAGGGCCTCCTGAGGGGGTCCCTAAACTCATGACCATGAAAGTGACTGTAGATTCAGCCCCTTACTCTCCCCCTCTGCCCTTGCTTTCCAGCCACAAGGTGAACAATATTTGACCACTGTGCCTTCCCACTACACGCTGCTTTGCCATAGAGCCAAATGCAAGGAGCCATCAGTCATGGGAAGCTCATCAACTGTGACCACAAGCCAATCCTTCTTTACACGTTACTGCCTTGGGCATTTCATTACCAAGAGAAGAGAGATGTTGACTGAATATTGTCAATGACAACAAAAGGCTAACTTGCTGCAGTGAGAATAACATTTACCCAGCTTCAGAACAAGGCCATCTCTACTACTGTAGAGATCTCATTTGTAAACAATGACCAAGCACTGTCTGCCTCCGTGAGCCCCCTCAGGCCCCTCCGGTGCATTATCACCATGGACAAAATGAAGGATTTATCAAGGAAGAGCAGATGGCATTAACTAACTCTACATCATGGGTCGGCAAGATTTGTGTTTTGTAGGGGTTTTTGTGGTTGTTTTAATTTTGTTGTTATTTCTTAAATGGGAGAGATAGTAAAGATTTTAGGTCTGCAAGCCAATTTGATCTACTTAAATATGCCCCCCACAGGGCAAAGGTCACTATAGAAAACAGGAAAATGGAGCTGGGGAGATGGGTGCCTTGGGTTTATTCTCCAGCACTCACCTATAAAGCTGAGCACACGCAAACACAGCTGTAACCCTAGCATTGGGGGACGGGGACAGAAGGACCCCAGGGGCTCACTGGCCAGAAGTCCAGCCAATTGGCAAGCTGCAGGCTTAGTGAAACACCATTTCAATAAATAAAGGAAGGAAGGAAGGAAGGAAGGAAGGAAGGAAGGAAGGAAGGAAGGAAGGAAGGAAGGAAGGAAGGAAGGAAGGAAGGAAGGAAGGAAGGAAGGAAGAAAGAAAGAAAGAAAGAAAGAAAGAAAGAAAGAAAGAAAGAAAGAAAGAAAGAAAGAAAGAAAGAAAGAAAGAAAGAAAGTGGGGTGCAATGGAAGAACACGCTTGATTCTGACCTTTGGCCTCTACCTCATATGACAAACACATGCAGACACAGCCATACATATACCACACCTTCCCCCCCCACACCACTCCATTTGGTATACACTTTCAAACATAAATAAGAAACAGAGGGTGGAATCCACTCTTCCAAAGCGAAGGCTCATTGGGCCACACAGGGGTGCCAAGGCCCTCTCCCACTTTTTTTACTTGTTACATTTTATTAATAGCAAATATTCCAATAATTCTGCACCATTAAAAACCCATTCAACTGTCCCGTAGGAATCTGAAGTCTCAGTTGTGGACGATTCACTCCCATTAAAATTCACCATTATGAAGCCTTTGGATCATCTGGACACATCAGACACCAACCCTTGCTTAGGCAAAATATAATGAGCCATTCACTGTCATTACTGCTGTGCTTTATCACTGATGGGAAAGCATGAACACAGAAGTGAAACTGGTCTTGCTGTGTGGGTGAGCATCACCATCAGCTTTAATGACCACCCAACTGATCCCAGAAAGGAAACAGTACGTTAGGAACGTTTGTTCTTGTAGAGGACTTGGATTTGGTTCCCGGCACCAATATGGCGGCTCACAACCACCTATCACTCTAGCTCCAGGTGATCTGGCATCCTCTATGGCTTCCTCTGGGACTTCATGCACATAGCACAGACAGACATGCAGACAAATCACCCACAATATATAACATATAAAATAAAAATCAATAAATCTACACTGGTAGTGGTGGCACACACCTTTAATCCCAGCACTTGGAAAGCAGAGGCAGGTAGATCTCCTGACTTCAAGGCCAGCCTGGTCTACAGAGAGAGTTCCAGGACAGCCACGGCTACACAGAGAAACCCTGTGTTGAAGAACCAATAATAATTATTATTAATCCTTGTAAAATCTGAAAAGAAAATAGTATGAGATATCCATGTTTCCTTTAAATTGGGATAAGAAAAGCACACACAGCATTCAAGGATGGTGGTATACCTGAGACAAGCTTTGGATTAAGACAATGAAACCAGTCTGTGCTAATTAAATATTTATGCTCTAAAAATTAGCAGGGACTCCAGAAAGCGAAGATGTTAACATAGAGAACACAGTATAACAGAGTAATATTTGCCAACCAGACATTACTATAAAAACAGCCTAACCTTGAGAACTCACAGGGATCCCCAAGCCCACTTGGGAACCTCAGGACTGGAGGCCTGGCCCGAGAGCCAGCGTCACTCTCTGGTTACCTCTCGGGGTCTTTATATGTTCAATAACTGGAAGCAAAGTTATGAGGAAAGGGAAATAAACCACACTATAATGAGAGGGAAGAGCTGCAGGGTTGAGGGCAGGAAGGCAGTGCTCAGCCGCCACCTTTTGGGATCCACGGCCCGCAGGCCTCCATCCTTTCTGGTTTTCTGCCCCAAGTTCACATCTTGACTATTACGCCAACAGCTTACAAATTAAATACAGGGCTTGATGTTGCGTGAAGGAATGAGAGCCCGCACTGACGAACGACTCCAAGGAGTCACAGAAGACGGCTTTGGGTTCTGTAATCGCACTGTGCACCGAGGATCTTTTCATCAGTGTCCAAAGCTTTCTGCTGCTTAGCATTCAGCTAAGCCTCCTGACCAAATCAGTAAAAGAACATGGGGTCAGGACCACAGAGCCACCCACAAAGCCCTGCTGGTGCATACAAAGTGCATGCCACTTCTCTCCTAGGCTATTCAGAGTAACTGTGACGTCCACAACACAGCTGTGCACTACCAAGTCTGCAGGTGCCAGTTCTGCAGGAAGGGGTGGTGCTGTCTTCTGGATTGAGAGCGGGCAGAAAACTGTCATCTGTTAGTCAGGAGCCTCTAAAGCCTGGGGGGGGGGGGTGTGTTATAATTTGACGATGCCGCAGCTGTCTACCTTAACACACTCACCCCCCAGCTCTTAGTGGCCAAGTTCAGTGAAAAGCAATCAACAGGGGGGAGAGAACAAAGAGACAAACAGGCCTCCCAGCCGCTCCTGCCAAGCTCCTTCAGTGGAGGATTCAATGTAACAGTGTTCCATCTAATTTGACCCAGGGGTGGAGGCCGGACCAGGTAACTGCTCCCTTCCCAGCCTGGGGGATGACCGCCTCTTTGAATTAAGTAATAATAGCCTACATGACCATTTTCTTTTATTGATAGAAAAAATAATAAAATCATGCTGTGAGGCTCAAAAACCTCCTACAAGATCATTTTAGGTCTGGCTGATTTAATTTGATTGATGCTCATGTTGGGTCTAAATGCAGGCCTTGAACAATGAGAAAGTAATGAAGTACTGCGTTTGTGGCCATTTTTCCTTTACTTAGAAAATACGTTCTTCAGAACCAAGCCAACCAAGTCCTTTACTTGGCAGCCACATGCTGCCCACAGCCAGGTCTGAGACAATCCAGAAGGAGCCAAAAAGGCAAAGACACAAAGCTTTAGAATGAAATGGAAACATATAGGGCTGAGGTAGAGGGCTACAAACAGCTGTCTGACCCATGGTGCTTCTGCCATTTTCTCTTTTTCAGGCCAAAGTCTTCTGTGTGGGCTCAGCCTCTGTGGGCTGCTGTGCCATTATGACCAGTTCTATATTTCATGTACCTTCATATGTGAGAGAGGGAGGGGAAAGAGGGAAAGAGAGAGAGAGAGAGAGAGAGCGCGCAAGAGAGCGAGAGCTCCAGCCCAAGTTTTTAAAACTAGGGACAGCTTTTGTTTTTCGTAAAGATTCTTGGAGGCAGTGATCTCATCCAACTAAATTAAGTCGTGACTAGCTGCTTTGTGAGGCTTCAAGAAGCCAGTAGACACAGCACATTCCAACCAGAGCAGCAAGGCAGGATTTAAGGGACTAATTTCCCACAGATAAACGGCAGTGACGCACGCTCTATTTTATGTCCTCTTCCGTCTAAACGGGCACAGAAAGATACATGACCACTGCCTGCCCTCCCGATTGCCACAGAGCAGCGAAATACACCTGTCATCCCTAGGCACTGCAGAGAAAAAGGAACTGAGGAATCACAGGCTAACATCCTTAGGAGAAAAGACTAAAGACAAAACGTTGGACACACAGCAAGCGTTCTTCATCAATGGCTAAGTCGCTGATGCCTCGCACTTTGTTTCCGATGACAGATGATATAATGCGTTAAATAACAGTGGTTCTCCCAACAGCAGCTGAGAAAAGCTGTCTGTCTGTCCCTCTCCACTCAGCCAACTAGAGTGAAAATTTACATCATCTTGGCATACATTCCTTAAAGATCACCTCCCTCCCTCCCTCCCTCCCTCCCTCCCTCCCTCCCCTCCTCTCTTTTTGACTCTCTATTTGCCTTTTCATTATTCCTAGACCCAGTAAGAATACTTTGTACCTTGCCAAACTACCTTCAATCCACTCTCAAAACAGAATATAAACAAAGAGATTGCATGACATTTTTTGCTTTTTTTCCCCCAGACTAAATATCGGAGGCAAGTGGCATCATAATGAGTGTTCTCATAGGGATGATGGAACTTTGAGGCTCGATCAATATTCAAACTTGGCAGAAATCCCAGAAAACCAAGGCTGCATAAGCACCTTCCTTACAAACCACTGTGCTGTCCACTGGTCTCCAGAGGACCCTGTCCCGGGAAAATCACATTTTTAATCTTGTTTAAATAATGGTATCCCTAACCCAACAGCAAGAGGTAATTCATAACAATAAAACTAGTTTAAAGATGGACAGATACAAACATCTTATTAGTTGAGCTAAGTCATAAGCAATAAATGCAAATGACCTATAAAAATACTTCTCTAAAAAATGCAGAGATACTTGCTGAAGTAGACAGGGCCAGGATCCAAGTGGGATTGGAATTGATAAGGCATCCATTATTTTAAAAAATAAATAAATCACTGAACAAATCAGCTGCATTGTGCCTTGCCCACAGGAAAGGGTACCCTGACCAGGAGGCATGACTGTACCCATCTGTTTGGCAGGAACAGTGTGTTACTATGAGAAATGTGTGGGCTGTCTAATATAGGCACCAAAGCTCATTCCCCTTCCAGAGTCTGTACCCACCATGCAGCCTTCCAAAAGCAATGGGACTTGCTTGCTTGCTTGCTTTCAAGATTTATTTTATCTCTGTTGTGCGTGCGTGCGTGCGTGCGTGCGTGCGTGCGTGTGTGTGTGTGTGTGTGTGTGTGTGTGTGTGTGTGTGTGTGTGTGTGTGTGTGTAAAGAGGGCATCTGATTTTCTTTTCTTTCCTGGAGCTGGAGTTAACCAACATGGAACCAAACCTAGGTCTCTGGGAATAGATGTAAGACCCCAGAGGGCCATCTCTCCAGCCCTCAGTAAGGGAGTCTTCTAAGAAATCTGCCCTGAATGGGGAGATGTCAGGATCACCTATTCAGAGCCTCCTGATCAACCAACAGGTACTTGCTCTCTTTCTCTCAAAACTGATGAGTTGGCATTTCGCAAGAAAGCTTCTCATGAGTTCCGCCTGTCCTGTCAGCCTGGATCAGACCCCGTGGAATGGTCAGTGGTGGTGGGGACGGCCAGAAAGTCTTCCAGAAAGAATGGAGGTGTGAATCCAGTGACACCTTCCCACATTAAACCTCAGGAGAACTATCTCAGGCTTGGCAAACTTGTCTCTCAGAAGCAGCAGAGATGTTAGATTGCTTTTAGAGAAATGACCTCTCATCCAGAAGACTCTTTCACCCCCAGATCATATAACATTAAGACATGAACAGGTCTGAAGAGATGGCTCTCCCAGGTGTTCACTTCCCAGCACCCACACCAGGTGGCTCACAGCATCCTGTAACCTCAGCTTCAAAGACTCTGACGCCCTCTCTTGGCCCCTACAGGCACTGCACTCACATAGTTTATGATCACACAGACACAGAAGCCTAAATAAGAAAGGAATCTTAAAAGAAAAATAAATAAAGCATGTGAAACATGGGAGTGTGCGCCCAAGTCACCAGCAGTTGGGAAGCCGAGGCAGGAGGATTATAAGTTCCAGACGATCCTGGGCTACACAGCAAATCTTCATCTTAAAACCTCTCTAGCTCCAAAAATAAAGTCACGAAGCAGAATCTATGGCTTTAAATGAAACAGTACACACCAATGAGACCAAGCATGAACAAAAGCCAACAAAACACAGTAGAAGACTCAAGTACACAGACTCCAGCTGAAAATGAATTCCACACGTAACAATGACTGCTTAAGAAAGAGAAGCGGAGGAAGTTTTCAGAGAGCTCAGGAAAACGGATCTTATCGGATGAGCTAGTCAGCAAAGAAGTCGAGTGTCTAGGTACATAAACTATTTTTCCACCCACTACCCACACCCATGAATCGGTTTTTGGTTTTTTGTTTTGTTTTTTTTGTTTCCTCTCCTGACATCTCTAAGAGTAAACAGACACTTGTCGCCCACACTCATCCCGGCTAAGACCTCCTGAACTGCCAGTGACGCTGAGGACGAACCGTGAGTGCCTGGATCTCCTCCTCTGCTTCGGCTGTTGTCTCCTCCAGCTCTGTCTTTGCCTGGCGGAGCTGGCTCTCCAGGGCTGCCCGGGCTGCCTGCAGGGCTGTCAGCTGGGACTCGCGCTCCTGTAGGGACAGCTGCAGCTCCGTGAGCTGGCGCTTCAGCTCCAGCTTCTGCTCCTCATGCTCCAGGCTGACCTGAGGAGGAGTTACATGCTCAGTGGATTGTGGAGAGAGACTGTGAAGACACAGCAGAGCCTGAAGCTTAGACCTGGTCTTAGACCAGTAGCCCAGACTGGTCAGAGGGGGCCATGTGCATCACATAAGAAATACAGCAGGGTGTGCAGTGAGCTCTCCCATGGATGCTGCTTCTATGGATTTATTCAACAACAGATTGAAATATTCAGAAAAGGACTGTGTCTGTACTGAACATGCCATGCCTGAGCACATCATACATAGCGATTGTCATCTTTCCCTAAACAAGACAATGTAGTTTTTTGGTTGTCTGTTTTTCAAGACAGGGTTTCTCTATGCATCCCTGGCTGTCCTGGAACTCTCTCTGTAAACAGGCTGACTCAGAGATCTGCCTGCCTCTGCCTCCTGAGTGCTGGGATTAAAGGTGTTCACCATCACTGCCCGGCCAGTGTAGCTTCTTGAAGAGCAACTGTATAGGGATGCTGTTTTGTGTGACCCAAAGCATGTGGGAGATGTGTGTAGGTTATATGCAAAAGCTTCCCTATCTTCCAAAGGACACTTGAGCAGCTACGAGTTTGTGTATCACTGAGGGGAGTCCTAGAGCTGTGTCCCAGTGACCATCCTTGACTCAGAGACACTCTGATGCTTAGGAAGGTTTCCAAAGAAAGACAAGATGAGGGAGTCTTAGATGAAAACCCGAAAAATCACCCAGAGGAGAAAAATGTTTAACAGTAAATGGATATAAATAACCCCTATTAATAACAAAAGTACCTTTATAATTAGAATGCAAATGCCACAAGGGGCCAGATTCTATTTCTCCTAAATATTCTCATGCTGATTTATTCCCAATAGATAGCTTGCATGAATGTCCTATTTTGAGGTAAACACTCTTCTCTCTGTCTGGCCAACCATTTACTCAGTGTTTTAGGCATTCATTTTAGAAAAATGTAACAAGCTGTTTCTGTGTAGAGGAGGACATGGAGAAGAAAGACGGGACAGCTTCCACCTTTGAGCTGAGGAGGAAGACCAAGTCAACCACCCCCATTCTGTAGTCAAGTGTAACAGATGGGACATGGAAGGATGCTGTGGAAACGGCGAAGGCATGGAAGCTGAGTCCTGAGTTCTGAAATCCGGTTAAGAATTTATAGGAGTGGGGTTGGAGTGCAGAGGGCTGGAGAGATGGCCCAGCAGTGGGGAGCACTTGCTGCTCTTGTAGAGGACCGAGCTCAGTCCCTAGCACCCACATCAGGCAGCTCACAAGCACCTGTTACTCCAGCTCCATGGGATCTGACATCTGCCAATGGCCTTGGTAGGCACAGATTTCAAAGAGCAGCAAGCTTCTGGGGACACTGGATGCCCAGATGAGCTACCTAGGCAGAGCAGGTTCGGTGCTAGGGACTCATATGGGAAGCAAAGCAAGAACTTTAGTTCCAGGAGGTCTGACGCCTTCTTCCGGCCTCTGCAGGTGTTACAAATGCGTGGCACACATTCACACAAACACATGAAGGAAAATAAATCATAAAAAATAAAAACAATTTACAGGACTCAAGTAGGATAGGGTAAGAGCTAGAGACATAACACAGTTTTGCTTGAGCCTAGCACGTGCAAGGCTCTGGCCAAGTTCCACAGGGGTTTTTTCAGAGAGGAGAATTGAGGCATCTAAGAGGTATGGAAGTAAGGTAAGCAAGAGCGCTAAACTGACCAGCGGGAACAAAGCCAAACCGTTAAGGCATGCTTGTTGTAATCATGGGCTCCCTATGGGGACAGATGACAACGGTACAGAGGGAGCTCAGCATACCCACTGGGGAATATGGGGATACCAAAGAAGGCACTCCAGAAAAGGTGCCAACCAAGTCCCAGGTCACCAGAGAAGAAAGAATCGCAATGGATTTAGCCAACAAGACTTGCGGCTAATTGGAATGGGCAGGGAACAAAGGACAGAGGACAGCTGAATATCGGTGGTGTTTCCAACTAGGTGCCTTCTGGAGAGCACCATGAGGGACTCCAGCACAGAAGAGGAAGAGTCACTGTGTGTGCTGGGGGGGGGGGGGGGGGGGGGCTTCAGGACTAACACATTCATCTGCTGAACTGAGTACTAACACATCCTCATGGGAGACCCAGGTGCAGAGGTCTAAAGTCGTTCAGAAGCTCAAGAGAACAGCCTGGTTGCCAATCTAGGCCTGTCAGTGCTTAGCATGCTAGTGAGAGCTGAAGCTGAGGTGACCACAGAAAACTCAGAGCAGCTCCCCAAGAACCGGATGAGGGAGGTGCTACTGTTACCTCCACTCTACAGATAAGCAATCTGTGGACTCAGAGATCAGGCAATTATGAAAACATTACACAGCTTAAAAAACAAAACAAAACAAAACAAAATAAAAAGATGGTAGGTCTGGCGTTCGAACCCAGGAAGTATGGTGGGAGTTCATGTTTGCAAACACAATGTCTTACTGTTTGTCTCATTAAAATGCCAGCTGTCAGTGCAGGCTGGGGCTCTACCAGCGAGCCTGAAAATTCCCCAGATGTCCTTTGGCAAAACCATGAGATACGGGTGACAGTGAGTCAGGTAGCCACATGCTGGGTGTGATAAGCTGAGCCCAGAAGTCCTGAAGGTGCCACAGAAGGAGCCACCACCGTACACCAGGACTAAGGAGAAAGCGTGGGGCCCTTTAAGGCGGAGCAGACCTAAGGCTCTGCCCTGAGTCTTATACCAGCATGTCACCCAGAGAAGATGGACTGCCTTGTTCTATTCGGAGCTAAACTCCAAAACTCCCAAGGGGAATGAGAGTCCTGAGCCTCTCCTGAAACATTTGAAGTTTTTCCTGCTGTCCCAGGTGTGGGGGAAGCAGTGAGCTAGTCAAGAAAGAAACACCAACAAGCTTCCCTGAGGACACTGGTTTCCCAGATGTGCCTACTGCACTCCAGGCTCAGGAAGCGAGGCTATGTTGTCCAGGCTCCAAGTGCCTGTCTGTCTGGGTTGTCTGCACCCTTAAGGCTTACTCTACTGGGAAAAACCAAAGTGTAGCCAGGAGGGGTCAAGTGAGGCTGATACCCAGATCCAATCACACAGAGTTTGTTATAAACAAAAAGCTTAAAAACTGCAAACTCCACTCCCCGTTCAATTCCATTTTTTAAAATGCTAAGCCAGGCTTCGGGAGGCTGAGACAAGGTAGTCACTGTCCCAAAGAATTTGCAATAAAAGAGAAAGATGAATGCCAAAGAATGCATTACAAGGCTCTGGATGATGCTGACGGAGGACCCATACCTTGACAAGCCCTGAAAATGGGATTATGGTCTGTCTTTGGAGCCCAGTTAAAACGAACACCTGCAGCCATGCATGTTACTTCTCCAGTGCTCAGCAGTCTCCTCCGTAAGAAAAACAATCTGCTCCTTGACAGACTCCTTCATAAACATCTGAGCACCTACTATGCACGAGACACTAGCCTCACTCCTCTTGGCTCTGGTGCCTGACTTTTAAAGAACAGCTTTTCAGTCTCCCTTATTTGGGACCAGCTCACTAGATGGCCCCCAAGGTCAGGAGCACTCATCTGATATTATCACTGTACACCTGGCTACTAGCTGACATACAATAGGTGTTTAATAAATACACAATGGATATCTGCATCTAATTTCCTGGTTTAATGAAACTTAGAATTACTTCCAACCAGACTTGCTATACTCTCCTCTGAAAAGCATAGATTCTTCCCAGTTTTCCTCCACAGGGCAAACCTTAACCTGGTTGTCTTTCAATCTCCTATCATTATGAGATAGATTTCTGCCTCAGACATAGGCCTGTAGCCATCCCATGCTTGTACATCTCATGGCTCTCATTAAATTCTGCTGAAAGGGAACTGCTCAGCCACTGTTGGGCAGAGGCATCAATCTACATGACCCACAGAGCCCTAGAAGATAAGGAACCTGCTTCAAAGTACTAGCTATAAACAGAGAAGTGGCAAAGGGGTCAGCAGGTTGAGAATTGTGTACAGCTAAGCCTGAGCAACCTGAGTTTGATCTCCAGAGCCTACATGGTAAAAGAAGAAACCCAAACTCCCAAAAGGTGTCCTCTGACTGCCACAGGCATGCTGTGGTATGTGTGAACATCCATGTGTGCATACCCAATACTATTTTCTAAACTAGCAGCAACAAATAAAGGAAAATTCAAACCTGGAACCATGTGGTCTACTGTATAGTCTTAGACATGTACAAGGTCTCCAGTGTGTACTGATTTATGCTTGGAAGCTGGCGGGATTCCCCCTGGACCACCTTTCATCCTCACCTCCCTCAACCTTGTCTCCAGCTCCAGCAGCCGATTCTTGTCACTGTGATCTTGATGGCTGATTTTCTCCAGTTGCTCTTCTAGCTTTCGGTTCTGAGCCTCCAGTTTCCCAGCCTGTGTCTCCAGGTAAAACTTCTGCTGCCTGAGTTCTGAAATCATTTCTTCCTGGGCCTTCCTGGTAGGGGTGGGGGGATATCCAAACAGAACCATCAGTGATAAACATGTCTCCTTGGTACAGAAGGCAGAATGGAGTGAGAAGGTGCACCTTTAGTAAATGGGCTGTATGCATCCTAAGGTCGTCATTCCTCCTAACCTGGCCTCATAGGCTTGGGCATAGCATGAGGAACCCGGGCCCTTTTATTCATAAGTATTCTGAGTTCCTTCCCTGTTGGATTAAGTATGGCCAAGCGACAGATGCTAACATTTCAATCCTTTGGTAGACCTTTTCATTTTTTTCTGATTAGAAGGGTCTTCCTGAGAATTCAGAATGCAAGCTCTGTGAAAGGTACTGCCATTGAGAATAAAGGACTTTGCTGCTTCTAGAACTCTATGGCGCTTCTCACCTTCCCGCCAAGTATCGAAACCAAGAACCTAAAACCAGAGAGCAGGTTATCCAACTGGTTCATAGTAAGATAGAAATGTTTCCAAAGATCTCTGAAGGGATAAATGAAGGGAAAGCATTCCTAGAGAGTGTAATTTCAGAACTTAGCCTACCCTTGCTGACTCTCTACAGCAGGATGCATGGCTGAACTGGGTGTACAGTTCACCTCCGGTTAATTAACAGCAGGCCAGGATGGGAAACAGGGACAGAAGTTTTCCAAACCCAAACTCTAACCAGCCTCATTAGCCACAAGAAAGTACTCTACAATCTGGCAGGAATTTGAGGTACTTAAGAATGCCAGGTGGTGGTGGCGCACACCTTTAATCCCAGCACTTGTGGGGCAGAGGCAGGTGGACCACTGTGAGTTCAAGGTCAGCCTGCTCTACAGAGTGGGTTCCAGGACTGGCCAGGCCATCCAGAGGAACCCTGTCTCAAAAAAAAAAAAAAAGAAAAGAAAAAAAACAAACAAACAAACAAACAAAAAAAAAAAACAACAACAACAAAAAACCCAAGAGAATGCCTGGTTCAAAAGAGAGGCAGTGCAGGGGTGAAACCATTCTAAGAAAAGCACAGGAAGGCTGAGCCGACATGCATACGTGATTGAACCTGTGGCAATTCCACCAATAAAAGAAAGGTCTTTCTGTGCCAGGAGCAGAGGCGCGTACAGTAAACATGCTTACATGTTCCTCTGGGTGAAGAGACTGCTGTTTGCTGCAAGCTTGTTGGCCTCAGACAGTTCCACAATCCTCTGCTCCAGGGATCTGATCTTGGAATCCATAGCGTTGATCATCTGAAACACAGAAGACCTCTGATACCTCACACATTGACAATCACATCAGAGAGAGGTGAAGGTGGGCCTTGGGCGCCAAACTGAGACTGTTCTTACAAATGCTCACAGGCTGACCAGGGCCAGTGAGAGACACCTCTGATGGTATTCATCAGAAGATGGATAAATTAACAAATATGGATGGTATTCAGTTCCTTTTCCAACTGAAAATGTTACCACACTTGTATCAAACACACAGCAGACCCTATCTGGGAAGCTGCCATCCTGTGTAGAAGCAAGCCTCTTTACAACCCAGTATCTTCTGTATACAAGCTGAGCCTCTAGGGGCTTCTAACTTGAACATACAACTACATAAACCATATAATGAATTTCTCTACATTATCATTTTCTCAACTTAGTTGAGGGTGGGGTCAGGTTAAGAATATAACCTGAACAGGCTTAGAGAGATCAGGGAAGAGGCCACCGAGCCCAGCCTTCTTACGCACTTAAGGCAAGTGCTTGAGCTACATCCCCAGTCCTTCTCCCTGGGAAATGCAGGGGTAGAAAGTCCCTATGAGCATCTGAGATAATATAGATTTACACACATCACAGGGCAGTCCCACGCCCAGCAAGTTCAGAGAAAGGGTATTCAGCAAATTTAAGAGAGAGATGTGAGAGATTGAGGGCCACTGGATAGTGTCCAGAGACATTCTGAAGGACCACCCTATATATCGGTTATTAAAGAACACTGGCCACTGTTCTTTTGGGAAAGGAAACTGTTTCTGACAAAGCTTCCTAGTACCCATAAGCCCCGTATGATGTCACCGAGAAAGCAAGTCACCAGATGAAATAAAGGGACTCTTGGCCTCACTCAGAAAGCCCTTCTTGGAAGCTGGCTTGGAATCTTGCTACCTACCGCCTTCTGCTCACTGAGGATCTTGCCCTTCTCATGAGCCTCCTCTTCGTGCCTCTGCATCATGTTCTCCAGGCTCTCCTTGTCCGCCAGGTCTTTCTTTATCTGATTGTCCAACACCTATGGAGACATAAGATGTATGTAAACATCCGGGAAGCTAAGCTGGGGGAGGAGAAGAAGAGAGGCACCAGGGACCTCAGAGGTCTCCTGACTCTGGGGCAAAGAGAAGGTGAAAGCCCAGCAGAGTCTGTTTATTCACCGAAACGATATGAAGAAATGAACTTCGCCACCGAATGCCAAAAAAAAAAAAAAAAAAAAAAAAAAACAGGTGGACGTAAATGAGGAGTCTGTTGTAAAGCCAGCCAGTTCCAAAGACCACAGAGCAGACTGCAGAGTGGGAAGAGGGAGCCAGCACTCAGCACCTAGGGAGACCTAGTCCTAGGGAGTGAAGCACTTGAGAACAGTACCTGGGGGTGTTTTTTTCTTAGCCAATATACTAGTGGTTTTCAGAACATGCCTTGCTCCTAATCTGTACAAAATGAATTCTGGATACTCCCAAGTGCATCTCAGAAGGAGAGGAGCTGAAGGGCCAGAAAGTCTGGGTGCCTGGAGCTGACGTTCTGACACAGCCAGGGACAAGAGGATGTTGCCCATCAGTATGTGGGTGGGGAAGATAATATAAAAGAGAGAGGAAAGATGTTTTTTTCCCCAGATGTAACCAGTATCAAAAGCCCCTGGAAAAATGACACTGTTCTCAGGAGGGAGAAATCCTGTGTTCTCGGGGTTCAGGCTGTTACTGTGAGCACCTATTCCCAAAGAGGAAAAATACAATAGTAATGGTGTCACCAACCAGCCCTGCTGATCCCCCAAACCCCGAGGGACAGAGAGGAAAGAAGACGCTCAACACCCCGAGCCTTTGACCAAGCAAGAACCTATGCTCCTCACCACAAAGAATGCACTTTGCTTTTGTGAATAACGCCCACTGCCATCCAACACCTGACAGTGATTGGAAATAAAGCTTCCAGAATTGGGGTCACAGATGGTATTTGAAATATGCCTTTCCCACAATGTCTATTGTGAGGGCCCTCTATGGCTTCTGGGGACATTGTCCCTAAAAAAGAGCCAGTCAGCAGGGAAAGGGGCCACATGATAAAGGAAAAGCAAATATCAAAGAGAACTTTTAACTAGAACTCACTGATGAAGGAAAAAAGTTGGTGTAGAAGCCCGGAAGGCGGTGAGCAGGGTCGGGAGGGAGCAGAGCTCTCAGTGGGACAATAAAGTGACCGTTCTGTTGGATGTCTGGGGGTGATTCTAAAATTATGAGCAAGAACACAGTGGATCCAGGGTATGATCAGAGCTATGACCAAAACGGCCTTATGGAACCAGTGACATAATAGGAGTTCACAAAGAACAGTTTTTCTGGATCCCAATAAAACACAGAAGTGAGAGCTTTTCCTGAACATTCCTTGGGATCTATAAAGTAAAGTTCTGCCTAGCTAGAAAGAACCAGATACTGTACAACACCCACGATGCCCAGGCTAAGGAAGCCCCCTTCTTCAGGGGGCTAATGCAGAGAAGATGACTGCTTGGGATGTGTGTTCTAAATCAGACCTTGACCTTGGCAGTGATGGGTCCTGATGTAACCTGCATGTGGATCAGAAGTGACAAACTCCACCTAGAACAAAAACATTTCGGCTTTTATGGGCTCTTCAGCACCACCATTCAAACCCAACAGTGGATTCCACAAGGGGGCCACTGTCATCACACAGGCCTGCTTGGAAAGACTACTGTATATAGTCTCATTCAGAACATTAAGGTCTGGAAACCACTACAAATTCTAAACTAAAAGTTGAGCTCAATAAATTTAAGAGGTTACACTGACTTTGAGGCCATATCAGATGTTTTTCTATAGTTCGCTAATAAATAAAAAGCTAACTGAAAATTGTCACAGGTAAGAGAGTGGCATGGCAGTGATATGGTGGTGTCGCTGGGTCATACATGTTGGCTAGCCAAGAGAGAACCTCTTAATGCTGAGGATGCAAACAAACCCAGGACAGGCTCATCACAAACACGAAGGATCTCCTGCAATGTCTGGGCAGAGAAGAGATCACGAGATCTCATGACCAAAGTCACGTGACCTAGGCTCAGTTCTCAGGGGGTGGAGGTGGAGGTACTGATAAGGGAATTAAAATATTTCAGATCAAAAGCAGTCTAAGAAAGATCCACTAAAGGCATTTACTGAACCAAGTGAATGGAAGCTTCTGTCTCAATAACCTCAAGCATGAGAGAAGATGAAGTCAAAGTTCCCATTAATGATTCTCCAAAGAAAATGGGCAGCCTGACAAACACACAAAAGGGAACAAGCATCGTGATAGGAAAAAAAGAGGGAGGTGAGAAGCCAGTCTTCAAAACGCCAGTCATACCTACTTCAGTTCAAAAATGAAAGACAGACCTGAAAATAAATATAGAGAATCAAAAAATCATCTCCATAATCTAGTAAACTTGGGAATAAAGCAAACAGAATATCTGCCTAGAAATAAAACATATTCCTGAAATTAAAACCTCAACAGATTGGTTTGTCAGCAGTTTAGACACAGTTAAAAGAGGGCTAGCAAAGTGGAAAGCAAGGCGGTAGAACTGACCATAGGATATAGGACAGAGAGACAAGGAAACGGAAAACACGGAAGAGGGTGACTCCAGGAGATCTAGCCCATGTCTATTTGAGTTCTCAAAATGGCAGCAAAAACAAAAACAATATCTGACATATATTAAACACTAATTTCCTGGGCATTGAGTAAAAATGTGCCAATCTACTCAAAATTTTCAGCGGGATAAATTCAAAGAAATCAACATCATGACAACTCACAGCAAAACTTCAGAAGAATTAAAGACAGAGGGAAATGCACAGGAGCATGCACACACGCACACACACACACACACACACACACACACACAAACACACACACACATGCGCACACACACAGACACACACACACACACACACACACAAACTTAGGTTCATTTTTAAGGAGGTAACAGTAATATTGACAGATGATTTCAAAATAAAAGCCAAGAGGCAGTGGGGTTACCCAGCCAGTAGAGAACATGGCGCCCCTAAGAATAAGGCTGGCACATGTACATGGACAGCACAAATTGAAATTGGGAAGTGGCTGGGGGTTGTGCAAACAAGTTGGGGGGGGGGAATATGGTGAAAATGATCACAATGTATTTTATGATTATATGCAGGCATCGAATTCTCAGATAATGAAAAGTATGTTTCTTAAAAAAACAGAATGGGAATGAACATTGTTACATACAATAAATACACCAATTTAAAATGCAAATTCAAAAAATATATAACACAAAAGTGGAAGGGAGACTGAGAGGCAGAGGACATGTAAAAAAATGTCATGATGAATGCCATTATTTTATATCATAAATATATGCCATTTTGTTTTTTTTTTTAAAAAAAAAAAAAAAAAAAAAAAGAGAGAGAGCCAAGGAGGTAGAGACACAGTCCAGCAGTCAAAAGCGCTGGCTGCTCTTGCAGAGGACCTGAGTTCGATTCCCAGCTCCCATATCAGGTGACCCATAACCACCTGTAACTCCAGCTCCATAAAAATCCAATGCCTTCTTCTGGCCTCCTCAGGTACTTTACTCATATACACATGCTCAAACTCACTGAAGCGCTCCCTTCCTCTCTCTCTCTCTCTCTCACACACACACACACACACACAAATAAAAAGTAAAAGAAAAGAAGTTTATTGAGGATAAAACATTGTCAGAACAACACTAGATATTCACACAATTAAACTCTTAAGGATGAACTTTAGAGGGAAGGAAAAGATACTGAACGAAGTCAGAGATGCAGAAAGAAAATTATAAGAATATGGTGAGTACGTGGTCAAGTCTAAATAATTATGCCCTCACTCACGGTGGATTAAAAATGAATAAGTAAAGATGAAGCCACAATCTGAAATGGAGACTATTTTAAGCTCCAGAGTCGCATCAAAGCCTTGCATCATACAGTAAGGACAGTGTTTACCCTAAACCACCCTTTGCTGTAGCAAGCAGTGAGCTTGAGTGCCCACGAATGAGTCACGTGCACCGTGGAAGGCTGTGAACATGGGGGGGGTTTACCTTGATCTTTTCCTCATAATGCTGTTCTTTCTGTTTCAAGTGAACTTCCAGGTGCTGGGCTGAGACCTGAGCCTCCCGGTGTTTCTCTTCCAGCTCCTGGACACAAAAGAACAGCCAGTCAGGTGTGCTCAGGGAAGAGCGCCAATGCACTTGAGACACTCACAGGAAACATGACTACCACAGGCACCGCAGGTGACCAGCAGCCGCTGTTCTTCCAATACTTGACTAGGCTCTTGGGAAGGAAGCCGCCACCATGTGGCCCTGGCTCTCCAAAGTCCAGACAGACACACAGACCCAGACTCACACACAGACACACGGACACACACACACACAGCTGCTGGGCTGTGAGGCTGGATCGGTTGGTGTGACAGGTCGGACAGGCGCCATGGCTCCACTTTACACAGAAAAATAAAGGTAACAAGAAAACATCCGAGAGTTCAGAATGGCACAGAGACCCTGACCACTGTCTTGAGCCTCAGGCTATTTTCATTGCTAATGTACATCAGCCTTAAATAAGAAAAGGGATTTTAATATATTATGAAGATAAAACAGTACTTTGGGCCTTTCTCATTCATAAAAGCATTGCTCAAGAACCCTTGCTACAAAGGAAAGCTAATGTTACAATTAGCATAAGTATAAAAATAACCATGGCGTTTTGAGTGATTAAATGACTGGCATGTGGAGAGTGCCAACATTGGAGAAGGACACGTGATGCAATGTTTACGTGAAGCAGTGCTAACAGGAATGGAGACGAACATAAAACACGGGCAGTGACTACGGAGACACATGCATGCAAGTAAGGAGAAAAGCTGGAGTCACAGAAACAGCTCAAGTTGAAGGTTCTCTTGCTTCTGTTATTGCTTTTTCTGCCTTTAAACAAAATTGTGATTCATTTGTAAATTACACCAACTCATTTGCTTGTGTACTTTAAACCAACCTTTTAGGAAACACAGCATCCAATTCACTAAAAGGCATGCTAAACACAGACACAGTTGCATCTGAACCAGGAATCTGGACCCACTAGTTAATTACTGACATCAGAAGTCATTACCACCAAGTTCCCTTCTCTTCATACTACTGTGAATTTTCTTCTGTGAAGCAGAAACAATGATAAAGAATTTTGAAGAATGAGGAAATTATATGGGATATGTCCACAAAACAGAAGGTGGGGGAGCACTTTTGAGAATCACATGATACAGTAACCCGACCGTCCGTAGATGCAGACTTGCTTGCTTTGAGGGCCGTTGAATTGTTCAGTCTCAAGACCAGGTGCACAAAACTCACTGCAATCTACCAGATGTGCTCATGGGAAGCTGGACGTAAACAGGGGTCTGAATAATAAAAACATTTTACAGGCTTTGTGCATGTTCGCTAACGGACCTCAGGTCTTTAAGTAAAGCAGAGGCCATGCTATAATGAGGCCCCGATTACCTTATTTTGAAACTTCCCATCAGAATGGCAAGCATTTTAGAGCAAGGACATTTTGTGACCTGCTTGTCAGCATCATTACTCTATGACAGCTTGATGGGACCGTTCTTGGCCCATGTCCCATACACTCTGCAGCTGGAGCACAGGGTTCTTGAGCAAGAGGCACACTCTGTTAAAACGGAGGCACAAACAGCCACACACAAAGGCACTTGGGCAGGTGACGAGATACATTCAGATAAAGAAACTTTACTGTTTGATTACAAGTCCCTTGATAATCATCTTTTCTCGGGTTCAGTCCTCAAAAGACGGCACGGAAATGGAGACAGAAATCTAAAAATAGGTTAAAATAAAAACCCTCCACTCAGACAGCTGAGACTGGCAACTATATGGGTAGTGATTTACGATCCAGAATCCCACTAACACCTCACTACGTGGTAGTTTTGCATTTTTTGTTGTTGTTGTGATTTTTAAAAATGTATCTTTTACTTCTTCCTTATGACACACAATTACTGCTGTTCACCATTATATTTCTAGCTCCTGGAACAGTGCCTGGCACATAGTAGAGGCTCATTAAATATTTGTTGAATGAATGAATGAACACATCACCATTAAGCAGAGAAATACTTTGGAACCACAAGAGTCAAGCCCTTCATTAGCTGCTTGTTAATCAGGTAAGGGGTCACGGTGGTAGGGTCTACCCTTATTCATGATAAAAGTCACATGTTTGACAACAGCCAAGAGAGATTCTGATGACAGGACAAGAGCTCAGAAAGGAGTAGACAGCCACATTTGTCTTGTGTGCAGACACACAAATACACACATAAAGACTGGAAAGCGAAGCTAAACGATTCAACAGATTCCTCTCTTAGCCTTTTGCACAGGAGCATCCTTACATTGTGGATATACCAAAGAAGAGTTTGACATTAAGTACTAGGCAAGCCTGTAATCCATTTTTGAGTTTATAACAGCTGCAGGTACCTCATTTCCCAGAAGTGATGGGAGAGGAAGTGGCCTATTTGCAACCCCCACCTCCTTCTAGGGGACAAAGGGGAGGGTTTGCATAAATCCCAAGCCATCCCTGAACCTCTTAAATATGACATCAAGCTTCTGGCTTTGGGAGTGAGACTCAGAAGGTGCTGCCTCCCCTCATCCCTGGCCAGGGAGGCACACCATCACATCTACAGTCTCAGCCACCCAGGCGCACATTCCCTGATTAAGTTAATTTGGTCATCAATGCCAAAGACAGACTCTGAATGATGACAAACCTAAAAAAAGACGTTCCAGCTGAGGCGATGGGGTAAAGTACTAATAACAGACAACCGAGCAGAGACAAAGAGTGGGTGAACAGCAATCTGGGGAGGGCACTACGTGGAGGAAAAACAATCCATGTGACTCACTTCTTTCATTTCTAAAAGAAAGAATCCTGGCTTCGGCCTTAAAGTCTAAAACCCAATAGGTTATTGCACTGGTTTTGCCACATTCTTGGCCCAAACAAAACTCTGCTAGGAGAAGAACATCAGAACAACAACAATAAACACACGATTTCATTCTTTAAAATGCCAGGTGAGAGCAAACAGGAAAACAATAGGGGCAGCAATGACGGGTCTATTACCGGAGCTGAAATGTCCAGTAGCGCCTCATCCATGCTACTCTCCATGGGGTGCTCTCCAAAACCACCTCTCTCCAGTCACCTACTCACTGACACCTCCCATGGGATGGCATTTGAGCCTTCTTGCCCCCTTCCCTTTGAGACCTCTAACCTCTTATCTTTGAACTTGGCAACTTTCGTTCCTGCTCACCAGAATTTTATCAGCCATCTGCTGGATCTGTTGGGACTTTGTCTGGATGTCATCCTTCAGTCTGTTTTCTCTACGCTCCATGGTCTCTAGTCTCTTTACCTTGTTCTCCAGAGAATGGCGGCGTTCCTGTAGGTCGTGAATCAATCAGAGAGTTTTAATGGAGCAACTGCTGTGGGCATACCACCAGCACTGAGGAACAGCCCTCAAGAAACAGACACTCGGGAGGGAAAAAAATCCCGGGCACCTGAAGCGACGGCGCAGAAGACAAATCTAGAATTCAGGTGCTCAGCTGTGTGGATTACAAGAGTGCATTCATTCATTCAAATATTTACAAAGCACCTACTATCTGAAAAGTACCACACTGGGCATCATATGAAATAGAGAAGAAGATGATGTCACCCTGCCCTTGGAAAGAGGTTAGACCAACAACAAACACATACAACACATGTTAAAGGGAAGGACCACAAAGCAAACGGGCACAGAGCGCGGTGAGGACTGATGGGCAGAAAGGGGACATTTAATTGCACAGTGGAGGCATGGGGTGAAGAGGCATGGTCTCTCGAGAGAGACACTCACTGCAGGGCAGCTTGGAGTGAGGAGGGCAGGCCACTTACACACACAACAGTCTTATGAACAAAGGAAAGCTTGGGGGAAACACAGATGTGGTCAAAAGGCAGCAGGCGCTCCAAGGCAGGCCCAGACTGACCACCCTGGGGGCGGGTTGGGGACGAGGGAGTGAAAAGGAGCATGTGTAGGTCAAATGTCTGCCCCGCAGGGCTCAGGTGCACCTAAGATATACAGAGACCCTCAAAGGTTGGGGATGGGACAGGAATACTTAGGGGTCATGAATCCTGTCCTATGTGAGTTAGGTGAGGAGAAGGGAAGACTTGAAGATGGAGATCAGGCAACCCCTTCATCTTCTTAACTAACAGGGAAAGGGGTCTGGACCACAAAGAAGGCTACAAGAGAGGGCAAAGAGGAGAGAGAGTAAACTTTGTATTTATAGGACTTGGGGGCTCATCAAACGGTCACAGACTTATACATGACTCTGAGGTTTCGAAGCTGGGACAACCAGAAGGATGCTGGTACACCCCCAGTGGTGTGAAGGGACTACAAACAGGAAGCCAGTTTCCGAGACAGTACTGGGGACGAGGTACTGTTCACACACATACTTGGGATTTCAGGACAACAGCGGGAAAGAGACAGGAATTCAGGTGAGGACGGACCCCAGACAGCCATGTAAGGGCGGAGTCCCATGCAGGGACAGACAGAACAGTGGAACAGACAGATTATGTTACAATCAACTCTGAAAGACATACACTGAGGGAGGGCAGCGGAGAAGCAGAGGTGAAGGGGTCTCACTCTGTACTCTCTATTTGTGTGCACTGTTTAAGTTGTGACAGTGAAAAGCCACTCAGATTTTCAGTAGTCTAATTATATAAATGATTTCAACAACAACAACAAAGAATCTGACAAGGAAGAGACCCAGAAGACGGGTCCAGCATTGCCAGCGAGGGCGACCGTGGAGAACAAACGGTTAGAAACAGCAAAACATGGTAAAGAAAAAGAAAACCTTGGAGTATCAGCCAGGGAGCCTAGAGAAAATAAACCCAGATCAATCCAGAGGCCAAAGGAAGCAGTCGGGACAACTTGTCCAGGCATCGCTCCTCCGAGCTGCTGAGACAGGCATGGAAGGGATCTTCGGAGGGGCCAACCACGAGCCAGTGATTCCTGGGAGTTTCTTTGCCTCGGTATAACCAGCTGGTGGTTGGCTGGCCCACCTCGGGCTGAGGAAAGGGCCCCCCACTCACCTCGGCTTCAACCAGCTTCTTTTTGATGCCTTCAGAAGAGTCTTCTCGATTGTGAAGCTTCTCCAGTTCCCTCTCCGCTCGCTCCTTCGCCTGGCGGATATTTTGCAGGAGCTCAGTGGCCTCTGTGCTGGCTTTTACAGCCTGCGGGAGAAAGGGGGACAGGACACAGATGTCTATGTGCATTCGTGGGGGAGCGGGAACAGACAAAGCAGGTGATACTGAGCATATCAGAGCCATTCTTCAAAGTATACTCATTTATTGCATATTTTGTATATATTAGGTACACGCTAATATCACTGAATTTGGAATAAGTCCCATAGTTACAATCGATGCACTTCTCTTTCTTAGGGTGACTGACAATCTTTTGTCTCTTCAATTTAATGCAACACACAGAACCAAACACAAAGGTACCCAGAATTAAGCTAGTTCCTGCTAACAATTCTGTGGGGAATGTGCAAACAATTATGAAGAAAAACACAAGGTCAAATGCTAGCCGAGTTATGACCTTCAAAGACTGTAATAGTCTCGGGCCTGTGATAATTAACAAGGTTGAAAACGAAAAGGCTAAGCCTCTTAATTTTGTCATTTACTAACTTTTATTTTGGTCTAACCCGCAACTACAGCTTTTACAGCACTATGGATGACATCTAAACTTGGAGACGAATAAAAATGTAAGTATATATATACTTACAATGTGTTTACATTATATTGATGCACATATGGGATGCATATCTATTTTATGTATATAGATATCTGCATATCTATATGTGTGTATATCTATCTATCTATCTATCTATCTATCTATATATATATATATATATATATATATATATATATATAAGGCATCCTCATATGTATCACTTGAACTGAAATTTTATCAAGTGCAGTCAGTTGGCTGGTACAGGCTTGTGATCTCAACATCTAGAAGGAGAACCATCAATTCAGTGCCAGTCTGAGTTATATAGAAAGACTCAGGTAAAATTTTTTAAAAAGTAGATATTATAAGAGAATATCGTTCTAAAACCTGCAATATGCCAAGTGGCAGCCAGCAGCCACAGGGGCCACTGGACCTGAAAATGTGACAGAACTTTTTAGCTAATTTTAATTACTTCAGTCAAATAAATGGAGATGGCATTGGATGGTGTAGCCTTTTGATGAAAAATGGTGAAAATGTCCCAGAGATGCATCGTCCAGCCACAAGGATGTGTTAGGGACTTGGAAAGGGCTAAGATGAAAACGCAACGTCACTGCTGTGGTTACCACGGTACTTTTTTTTAAAGAAATAAAAACTGTCCTTATTAAACCAACCAGCAAGCATGTGCACAGACAATTGGATGTAGAAACCTCGTCCCAAACCACACCCTCTTCCTTCCACTAGGGCCCTTCCCGTGTTTCAGCTCAAGAGGCCTTGAAAGTGTGGAGAGTGAACCTTAAATGTCCCCATCACAGAAAAGGGAGAGCCTGATGGCAATGCATGATCACAAATGAATACATACATCAGAACAACATTTTTATATGATTTTTAATTGTCAACTATTTCTTAATAAGCTAAAGCAGGGTCTATCAACAACAACACCAAAACTTTAAAAGCATGAATGAGACAAGGCCATTAGCATGAACTTTGCCAATACCTTCCCCCAACACACACAATCACACCATGACACCAGGGAGCCACCAACAGTCCCCAAAGGTACTGGTCATGGTCCTAGCCAGGCTTCTCCTATGCATATGCAAAGTGGGAGCCTGACCTCCCCACAAGAAACTGCTCTTCTTGAGTTTCTGTCCCAGAGTCTCACCCAAGTTTGGTTTTTAAAAATAAGCACTGTGGATAGGTCCCAGAACCCCGATATTTGAATAACAGTACACATACCCTTCCTCATTCTTAGTGCTGGCGACTAAGGGCTCTTTACAGCTCCGGGGCGAGGCAGAGAAGGGCTTGGGAATGGGGGAGTCCCCTCAACCAGACCTACCTTTTCCAGTTTCTCCTGGAGCTCTTGGATCTTGAGCTGCTGCTCAGCATTGATCTATAATTAAAGCCCGGGAGAGAACGGAGTGATGAGAGCCTGTCTCTTCCTACCTGCAGCGTGGTCCTATTTCCTCCAGAGCTCTTTGGAGCCTCCGGGGTTTGTTTTATAGAACTAGCATAGAAAGAACCTGAGCCTGTCGGAGAAGCAGCCCAACATGAACCACAGGGCAGACTATTTATTTCTGTACATTGCAACATATATATATATATATATATATATATATATATATATATATATATATATATGAAGAGTAAGTTTCTCAGTACCTTAAGACAATAAAAAAAAAATTTACCAAATGCCTGAGTTTATGGGTTACTTGAAGTATGACCTCTCCCCCCCCACCACCCCCAAGAAAAAATAAAGGAGAAACAGGAAGGAGAGCATTTTAGCTAGTCAAGGAGACATGCGCCTGAAATCCCAGAAAGTGAGAGATGGAGTCAAGAGGATCAGGAATATAGGTCATCCTCAACTATACAGTGAGCATGGGACTAGCCTGGACTACATGAAACTCTCTTAAAAAAAAAAAAAAAAGAAAGGAAAAAAAAGTATGTTTTATCTCTAGAAGCAGAGCTAAAAGTTGACATGGTCATCCAGAAGCCACTGAAATGAAGGGTTGTGGAACATAGGGGGCGGTAACAGTATTCAATCTCCCTCACCAAAACAAACTATAAGAATAAACGAATAAAATAAATGACAAGTCTCCACAAAAGTATCCTTATGTGTTAAGCAGCAGTCACTGATAATATTACAAGAACATTTGTTCCAAATAGTAAACCCAGTCACAGAAGACGCACCTTCTCAAGCTTGGAATATTCTCCCTCTTCCGGCTTCCCTTGGTCCTTAGCCTGTAAGTAAAAAGATACGAGAAAACGCGAAACTAAACAGCCCACACATCACCTGTTGTACTTCCTTGGCCTCTGTGACCAACATTACAACAAACGATAATATGTCATCTACAAATAAAAATGGAAAGTTTTCTATAGAAACTCATTGTGTCTCCAACCTACACTCATGAAGCCAGCGTGGCCTTGCGTCTTGTGAAGATCATCCGGGGCCGTGCCCCCAGGGTCCCCTCTCGGGGGGAGGCTGACTACCTTCATCAGTTTGTGCTGACACTCGGTCGCCTTCCTCTTGAATTCCTCAGCGGCAAGCCGAGACTCTCTCAGCTCAGACTCGTAGAGATCACTGCGTCTCCGGGCTGACACGAGGTCTTCTTCCAACTGGCTCATCATCAGCCTCATTTCTTCCACCTGAGCCTGGTACTCCTAAAGAGCGGGCAGAAGGCGGATGGTGAACCCTGGAGCTCCTCAGCAGAGGGTGGGCAGTGGGGATGGATGTAGGTCAGCCACGGAGGAAGATGTACATTGGAAGAAACGTGTCAAAGGACAGATGGGCCAACAGAGAGGGATGTGAGTGGAATGATCAAGAGACAGAGGTGGGGGAACTGGGAGACCGGGAAGTGGGGAAAGAATATTAAATTGTTTTAATGCTGAACACGCGTCTGGAGTAACCAACCCCACCAGGAACACATGTGCTGAATGAGAGACTGAACAAACAACCACAGATTTAGAAAATGAGCAGACACAAGAATAGTGTGTGGTTCTCCTCTGAGGGTGCTCATTTCTATGGATTTGTCCTTCGGAGGCCACGTGGTCCTAACACAATTAGATATGGTACTAGCTTTGAAATTAACCTTTCAGACAGCACCAGAGGGTAATTGGAAACCTTGGAGGAAATCATCTGGGAAGGTGAAAATCATCATTGTCAGTTTCTCACCATTAATTTTTCTGGGCTCAAAACGGAAGGTTGAGCTTAGCGTCTCTCCTGCAATGCAAGTCACCCTGAAATCTGGAAAAGTCACAAAACACTGAACCGAGACAAAATAACTTGGAGGGGGGGAAAAATTCCCCAAGAAAAAATTATCTTGTTCCCTGAAGCAAAAAGCCTTAAAATGATCCAAACAGTCCAATGTTTTCCAAAATGAATTTTAAAACCAAACTAGAACATTTGAATCAAGGCTTCCCACCCCCTACCCACCCACACACAATGAGATTTACCAGAAGAAACAGGCAACAGCCTTGAGAACTTAGGAACCAAGTATAGAAAGCCTCTTCAGTAGCAAAATCAAGGGTAAAATGTGATGCCCTGCGAGGAGGCAGGTAAAGTATGAGACTAGGAAAGTAAGCCAGCATTCAAAAGCTCCAGTGACATCTGCAAAGTGAACCATCAACAGGATGTTGGCTATTGAGTTTTAATTCAGCATACTGCACCTTAATCTTTGGCTATTTTGTTTCGCTGCTGGAGATGGAACCCTACCTTTGCATCATGTGCTAGTAAGTGCTGGACTACAGAACTGTAGTCCCAGCTGCCAATGATGGCACCCCCCCAACCCCACCTCCTCACCCCCACGGTGTGTGTGTGTGTGTGTGTGTGTGTGTGTGTGTGTGTGTGTGTGTGTGTGTGTGTGCGTGCATGTGGAGGTCAGTAGTTCTCTTTCCCACCATATGTGTGTTGGTCTCAAACTAAAGTCATACTTGAGTAGCAAGTACTTCTTAACCACTGAGCAAGTGCTTTCTAACCACTGAGCCATCTGGTCTAGTCCAGTTTCCTCTTCTGTTGGGTACCTGTTTGAGGTCACCGTAGCAGATCCTCACCCAGAAGGCACTGGGGAGGCAGTATCACACAATCTGCACAGAGTTCAGATAGAATATAAAGGGTGGGGCTGACATCACAATACTCCCTCCCTCCCACCCAGCAGTGCACTGGTACCGCAAACCAGCCTTGGGGTCATGGGCATGTGGGTGTCCTGTGTTGTACACACAAAGCAGACAATGCCAGACAACAGAACTTCAGACACGTGACCTGGGACATAGGCCACAAGTGAAATGGTACAGCCTTTACTCGGGTTTCTTTGAGATCCTCTTTATCTGGGGACACCTTATAACTCTCCTCTTGACCCTTCCATCCATTAGAAAAATAAAAAATAAACAAAAAACAGAGGAGGAGGAAGAACCTAGTGAAGTGACATATGTCTGCAATCCGAGTACTTAGGAGCTAACGGCAGGAAGATCAGGAGTTCAAGGTCATCCTCTGATGCATAGCAAGTTATAGGCCAGCCCAGGCTATTATGGGACCCCCTTTCAGAAAACCCCCCACAAAAACCAAATATATACATATTTGTAAACACACACATGACATGTATACACTTACAGTCATATATTTTATAGTACTATACTTTAAGGCTATACTTAAGCATTTAAACATTAATATTATCTATAAAAGTAATACTTATAACTTAATAGCTCAATTTAGAAAAAAAATTGAGCTAATAGGTGTGATGGCACATTGCTGTCATCTGAGTACTTTGGAGACAGAGGCAGGAGGATCCCAAGTTGAAAGCCAGTCTGAGCTACATATAAAAGAAGATTAAAATATTTCAATAGTATGTGATATTTATTACTCCAAATTATTTTCCCGTGTCTGATATGTCATTGGCACACCTTAAAAGTACAGTAGTCCCCTGTCCCCGAGCCTATAGTGCTGAATGTAAGAAAGAGCCTGCCAGCACACAAGACCCTTCAAGGTAAGAAGACAGCAAAGATCTATAAGGTCTTTGGCATATTTTATCCTTAAACTCTTCCTTAAAAAAAAAAAAAAAAAAAAAAAAAGTGTAACATTTATTTGTGTGTCTGTCTGTCTGTACCATGGTGTGTGGCCTGTGGAGGACAGAGGACACATGGTCTTTCCTTGCACCAAATGAACCCAGGGATCAACGATCGATCCTCAAACTCCATTTCCACTTTCAAGCTTGTGAAGAAAATGTAACTTTTGTGGTCCATCCCCCCCGCCCCCAGCAAGAGAAGGCAAAAGCATCTATCCTCTGTCCCCACCCTGCTGCCTCCATTCCCTGCAGTGGGAGAAAAAATAAGCACCAGCAATATCCCTTTCAGCGCCTGGAGCTCTGGCCAACCCCCACAGGCAGCAGGAAGAACTGTTTCATCTGCAGGTCTTCTGTTATAATGGAGACTCCAAGGAAATCCCATAGAGCCAACAGTTTAGGAAATCCCTGCTTCAGGAGGTGGTTGAGTGTAGACCATCAGGTCTGTTTGCTGCTGTAGCTCAGCCCAGAATGACTCACAGGCACTGAGGTGAATGGGTCAGAACAGAGAAACCAAGACAACTGACTGTCCATCTTTAACAATTCTTCCACAGGGAGCCTCAGGACTTTGTGGGGAGGAAGTAGCCCATGTGGTCCTATTCCCCCAGAAGGGGGGGAGGGGGGGAGAAGCCCAAGTAACTTCTGAAAAGAACTGTCACTGTTTTGTGGTAATGGAGTCAAACTATGAGAGGGGACCTGCTAGGCATGCTCCAGAAGAAATAACTGGGTAAAAACAGAGGATTGAAAACAAAAAATGAGCAGGTGTACCAAAAACACGCCTGATTTCCAAAAGGAAAATCTGGGGACTCGTCCTAAATCCACGACAAGTTGGTGTGCCAAAAAATTAAATGCTATGTGTTTGCCATAAGCCTTAAAAGCATTCTTTGCCTACAAACATCCCTAACCCACAAAAACACGACTTTTAAAACATATCCATCATTAATGAGAAGTAAAATCCAGAACCAAAAAGTTTTCTCTGGCCCCATGGGAACTTTTGCCAGTCATTAAATCTGAAACTCCACATGCATGCTGGCTGTGATGTGACTCACAAAAGACATCACTTTGAACTCAAATACCAGCACAGAGCCTTTCAAAATGTCCTGATTAATTCTCTTTCTGTGGAACTCACGGACACCAGCTGCTCCCTCTGGTGGCCAAAGGCAGCTTGCATTTCCCCAGGATGTCCCCAAAATTAATTTCCAAACACAATGAACTGATGGGAGATAAAGAACCCTACTTCCTGCAGTGTTCAGGATTTAGAAAGAAAGGAAGGGAGGGAGGGAGGGAGGGAGGGAGGGAGGGAGGGAGGGAGGGAGGGAGGGAGGGAGGGAGAGGGGGAGGGAGGAAGGAAGGAAAAGTATATTGATAAAGGAGTGAGTCACCTGTCAAAGCAGGAGGTCTCAGAGCATGCGTGTGCCAAACCACCCAGGGGATATCATGCAGAGACACGATGACCCATTTGCAAAGTTCCCTGTGTATATTTATTTATATTGTTCTCAGGCAGTAGGACGATATTAACACACCATTTAAAAAGTATTGAAGCCAGGCAGTGGTGGTACACACCTTTGATCCCAGCACTTGGGAGGCAGAGACAGGTGGATCTCTGTGAGTTCGAAGCCTGCCTGGTCTACAGAGTGAGTTCTAGGACAGCCAGGGCTACACAGAGAAACATTGTCTCAAAAAAACCAAAAAACAAAAAACAAAAAAAAAAATCCTGAGGTGACAAGGAGTATACCCACAAAACCTCCCAAGATAGTCCATTTATTTAAAGAATAGCTAATGGGTTGAGCCATCTGCAGGAATTTCTTTCTTGAGTCACCCAGACAGCCAAGTTTGCACTACCCCGAGATGAGAATGCTCACTTCCATCCCTGCTCCCATTAGATTTCCTCAAGTGAATGAGAGTTGCCTGGCAGCTGCTAACACAGCTCTCCAATTACTCATTTCCATGTCTTCATTAAAGTTTCTATTTACAGTGTCTTCAGGAAAAAAAAAAAAAAATCAAGCTAAAAAGAAAACAATGAAGCAATATAAAAATGATTCTCCAAAGAGAAAACCCTCTCGAAAGGTGGGGGTTAGGGAGATGTTTAAGATCTCTGCTCCGTTCTCTTCTGGAAACTCGGGGGACGGGTTTGTGTACTCAGATTTGCTGTGTTAATTCTGACTTGCTGTCAATGGCTCAAACGTTTCTTCTAGGATGGGCATGCGTATGTGTGTGTGTGAGAGAGAGAAACCGAATGATCTTGGCCTCTCAACAATGAAAAGACATCCGAAAAACTATAAAAATATTGAATTAATTATTTTGGGACCATCCAAAGAAGGAGTTTGTAAACTTTTGGTTTAAAAAAAAAAAAAAAGCAGAGTAAGCAGTTTTAGCTTTTTAGACATACACTGTGAAAACCACTTGCTTTGCCTCTGTAGCATAAAAGCCACCATAAATGAAACGAACACAGTTGTGTCCCAATAAATCTTTATGCAAACTGACATCTGTATTTTAAAAAAATTACATGTCAGTTTTTTTCTTTTCCTTTTTGTCCAATCATTTAAGAACATGAAAATCATTCTTGGTCTGAGAGCCACGGATAAAAGGAGGCCAGATCTGTCTCATAGGCTGGTTTGCTCACTTGTATTCCTTATTAAAAGCAGTAGATATTATAAGTTGAAGCCTTCACAGGAGGAGGAGCAAGCTGGTATGACCTATATAATCATGGGGAACCTAAAGATTCCATATGACCCACCTGTCTTTCTCGCTCCCCCAATGTCTCCGCCCTTTATTCTAGTAACTTCTGCCTCTCAAATATGCCTGAAGCCAGTGGCTCCAGCCAACCGCGGGGCCACTGGGCTGAGTGAGTGATCATACCTGCTCCTTGATCTCTTGGAGCTTCCGGCTCTGCTCTCTTATGTCGTGGAGAAGCTGCAGCGCTTTGTCATCCTCCTGGGACACCTCCATCCGTGCTTGCTCCAAACTTCGCTTTAAACTCTGCAGAGAGCAAAGATTTTTATAGGGATGCCCCGTGGACCCTGTTCTGGTTGAAAGGTTCATTAGGACATCTGCAAGCTGCTTCCAAGACACCGGGGTGGTTTGGGGTGACAGATCAGAGTTGACAACTTGAAGAGGTCGCTGATTCCATTTTTCACCCTGTAAAAGCCACTTGGTGGAAGAAATGTCATTGAAAGCTCACAACCTTATGAGCTGAGCCTGAAATTCTCTCAGCTAATCGCCTGGCACCATCTACCTATCCTGGTGGGTACTTATACTTACTTGTATTCAGGACTGAAAACCAGTAAGATCCTGTGTGTTACAACCACTGCCTCCATGACTATCTAGTGTATTCTGGAATATGAAAAGCTCTTGTGGACTCTCAAGTGCATATGTCTGCTTCAAAGAAGCATCATCTTCATCGTCTAACCAGATGTCATTTCAGAGTCCAGCTGACTACCGGCTCCTGACTAGCCTCCTAGATGCCTATCATGCATCAATTTCCCTCCATGCTTCGAAGGTACTGACAGAGACATCTGAAAGACACAGCTGAATAACGTCACCCACCACTGAAAGGCAGCCAAGTCTGGAACACAAACATAGCAGTTATTCTTAATCAGCCACATCCTATAGATTTCCTCTCCCTTGTGAAAAAAAAAATAGTTTATAAATGTGTGATTCAACCTCTTAAGATTGCTTAATTGGGCACATTAGAAAAACACCTGAATGAAAAATTCCACAAGACAATGAAGAAGACAGGCTATTCTTGTGAAGGAAAAAAAACATGGAGTCATATGAGATATAATGACAGAGGGGCTGTGTCTCAAAGGCTGAATTTCCTTGGACTACAATGCTTCTAAGAGAATAAACAATTTATTTCAGACAGATTCGAATTATGGTACAGATCTGGAAGTTTAGTCCTCGAGGCTGATCATGTCTGATGTAGCGTAGACCAGAGAAGGTGAGACAGGAGTGGTCAGAACCTGATGCAGAGGCTTCGGTGATCTGTGATGCCCAGCAGCTCACATGGGCTTTCTGTTGCAAACCAGTTCCTTCCTAAGGACCTCACACCTAGCCCATGCCACTCTGCCAATCACCATCTTGCTTTGCTTTCTATTCTGTCTCTCTCTACTCTCTGCCATTGGCTGTGATGTGCCTCATGGAGCTGTCATGAAACAGGATGAGACACACACAACAGGAAGTGCCGCCTCCAAGGGAAGGGGGCTTTGGGGGAGGCTCACACTGCATTCTGTGATGTAGGTGGCAAGGTCCTGCTCCAGGAGGGATCTCTGAGTCTCAGAGGCCTTCAGTTCCACCTCCTTCTGACTAAGCACAGCCTCCACCTCTGACACTCTCCGATGTAACCGGGTCATTTCCTGCTCCATCTGAAATAAACACATGGATGGGTTAAAAGGGCCCCGGGGAGGTTCTGTGGGAACAAGCAAAACTCAAGCAGGTCCCTAGGCCACCTGGTGGTCTGGGATTAGGGGAAGGGGTTACCGCTAATTCACCAAGAGATGGGATGAAAATACCATTGCTTCTTCGCCCAGGAGCACACAGTTCTTCAAAAAGACAGTCACCAAACGCTAGGTCACTCCTGTCATCCAAGTCCTGCTTGGCGTGATCACTTCTCTAACCCACTCAAAGCCACCATCATCATCTGTCACCTGTTTGCTTGGTTTTGGTTTTTTTTTTTTTTTTTTTTGGTATTGGTTTGGCTTACACAGATGTCACTTTAATTTTATCCTAAATCCATCTTGATCCCCCCCATCTCCTTGCAAAGATCTAGAGGACAGATCCAGGACAAGGCCAAGAGATAATTATTTGTTTGCACTCTTAAGAGTCCCACACAAGCAGTGGTTTATATTAAGTTTTCAGAGAGTTGCCTCTGGGCAGGAACAGAGAGTATTAAGAGACGTTGAGCATAATCAACACAGTGGCCGCAGTGACAAAGGCAGGAGTTTTAAAAGACTAGGAAGAGAGACTTCGCCTCACTCTGAGCAGATGGGATGCATCTCAGCCACAGGTGAGCCACAGGCCACCTGCCGGAAGAAGCAGACATCGGGCTGGGTCATGCTGAGACACAGGCCGGGCCGTTTTAAATCCAGGGCCTCCTCTGGTTAAGATTTAAAGGATCTATGGCAAAGTCTAGGCCCGAATTCATCTCCCTCTGAGCTGCTGGAGACTTCAGCGAAGCACCTCGCTCACTATGGATGAGGAGGCTCAGTGCCAACAGCGGCCCCCGGCGGATCCCTTGGCATATATTGACGGGAGGATCCTGAAGCAAGGACGGAGGCCAGCTGCGGAGATAAATACCTTGTGACACTTGTCCTGGGAGTCTTGCAGCTCTTTGCTTTTGATGAGAAGTTTCTTTTCCATGGAGCTAGTCTTGGCAGGGGAGTCCAGACCCGACACAACAGACCTAATATAATAATAATAATAATAAAGAGTCAAGTGGTATGCACGGCAGCCTGGGAGCTGTGTGACACTGTGGCAGACATGGCAGACCAGCCTGTGGTCTGCAGTGAAGCAGGCTCAAGCATCTTCTAAAGGCATTAAAGCCACAGAGCAAAGAGGCAGAAGGAAGCAAAGGCTGCAGCAAGCTGATTAGGTGTAGATTCAAGTGAACCCAGGGCCAAAACTGGCTTCTTGGAGCCCTGGCTTGCACAGCTGTCCAGTGGAATGATGAGAACAGAACCATTCGCACAAGAAAGTGTGAGCATCCATCACACAGCCCTGGGCCTGGCATGGGTCTCTTCACTGACACACTCAACAGGTATGGATCTACACCAGCACACAGCAGAGTGCACATCGACACACAGGGTCCCCGCTCCTCCCGAAGCTTATGTTCTAGGGAGAATAGACAGAATGCATCAGGAATATTCAGAATATTCAGAAACAATGACCTTATGGCTAGAAAAGACTCTTGAAAGGAGAAATGGGGATGGGATCTGATGACATGGAAGAAAAAATGAGGATGGGGACATGGGTCAGTGTAGGGAGGAAGTGTGGCCTGAGGAGACTGCTTAGAGAATGTGGTATTTGAGACCTGAAGGATGAGAAGGTCCTAGAGACACAAGGATCTAGAGAGAAGAAGGCTGCCGGGACAGGGGGTGGCAGCCATGCTGGCCCTGAGGCAGGATAGACATGACTGAGTGGTTCTAGTAACAACACACTAACAGTCTGTTCCTCCCCCCAAGCTAGCCGGTTCCATTCTGTTGTGTTTTCTGTAAACAGCTCATGCTTATGCTGGTGAGCCAAACAGCATCCTCACTCTCATCCCCAGAGACACTGATGTCCAATCCAGAAGCTGTGAAGACCTTGCCACTCACGAACAGACTCAGCAATTGTGGTTAAGTTAATGATCTTGAAATAGAGATTAATCTAGATTACCTGAAAAGGTCTAATATCCTCATTAAAAACCCTCATAAGATAGACGTAGAGCTGTGTGTATGTGTGTGTGCAGAAAGCCAAACATGGAGGTAGGCTGAGAAGGGGTGTCTTGGTGGGTGAAGTGCTCTGCTGTGCAAAGATGAAGAAGTGAGTTACAATTCCCAGAGCCTACACAAAGCACAACACAGGGTGTGTATGTGTAACCCAGTATTCCACAGCGGGGTAGGGGACAGAGACAGGAAACTCCCTAGAAGCTCCTATGGAACAGCAATGTAAGAGACCTATCTCCAACCAGGAGAAAGCAAGCACCAACACCCAAGGCTGTACCCTGTCCTCCGCACATGCCCACACACAAACCCTACACAAACATAAAGATGGGGAACCACCCGCTACCAAGTCACAGACAAGTGGACTCTGGAAGCTAGACAGGACAAGGAAGCTGATTCTCCTCAAAGCCCATAGGCAAAGCACAACCTCATCTAGGCTGACTTCAGCCAGAGACACTGACATGGGACCTCTGACCCCCAGAACTGAGAGATAATAAGTGTGTGTTCTTTTACACCTCTGGGTTTGTGCCGAGTTGTTATAGCATCAGCATGAAACTCATCAGTTCACTGAGCTCTGGGATGTACCTGGTGCTATCAGAATGCTAGATGTGTTCTAATTCTTTATTCCCACAACTCTCTGGGGCCAATGCAACTTATTACCCTCCTGTTACACATGAGGAAAGTGAAGCCTAGAGAGATTAAAGAATCTCTGGTTGACAAATGATTTCTGTTAGTTTATAGGAAATGAGGGGCTGAATGAACCTGGTGTCATGCTCGGGGAAATGTCACAAAAATTGCATGACAAGCTATGCAGGGTGGAGACTAGAAGGGCTATCTCACACATATGTAGGTATCCTGGGGTTTAACTATGGATGAAAATAAGAATGAGTCCCTTGGCGAAGAGTTTAAACAATGGGTGAAGGACAAAGTCAAGGCCACAGCAAACAAAGGTTCTTATGCATGGAGGGACATGGCAGTGCCCACTGCTGCCCCACAATCCCATCTTTGTTGCCTTGGTAACAGGACTGCGGGAGCTGCTTACTGATGAGCACTCAGGGTCTTCCCAGCAGGTGAAAGTTCTGTTTTCTGCTGCCCCGGACTATTTCTCAGCCTAAAAGAGACCTGACCCCTGCAGCAATGTGAGACATCTCTCTGTTACAGCCGCCAACCCAGTGACAGGGTGGTGTGACAGCTCTCTCTACACTCAATGGCAGGCAAGTGAAGCAACAACAGGAGTCGGGCTGTTCTAGGTACAATCTGACCCATCACTTGCAAGCTATGCGGCCTCCTTGAACCTCAGTTTCTCACCTGTAAAATGGGGGGGGGGGGGTTGTTCCTCAAATCACTTCAGAGTCCTCATACCAATTAGGTAAAATAGCCCATGCAGAACCCTAAGCACATCCTTGGCACACTGAGGGCTTGACAAATGTCAGCCATTACTAATGACTGTTGCCATTTTTATTACAATCCTTACAACTTTGTAAATAGCACAGGCCTCACAGGCCTAAAACAGTTGCTTGAAATGGTAACACTCAGGGGGCTGAATGTGCTGTGTGCTATTATTCACATCAAGACAGTGATTATTCATAGAAATGGGCAACAAGAATTAAAATCCAGAAATAAATCTTTTTTTTTTTTTAAGCTTTCACATTGGGCTAGAAATGTTAACACTTCTCACAAGCCTATATTCTAGCCAAACTATACACACGCACACACATGTGCACACACACCCTCTTCCCGCCTTCATGGAGATTGCTTGGGGGCAGTCTTGAGTTTCCCTCACTCTGGACTATACTTTGGTAGGCAGACTAGAGACAAGCCCCAGGCCACCTGGGGAGGCAGAGATGGTCCCTGGTCCTTTAGTGATCGAGGGTCAGTCACTCACAGGTCACAAAGGGCCAGGGCGCATGTGAGACATGCGTCAGAATGCCAACACAGGCCACAGTCTTGTGCATCTGAGTGTGCACTGGAACCCTTTTGGATTTTGTGATGGTAGAGTGAGATGTGGCTTACAGAACCTCATGACTCAGGGAGGGCCAGCTCCAGCAGCCTTTCATGTTGAAGGTTCGCTGGTGTGGGTACAAAACAGATTGCTTATTCACCAAAAAAGAAAGAAAGATAAAGCATTTCTAGGTCACTGGTTAATAGGGCCCAGGATCCGGGAGATGAGTGCTCACGGAGACAATGTCACCTCAAGTCCTCTGCTCACTCTGCTATTTCGATGCCTGACAAATGTTCACATTTAAGAGTTCTAAGTACGGCAATTAAGAACTCTGCAGAATAAATATGCTAAAGAAACCTTTTTTTTTTTAAAGAATAAATAAAAATCATATCTAAAAAAAGCTCTGGTGGGAACGCTGTGACTAAACTCAGCTCGTAGCAACAATCGCATGAACAGTAAGAAGGATGGAGGGCAAGGGTCATGAAAGCTTTGAGGAACTTCCCGTACCTCTGCCTAGATGCCTATTAGCATCACCTGGAGATGGAATGCATGGAATTGAGGCTGGGGACAGGGCCCGCCCAGACCAGTTAGCCTGGGCAGGAACTGAGGGCTCAGCCTGGTGGTGCCATAATGACTTGGAAGAATGATCAGGATTGGAAACTGGAGTGCTACGGAGAAGCATATGCTGTGATTTCGGAGCTCCAGCACAGCCAGCCCTGGCATCCGTTTCCACGTGTCACTTTGGGGAACTCAGTTCTGAATTTCAGGGCAAGTATGAGTATCAGACAGTGACTAAGAACAGTATTTCATATTGTTTAATCTGTCCATTGCTTTAGTTATGTAGCATATGTGTGCATGTGTGTGCATGTGTGTGCCGTGACGCGCCCGTGCGGAGCAGAGGACAGCTTTAGGAAACTGGCTTTTACCTTCTACCGTGTGAGTTCAAACAATCAAACTCAAGTCACCATGCTTTTTTACCAGCTGGGCCGTTTCACGGGCCCTGTCTTGACTATGTAGCCTAGGCTTGCTTCAAACTTATGACCCTCCTATTTCAACCTGCAAAGTGTGGGATTATAGGCATTTGCCATGATGCCCAACTTTGTAAGTTAATTTAATTATAGCATTTCCATGGGTTTGGGGGGGGGGGTACAACAAAGCCAGGTATAGTTCAAAACACTTACATGCTATTTATCCTTCATAAAACTAAGGCAATTCAGTTCACAGTACCAATAACAAACCCCAACAGAAATTGTTTAAAGAGTTTTAAATTTATGTGCATGAGTGTTTTGTGTACCAAGAACATGAACAAGCATGAAGAGACCAGCAGGGAAAGCATCAGACTTCCTGGAACTAGAGTTAGAAGCAGTTTGAGTACCATGTGGGTGCTGGGAACCAAGCCTGGGTCCTCTGCAAAGGCAGCAAGTACACTCTTCATCAAGGAGCCAACTCTCCAGCTCCCAGACACAGATTCCTTAATTAGTAGATCCACGCGCCCCAACAAGCATTCCAAAACATTATCTCAATTCATTTCCTCTAGAACTGTCACTAACCATCCAGCAGCAAATGGTCACTGACCATGGCAGTTCCTGGAAGTGACCATAATGTGAACCTCAGCTTGAGAGGCCTCATCCAAGCTTGTCTGAGAGCAACCACACCATCACCTCCACATCTTTGTTGTTCAGACATCCAGTTACTGGTCTAAGGTCTTCCCAAAATTCAAGTGTGGCATTATTTAAAGGTTATGTTGTTGAAGGAAAGTTTAGAACAAAGACCTCTCCTTTCCAGGGTTCTTTGTCAGGATTCTGAGGCCACAGTATGTGCCTATGACCCAGAACTACAGGAAAGAAAGGAAAGTTCAACATAAAATAAACGAATAAATTTAATTTTAAAAAAAGTTTAATCCTCTCCTACAATCCAGTGGATCTTCCTCAGGATACATTTGGTGGTATTTAGAATGTTCTTTAATCTTAATGGTGGGGTGGGTTGGTAGTGGAGGGCGCATTGAAGGAGAAGTGAGGGTGGGTGGGGGGTATGTTGAAGGGGAAAGACTTGTTGGGGGCAAGACTGGAGTCAGAAAGGGCTGGGGGAGGACAGGAGAGCATGGACATATGTCTGTGTGTGTGTATATTCTGTCTCTCTGTCTCTCTCTCTGTGTGTGTGTGTGTGTGTGTGTGTGTGTGTGTGTGTGTGTGTGTGTGTGTATGTGTGTAGTGTTCAGTATGAGGAAGCCAGAGACATGGCTCAACAATCCATACCATACAGGAGGGATTTGCAGGAGTTACCCAGTGCACAGTATCAACAATGCCAAGCTAAGAAACTCCATTGTGGAGGCTCTAAGATAAGGGAAGCCTACATTCTTTACCTCAGGGACCTTCCAAAGAGGGAACATCATGAGTAGTCACTTACTAAGCATATTTGGTATTCAGGCACCTTATAGACTATCTCTCGGTTCCCTGCAAACCTGTGAGATGGGTATTATATACTCATGGCACAAGGGGAGGGGGGTAATTAAGAGCTGATCTTATAGTCTCTACACATACTTAACCCAATTTGTGTGAGAGTGCCAGACAGTCAAAAGTAGAGGGGTCTACAATCGATGGTTTTAAGTTCAAAACTCAACTCAACTTCTTCTGGGCTGGATAGCACTGGATGAACCCACAGATATGGCTGTGGGTGTTCAGAGGGGCAAAGTCATGGAGGAAAGAGAGGACTGGGCCGTTCAGGATAAGGGGACTTCTATCCATGAATGGCTGCATCTGATGCTAAGCCTGAGCTCAAAACAGTCTAAGAACCCAAAATATCCACAAGTCAGTCGACAGCCAACCCCGAGCACAGTTCAACACCACCCCACCCCCCAAACACAAAAGCAACCCCCCTTCTCTTTCCACTCTGCTCAGTGGTGGGGGATGGGGGTGGGAGGGTTGACAATTAAATGAGAAGCAGGAAAGATGTCAGAGGCTAGTTCATGCTCTGGATTGGATGGGATGCAGTACAGTGAGGACAGACATGAAGCCTGCCCACGCGTTACTTGCCTACTCGCCCTGACCACATCTTGGGTGCACAGCCAGTTGCCCCCAGGGAGCTGAGCCGCTCCCCTGAGCAGCGGGTGCATGCAGCCACCCGCCCACACGCAGCAGCGCTGTCTCTTCCAGAGCTGAGCCAAGTTTGGGTTTTCCTTTTTTTCCCCAGCTTCTATTTTCTAGAAAATTTTACTCTGAAATCAACATCACTTCCTGATATATATACATCTGCTTTATAATTATAAAGGCCCGAAGAGTGAGAACGGTATAAGACAGAGGGAGGAAGTGAGGTTTGTTAGCGCCTCTGTAACCTAGAGAACATGTTTGCTTAACATAATACATTTGACCCAAAAACCTGTTTTACATGGAACCTCCACATGTAAGAAAAATGACAAAATGCAGTTTTCCCCAATGATGTGCCTGTAAATAATCCATATAACTTAGAAATATCCATGAAAGCTATTAACAGAATGCTTCATATCTAATGAGAATACAGTACTTCTACCCAACAAAGCAGAATGTGGATCATCTTTAACCTCCAAGTCTAGAATCTTGTATCAAAACCACTCATCTGCTTCCTTAGCAATTTGATCCCTGCCTGAAAAACCTGTCGCCCGATCACAGATCACAGGTCCCACGTGCTTCAGAAATGACCAAGTGTAAATTCAATGGTAAAACCAGAGTCTTTGAAATTAGCTCAGCCGAGGGCCTCACCTTAATTGTGGCCAATAGCACTAAAAATATATGTAACCACAAGCTGTAATGTGGTACAAGAGAATTTAAAAACCATCAGCATTCTGTTTCCAAAAATACACTGGCTTTTAAGACTGTACATTCTGAAATTTATGAACTAACTTTATAAGCCCATTTTAAAATACACAGTGGTGCCCATCGCAAGCTCTTGGAAATGTGAAAAATGCCACTCTCCTGGGTAGCTTCAGCCTCCTGCCTGGCTTTGGGGTAACACACAACTTCACCTAGAGAAGTGACCACACACACTCCACTACCACGGCCACCGCCAATGAGTTCCAAATGAATAGAAACATTTGCTCTAGAATGATTAATAGATGGGCCAAAAATCATTTATCAAAACTCTCACAACTCATAAAAATATAGCCAAGCATGTGGTTTTTAATACCATTCCTGGCTCTATGTGAGTGCCTTGCTTTGCAGGTTTTGTTGACATATCCTCACCATTTCTCTGAATGAATCCAACTGTCTTATCCTGAATATCCACCCTCCAATAATGGTCAGAGAGATCCCTCATAAAGTGAGATTTACCATGTTCCTACTCAAAATCCTACCAAGCCTTCTTAACCTGCTTTGGGTCCAAGCCTCCACCAAGACTGCACTGTCCACGGAGCTGGGAGCCCCAGCTGTCCAGTGTTCGAACAGGTTTTCTGTTGCCACTCACAGGAGTGTGGTCCTGGCTTCAAAGTCAGCCTCTTTCTCTCTAGCAGGAACAACCTTCCCACCTGCCACCAAGAACCAACTCCCTGGCACTGATGGATCATACGTTTGTGGGCAGAGATTTTTATCTCCTTAGTCACTGTTGAATTCTCAGTGCCTAAAAAGTACATGGCACATAGTAGGTGACCAAGATTTTGTTGAATGAATGAATGTTCACCTGTACCACCAGGACATGAACCTTGTAAAGAAAGAGACCCACTGCCACACCCACCCTCTAGAATACAGTACCTCACAGGACCACAGTGCAGACTTGTAGATTGCTCATGGGTGGTCAGAATGTCATCTCGGGTGACTTAATCTTTTCCAACAGATTCCTAGAGCTCATGTCGAGGAGACCTTCCTCGGGTTTCTACATTGGCCATGCCACTTTGGTCCCCATTTTGGTCTGATTTTTATAGAACCCTGTCACCATCTGAATCTCTTGTGTATAGAGGCTTCCTGAGGACAGGGACAGTATTTGGACTGGTCACATTTATGCTCATAAGGCCTAGAACTGTGGATCCATTAGGTTAGTGAGTGGGTGGGTGGGTGGGTGGGTGGGTGGGTGGTGTATGTGCATCAGGGAGGTACAGTATACAGATCATCATGGATAAAGGGATCCAACCTGAGAATTTCTGTGCAGGGTCAAGGCTGTACAGAAAGCTTTCCAGCTACCACATCAGAGATGATATATTTGGTCCTGGGACAGCAGTATCACCATGACACACACCCATCTGGGGGACACTCTAGTGCCCAAGGGTAGGAGGGAAGAGATGACATCTTGTTGGAAACAGAGTACAAAGCACAGGGCCCACTGTAACTCCATCTTGACAAAAGAGTGTTTTATGGGAAACGCTGGCTTAACCAATGTACCACAGACTCTGTTAAGAGTAAAAAACTGGATAGAGATATTAGGACATCCATCAGGCAGCCCCACACACAACTAAATTCTCTCAATGGAATGAAAGCAGTGAAATGTCTGTATAAAGTGGAAGCAGGGAGGGAAGGGGAGCCAAAATCACCGCAGCTCTGTCCACACACCTAAGTAACAACAGCCACCATAAAATGAATCCCTGCTCTGCTTCAGGAAGGAATATTGAGACTCCCACCTCTCTCTGCGGGAAACTATCAGACAGACAGTAGTGACCCCACCAGAGAGAAAAGCAAATGGAATCTGAAAGAAGTGGCAAGGTGTGGATTCTGGATACGAACCCCTACCTGTCTAATTGTCAAACCTGGACTTTTCACGAGGGTGCTATGATTACCGCCCCTCCCAATAAAAATTGCTTGTATGAGCTCTAAAGCTAAGGGGTGAGCCTCAGAAGGGAACCCAGGCTCGGTAATGTCCAGCTCTACTATCTAAACATGATGGAGACTACTGAGCTATGGGACAATGCTTATTAAACACTTAATAAGTGTGGATGGCCCCTCCAGAAAGCTGTTCCTTCACCCTAACTATTTAGACACATGTATCATTCTTACATGAACTGGCAAAGCTGTGACCATCAGAGGTCAACAGACATGGGCCAGGTCTGAGACCTGTCTCAGCCTTCAAGGGAATATTCTTGAGTCTCAGTGTCTGTCATGTGTACTCTGGCGAGGCTGTGGGACAATACATGGAAAGCTCTTAGGATAAAGAGTTCTAAGCTCACAGAAAGTCCTCTGCAGATACTGCATACTCAGTGTAGAAACTGATACAACTCTGACCACTTTAGTCTAATTCAAAGCCCTGTTTGTGGCAAAAGGAAGGCAAGGCCCTGTCCTCGGCAAGCCCTGGGCAATTTGGCCAGACACAGAGGACAATGGAAGGTAGGACTGGGAACACGAGCTAGGGTCTTGGCACACTTGAGCTTGAATGTCAAGTTCAGGAGAGGCCATTAATTCTATGCACACCAAAAAGCTGCTGAAGGTCCTCACAGGAGAATTACATCATCTAGCCTAGGCTTTGGAGGAATTCCACGCTCTGTGGAGAATGAATTGTAGCCAGGAAAACCAGAGGCAGAGGGTTTGTTGGGGATGCTACTGCACCAGTCAGAGCAAATGACCATTGGGTGATGGCGAGGACAGGACAATCGGCACAGATGTGAGTGCCATCAGAGGAGAAGCTGAGAGGCCTTGCCAATGAAGGCGGAAGGGTGCTTAGGGTGACACAATCTTCTTGCCTAGAAGGGTAGGGAAGTGGTAGTTGCTAGATTGAGGAAGAACGGAGGCAAGGGAATAGGAGGCGAAGTCAAGAACTGAATGGGATTGCTCATGGGACAGGGTTATGGGGGTGGATGCATGTTCCAAGGGCCTAAACAAAGAGAGTTACAAAATAATGAAAGAGTAGTCACAGGTGGGGGTAAACCGAGTGTCCAAGACCCAGAAAACTGTCCAGAGACAGATGATTAACATGTCCAGTAGCTTGCTTTGTTGGCTGAGGGTAGTTGATAGCTCTTGAGATGGTCCTTGAACTGTGGGAGTGGAGACAAAAAGGCGCTGAGCACCTATGGTTCTTTCAGGAGGTTCATCGGAGAGAGGCTAAGAGACAAAAGGCAAAGAAATAGAACCAAGAGGAATTTACTCAGAGTTGCCAACGTGAGGCCAAGCTTGGGAACACGAAGCACGCATAGTCAATGACTACCTTTATAAGAAAACCAAGACAATCAATCACAGAAAGGAGCCTGTGGGGATCACACTTGACAGATCTTCTAAAGCCTGAGCTTGAGGATTGGGATGGGACTGTTTAGATCTGAGCTCCTAAAGGTACCTTTAAGGCAAATGAGAAGGTGGCTGAATGGGCCTGCCAGGACTGAGAGGCATACACATGCTCAGTCTAGACAGAGAACAGGCAGGGTGAGATGAGCCGGAGGACAAGGTGTGCTTGACTGGAGAAAAGGGAAACTGGGTAAACGAGAGAAGAGAAAAGCACCGAAGCCCAAGCTGGGCAAGCAGCCTAAGATGCAGTTAATGTCGGAAGCAGACAGCACCAGGCACTTGAGGGCACTAACCATTAAGTCACTTGATGGGTGTCTTTAGAAACAATAAGAAGAGGCTGCCGTTGACTATTTAAAACACCAACAAATCACAGATAAGACTCCTTGCAAGAGATGTGGGTAGGAAGCACGATGCCAAGAGCTTTTGGCTGGATGCAGAAGGAAAACTATCCCTCCCCCTTACCCCTCTTTGGGTGTGTCTGTCTCTGTTTCTGTCTCTCTCTGCCTTTCTCTGCCTCTCTGTCTCTTTCCCTTCCTCCCTCCCTCCCCCTCTATGTTGTCTCTCTGTCTCTGTGCGGGTGTGTGTGTGTGTATTCATGTGTCTGAGTGTTGGCTTGTGCATGCATGTCACAGTATGTATATGGAGGTCAGATGATGACCATGGGTTTGGGTCCTCACACTGAGTAAGCCAGGTTATCTGCTCTGAGAGCCCACAGAGACTTTCCACCTCAGCCTCCCCTCTCAGGAGCACTCTACTTCCATGCCTACTTTTTTAATGTATTCTGGTAAAAACAGTTTTTAAAAGAAAATTCCCACTACTCCTAAGTAGCTAAGAGAGAGAGGGGGGCAGATGGGAGACTTCTCTCCCATCCCCTCTCAGGAGTAAGTGACAGGAGGTGAGATGGGAAGTACCTGGGAATATAAAGGAAAATCTAAAGAAACACAATCACAGAGTCATGGTTTATAGTCATAAAGGTGGTTTGACTAGACACAATGGTACACAGCTGTAATGCCAGCACTCAGGAGGCTGAGCCTGGGCTACAGAGGAGGAGGAGGGGGATGACTTGGGTCACCTTCTGGAGTGTTTATTGTACAGCTTATAAACAATCAGCCTGAAGACACAGGTCAGTGCCATTTCCTGTCCTCAATGAACTTCTGTCTACCAAGTCAGAATGTGAATGGTTATAAGTGTAGATGTGCATGTGTGTACACATATACACATAAACATAGGCATGCACACACACACACACCAGGTGCTTCTCAAAGAGGTGTCTAAGATCTATATATTAACTCACCTACTCAATAGATCCATAAAGGCCAAAACCAAAGGCAACATTATGACCAGCTTGTCATCTCTCTTCATACCTGTCCCAACCTCATGGCTCTTCATTCCCCAAAATGGCATCTACCTCCTGGGCACCCTACAAGCATTTCCTAACTTCTCCTATCCGGAGCATTTATATGGTTCGGGTATCATAGCACAGTGGTCAAAAGACACTAAAGCTCTGTATTATCTGGACTTGAGGATCTTGGGCATGCTCACACTCTCTCCATGCCTCAGTTTCCTCACATGCAGAATGGGAGAAGAGTGATTGTTCCTTCCTCTTGGGCTCCTGTGTTGCTGGGGTGAAGTGATCTGTATGCAGTGCTTAGAACTGAGCCTGAGCATTGATCACCCCACGAAGTTCTCTCCACCTTCCTCCCCACTGACCCAAATCCACTGTCTTTTACAGAGCTGACCCCTACCACTCACTCTCTGTCAGTATCTGGATGAGGGCCTGCCATGTCTTCCTGTGTCAGGGACAATGAAACCAGTGAGACCCGGCCTGCCCTGCAGACTCCAGCCTGCATGGGGAAATGGGCAGGCATCCCAAGAAGGATCATCACCAGCACTCTGGAGACTGCCTTACTCGTCAACCCCACTATTCCTCAGCTAAGTGCCTTCTCAATTCTATGACCTGTTTCAGCAAATCTGCTCTGACTAGTCAACGTGATGGGAAAGTGTCTGTCTGGGACTTAATTGTGTCCTTCTGCCCTCTAATCTACTCCGCCACAAAGGACAACTCTTGTTCACTGGAAACTAGCTCTTGTGGTTGGCTCAAACATTTAAGAATTCGCAGGAGAAAAACTCCTAAGGCCTGGAGAGCTGAGTGTGGGTCTGGCCAACTTGGAACTCCCTAATCACTGCTGAGTCCTTTCCACGGCCTCTGGGCACATATGAAAGAGCTGTACACCAATATAGACTAGTATGTTAGAAATAGCATGAAACAGAAGTAGCTATTTACTAAGGTTTTCTCCATGTGCCAGGTATTAAAGTAAATGCTTCATATGTCTTGTTCTGTCCTCATAGAAGGCCTTTAGAAGGGCATCCTGGTTACCATGTTACCACTTAGGAAACTGCTGTGCAAAGAACTCCCGATCGCAAAGGAAGCACTGAAAGCAGACCATCTGCAGTCTGGGAGGACAATGGTGTCACAGTCTTCCTTCCTCCACCAGGTCTGAAGAGGTGGTTCGATCCTTGCATCACCAGATCTACTAGAAGCAAAGGAAAGTGCCCAGAGACAAAAGGAAGAGGCAGCACCCTTCCTAAGACAGCTTACAAGAACCCACAAACCCACAAGTCCAGCCTCGTCAAGATCACACCAGAGATAACGAGGCAGTACTTTAATCCAGGGAGAAGAGAGGACGTAAAGAAACTTACCCCTTACTGACATCAGAGGGAGGATGCTGGAAGCCATGGTATTTTTAAACCTTCCACTTACTGATTTCTGTTTCTACCTTAGGACTGTAAAGTTCAAGCAAATAGGGGCTCAAGGCATTCAAAGTATGGGAATTGCTCTAAGTTCTTGTTGAGCCAAGAAAAAAAAAAAGAGTTGGGCTGGGAACTTAGCTCAATGGTCACTGTGACAGAGTGCTTCCTTAGCATGGACAAGGCCCTTGGTTCAATGCCCAGCACCACAAGGGGGTGGGGTGGGGGGCATGAACAGAGTTACTGGTGTGGATGCTCTCTCTCCAAAGCTGACTTCGTCAAAGACAACCAACCAAATTTATCTGGTTTTCACCAAGATCCCCTGCTCTCAATTTGAGCAGCAAGGAACTCCTCCAATACTTCATTCGTCAACACGAAGAGACCGAGCTTCTTGCTAAACCTAAAATTAACGATGCGCTCAATGGCTGGCTTAAAAATAGCCTGGGGTACCCTGCAAAAACAGAAAGATCCTAAAATGTGAAGAGGGACCCACAATACAACAATATGAGTCAGTGTCATGGCCACGGTCTCTGTGAAAAGTCCTGGATCGCTCAGCCCTACCTCTGAACACACTGGCAACAAATCTAGGGTCAGTTTCCCTAGCACACATGAGCTAGCATCCACAGCTTTCTCAGTGGTGTGAAGAACGAGTAGCAGCAGTGTAAATAAAAACCTGGGATGCTGAAAAACGAGAAGTGGGAGAAGGGAAACTCGGAGAGAGAGCTGAGGTCATCACAGGGCAAAGATGGTACCCAGAGACAATGCCACTGCCTGCAATAAGTCCTGTGACTATGCAGCTATGAAACTGGGGGAGCTGCTAAGCAATTTCATCTCTGGGTCTCTTTGATTGGCTTCCCAATTAACTATGCTCAAACTTGCCCAGGGTCACCTCCAACCAACGTGCTCAGGGTCACCTACAACCAACAGGTGGAAAGAAGTTTGAAAAACTGGGCAATAGATTTTACCCACTGAGCCACCTCCAGCAAAGCAGCCAGGTCCAACAGCAATACCACAGATCAAGACTCAAAACGGAAGAAAAACTGCTAATTCCAGCCCTGAATTGCTTTTTCCATCAAGTTCCTCAAAGATAAGACGCCTCCAGTTACATCTTCCAGATAACAAATGCATGGCTTTGTTAAAGGAATTTTATTTTTATGAAGATCTTATTAAATGTTCTATTGGGGCACAAATGGAAGCTCAGCTAATGCATTAGAGAGAGATTTTTAGACAGCCAAAGGTAAAATTGAAAACCTTCAAATCCAAAAAGCAGAACAAACACATTCCAGGGGAAAGGCTCGTGAGTAAATTCAGTCAATAAATATTTCTCCGGTGCCTGGGCCATAACACCAAGATGTCTCTTTACTCAGCTTTCTGAGAAGCAGAAAGAAGCAATTAAGAGTCTTCCTGAACAAGAAATTAATAACACTCGGCTTCAGATTAACTGCGGTGCCTGGGCTCCCTCACATCATCCCCCCTTTTGCCCCCGAAACCTGACTCCCCCCAAGGCCTCTCAGGTTTTTACAGATCACTGATCAATAACCTCAGACAGCTTTCCCTCAACACGTCGAGCCCATTACTAACCACATGAGCCACCATCCCGCACATCTCCTCCCAGTTCGGATCTGTGACCTTCAGTGTGCTCATTGTGTCAAGGTTACTCTGCCCACTAACTATACATCCTCCACCACTGGGCCTCCACTCCTTCCTGGATCCTTGATACCAATGCCAACCTCCTGGCCCTGCTTGGGCTATTGCAAATCTGTCTGATGCCACATTCAACAGCTAGTTAGATTTTTGCCTCTCTTATCATCCTCTGGCACGCTTCGGGTCGGGGAACAGATCCACGAGAAAGGTACATCTAATAATACTAAACCAGATTTTAAACCCAGACCTTGGACAAGGTGATAAAGAAACCCCACCTTGGCATCTTTCATTGTAAAAGCCTCTGTCAAAAAAATCAAGAACAGCCCACACTCTCCTAGCTTATATCAAATGCTAAATTCCCTGTTTTTTAAAAAAAAAAAAAAAAAAAAATCTGATAGCTTTTTAAGAACCTCAAACTTGCACCTGTGGGATGCCACCATCCGTGAACCAATACTATATATCCCTTCAAATTGATATATAAGCTACAAATACAACAAACAGGTAATGAATCTACCATGGAGAACTAAAATAAAATAAAATAAAAATAAAAATGTGTTCTCCTACATGGGCATCAACTAGTTACCCAATACTGCCCTAAGAGCCTCAGTGTGAGGTGCTGGGGAACCTGGGGAGCACAGCTGGTCTTATACCTTCCTAGGGGAACTTGTTCCCCTGAAAACTGAATGTCATCAAGCTCCCACATCTCAGGCAACTGCATTTTACATAAATTCTAACAGTCTGGAAAGCAGGACCCTCCAAACAAGCCCTGGGCTACTACATCTTCCTCTAAATGCTTCTTCTTCTAAGACTAGGGAATGATTCCAGGTCAAGAGGTTTACAGGAATATTTCTATTTCTAATTTCTAGTCTCTTACTTTGTTTATGGTTTGTTGGGGTTTTTCCCCCCACCCTCTTGGGAAGGCCAATTTCTGTGAATCGGTGGGGCTGCATCACACTCCTTCCTGGGGGCTCCCAGGAATGGGGCTTCCTCTGGCCGCCAGAGCTCTCCCTGCTTAGAATGGCTCAGCTGCCAGATCTCTGATCTTGCAGCATACTTGGACAGGAGCCGAGCATCATCTCTCAGCCGGAGCTCTGGTTCAGCCACTTGCAGCTCAGTTAAACCCATCGGGAAACCTTCAGCTTGTGAGATACAATATTTAGGATTCCTTCAGTACAGCCAAGATAACAGCCAGCCATCCATCCTCTTGAGATGGATACGCAGATGGATGGACAGCTCAGTTTAACTCAGACTCGGTTCCCCCTTGACCAAGGAGCTAACAGCTAGAAATCTCCTACTCTTTCCTCCCTCTGAAGAAGACCAAAGATAGAAAAAAACTGACCCAAAGTACCCAGTTGACCATTAGACCACCACAGAGAGGAACAGGTACCGAACACACCATGCCAAACAGAACATTGACAGTCTAGCCCCACAAGCCCCAAACAGGTAGACTGCTTTCCAAAGACAGGCAGCTCAGAGCCTTCCCTCCACTGCACCCCCCCTCCCACCACCAGAACCAGCACCAGCACTAGCATCTTTGGCTCTGTGTGCCAGGCATCCGTGCAAGTCCCCCAGAAAGTCACATTGCCACTTACTCAGATCTACCAAGAAGCCCTAGTGCCTTGCTGTATGAAAACCCCACAAACGGCAGCTCTTCGCCCGAGAAACCCGGGGGGCTCAGCTGGTACGAAGAGGGTGAAGCCCACGAATTCTTCTCTGGTTCATCAAAATTGGAGGTATCATCGTCAGACTTGAGGGTGGGAACGAAGGGGGGAGGAGCTGGTTAAAAGAAAAACAAGAAGGGGGGGGGAGAGAAAATTCAGACGAATTCCACACTGTTGCAGAAGGGGAAAAAAAGCGCCTTACTCCTTCAGCGGTGGAGACAGCACTGCAGCGCCTGCTTTCAACCCAGCTCCTAGCGCAGGCAGACCCAGCCTCGGCTCCTACAGCAACAAGAGATTAACCCCTTCACTGCCAACATGGCCACCAACCTGCAGACAGCTTGCCTTCCTGGGCAGGGGGTAAACTGGCCACTGGGTTCCCAGAGAAGCATTTGGACAACTCACCCAGGCAGGCAACTCCTGTCTCCTGTCTTCTATTTCTAGGAGGCTTCCGCTGCATGTCATCTGGCTAATGCCAGGATGCCAGATGACCTGAACCCATTGGGCCCCTCTTCCAGACAGGTCTAAATGATTGTTAGTGATATTCACCAATGTCAGATTGAAGATATGTATGTCTCATGACTTAGCCCGGAATGAGAGGCAAGCACAAGCTAGGGGGCTTAGGAAGCTGTGGAACTGACATCGGTCTGCCACTGCAGTCTGGTTCATTCATAGCCAGGAGTCTACTTGGAGATCTTATTAACCACTTTTTTTAGTTCATTATCTCTCCTCCCCAACACAATCCTGCCCACTGAATCCACCACAGTTCAATCAACATAATAAAAATACAGCCAAATAAAGTTGCAGTGATTTACAGCATCCAGCACCAATGGGGGGAAACAGAGACCCACAGATGCACATCTGCGGCAAGACTCCTACCTCCTTACGGCATGACTCCCAGCTAGGGGGGGCATCACATCGTCTCTGCTGCCTGCCGACCTACTAGGCTCTCTCACTCAGAGATGTGAGCTGCTGCCCATCAGTCACCAGGAGGCTGCCCATCGTAGGGGGCTCCCGGGGGCATTTCCAGCCAGAAGTGTTACCATGGTTGCAGGCTAGGGTGTCCGCAGTGGACCAGGCAGGGGGAAGTTGGCAAGCCGGCATCACATCCCCCGCAGTGCAGGCTGCATGCTCCCCACTCCTTAGTGCGTGCTCTGGCTATAACCCCACCTGGCCGCCTGCGCCTGCTAGGCAGGGGCCAGTGCCGATCTGAATGACAGAGGCAGCATGAGTCACTGCCCACCAGGGCTCGCTAGAGCTCCCCCTAGGACAGTTGACACAACCCTTAGCGGTCCAGACTTCTTTTTTAACCTCTTATTTTCCGGACAAAGTTCTGCGCTGGGTAAATGAGCAGCAAGCATGTTTTCAGCCTACAGACTCATAAGAATCTGCCTGTTTCTGAAGCTTCCCCAAGGACAATAGCCAAAGCAGTGCAGAGAAGTCACTAGAATGATGGAGAGATGCGGAGGAGAGAGAGAGAGATGAACACAGAGGGCTGACTGCTTCTGGGAAATGCGAAAGAACATTCTCAGAGCTTCGGTGCACTGAGGTGAGGTGGAAATGAGAAGATCAGAAACGTGAGATGTGCACCTAGCAGAAGATGATTTAACACCTCCAGGCTCTCTCAGGAGCATCCACCCTGCTGGAGTCAGAAGCTACGAGCACCTAATGCTTTACATGTTAGCTATGGGAAGGGAACTGAGATTAAAGCACCAGCTCACATCCCATGTGCACGTCCATCACCCAGTGCAAACCCAAATGGACTGTAGTCACCCAATGACTTCTTTAAAAGTAAAAGATTAAAATTATAGTAACAGAAATTACAATGTCTGAGTATCAAAAAATAAGTGTTTTTCCATCCAAAAATAAGAAAACCCAGATAAAGACCAGAAGCTTACTGATGGAGGTATTTAGGTGGTACTGATAAGAGTGTGTGGTGGGTGAGTCCCAATTCCACCCACTCACGAGCTGTGTGACCCAGGGAAAGTCACTTGATCTCTCTAAGCATCACAGGTCGCAAGGTCATTTCTGGTTTTAAAGGAGTGATCCTCTTGTCAGGTGTACCCCCACTACACCTGGTGGATGGTTTCCTTTTTTGTTTATCATGGCTCTTTACATACAGTATGCACCCGTGAAGGTGGCTGGTGGTCGTATTACTGCTGGGGAACAGTGCAGGCACACAGTGCACGCCTATGGCAGCTCTGGTGAGACAGAGCTGCATCTGCTCTGACATCTCTGCTGCACAAGGTACAGACACATCAAGGTGAATGTTTGTGTTAATCCTATCATAGCGTTTAAATCCTCACAGAGGCTGAGTTTCCTTTCCACTATATACCAATTTATCTGCAAGAGACTAAAATAGAATATTCCATTTCTGCGAGAGGAAGATGATTAATAGAGGGCTAGGAGCCACCCTCGGTGAAGTAATTATGATTTCTGAATTTCTGTACTATAAGATTCATCTGTAAAGCTCTGCCATGCTCAAAGCTAGCTTAATGTGGTCAAAATTAGAGAAAGGGCTAGGGTGGACAGCACAGGCCTGTCATCCCAATTACTCAGGAGGCTGAAGCAGGATGATCTGCCTGGGCGCAAGGCCAGGAAACTTAGTGAGACCCGTGTGGGAAGGGAGAGAGATAAAACAGCTGGAAACAAGACGACCAGAGTTCAAACCCCACATGTTAAAAAAATAAATAAAGTTAAGCAGGATGGTATAACCATTTCAGTGCTGGATGAGTTCAAGGCCAGTGAGATATCATGTCTCAAAAAGTAAAAAGACAGAGGTTAAAGAGGTGGCTCAGTAGTTAAGAGCATTTGCTATTCTTCCCAGGACTGGGGTTCAATTCCCAGCACCCACAAGGCAGCTCCAGATGAACTGATACCCTCTTCTGGCCTCCACCAGCATCAGGTGCTCACACAGTACACACGAATATACACAGACAAAACTATACACATACGTTTTTCATTTTTAAAAAGGTGAATAGTACCTAATGACACGGGTTGTCCCCTAGCTTTCACATGCATAAGCACACATGTGTACACACACATACACACACACACACACACACACACACACACACACACACACACACACACACACAAAGGAGGCTGAGAATATACTTCAGTGGTAGAATGCTGCCTAACATGGGCAAGACCCTGGGTTTAATTCCCAGCACCACTAAGAGAGAGAAAGAATATTAAAAGGCCAGATGATTTTCACATTGAGAGGTTAGAGAACTCACGGTACAGATTAAAAGCTAAAGGTGTCAACATCTCATCAGGTCTGTTCAGAACAACAGAATCTCTGAAAACAGGTGTTTTGTGTACCATCTTTTACACAGCATGAAAAGCCACAGCCTCAAAGCCAAAGAGAAGAGGTCCGGGTATTAGTCTACTCTACAGGAAGGATGAGAAAACCCCCTACAGGTCTACCGAGAGACTGTAACTAGGGCCACGTGTCTACATTTGCAGTGTCCCAGGAGTGGGAGTCATGACGTGGGAAATAAGCATGAACACTGGCAGGCATGAGTGTGGGAAGGACACACAACCCAGGACATGCAGAAGGACTATTCTCCATACAAAGCCCTTTGGGACTAGAGAGAGAATTAGCTTTCCAAAGCCTGAAAATAAAAGACCAGTCTAAACCAGGTGTCCTGGTGTGTGCCCATAGTCTGCAGACCAAGACATGGAAGTCACAGGATTAAAACAACCCTGTAGGGCCTGGCCAAGTCCATTAGATGAACCAGGGATGAGGATTGGGGGTGGGGGGAATCTAGTGGCCCCACCGACAGCAGGGAAAAATGACTGATCCTCCAGCACCTTGGACCTCAAGTCTCAGAGGTGGATTTACAGTGAGAGAGGACATCCCAGGGATTAGCATATGGAAGGTCAAACAGGGAAGTCTCCCTGAGCTCCCCTCAGCCAGGAGAGCATGTTCCCCCAAAGGTGGGGACATCACTTTTGCTTGCATTCTTGCCCTCTTGGAGCAAGCCTAAGGAGAGGTGAATTGCACCTTAGTCTCTCTGCACCTCAATGAACTACTTCACAATCAAACAAAAACCGAAATCCTGGTCAAGTCTAAAACATACCATGTATGAGACCACGGTGAAGAGGGAGGCAAGAAGCGAGCAATAATTCTCAGGCTTCGTATGCCTCATGAAGATGTTTCTTTTTTGGCCTATATACAGTTTGGAGGTGGGGATAAAGCTGGAGAGAGGCACACAAGCCTAACAACCTGAGTTCACACTCTAGAAACATACATGTAGTCTCAGCACTGTGACGGAATGGGAAGACACAACTGTTAGAGCCAACAGGTGAGTAGCACTGTGGCACCACCCACACTTACACACACATTAAAATAATAATAATAATTAATTGTGGTTTTCCTTTGACTTAAGAAAAAAGAATGAGTAGGTCATTAAAATCTTCTTGGCGATTAGTCTAAGTTTATGCTGACTCAGCAAACAGCAATACCGCCAGGCACACAGTAGGTATGCAATAAATACTTAATGAGCAAATATATGACTGAACGACTTGAGCACGGACCTTGCAAAGAGAAGATGTAGCATAGCCCTGGACTCAAAAAGGAACCTGTCGTTTGGATCAAATGAGAAGGCTTTAAAGTCAAGATTGTTCTGTCTGAAAATTATGTTAATGAGCACCTATACTGTTTTCCTATACTGTGTGTGAAATCATCCACCGGATCTCCTCACACGACATGCCTAGTGCACTAACTGATGGCAGGTGCATACGGATGCATGAATTAAGATCTTTATTCATTGGGGGAGAGTGTTTCCCAGAGTTTTTAAAATTAATTAACATGTTTGAGGAGGTGACAGCGGGGTGCATTCTCCTTGGTGGCAGAGGTAATTTTGAGGGGAGCCCCACCCCTCACCCAGTTATAAGATAGACAGCAGAATAAGGCTCTCAGAAACAAAGGCTATTTTAAGAACTGTAGTTAATTTCCCTTCATAAATTCCCTCTCCCTCTCTGTCCCTCTCTCTCTCCTTCTTTCCCTCCCTCACTCTCCTCTAATCCTGACATTCATTAAAAGCTTTTAGGGAAAAATTTATTGTCTTCAAGACTGTTTTCTTTTCAACAGGACTGAAGGAAGAGGCGCACACCCTCGCCCTCCTGGCTCCGCCTCTCTCCAGCATGCCCTACTGAGCATTCCTGTCCACACTTTTAGTTTTTCAACATAACAGATGAACAGAGACTGTCTTGTTTGGACCTAGGCTTTCTGCACTGGAATCTAATTTCTACAGTGGCAGAGCTGCGATCTTGATGCCACACACCTATCTGAGCATCCCATGGCCGCCACTAGTCGGTGTTTCATATGGGTTCTAGTGGAGCAATTTGTGACAAGAACCTGGGGTGTGGACTAGTTGCTGTATGCAACACGCCACCTTATGGAACTCAGTTCACAATACACCTCAGAGTACTCAACTGGGCATGGGGAACGAACACATTCAGGGAGGAAGAGGAAACGGCCAGCTGTGGTGGCACATGCCTGTATCTCACAACGTGGGAGGCTGAGGCGGGAGAGTCAACGCTGACAAGAGCTACACTGGTATATATTGTCTAAAAACGAAAACAGAAAAGAAGGGAAGGAAGAAGAGAGAGGGCTAAGCCAGATTCGGAGTCATCAATCAGAGCCACTGACAGACGGCTGTATTGTACCGAATTGAAGATGAAGGGCGGCTAGCAAGCACCATGTCACAAAGGACAAAGGCGCGGAAGTAAAGAGTGTATGTTAATGATGAATAAGGACTGTGTCTGGACTGTGCTTGATAATGTTCAACCAATGGGCTACTGTCAAAGGCACTGTCAAGTCATCCCAGCTACGTGATGTCCTGCCCCTCAATGGACAAAGTAGATCCTACCTTCAAAAATGGAGGAAGACTATATAATATAATAATAATAATAATAATGATGATGATGATGATGATGAAGCCATCTTACCTGTATGATGAAGGAAGCTTTGACACGGGGGAAAGGCTAGTGGCATCACTTAGGGCTGGGCAGTGGGTATGAAAAGCAGCAGTTACACAAAGGAAGGGGCAGCAAGTTTGGCTGATGAGGTACAAGTGGTTTTCTGCATGTTCCTCAAAGCAAGGAACATGGAGGGAATTGAATCTCAAGAGTTGGCTAAAAGGTATCCTCATGAGCTCAAGTGGGGAGAAGTGGTACTTTTAAAAAGCAGGCAGTCGGAGCATCGGCCCCAGAATGCTATGGGGACCTTGAAGAGGGAGCCCTGGATGAACTAGATTGAAGGTCTTAGCAGACTGGACAGATGCATATCTTTCAGTAGTCATGATTGAAGGGGGTCAGTGCTAGAATTCTGCCCATAATGGACAGGACTATAACAGTCAGCGTGACAAACCCTACACTCGAGAAGCAAGTGTTAACACAGAGATGTGGTGAGCAGAGATCACAGAAATACCCAATGGCAAGTTCTTACTAAGGATGAGAAAGACAGCCAACAGCTAAGGTTTCATGGGAATAAAGCAGGCAAATAAGTTATGAGATGAGCAAAGAAAACTGGTTCACAAATAGAAACGGTGATTCAACCAATGAGAAGAGATGACATTGCCCAGAGCCTCAGACCCATCAGACCCACTCTCTTTGGGGTGGAGAGTAGTGAGGATGAGGATGATGACCACCCAACAGCAAATTATACAAGAAATTCAAGGATCCCACAGAGCAGATCCAGTTTAGAGCAGCAGCCTTAAGTAAAAAGTAACTTCATCTCTTTGATTCCCCAAAGAGACAGAAAAAGTCTTTAAAGTAACACTGTTTTGATGATCAACTTTTTTGCCAAGCTGTCTTCGAGATAAATAAGGAAGTTAGCATGGGAGAATGTGCTTCAATCAATTAATCAATCTAAAGAATGTGGGCACCTGTCTGCTAACAGCTAAGCTCCTCAGTTGGTGATTGCAATGGATCTCAGGTTTGTGTGTCGTGGCCTACCATACCCCAAGGCCATGTTTCTCCTCCAAGTCTGCGTAGGGGCTGTAAGGGTGACACAATGATTAAGACACATAGTTCTTCAAAAGGCTCAGTGTGGTTTCAAGCACCCTCATCTAGTGAGTGGCTCACAACCACCTGTAACTCTGGCTCCCGAGGATCTGACACCCTCTGCTGGCCTCTACACTCGCATGTGCATACAAATAAATATACCCATACACAGAGATAAATAGTTAAAAAATAAAATAAAATAGGCTGAAGCAATGGCTCAGCAGTTAGAGAACCCAGGTTCAATTCCCAGCACCCACATGGCAGCTCACATCTGTTAATTCTGGTCCCAGGGGATACACAACCCTCTTCTCACCTCTGAGGGCACCAGATAGCATGTGCTGCACAGATATCCATGCAAGAAAAACTCTCACATACATAAAATAAAATGCTTTAAAAATAAATAAATCTTTAAAAATAGTAAGTATTTTGTAATTGACTTACATGTTCCCAAAGGCTTACATACTTGGAGATGCGATCCCCACCTCTGGAGCACAACAGAACCAGATTTCTTCTCAATAGATGTCCTTTTCTTCCCTCCCACCTTGGCTAGGTAGTCAGCAATCTGTGAGCCACCTACATTAGGCTAGAAATACTCAAGAGGAACCTTTCCAGTGCAAAGTCATGACTGCACTTCTCTACAGGTCTGGATTTGGAGTGTTTCCATCAGGTGATGTCCATCAGGACACATCTCAGAAGGGAGGAGGTGTTTCACGGCTTCCAGGCCCTAGGATCTGCTGCGAAGACCCCAGCAATCCTCACTTCCAACACGTTCCCCTGAATCAAAGACATCCATGAGCACAGATGGACAGATGGGCTTCAGTCTTTGCTGTCCGCTTTGCTTCGGTATCTTTCTCCAACACCTAAAATTTCCTAATTTTTTTCTTTTCTTTCTTCTTTTCTCCTTCCCCTGGCCCTCTGTCTCTGTCTCTCTGTCTCTCTCTTTTAATGCAGAGTCTCACTCTGGTCTGAGCTAATTGACTAGACCAAGCTGGTCTTGAACTCAGTGCCTGCCTTATCACCCTCCTGAGTGCTGGGATTAAAGGGATGTGCCACCACACCTGGATAAAGCTTTTTACTCTTAAATGTTTGTTATAAATCAAAATGTTCACATCCTAAAGTATCTAAGAAGTAAAACCCCTGACATGTCCATCAGCCAGCTCCAGCCTCAGCTGCTCCCACCCTCACCTGGCTTGCAGCTGACCTCAGACAGCATGCCTACTGTTACAGCAGCTGGGTTTCCCACAAGGGGGTATGCTGACATTAAGGAATGGGAAAGTCCCTGTTGATGGAGTTGGCACAGTTTTACATACAGTGTTCAGCAATCATACCCTTGGTCTCTACCCAAAACACCACCCTCTCCCTGCTCATCAAAAATGTCTCGATGACAAAAAGTATCGTGTCCACTCCTAATTGAAAAGAACTACTCCACAGATGAGGACTTTTAAAAAATATTGTCGTGGTTATTCTATGCACGTGTGAGTATGTCTGTGGGATGCACAGCATGGGTGTGGAAGTCAGAGGACAACTCAGGAGTCAGGTGTCTTCTCCCATCATGTACACTCCAGAGAGTGTTTTTACCTGCTGACCCATTTCACCAGTCCTACATAAGACCTTAGAAGAAACATAACCAGGGCCTGTGTGGTGGCTCAGCATGTGACGACACTCCTTATAAGGCTAACAAGCAGACAGATGACCAGGACCTTTGTGGTAGAGCAATACAGCCAACTCTCAAAAGCTGTCCCTTTGATCTATACATGTGCACTGTGGGATAAGCACACGTGCATCACCAAATGTAATAAAAGGCATAGACAAAAAAAAAAAAAAAGATGTATAACCACAGGCCCACTACCACACCCAGAGAGAGAGAGAGAGAGAGAGAGAGAGAGAGAGAGAGAGAGAGAGAGAGAGAGAGAGGGAGAGGGAGAGAGGGAGGGAGGGAGAGACCATCTATTTGTTTGAGGAACCTTGCAGAATTTTTCACATTCTGGACTTGGTTAGCAGTTTCCTTGGAGCATCATGTAACATATCTGTCTGTCCTCTGTGTTTCTTGTAGGTTGGCATATAGACCCAGGACCTTCTGGGTATTCACATGTAATTTTCTTTTTCTTGTGAGCATCACCAGGATGGGTTGTCAACTTGCTATCATGTGACATTAGGGAGAAGAGAGCACCTGACCTCACTTCTTGTGATGTGAAAATTGATCCACCCTGATTTCCCCCACCAGAATGTTCTCGCCAATCTTTCACCTAATGGGTTCAGCGGCAGCAACAATCATTATCTCTGAGCTGTTACTTCATAAGTGGCTGCCAAAAGGAGGTTTTCAGACTCCCTCCTTCGGCCCACATGTATTAGCACATCAACAGTTCGCTCACCCTGTCACAAGCTCAGACAGAGAGATGGGATGGACGCACGGCTCTGTATTTACATCAGAGTCAAGGGATAACCAATGAGATTCCTTCTGGGCAGTATTATACACTCATAAATTTTTATACGTTTCATGTGTTTCAAGACATTGCAGTCTTTTCAATGGTTCCAGAACAGGCCAGTGGAGTTAATGTTCCAGTTTACAGGAGCCAGAACAGTAAGTACCAAAGCTCTCCACCGCCTACTGAGGTGAAGGAGACAAGTCCAGAATGTGGGAATATCCAAAAGACAATGGCTTCTTTGCCAAGTCAATGTCATGAATATATATAGACATGAATGTTCAGAAGATCTTGTGTGTGTGCGTGCTGTATGTGGGTATATGTAAAGTGGGTACAGGTGTGTTGTGTGAGTGTATGTGTGTGTGACGGCCAAAGATCAATGTTATATGTCTTCCTTAGTCACTCCCCACCCTAGATTTTCAGTCTATCAGTAGCCCTGGAGCTTACCAGTTTGGCTAGTTAGCCAGCACATTCCAGAGATCCTCCTGTCTCGCCCCCCCCCCCCCCCCCCCGAATTAGGCTTACAGCAGCATGCCAAATAGAGCTTTTTATATCCAGCTGGGACCCGAACTCAGCTGAGCCATCTCCCCAGACCTCGAAAACTTTTAAAATCAGGGGTGTGGGGGAGACAGTTGAAGCCTATCTCCACAGCTGACTATCTCCCAAGATGGGAAAAACTCTGGGTCCAACTGTTTGGAATATTGGGGAGTCTCACAGGCACCGCTGCTGAGGATGTAAAATAGGGCAACCACTATGGGATTGGTATCCTCTTTGAAAGTTAAGTATGCCTACCATACGGTCTGGCCGTTACATCCCTGCTTTAGTCCAGAGGAACGAATGCGTGAGTCTGCACATTGGTGCCCACGTGAGATAAGAGCAATCTTATTGAGACAACCCAAGTCTTCACTGGTAGGTGGCAAGATAGTCAACAGACCCCCACTGGCAATAAAAAGCCGAGAGCTGCGACTCATGCTTTAGTATGGAGGAACTTCAGAACAGCAGGGTGAGAGAGGGCTGAAAGTACACATTGTATGATTCAGTTCACACGAACACCAGAAAAATACAAACCAAACTACCCATGCTTGGAATTAGTTCCATTGTTTCTAGGGACAAAGGAAGGGATGGGGGAGGAGGGGAGGATGTGAGGGAGAGTCACGAGGCACACAAGTTTTAGGGATGACAGGCATGTTTGTGTTCTTAAACCTGGTGGTGACTTCATAGGTCTATCTGCATACCAAAATTTAAAAAGTACTCCTGGTCTTTGTACATCTATTATTCCTCAACAAAGCTGTGCCCCAACTGCTGGGAGATCTTTTATTCTCCATCCTGCCCTGACTAGAGAGCGACTACTCTACACATTTCTTCTTGCAAGGCAGAAGTATTAGACAAACACTCCCAGTCTCCTCCTTACATACTCCTTCCATGATGAGGGAGTTCCCAGCATTCCCTAGAGCGGAGGAATCACTGGCCATGTTTTACTAGGAGGTAGGACTATGTGTCTTGTAAGACCCCAGCTCAGCAGCCCCTCCTCTCCAGGCCTGCATCCAGACTTAGCAGGCACTCAGCCAATTGGTTACTCTTGTCCTTGTTCACAGAGGCCTCTTTGGCAAGGCCGACCCACCTACGAAGCAAAGATTACCATTCTTCTGCAGGACAGGCAAATTTGTCAGCATCAAAGGTTACTGGATGCTAGCATGGGGGGAGGAGGGTCAGTCCTTTGCATGTATCCCTCTGAAAGTCAGGAAGGGCTGTCTCTGGTGCTGCAGCTGAGTATCCACCCCGGGGTGCACAGAACTGGCCACACTTATTTCTCTGCAGGAGCACACTGGAAACCATGGTCAGACCCCCAGTCATGGACCACCTGTGCCTTCGACTTTGTCCTCATGCTGTCTCATGTGACTCCTGCCAACAGTCTCCTTCAGCTCCATCCACCCTTCACCCTCAGAAAATGAGAGTAAATGCAATCAGCACACTTCATAGAATTGATTGGCGAGTTGGCTGCTCAACAGAGTCCCAGATGTTTAATATAACTTTGAATCGTTGGCCAAATCATTTCCATGCTTGCTTGTTTACAGAAGGGCTTTCAGCAGGCGAGAGCTGAGTGGTGGGTGGGGGACTCCAATTTCTGGGTTCCCTAACAAGCCTATTCCCATCTCCCATCTTCTCCTGTGGAAAAGCATTATCTTATGTCATTTAGAACTGATCCAGTTGAAATCTGGCACTGAACCACTGGCTTGGACTGAGAGGCACAATAAAATGCAGGCACAGGAGGGGTACACTTTGGAGGGATATGGTCCATCATATCACAGAAAGCTTTATTTATGGGAAATCCACTAAGGAAATTCCCCAAAGGTCAATATTTCAAAACAAAACACCAAGTTGTTAAAGAATAAACCACTCTAGACTTGAACCTCTCAAGAAGTAGGACTCTCCTTGGTTAGGCCGCCAGGAAGCTAGGACTTCCGGATCATCCTCAGCAACATACTAAGAATCCCCTTGTTTTCATCTGAACCAGCACTTTATTTTCCAAACCAGATACACCCTTCACCCAGATTCCTACACCCACTCCATCTTAATACTGCAGCTGTCTCTAGAATAAGTTGTGTCCATTTATAATGTAGGATATATACTTTTAATATCTCCGATATGGCCTCCAAACTCATACTAGAGGAGAAAAGGCCTATAATCCTAATTCATAAGCATTTACCTCCCTTTAGCCTATTTTTTCTCTTAATCACTTACCCTCTAAAAACAGAACAGCCCCCAAGAGACACATAAACATTCCCGCATATCCCCTAAGAGGCTAGTCTGCATCTCCTCATCATTCCTTCCCTGTGTCCTGGCCCGCTGGGCTCCTGCATCACTCTCTAACAGCCCATCCCCTCTCCCCAGCCTCCCCCTCCCAGCTGCTGATACCCAAGGGCGTCAACTCCTCTTCCTTCCCTTCCTCTTGTCCTTACACAGACCAGGAGACTGGCAGAGGAACACAGTTCAGTGTCAACCAAGCCTAAGGAAAGCCCACCTCCGTCCTCCCCCTAGTGGCTGGCAAAACAAAACATTTTATGTACACTGGTATATTGCCTGCATGTATGTGTCAGAGTATCAGATCCCCTGGACCTGCAGTTACAGACAGTTGCGGACTACCATGTGATCTTAACCACTGAACCATCTCTCCAGCCCCATCCAGCATCTTTTTAAAGAGGCTGAAACCACTGGAGTGATGACATCACATTTCCAGTAGGGATAATGCTATCCTGCAGGCAGAACTCTGAAGTACAGGAGTGTTAAAACTATAAGGGAATTTTATTTGAGAGGAAGACAAGAGCTGTCCACAGGAAATCAACAGCGGGGCAATAGTCTTAAAAGGCTTTGGCTTCATTCTTTTCAGTGATACATGAAAATAGCCCGCCAATAAGAACACCTAAATTTTTGTTTGTTTGGTTGATTTTGGTTCTTTTGTTTTGTTTTGTTTAGAGACAGGGTTTCTCTGTGTAGCCCTGGCTGTCCTGGACCTCACTCTGTAGACCAGGCTGGCCTCGAACTCAGAGATAGATCCACCTGCCTCAGCCTCCCAAGTGCTGGGATTAAAGGTGTGCTCCACCACTGCCCAGCTGAACACCTAAATTATTAAGAAGCAGAACAAAGATGCTATCTAGAATACAGGAGGTGATGATGTTTTATATCACCATAGAATTCTCCTGAAAGTTACATAAAAAATTCATAAAAGGAGTAAATGAACATATAAAGGGAGACATTATTGACTGTCTATATCAATTAGTTCTTTGAGATTTACTTTTAGTTCTTTTAGAGTTATGAGTTTTTGCCTGTATGATGTATGTGTATCATAGGCGTGCCTGGTGTCCAAGGAGGTAGGAAGAGGGTGTCGGATCTCCTGGAACTCGAGTTAAATCAGACCATCTTTCTGAGCTACCATAGGGCACTGGGAACCTAACCCAGGTTGTCAGCAAGAGCAACAAGTTCTCCTTCCTAATTGTGTGGCCATATTACCAGTCCCTTGTATCGCTCAAAACTTCCATCAATTTCAGCATTCTCAAAATAAATAAAAGCTAAAAAAAAAAAAAAATACATTTAGTGGTATTGTAGATAGAATGGTGGTATACATCTGTGATCCCAGCACTTGGAGGGCTGAGTGAGGCAGGAGGGTCATAAATTTGAGGACAGCACAAGCTACATAGAAGACAAACAAACAAACAAACAGGGGGGCTGGAGAGATGGCTCAGTGGTTAAGACAACTGGTTGTTCCTCCAGAGGACCTGGGTTCAAGTCCCAACACCTACATGGGAGCTGACAACTGTCTGTAACTCCAGGTCCAGGGGATATGAAATATAAAAAAAATAAATAATTTTTTTAAAAAGCAAATAAACAATAAACAGCCCTCAAGAATAATATGGAATAAAAGTAAAATACCTACAGTTGGAAGAACATGAATTTAACACCTACCATTGACAGCTACAAAACTCATGACCTTCACTGAGGGCTCCTGTGTGTCTTCAGGCCCCAGTGTCGTCAGGTGGATTGTGGGATTAACTCTAGGAATTAATTGACTCTGTGGAGGTCTGGAGAGGACCAAAAGAGGCAGTAAAGATGCACGGATGCTTTGCCCTGGCACAGAGTGGGTGCTTAGCATTCCAATACCATACTCGCCTAAGAAGTATTAATGACGCACACTTATCCCATCCTACACTGACAGGGAGCCAGACAACAGAAAACAGAAAAGATGAGCAGATTCTCTTTTGCTATCAGGTGAAGAAGAGGTTACACCATCATCCTGAAGGATGTAAAGTCCCTCAAAGGTATAGCATAAAACCCAACAATTCTGGGCCAATCAGATGGATTAGCAGGTGAAGGTGCTTGCTGCCAAGACTGGTAATCTGAGTTGAAGTCCGAGGACCCACAAGGAGAAAGAAAGGAACCGACTGCCACCAGTTGTCCTGTGGCCCCACCTCCACACACACATACTCACATGAATAAATAAATGTAAATATTTATTTTTAATTGAGCCAACAAGTCTAAGTAGTTACAACCAGAAAGCAGTCTCCTCTTACCCTGAGCCAAGAAGTCAAAATGAGGAAGGCCCACAAAGATGAGCCTGAAATGCTAAGCCTGACACACCAGATTTTTCTCCTCCATAGCTTTGTAAAGTCTAATAGGCAGAGGGATCACCGAGGGATCTTATTAAAAAGCAGCTTCTGACTTAGGACCAAGTCTCTGCATCTCTAACAAGCTCCCAGGCGATGACAATATGATGGTCCATGGACCACAATCTGAGTAGAAAAGTCCTACTGATCTCCAGAAATAGTTCTGGGTTTATTACAGGAATGTTAATTCTCAACTAGGGACAACTGTATCCCTCGAGTCCCCCCTCAAGGGACCAGGAGCAATGTCAGGAGACATTTGTTTGAGGGGGATATTTAGTGACAGTGTGGATAGAGGCCAGGGGCAAGAGACACACTGTAATTCCCACAGCAGACCTACAACAAAAAAAATCATCTTGTCCCAAATATCAGCAGTGCCAAAGTTGGGAGAGCCTGCTTAAAAAAACACAGTGCTCTTCGCCAACCACCTGAGGCTACAGACCCTAATTTTAAAAGCAAGCCATTGATCCAATGTCCTTTCCCAGGTTAGCTCTGAGGCGTGGGGGATCACAAGGTGGCTGATGCCATAAGTATTGAAGGTCTCCAGGTCTGTGTTTTGTTTAAGGTCAGGCATATGTGGCTCAGTAACCTGGTGGGGGAACCTACAGACCATGAAACCTTAGGTCTAACAACTGTTGAGGGCCACAGCTCTACATAGGCTTATCCAAGACTCCAAGCTGCAGGCAGGCAGGATCACATTCAGATCAGCTCACGGAGGGATGAGGACCTGACACAGCACCTTGAGCTCAGATGCCAGACTCAATCTTGCAACTTCCAAACATTCTCAGACAGACCCAGAGGCTAACGGGTTCCCTCGAGTGCAGCATGGTTTGTCATTCATGGTCATCACTACCTCCACCATTCCCGCTTACGGAAACTGTCCGTGTGAGGGCAAGCATAGTACTGCAGAAAGAGCATGGGTTTTTGAATCACATGGACTTTGACACAAATCCACACTCACTTGCTGATCTTGAGTAAGTTAAGTGTCATTCAAATCTGGAAGATGAATCTAAATGCCAAGAGTTTTGAAACAATACCCTGTCATATATTAGAGTACCTCGTACTGGGATAGAATATGCACCTACACTACTAAGGGATTGCAATTTTAAAAAGCGGAAGCTACATGGTAGCACTTATTTTATACACAAGGATTTTCAATACTGTCACTCATGGGTGGGTAAGCAGAATCCCTCCTCTTCAATCAGATGCACCCAGTGGTCCCACAGGTGTGCAGTCATGTGACTAAATGTTTACTGTCTAACTACCAACCGCCCAGGGCCAGGGAAACCAGAGAAAGTGACTTCTATTTGGAAAGGGAAAATCTTAATGTGCCATCAGCATGGGCTCACCACTGAGTCACTGCTGGGTCAAAACAAAATGTACTCTCTGATAACAAATGCTGTGGACCTGGAAAACCAGAAGATCTTGGCAAGAATTGCCTCTCGCTGAAAACCTCGAGAAGACAACAGGAAAGGCTCGTGTGTAAGAGTGTTAACCAACAGCGCTGTTCTCCAGACAGGAGCCAGAAACACTCAAGGAGAGAATTCATGGTCACCTCTCGAATTAACGCCATCCTTGAAGACACAAGGTCTTGGGTGAAAGGGGTAAGTGTGCCAGTTCCGTTGGGAGAAAACATTTTAAAAAGATGATGTGCTCTGGGAAAGCACCAGACAGCAGAACCTTCCCACTGACAGGAGCAGAGAGATGTCAGAGAACTCCAACAGCACAGAAGTGCAGAGCTCTGATTGACTCCCAGGATGCTAGAAAAATCAAGCTGGGTTAAGATCGGAATCTGAAACATTGGAACTGCACCACCCAGGGCAGCTGTTAGGGCTCAGGAGCCCCTAGAGCGCAGCCCTGAAATAATGACAATAATAAGCAGTGGGAAATACAACCTTGCAGAAGGCTGGGAAGAAATAAAATCACAGTAATGGGTGCCTGGACAGCCAACAGCGTGGCAGTGACTCCTCAAAGAGCAGCTTATTTGCTGGGAGAATAAAAACTGGTCACATGCTACTGCCCATGACAACTCCAAAGGGCCGGACCTAGGAGGGGCAAGGAAGCTCCACTTGGCCTCAAAGTCAAAGCAGAAGTCAGTCTTTCCTCACTGCCAGTCACTCCCAGTTCTCATTCATCAGCTGGCCGGGACCCTTCTTAAACTGCAAGTCCGCATCCCGCCAGGACCACCTCTTGAGATAATGCGCTTTAGACGATTATTACCTGCTGTGTTAAGCAGTACTTGCTTTCATCAGTTACAACAAGAAAGAGAAGAATTACGGGTGGAACAGCAGACAGGCTAATGTCTCTTTCATCGTGTTATGGAAAGCGGAAATGTTCAACAGCGGGAATCATAAGGCACTCAAGTGGTGACCATGAACTTGGGACACTTGATGACTACAAGGGAGCTGGGCTGATGAGGTCCACTCTGTGTGTGTTGGTGAGAAACACAATTGGACAAAGGCATAATTTATGTTAGGAAACAGCTCAAATCACTTCAAGTACAGCAATGTTCTGATTCACAAAGCCCTGAGCTGATTGCAAACACACAAAGAAAAAAAAAGAGAAAAACCTGCTAGCAGATGCCAGTGAAGACCAGGCATCTGCACATGGTCAGGACCCACCAGGCATGACCGATCCTCAGAGACAATGAGGATCCAGCCTGGCTGAGCTACTTAAACTGAACCTAGTAACATCCAAACACATATCTGCCTGCATGTGGGCCATAAGAGAAGAGAGACCCGAGTTGGAAAAACTACTGAAATCTGTGATGACAAGTTTAAGTAATAATATCACAAGAAAAATTTAGTTTTGGTTTTGACAAGTGAGACAAGGTTCTGTAAGAGCTATCGAAATTAGGGGCAGGAAGTGGGAGGTCCAGAGACACTGCATCAACTCTGAAACCTTTCTGGATAGTACAAAAGCCAGGTTGACTGAAGTTAAAAGAATTTCTTTATTTAAGCAAAGCTATTTGGAGAATCTTTGGAGTCAAGCTACACCACGAGCTGGCAGTCCACACAAACCATCGAGGTCTTTACTGTTTCACCCTGTGTCTGTCTGCATATGTGTGTGGGCACACTGTGAGCAAATGCAGGTGGCCACAGACACCAGAGAGGGCATGGGCTCCCCTGGAGCTGGAGTGACTGGTAATTGTGACCTTCTGACATAGTGCTGGGGGTGAAAGTCTGGTCTTCTGGGTGAGAAGCACTCATATGTGCACACAGCTGCCATGTATACAGATACACATAACTAAAAGTAAAATAAAACGGATTTTTTAAAAAAGCACTGTAGGGAAACCCTGTCTATGCTGAGCAAACCCCGCTGCTGCTTCTGGTCACTGATTCTCTGAACAAAACAGCATAACAATTCATGGCATTTCCAATCAGGCATTAGAGTTCACCCAGGCATGACTTGAAGACATAGAAAGGTGTTAATCCAGTATATGCATATGATGTATCACTCTATATAAAGTTGAACTTGAGCAGCCAAAAGAGAGGGGACGGTATCTGGAACCACGCCCCCCTCCCCTAGCGCCCCCCCCCACAGTAAGGAGGGCAGACTCTCATAGCAAAAACAATATCAAACCCTACCAAAACACAAAATAAAGTTACTTAGATAATTAGCTACCATTCACCGACTTACCTAAGTGGAAATGTGTTGTTAGGCATAATTAGCAAGCTCATGCATAAAAACATTAATTGCTTGTTCGAGAAGATGAGATAAAAAGGCAAGACAAGAAAAGATTAAGTGCTTGAATAGCATCTAAAGGATACTCTATCAAATCTTTCTAAAAGCGTTAATGGTAAGAATGAAAATATATTACTGATTAAAAAGTCTCACCTTTGGAAATTTGGAGGGAATTGACTGAATACTAGAAAAACAAATGAGCATGACCACCATGGTTAGGCTGGAAACGTCTCTTTTAAAAGGCCATGTGTTGAGTTTGGTCACACACTATGGCATTCCTGGGAGGTGGTGGTATCTTTGTAGGTAGGATCTAATGGATAGAAGTAAGGTCACATGACCCTAAAGAGGATACTGAGTGCACGTGCCCCTCCCACCAGGATGCACTGTCCTACCATAGGCCCAAAGCATCAGGGCAAAGAGACCACGGGCTGAAACCTTTGAAGACCATGGGCTGAAACCTTTGAAGACCACAAGCCATAGTAAATACGTTATTTTCCCCACTTTAGGATGATTTTCCTTAGCTATTTTATCACAAAAACCAAAGGCTAACACACCAAAGAAAAGCTATTAAAAAGGATTTACAGAGATATAGTCTGTAGGTGTGATGGCGCACACTGAGTTGTAGGCCACCCTGGTCTACAGAATGAGTTCCAGGACAGCCAGGCCTATACAGAGGAACTTTGTCTTGAAGAAATTGTCTACTGAAATATTTAAGCTGGTGATTAGAGAAACAATCATCATGACTTTAGACTCAAATTACTGGATCCCAACAGCAACAGTGTTAATTGTCATCTTAACAGGCTGTAGACTCACTTAAGAAATGGGACCCTGGGCACACCTGTGGGAGAGACCTGTCCACTGTGGGCAGCATCATTCCCTAGGAAGGAGCCTGTTCTATATGGGTGGAGAGAGGAGCTGATCTGAGCAGCAACCTTTATCATGGGAATGTGAAATGACCAGCTGCTTCAAGCTCTTGTTCCTTGATGTTGCTGACATGATGCTGGTCTGTTCCCTTCAACCGTGAGCAGAATAAACTCATTCTCCTTGAAGTGGCATAGTATTTCAGAGCAATGGGAAAAAGCTAACACACTGACTACTCCTAGGCCTCAGCTGAAGTCATAAGAGTTTATACAGTCCCTTCCTTGCCCTAGACTGGGACAGACTGCTCTGAGTTTAGAATATTTATGTCTAGACTGAATGAGATACCATGAAGTTGGGACCCATGTCTAAGCATAGACCTCACTTACATCCCACAGACATAGCCAGAGGTAATTTTATATATTTAATGCAATCCCTCATGATGGTGCACATGGAATTTCCTTTTAGGATATCATATTGGTATTCAAAGTTTCAGATTTTGGAGTATTTCAGTTTGGGGGGGTGCTTTGTTTTTTGTTTTTGTTTTTCCTGAATTAAGGACATTCAACCTGTAATCAGCCTGGCTCCAATTAGAAGCTCAGAATTGACACCTAAAAACAGCTTCCAATTCCCCACCTCTCATCAGCACCAAAAATAAACACACCCAACACTGTCTCTCTAATCTATGCCGTCCTTCAATCAATAACACACACATGTGCGCACACACACGTACATGCACACACACACAAAGTTTTAAAGTCTTGAAAACAAAATCACCAATATATAAAAATAAACATGTTTCTTTGTGTTGTTAATGACAAACAAAATTCTTGTTCTTAATGAAACGATTCAGTTTATACTTTGATTATACAGTGAGGTGTGACTGAGGCCCTGGATGCATGCAGTACAAATTTCACATGCTGTGAGCACAGATGAGCACACAGAGGGAAGCACATAAACACAGCTTACGGTTCCATCCCAGGCTCAGCCCTTCACAGAACCCCAGCTGCCTTATCTCCACTATTCCGAGGATGAAATAACCAGGTCTGTATTTCCTCTTGGAAGAAACTGTCAAACCCAGGGACAACCTTTGAATGCCACCATTTGCATCCCTAACTTCTTGAAATTTTCTGAAGGCCCACAGAGAGACAGAGCTTGGTAAATGACCCACTTCTGTGCAAACGATGGTTACCCAGACAGCTGCATCATTAGCTCTTTCTATGGTGGTAAATAATGAAAGCCTTTACGGCAACTGCAGTCTGCCTTGAAATACTTCTCAACTCCAAACCCAAGCTGAAGGAGCATGCTCTACTTACAGTTACGGATGTTATTCCAGTCGGTTTTGGCAAAGAAGGGGTGGCAGCAGAGACCCTCAAACTTTAGTCTCTCTTTCTGGCCACACAGCAAACTCTGAATCAGATCAAGGAACTCACTGCTAACTTTGGGGTCATCTGGAAACTTCAAAAAGCGCTATTAAAAAAAAAAAAAAAAAAAAAAAAGAAAGAAAGAAAAAAAATGTTTTTTTAAATTATTTCCTTAGCAGTGATTCAGTTTCTGTCCTGAAGTGAAGAGAGAATTCTCATACATATAACTTCTTTTCATTCTTTTTTTTTTAAATAAAGTTTTGTGCCCTCATAACTTTAGACCAAAGGCATATTCCTGAAATAAGTGCCCTGCACACATCAATGGGTCTAGTTCTTTTGTTGGGGTTCAATGTCCTTCGTGGCTTGACCTGTGCTTCCCTTTCCCATCTAAGCTCACAGACTCCTATCTCTCTTTCTCTCTCTCTCTGTTGTCCAACAGTGATGAGCTATTTCAGGCTCCCTGTACATCTCATGCTGTTCCCTAGAACCTCCTTCCACCAGCGCCCCCGCCCCAGCTCTCCCTGGCTACTCTCCTGTCTGCCATTCCCTTCTGCTGCCCCCCTCTACACCCCACCCTTTCCTGCTTGCTTTTGTTATTTGGTTGGTTTTTTGTTTTGGTTTGTTTTCAAACAGAGTTATCATACAGCCCAGTCTGGCCTCAAACTCAAAATGTAGCCAAGGATCCACCTGCCTCCACCCACCCAGTGTGTGTTCTGCTTCTGAACCGAAGGTCAGTAGTGATGAGCAGGGCATCATCTTCACCTTCTTCCCCATCATGCCTCAGAAGCCATAGCACACTTGCACTCCATTAAGCCCATTTTTAAAAGACGTGATGAACCCATTTTTTTTAGTTTTTAAAGGAGAAAAGAGGCCCCATTCCCTTGGAGTTGTATCTCATCTAATTTTCATTTTCCTGGAATGTACAAGCACTGTTACTGAGGCTTCTCTTGCGTTGAAAATTCCCTCTAGATAACTCTTGGAACTAATTTCCATCCTTCATTTCAGCTTGCTCATCCAGTAATTCAGGCAAGTATACTTATTAGAAAGTGGTTTTAATTCTACTTTATACATATTTGTGCATATACACATGTATACATTACTTCAATTCTAACTTCTCTGCTCACTTCTTCCCCACTAGAGAATCGTGAGCTTCAGAGCCAAGCAGCCTGTGTTGTTCAGTTCACTCAGCCTGTCCGGCTGGTTTCTTCCTCAGTGTGTGAGGTGGGAAGACCTCACTGATTCCAAGACTCATAGTTATACACATTTAACAATGGTGAACTCAAGATGTGTTTCACAATCAACAAAAAGATGGAATCAAAATGGCAGCCATTTTTCCTTTGTAATGCTACCAAAAATACTGAGGTGCCCTCATAATGACTGGCAGCTGTGACTCCGAAAGCTTCCCTGAAGAGAGTGCCCAGTGGAGCATTCAGCACAGAATCAAAGCTCAGCTGCTTTACATGTGAGCACTGCTAATTCCATGAGCCTTCACCTGGAAGTTCATGATGTTGTTGAAGGTTCGGGCTGAGGTTCCCTCTGTGAACGGGGTTCTTCCATAAACCATCTCATAAGCAACCACGCCCACTGACCACCAGTCACATTCCAGGCCATAGGTGCCTCTTCGGTCCTCATTCATCATGGTCAACATTTCAGGAGCCATGTAGTCTGGGGTCCCAATGGGGAGTTTGGCATCTACCTAGAAACCCGAAAATAAACAAAGCACAACTCTTTAATTACCCTCTAGTAGGTACCAACACCTGCTGATTTACCACTAATTACCATCTACCAGGCACTTAAACCTTCTGTCAAGTGCCACAATATCAGAAATGACAATGCTTTATTAACTTTTAAAGGGGGGGAGGGGGCAATAATACAACCCAAAGGCAAACAGACAGGGTTTGCTGGTGGTGTATTAGTGTTTCATTACACAACTGAGTGAAGATGGTACAAGATACTGATACAATAGAACTTTGTGCCGGTACTAAGGGAGCAAACCCAGGACCTTATAAACAACACATTCCCTACTCATCAGGACTTCTGTTACTGTTACTTTATATATATATATATATATATATATATGGCAAAGCCGGGCTGGGGAGATGACTCAGTTGGTAAATTGCTCACTGTGCAAGCATGAAGACTCCCAGTTCAAATCCCCAAAACACACACACACACAAACCCCACAAATGCTGGGGTGCACCTATAATCCCAGCACTGGGAAGGTTCATGAGGGGACCCCAGGGGCTTGCTGCCAGCCAGGCTAGCCAAATTGGTGAACCCAAGGTTCAGAGAGAGGCCCTGCTTCAAACTATGAAGCGGAGAGAGCAGAAAAGGGGGGCTTCAGACTCCCACATCCATTCACATACATACGCTTACAAGCACACTCACATAAACCACACATGCAGAGAGAAAGGGAGAGAGGGAGAGACGGAGAGAGAGAGGGAGGTGGAGAGAGAGAAGGAAAACAGAGCCTTAACATGGATCTATGATATAAGATCAATCTATTAATGAAAAACTAAAGGCTGGCTGGGAACAAAAAAATAGCATGAAGTCAGACTACATCAGAAGCCTTGAAAAAAAATGGAAAATGGCCTTGGGATCACTTTGTTCTGCAGCCCACCCGCAGGGCCCAGAGTGATGAGTACGTCCCACCCAGGCTGGTTAATGAGTTCACCTTTGTCATTTGCTCCTATGGCCCCTCTCACTGTTCAGAAACCAGGTCCTTCCAATCCCCCAGCGCCCTAGCACTGCCCTCGGCAAAGGCAGACCAGGACACTGCAGGAAGTCTTCTGACAGAGCCAAGCAGATTCCATTACAGGGACCATCCTCACCTCCTAAGAATGTCTGTTTTAGTGTTTAATGCCTTTGTTTCTTGAAATGATGCTGATCAAAGAATTAGACTCCCTGACCCTCACTTCAGCAAGTCGGCAACCCCTTTGATCTTCAAAACTGTTTTTCAAGTTTTACTGAGCATGAAATGTGAAGGTCTGAGGACGACTGTCTATCCTCGTGCCCATCAAAGCAGAGGCCGGACTTCAGAAAGCAGTGTTGACAGAAGCCCTGTCAGAAGGTGCAGAAAGAGGGAGAAAAAACTCAAAAAACAAAAACCTCATCATTAAGGATTAAAAAGTGCCCCCAACAGAACCCAAGGATCTGGGAGATATGGCCACACTCCCTTAAGGCTGGACTTTCTATCAAGAAAGCAGACTTAGGCTAGGCATGCTGGTATAAGAGTTCTGTTCTAGGCCATCCAGGGCTTATAAAGACCTGCTGAAGAAGAGGAGGAGACCGATGGCAAGTTTGCTTTGATTTGATTTCAAAGTTTTGAGAGGAAGAGGGAGGCACTATGAAGCCTCCCTCCCCAGTGAGGCTCTTTCAGCTGTGACAGCAAGCTTGTCCATCCTCCCACCCAAGAAATGAGATTTTCCCGTAATTCTCATTCCCTTGCATTTACTCTTTCAGCATTATATGTGTATAAATATGAACATATAAAACATTCCTGGGATTATCTCATCCTCTTTTCACATGTAATAGAAATATCAGAATATTCCTATAACTTTCATATCCTTTCTCGTATGTATTCATACACACACACACACACACACACACACACACACACACACACAAATTACAGGAATACCGAAACCATCCCTGTAAATCTCCCATTTCCTCTCCCCCCACCCTTTCCCCGGGCCCATATGTAGGTTTTCCTAGCCTCCAACACAGAAAACAGTGTGATTCTCGAAGCTGAGAACGTTTACAAGCCACAGAGCATGAGGGCAGCAGTGAAGACACAGAGGAAACAGTCTAGACAGAGGCACAATGTGACTTAACCTTGACGCTGGGCAAAGGCCTTGGTGTCAGCAGTCTGGGCCTTGTTGATTTAACACCTAATTCTCTTGTAAGCATGGGAACCACACAGTTGTTACATGAACATCATTTGCTGTAGTCAGGGTCTATTTTATGGCTACGTGGTACACGTGGTATGTTCCAGAATATTCTGCCCTCCTTGTTTGCAGCTGACGGGACATGATCACTTGCCCACCACATCCAATGAGCTAAACCTGACTGGGCCAAGCTTATTAGGGATGATCAAATCAAAGGGTATACTCTGTTTCTAAACTAATGATCAATGAGTCAGATAATAATCCTGCAGTTACTCTGACCTCATGAGAGAAATGTCTAAACATTTTTACATAGATATTTATTTATGTCCAGTAACTATCTAAATTCTACTGGCAATGTGTGCTAGAAAGCCACGTAAGCAAAACTGCCTGCCAGTTCACTCTCGATAGACACAACTTTAACCGCTGTGCATATTAGCAATTAACAAAGGCTTTTAATGATTATCAAGTTTCCATCAGTCGCTGACTTCTAAGCATCACATGGTCTCACGTGTGATCACAAGGGCTTCCTCACAGGTTTTCACTCTCCTCTGACAGGAAGTCGGCAGCTAATCTGGGTGAGACATTCAAAGTGACCCGGCTCAGGCGTAACTCGACTAGTTTAATTCTCAGTCTGCTGACAGAAAGAATAATACAGTGCAGCAGGAGACAGAGCCAGGGGCGGGAATGTCTGCCATGTTTGGGGAAGGAAAGGGAAAAGTAAAGCAAAAGGAAGCAAAGCAGCTGAAAATTCAGCAGATTCTTTTAAATACAAAAGGCCGGTGACAGTGGAGCACACCTTTAATCTCGGGAGGCAGAGGCAGGCCGATCTCTGACTTTGAGGCCAGCCTGGTCTACAGGGCAAGTTCCAGGATAGCCAGGGCTACACAGAGAAAACCTGTCTCAGAAAACAAAAACACAAATAAGTGAATGAATGAATAAATGGGGAGCTGGAGCGATGGCTCCATAGTTAAGAACACATGATGACCCTGCAGAGGATCCAGGTTTGATTTCTAACACCCCTATCAGGAGGCTCATCACCTGTAACCTAGCTCCGGGGGAATCCAATGCCATCTTCTGGACTCCGCAGGAATTGCACTCACATATGCACATGGCCACACACATAAACACAATTTTTAAATAAATACTTAAAATAAAATATCAGAGAGAAATATGCTCTTCTTCCTTTCAAGCCACTACCATAACAGGCTGAAATGTGAAATTATTTAAACAACCTCCCCACCTAGCGCACATACACGCGCACGCACACACACACACACACACACACACACACACACACACACACACACACACACCTACCTGCAGAAGTAGGTGTATATTTCCATTCTCTAAGTTCTGGCTATAGAGCTGGGAAAACCTACATCACCAGAGTGTGGGCCTGACAGAGGGGGTGGAGGGAGCGGGGAGAACAGACACACAGGAGTGATTTCTGTATGTCTATATTATATGTGTCTATTTATAAATACACAAGAGCAAGACTAGGAAAATTACAGGATTGGGAGAAATCTTTGCTCCTATATAATCTAGGAGGAAAAAATTGCCTTTGGGTCTCCAGCTCCTTGGGAGGTAACTAGTACACATTTTCTATCCTATTTACAAACACTTTACAATTAGCTTCCTGAGAGCTGGAAGAGGCAGTTAGCTGTTAGCCCTTCTCTGAGATTCTAATAAGGGAAGTGGGTCTAAGTGACACGGAGGGTCCTGAGGTCACTAGGTACATGGTCCTGCTGACTAAAGTAAGATACAGCAAAGCTACCTTCTGGATAAGAAGCCAGAAAGAAATACAATGGAAGCTGGAAAAACCCTCAGCTCATACATATCCAAAATGCAAGAGAACAAAAGGAGGTCAGCAGACTTAGGGGCAGCTCTCAGGAAATTCAGCAAATATGGACTGGGGGGCACATGTGTACATGTGTGAGCAGAGGCCACAGGACAACTTGGGTACTTCCTCAATCACTTTCTATCTTACTTTTCTGCTGTTGTTCTATTGATGTGCTGTGCACCACACATACAAACATACACAGCACTGAGGGTGTGGAGGTCATCGGACAACCTGCAGAAGTCAGCATACCCTTCCCCCAAGTGGGCCCGAGGGACAGACCCCCATACAGCAGCAAGCACCTTTACCTGAGGAGTCATCTTGCCAGCCCTCCACATGGATTTCTGAAACAAGGTCTCTCACTGAACCCGGAGCTCACTGCCCCACCAAGGCTGGCTGACCGATCAACCCCAGGGAGAGATCTGTCCCAATCTCCCCAGCTCTGGGATCTCGTGTGGGATTGAACTCGAGGCCTCATGCTCACCAGACAGGAACTTTACCAAATGAGCCATCTCCACAGCCCACAGACCGTACTTTTATAGTCTAGTTAAAGTACAGAAGACAAGAAAAACCTACATTGGGCCCATAAAGCACCTTATCCAATACAAACACACTCACTGTCTGCTCAAAATTCAACAAAAAGATAAAACAAAACAATTTCTAATCCTATATCCACACTTGATTTGGACTGTAAATTCAATCCATCCAATTCTACAATAAAAAGACCTTTACATTTAAGACGCTACAAAAAGGGCTGGGGGGACGGCTCAGTGGATAAAGGGCTTGTGGTGTAAGAACCTGAGTTCTATACCAGCGTCCATGTAAAGCTGAGCACTCCATCCGTGAGACTCGAGGTGGAACCAGGAGAGTTCCCCAGAACCGGCAGGCTAGCCAGCCTCGCATCCACAGAAGCAACGACAAAGATCTCAGATCTAACAAGGAAGTGGTTTAGTGATACTGGAGGTTATCCCGACTTCCATATGTTCATGCATAAGCACACATACACTCTTGCATGCACACATAAATGGACACACACACACGGACACACATACATGCACACATGAAATAAAACCGTAAAAGTCTGTTAATTTTGTCCTCATCTGTTCCTGATACCCTGGCCCTAAAAGCACAGGGAGAAGAGTACAGCGCTCTTGTGTGAGCTGAGCTCCCTGACTTCTTGGCCAAATGACTTCACTTCCGCCTGGGGTGAAGGCTGCTACAGTCAGAACTGAAGAAGGCAGTCCGAAGTATTGCAGGATGAAAACTTGAAATGAAGAAAGCTCTAAAGAGAGCAGCTGCAGCTACAGGGTCAGGGGTTTCCATTATTTTAGACAAGAGCGTACTAGGTAGCCCTGGCTAGCCCAGAACTCACTACATAGACTACTCATTACATAGATCTCCCTAATTCACACAGATCCTTCTGTTTCTGCTTTCTGGCATTAAAGTATAAGTGGCCATTGCCAGCTCAGGGCCTCACCCTTCACTGTTCTTTATTTATGGAGCAGCAATGATAAATCATAATCTACTTTTTCCTGCGGGCTTTCCTTACTGCAGATACATATTGCCAACTCTAATTCTTTCTCTGATGCTTTTCAATCTGCAGTTGACATTCTTAACCCAGAGTGGTTTTCTTCCCTACACCCCAGCGCACTCTGGGAGTGCTGGAGACATTTGAGGCTGTATAACTGAGTGGAGGGTATTGGGATCCCGTGAGTAGAGATCAAGAGCTCATTAAACATCCCATAATGCACAGCCCAGCTCCCCGTGACAAAGAATTATCCAAACCCAAATGGCAATGGTGAAAGGTTACACTGTCAGATTATGAACATATACTACATTTTCTTCCTAAGCATGTTAGTTTATTGATGTCACCAATATAATTCATGCGTTTCTGAACCCTACAAGTTTTATGCTCTTTAATTTATTCCCTGTGCATCACTCCACTAAATTCAATGTCTGACCTTTCACAGCTATTTCTGAGTTATACATGACTTAGAGCGGGAAGGACGCAGAGGTGCGGCGGATGAAACTCAGCGTCTCAGCCCAGGCAAAGTGTATTCTCTACTGCTGCACTAGACCTGAGCCAGACCCTCGACACCCATTCATTTTTATTTTTTTAATTTTGAGGAGGGGGGCTGGTTTATAAGACAGTATTTCTCTGTGTTGCCGTGCTGTCCTGGAATTCACTCTGAGGACCAGGTTGGCCTCGAACTCACAGAGATCTACCTGCCTCTACGTTTTGAGTGCTGGGATTAAAGGTATATGACACCACCACCTAGCTCATCTTTTTTCAAGTATTATATATGTTTTTTTTAATAAACTTATAAAATGTTTCCCTGAGGTTTCCCAAACATCCTTAATACTATTTATTTTGGAGTTTAAAATATAAAATGATTTAATTCTATAATTATTTTCTTAAACTTTTGTGTTATATTTATTGATTTATTTTGTGTGTGTATGCACATGCCAACTGTGCAGGGTGGAGGCCAGAGGACAATCTGTGCCATTGAGTTGAATATTCTCCCTTCCTCCATATGGGTCCGGGAACTGTACTCAGCTTATCAGAACAGACAGCAAAATCCTTAACACACTGAGCTGTCTTAGCAGCCTCTGATTACATAATCCTTAATACAATGACTAAATGAATAAATTTATAAGAATGTCACGTGGAGAGATGGGGTTGGAGAGATGGGTCAACTGTTAGCATATGCTGCTCTTTTAGAAGACCCAAGTTTGATTCCCAGCTCTTAGGCCAGGCAGCTCATCACACTGTGACTTCAGCTGGGGAGGAGGGAGGGGATCTGTCTGTAGCCCTCTTCTGGCCTCCTCAGGAATGCACACATGGGACACACATTCACAAGGACACAAACAAATAATAATAATAATAAAATACTTTTTAAAAAATAAATAGAACCTAAAGGGAGAAAAGTAATAGTGGAGTTGAGCTTGGACTACATTGAGAGTCTATTTCTCTGGTGGCCTAAATGCCAAGTAAGTTTCCTCGAGAAGTTCTCAGCGCTACAGAACACACAGGCCAGATTCCAAAGTGCACAGAGGTAGTGCGGCTCTAAGCCTTTCCTAATATCAACCTAATAATATCCACCTTTCCCAGAGGAATCTGGGGATGAAAAAGTAATTTTGCATATTGTCCTTTATATAAAGGACTTAAGTCTCAGACCTGGGAGGCGTTCTGAAGGAGGCTTTCTCCAGCCTCTAGCTTTATGCATTTTAAGTAGAATATGTGTTTTCTAGAGAAAGGATGAGCGGCTGAGGTTTTCAGGATTTGCCCAAGTCACTGAGTGGCTCAGTGGTGAAATCGGACTACCGCTTGAGTCCACTTTCCCTAAGACTGATCCTTTCTACATAGCTGACCTAGAAATTCACATTTTAGTATGAGCCCTACTTTATTAAAGGATTTTACATTCTTTTTCTTTATAACTCTGTCATCTTCCTTGAAAGTAGCCTCAGCGTTGATCTGCTCCCCTCCTGGCTTCCTAGTCAGCATATGGAACACAATTACTACCAAAAGTCTAGGGTTTAAAAATGGCATTTTGAACATCAATTCTTGACACTTCAAGATAGTTCAAATTCTCTAGTGACTAATTTCAATTTTGCTGCATATGAAGAACATTTAGAAAAAGGAGGTCACATATCATCAAAATATTTTAAAGTAAACCAAGGTGATGTAACAGAAAACAGTCTCTGTAAGAGGTTAAGAGGAAAATAAAATGAACATTTGTCCTTTCTTTTTTATGAAAATGTAAGAATACTCATATAGACAGTTGGCAGCATACTAACAGGCATTAACAAAAGGGTGCCACTGTTTGGGGACCATCTCTGCACCCCGACCCTTGCCCCCACTCCCTACTGCATTCTAACATCTGCCACACGAGAACCACAGAATGTTCTTTAGCATAACCCCCTGAGCTAGCTCACGCCATTTTCTAATCACCTTATTTGAATTCATTTTAGCAGCTGATCCAAAATCCACCAGCTTGATGTGTCCTGTTCGGTCGATAAGGATGTTCTCGGGCTTAATGTCTCTGTAAAAGAGTCAAGGCTCAAATTAGTATTATCTTTGTGTCGGTCAACAAGCAGCTACCTCAGGCCTCAGTTCAGCCAAAAATTTTAGTTTACGTGTTATACTAGGCAGACCTTCCCTACTGGTAGATATGAATGATTAGCACCCATCTTGAAAAATTTATTTTTTCAAGGGAGGGAGAAAAAGGAAGTAAATGTAATGCTATTAGATGAATTATTTCTACTAGAGGCTCACATTTTTATATTTCAAAAGCTAAGATAAAAAAAAAAAAAAAAAAAAAAAAAAACTAAAGAACTCACCCAAAGTCATGTGCTTCAGAAATGGAAAAGTCTTTTAACCCAAATTCTGCATCTCCATTTCCCCATTACACACACACACACACACACACACACACAAAGATATATACATGATATCTCTGTATAACATTCTGAGATAAAGTGAGAATATGAAAAAACACGCTTGAGGATGAAGACTTCTGCGGAACATCTTTGTGACTTACTAATGCTGGTAGTAAAAAGCATGCTACAGTGTGAATGAACCACGAGTGCCCATCAAAGAAGGTCCATGTGTTAAAGGCTTGGAACTCAACAGAACACAACAGGGACATAGTGGACCCAGCGGGGTACCGGGAGGTCACTGGAGACCTGCCTTCTGTTTTAGACACTTGTCATCAATGAGAAAGCCACTTAAGAAAGAAAAGTCGCCTTCATTCCCAGCCAGCTGCAGAGGCTTGAGTCCATGGTTAGGCGGCTTTGTTGCTCTGAGCCTGATGAGGGCGGAGAATCATGGCATCAGGCGTGTTACAGAGCCAAGTCGCTCACTTTGTGAACAGAAAACAGAGACCAGAGAACAGGGACAAGGTATATTTCAAAAGTGCCCTACAGGGATCTACCTCCTGCAACCAGCCCCACCTCCCAGTTATCAGAACCCCATAGAAGTATGACTCCCTCAACATATTAATCTGCTAGTGAAATCAGAGCCCTCCTGACCGCATCACTTCAAGCAACCAAGACACAAGCGCTGTGAGGTAAATTTCAGATTCAAACCATCTGTGGGACCTGTTTCTTCCCTTTTTGTGTGTCTCCGCTAAAGGTGAGTGTTACTGTTCTACCATAGGCTTCTGCCACACACCCAAAGCAACAGGACATACAAACCAATGACACCTGCAAATCGGTGAGCCTGAACAGACCTTTTTTCTCCAATCACTAGTCAAGTGTTTGCTACAGTGAGGGATTACCTACCATCCTTTGTCCCCAGGATATGTGCCTGTCCCTCCATCAGTCAGTTTCCCTACCACAGAACCCAAAGGGCTCAAAAAAGGGTTTCCAGTCAGTCCTACTGGCTACATCTGATAGCCAGATCTTACTAGCCAACAGGCACATTGCAATCCCAGCTCTATTCCATGGCTAAATGGACATGCTAAGATGCCAGCCATTTTGGAAAGCTTTTAGCCAGTCACAGGCCAGGCAGGCAAAATGAAGACTACTCAGCCAACTCATTTCTCTGCGGGGACTCCTGCATGATTCAGGAAAGTTTGCAGTACGTTCCTCAGAGTCCCACTTACCGATGCACGTATCCCATCTGATGCACGCTGTGAACAGCCAAAATCAGCTCAGCAAGGTAAAACTGAATCATATTTTCATCTAATTGGTCCTCATATCTATTCAGAAGTGACAGTAAATCCCCTCCAGGCTGATATTCCATGACCTGCAGAGAATGTCAAAGTTATTCATTTTTCACACACCCCAAATAGAGAGCGCCTCAATTGAACCCTCAAACACCACCTAACTATATTGTAATCACTATGCCCTAGAAAGCAATGAGGATGTATGATATGTATCCTGACATATGATAAGGTCTTTGCGCAACAGAAATTGCATACGTGACCCAATGGGGAGGGTACAGCAACAGCCAGACACCATGCACGATGCTTGCAAGGCAAACTTGAGAAGTTGGATTAAATCCACCTCCTCCCACACCCACCCAAAATGACACCCCAGACATTCCCTAGGATCATGTACACCATATAGATGGATATTCCTGGAGGGCAACAAACACGTTAACATTCATTTTGCATTCCCCTCAGCACACAGCAGAATGTAGGAGGCATTCGGAAACAATCTTCCCCTTTTACAGTCAGTGTGGAAGGCAGCTGATGATCTCTATTAAAAATTTAACAATGAATAATACCCTTTGACCTAGCTATTCCACACTGAACAATTTGCTTTATTGGTACTTACAATTCATAGGTAAAAGATAGATAAGTAAATAGATTCTCTACTAGAAGAAAAAAAAAGAAAACTCCACCCCAAGGAAATGAACCATTAATGCATGTGTGTATGTTCACAATATGCATACACAAGCATTTGTACATGTGTGACACATAGGTGGATGCCAAAAGACAATCAATGGGTGTCAGTTGTTGATTCCAGTCTTACTGGGGCCTCTGTGGTTTGCAAGTATAACCTTGCAAGTATAACTTTGCAAAGTAATACCTTCCAGATATTCTCCTCCTTGGGTCTGCTGATGCTCACACTATGCATCTGGCTATACACTGATGATGGAGTTCACACTATGCATCTGGCTATACACTGGTGCTGATGCTCACACTATGCACCTGGCTATACATTGGTACGGATGCTCACACTATGCATCTGGCTACACATTGGTGATGGAGTTCACACTATGCACCTGGCTATACATTGGTGTTGATGCTCAGACTATGTGTCTGGCTATACAATGATGCTGGCACTTTGAACTCCAGCCCCTACAGTTGAGCATCAAGTACTTTCTACCCATTTTGCTAAGTCCCCAACCCTCCATCTTTTCTTGTGACTACCAGATGTGACATTCCCGAGTCAATGACCTGGAGGCCAGTCAGCTTGGTCTGACTCACCTCATGACTTCACTCCTCAACCTTTCATGGTTGAGAACTCCAGATAAGACTAATCCACTTGCAACATTGCATGAGGATTGAGCAAGACCTGAAAGGGCCTGGCTCGGCGCCAGGAGCCAACTTGAGATCATCCCTCCATGCCCCCCCCCTCACTGTGTGGTTCTTTTCAAGCTGGAGAGAAGCTAGGTCCCCACTTGACTGTGGCTGCAATTGCTCTCCTGGGAGTTTGCCTGCCCTTTTCTCTAATGTCCGTTTTGTTGGGTAGTGTCAGCATGTGTCCAACCCTTTCCAGAAAGGACATTTTTCAAATGCACTTCTGTCAAGAAACACTAAATCCTTGGTGATGGTTCATCTTAACTGTCTGTCAACTTGATTGCACTTAGGATTACCATGGAAACACACCTGGGTGGGGAGTGAGGGAGTTTCCAGAAAGGTTTAACTGAAAAGGAGCGAGCCACCCTGAATGGGGACAGCACCACTGCATGGGCTGGGGTCCTGGACTGAATAGAATAAAATAAGAATGTGAGCTGAGTCCCAGCAATCATCTCTCCATTTCTGACCATAGCCACCTCCTCCTCCGGCTCCATGACAGACAGTAAACCAAAGTAAAGCCTCCCTCCCTTCTGCTGCTTCTTGCCAAGTGTTCAGCCACAGCAATGAGATGTAATCAATACACCAACCAAACACTGAATCCCAGAAGCCAGTTCAGGGATGTAGATGCTGTTACCCTCCCAACTGCTGTTTGCATTTTCCTATAGTCTTAGAAAAAAGGGTTCTAAGCAAGTGTGATGGCTAACCAGGGTTGCCAGACCTAGGAAGAGGGACCCTCAACTGAGGGATTACCCCCCCACCATACCTCCATTATGCCCCACCCAAGGCTGGAGGGCATGGCAGTGGGGCTTTTTCGTGGGCCTGCGCTGTAAAGAAAGGTAAGTGGATGTCAGCTTGAGAGTAAGGAAGCAGCATTCAGTAGTGGACTGTAGCTAGAAGCATTAGATGAAATAAACCTTTTCCTTCTCCAGGTGCTGTGGGTTTGTGGTGTTTATCACAACAACCGAGCGCTAATAGAAACAGTCATTTGGAGAGGCTCTGACAGGCCCTAGAGGCCCCAGGCTGGTCCTCCTAAGGACTCCAGAAGTCCACCCAGCACCAGGCCAGCCTGGAACCAGATACGGCTGGGGAAACCAGGGACTTGCACATCCTCTCACAGCCCTGGAGACAACCCATTCACGTGGCCTCTTATGCTCTGCACACACTGGACAAGTGCCCTGGGTGAGCAAGATGCCATTTCGTATCACAGTTGCTCAGAGCAAACTGATTCACCAACAAGTACAACACCTAGAGGGGGTAAAACTATTTCCTCCAGATTCACAGCCGCCGTGACAATGACGTTAGCTACTCACCTCAGGCCTAGAGGAGCCCACAGGAGCCACCTGGCTTGCTAGAGCTCACCCACTCATCTCAACCTGGTTCTCCACAGGCCTGGGGATGTGGGTGAATGCTAATCTGTGAATCTGCTTTAAATATATACTGCCATCAAAAGGGTCTCACACAGCAAAAGGAAATTCAAGATAATAGGAGACACACTCATACGTTCAGAACGCAAGTGGTTTAAAATAAGAACAATGCATATTTATGATGACGCACCACTGTTCTAGACTTCCTTGGGCTCTGTTGTGTGAGAACCAGAATGGCTTCTACATTTACGGCTGAGAAAGGCAACACTAAAGCAGCCGTTGGCAACTCTGGTGAGCTCACATGGTACCGCTGCTCAGTGGTTAGTGTCAACTCCTGAAGAGTCTGTTTGGTAGAACCAGCAGAAATTTTCCAGAAAACTTCACATTTCTTACAAAGGGGGAAAGATTCACTTTCTTCATTCCTCTTTGCAAGATGCCCACCCAAACTAGACCATCTTTTCTGAGGGTCAGGTGACCTCCCACGCCTTCGGAAGGCAGGACTGATTGAGAAGACGAGCGACAAAAACTACAACAGCTGCTGGCCTGTACGCCCCACAACTCAGAACCAAAACAGACACCCTAAAATGGCAAACATCTGAAAAGGGTGGACCTTTATCAGAGAGCCTGATCAAACCGCAGGAACCATCACATTCCCCGATCGGCATACTAAAATCTCCACCTGTACAACATGCAAACGGCTCTGAACATTCAGAGTCTCTTTGAGGAGCCTGAGGGATTCTCCACAATCCATCGCTACACTATAAAGTACAGGTATCACAGAAAGAGAGAATGAGGACTTGGACTTTTCAGAAATACGTTGGGGCTGTGAAAGATGATCCTCATTAAATGGCACAGACCAAGAGACTTCACGACTAGCTACGACACTATAAACCAACGAAGAACAAGGCTTCCACCTATGTTGTTCAAGAGTCTACATACTGCACCTGCATCTCTGTCCCCGACTTCTGCAGCCAAGAGATAGCTCAGTGAGACACTGAACTGCCCATTAACCCCAAAATGTGGCTGCTAACTCGGGAAGGAGGCTGGAACTCCTCTACAGAGGGGTTTCCGAGCCTGCTTGCCCATCAGAGAGGAGTGCTTTCTAACAAATGTGACACAGGGCCCAAGAGATGGCTCAGCAGGTAAAGCCACTTGTCATCAAGCCTGAAAATCTGAGTTTGATCCCTGAGACCCATACAGCAGAGAGAACTAACTCCTGCACATTGTCCTCTGACCTCCATGCATGTTTCAGAGTATGCACACACATATAAAATAAATAAACGTGTTGGGTTTTCTTAAGAAAAAAAGACACACTCATTTATAATATTTGAAAGTCTACTGTGTGCTAGTGTTCTAAATATCAGGAATGAAAAGGCAAAATAAAATTAAATTAAAATCCCTGTGCCTTCATAGAGATGGCATTCGAGTAGAATAAAAGGAAATTAAAAATTATTATAATGGCAATAAGAAAAAGCAGGGTAAAGGAGTATTTCTTCCTTTCATCCCAACCGCTCACGGAGCTTGTTAACATACAAATTCCAGAGACTGACTCAGACAGCAGTGCTTCAGCTCCACGGATCTGCATATTCTGAGACAGGGTGCCACTCGGAACCTCAAACTCGCTCACGGTCACCCTGCCAGAGCCTCATGTCCTGGGCTTGTGGGCACATCTTACCACACCCAGCTGAGGAAGCTACCTTCCCAAACTATTTATTACAGTACTTATTATTGTTGGGAGATATGCATAAAGGTCAGGGGATGATTTGCAGAGTTGGTCCTCTCCTCCCAACTTTACATGGTTTCCAGGGATTGACTCAAGTCAGCAGGTTTGCAGGGCAAGCGCCTCACCAGCCGGGCCATCTCATCAGCTGAGCCATCTCACCAAGTGAATGCATTTTTAAGGAATGATTCTAAGGCTGCTTACCCAGCACTGCACCAAGACCATCATTATTAATGGTGCTGCACAACTGATTCGATTTCCTAATCCAGTCATATTCAAAGTTTCTCAGCATCATGCTCTTGGATGGACTTTGACTTTAATACAGCCATCACTTCTGCTTACATTTTCTTTTTTTTTATACAGTGACTACTCAAAAGCCTTCTGAATATCAAGACAAAAATCACAGACAATAAAGGGCTAGAAAATAGCCAGACCATTGGCATGGAAACAATGATCTTTCTCCGTGGCAAGGACCAAATGGAGAGATCACCAAATCACAGCAGTCAAAAGCTGGAAAGATGAGACAGGAGTTAGAGCCCTCCGGCAAAACAGGCCTGGAGAGTGTGGCAGCTCCGCTGATGGTAGAGGCTGCACAGCAGCCGACTGACAAGCCCGGCTTGGAGCTGTGAAGAACCTGTTCTTTCAGAGCAGAGACTCTGGGGCCAACAGAGACAGACCTTTCTACATAGCAGCTGCAAATGCTAATTGAAGGGCAGATCTTACACGTGTTTCATCTGGAAGGAGCGGATGCTCCTCTGTTGGGTCCTGCATCTATACTCCAAGGACTGCAGTGGCAATTTCCATTCATCGTGCTAAGTCAAAATGAAGGACAAATGTGTGTGCATGTACGTGTGTGTCCGTGTGTGCATATGGGTGGGAGGGTATGAACATTTTATACTTATTTAGTATTGATATAGTTTAAATGTGTCCTCAGAAGTCAACATGTTGGGGTTTGTGGGCTAGATCATCAGGAATGGGCACTTGGCCTGAGTTGATTCCCTAAAATCCACATGGTAGGAAGAGAGAACTCCCAAGTTGTCCTCTGACCTCTACAAGTATGTCAGGGTATACACAGCACACACACACACAGACTTCACATGATAGGGCTGGGGAGACGGCTCAGTGTTGTCCTGCACACATGAGGACCACAGTTTGGATCCCCATAACCCACGGAAATGCTAGATAGGAGTGACAGGTTTTGCCTGTAATTTTAACATTTGGAAAGCAGAAACAAGGGGCCCATAGAGCAAGTTAGTAAACTCTGGGTTCAAGTGAAAAACCTTGCCTCAGTGAATAAAATGTGGATCAATCAAGAAAGATTTCCCATTATCGCCCTTGGATCTCCACATGCATGCATGCACATGTGTATCTAAAACCACATACATGTGTGCCCACACACATACAAACACACATATGCATAGGGAAAAAATGTTTACACGTTAACAATTTAATCCCAAATTTATATGATGATGCTATTTGGGGGTATTGCCTTTGGGAGGTAAGTAGGGTTAGATAAAGACATAGGCTGTGTGTGAGTGTGATGATGGCATTAGTGACTTTATAAGGATTGACAGAGTCACATGGCAACTGTCTTAGCATTAACATTCTCCTCCATGCTGGCAGGCATGAAGAAAACTGACCAAATGCCAACCTGATGCCAGTGATACACTCTTAAGAGTTCCGAGCCTCTAGAGTCATGAGGCAAATCAACATCTCTAGTCTCCACACAGGCAAATGGGTAGAGACAAGTTCTACTGTCATTTGCACAGAGCATCAGCAGAGACATGCTGTGCAAGCCACCTCTCAGAAATGTCACCTTGAAAGGCTTGCACACCCAGTGTACACCATGACAAAATGCAATAGTGTCCTTGGTATCACAGTGCACTCTGCCCAGTGTTTCGAACTTTGATATCGGGGAGGAGGGTGAGAATCCTCTAAGGGAAGTGGACCCCGACAAGAGAACTTTTTACTTTCCTGGAAGGGCAGGTAAGCTCTAGGAGATGGGAGAAGGCCTCTACCTAGGAAAGTTTGAATTCTAGCCTGATTCAGCCATCTATGAAAGGGAGGGAGGGGAGAGAGGGAGGGAGGGAGGGAGGGAGGGAGGGAGGGAGGGAGGGAGGGAGGGAGGGAGGGAGGGAGGGAGGGAGGGAAAAAAGAAACAGAAAAAAATCACCCAGTACTTGGGAGGCAGAAGCAGGCCAATCTCTGAATTTGAGGCCAGGCTGGTCTAGGACAACCATAGCTACACAGAAAAACAAACAAACAAACAAAAAATCTTTTAGAATACTGAATCACACTAGGCGAGAGACAGTTTGAAACAGTTGTTCTATGTCTAGGTCTTGGGGCGTATTTCAAGGGCTGAGACCAAGTAACTGGAGAGATGAGTTACACGGACAAAGGGCTCAGGTCGGTTTAAAGGAAATAAACATAGAGTGATGGAGTCATTGATGGATGACATCAAGCAGGGAAAGGGCCCTTTCCTGGGTCTCCAAAAACTAAGAGATTTCAAATGCATACATTATGTTCCTGGGAAGGTAAAGGAAGAAGCAAGTCAGAAAGCAGAGGGCCTATGAGGTAACAGTTCTCACAGCAGCAGCATGTGAAAATGGGTGAGAAATACAAACTGAGGTACCCGCCCCAGCCAGACTTGCTGCATCTGAGACTCCAGAAATGGAGACAAACTGAGGCCGTGTGACTGAACTGCAGCTCCTAAAATGGACAAATCTCTGAATGCACGCCCTTGAAATATGCCTCAAGCCCTAGACATAGAACAACTATTTCAAACGTGAAGCACCCTGGCGGCAATAACACACTCCAACAACTGTTCTGGAACCAAAGAAGAATTACTATCTACTCACCAATAAGAAAATTCAAGCTGACAAGGACTCTGGAGAGACCCAACACAGAACAGCAATAAAACAAGGGTGGGTCTTGCACCAGTTTTTCTGATGGGCATCAGCCTCCTAAACCTTTGCTTCCAGAGCAGCAACTTACAAACACACACCCGATATTCAGATAATCCTAGCCAGAAGATCAAAACAGCACATGTCTCCTTGTCAAAGCTATGGTAAACTGACACATGGTATTAGGTAAACAGTGATGCTGCCTCCATTAACTCTTTCCTGACTCACGGTGGAAACAGATGCTGGTGTCCCCAAAGACCTTGGGGTCAGGAGCACAAACAGCTCATTTCCAAATTGTTTCTACATTGAAAGGAAACGCTGTCCATGAAATAGCGCAGGTGTGAGTTGAAAACTGAGAGAATATGAGAAGCTAACGTCACACAGCACAAAACCAGGATTCCATCAGGAGCCATGCTGGACATGGAATGCAGCACTGTGAGGATGAATACAGAATGTGGAGCTGGAAGCCAGAGGACTCCCAACTGTTCCCTCAAACCCACCCTTGCATTCTTCCATACTGCGATGATCAGATGTTTCTGCTAACTTGACTGGATGGAGAAGCACCTGGGAGACCATAGAGCAATGTCTGGATGTATCTGTCAGGGTATTTCCAGGAAGAGTTAAAGTGGAGAGACCAACCCTGAATATAAGTGATAGTATCCTACAAGCTAGGGGGGTCCTGATGGAAGGAAGGGAGGCAAGCCAGACACAAGTATTTTCTCTCTTCTCTCTCTCTGCTTCCCGGAAGCCATAATAAGATGCCTTTCTTGACCAAAGCCTCCCTGCCATGATGGACTGAGAATCAAAAACTGTGGACTGAAATAAATTCTTTATCCTTTAAATAGTTCCCCGTGAACTTGGTTTACAGAAATGAAAACCCAAGCAGTAAGGATTTTTAGCTGCTAGACAGTGTGAGTTTATATCTCCTGAGCAGGGGTAAATATATTCAGTCTAAATTCTGGCTAACAGAACATGAGAGAAAATAACTTCACACATAATTCTGTGTGAGGGAATTCTCTTTCTCTAAATTTCTCACATCTCTTACCATCCAGTTGGAACAAGGATGTCAACAGCATCACTTGAAGGACAGCCTCCTAAGAGACAGAGGAGCCACAATATGGAAGGAACCTGGGTTGAGCTAAGCTATACAACCAAGCAAGCCCCACCAACGTGAACTGTTGGGTTCTCTTTGTTACAACAATTAATGTACAAGTAGGGGAAATCATTTAGGATGAAGAAAGAGAAGAAAATGTAAAGTCACAAAACAGAAAGGGGGTTCATAACTTCATGTTCAATCCGAGAGCCAGGGCAGCCTGAAAAAGCCCTGCTGTGGGACTATGTCCTGGTACATTGTAAATATTTGTCCCTCCTACTGGTTTAATAAAACGCTGATTAGTCAGAAGGCAGACAGGAAGTGTTGGCAGGGCTACCAGACTAAGAAAACTCTGGGAAGAGTCAGGCAGAGATACCAGCAGATGCAGAGTAAACCAGGCCAGAACACTGCATTGAGAAAATGTACTAAACCACTTGACTAATCATGGGTTAGATTAAGAGTTAAGAGTTAGCAGCTTGTATGACTGAGCCATAGGCTAATCAGCATGAAATTAATGTAAGCTTTGCGTGATTATTTGGGGCTAAACAGCAACAGGGCTGGAGTGGGTCTGAACTGCAGGGCCAGGCTGGAAAGGCCAGGCCAGAAATTTCTTACTACAAAGTCCTTCAGCATGAAAGATATCAATACAAAGAACTTCACACACACACACACACACACACACACAAATCAGACACCAAACTGCAAATTGTGAGTTGTGAAACTTTTTTTTTGTTTTTTTTTTTGTTTGTTTGTTTTTTTTGTAGAAACCAACATCTTTGTGGAAGGACACTGGTGTAAGTTCCTGGTATGCAGGATGCAACAGATTATTTTAATGAGCCAGATCAACAACACACTGCATCCACAGGCCACCTGCCAGAATTACAGCCTAACCTTGATAAAGCAGAACCAGAAACTGAGATGAATTTTTGCTATGTCTACTGTGCACCAGAAAATGGGAAGCCATGTTCAATAGAATGTCACTTCAAAAAAGAAAAATTTTAAGCACCAAAATTCAAAACATCCAAGTTCAACTTCCTCTCCTGGTACTCCAACTTTTTTAGGGGGAGGGGAGGGGGATCTCACTTATGCTTTTCTTGAAGTGCATACTTTAAACTCCAACTGCTAACATAAAATAATTTGAGTAAGTCTGTGTGTAAATTTGAATTCTAAGTAGTCAATCATTGATTCAGTGAATATATCTTAGCATTTAATTAGTAGACATTTACTGGGAGAATCAAGGCATAATTGTTCCTATTAGAAAGTAGATTAGTAGGAGAGACTGATCCTGGCTCTTGGGTATGGGGGTACAGGAGGGGTTTCTAGAAAGAACATCTAATCCTAACCCAGAGAAAAATGGGGGATGGTCAGACCAGAAAAAGAGAAACAGTGAGGTGAGAAGCAAGGTCAAAAAGCAAAGTCCTGAGATGAAGGTAAAATGGAGGAAACACTTGGAGGGACGGGCTTTAAAGGCCTGGTGCCTGGTAAACACAGCCATGCGGTAGCCTGAATTCACCCAAGGGCAATGAGGAGAGGTCGGTTCAGACAGCAGGATAACTTAGTAGCAGGCTGTACAAGATCTTAGGGAAGGATATAATGGATGGATGGCAGGGAAGTCAACACAGGAAGTAAAAGAGACAGACTCTTGTTTCATTTTTTACTAACTAAAATGCACCTGTGGTTACATTACCCTAGAATTACAAATTAGTGTTCAACTTCAGGAGGACCAAGTCAGAAATGTTGTTTCTCAGACTTCTAAAAGTGCTCAGTGGGCACAGTAGGATCATGTTAGTGATTAGGGAAGCCCTTATGTTGTTGTAGATGTGAAACTTTCTGATTTTGGAAAGATAAAGTAACTCATATGCTTACATCATACAGCCTCGGTAGTCTGGAAGGGAGATGGCTCAGAGGGTCAAAGACTTGCCTTACAAGTCTAAGGACCTGAGCTTGATCCCTAGGGTCCACAAAAAGATGCTGGATTCTGGGCATGGCAGTGCGTGCTTACAGTCCCAGCATGAGGGAGGCCAACAGGAGGATACCCAGGGCTCAGTGGCAAACTAGCCTAATCTAATCAATGAGCTTCTGGCCAATAAGAGATTCCATCTTAAAGGAAGTGGATGGCTTTCCTGAGGATAAAACCTGAAGTGGTCGTTCTCTGGTCTCCACACAAATACAGAACACAGACACACACATACACAGAGAGAGAGTTTTTTTTAAAAGGAGGCAATGGGAAAATGGCCATCAGTAAAGTACTTGCTGTACAAGCATGAAGACCTGAATTCAGATGCCCAGAACCCATGGAAAAGCCATGCACAGTAGCACACACCTTAACTCCAGCACCAGGGAGATGGAAGAATCCTTGAAACCCAGGTCCAATGAGAGACCCTGTCTCAAGAAATAGAATGGAACCAGGTGGGACACAGCACTCAGGAAGTAAAGGCAAGTGATCTCTATAAATGTAAGACCAGCCTAGTCTACAGAGACAGTTCCAGGCCATCCAGGACCAATTGTGAGACACTATGACAAATTAACTGGAGGTAGATGCCCAATCTCTGCCATCTGGCAAATGTGCACACACATGAACATGAACATATATCACTGACACACAGGAAAGCTCAGTGGCCTGGGCATGCTGGTGCATGCCTTCCTTCTATAGGGAAGGCTGGAGCAACAGGATCCTTGAGTTGTATGCCAGCCCAGGTACATAACAAGACCTTATCTCAAACCACCAAAACCAAGAGAACAGGGTAGATCCAGGGGAAAACTTCAGTTCATACAAAACCAAGACATATAGATTGATTCTTCCAGGTGAGAAACAAAGACAGTCACATCATCAAAAAAGGGAAAGAAAAAAAAATGCCCAGTGGGAGTTCAAGACAAAACACAGCTCCCTGGTCCCTTCACAAGCCTCCTTATCCCCACCCTTGTTCACATGAGAGTCTCACTTCAGAAACTGGTGTAGGAACAAAGGCTGTTTCTAGAACACACACTTTACATTTAAGAACTTAATTCCCTAAGAACCTGAGGAGGGCCCCAAAATGAATTTTGGCATTCCATAACTATGTAGTGACTCAAAGATGTCTGATACAGGGTCTCACTATGTGACTCTAAACTAGCCTGGAACTCACAGAGAGTCACCAGCCTTTGCCTCCCGGGTGCTGGCATTCCTGGAAGGGGAAAAACAAAAACAAAAACAAAAAACCCCTTTTGGTTATGTACACATTAGTGCGTTCCATTTTTTTCCCAGTAAAACATAGTTACAGTCAGAAAAGGCGTACATCTTCATCAGCATTTGTTCCTGAGAAAGGAGTAAGAAAAGAAGGCAGAAGACCGTGGTTCTTCTTCATACAGCTTCACTATACACATTTTTAGACCTTGAAAATTAATCTATGTGTGTATGCTTGTATACATGTATCTGCGTGAACACATGCACCACACTGTGTGTGTGTACATCAGAGAATTCTCTCTCTCCATCTTGTAGGCCCAAGGAATCAAACTCAGGTCTCCAGGCTTGGCACCAAGCAGCCCAACCTGCTGAGACATCCCTCTGGCCTAGTATATGCATTTTTACGGTGGGATTGAGGGGTACTGGTGTGCATTTCTAATTTACACTAACAACTGTGCAAAGCCATGGGGTACAGTATAGCACTTGAATAAATGCATACAATGATGAATTCAAAACAATTAACGAATTGTTAATATTAATAAACTTCCAACTGCTTCATCTTGGGACCATTCAACCTCTTCTCCTCTAGTTATTGTGAGGTGTATTAATTATCAGAGAAAGTTGCTCTCCTCTGCTGTAGGACATCAAAACTTTTCCCTTTTACCTAGCTACTCATAGCCGTCTAACTGGTCTACCCATAAGCCAGCCCTCCTCTGCCTCTCCTCACCCCGGTTACCTGGCAACCACTATCTTATTCTCTGCTTCTATGAGATAAACTCATCCGAATTCCACACATGTGTGAGAAAGGAACAGGCTGCATCTTACATCAACCATACATTATTACCTTAACTTTAAAAAATTAAAGCAATAAATGAGCATAGTGGTACACAGCACTGGGTAGACAGAAGCAAGGGACTGATTCTCTGTGAATTCCAGACCAGCCTGATCTGTGCAGAAGATTCCAAGCCAACCAGAGCTATATAATGAGACATTGTCTCTAAAACTAAATTAATTGACTTAATTTAATCAAAGTGAGATTTTATTAAAAGTAGTTAGAGACCATTCCCAATTAAGTGACTATTACTGCTTCCCTTTGTAGCCACAGTATGGTAGGCTGTTTCTAAGTGGGTCAGCTCTTAATCTTTAGAACAAGGAATGGGAGACATCTAGTCAGAAAATCAGCTGAATGAGTGAGTGGTGTCACAGACCACATCGGCAAGAACCACTTTCAGTCTCAGGTATCTGAGTATCAGGGCCTCAGCTCATTCCACGGGGACGATGTGAAGACTCACCAGGTAAAGGTTATTTTTGTCCTGAAAGGCATACTGTAATTGGGGGATCCAAGGGCTCGTGCTCTGAGATAATATGCTCCGCTCCTCCTCGAAAAATGAAACCTGGAGGGAAAAGAAACTCTTTAGATAACTGTTTTACAACCAAATGTGAAAGGAAAATGGCCTTTGTCCTGCCTTTCAGTCTAAATTGATGTTTCCACATTTAAAAAAAAAGCACTTAACATGACACTCAGCAGCCCACTAGGCTCAGCTCTGTTGGGCCCCGTTATCCATCCAGTTATTTCTGTAACATCTCTCCTTAAGTCAATTCACTTCTTCAGAGCTTAAGTATCTTTCTCTTCCTCTCCACCATCGCTTCCCGGACAGTTCTAATCGGTGCCGAGAATCCAGGCCTGGTGGGAGAGTCAGGATGCCAGGCCCAAGCACAGTGAGGACAGTGGCAAACCGGTGTGGCAGCAGGCCAGGGTGAGCTACCAGAGGATTGTGCCTGGGAGAGAAGGTATCTGCAAATGGGGGTGGATGGCATAGGGCACGTGAGGATATAAGGTTCTGGCCACAAAGATAGATGGGATTGTGCCCGTGTAAGAAAACAGAGAGAGGGCTGGAGAGGTGGCTCAGCAGTTAAGAGAACTTGCTGCTCTTGCAGAGGACTCCCAGCACCCACATCATTGCTTGTAGCCACCTATAACTACAATTCCAGGGAATCCAGCATGCTCTTCTAGACTCTGAAGACACATCCATGGTGTACATACACACATGCATTCACGCAGAACATTCTGACATATAAAATCAATAAGTCTAATTTTTTTTGTCTGTTTGTTTATTCGAGACAGGGTCTCTCTGTGTAGCCCTGGCTGTCCTGGAGCTCAATATCTAGACCAGGCTGGCCATGGCCTCGAACTCACAAAGATCCGCCCACCTCCCAAGTGCTAGGTGGGATTAAAGTGTGAGCCACCAGGTCCTAAAATTTTTTGGGAAAGAAGAAAATGGTGAAGGCAGAGTGTCAGAGAAAAGAGTTACTATGGTTTGAATAAGCGTCCCCTCCCCAAAGATCTATGGCTTGGCTCTCAGCCCCATTGTTTCATAAGGACTTTCAGTCACGGCAGGGGGTGGGGGGTGTTACCCCTGAAAGGGAACATGGAAGCCCAACCCATTCTTCCTTCTCTATTTTGATACCAGCCACACGCTTTCCCACACACTCTCACCAGTTGTGATTCCTCATCACGGGGCCCTAAAGCAATGGCTGGGTGTGTGGGGCGACCTTTAACCCCAACACACAGAAGGCAAAGGCAGGTAGAGCTAGAAAGGCTTCAGGCCTTTCATAGTCAGAAACTGTCTTTGCAGAGTACTTACTTTGCACAGTAAGAAACTATCTTTAAAAGACAAAGTGGCCACCCAGCCCTACACTGGAACTTTCAAATTATTATTATTTCAAAATTAACATTTTCTCTCTATATGCTGATGTATGATAGTAGTAGAAGGCTAACTCACAAGGCAGAAGCAGAGGAAGGAGACTCAGGAGAGATGCAAAGTTGGGCTGGAATTAGAGGCAATTGTGTGAACACGGTTTTCCATATAAACACATGTAGAAGTAAATATGTGTACATCTATGCATATGTCTGTGTTTACGTGTGCATGAGTAGACATGTGGGAACATATAGGCAGCCATACTGTTCATATAAACACATATTCCTTAGCCCCACCCATGACAAGGCCTAAGAACAGTGACAGCCCAATAGACCCAGTGTTAACATCTTGGCCTCTAGCCAAGCAGTGGTGGTGCATGCCTAGGGAGGCAGACACAGGCAGATATCTGAGTTTGAGGCCATTCTGGTCTACAGCGTGAGTTCCTAGACAGCCAACCAAGACTACGTAGAGAAACCCTGCCTCAAAAACCAAAAGAAGAAAAAAAAAACCCTTCTAAATTTTATTTATATGTACGCATATTATCTATGTGTTTACGCCATGTGTGTGCAGGTGCCTGCAGGAAGCCAGAAGACAGGAATGGCTCTCACAGAGCTGGAGCTTACAGTCCTTTGTGAGCTGCCCAGCACGAGTGCAGGGAACCAAACTCACATCTGCTACAAGAGTCATGTGCTTTCTTCTACTGAGCTGTCCCCCAGCTCCAAGATCTAGCCTCTAAGGACCATTTCCAATGAACAGGGCTCCCTGGAGACAGGCTGATATAGGGGAATAACTGCAGGGCAAACTTGAACATCTCTCACCAGAGAACAAGAAATCTGCCGAAAGGAGACAAAAGCCTGAAGCTCTGGAGTCTCCCCTGGGGACACTCTGGGTATGACCGATGGCACTCATTGGCTAGAGCAAGGAAAGGCCGATTCAAACCAACCAATACACTGAGGATTGCATAAGAATGGGATAGCTCTGTCCTCTGAGAGAGTTCTGTCTCTGTAATATGTGTAAGTGCCAAGGGCAAAGGAGCACCCCATAATGGGGAGTGCCAGGCACTACCTTCATCCAACAAGATTTGTGAGCACATCCAGAAAGCTGGTTGGAACTGAGTCATCTGTTGTAGAGAACAGGAAAAGTGTCTTTTTTTGTGATATTTCCACCCAAAATCTACAACCTGAATGGTAAACTCAAGCATAGCAACTAAGTTTGAGTTTTATGGAATAACTGGCTTGTCGCCATTGGAACCATCAAGGTCATGAAGATTCAGGGGAAGAAAAAGAAGGAACCAACTCAGATCAGACAAAAGGATTAAATGCCAGGATTCTATTCTAATGTGATTGGGAGAACCTGGTGAGACGTGAATGGGGTCAGAGGAATGTATGTACTGTTGCTAATTTTCTAGTTGCATGATGGAACACGGGAAAATATTCCTGTTATAGGAATACATACTAAGTACACAGATGTATGTTCAAGTCATTTGGTCGGTGGTGGGGTGTGTGTGTGTGTGTGTGTGAGATTTTTCTGATAGGTAATTTTACACAGAAACTAGGAAAGGCCAAAACACCAGTTACTCAACCAAACACCCATGTTACTAGATGTTGCTATGGAAGTGTTGTGTAGCTATAACTGATTGACAGCTGCACTTGTCAGCTTCCGGAGACTACCTTCAATAGTCTGGGTGGGCCTCATCCAATCAGCTGAAAGGCCTCGGGAGCAATACTGAAGGATTGGGGGTGTAACTCAGTGGTAGGGCACTCACCTGCCTAGCATGTTCCGACCCCAATGTCAGTCCTCAAACCACCAAAACAAATTAAAAATATAAAAAGAACAGGGGCTAGAGAGATGGTTCAGCAATTAAAAGCATTGGCTGTTCTTCCAGAGGTCCTAGGTTCAATTCCCAGCACCAACATGGTGGCTCACAACCCTCTATAAACTGTAGTTCCATGGGATCCAGGGACTGGTGAGCAAATGTACATGCAGACAAAACACCCATTACTTAAATAAATAAATCTTTTTTAAAAATAAAATAAATAAAAAAAAACAAAATTGCAGTTTCGTGAGGTGGGAGGTGGGGGGGGGGGGCTATTGTAAGCTGGAGAGATAGTTCAGGGTTAGCATGCTCCTGTCCAAGCATGAGAACCTGAGTTGGTATCTCATTACACACATCAAATAAACAAGTAAATATTACAAAGCTGGCCACGGTGGGTGCTCCTATAACCCTGACACTGTAGGAGAGAGACAGGAGGCTTGCTGGGGCTCACTGACTGATGGCCGGGCTCCAGGTTCAGTGAAAGATCCTGTCTGAAGGAGTTACGGTGAGAAATGATGAAGCAGGACACTCAGGTTTACCTCCTGGGTGCTTGTATGTATGTCACCACACCCAGTTTATTCAGTGTTGGGACTGAACTTTGCACATGCTACACAAGCGCTCTATCCATCGAGCTGTACCCCTCAGCCTGAAATGTTTTTTTAAATAGCTTGTCTGTGTGGTCCTTAAGATCACCCTGGAAACCCAAGTGGTAAATCTCAGCCACTTAGGAAAAGGCAGCCCAGCCCAGTGCTTTACAGTGCTGAGGGATGGTCAGGGAAAGCTGGATCTCAACAGGCCCCAGCCTCACTTGCTCACTGTTGATTCTGCCGGAGCTCTGAAGACTCCATTAAAGTTACTGGACTCTAAGGACTATTTCTCCCTGTGACAGCACTCGGTGCATGCACACTAGCCTCTCCCAGGTGACTGGCTCTGTTTGTAAGATACACCACTTCTTCATATCCTCTCTGATGCCTCCTTCAGCCTCTTCCCACGCTGCTCTTCTCTCCTCATAGCTTTAAATCCCAAATCCTCACGATGACTCCATCAGGAGCCTTGCTCTTCTTTTATATCAACTCTTAATCAGTGATACGTGCACCAATGACAGTTGGTTTTATTAGCTCCTGTATAAATAGGATTTTTAAAAACCCAGGCCCACACCTCTGCTCCACCGTCACCTCAGGTCCTTGGCCTGGAGGAAAGGACATCTGTTTAAACCTCGACTGGCTGCCTGCATGTGGCATGTTGGATTGCTTTCATCTTCACATGCATTCCTTCCCATCCAAAACACAAGCCCTGCGAGGCTGGGCTAACGTCATGTCCCTCTACCCAAGGACCCACAAACATGCCAAGCACGAAGAATGCTCAGTGAGATGGGGGCATGATGGACAGCCCTTCCCTGGCTGGGGAAGCTGAGGGAGCACCTCCCACTCCTGTCTCGCTAATCACAAGCAATGCCTTGTCATTTTCCCCTCCCTCCGATGTTGCTCATACTTTATTCTGAAACACAGAAGTCACATCATGCTTGGACTCTGACAAGCCGCTTCCCACCCTCTGCTGCAGCTTTTGTCTCAAAAGACAAACAACAACAAAGGAACTTTTGGTTTCTCTTTAGGATGATTTGGATCTGAAATGTCCCCCCAAAAGCTGGTGGGCTGAAAGCTTAGTTCCTAATACAGCAGTGTGCAGAGATGGGGGGGGGGGGAGACACTGGGAAATAATTAGCTCCTAGGGCTGTGACCTCATCAATGGATTAATTAATCTATTCGTGGACTAATAAGTTAATGGGCTACTAGGACATGGTAGGAAATGGTAGTAGGTGGGTCTGCTTGGAGGTCGCTAGTGGGCACGCCCTGGATGGATCATTTTGTCCCTGGGTCTGTCTCCTCTACTTTTTCCCTCTCCCTTCCTCTGCCTCAGTGGCCACATGCCCTCCACCCTCTGCCACACCACAGGCCTAAGACAATGAAGCCTGCTGACCACGGGGTGAAATCTCTGATGCTGTGAGAAAACAGCCCATTTTCCCCTCTGAGCTGGTTTCTCTCACACCTTTTGTTGTGGGGTGGGAGACTAACTCAAGGATGGTGGCAAAGTTCGAGGACTGAACGGTGATTGTGGCAGAACTTCTTAATTCCACTGAAGCCTACAGTAAAAATGGTTAACGTGGAAGATTTTTACCTTATGTAAAATTTAACACCATGAAAAGCTAAAATTGTTGAGATCGTTGAGATTTCCCCTCAATTGTGGCCCCCTGCCCACCCGGACATTTTCATTTCTCAGTTAGTTCTAGGCCACCAAATATCCCCCCTACACACACACACACACACACACACACACACACACACACACACACACATCCCTGTACAGTACCCCAGAACACACACCTCCAGGATGTCACCCTGAGCCACATGTCTACCTGGCAAGTTCCCATCCCTTCTCTCTGCCTCCATTCCCTCTCATCCCAAGGACTTTGCTGACTGCCCTTGGCTCATCCATGACATCATCCTCACACCACTGCTAATGAATCTGCTAATTGTCACCCTCTCTGTGGTGCTTTAGCTGCTAAGTGCCTGCTTTGTAGATCTGCATTTCCCCTCCATTTCTGGGGGGTTGCTGTTCAACCCTGCAGCAAACAGCCATGGGACTTCAATTGCTTTTGCAGGCTTTCCCACTGAGCTGGGGACATTATCGGACACACGATGTGCACTAGAATACCTGTTACTAATGAATTACTCTCTGAACTCCAAGAGTGACACCGTCTCTTGAAACACTACCAATGAATCAATGTGTCTCCAGAGAGCAGCCTCACCTCAAAGGAAGAAAGAAAATACAAGTAAAAAGACAACTCTGTGACCTGTTATCCGACAAGGCACTTGCAAGCCAGGGAATGCAATCTTATTCTGACTTCTTTAGAGGCCTGCCCTAAAACTAAACACGTGAGTAGCAAAACCTAAGCATGCACCCATGAAGATCGTACCCAACCTACCCCATCATGAGGCGTGTCCCTAAAACAAGCTTAGGGTCCTGCGAGATCACCTTAAAATCCTGAGTTTTAAAGCCCAACATAGTTCTAAAATAAAATGTAACTACAGGGTCATGACAAAGAAACTGATGAAAATTTCTGAGGCTGAAAAATTAATCAACACCAGTTTGAGGGAAGCAAAGGCCACGAGAGGCCTTTTGTTCATATACTCGTAATTAACATCTTACTGGATCCTAGACATCAAATTAGCAGGTTATTGTCTCTGTGGTGAACATTTGGTACAGAAAGAGGAGGAAGCAGAGATTCAAATGCTCCTACCTGCTCCTGGGCCAGCAGAGCCTTCTTCTTCATGATTTTCATGGCATAGACATCCCCAGTTGCCTTCTCTTTAACCACCTGGACTTCAGCAAAGTGACCACAACCCACAAGACTTCGGACTTCAAAGTCTCTCACCGAAGGCTGGAGCTCCCGTAATTCGGCTATTGTGTCGGAATCTGTGGAAGATGGAAGATTTACACCCAGGTGAAAAAAGACACTTCAAATGCAGGCATCTTTTCGAGAGAGGGAAAAAAAGGAAAATGTGTTCTGTCTTCCTTCCCTGTCAAAAGACGTTTAGTCACTTTCTCATCCATCATGAATAATTATAAATCGGCACAAAAGTGTTTTTATCTGTTAAAATTAAGGCTCCAGAAATTCCAAAGTACGGTTTCCATGGTAGCTATAATTCGAATCCTGTAGACTTGGAAAATAAGAAGGGAGCACACATGCCATGCTTTTCATCCTCATCTGAGGGCTGCGGGGCAGTGCTGGGGTCAGACACGCGTGGTGGCATTTAGACTGGCATCACAATGTGACATAAGGAACATGACCTATGTTTTCCCATCAGCTCTGAAGTTGATTCCAGATCATTCTGTTCTATCTTGAGATGTTCTGCCTAGGTTTGCACCATTGGCCCTTGCATGGTTTCAGAGGATTGCTTTCCTGGCCTTAATCTATGGCAGTGGTTGGAAGGGCTACACGGTTAGTCCCCAGGCCCAGAGGCCCAACATCTGCTGTGTGGGGCTGACACACACGTTAGGCATCACACTGAAAGCTGAAAGACTAGGCCTGGGGAGATGGCTCAGTGAATAAGAACATTTGCTCTGCAAGTATGAGGATCTGAGTTCAAATCCTCAGCACCCACATAAAAGCCAGGCATGGTAACACACACCTGCAACCCCAACACCAGAGGTCAGAGACACGTCAATCCCAAGGACTCGCTGGCCAGGTAGCTTAGCGAAAATGGGAAGCTTGTGGTTCAATGAGAGACCCTGTCTCAAGACAATAAGGTGAAATATGATACAAAATGATACCTGCTCAGGTCTCTGTGGGTTCGCACACCTGTACACTCAAACCATGCTCTATGGAAAGACACACACACACACACACACACAAAAAAAAAAAAAAAAAAAAAAAAACCCAACCCAATCTAAAATGTTCCCTAGACACCGAAGCTAGACACAGCTGGCCCTAAATATCCACAGATTCAACCAACTAAACACAGATCAAAAGTATTTGGAAGGCCAGTAAGATGGCTCAGTGGGTAATGGAGCTTACCATGCAGGCCTGAGAGCCTGAATTCTATCCCTGGATGACCCAGTAGAGAAAAATTAGCCCCTAAAAGTTGTCTCCCGGCCTCGTCACACAAACTGTGACAGATGCACCTATTCTCATGCTCACCATAATAATTACAAAAAAATTTAAAGACATTCAGAACAGAAGATATGCCACAAAGTTTTCAAAATGTAGAGATTGAGTCTGTGACACACAGGCATCCCTAACAATCCATAAATGGCTCAAATATGAAAGGATGCATGTGTAGGTATATGCATATGCCACACTAGTCCACAGAAGGGGCTTCAACATCTGTGGCTATTAGTTTTGCAGGGGAGTCTGGAACTGGTTCCCTATGGAAACCCCAGCCTATGACCACATCATCTCCACATGTTATTCCTGTTATAAAAGGAACCAAGAGAAAGGCCCCTTTTGAGAGAAATCAGGTCCTCCCCAGCCTGCCCCTCAGGGACTCAGCCCTAGCCACCAGACAGGTCATCACCCTCCCACCCTCCACCGCCAGGTATGGCACTTGCTGTATATTCCCTGATGTGATTCATGTACCCTGGAAAAGGTGCCTCCCGACGTCATGATTCTCTCTCGCTCAGTCTGTCTGTCTCTCATGTCTCCATTCAGCAATGGCCTTTTGCTCCCTGTCCCCCAGTAAGCCACTTATGTGAGATCTGTTACATGGTGTGATCTTTGCAGCACACCTTGGCCTAGACTCACCAAGGTGCTCTGCTGTGAACCCTAACATTGGTTCCACCATTAATTCTAACACCTTGCAGAACACAGTCAGGAGCGATATTTGGATGAATTATCCAACACCACATGTTCATCCTATCATCCACCCCCTTTTACTCTTGCAAAGGTGGAGCTGAATTCACTTGGATTTTAGGCAAATATGGTCAACTCCACAGTATCTGATGTCTTCTGACCCCCACTCTCATGTTGGCCGCCACACCAAAGTTCCCTTGGTCCCTTGGGGAGTGGGTGGATCTACATGCAAAAGCAGATCTAGGCTCAGTGAGGAAAAGCATTTGATGCCCTGAGTTTGATTGTTGGGACCTACATGAAGGAAAAAAGAACGGACTCCTTAGATTGTCCTCTGATCTCTACACATGTGCACTCGAGCACACACACGCTCGCATACACACAAATGTAAAATACAGTAGAATTGCTATGCCTACGCAAAGAACACAGTGTGAACACAAACTTGGGAGCCTCAGAGCATTTCCCCTTTGCTCTCCCATTATGGTGCCAAGCCCTGGCTGCCTTCCCCCATCCCTTCCTTGGCTTTTTCATGTCAAGTATTTGAGTACTGAATTATAATTAACCAAATGTGCTGGCTTGCATCTTTCTGTGTTTGAACCTGACTTGGCTGCTGCTGTACACAAGGCCAATTTCTCTTCATTTTCTTTCAGGCCTTGGGCCCCAAAATTGCTTACCATGTTGCTCAATGGGCCCGTCACTGGGGACAACCAGGCATCTAAATCACACACGTTAGACAAACTGCTTTGTGGGCAGAAACGATGATACCTTCGAAACTGCAAGAAAGCATTTCAAATCTCTATCTTTTTCCCCCAAAGGCTTTTGCATTATTAGGGTGAGACACTAAAATCAAGCCCCTGGCCATTTTAAAGGAGAGAAATGGGGGAGGCCTTCACAACTTCTCTCCATACCAGCTGTTTCTATGACCCCAAAGCCATATGGACTCATCATCACTCTGAACTTTTAGTTAGTATTTATGGGCCCAGTGGGTACTAAATATTGAGGCAAACCAAAAGGCACAAAGCACTGTAATGAAAACATGGCCTAGGGTGTGGCTTTGTTAGACAGACAACTGGACCTGTAGGGATAAGGGGGGCAGAAAGCCAAGCCAGCAGAATCTACAGCTTCTTTCCCTGAAATTCAGTCCAGCCTTTCAAAATCCATCATCCTTCACAAAACTCTTCTTTGCACATGCTCAGAAAAGATGTGCACAAAGAGGCTCATGATGAAACCTTAAACAGAAAATACTCAAAAGCAACCTGACCCTAAACTTCCATCAGCACAAATATGAAACTAATCTAAAGATCAACCCAGGACAACAAGGGCTACATAAGGGTGCCCTGCCCAAAAAGAAAAAAAAAAGTTCATTTATTTATTTTATTTTATGTATGTAAGTGTTTTCCCCTGCATGTATGCATGTGCATCATGTTGCCCTTGGAGACCAGGAAAGGGTGCTGGATCACCTTGATGGTTGTGAGACCCCATGTGGGTGCTGGGAACTGAACCCAGGTCCTCTGGAAGAACAGCTAGTGCTTTTACCGGCTGGGCCACCTCTCCAGCCCCACATCTGCATACTAACAATTAGATCAGGGTAACACTCCTCCATCACAATGAACATTTATCATTTCTTTGTTATATCGGCAGAGCCTCCTGGCTTCAAGACACGTATGAGGCGGCAGAACATAGCATGCTTTTTTCATACTTGCCTAAATAAGTGTACATTGAGCTGACGGACAGGACAGTACAGTAAATACATAAAATAGTAGGAGAGTCATTTATTACCATTATCTATCAAGTATTACCTATAATTGTACATGTTATATTCTCATGGGGTTCACAGTATAGTAGGTTTGTTTAGAACAGCACTGTCATAAATATGTCTATCATGGGTGGTGCTACAAGTTAGAATGGCTGGTGGTAGGCATCATCTAGCTCACTGTGATCCTACTGGGTCCCCACCACATAACTGTCTGTTGTTCTCTGAACACTGAGGTATGACACCCATGTGTACACTTGTATCTGGAGGACCTAAAACATTGTCTGGTGTACATCAGGTACTTGACATATAATCCACTAAATACGTGTATAGTGCACATACCGACACACACACACTCTAACACACACACACACACACACACACACACACACACACACACACACGGACACACACACAGACATACACACACATGCACACACTCACATACATACACTCACACACACACAAATCATTTTTTTAATTGAAATAAAATAAGTATCAAATATTATATATCACATTCTTTATGTAAAGATTAGTGTGTTTTGGTTTAGTTTGGTTTGGTTTTTGAGACATGTGGCACCACATCCAGAAAATTAACTCTTTAAAAACAATAAGTAAGTAAGCAGGTATTGAAGACACTAAACACCATATGAAAGTCATATAAACATTTATTTTATATAAAAGGGCACCAGGTTCCTGGAACTGGTGTTAGATGTTGTAAGCTGCGATAAGAATGCTGGGAACCGAACCCAGGTCCCTATAATAGAAGCAGAAGTTCCTAACTGGTAAACCATCTCTCTAGCCCCAAGAGAGAAAACTTTTTGAAAGAATTCAAAGGTACAGTGGCACATGCCTTCAATCCCAGTACTTGGGAAGCAGAGGCAAGTGGATCTCAGTGAATTCAAGGATAGTCTGGTCTATATAGTGAGTTCTAGAACAGCCAGGGATACACAGTAAAATCCAATCTCAAAAAGAGAAAGAAATAGCCAAATAAAATGACTAGCCCAAACCACCCCAGTTTGAGTGAGCATCCTATAATAGCCACAGGATGACAAAATCATCTAATGATGCAATCAGAACTCATTCCCTGCCCTCCATTGGCTCAAGGTCAGGGCTATCTGTGGGAAGCACTTCAGACCACACTCTTCTCTATTCCATTTCCTCTGGCAGCTCTGGAGAAAACATCTACTCCACATCCGTGGGCAGTGCAGCTGATGGACCCTTCTCCACACTGAAGAGCAAAGCTCACACTCTGAACAGAGGCTTGAAAGGGTCAGGGTGGGGGTAGAACTCATACTGACGTAATCAACAGCTTTCAATCATGGGCTCTTCAAGGTCCTCACCAGGAAGCCTCTTCAAAAATATGAAACAGATTCCCGGAAGAACATCTACTAAAGAAAATTTCCACTCCACTGACACCAGCTCCTGATTACACACCAATTCTCTATGATTGACTGCTCTTAAGGGTCCCCAGAGTCTCAAACCTAAACAGAAGAGGCTGGGTGACTTTCTCCAAGTTCTGCCCCCTCCCACTGCCTACTTGATAATTTGCATATTCAAAAGAAGATGGAGAAATATTCAAACAAATGCAGAGTGATGAGTGATACCTCAAGGACATTTTAAAGACTGTGTTAATTAATCACCATTGATGCTTGTGGTTAACATTTGGTGTCTATTGACAAGCCTGGGGTCCCAATAATTTTGCTGTGGCTGTGATGAAAATCTTTGACAAAGTAACTAAGGGCACAGTCCCTGCCTACAGTCCATCACAGTGGGAAGGAGGAGGGAGAAGTAAATGTTCTCAGCTCACTTTCTCCTTTCCATTGGTCTAGGATCCTACAATTACAGAAGGCAGGCCTTCCTACAGGAAGTGATGTAACTGTAGTGGGTGGGTCTCCCTACAGAGAGTGATGCAATTACAGTCTGCAGGTCTCACTATAAGAAATGATGTAATCACATGGGCAGGTCTCCCTACCTCAATTAACCCAATCAAGATAATCTCTCTCTCTCTCACACACACACACACACACACACAGACACACACGGACACGGGGACACACACACACGGACACACACACGGACACACGGACACACGGACACACGGACACACAGGGACACGGTTTCTCTGTGTAGCCCTGGCTGTCCTGAACTCACTCTGTAGAAAAGATCTGCCTGCCTCTGCCTCCCAAGTGCTGGGACTAAAGGTGTGTGACATCACAGCTCAAGATGACCTTCCCAGGCATCTTTCCCTCCAATGGAGAAACTGAGAGCAGACAAGGAGCACACAAGCCAGTGAAGCCCCTATTAATGGTTTGAATGTGAAATGGTCCCTACAGGTTCCTGTACTTAAATACTGGGTCCCCAGCTAGTGGCACTGTTTTGGCAGAGGTTGGACCTTGAGGGTCACAGCCTCCTGCCCAAACACTTTTTTTCCTGGTCAGCACTGTGCAGCATCTCTAAAATAAGTTTCTGCTGAATGTAACACTTGGGATTCATGTCCTCTGCAGTCTCTTCACACACAGAATGGAGATACTCTGATATAAATCTGAAAAAAAATTCTCTCAGAGGTCCATGTGTTAAAGGTTGAGCCCCAAGCACGGTGCTATGGAGGTGGTGGATCTCTCAGTAAGGAAGTTTCTGTGGGACTTCTCAAACGGTATCCCATAATCCCTGAAGGATGGAGACCACACAGAGCAGTCACCACAGGCAGCAAAAGCCCACCTCCCAGCTAGAAGCATCCTGAGGGTGCGCCTTTGAAAAGGGCCCTCTCCCTCTTTCCGGTTCATTCCTAGCCATGAGGTGAATGCCACACAGTCTTGCCAGGAAGTGTTTGTTGCCTGGTCACAGGCACTAAAGCAACCAAGCATAGACTAAAATCTCCAAAGGAAACTTTCATCTTCTGCACTTTGCAGGTATCCTGGGTGTTTAACAGAAGCTGATTGATAACAGCCAAGAGATCTTACATCCTCAGCTTAAAAAAGCCTTCAAAGCAGCCTCCACTTCAGTACTCTTGGACACTCAGGGCCACTGTGGGGGAAGTCCGGCTTCCTAGAGTCCACATGGGTCAGGGGTTACCCAAACCTTTTCCTAGGTCAGATGGGAAACAGTGTAGGCGTTGGGGAGTCACATGATCTCTGTTCCAAGTATTCTAATGTGACTAAAGCATATGGGTGTGACTAGTTCTGGTAAAGCTTTGTTTATACAAAGGCAGTTTATAGTTTCCAGGTCCGTCCCTATAGAGGCCACAGAGAAAAACCACAGAGAGCCTAAGACTCTGATCTCCATGAAAGAGAGAGGCATGAATAGATGGGCTGAGAACACTTTCATCCCAAAAATCTCAACAGAGTTCAGCTTCCCAGCCAGTGTTATAAACTCTAGGCAAACCATCTAGAATATTCCAGCTTAAGGGGGACTGGAGCCTGCAATTTTAGCCAATACCTCATAGAGCAAAGAAATCCCCAGCTGAATGCAATAAAACCACAGACTCATGAAGAAGCGATACAAAACTATTTTTTTTGACCTCTATGGTTGGAGTGCTTGGTTAGAGGGCCATTTCAGATGAGTTGGTTTCTCAAATATGGCAGTGATTGACTACATGGGCTTGGATGTTGTGGGTGCTTCACAGAGCCCTAGCTAACCCAGTAGCACCTTCCCCTGGCCCTGGCTGTGTTTCTCTAAGAGATGTTAGAGAAGCAGGATGCCCACTGACTGAAAACACTGTGGAAAATACTAAAAGATATGGCACCAGCAACCAACTGTCCCACCACCTGGGAGTCAGGAAAAATCATGAATGCGGTCAAAGTCAGGCGATCCATGACATTCATAGGCCCTAGGTCACTCTGCCTTCATCAGTTGCTTCTCCATTTTAGAAAAATTAAAAATTACATCTTACGGCATCAGTAGTGTAAACAAAACGATCCAGGATGCTAATGGTATAGCTCATTGGCAAAGCATGTGTTTACCATGGAGGGGGAAGAGGAAGAGAGGAAAGAGGAGACACAGATCCAGAATCGTTACTGCATTCATCTATTATCTTGATTTTAAAATTAAGCCACTGAAATAAATTATCTTATTGAATTTAAACACAATGGCTCCTAAGTTCCGCAGTGTTCTGCCTGAAGAACAGGATAGCTCAGAGTGTAAAAACAGAGCCAGAGGACATCACCCCCAACATTTAAGACCCTGGAACCAGCCATGCTGAAGCATCCTTGGATTTCTGTCCCATGAGTCAACATATTTCTCTTTTGAACCGAATTTCTGTCACTTGCAACAAGAAGCCAGGATTAAGTCTGGTTTCCAGGCTACAATTGTACAAATCTACATACACCCCTGGGTCAGTCTTACACAGACGGTGCTTTTCTGTGACTACCACCAATGTCTTCTGCATCCAGCGCCCTGTGTTCCTCTATAGGGAGAGTTGCCGAGACCGAGTTCCCCACTTACACTTCCGAACAAAGCTGCTCACATGCTTCATCTTCATCAGGGCAGGCTGGCTGCACTCGTCAAAGAGAACGAAGAGGGCGTCTAATATCCCCTCCCGGGAAATAGCCTGCTGCCGTTGAGTCATGGGGCCCGGCTTCCCCTAAAAATGGCAAACAGCAGATGGAGATTCTGTCAGTAATGAAAAGCTTCGATCAATAACATCCACGCAGAGTAAATCACAAGCAACCGACTCAACTAACTATTCACAACACACTGACAATGATTCTGGAGCCATTAAGTGATGATTTGTATGGGTCCATTGCTGCAGGGTTTTTTCACCTAACTCTGGTGGAGACGTCATGCCAAGAGCTCCATCCCTGCAAAGCAGTCTTCCTTTATTGAATCCGAGCTTCTTGGAACATTTCCTGTGGACCCTGCAAGTTCTGAGATGATAGCACATCTCTCCAATAGGAATTGGTGATTGACATCCCTTCCCTGTGTGGCTAGAGGCTTGCTAACACACCCTCAGCCTCTTCTAGCTCATCAAGTAGTAGGAATGGCTGCCTACAGTGAAGCTGAATTTATTCATGATCTGTGGGATCGGTTACAGATTGGCAGACTGTGTCTAGCCCACAAACATGTTTTGTTTGGCTTGAAGGATTTAAAATAATTTGAATTATCTGCCAATATTTTTAAATCAGATTTTACACACACACTCACACACTCACACACACACACACACACACACACACACACACACACCAGAATGTCTGTCTTTTCTTGAAACGCTAGTCAATATTGGCCTGTTCTGTCTGGTGACAAAGCAGGAGCTAAGTGATGCCACCCTCTTGGTGAGTGCTGACTAGACTTCCGGTTTTCTGTCCAGCCAGCTTGATTCATTTATGGCCACTGTCTGACCTCTCAAGAGGTGAATTGGCAACCCCTGGTTTAGAGCAATGATTTCCATGTGAGGCCATGGACCGTGGTGCAACCTCTCTGTAAAAAACAGTTAAAGGATGGAGGTACAGAAAGGAGATTTTTTAAGAGTTCAGAGGCTAGAGAGATGGCTCAGGTGGTAAGGCGCCCTTCACACAAGAATAAGGACCTGAGTTTGGATCTCCAGAGCTCATGTAAAATATCTGGGCATAGTGGCAAATGCCTGTCACCCCAACACTGGGAATGGGACATGGATTCCTGAAGCTTATTGGCCAGTTCATCTAGTTCATCATCTAATTGATGAGCAATCAAAGATCCTATCTCAAAATATTATAGTGGAGATCAACCAAGGAAATATACCCAATGCCTACAGTGGGCCTGCCCACACACACACAATTCCAATACATCCAGGCTTGGTGATACAAATCTATAACTCTAGCATGTGGGAGCCTGAGGCAGGAGGATTATAAGTTCAAAAGAAGCTAAATGACAGACTCTCAAAAACTAAAAAAAAAAAAAAAAAAAAAAAGGACAAAAGAGGCCACTAATGGTTCCTGGCACATGCCACATTTTGCTTCAGTATCCACCATCTACTTGCACAGGTGCCATCCCTGACACTCACTTTAAACAGCAGAGAACGACACAAATGGCATTGTGCTGGCACAGGGTACAGCCTCCAAGAAACCAAACAGCTACTATGCACAGAAGTTTAGGTGGCATTTAGGATCTGGCACACTAAACCCCATGGGCCAAAAACAAGGCCCATTGCCTGAAACAGAAGTTCTCTGTTGGAAAGTAGCTATGCCCGCTCCTTTACATTGTATCCATGGCAAATTTGGCGCCACAGTGGCAAAGTTGAATAGCTGCAGCCAATGACCCAAGTAATGGGAAATTTTTTATTACTTACAGGGGGAGGGAGGCCGCTAAGGGAGCCTAGGTAAATAAATAAAAGCATGGAGAGGCCACGTGAGGGTGGAGTGGTGACTCAGCAGGAAAAGCCTACTGACCAGAGTTTGATATCTGGAATCCACATGTAACCCTAGCACTCTTGGAAAATAAGAGGTGGAGGCAGGAGAGTCAAAGTCTGCAGGCCAACAAGTCAGGAATATACTGCTGGCAAAAGAGACCCTTCCTCAAAACTAGGTGAGAAGGACCCCTGACTCCTCAAAGCTGCTCTGACATCCCTACGCAATGGCATGTGCACACATGTGCCCAAGATCACAGAAGCATGTGAGCACACATAAATAAGAATAAATCATTTCATTACAAAAATAAACAGAGGTGCCGCGTCAGCGCCTAGATTCTGTTGACCCAGATGTAACCTCAGCTGACTGTGGACTAAGTAACTCCTGCTGATGCCATGGGGTAGAGCAAAGCCACCCACAGAAGTTCAGCAACTGCTGGGTTTTATTGTTTGTTTGTTTGTTTTGAAACAAGGTCTTATTTTGTAGCCCTGGCTGGCCTGGAACTTGCTTTATAAACCAGGCTGGCAGACCTTCCACTCACAGAAAGCCACCTGTCTCTACCGCCCACAAGATGGGATTAAAGGCATGTACCTCCATTTTTTTTGCTGGAAAACCTGCAAAATCCTAGAAGACGTCACTGTGCCTTTAAGCTTTAGGGTTTGTTATACAACACCAGGAAGCATAAAAGAGCAGCTGCATTTGAATCACCAGAGAACCACAAAAGAACAGATTCTTTGGCCCTATTACCAGCCTCCTGAATTAATTTTTTTTCCTAGATTAGAGTTTAGAACTGATTTTTAACAAATTCCCCAGGAGACTCAGTCAAATTGGGAACTGCTGGGCCTTCCTGCCTGACCCTTTGGTTGCCTCTAACTCTGGAAAATGAGACTCTATTTCTCTGTTCACCTGAGAGTTAAACCCAGGTAGACGTGAGGTTCCCAGAGACTCAAGGAGGCTTGAGCTCAGAGCACCCTATCGCACCTTCTCCAAAAGCTCAAGAGACTAAAACTTGAAAATGGCCCTTTGTTCTGATGTTTTTACTGACTCTCTCCATGTTTCTTAAAACGCCCTTTCTTAGGAAATGAAAATACCAGAAAGTAATAGCTTTTCCCTTTTATTGGTTTTCTACATCTTTGCTTCGCAAAATAAAAAGCTGGCAATGCCTGGGCCGCCTGGTGGTTTGTGAGATTTCTGTGCCTCTGGAAGTCTGCCAAGCACTGAAACAGAAGTGCCCTGTGTAGGAGGGAGCCACACCGGCTGAGACCTAGTCTAAAGGACATACCTTAATAGAAAACAAACCAGCCACTGTTTCTAACCCTCAGGGTGGCAGCCCTGCATGGGGACAGTACAGCAGCCTCAGCAGGCACATGAGGCTGATGTCTGGGATACCTAGACAATTTGCCACACCACTTTTCCTGGAGCAGGAGGCACTAATTGCTGTGGTCTGCCTGGTTACCCTCCAGGGGTTCGTGTGCTGCAAGCTTGGGCCACAGTGTCAACACGGGGGAAGCTTTTAAAGGTGGAGTGGGCAAGGAGGTCACCTGATCTTCTAGAGGGGGTGAGACATTTATCTGGCCTCCAAGAGACAAAATGCTTTTCTTTGGGAGCTGGGAGCAGGGTGTTAAAATGGGGGTAGAGGGGGTCCTGGTCTTCTGCTTCCTCTCTTGCCCATGCAATTTCTGCACACCATTCTACAAGTATGGTGCCACTGTTATCAGGCCCTCAGCTAAGCCAAGCAGATGCCATTGGTATACTTTTGAGCCAGCAGAACTGTGAGCTATGGAACCTCTTTTGTTTATAAAACACACACCCTCAGGTACATTGTTAATAGCAAAAAAATAAATAAAAATAAATAAATAAATAAATCAACTAAAGTCACTCAGCATTAAAAAAGGGTCCTGGTTTGCTTTCTACTTCTGGGACAGGCACCATGACCAAAAGCAAGATAGGCCAGGAAAGGGTTCATTTCAGTTTACAGCCCATCATGAAGGCAAGCCAGAGCAGAAACTGAATCAGAAGCCATGGAAGAACACTGCTTACCGGTAGGCTTGCTCCTGGTGGCTTGCTCATCCTGCTTTGTTTATACCATTGGAGACCACCTGCACAGGGGATGGCACTGCCCACTGTGGGCTGGACCTTCCCACATCAATCATTAATCAAGAAAATTTCTCACAAGCTTGCCTACAGTAGGCCAAGCTGATGAAGCATTTTTCTCAGTGGAGGTTCCTTCTTCCCAGGTGACTCTAGTATGTGCCAAATTGACCAAAGCCACCAGCACTGAAAGTTTTGCTCAGAACCCTCTCCATTAAACACGCTAGTAATGTGACCCAGGGTCACGTGATCAGCCTTTGAACTAAGACAGTTCCAAAATGTCACCTGTGTGACTTTAGACAAGTCCCATGTTTAATCATATTCAAACTGTAAATAACAGTTCTTACCATTAGCTATGAGGCTGGATTGAGAAACATAACTTTGACAACATTAAGTCCTCTTTTTTAATTTTATTTTATGTGTACAAGTGTTTTTCCTACATGTCTGGTACCCTCAGAGTATAGAAGATCAGAAGATCCAGGGGAACTGCAACTATAGCCAGTTGCAAGCCACCATGTAGGTGCCAGGAAATGAAATGAGGTCCTCTGGAATAGCAGCCAGTGTTCTTAATAACAGGGACATCTCTCCAGCCCCATATCACAGCACTTAATACATGAATACGTTTTTATAATTAGTTGGGAGTATGTTTTAAGTAAAGTCATCAAGGGTCCTGTATGTGACAGCATTCAGTAATTAAGGTCACAGAGAGCATTCATCAATGAGAACTTTTTCCACAGAACCCAAGCTACCACTGTTTTAACATCCCCAAAACTAACATGGGGGGGGGGGATGTCAGCAAGAATATTAGCAGTTATCATACAGGCATCCCACATATAAGTATTGGTAAGTAGATGGAGATCATAGTGATTATGACCATAGTATGTGTGATGATTCCTGTTGTGAATGTGACACTCCTTAGAATGGCATTCCTCACTGCCTGTGAGGGATTATCTTGATTCCATTAACTGAACGTGAAGACCCACCTCAATGGTAGGCAAGACAGGATTGTTCCCCAAACAGGGGACCCTGGACTGTGTAAATAAATGGAGGATGAAGGACTTAGATAACTGCACAGGTCACGTGAACGGCTTTCTCAGGCCAGCCTGAGTTCAAGGCCAGCCTGATCAGAGTGAGTTCCAGGACAGCTAGGACTGTTACATAGAGAAACCAAATAAATAAATAAAAAGCAGATTCAAAGAGGGTGGAATTAATTTGTCCAAAGCAGCACAACTAACATGTTTTTCAAATGTCAATCTTAACCGCTCTCTGTTTGTCCCTTGATTTGTGAATACACAGGCCAAGCAAGGATCCAATTTCATCAAATGCTCCACACACATCATAAATAAAGGAATTAGAAAACTGCTTGGGAATAATTTCATGGCATCCATTCATGAAGGAAATGTTAGGTGTCTCACAAGGGATGTGGTTACACAGGTGTGGTATTTAATCTAAAGAGCAGATGACAGACACCAAGCTTGGTGACATACCCCTTTCATTCCAGCACTCAGGGGCACAGGCACATGGATCTCTGTGAGTTCGAGGCCAGAATGGTTTACATACTGAGTTCAGGACAGCCAGAAATATGTAATTAGAAAAAAAAAAAAAAAAAAAAAGAGTAGACACCCTTTGTATGAGGAAAGTTTATGTGTATGCTGGGGCCAAACAGAGGGTTCAGCAGCTGAAGTGCTTGTTCAGGGCTCTATCAGAGGACCACAGTTTGGATCCCAGCATCCAGATCAGGCAGCTCACAAACACCTGTAACTCCACCTCCTAGGGATCTGAAACCTGTTGCTGGCCTCTCTCTGGGTACCCAGACAAAAAGACACAACACAGACAGATAGAAAGACAGACAGACAGACACACACACACACACAACACACACACCTCAGAAGTAATTTTGATTTTAAAAAGTCCCTCATTCCTCTTTCTTTAACTGAAAGGGCAAAGTTTAAGTGTGAGGTGTGAGAAATGATGAGGAGTCCCAAGGGCAGGTCCAGCCATGTAACCATCTGCACAGTGGCACCTTTGTCCAACTCAGTCAGATCATATAAAACAACAAATGGGATTCCCCCAAGAATATTAGTCTCAACACATAATACAATCAAAGGCGGCTACCAGAGCAGACACTGGTGTGCGTCATTGGCAGGCAACTTCTTACCTGGAAGAAGGCATTTAGCCTGGAGGCCCGACTAGCAATGGGCTCGGAGGCATCGGCGGCATCCAATGGGTTCCGGACTCCATATTTGAACTTCAACATTTCTCCGCTGACTCTGAAGGACATTAGAGAAAGTCAAGTGTATACTGACATTTAGGGCAAGAAAGGCTTGACAGGGTCCTATCTCCCTAAAGACATCAGGATGAGGAAGGCCCTTCCAGCCTCCACAGCACTTGCCAGGTACGTGGTGCATACATACATGCAGGCAAAACACTCATACACATAAAGAATAGAAATAAATCATTTTTAAAAGAACTAAAAGCTATTGTTGGTCTAGCCAGATGACAGCCTGTAAGCCACTCTAATAAATCCCCTTTTAATACAACTTCATTCTATTAGGTCTGTTCCTCCAGCGAATCCTGATTACTACAAATACCTAACACCTCATATGCTAACTCTCAAAATTAAAAAAGTATATAAAAAGTAATATTTACAAGTTACAAAATAAAAACTCTTGTCTAGATGTAATGTGTGAACCAAGGCCTGAAGGGGATGACCAGCCAGCCCTACAGATTATCTGGGAAAGAACAGTGCACTGTCCCTGGGAGTACAGAGGTCAGGAGTCCTGAGAAAGGACTCTTGACTTAACACAGCAGAAAGGCCAGAGGGCTACAGGGAGGCCAGCTCAGGCAAAAAAGAGGATGAAGATTCTGTAAAGACGTTAAATAAGTTAATATCGTACAAATAATGGGAAGCACCACGGGCAAAAACACAGGCAAGCTTACAAGAGGCAGAAGCTTCAGGGACTCAGTCCTCTTTAAGGAGCCCTGGGCCCGGAGCGGAACATCCTGGGTTTCCTTCCACAGACTCCAGGCTTCCCCCAGCACACACCAGGGCTGAACCTATAGATACCCAGGGCTATGGCCATAGACCCGGGAGCTACACCCATAGACCCAAGGTTGAACCCACAGACCCAGGGCTGAACCATAGACCCTGGGGTTGCACCTACAAACCCCAAAACTGCATTCACAGACCTAGGGTTGAACCCACAGATCCCGAGGCTATCCCAGCACACCGGGACTGACCCTCGTGGGCTCCAGCGATTCTGAGGCTCCTAGTCGGAGGAGGGAAAGCGAGCATCAGTATGGACGGGGGCCAGCCGTAGAGACCCGGGAAAGGAGACTCCCCTCCCGACCCTCTCCACGCACACACCACAGGACCCGGACTCACATTCTGCAGACCCCCGGCTTACACTAGCAGCGTTGCGCCCTGAGCCTCCCGCCCCAGAGTTTGAGGAAAACGGCGTGGGTGGGTCTCAGCCGCGCCCCGACCAATCAGCGCTCGTCATCTCTGATGGACAGCGGGGGTCTCCTCCAGGACCCGCCCTTGTCTTGGAGGGCTGGAGGAAGTGAAATGAGAAAACCAATCAGATCTTTCCTTCCCTTGACTGGTGACCAATAGAAAGAGGGAGAGGGAGTTCGGGCGGGGCAGGACTGGGAAGTTTGAAATTGGCGGTTCTTAGGATGCTGTGTTTGGAGTGTGAGGAGGCCCGTGCGGAGCCTGGGCTGCTGTCCTTTGCAGTCCCTGCGGGGAGCCTGACCGCTCTACCTGGACCGCCTGCCCCTGCTAGGGATGTTAGGAACCAAACTCCAGTCTTTTGCAAGAATGCACTCAACTTAGCCATATCTCCGGCCTAATTGGGCGCTCCGGTTACTTGAGGAATCTGGGGGCTCTGCGGTACTGCTGTGCAGGGAGCGTGAACTGCCTGCCTAGTCGCACCTCTGGTTTGACCCGCAGCAAGAAGATGAAGATGTCCCCACAAACACATGTAAATTTAGTATAGTTATGCTAAGATCATTAGGTCGCCCCTTCCTCCAATTGACAAAGCCCAATCAATGACTTTCAGTGTATGGAAAGTGTCCAGCCATGTTAGCAATCGGGGAAAAGTGAAAGGTGTGCTAGGTCTGTTTTGTAAATGCTATTTACATTCAGACAGAGAGAGGAAGGGAGTTAGAGTGTGAATTAGCCTTAAGGGGCAATCTCTGTAAAGGAGTTTGGTATTTGTAACATTGAGGCTCTGTGCACTCTGATTACTAAGGATGGCTTCTCTACATCAGTTATGAAACTACGAAACACAAGAAAGCAAGGTCAAAATAGTTTTTGTCCCACACAACAGCTTGTCTAGATGGCTCAGCGACACTTCCAGGGGGCCTTGCTTTGGTTTCCAGCACCCACTTCAAACCCCTCACAATTTCCTGCAATAGTTTGCAAAGGAACAAGTGACCTCCCTGGGCCTCTTCAGGGTACCTGCACTCCCCCAGTGCAATCCACAGACAGACAGACACACAGATACTGAGTTAAAAGAGACTGTATTACAGATGTATAATACTTAGACAGTAAAGCCAGGAGAAGAGGCACCTGGGTTAAAATGGAGGTTTTTCAAAGGACCATGAGAAAGACAGTGATCTATTTCTTGACCTGATGAGAACATAGATATTGTTTTCTTAAGTATACATTTAGATTTTCCTCTGTTCAGGAATGAAGAGCCCATTCCTCTTTCAGAAGACTCAAGTCTGGTTCCCAGCATCCATGTCAGGTCATTAACAATCAGCTGTAACTCCAGCTCCAGGAGATCCAAAGCCCCTTCCTGACCACCATCTCCCATACTTCCATACAGACCCACACAAAGCCATATAATTTTAAAAAATAAATAAATAGTTGGGCACAGTGGCCCACACCTTTAATCCCAGCACTCAGGAGACAGAAACAGGTAGATCTTTCTGTTCAAGGCCAGCCTGGTCTACAGAGTGAGTTCCAGGACAGCCAAGGACACATAGACAAACTCTGCCTCAAAAAATAAGTAAATAAACAAACAATCATTTGTTTTCTTGTGTGTTAAGAAAAACTGTAGTAGCCCATCAACACTTAAATTTTTTTTTAATGGAGTTTCATGAAGCCCAGGCAGGCCAGCCTCAATGTACAATGTTGACTTTTAGCTCTGAGCCTCTGCCTCTACTTTAAGTGGTGGGTTTACAGGTGTGTGCCTTTAAAACACTAGTGCAGGTGGTGTGTAGATCAAGCTTTCTTTTTGAAATTGAAAGAACACTGTAACATCCAACATAATCCTGAAGCAACTCTCAAGTAGACATTATGATAGTACTTCAGCTTTACCAACAGAGTCGTTCACAATTAAAGAAATTAAGCCTCAGAGGTTGGAGAGCTATCAAGAGTGTTCACTGTTCTTTTAAAGAACCTGAGTTTGGTTCCCAGCACCCAGGTCAGGTGACTCACAGCAGGCTGTAACTCTAGCTCTAGGGTATCCAATGCTCTTTTCTCGCCTCCATAGGTACCTGCACTCACAAGTGTACACAACACAACACACACACACACCATAAAAATAAATGTTTAAAAAGAAATTAAGCTAAAAAGCAGAAGTTCGGCCATGAGGCTAGACTGGAAAGTTGGGGCCAAAAATCTCATACAACAGTAGCATGTGCCTGTAACCTCAGCACTTAGAAGACAAGAGAACTGAGAATTCAAAGTTACCCTGACTACACACTGAAAGTGCAGACAGCCTGTTCAAAAGAAAAGAAGAAGGAGCAGGGGAGGAAAATTAAGTCACTCACTAGTAAGCACTGGGGTTAGAGTTTGTACTGGGTTCTATCATTCTAAACCCTTTGTTTGAAGACTGGGTATCTCTGTCCTAGAACTTGCTTTGTAGACCAGGCTAGCCTTGAACTCAGAGATCTGCCTCCTGAGTGCTGGAACTGAGGGTGTGTGTCACCTCTGTCCTGCTCTAAAACCCATTTTTCTAACTCCAAGTTGCAATGACTACTATTTTTGGCTGTCCCAGCACCTAGCACAGAATAGGTATGTATGAGTATGTTCAGACTGAAAGACTAACCATTGGTATCCACACTGGAACCAGCAGAGGAGGTTTAAAAACTACTAACCCATGGGTCAGTGAGATGGTTGAGCTTGTAAGGGTGTCTAAAGTCAAGCCTGATGAACTGAGTTCAGTCCTTGGAACCCACATGGTAGATGGAAAGAGCACACCAGTTCTCACCAACTGCCCTCTGATCTCTATGTACATGCCAGGCCATGCTCTTCTGTGTGTGCTTGCACACACGCACAAATGTAAACAGAATTTAAAATGTAAAAAATAAATAAATAAAAATGCATGGAACTCACCTGCTTCCAGCCTAGTTTTACTTAGTTCTAAACTTGAGGTTTTTATAAAGCCTCCTAAGTGACTCCTACATGTAATGCACAGCATCCCGAGGGACCAGAAGCCAAGAGACTGGAGGCACGGCTAAGGATGTATTGGAATCCTTTTTGTGAATCCGTGCACTCGAAGCATGCCCATCCCAGACTCACCGTAAATTAATACACTGGCAATGTGGCTACATCATCAGTCTTTAGATTCCTCTCTGAAGGGAGAACCGCTCTCAAACTTACCTACAATACTTTTAGCTCCCTAGCTTCTATCCTAGGATCTGCCATGGTGAAATCTACAGAAGGTGATTGTTGGAAAATTTAACACAAGAAACCAGGAGGGGGTCTGCAGCGCAGTGGTGCACTGAGTTCTTATACTTGCCAGGTTCTGAGTTTGACCTTCGGCAGCACATTAGAAGGTGCCGGGAGAGGTGGCTCATACCTTTAAACCCAGCACTAAACATTCTTGAGGCTGAGGCAGATGGAGCTCTATGGGTTCAAGGCTAGCCAGGTCAAAGTAAGTTCTGTGACAGCCAAGGCTACATGATGCAACTGTGTCTTGGAAATAAACAAACAAAACACAGTATATGTGGTGGGAGGGGGAAAAGGAGAAACTGGGAAGTGCTAGGCTGATCTCAGCTTAGTTAAAGGGTGGACTTTAACATAAATATTTCACATTTTCGTGATGGACACTCCTATACAGGTAGATATACAAAAAAGGCAGACCTACACACTTAATCCCAGCACTTGGGAAGAGAAGACAGGAGGATTGGAACCAGCCTCCGCTACATAGCCAATGTGAGACCAGTTTGAATTATGAGATCCTGTCTCATAGGTGTGCGTGCCCCTCCCCCACCCCCACCCCACACATGCATGTGTGTGTGTGTGTGTGTGTGTGTGTGTGTGTGTGTGTGTGTTCATGCTTGTGATGGCTAAGAGAGATGACTTAGTTGGTAAAGTGCCTGAAATATATGCAGAGAAGCCTGAATTCAAACTCCAAAGCCAAACGTGCCATACACTTGTAAACGGTGCTGGGGAGGTGGAGAGGGAAGGATCCCTGAGACTTGCTCAAACCTATTTACTGAATCTGTAGAACTTGGTTCAAAGAGAGACCCTGACTCAAAAATAACAAAGTAGAGTCAGGTGTGGAGGCACAGTCCTTTAATCCAAGAGTGCAGAAGGGAGAGGCAGGTGGATCTCTGTGAGTTCAAGGAGAGGCTCCAAACCTACACAGAGAAACCCTGTCTTGTAAAAAAAATAAAAATAAAAAAAATAATAATAATAGTAAATCTCCATGTTGTTATTTGCTGGTGTTCCAAAAACAAAAAACAAAAAACAAACAAAAGGGGAACTCAAAATGATAAGACTCTTTTAATTCTCAAAACCTACCTAAAGTGTGACATGCCACACTTCCAATCTCCCCTAAATAGTGCCACCAACTGGGGACCAAATATTCAAATGTCTAACTAAGACTCTGAGGGACATGTTAACCAGACCAACACACACAACAAATGTTCTTAACTGCTGGCAGCAAATGCTCTCTCCAACTGCCATGCTGGACCATCTCTCCAACCCTCATATAAAGGTTTGATTTATGTACAAGATCCTGGGAAAGAAGTGATTGACAGGAGCATAGACTTCCTGCCCGTGGTTATACCACAGAAGAAAATGCCTTCCTCCCCCAGAGAACATTAACTGCCTATAGATACTAGAAGAGGAAGTTCAAGAACACAAAGGCATTGCTAAACCTAACTTTGGAAGATCACAGCAGAACCTGTAGAGAGTTCTCCCTCATAGACGCCCACCCATCCCTGACATTCTCCACATAGTGGTACATTACAATTGATGATGGGATGCCAGGAGCATCCAAAGTCCATCATTTGTATTCACAAATGTTCACAAAATGTGGAATAATGCTGTCAGGAACATGTGGTATTCCTTTGTTTCTTTGTGGACATTGGCTATAGTTATTCTATGTTTAACCTTATATCATGGGTTTGGACAATGTACAATGGTGTGTAGCCACCTAACAACATCATACAGAATAGTTTCACATCCTTAAAAATCCTCTGTGTTCCACATAGTGGGACTAAGGACTACCTCTTACACCCATTTGATGTGAAAATTCCCATAGAACACATTACATAGAATTTATTTAAACCAATAGGAGCTTATAAATGAACAAAAATACATTTTCAGAATTTTAACTCTGCCAGCAATCCCCCCACCCCACCCCAGGGTTTCTCTCTAACTCCCCCGACTATCCATCCTTTTGCCTCTGCTTCCCAAGGGCTGGGATTAAAGGTGTGTGCCACCACCGCCTGGTTGACAATCTTAATGGATTGTTACAAACCTTCACTCTAAACCTAACACTTTTCAAACGCTTTCTCCAGGTTTGAGTGGGTAGTTTTGAATCTCTGTTTTCCTTCTTAAGCCATAGATAAAACTTCTAGCAAGGAAAGCTAAATTTTTCAAAACATAATTAAATGACAACTGGCTTCTCTGCTACTTGATTATAGCTAATTTTCCATGATGCTCTGACTTATCAGTTAATTTGTGTTTCTTCAGTAATGCCTCTGGCATCGGGCCGGGCATGGCTCACACCTGTAACCCAAGGACCGTGAAATGAAAGCAAACATGTCTCCATAAATTCAAGGTCAGCCTCGGCTACATGGTGAGTTCTAAGCCAGGTTGAGAATAGCCTGAGATCCTGTCTTAGCTAACAAGATGAAGAGAAGTGGGGTGATGGCTCAGTTGGTCAAATGGCATGAGAACCTGCAGCTAGACTCTAGCAGTGATGGAAAGCCAGGGGCAGCAGCCTGTGCCTGCCTTCCAGCCTGGGAAGGCAGAGACAGAAGGTTGGCTGTAACCTGGTGGCCAGTAACTCTAATAACTGATTATGTGTTAATGCAGAGAAGCAAGTGAGAAAGACACCTGAGGTCAAACTCTGACAGACCGAACAACAGACAGACATACACACACACACACACACACACACACACACACACACACACACACATCTTATGAACCTAAAACAATCCTGTTGGTTTGGTGGCACACACCCTTAATCCAGCATTTAGGAGGTAGAAGTAGGCTGGTATCTAGGAGTTCAAGGCCAGTCTGATCTATGTGGCAAACTGGTGAGACTGTGTCTCAGAAAAAATAATAATAGTAGTAGTAAAATGAAAATTCCTTCAGCCTGCTGGCTTCAGGATAGTGTCACAATTCCCAATTCATTACAATACAAAATGCTCAAGCATATAAAACTCACATCAACTTTTCTCTGAGGGCAACTAAGGAAAAAATGTCATCAAATCCCCGTAGTGGCCCAGCTCTTCTTTTCCTGGATACTTAACATAATCATTACTGACGATGGACTAGAAAACTGTATGTGACAGAGACTGGATGAATGTCAATCTCTCAAAGCTGATGAAAAGCACACACTGTGTCTTGCTCCTTGGCCGAGCTCCAAGAGGACAAACACCCAGCCCTCCGCTTATGATTAAATCTGCTCCATGCCTTTCAGTAGGGCTCATTTTAAGTCTGCATATAATAGTAATTTTAAATAAATTGTAATAAAAATTCCAATTTTTTGTCAACCTAATACTCATTTTTAAGCCTTCTCCTGTGCCTACCCACACTCTATTACTAAGTCCATCTTGTTCCAGGCAAAGATCTTCCATATCTTGCACGGTGTCTGGCTCAGTAAGATTGTACTTGCCTAACAGTGGAAGATACCAACAAAAGCTATTTACAAAACAGACAGGAGCCAAGTACAGAGGTGCATACTATGACCCCGGTCCTAGGAGGCAGAGGCAGAAGGGTTAGACGTTTAAGACTAGCATGTGCTACACAGAAAGACTGACTCCAAATTAAATAGAACAAAACAAGGAACCAGAAGATAAATAGGGAATTCAGAGACTAGAACAATCCCATTACTTCTTAACCTGGAAGAATATGAAGCTGCATCAGACATGGAGGGAGGGTTTATTCATTTATTCGCTCACTCATCCGCTTCTCAGATGCTGCTATTCACTGACACTGTTTTGAGTGTTAGAACAGCAGGAGATAAACAAAACACCCTCATCAGCCTGTGAGTACAGCTGGGAGGTAGAACATTTGCCTGGGGGAACAAGGCACTTCCATCCCCAAACACAAGCCCAAGCTGTGACACTCGCATTCTAGTGAGTGAGGTGAACAATAATCATGGTTAGTAAGTAAAATGAGCCACCACAAGAAAGGGCTCAGAGTTCAGAAGGTGTATGTGTAGGGGGGTGATTATAATCTTCAATAACGCCCAAGGACAGCATTGTTGAGAGGGTGACATTCTACTAAAGAAACCTTCTCCCATATAGGGTAAAAGCACAGGTACCTGGAGAAAAGCCCTCAGATATCAGGATGGGGAGGCGGTATAGCCGTAAGCAGGCTAAACTGCCCCTCCCCCCATGGACTCATGTATTTGAATAGGGAATGACATTATTAGGAGGTGTGGCCTTACTAGAGGAAGTGTGTCACTGGGGGCAGGCTCTGAGGTCTCAGATGCTCAAGCCTCTCATTGTCCCTTCCTGCTGCCTGCAGATCCAGATGTAGGACTCTCAGCTCCTTCTCCAGCACCACGTCTGCCTACATGCCGACATGCTTCCCTCCATGATGATAATGGACCAAAACCTCTGAAATGTAAGCCACCTCAATTAAATGATTTCCTGTGCATGCTTTGGTCATGGTGTCTCTTTATAACAATAAAACCCTAAGATAAACATTGCTTTTTTTTTCTTTTTTTTAAGTTCCAAGAAAATGAAGATTGATTGTTGGTTTATTCTGGAAGAATCCATTTCCTGGCCTTTTCAACTTTGAGAAGCCAACCATGTTCTTTGAGTCCTGGCTCCTTTTAAATTCTATTTTAAATATATTTATGTGAGTATGTGTGAGCGTGTGGAGGTCAGAAGACAATTTATAGAAATTAGTTCTATCCCTTCCAACATGTGGTTTTCCCAGGAACAAATTTCAGTATCTTGACAGTCCATAGTTCCTTTCTCTGTCTTCAAATCATCAAGTTTGGTTAAGAGCACTGGCTGCTCTTCCATAGGACCCAGGTTTGATTCCCAACACCCACATGTTGGCTCACAAACCACCAGTAATTCCAATCCCCTGGGGGTCTGCTGCCCTCTTCTGGCTTCTGCAGACACGGCAAATGAGTGGTACCCATCCACACATGCAAGGAAAACATCCACACGTATAAGATTTAAAAAAAACAAAAAACAAAAAACTAAGTCTTAAAAAATGAAAAATCAGCAAGAGAATAAATGCAAGGCCCTATCTCAGAAAAAAAAAAATGTTGTTTTTTGGCAACCCGATAGATTATAAAATGCTGTTTAGTTTGGGTCTTTACATGTTAAGAGTCAATTCTGTGTATGACAGGTGCTCTGAGTCAATGAATTCTGGTGACAGAATCCAGGGCCTTGTACATGCTGAGTATATGCTCTGCTCTTCCGCTGAGATTTTTTTTTTTTTTTTTTTTAAGATTGGGGCTTCAAGTAGCCCAGGTTTTTTATCCAACAATTCCAGATCTGCTCTGAGGATTATAGTAAGTGCCATCACTCCCAGAGGCCAACTTTAAGCACTCTGAAATTTCATACAACATTGGATTGATCCTGTTATGTCTGGATTATTTTACTTCATTCATTTTCATATTTTGCCTTTGTATCAGAACTTCATTCTATGTTATAAAAAATATTTCATAATAAACCATAGTTAAAATATTTTTATTATTGCGTATGTGGTGTGTGTGTGTTTGCTTGTGGACCCATGTCATGAGATGTCTGTATGCCTGTGTGGAGGTCAAAAGACAATTTGCAGAAATAAGTCTCTCATCCCACCATGAGGGTGGGGGTCCAACATAGGTCATCAGGCTTGGTGGTAAGTGCCTGTATCTGATGAGCCATCTTGCTGGCCCAGTACCATGCTCTCATTTTTTTATTTGTTTATTTCTTTGAGACAGGGTCTCACTATGTAGCTCTGGCTATGCTGGAACTCATTTTGTAGACCAGGCTGGCCTCAAACTCAGAGATTCATCTGCCTCTGTCTCCTGAGTTCTGGAATTAAAGAAGTGCATCCTTATACATGGGCCAATACAACGTTTTAAAAATGTGTGCTGCTGGTGACTGACAGTTGTGATGTTTCCACCTTTGGGGATTTTCTTTCTAAATCTCTCTCTCTCTCTCTCTCTCTCTCTCTCTCTCTCTCTCTCTCTCTCTCTCTCTCTCTCTCCCTCTCTCTCTCTCTCACACACACACACACACACACACACACACACACACACACACACACATCATACACACACACACACACACAGAAAGAGAGAGAGGTAGTGAGGCCAGAGGAGGGCTTGGGCTCCCCGGAGCTGGAGTTACAGGCAGTTGTGACCTTCTGACATGGAGCTGGGAACGGAATTGCTCTTGTCCATGGGGAAAGCAGCAGGCATTCTTGAGCACTGGGCCATCTTCCCAGCCCTGTCTCCACCTTTGGAATGACCACTAGTGTCTAGGCATCTGTTTGACTCTACTCCCATTCTTTATTTGTTCAAAACATGGTCTCTCTATGTAGTCCTGGCTTTCCTGGAACTCTCGCTGAAGACCAGGCTGGCCTCCAATGCCCTGAGATGCTCCTTCCTCTACCCCAAAGTTCTGGGATCAAAGGCGTGCACCGCCACACTTGCCCCAGCTTCCAATGCTTTGGGGTTTATGATGAGAAATGGAATTGCCGGATCTTACGCTAAATCTGTTTGACATTTTGAAGAGCCACGAGTGGTTTTTTCCCAGTGGCCTCACCTTTTACAATTACCAGCAGATGGAGCAAGGCGCTAGTCTCTACACCCTCACCTACATTACTTACCCTCCATATTTTAAAATATCAAGTAGCCATTCGCATGGGCGTGACATGGTATCTCATTGCACCCACTTGTTCATTTCCAAATGTTTAAAAGTCGTCCTTTCCTGTATTTTCCACCCCCTTGTTTATTTTAAGCATCCTTTGCTTAGTAATAATCTTTTTTTCTTTTGGGAGGCAGCGATTTCTCCGGATCGCACTCATCCCGCGCTATGTAACGTTCACCTACACTTCTCCAGCCACCGCGCTCCATCTAGACCTCCTGAAGCCCCGTGGCTTGCTTTGTGTTTTGCCTCACCAAAGCTAAAGCGCTATCTAGTGGTCTGAACATGCAGCTGCAGGGGCAATCCGTCTTCCCTGTGCGGGTCCTGATTGGGTGCTTGATATATATTTTATTTACCATCTGTTGGAGCTATGAAAGGCTAGGTCTAGGTCTAGTGTACAAGTACACAGGTAGGTTTTCACCTCAAATGGCAAGGACTTCTCCAGAGTCCTCATAATGGTTCTCTTTCTACAATGGGAATAGTGACATGAGTGACATTTTAAACAGCAGGTTTGATGGACATTCTACCCAAGAAATTATTTTATTTTCCTACAATCACCTCATTCGACCAATATATATTGAATTTCCCTTCCTACTCTTAAAAGACATCTTGAAAGTAAGGGAATATAGTCCCCTTGGTTTGAATACACGTACCCCATAAAACAGGCATGAAAGTTCATGTCTGTAGGCCCAGCACCTAGAGGAAAAGGAGGATGGTAAGAAATTCAAGGCAATCCTACCCTGTACAAGGAACTACTTAAAACCCTGTCTTTAAAAAAAAAATCCAAACTAGGTCTGGTGATGTTCACCTTCAACCCCAGCATGCCAGAGGCAGAATCAGGTGGATCTCTGTGAGTTTGAGGCCACCCTGGGTTCCAGGACAGCCAGGGCTATGTAGAAAGATGATATCTCAAAAAAAACAAACCAAAAAATACCCGAGGGACTGCAAGGGCTAGCTTTAGATGGGCGGGGGAGAACTACGTTCCAGGAGTGGTGTGCTCTTTAACGATGGTCCCTCTCCGTTTAAAGTTACTCTGGTGTTTGTGGCAGAGGCTAATTGGGGAGAGCCATAGTCTATACAATGTTCTGAACTAGGAAAGAGGTCTTTGTTGGACTTAACCACACCCCAGGTAGATTCCAAGATGTCTACTGTCTTCTTGCCTCCCACACAAGGAGTTGTGTTGGGGAATATCAGTTACAGATGTGTTACATTTGTTTCTGCTGTGGAACATTTGTTTAATGATGCAAAGCTGTGTTACTTTATGCTGCATTTGTTTAACTCTGTGAAGCTGGGTTACTTTGTCTAAAACACCTGATGAATGCATTTACCTTATAAGGCAATCTGGAAAGAGCTGAACAGCCAATAGTGAGGCAGGGGAAAAAATGGGCAGGGCTGGCAGGCAGAAAGGATAAATAGAAGAGGACGCTACTGACCAGCCAGCCCAGCAAGTCACAGAGTGAGAAATGAAGAAAGGTGTACAGCAGTAGAGAAGGAAAAAGCACAGAGGCAAAAGATAGACGGGATAATTTACGTTAAAAAGCTGAACAGACAAAAAAGCAAAAGCTAAGGCCGGGCATTCGTAAAAAAAGAATAGGACTGCATTTATTTGGGAGCTGGGTGGCAGACCCCCAGAGATCAAAGAGCGAACAAATCCACAACAGAGTTTTAAGGGACCACATTTGATCCCCCGTTGTGTCCTTCCAGCCCCACATCCCAAATATATTTATTTTTATTTTTCTCATTTCCCTCAGACATTGAAGAAATAATTTAAGAGGAATATAGATCTTAAGATATAAGATGAAAGTACAAAATATGATAATCAATAACTTTCCATTATACACCAGCAACTACTGAGATAAAACTAACAAGAAGTGAGCGTACTCCAGTCACCACACACCAAGGTCCTATAAATAAGACAAAGAAGAAAGACCAGAGCTCACACATTGAAAACTGTGAACGATGACTCCAGACATCAAAGCAAGACACAGAGCAGAAGGCAGACTGGGGATTCCTTTTCATCCCAAATTAACCAAGAAACCAGAAAGCAAGATAAACTAATCGGTGGTCTGCCCTTGAAGGATGCTACTCAGCAGTAAGAAGCTCACAGTTGATGTATCGACATGCACAATGCTTGAGATATCATCTTGAGCAAAAGAAGCCAGATAAAATGGGTACTGTCTGTACACGTGGAATTATATAACGTTTTTAAAAGGAGGGGGGGAATGGAAGAAAATGGAGGGTGGAAATGAGAATGAGGAACCTCTGTAGGTTAAGGTGTGTGGGGTGACAATTGGGGATTAGTGAGAATGTTATTTTTTTCTAAGCTATGGCTTTTTAAATTTTAATTTTAAAAAATGATGTGTAGTGTGTGTGTGTGTGTGTGTGTGTGTGTGTGTGTGTGTGTGTGTGTGTGTGTGTGAGTGGTTATATGCACATGACTGTAATTCTCAAAGAAACCAGAAGAGGGCATCTAATCTAATGCCTTGAAACTAGAGTCAGAGACCCTTTTTTAGCTGCCTGACATGCTGGAACCATCTCACTCCCTGCCTTCTGCTTTTCGTTTAGAAAGGCATCTCTTACTGATCTGGAAATCTGCCAGATACTCTAGGCCAGTCAACGGGCTTCCAGAGATCTGCCTGTCTCTGCCTTCCCAGCACTGGGATTACAAACAATTGCAACCAGTTTTTATAGGGCACATGGATCCTGGGGATGCAACTTTGGGTCCTGGAATTTGTTAGGCAAGCATTTTACAAAATATACTGCCTCTCCTCTGACCTCTATTGTTCTTTCTTAATGAAGACGGGATCTCATTAATTTTTCTCTCTTTGAAACACAAACTTTTTTGTTTGCTTTTCCAGGCAGGGTTTCTCTGTGTGGCCCTGGCTGTCCTGGAACTCTCTATAGACCAGGCTAGACTCAAACTCAGAGATCTGCCTGCCTCTGCCTCCCAAGTGCTGCGATTAAAGGACTATGCCACCATGGCTTGGCTGTGAACTTTTTAAAAATTAATATTCTCATCTTTGAGTCTTAGTTACTTCCTCTAGCACCGTCCTGGACAAAAGATGAACAAAGGATCCAAAATCTTTTTTTTTTATTATTTAACCATGGAAATCACCAAGAAGATTTTATTTCATAGACATAAGTACAGATCACCTACAAGCCAAGATAAATTCTTGAGATTTTAAGCAGGGAAAATGGGTTAGTATTAGATGGAAGATTTCAGACCACTTTATGCAGGAAATAAGAGAGCAGCAGAGAATTGATTTTGCGAACCCCCGTGGTTTGCTGTTACTTCGGATGAAATGCTTAAAGGAGAATCATAGATGGATGCGTCGACATGCTCTGTGCACGGTACGAATAAACACTGTAATGTGTCCAATTTCTCTGGGCACAGAGATTTTCCACCACCAGTGAGACACCGCTCTCTGAATTGGTGTGCTTGGCGTATTTTTAGAACTGAAATTTCTTGTTCAGGGATGGTGTGGTTTGAAGATGATTGGTCATCCAATGTCGTTTATCCTTTCTTTCCCATTAGCGGGGTCTAAATAAGCCATCTTTGGAAATAATGGTTTTGTGCCTTCAGCAGCACACTCCTCAGTTCACTTGCTTTGCTGGGTAAAAACCATTTCTATCACAAACAGAAAGATAATTTGCCTGAGAGTCACTACCAGCTTCTTCCCCCACTCTGTCTAGCCAGAGTTATTTAAAAACAAGAAGCCATTGCGGTTGGACATATTTACAGCAGCCCTTCAATGACAGGCATTGGGGCTTACCTTTCAGTGGTAATTTATGTGTTTAGTCTCTGTTTTTTGAGTTACCCCAGTGTCTCTCTATTCAACAACACAAGTCAATATGGGTGCAACTGTAACACATGATACAAGCACCGGCTGCTAATTCAAAAATGGAGAACATCCATCAGGTCTGTCTTTGTTGGTTACTGTGTGCTATATGACATTGCCATTGACATATAAAACATCTGGTGCTTGGGGCTGGAGAGATGGCTCATCCGTTAATAGTACTTGCCACTCTTCCAGAGAACCTGAGCTGGATCCAGTCTCCCACAGTGGCTTGCTCACAATCTCTTGTAGCTTCAGCTGCAGGAGATTTCACCACTCCGTATGGCCTCCAGAGCACCTGTACATGCCCACACATATATAAATAACTTAAAACACTAAAATTAAAAGCCAGGAGGTGGTGGCACATGCCTTTAATCCTACCACTCAGAGGCAGGTGGATCTCTGTGCTTGAGGCCAGCATGGTCTAACAGAAAAAGCTCCAGGACAACCAGAGATACATAGAGAAATCTTATCTCAAAAATAAACAAATAAATTAATGTTTATTATCTTATAGTTTATCTGGATTCTCTACAGAGCTCTAACCAGTGTAGAACAAGTGTTTCATCCCTGGCGTTGACTGGGAAGGTCTTGCTTTAAGCACATGTAAATGCTGGCAGCCTTTAGTTCCTTGAAAGCTGTATCTGTAGTTGGCACCTGTCTGTCAGTTGAGGCCAAGTTCATTTTCTTACCACAAAGCCCTGTCCACAGACTGGCTGACACAAGCAAGGAGACTCTGTCAGCAAAACAGACATGACAGGTGCATATGGTATAATACCAGTGACAACAGCCACACATCCTCCTGACTAGAACCAAGCAATCGGTGCCAGCAGCCACACTCAACAGGAGGGGACCACAGAAGGAAGTGAACACAGAAGGCAGAGATCACAGGAGTTACTATGGAACAGTGTTCCATATCACCTGGGTTCTCCATCTGCTTGACCCACACCACAGCTCAACTTCTGAACTTGTAGGCAGAGTTTTCCTGTGCTGGCAGCTGCTCTCAAATAACCACTCGGAGTCTTAATATTAATTATAAATGTGCAGCCAATAGCTCAGGCTTGTTACTATCTAAATTCTACATTTAAATTAGCTCATATTTATTGCCTAAACTCTGCCACAGGGCTTGGTACCCTTTCTCAGTAGGGCATACCTATCTTGCTTCTCCCAGAATCTTTTCTCGACCCCTGACTCCATCCTTCCTCCCAGGATTCTAAATTTGGCTCTCCCCACCTAATCTTATCCTGTTCAGCTATTGGCCAGTTAGCTTGTTTATTAAACCAATCATAGCAACATATATTTACAGAGAAAAAAGGAATATTACACATGCACTGAACCCTATCATGGATGATATCATTGACAACACAACTGAGACCTCTCAGGGGTAATTCTCTGTTTTCATCTGTCTCTTCTTTTGCCTCCTTCTGTCTATCTGCTCTTTAGACATAGTCATAAGCCATGATATGCTTCAGTCAACAAAAGGCCCATTAGGTGAAAATGGAGCCACATTCTCATCATCCAGTGGGCTGGAGCCTCCATGACACAAGAGCACAGCATACCCTGTATGTGTGGTGAGGCTGGCATGGACATGCCTACTGCACTGCAGGGTGTATAAAAGTACATCAGTTATGTGCAGAGCACAATGCCGGAAGCTAGAATGTATGTCGTAGTGCAATGCTCACCTAGCATGCATGAAGCCCTGGACTTGATCCCAGTACCACATAAACTGGACATGATCATTAAAGCTTGTGATCCCAGCACTGAAGAGATGAAGGCAGAAGGATGAGGAGTTCAAGGTCATCCTTGGCTACATTGCAAATTGAGGCTAGCCTGAGCTACATGAGACCCTGTCTCAAAACATCAAAACAGAATGCTTGATAATGACAACAGATATTATGTTACTGGCTTCTTCATTGATTGTACTATGTTGGTAATCATTTCAGTGTTCACTTTTCTGCTTATAAAAAGATGCTTGTCTGTAAAACAGAGTGTCCTGTTAAGCCATTCAGCTTGTTTAACGCATGATTTGATTCAGTGATTGAGCTAACTATGAAAGCTTCATAAGCATGTTCTGTGAGGTTCATACTGTAAGAAAATTGCCTAACAGTGTGTTTCTTGGAACATGTTACTGTGTGCTCATGGATGTCTCCATTATCACCGCTATAGGAGCTCCCCACCTTCTCTGGACAAAGCGCCGTCGGATGTGAATGGTGACAATAACTAAAGATTCTCACCATCCAGGTGAGAATGGACCTGCGGGTTATACCCAAGAGGGACACAGAGCTGAAAACCTGAAAGGTGTAGTGGGAAGCTCTTGTCTATTGTGCTTGTAATTTTGCAAAATGAGCCTTGTTACTTGTGTAATTAACAAAAACACAGGAGGGCACAACTTTAATCCCAGCACTCAGAAGGCCGAGGTGGGGAGGATATTTGTGAGTTGAGGCAGCCTGATCTACATGGTAAGTTCCATGACAGCCAGATCCACATAGAGAGAGGTTATCTCAATAAAGAAGTTGGTGAGTAGAGGCAGCCTAGTCTACAAAACAAGCTCCAGAACCATCTCCCAAGTAATACTGATAAGTAGATCTATAGAACATAAATTCATCCATTATAAGTGTAGAATTTGTTTTGGTTATAATTTTTGTTTTGTTTTGTTTGCTTGGTTTGGTTTTTCAAGACATGGTTTCTCTACCTGGCTGTCCTGAAACTCCCTATCTAGATCAGGCTGGCCTCGAACTCATAGAGATCCTCCTGCCTCTGCCTCCAGAGTGCTGGGATAAAAGGCATGTACCACCACCACTTGGCTAGAATTTGTTTCTTTTTTAAAAGATTTGTCTTATTTTACTTGTTGTGTGTGTGTGTGTGTGTGTGTGTGTGAGAGAGAGAGAGAGAGAGAGAGAGAGAGAGAGAGAGAGAGAGAGAGAGAGAGAGAGAATGCATATATGAGTACAGGGGTCTACAGAATCCAGAAGAGGGTTCCAGACCCCCAGGAGCTGGAGTTGGTTGTTGTGAGCCTCCTGACACAGAGGCTAAGAACTGAAGTCAGGATCCTCTGCAGGAGGAGTACACATTCTTAATTTGGAGTCATCTCTTCCCTGAGTTCAATATTTTTGAGAGCCTGCATCAAGTTTTACAACCATCATGCTAAACATGTTTCGGAATGTTTTCATAACCCCGTAAGATCCCTTATGGCCACTTACAGCAGACACCAATTCCCGCCCTCAGCCCCAGATAGCTCTGACTTTCCTGCCTGACTTTGTAGTCTGTTTCCTTCTTGGACATCTCATATAAATGAAATCAATCACTGTGTAGTGTTTAGAGTCTGCTTTCTTTCACTGAGTAGCATGAATTTGAGATGGAACCATGTTGCATCGAGGGTTGGCTCTTCGTTCCTTTTCATTTCTGGCTTTAATGCAGACTGGCCATTCTTTATTTAATGATTGACAGATTACCAGATTTGAGGTTAATTCAGTATTTTAAACATTTGTTTTTACTTCTATGTGGGTATCTTTGTGAGTGAATGCCATGTGTGTGTGGGAGCCTGTCGAGGCCAGAGGGGGCGTTGGATATCTTAGAGCTAGAGTTACACACAGCTGTGAGTCATTCAGTGTGGGTTCTGGAAACCAAATCCTGGGTCCTCTGGAAGAGTAGCAAGTGCCCTTGACCTTTGAGCCATCTCTGCTTGCATATAATAGTTCTGTGGATGTAAGACTTTGTGTGAAGGTATTTTTGTGTCTCTGTGGATGGGATGGCTTGTGGAGCATAAGAGTGTTAGTTAGCCACACTGCTGTACCAAGCAACAGGACTTTGTTATTTATCACTATTCTCAAGACCAAGGCTCTAGTTATACATCTTCTATCAAGCAATTTTATTTCTTCTAAATCAGGGCTTCTTGGTCATCATTAATATTTTAAGTCAAATAATTTTTTTTTTAGGGCTGAGGAAGGCTCATGGTACAAGAACATTCACTGCATAAGTGTGAGGACTTGAGTTTGGATTCCTAGAATCCATATAAAAAACAGTGCTGGGAAACAGGAGATGGAGGCTCCTGGAAGCTTGCTGGACAGATGATCTAGTGAGCCAAAATGGTGAGCACCAGGATCAGAGGCAGACCTTGCCTCAAGGGGATAATATGGAGAAGAATAGAGCATGACATCCAACGCACATACACATGGCCATGTGCTCCAGCACACATATATTACACACACAAAATGCATTTTAACATACACATGGCCATGTGCTCCAGCACACATATACTACACACACAAAATGCATTTTAACATACACATGGCCATGTGCTCCAGCACACATATACTACACACACAAAATGCATTTTAAAATGGTAAAATAAAAGAATTCACTTTCCTCTTTCCTCTTTTTCCATGCTAGGGATTTAACTTAGTGTCCTGTTTACACTAGGCAGGTCCCTCTACCATCTATCAGCCGGATAATTCATTGTCATAAAGGGATACTCCCTGGGCACCATAAGATAACTAGAAGCATCCTTGGTAGTCAGCCCAGTAGATGTTGACAGCCACCTACTTCTGTCGATCAAAAGTTTCCAGGTATTTCCAAATGGCCCCTAGGAGCCCAGTAACTCCGCATGAGACTCCCCAAGCTATATTTTACTCAGTGTATGGAAATCGTGCCATCCCTGCTCCTGACCGAGGGGCATTTAATAGTCAAGCACATGGGCCTCACCTGGCTTCCACACGCACTGGGGAGTCAGTGTGCTGGGCCCTGTCTTGGAGTGCTCTGCACTGACATCCTACACATTGCTTTATTTAATGTGTTCTAAATCAGTAGTTCTCTTACGGTGTGTGTGTGTGTGTGTGTGTGTGTGTGTGTGTGTGTGTGTGTGTGTGTGTGTGTGTGTGTGTGTGTGTGTGTGTGTGTGTTCCCAAACTGGGCCAAGGGAAGAAGTGGAGGGCTCCAGAAGGCATGGACTGCAGGCTCTGCCTGTTTAATTCAGATCAACCAGTTCTAGAGGTATTTATTCCAAATGCATTTAACACACATGCAATAGGTACCCAGAGTATTTATACAGCTCTTTATATAAGAAGCACAAAAATCAAATGGGATAAAAGGCTGTTGTTCTGAACGCCCGGGTATCAATCTCTTCTCTTCCGAATAGTACCTTGCTAGATACTGAAGATTAGCTTCTTGCTATGAATGATTGTTAGGAAATCCTAATATACAGTTCTCACACTGTAGAAGCCCAAAGAAGTTTCAGGAGGCCCCTCCTCGCAGATTCCACTTTGCCAGGCCTGGGAGGCAGGCACAGATTACAGCTACTATCTATATCCATCCAAAAAGTTATCTAGAATTTAGAGGCTTAACAACAGTGGTTTGTAATTTTGTGTGATTCTCTGGGTTGGATATATGTGCAGTTCCATTGGGCTTACCTGGGCTCATCAAGGTGACTAGACTGAACCAGAATGTTGTCATGGCTGGGAGAACCACTGTGGTGGTCAGATGTAGTGGATTTATGATGCTACAATGTAAATAATTGTCCTGCCTATGAATTTAATAAAAAGCTCTGATTGGCCAAAGGCAGACAGGAAGTGTGGGTGGGGCTACCAGACTAAGAAAACTCTGGGAACAGGAAGAACAAAGCAGAAATGCCACAGAGACTCCAGAGTTGCCAGACAACCTAGAAGATACAGAGAACAACTATGCTGTTCTGAGAAAAGGTACCAAGCCCTATGGCTGAACAGGATAAGAATCATGGGTTAGATTAAGGGTAACGAGCTAGCAAGTTATATGCCTGGCCCTTAGGCTGATCAGCCTAAGATTAATGTAAGCGTCTGTGTGTCTCTGCGGGTCTGTGGGTCTAAACCTTGATGCTAGTCCCAAAAGTCCGGGCCAGAAACCTCGTATGACAGTCAGAAGGTACTGATGGGAATCTGGGGAGCCTCATTTCTCCTCCATGTCACCCCCCATCAGCCTGTAGGCTAGTACTATGCTGTGGTGGTCTCGGGGCTCCAGGAGAAGACTAATGGATGCTAATTGCTTGTGTAAGTCCTGTTCTCGATTCAGAGGACAGCAGGTCTAACACACATGGCTGGCCAAGGGCAATCATAAAGCCAGTCCAGTCAGAGGGGCTTGTGGGAATAGACTCCACTTCTAAGAGAGAGGAACAGAAACACTGTCATAGGAGTCAGGGTATGGCTCAGTGGGCAAAACACCTTCTTACATGCATAGGGTCTTGAGTTTGAGCCCATAATAGTTTGAATTTATAATCCTAGCTCTAGAAATATGGGCCCAGAGGGCTTGAGGCTCACTAGACAGCCATTCTAGCTTAGTCGATGAGTTCCAGACCCACAAGAGACTTTGGCTCAGAAGTGAATAACATTCCTAAGGATAACACCTTAGAGTTTGTTATCTGGCAACATACTCCTGGGCACACACATTCCCCTAGGTAAACACACACATTTTATTTGGGTGAGAGGTGTTGAGACAGGATTCTCTATGTATACCAGTCTGTCCTCAAACTCACAGAGATCTTCCTGCCTCTACCTTCCAAGTTCTGAAATTCAAAGTATATATCAACCCTGCCTGGCCTTATTTGTATTTTTAAATTTAATGTTATTTTTATTCTGTGTATGAGTGTGAGTTTGTGTTCATTTGTGCATGAATACAGGTACCAGCATAGGTCAGAGGCATCAGATTCCCTGCAGCTGAAATTATAAGCAATTCCTAACACTTTTCCCTATATTCACAAACATTTTAAATAGGCAAACAAGAAGAAAGGAAAAGGCATACCAATAGAGACAGGTCAGTTGAATCAAATGGGATTCACCGAGGGCCATTATTATAGTGAGTATGTGGTACTCTAGCCACTCCAATTAGACATTGTTCCTGGATCCCAGATGTGCACATGAATATACACAGGTCTATGTTTGCCCTGGAATGGCCAAGCTAGTGTCTATCACCAGTGCCCAAAGAATTGTAAATGACACACATGTCAGGCGTATTGAGCAGAGGACTATCCCCAGGCTCTGGCATGTAAGAACATATTCACTGTCCCAGCTATAAGGAATTGACACTAAACTCTGGAGCCATGTCTTATCTACACCCCGCTCCAGTGATGACTTGCTTTACCCATGTCTAATCAATGTGACCTCAACTCTTTGACTACAATTGTAGAGAAAAGAGTAGGGACTGACCCAATGAGCCCAATCATAACATAAGTTTCCAACTGACTTGAAATCATGGCATGAACATCTGCAGGGCTCTACTGAGACATAAACCTGAGAACTAAGGATCCAAGTGTGGTCACCTCCTCTGTGCAAAGGAAAATAGAGAGCGCAGATGGAGAGAGGGCATGTGTGTGTAAGAGAGAGAGAGAAAGCAAGCAGTGGCAACGAGATAAAGGAAATGAAACTGAATGGTACCTTGAAAAAGGCATCCTAAGGGCAACTGACTTGTGAGGTTCTGAGTGATTGGTGCAGGAACCGGAAAACGGCTGGATTCTGTCGCAGAACTTGTTTACAAGATTTCAGAAGAGTTCTTCTTCTCCTTCGTTTCTGTCTCCGTCTCCTTCTCCTTCTTCTTAACCCTGGATTGTTTGGTAGAAAAAAAATGCAGAATGTGCTATTTAAAAAAAAAAAGACCAAGAACTGGAGCCTCCAGAGGACACTGGGTGTACTGTAAAGATGAGGTCTGTTCTAGAGAAGATGCAGCAGGAAAGCAGGAGGAAGCACATGCCGGGTGGCGTTTTGCTAGCTACTTGATCAAGCCTTACCTGAAGGGAGGGCTAACTACACATTTGCAGCTATATGAAAATATAGGCAGTCGATTCCTTGTGGACTTGAGACGACTATCAACAGTATCATCACCGGCAGCCATCTCTCACCAGCATCACCAGGTACTTCTCTGGAAGGAGATCAGGTAAGGAGACCTCTGGACCATATGTCACTCTGGAGCACCTAAAGCAGGCTCTAGCACACAGATCCTCTCATAGCTTCAAAAGTCACATGTCTAAACCTCCAACAAAACTGGGGCCACTAAAGTGCCCAACATACACAGCTAAGAAATCAATGGGTTGTTTTTTTGTTTTTGTTTTTTTTTTTTTTGGTTTGTTTGGGTTTTTTTGTCTTTTTTTTCCAACTGGAATTTCTTTTTTTTTTCACGTTTGTTTATTATGTGTGAATATATGTGTGTGGGCACACATGTACTGTGATGCGAATGTAGGGGTCAGAGGACAACTTTTAAGAGTTGGTTCTTTCCTGGAACCACTGGGGATTGAACTCAGGTCATCAGGCTTGTTGGCACACACCTTTACCCACTGAGTCATCTTGCTGATTCTGGAAATTTTTTTTAAGGCATAGTTTTGTTTTGTCACTCAGGATGATCCTGTCCCCCAAGTGCAACTGGAAATGCTCATCTTGATGCACTCAGTCATTACATATCGTCCTTATGGTTTGAGTATCTAAACTTGGAGATGTAGACAGAATCAAACAGCAGGTGCTTCTTAGGGTACATTCTCAGCTCTTAAAACCCACATGAAGTTCAGAAATGTGCATACGTGTGTGTGTGTGTGTGTATAGACAAAAAAGAATCATAGTTATAATGCATATACATAAGGGTTGTGGTGTGTATGTATGTGTGTGTGTATGTATTTCCATATATGTGGTTTTATTGCTGGCTGATGTATAAACACAACTCTGCTATGCAAAATGTTGACTCAGGGCTGGGGAGATGGCCTTGTTCGTAAAGTGCCTGCTACACAAATATAAGAACCTGCGTTTGGATCCCTGACTGGATGTAACAGAAGTGCTTTTAGTCCCAGAGTTGGCAAGACAGAGATGAGAGGATCTGTGGGGTTCAGCCATCAGGCAGACTAGCTGAATTGGTGAACCCCAGGTTCAACAACAGAGCCTGTCTCACATAATAGAGAGAAATTGAAAGGATATCTGGTCAACCCTCTACATGCATGTGTACATGTATGCAAGTGAATGTGTTCATATAGAAGCACAAACAGAGATAGATAGATAGATAGATAGATAGATAGATAGATAGATAGATAGATAGATAGGGATGGATGGATGAATGGAGATCTCCACACAAATGTTGGCTTGAAGACTCAACCAGAAAAATTCCAACATGATTTTTAAAACTCTAGATGTGATCTAGAGTGTCTGATCATGTGACATTTGGGTGCGGAGGGGAGGGGAGAAGCTGGGAGGGGAGGGGAGTAGAGGGGAGGGGAGGGAAGGAGAAAGAGAGCTAGTTGAACAAGCTAAGGTGGGGGCTACTCAGCAGCGCTTCTCCACGTCTCTACTTCAGTTCCTGCCCCCAGGTTCCTGCCTTGAGTTCCCACCCTGGTCCCCTCAATTTTGGCTTGTAACTTGTAGCCAGATGTAAAACGTGCTTCCCCCAAGATGCATTTGGCCAGTGTTTTATCACAGCAATGAGGAAGCAAGCTTGGATACACACATTCTAAATCAATAAGATATAATTAAATTAATTGGCATCTTCCCAACAGCAAGGACCTTGGATGGCTCCTTCAAGGACTCCTGTCTCTGGAACAACACCCAGGGCAGAAGCCAGAGTCCTGTAATTATCTACTGAATGAAGGACTCAGAGTTCTGCTTCCCATCTGAGGGCAAAGGCCCTTGCTTTGTGAGAAAAAAAAAAAACCAAACATGATTTATTTTTTTAATAGACTGAAGATAACAATGAGTTCTAATAGCAGAAACCGTTTTTATATTAAATAAATTGATCCCCAGATGAAATCACACGCAGAGGAAATGCTGATTTAGTCGAGGTCTCCAAGGGTCACCATTCCAGCTGATCCAGCCAGTAGCTTCACACCCTCAGATCCCTGGCAAATATCACACTCACAGCCAAATCCTGTTTGCACATCTCTGCACCAGAGTCATGCCTAGCATCCTCGCTTACAGGTGGATGTACTCTAGGAGAAAAATAACATTACTTGTAGGTTTTCCAGAATTTCTAATTTCAAAAGAATTAGAACTTCAATGCGGAAGTTTTGAGAATAGAAAAGCACACACCACACAAATGCCACTTCTGGAGAGTGAAGCTTTTTGTTTGGTTGGTTTTTGGCTTTTTGAGACAGGCTTTCTCTGTGTATCCCTGGCTGTCCTGGAACTCACTGTTGTAGGCCAGGCTGGCCTTGAACTCACAGCCACTGGCCCCTGCCTCAGGAGTGCTGGGATCAAAGGCATGTACCATCACTACCTAGCTTTGTGACACATTTTTGATGTATGTATCTTCCACACTTTTTCTGTGTGTGTGTGTGTGTTCAAATGTAATTGGCTCCCATAATCTCATAGGAAGTGGCATTATTAGAGGGTATGGCCTTGCTGAAGAAAGGGTGTCACTGTAGGCCAGCCTTTGAGTTTTCCTATGCTCAGAATACTGCCCGGTGTCAATGGACTTCCTGTTTCCTGAAAAATGTAGCTCTCTTAGCTCCAGCACTACATCTGCTTGTTCGCTGCCATGGTCCCCATCATGATGATAATGGACTGAACCTTTGAAACTGTAAGCCACCCCAATTAATATTTTATTTAGTTACTATTAACACAAATGTATCTATTCAGATACTATATACTAGTAAACACTTTTTAAAGATTTGTGTGCTTGTAATACATGTATTTGGAAACATCTAACAAAATTTTAAATGTGTCTCTTTTTACTTACTTTACAAATCTATACATATTAAAATAAATCTATACATATTAAAATAAGTACAGAGCTAATAAGTCAAAAAACTATATCATTCATCTGGAGTTTTAAATTTGTCAGATACCACCAACTTGAAGATTTCGTGTCAACTCCCCGTTTTGGATATGCCTATTTTCCTATTCATCTGCCAAAATTAGTGTCCGACTTAGGTCTCTGTCTCTCTTTCTTTTTTCTGTTTTTGGTTTATTGAGACAGGGTTTCTTTGTGTAGCCCTGGACGTCCTGGCCTGCCCAGTGCTGGGATTAGAGGCGTGGGCTGCCACCTCCTGGCTTCTGAGTTAGGTTTCTATACTACGATAAGACATCATGGCCAAAAGCAACTTAAAGGAGGTGAGGGTCTATTTGGCTTACAGGTTATAGTCTATGATGGGGGAGGACAGGGAAGGAACTCAAAGCAGGAAACTTGAAGGAGGAGCTGGAACACAGGCTGGAGGAACACTGCTTGTTCCCCATGGCTTCCTCAGCCTGGTTTCTTATAGCATCCAGGACCACCTGCCCAGGGGATGGCCCCACCCTCGGTGAGTCACTAGCTTGCTTACAGGCCAATCTGATGGAGGCATTTTCTCAACTGAAGTTCCTCTTTCCAGGTAACTCTAGCTACATCAAATTGACAGAAACCAGTCATTACAACCAGATAGTATTGATTTCTAAAATATTTGTTCACCTAGTAGGCGAGTGAGAATATCCTGTGGTCCTTGTTAGTAATCTAATTATTAATGAGCTTGAGTGAGTATGTGGTTTGCTTGTTTGGGTGTCTTTTTCTTGTTTATTTATTTGATTGATTTTTTGTTTTTGTTTGTTTGGTTGGTTTTTTTTGAGACAGGGTTTCTCTATGTAGCCCTGGCTGTCCTGGAACTTACTTTGTATACTAAGCTAGTCACAAACTCATAGAGATCCACTTGCCTCTCCACCCTGAGTGCTGGGTTTAAAGATGTGTGCTACCACCACCCAGGAAATTAATTTTTACTATAGGATCTCATGTAACTAAGGTTAACCTTGAACTCCTGACTGCCTAGTGCTGGGGTTACAGGCATACACCAGTACATCCAGCTGTGTACCACAGCATCCAGCTGTGTACCTACACGTCCAGCTGTGCACCACAACATCCAGCTGTATATCACCACATTCTTCTGTGTACCTCCACATCCAGCTGTGTACCTCCACACCCAGGTCTCTACCTCCACATCCAGCTATGCACCACCACATCCAGCTGTGTACCTCCACATCCAGCTATGCACCACCACATCCAGCTGTGTACCTCCACATCCAGCTGTGCACCACCACATCCAGCTGTGTACCTCCACATCCAGCTGTGTACCTGCAAATCCGGCTGTATACCACCACATCCAGCTATGCACCACCACATCCAGCTGTGTACCTCCACAACCGTGTACCTCCACGTCCAGCTGTGCACCACCACATCCAGCTGTGTACCTCCACATCCAGCTGTGTACCTGCAAATCCGGCTGTATACCACCACATCCAGCTATGCACCACCACATCCAGCTGTGTACCTCCACAACCGTGTACCTCCACGTCCAGCTGTGCACCACCACATCCAGCTGTGGGGATTTAATAAAGTTTCAGAAGTTTTGGAGATATCAGAGGGAATCTACCCACAGTCTATGTGGGGGGTCAGTAAAAGCTCCAGAAGTCCCAGAGCTCTAACCACAGTCAGTCTAGGAAAATCAGAGTGGGGATTCAAACCTTTAATCCCAGCACAGGGAGTATCCTGGGAGTGGTGACCTACACCCTTAATCCTAACTGAGTCAAGGTCACTTCAGATTATAGAAGGAATTCTAGGCTCCCAAGCAGGTGTGGTGGGGCCACGCCTTAATTACTGAAAGAATACTTAAATCGGGATTCAAACACAGAAAAAAGCCATTCCAAGGGAATCGAGGCTGAGGAAGCTATAAGACAGCTGGGTAAGATTTGACTGTGGTATTTATTCCCTCTAGTATCTCCAACTTCTTCAGAGATCTATCCCTGAGTCTCATTCTTTCGTGCAACATCCAGCTGTGCACCACCACATTCTTCTGTGTACCTCTGCACCCAGCTCTGTATCTTCACACCCAGCTGTGTACCTGCCTACCCATCTGTGTACCTGAACATCCAGCTGTGCCACCATATCCAGCTATGCACTACCACAGCTGTATCTGCACATGCAGCTGTTTGCCACCACATCCAGCTCTGTATCTGCACATCCAGCTGTGTGCCACCACATCCAGCTGTGTACCTGCACATCTAGCTGTGTACCAACACATCCAGCTGTGAACCTGCACATCCAGCTGTGTGCCACCATATCCAGCTATGTGCCAACACACCCAGCTGTGTGCCACCACATCCAGCTGTATGTGCCTTTATAAGTCTACCTTCTCATGGTCTCCCAGTAGTTTCTCACTGTTTGTCTTTATTTTTCTGGACTCAGAAATCAGATGTTATGAAAGTGGAGAATTTATGTAGCCTGGCTTGTTATTGATCATGTAAGTTATTTTCCATTTTCTGAAAATGAAAACTGGAGATGCCCAGCTTGGTTGCCCAGGAGACTCATCCGAGAGCTGGTATTCCTAACATACTATTGAGTCTCCCCTAGAAATCTTCATGTCATTAGCTGGAGGTGTGAGCTAGTCATCAGCACACTGTGGGTTAGCATCAGCACTACTGACATTTTGTCATGATAACTTTTTGTTATTGGGAGCTATCCTGAGTACTGTAGGATAGAAACTAACCTCCAGCCTCTGATCACTGGGTGTCATATCACACCCTTCCCCCATTGTGACAATCAAACTGTCTTTAGACATTGATAAAAATCCCTTTCTCCATTTCCCATTGCAGCCTGAATTGAGACCAATTAGAATATGGCATTTAACTTGCCAGCCAATCTAATGTTGGGGACCACTGTTGGATGTAGTGTTGCAGTGACCACATTCAAGCACACACACCTCTAGCTATTTCCTCAAGATAAACCATACGCTATAGACATCCCAAGCCTCTGACACACTTTTATCAAGTGTCTTTAAAAGGACTATGCTGAGCAGCAGAGATGATTCAGCAGGTAAGAGCTGCTTGTCCAGAGGACCTGAGTTCCAATCTCAACTCTCACATCCAATGGCTCACTGTAACTCCAGCTCCTAGGGATCCAGTGCTCTCTTCTGGCTTCTGTGGGCAGCCGCATTCACGTGCATAAACCCATACACACATATCATAATTAAAAAGAAAGAAAGGGTTGGAGAGATGACTCAGGAGCTGAGTACTTCCTGTTGCTGCAGAGGACCTGGGTTCAGTTCCCAGCACATACTTCCAGATCACAGTTGCCTACAACTCCAGTTCCAGGGGATCTGACATTCTTATCTGGCCTCTGAGGATGCCAGACAACCCATTGTGCACATACACACATGCAGGCACTCATACATACACATAAAAGTAAAAATAAAAAATAAATTTTTAAGAAATGATTTTAAAAAGAATTTTTAGGATTGTTAGGTTAAAATTCAAATTCCAGATCCCTTACCATAAGCCTAGCAAATTAGACTCTCTGTGTAGGAACCAAGACCCTGTATACTTAATAAAGTCCCCCAAGTAATTATAATGCACTTATCAATTCAAGCACCATTTGGTTAGGTTGGTAGTTTTTAAGGCATATTAGAATTACCTGGAGAGTTTAAAAAGAAAAAGATGATTACTAGATTCTAATCCAATCTGTTAAACCAGATCAGGCAGTCTTCTTGAACACTTCCCCAGGGTGATTTGGTTTGCAGTCAAGATTGAGAGCTAATTGCAATAAACGCAAATTCTTTAACTAGTTAAAATCAAACAATCCTTGAACAACATCCTTGAATGCTGACTGCAGTTAATAGGTAAATTCTCTCCCCATCCATGCATGCATGCATGCATGCATCCATCCATCCATCATCTACCTATCTCTCTCTGTCTCCAGATTTTATTGCATTTTTTTAATACTGAGAGTAGGAATTCTCATTCTTTTGACTGCTGTCAGTGAGAAACCGCAGTGAGTCAGCTCATGCGTTTCTACCCTGTGTTGGGCAGGATGATAATTAAGGTCTTGAGATGGTCTGGAGTGTGCACCGGGGTTGCAGTTTGCAACTTAGTATTCAGCAGCCTCCCATTAATCAGTGGTGCAGATGGCTCTGAGACACTCTTCAGTACCTGATATCCATAGGCTGTTCTGCATGCCCCCTTGTGATATAATAGACCTCTTTTTCCGCCAGCTCGTGAGAGAGAAAAAATAAAGCACAGAAATTTAAAGGAAACTGCTCAAGGTGACTATATGGCTAATGTCATAAGCAAGGGTAAAGTCCCCGGAGCCAGGTCACATGGCACAAAAGGAGAAGCTGGTCATGTTCCAGGCAACTGAACATTTAACATAAGCATTTGGGGCCGATCCTTACCTTCACCTGTCATCCTTGCTTCCTTTCCAACTGTTCATCTTACAAGCCAAACTCACAGGTCATACCCATTGCTCATGGCCCATTTTGCCAACATAGAACCAACTTGGTGGGAGTAAGTTAAGTTCTAACCATCAGACATAAGGCCTGGACCTGAACTTAATACTTATTTCAACCTCATACTGAGTGTGGTGGGCTCAAGCCAAGCGTTACTATCTACAACAGCTAGTTATGTAGCTCTCTCCACATCCATGATTAGTGACGTCACATGGCTAAATTGAAATTGACTACACAGAGAAGATTGACACCAGTGAGGACAGGCAAACACTTGGGGTGTGCTTTCTTTTCTAGTGCTGAGGACTGAACCCAGAATTTTACATACATTAGGTAGGAACTGTATCCCCCAAGCCCCTCATGGCCAGGTTTTACTATTTCTGTTACTTAACCAGACAGACAGCATTTAGCAATGCCCCCACTCCAGCAGAGAAATACACCTGAACTTTATGTGTTTGATTTTAGCTTTTACCAGAACCAACCAGCTCATGTGATAAAAAGATTGATGTGCCCCATACTGCACTGGATTTACTTTTAATACAGTTTGCAAAATGTCAGCTCGCGGATGTGATGTCATCTCTTCCTTATCACAAGGGCTTAAAAGCCCGAGAATGATATTCACAAAGGGCAACGTCAAAGAAGAGATGGTCAAACACTGGGGATGGGAGAGACCATAGCAAGTTCCTGCTTTAAAGTTTTTCATTTATTTATTTGTGTGTGTGTGTGAGATTTGTGTTTTGTGATTTTGTTGTTTTTATTATTGTTTGGTTTGCTTACCAGGGGATTCCAATAAGCAACTAAGCCTGAAACACCAACCTAATACAACAGTGCTTCATCTGATAAGTGCACCGGAATAATTAAGCATGCAAAGCCCTGGTCCCACTCAGAGAATCTAATTCAATAGGCTTATTGTGGGGAACCTAGAATCTGCATTTTAACCTAGCAGTCTGGGGAATTCTCTTTTTAAAAAGATTTATTTACTTTTTCTTTAAAAAAATTATTTTTACTTATGTGTATGTGACGTGTGGTTCTACAGAGGCCAGAAGAGGGTGTCTGAAGCCCTGGAGCTGTAGTATCTGGCTGTTGTGAATCATCTGAGTTGGGTGCTAGGAATTGAACTCAGGTCCTCTGGAAGGGCAGAGGTCACACTTAACCACTGAGCCATCTCTTCAGTCCCAGATTTATTTGCTTTTAAAGATGTCCCTATTTTTATTTTTATGTGTAGATGTGAGTACCTGCGTATATGGACATGTGTCATGTGTCTGCCTGTTGCCCTCAGAGGCTGGGAGAAGGTATCAGATCCCCTGGAGCTGGAGTTATAAGAGACTGTGAGCCACCCACTTTAATTGCTAGAATTCAAACTCAGGTCTCAGAAAGAGCAGTACTCACTCAACCACAGATCACATCTCCAATTCTCAGGCCAAGGACTTCTGATGCCTACTTCCCTCATCCTTCTTCAGGTCTTTTAAAAAAAATGTGCCTTGATCATTTTAGGTGGAAAAAGAAAGGAATGAATAAAAATTGAAAAGGAAATGAGTTGATTCTACTGGTTTGCAGTGGCCCAAGGCTCTCTGGAGAAACTGAGTAAAGCTAGTGACTAGAAGGAGGCTTTAGAAGAGAAGCAGATTACACTTTCCTGTGCTCTTCGCCCATCAGGGCACAAACACACATGCACACAACTCATGTACACACACACATACACACACACACACACCTGCACACACACTTGCATACACACACACTTGAATACACACATGCACACACACACCTGTACATGAATACACACTTGCACACCTGCATACACATACTTGCACACATGCGTACACAGTCACGTACATGTACACATACTGCACACACACTTGCATACACACACATGCACACACACTTGCACACATGCACAGGTACACGTGCGCACAGTGCTACCCACGTAGCTGCTCCTCATCTGTTATATCCCCACTGAGTATCAACACATTTGATACTCCAGAGCAGACAATGGCAGCTGCTCCTCTCAAGGATATGCTTTCTTTCCATCTACCCGCACGCTTCAACGACTCTGTTCCTCCTGGAGGGACTCTCTTCCACAGTCAGGCATAAAAGGGTCTAAATTAATTACACTGTTAGCTGCAATGACAAAATATCCAAAGACCTTAAGGTGGGAAGGATTTGTATGAGCTAATGGCTCCAGGCTTTGAATCCATTGAGTTGAGGAGGAAGGGAATCTTTCACTACAGCCCTGAGCAGTGAGGGTGAATGCCTGTGTGTTCCCACCTCATTCCTGTTGCTGTGATAAAATGCGAGTTCACTAAAGTCTACAGTTCAGGGTTATATTCTGCCATTGTGGGGAAGTCAAGATTCTTTACCAAACCAAATTGGAATATAGTAATACTCTAAATAAAAAGATGTAATGCCTAATCTAAAAGACCAGCATACTTTCTAAGTGCTGATTGATTGGATTCCGAGATGTCAGTACCGACCAGCCTTGCCATATATGAACATCTGTGTCTTGTGGTGGCAAAGACACAGGCATTGTTAACACCACGGCGATTCGTGGTCTACATTCACAAGAGAAGAAACCCTGCTTTCAGCTAGAAATTGATGGAAACAAAGAAACTACTTTCTTTCCCTCCACTCAAGTTTATCATTGCCTGAATTATACCTGCGGCACCTTTGGTCCATGCTTCCAGGTTAGAAGTGTTCAGTGTCATGGATATGGGAGATGGAGCATAAGAATGAAGCCAAGAAATACATGACCAAAATATGGATGTGTTTTACAAGGGCAGTCCTGACCTGTGAAAACGAAGACTGTGAGGAAGGAGCCAGAAGCCTTTTGAGGATAATGATGAACCCTTTGTGATCCAGGTGTGGCGGTCATGGCACCATCGTTAGGATTCTGTGCGATCAATACAGCACCCATGGGATGAATGAGTGCCACCCTCTGTGAGCACCTGTAAGGAGTCCTCAAAATAGGTGTAGATGATGTGGGAACTAGTAGACCAGAGAACATCTGAGTGTCCTTGGATTGTGATGTGGTCAGTCTTTATTTCCACAATCAAACCGGTTTAAACTTACACAGGCTTCCTAGATCCTGCCATGCCTTGTTTCCTGAGCCTGGAGGCTCTTGTCTGTTTCTTTGCATAGCCAAATCTTTCACCTCACCTCAGTGAACACTCTTTCAGGGAGACTTGTTCTGAAACCCCCCAAATATTGTCTATAAGACAATTCCATAGTTTCCTCCATGCCTTAGCTAATATATATATATATAAAAAGGATTTGGTACACTTGCCTTTAATCTGAGTACTTGGGAGGCAGAGTCAGGTGGATCTCTAAGATCTGGTCTACAGAGGTCAGCCTGATCTACAGACAAGTTCTAGAACATCCAAAGATACATAACAGTGAGACTCATCTCAAAAAAAGATGTATCTTTATTCCAAAGCTAGGAATAAGTATTTATTAAATGGATAATGGATGGATCCCAGATACATCTACTTGAGACAGGGACTTGAATCTTAAGTAATATAAATATTTTCATATTTCCTTGTTACCTCATAAATATGTACTTCATAAATCCCTCAGGTTCAATTTTCATTGACAGTTCACCTTAACTACAGGCTGTAAACATAGGGATTACCGTTAATTCCAATTTGCCCTTAAATGTGTATTTAAAAAGCATTCCCATGGAACAAATTGGTAGTAAAAGGATGCATAAATGGTCTTGAGCTAGGAAAGTATTGGGGAGGCAGAGAGGAACAAGAAAAAGGATGATCAACATGCCGGGAACTGGGGAGAGGAGCCATCAACCATTTTATTCAGCCTTTGGATCCCATTGGGTTTACAGAGCTGCATAGGGAAACTTGCTCTTTGCTGCCATCTGGTGGTAATAATTAAAGCAGCTCCCACAGGAGTAGCGTCTATGGACTCTACCCAGCTTTGCAGCACATAGTAGTGTTCAAGGTCCTGTGGTCGGCAACAAATAAATGATTACATTTTTGCTTTACATTTTTGTCAGTGATGGAACATCTTCATATATAGTATTTTAACTTATTCTTATATCAACCCACTAAGGTTGGCCCTGATCTGGTAAAATTACTCTTACTTCATAGATAAGGAAACCGTGAGAATCAGCTTACAGTCAGCTTGCAAGCAGTCAAAGCAAAGTGCCAGTTCTCAAACTACAAGAAAACAGATATCACCACCTTGTTTTCCCTGGCATAGAAGAAAGACAGAAAACATTATACTCTCCTGCCCCTGGCATGTAGACTCTGACAAGGGAGTCAAAGGAAAAAAAAAGAGAGGGAGGGGAAGGGAAGGGAGAGGAACTCAGTAAGATAGCTCAGTGTATAAAGAAGCTTGCCACCAAGGCTGAAAACCTGAGTTCAACCCAAAGAACCCACATAGTGGGAAAGACAGAGCTAACTTTCCCAAGTTGACCTCTGACCTCCACATGTACACAATGGCATGAATCCATATGTATGCTCAAGCACACACACACATACACACGCGTGCACACACATGCACACATATACACACATGTGCACACACAAGTGCACACACATGTATACACATACACACACACCACAAATAAACAATGGAGGAAACTCAATTTAACAAAAGAAACAGGGTGCTGAGGAGACAGCTCAGTGGTTAAGAGTACATACTGTTCTTGCAGAAGATCTAGTCTCAGTTCCCAGTAACCACACAAGAGCTCACAACCACTGGTGTCTCCAGTTCCAAGGGGTCTGCTGCCCTCTTCTGGTTTGGGAGATTCCTGCACTCATGGGGTGAGCATACATACACTCAAGCCCACACACATGCACATAAAGAAGTGTTTTGTTTTGTTTAAGAAATGGACCAAGAGAGAAAAAAAAGAGAAGAGATTATATATCAAAGGGCCTTTTTTTTCCCAGCTCAGAATTGGCTGATTTTCAACAATGTCTCCAAACATTAGGATTGAGTCATACAAGAATCAACTATGTTCATCACTTGGAGTTTGACAGGACAAAGAAATCCAGAGACACAAATTCCCCCTTCCAAAGTAAGAGGATTTGACTATGTACACTAATCACCTGGGATTGTGATAAATAATGAATTCTGAGAAATCAGTTTGGTAGGTAAGAGTTTTCTGTGAAAGTACGCAGACCTGAGTCCCATCAGCCGTATAAAAGACAGATGTGGCTATGCACATGCTTGTGACTCCAGCATTTAAGAGGTAAAGAGCTGAGACAGGAGGATTGCTGAATTTGTTGGCCACCAGGTGTCTTAGTCAGGGTTACTATTGCTGTGATGAAATGGGATAGTCAAAGCAAGTTGAAAAGAGTCTATTTGACTCACACTCCCACATCGCTGTTCATCATTGAAGGAAATCAGGACAGGAACTCAAGCAGGGCAGGAACCTGAAGGCAGGAACATGGAGGGGTGCTGTTTACTGGCTTGCTCAGCCTGCTTTCTTAAGAACCCAGGACCTTTCTTAAGAGCCCAGGGATGGCCCCATCCACAACAGCCTGAGCCCTCGCTGATCAACCACTAATTAAGAAAATGCCCTACAGCTTGGTCTTATGAAAGCATCTTCTCAAGTGAGGCTTCCTTTTCTCTGACGAGTCTAGCTTCCTATCTTCCTAGGGTTTCTATTGCAGTGCAGAGGCACTATGACCATGACAAGTCTTATAAAGTAAAACATTTATTTTTTTGGAGATAAGGTTTCTCTGTGTAGTTCTTTCTGTCCTGGAACTCATTCTGTAGACCAGGCTGGCCTCAAACTCAGAGTCACCTGCCTCTGCCTCCTGAGTGCTGGGATTAAAGTTGTGTGCCACCACTGACCAGCGTAGGAAAACATTCAATTGGGAGCTAGCTTGCAGTTCAGAGACTTAGTCCTGGTCATCGTGGCAGCAAGCATGGCAGTGTGCAGGTAGACATGGCCCTGGAGAGGTAGCTGAGAGTTCAATATGTGGATCAGACAGCAGCAGGAAGAGAGAGTGATATTCAAAAGTAAGCAACAGAAACCTCAAAGCCCACCTCCAACGATGTATTTCCTCCATCAAGGCCACACCTCCTAACAGTGCCACTCCCTATGAGCTTATGTTACATTCAAACTACCATACTTACATCAAGTTGACATAGACTAGCCAGCACAGCAGGCTTTCCACAATGTGGAAGAGCGGTCAAAGCAATATTGCTAATATTTATGTTCCAGGTCCCATTCTAATCCCCCCCAGGGCTGGAATGGTCCCTAGGGACTTATGAATACGATGCAAGTGTCTTATCAGAGCTATCCCCTGATCCTCTATGTTCTCATGTAGTAGCTACACTGCACCATTATCTACATCTCACAGACAATAATTCATCCAAAGTCACGTCCCTTCTAATTTTTCAAAGAGTCTCTTTGTGGTATGTGTGTGTCCTCAGAGACTAGAAGAGAGCTTTGGGTCCCCTGGATCTGGAGTTACAGGTGGTTGTGAGCCACCTAGTATGTGTGTACTAGGATCAGAACTCAGGTCTCTGGAAGAGCAGGAAGTGCCCGTAACCACTGAGGTCTCCAGCCCTGACCCCTGGTTTTTATCTCTTCCCTATTCTACCTTTGGAAAGAAGCCCTTGGAGCCAAGTGTGGTGGTTCACATCTACAATCCCAGCACTCAGAAGGCTGAGGCAGAACTGACGTGAGTTTGAGGTTAGCCTGGGCGATATAGTCAGTTCCAGGTCAGCCTAAGATGGCTATCGTATGAGACCCTGCCTCAAAAACCAAACAAACAGAAATATTTGGTACAGTGATAGCTCATCTTCCCTGTCATCCCTACTGGATTTGAAACTATCTATGAGATGCACCCAAGGCATGTCCGTGAGGGTATTCCAGAGAGGTTTAACTGATGAGGGAAAACTTATCCTCAGTGTGGATAGGCCCATCCCAATGGGCTGAGATCTCATATTAAGGTAAAGATAGGAAAGGGGAGAAACTGAAGTGTAATAGCAGCATATAGTCCTCGCCAGTCTCCAACAGGAGTTGCAGTGTGACCAGCCACCTCATCCTCATCCTCCTGGTGCCATGCTTTCTCATTGACTGTATGCCTTCTAGCCATGAGCCAAAAACATTCTCTCTCTTTCTCTCTCTGTGTGTGCATGTGTGTATATAGATGTGCACGATGTGTGAACCTGCTTGCTATGATAGAGACATCAGATCTCCCTGGAGTTGAGGCCTCAAGAGGTGGCAAGCTGCCTGACATGGATGCTGGGAATGGAAGAATGGAACTCAGACCTTCTGAGAGAACAGTGGGGTCTGAAAGCCATTGTTCCAGCCCAATCTTTTCTTCAGTTGCTTTCTGTCAGTTACTATGGTAGCTTGAATAACAGATGTTCCCCAAAGGCTTTTTCATTTGAACATTTGATTCCCTGTAGGTGGTACTGCTCAGGAAGGGATATGGAACCTTTAGGATGTAGATCCTTATGTTGTGGATATTTGTTTAACTGTGTGCATTTGTTTATGTTGCAGAATATTTAACTGTGTAAAGATGTCCTGCATTTGCTTAATTATGTAAAGATGTGTTGCTGTTTTACCTTGCCTGCCTAAGGTACCTGATTGGTCTAATAAAAAGCTGAATGGCCAATAGTGACAGAGGATGTATAGGTGGGACTTCTGGGCATGGAAAGTAAGTAGGAGAATGAATTTAGGCTCATGAAGAAAAAGGGGCCAGACAAATGTGGAGGAAAGAGGGACATAAAGAAGGAAAGAAAGGTAAAAAGCCTCGAGGCAAAACATAGATGAATAGAAATAGGTTAAATTAGGTTAAAAGAGCTAGTGGGACAAGCCTAAGCTAAGGTCAAGCATTTATAAGTTTCTATGTCTTTCTTCAGGAGCTGGTTGGTGGCCAAAGAAAAGTTCAACTATACCCTTGCTGGTGGAAGTGTGTCAGTGGAGCATGAGACTTCCTGTTCTCTTTCTGCTCTGTCTCTGCTTTCTGTGTGTGGGTGAAAATGTGATTAGCAATGCCTAATTGGTCTTAATAATAAAAACTCAAGAGTCAGATATAAGGGTAAATGCTGAAAGATCGGAAAAGTAAAGGAGCAGCCACAGCCCTCTCTTACCTCTACAACTCCTGAGACAGAGAAGGGCTGAGCTTCTGTCTCCACCTGTCTTATATTCTTCTCTCTGCCCAGCCATACCACTACCTGTTTCCTCCTCCCAAGTGCTGGGATTAAAAGCATGAGCTACCACTGCCTGGCCTCTCTGGGTAACTAGTAAACAGCTCTGCCCTCTGATCTCCAGGCAAGCTTTATTTGTTAGAGCACAAACAAAATATCACTATACTCGACTTTAGTCCAAGCATCTGGGGGCAGAGACAGAAACAGGTAAATCTCTGTGAGTTCAAGGCCAGCCTGGCCTACACATCAAGCTTCAGGACAGCTGAGAGAGGGGAGTCAGGAGGGTGTGATCAGCCAAGCTTCCTGTTTTTGCTATCACTTGCAACTACCCACCCCCTGCCACTTTGTGATGGATTCTATCCTCTGGAATCATAAGCAAAAACAGTCTTTTGATTTTGGTGTTTTATTTCAGCAACAAGAGTCACAAACTAGGCCAAGCATTTTTGGCACAGCAAGAAGAAAAGGAAGTAATACAGAGCCCCTCTTGGTGGTTGATGGTGAATATGTGAATATGTGGAGAAATCTGCCAAGTTAGGAAAGCTAAAAGCTAAATTATAAATCCAGACTGTGCTGACTACAGGCTAGAGTCCTTGAAAAGAGGAAACCTCGATTGAGACAATTCTTCTGTAAGGCATTTTCTTAATTAGTGACTGATCAGGGAGGGTCAAGCCTATGGTGGGTGTGGCCTCCCTTGGGCTGTGGTCCTGGGTTTTATAATAGGCTGGACAATCCAGTAGGTAGCACCCTTCCTCAGCCTCTGCAGGAGCCTTGCTGGAGTTCCTGTCCTGACTTCCTTCAGTGATGAACAGCAATATGGAAGTGTAAGCCAAATAAACCCTTTTCTTCACAGATCGCGTTTGGTCATGGTGATTCACCACCGCAATCGGCTCCCTCTGATACAGGCCTTGTTAAGAATACTTTTTTTTCCTCTTCTGCCAGACATTAAATTTCCTCTTACCATGGGACCATTATTCTTCAAGTGTCAGTGTGATGACTAATCTTGGGTGCCGACTGACCTGCATCAACAAGCTACAGGGAACTTCTGGGAAGCATTATTGATCAGATTATTTGAAGCGGGAAGAGCACCCTGAGTGTGCACCGTCGAGTGGCAGCATCCCTCATGGAAGGACACGGAAGAGAGAAGCTTTGCCCTTTACCTGCTTGCCCTCACTCTCATCCACCCTGCTGCTGTGGCATTCCTTCTCGATGCTGTACCCCGCTTCTTCAGGATTCCAGCAAACACTGAAGACTAGCAGAAGTAAAAAGGCTCTGAGACTCCATGGCTGGGTTACAGCTTCGGGGACATCCAGCCTCTCAGCTTTCCATCCGGACCAGCCATTGTGGGACTGAACCACATTCTATACCTCCTCTCTTAATGTATATATTCCTTCTGTCAGCTATGTGCCTTTAAGGAACTCTGACTAATGTATAGTCAGAACAGAAATAAACTAAATAGTGGTGAGTCTCACATCAGAACGGTATCTTTTTTGCTGAAGTGCTGCAGTGACCGCCATCCTTAACTTAAACCAAGTGTCAACAAGAGTTTTTGAAGCAATTCAGCTGGTCACCTTGGAAACCTTAATCTGTTGTGTTTGGTGTCATCAAATGGGAAGACCTCAATTGCACTTCAGTATTCAGGACCAACCCATTTTACATGTGTTTAACAACACACCATGTCAGAGCAATCTTTTTGCCCAGGCTATTTATAGTCTAATATTGTGGACCATATAGGCTGGAGAGATGGCTCAGCAGTTAAGAACATTCATTGCCCCTGCAGAGGACCTGAGTATAGTCTCCAGCACCCATGTTGGGTGGCTCACAATCACCTGTAACTCCAATTCTATTGGAGCCCTCTTCTGGAATCCACAGGTATGTAGTCAAAAGTTTCTGGCCTGACCTAGTCCCAAGATCCAGACTTGCCTATAGCCACTTGGTCCCAATAATCACACAAAGGCTTATATTCATTACAAACTGGCCTATGGCTCAGGCTACTTGTTAGTTATTTCTTGCATCTTAACCTGTTTCTATTAATCTATGTCTTGCCACATGGCTGGTGGCTTACCTATGTTCTCTTACATCTTGCTCTTTGAGCAGTGTCTTTTTGACCCTGCCCCTTTCTCCTTAATCTCTGTTTGAATTTTCTGCCTTTGCTCCAACCTGCCTTGCCACAGGCCAAATCAGCCTCTTTATTAACAAATGGTAATCAAGTATATTCACAGTGTACAAAAAGACCCTACATCACAGGTACCTGCTCCCACGCATGTACATGTTCACATACACATATGTAATTAAAAATATAAAGTAAATCTTGAAAGATAGAGTATATATGTCTGTGTAAAACAGAGTCTCTCAACCTCTGGGGTCAGGTAATTCTTTCTTGTAAGGACCTGTTCTATACATTCAGTGGTTCCTAGCAGCATACCATCCTGCTGCAACCAGAAAAAAAAATCAATATCACCTCACCTGTGATGATTAAAGATGTCTCAGCCAGTATCACAGCAACCTGGGGGAGGAGAGACAGTAAAATCACCCCCAGCTGAGAGCCACCAGTATAGATCAATGACAGTTTATGCTTCAAGAGTGCCCACCGCCATCTGTTTGTGGGAGTATACATTGGCACATACCTTAGGAGGGTGATTTCAAAAGTAGGCTTTGGAAAGCAATCATTAAAATATTCAAAATATTTGCATTGGAAAGAAGGGAACGGATCTATTATTTATAGCCTTGAAAGTGTAATAGATTCATTAGGAATAAGGGTTTGACAGGCTATAAGGCTGTATTTTCCTCGAGTGATAGACACAGATTCAGTGGCTGCCAGCTCCCTGCAATGTCTGAAACACCCATGTGCATGAGAGAGCTTATAAATAATTGGTCTAACTAGACAGTGGGCATTGGCCTATCTAGCTTAGTCCACACACATTCCCCAGCCTGATCCAAGCTAATCAAATGGATGGTATTGAGAGACGGGGTCATTAAGAGGGCAATTATATCATGAAGATGGAGCCCTCTAAATAGGCTTGTGTACTTATGAAAGAGATCTTCAGGGGGCTCCTCTGCCTATCTGCTCTATGAAAACAGATGGCACCAGTCATGAGCAACACCCACTCATCAGATCTGTGGGCTCTTGACCTTGTACTTCCAAGCCTACAGAATCTTGATTAATAAATTCTGTTGTTCATTAACTACAATCTAAGGTATTTAATTTTTTAAGTTACTTTGTGTGTGTGTGTCCATACTAAGACAACTTTCAGAAAGTGGTTGTTCTTTCCTTCAGTCATGTGGGCCTCAGCAATCAAACTCGAGTGGCCAGATTTGGTGCCTTTATCTATAGCGCCATCAAGCTGGCCCAGCCTATGGCATATTGGGAGATATAACAGCCCATATTAACTAGCACTTTCTTGCAGATCTTAATTAACCTAAGTGGGTGAAGCAGGCAAAAGGATTCTTCTCTGGTTTCAAGGACATAAGTATGTAACTCCTGTCCAGCACACATGCTCCTGCCTAAGGAACAGTGAGCAATGTGAGGTAGAGATACTTAGAATCTCTGTGATGTATGTGGGATCCAGCTAGACATGGGGACAGCCATCTTGGATATAACCCAGAGTAAGCAATACTAGCATACTATCCCCAACTACATAGGACAACCAAGGTCAGGAAGACAATCAGCAAAGCATCTCATGCTGGCCACTGAAGCTCTGACATTGGATGGAACAGTCTTTTCTGAGAAAGCTAAAGGACGTTCTGGTTGGTTGTAGCCTATTTTTATCTAAATTAGCATGTAAAGCCCATACTTCATGCTTTAGTGAGCAGAAAACCTCCCGATCATACTGTTTCCCCAAACACTGTCCCTAACAGATTGCACAAACATTATTGTCCTGTTTCTCCCTGTGGCCTCTCAGCATCGTCCACCTCTCATCTCATCCATTGGAGACTTTTCCAGAACCATCTTAGAATGTAGAGCTCTGACCTCCTCCTCCTCCTCCTCCTCCTCCTCCTCCTCCTCCTCATCCCTCCTCTCCCTCCCCCTCCCCCACATTTTGCTCTTGTGGTATATGTGTGTACATCTTCATGTGCATATGAGTTGAAAGAGAAGTCAATAGCAGGTTCCTCCTCAGTTGCTCTCTAACTCATTTTTTTCTTTTTTCTTTTTTTTTTTTTTTTGAGATAGCATTTCCCTGAACTTGGAACACACAAATCCAGGGATCCACCCACTCCCACTACATCCCAGCACTGGGGCTACAGACATGTACTGTGCTAGGGATCCAAACTCAGGTCCTTTTGCTTGAGTTATAGAGTAAGTACACATAATGACTGTTTCCCTAGCCCCAGAGTTCTGGTCATGGCTATGGCAACCTTCAAGCAGTTCTGGTTTTCTCATGTGATCGAGATTTTTCCTTCATTCGCTGCAGATAATTTTGATTGAACTTGTTTGTGACAGTGGGATTCTAATACATCTTGGCACAGACAGAGTGAATCCACATAATGACCAGGAACACCAGTGAGGTTTTGACTTGTAAATGTCTCAAGGAAAGAGTTGTTCTGCAAACAAAGTGCATGAAAATTCACCTATGGGCCTGTTTTGTAAATCATTAGTGGCTTCTAAAACCTTCCAGCAGATATGGCTGCCTCTTAGTATAGAATAGATAGTGTGAGGGTAGTTTTAGTTGTCAACCTGACATAGCCCAGAATTACCTGAGAAGAGAGACTGTCTACATTGGGTTGGCCTGTAGGCATGTCATTGATATGGGAAGACCCAGCCCACTGTGAGCAGCACCATCTCCTAGGCTGGGGTCCTGAAAGATCTAAGAGTAGAGAAGTAGAGTTGGAAATGATGTAACTGGCTGTTTGAAGTCCTGCCTTGACTTCCCCCACAGCTGGAATAACTTGGAATCACAAGAGGAAATAAACCCCCATCTCCTTTAAATTGCTTTTTTGTCAAAATATTTTATTGCAGCAGGAGAATTGAAATTAGAGCTGACAGCCACCTCAGCAGTCTGTATTTATGGAAGACCTTGCACTTCCCGAAGATCTGACACTCATTACCACCACATTTGCCTCCTACCACAACTCAACCAGGCAGAGGAGACATTGCCATACCTATTTCCAGGTGAGGAAATGAAGACACCATGAGGCTAAATGACTTTTTAATGTGATTCAGGAGTCTGGAAGTAGAGGTCCAATTCTCAAATTCAATCACTCCTGCGCTGTGTCATGAGTGATTTCATGCTTATGGCTAAGTACTGAAGCCTGAGAATGATTTATCTTTTTTGTAAATAATATATTATCTCTATAACAACCTAATCCTTGCCAACATTTAATATGCTTACTAAGTGAGACAGAAAGGAACAGCATTATAGCTGACATACTGGAAAACCTCCTGGGAGAGGAATGTATGCTGGAGGTCCAATGACAGGCACGGTAGCATAGAAAAAAAGAAAATATATTTTTAAAAAATCAATAGATTAGTCAGTGCCCAGAATTGCTTCGGCTCCCGAGATGTGATGACTCATTCAAAGTAAACACTGGGTTGGTGTCATTCGAGATAAACACTGGATAAATCTTCCTGCCCATTTCCTCTGTCTTAATAAGGACCATTCACGTCCAAAAGTGGTACAGTGAACCATACAAACTAGAAAATCTTAAGATAAAAAAGGACAGCCACAGAAGAGAGCTCTAGGACAGTAATCTTGTTGGGAACCCAGGGTACTTACTTATGCTAAGCTTAAGAAAATTTGTACATAAGCCATTGTTTCTGAGAAGGGAAGAGAAGGGAAGAGATGGCTAAGCAGTTAAGAAAACTGGCTGCTTTTCCAGAGGACCCAATTTGATTTTCAACACCCACATGGCAGCTCACAATGGTCTATAACTTCAATTCCAGAGGATCTGACACCCTCTTCTGGCCTCCGTGGGCACTTCACAATGTAATGTGCTGACCAGATCTATAACCAGACAAAACAATCCTACACATAAAATTTTATTTATACATATGCAATAAATTTATAAAAGTGAGAAATTCTAAACTAGGATGTATTTTAATGGTGAACTAAATATGTCTGGGTTTTGATCCCTCCCACAACAGATCCTGAGACAAAGATTTGCATTTGTATAACTTGTTTGGGAGGTAAAGGAAGCGCATCCAGGAGAGTAAGGTGATAAAGCATAGATAAGCAGTCAGTAAGAGTATGCAATGAACCCAGGTGATAGTGGTGCACACTTAAATCCCAGCACTGGAGAAGCAGAGGCAGGTAGCTCTTTGTGAAGTTAAGGCCAGCTTGGTTTACACAGTTAGTACCAGGGAAACCCTATCTCAAACACACACACACACACACACACACACACACACACACAAAACAAACAAACAAAAGAGAGTATGTGATGGCTCTCATATCCAAAGGCAATGTAAGCTACCAGTAGAAAAGCAGCCCAGATGTAAACAATGACCAGCCTATAAAATAATCCCAAGGGTACAATCATGGCTCTCAAATGTTCCGGGGAAACTACATCATGTAATTGAACTTAAGGCCCACTAATAGGAGCAAATCAAAATGCTACCAGCATGGTGGCACATACCTTTAATCTCAGACCTCAGGAGACAGAAACAGGTGTATCTCTATGCCTTTGAGGCCAGCCTGGTCTACACAGTGAGTTCCAGCCTAGCCAAGGCTATATAGTGAGATCCTATCTCACAAAACAATCCCAACAAGCAAACAAGCAAGAAAAATGGTTGAAGCCCATCTTTGATGACATACTTCTTCCAAGAAGGTCGGACCTCCTAAGGGTCCCAAACAGCACCATCAACTGGGAACCAAGTGTTAAACATCGAGCCTATGGAGGACAGACTCATTCAAATAACCACATCATCAAAGAAACTTCTTTTTGTATCATATGGAAAGTTGGTAGTTTGAATAAGAATAACCCCATAGGCTCATATATGTGAATGCTTGGCCACCACTTGGTGGAACTGCTTGGAAATGACTGAGGAAGGTGTCACTGGGGGTTAGCTTTAACCACACCATCCCGTTACCTCTCTGCCTCATGCTCATGGATGGGGTATGAACTTGCTCTCAGTTATTACACCAGCACTGTGCCTGCCTGCCTACCTGCCTGCTGCCATGCTCCCCGCCATGATGACCAGTGGGCTCTAACGTTTTGAAACTGTAAGTAAGCCTCCAATGAATTCTTTCTTTGCAAGTTGCCTTAGTTATGATGTCTTCTCACAGCAATAGAAAAGTAACTTAGAGACTAATACAGAAATTCATGACTATTGAAGAGTCCACCTGAACTGATACATCTGCAACCCAACTCCTAAGATTCAGGAAAGAAAGGGGAAGAAGAGAAAGGTTGTAAGAGCCAGAGGTACAAGACATCAGCTATAAGATAGCATCCTTTAAAAAAAAAGATTTAGTTTATCTATACAAGCGTTTTGTCTGTATAGATATTTGTATGCCATTTGGATACCTGTTGTCCAAAGAGGTCAGAAAAGGGTGTAGGATCCCTTGGAGTTACAGATGGTTGTGAGCTAAAATCCGAACTTGGGTCTTCTGGAAGCAGCCAGCATTCTGATTCACTGAGCCATCTCCACAGTCCCTTGCTCCTGGCTTTCTACTTTTCCCCTTTCATTCACTCCAGGCCATAAGGTGGTGCCACTCACATTGACTGCCTTTCTTCCCTCAGTTAATCATCTCTGGAAATACCAATTTCCCCACAGATGTACTCACCAATCTCCTGAGTGATTCTAAGTCCAGTCAAACTGACAATTAAGACCAACTGTCCCATATATGAACATGGAGCTTCCCCAAAGCATGGAAAGGCAACCCTGACCTGTGAAACAGGATGTTTTAACAGATCACTCTGAGATGGAACCATTCCATTCTGCAGGAAATTCCTTAAACAGGAAAGTAACAACTCAAATAGCTTCAGGAAGTCCCTGAAACAGATCAAATTCACCAGACCCTTCCCTGACAGATTAAGCAACAAATTCTGAGAGTCCCTCTCAGAGAAGAGAGAACTAAGCTTCAAGGAAGACTCAAACAAGACCAACTTCAAAGAAGACTTTTAAGATCAGACCAGTTGCCTGGAAGGAGCAGAGCTGCCTGGAAGAGGTTTAGACTAGCCAAGGCACCCAGAAAGGACATTCTCCAACCTGTTGAGCTGCTTGCAGGCTGTGAAGTGTGGTCCAGATTCCCAACTTTGTGAACTGTTACCCATGCTGAGATAGGCTTTGGTGGTGCAGCTATCTTTGAGACATTTCTGCTCCTATAAGTAACCACTCACCCAAATTTCTGTAGGTAACCCCAATAAAAAATTCATAAGTTTGTGGCTCACATAGTTGAACTTTGGTGGTATCTGTACTTTGGTCTGCCATGGGATCCCTATCTGGGATAAATAGATGTGTGTGTTGTACCTTCCCAGGGAAGTTTGGTCACATAATATAATCTCAAGAATTTATTTGTTAAAGACTCATATCACTTTTAACCTCTAGTGACTGTTTATGAAATAAAACTACTATGCTTGCCTCTTAAGAGAAAAAATTATTATAGCACAAGCCCCCAGATGTCTAAATACCTGTGACCCACTGCTTAAACAACAATTTCTTTCTGATTCGTAGAATAAAATAGTCACTCAGTTTCTAGCATCTGAGGTTCCCAGGGAGCCTGGCTTCCTACGTTGTTAGTAATTCTTTTCTCTACAGGGCTGTTATTAGGAATCGTTTGCCAGGACACCAACAAGCAAAGATTAGGCTCATAAACAGCCTACATCTGAATTGCCATTGGGTGTTCTTAGCTGCACATGTAGCCCGCTGGGTATACATTTTCCGACATGATTGCTAGAACTATCTTTAGTCTCTACCTCCCAGCTTGTGTTCACAAAAATAAGCATATCTACACAGCAGTCATTTCAAGGGCAACTCTGACCTTATGAAACACTTAATTCTAGTCTGTTGGTAGATTTCAAATGGAGTGAGCCATAAGAGGTATTACTGTATTGAGGTCTTATACATCTCATTAATTCATTTTCTTCATACTTATGGAGAAGTTATCATATGGCAGACACTATCTAGAACCTGGGTTCTGGGAGGAAAGGGCCAGAGATAACTGCACTTCTGCACTGGTTGAAGAATCAGTGTGTAAACAAATCTGTATACTGTGTGCTATGTGCCCTTCTGCAGAAAGGTATGCCTTTGTTATGCTTTACATGATGCTAGACACCAGTGGCTAAGAATGGTCCAAGAGCCAGGCATGGTGGCACACATCTTTAATTTCAGCACTCAGCAAGCAGAGGCAGAGGGATCACTGTGAATTCAAGGCCAGTCTGGTCAACAGAGTGAGTTCCAGGGTAGTCAGGGTTATGTAGACTCAAAAAAATAAAAATTTACAAAAAGAAAAAGAATGTTTCAAGGTCTCAGACTACAGGGAAAAAAATGTGAAGCCAAAGTCAGAACACTAGATTTCATTAGCGTTTATTTATTTATAGTCTTCCTTGTTCCAGAAAAGAATTAAAACAGCTTCTGTATCCATATTTAAGGCTGTCTAACTCAGTGCCAGATAAGGTAAATTATAAGTAGAGAAGGAAGAAAAAAAAGTCAAGGATGATAGAAATAGGGCCAGAGAAAAAACTCAGACAGATATGATCAGTTCCCCTGTGCACACAGCCTTGGGTGGTTGCTGGTATAATAGGTGTTACATCATGACCTGAATGAGGGCTTTCTTTGTAGACGTACACATACCTAGCCAGGTGTCCCCAAGGAGCCTACCAGTTCATATCTCTAGGAAAAGCCCTCAGCTAGAGATGGATGAGAAATGATAAATAAATATGTTTCAGTCAGGTCCATTCTACCATGACCAACTGCCTAAGACAGTCAGGAGAAGCACAGGTGGACTCTGGTTCCCGGTGCCAGAGGATCTTATTCACGGTCACTTGGCCCTGGTGCTTTGGGTCTGTGGCAGTACCTCATGGCAGCAGCCTAAGGTGGTAGAGAAAAAAAGTTTTCATTAGCCAGGCAGTGATGGTGCATACCTTAAATCCTAGAACTCTGGAGGCAGAGACAGGCAGATCAGAGTTCAAGGCCAGCCTGGTCTACAGAGTGAGTTCCAGGACAGCCAGGACTACACAGAGAAATCCTGTCTTTAAAAAAACAAACAAACAAAAATTTAAATTTAAAAAAAGGGAAGGGGAAAGGTTTTCCTCTTCAGAAATATCCCTCTAAAATTCCTTTTGACTTCTGTCTGCACCCATCAGTAGATCCAACTCAGGCATGGTCAGTCCATAGGTACTGGTCCTGAGAATTAATGTCAGTGAAGACTACCCTACCTTCCTCAATAATCACCCACCCCAGGCAAGGGTGTAAGTAAATACTTGAGCATGTGTCTGCCTGCCGCATGCCAGTGGCTGAACGCTATGCCCAGCACCAGATGTACCAAAAAAAAAAAAAAAAAAAATCACTGATCCAATCCAAACTCTAGCCAAATAAGCCTTGTTTCAAGTTAAACTTGTCTAACCGACCTTAACTTTTCTTTTGGTGAATATCTGTTGGGATTCAGGTGTCAGCTGATAAGGTCAAAAGACACTTATCCAGGGTACTGGGCCCCTGAAGGGGGTGGGGAAAGCCCATTGAAAAGGGCTTCTGGAACACAAGACGCTCTCTTCCTGGTTCCTGGCTGTTGGAGAGAGAATCAGAATCCATCGTCCATCCATCACTCGTCCACGGTTCTAGACTCCAGTCCCTGTTCAGGTGCTACTGTAATCTGTTACCTGTACCATGAGTGTTGGTTTATATTTTAATAAATATCTATCTGGTATTGGTGCCTTCTGAGTACACTCTGCCTATAAATATCTATTGGGATACCTGTGGGTCCTTCTGGCAAACAGGATCCATGAAAAATGTATAAGCTATCGTTGAAGATCATTCATTAAAAATTCTGTTGAATATTAAAGGCCATCCACCTGGATACTCATTTCCAATGGCTGTGGGTGCCACTCAGTGTTAGAACATGGGTTGTTGTTTGCAAACACAGAGCCAGCTCTTCTTTCTGGACATGTTTAGGCAAATATTGTAGAAACATTAACTATCCTTGAAACCTCTCTGACCTCCTTTTTTGTAGCATGCATCTGATTACTTTGGTGCTTGCTCTAGGACCATCAATGAGTCCCTATTTCCCTTAAAATAAAACTAGAACTTTTGTTTTGTTTTGAGACAGGGTTTCTTTGTGTAGCTCTGGCTGTCCTGGAAATCATTCTGTGGACCAGGCTGGCCTTGAACTCTGAAATCCACCTGCCTCTGCCTCCTGGGTGCTGGGATTCAAGGCATGTACCATCAATCACCAGGCAAAACTAGGGCTTCTTGGTACACTGTTGCTCACCCCTCCCCCAGATGGTACAGCTTGCCAGCCCCATCTCTTATTCCTGTGCCTTTCACTCAATTCATCCCAGCTCTGGGGTCTCCTTTCCAGACCTCAAAGCCTTTGGCTCTGTCATCCTTTCTGCCTAGAGTACTCCATCTAGGGCTCTTTTACAAAAGGTTCCTGATTCAAATGTCAACTCAAATGTCCTCTTCTCTGAGATAAAGCTCCCTCCCTCAGCCACTTTATCTGATGTACAGGTCCTACCATTTGATAATCAAATTTGTGACTATAAAGCTACCTGCCCTTTCCATGGAAGGAATCAGAATCTTCAGCTGTCTTATTGTTTGTCTCCTGCATGCCTTTATTGGCAATAAACTCCATGAAAGCAGGGGCTTCAGATTGCCCCCCTTAAAAATCCAACATCTAGCAGAGTGTCCAGCACACAGTACACAATACAGCATCAATAAATGAATAGGTATAAGCAAGTGCTTGTCTTTTTTAGTATTTATTTGTTTATTATGTAAGTAGTGTTCTTCCTACATGCCTACAGGCCAGAAAGAGAACCAGATCTCATTATGTGAGCCACCATGTGGTTGCTGGGAATTGAACTCAGGACCTCTGGAAGAGCAGCCAGTGCTCTTAACCACTGAACCATCTCTCCAGTTCTCTATCTTTTTTGTTTTGAATAGCAAAAAGACAGATACTTTTGGTCCTTTCAAAATTGATAGTATATTACTAAATTATGAATTAAAAAGCAGGGCTGACAACAGATAATAGTAGAATGCCTATACACAGCCTGCATTTCCTTGTAAAACATTAGGGTCTAGGGAATGTAAATAAGTGACAGAGGACACTTAACGTTAAAGAGTCATTGTCTTCAACCCCCAATGATGATTAATTATTTCCCCAAGAATTATCTCTTAATATTCCTAGAGATTCTGACTCTGAATGAGGATCAATAGTCACCAATGCCTGCACCTCCATCCTTATTGAGTACCTTATCCGTACCAGGCTGAAGCAAAGGAATGTTTGTTGTTGAACTGGTGAGGGCTGCAGACAGCTAACTCAGTAAGCTCTCTTGCAAAGGACCAGGGTTTAGTTCTCAGCACCCACATGGTGACTCACAACTATCAGTAACTCTAGTTCCAAGGGATCCAACATCCTCTCTGTCTTCCGCAGGTACCACACACACACACACACACACACACACACACACACACACACACACACACACCACATACAACGCAGGCAAATACTTCATACATTTAAAACAAAAAAAGAGAAATGCTTTTAAATGGGAAATGGGGCTGGAGACTGGAGAGAGAGCCCCGGGGTTATAAACTCTTAGAGAGGACCAGAGTTCAGTCCCCAGCTCCACTCTTGGGGGCTCACAACCACCCATAACTCTTATTTCTAGTGAACCCAATGCCTTTGTCTAACTTCTGTGACCATCAGGTGTGTGTGCGTGTGTGCATGTGTGTGTGTGAAGGCAAAACACTCATATACATAAAATAAATAAATCTAACTTTAAATTTTTAGTTATAAAGCAGCAGATTTATTTTAAACTAATTCTTACACAAGATAGAAAAAAAAAGGGAAACTACATGGTTGATATTCAAAAAAGTTTAGTTTTGTTTTAGAGAAGGTCTCACCTGTCTGACCTGGAACACTTTCTGAAGACCAGGCACCCTTGAGCTCACAGAAACCTGCCTGCCTTTGTCTCCTGAGCACTGGGATAAAAGGTGTGTATCACTATATCCGGCATAATTTTTAAAAATAGTGTACAATTTGAGCTAGGTCTTTTGAGTAAACCAACACTGTCCAACAGAAATATAATGTGAGCCACAACCATATTGTAAATGTTTATAATATTACAAAGAAAACAAACAAAAAGGTAAAATTTAGATTATGAAGCCCAAATATAGATAAAATATTTTCAACATGTAGTCAATGTGCAAAAATACCTGAGTATTTTACACTGCTTCTATGTACATCTTTAAAATGAAAGTGTGAAATTATTCTTACAGCAGGGTTGGCAGTGGAGAATTTACTTCATGCATGAGAGGTCCTGGTTCAATCCCAAGCCCCACCTAAAGCAAAATAAAAGTCTATTTAAAGTATAACTCAATTGAGATGTAAAATTTGAATTGAAAATAATTCCTGTATATTTAAATTTCATGAAACTTATGGATAAAAAGATAGATTCATATCTGCATGTATTCCAAATATTTTAGTGTTTTTCAATAATCTGAGAATCGGTTCTTAAATTTAAAATGGAAATTAAGTGCATTATGCTAAGCCAGATAAAGAATGTCACATATTACATGATTCTAGTTTTTCTTAAGATTTATTGACTTTTATTTTATGTGTTCAAGTGTTTTGTCTGCATATGTCTATGCATCACGTGTGTTGATGCCAAAAGAGAGTGTTGAATTCACTGGAATTAAAGTTACAGGTAGTTGTGAGCTGCTGTGTAGGAGCTGGTAATCAGAGTACAGTTAAATGCATTCACTACTCTTAACCATGGAACCATCCTTCAATTTCCTTAATTCTTGGGGTTTTGGCGGGGGTTAGTTTTTATTAAACTTTTTTGTATATCTGTGTGTGTGAGAGTGTGTGTGTGCGTGTGTGTATATGTGTGTGTGCGTGCACATGCATGTGTATGTGTGTGAGACTGTGTATATGTGTGTGTATGTATGTATAGATGTGTGTATGTGTTTGCATGTGTGTGCACATATGTATGTATATGCACTTGCATGTGCACATATGTATGTGCCTGTGTATGTGCACGTGTACGTGTGTGTGTGTGCGCGTACACAGAGAGATCAAAAGACAACTGGTAGGAGTCAGTTTTCTCCTTCTCCCATGAGGCTGCAGGGCAAACTAGGTTGTTAAGCTTGGTAACAAGCATCTTTACTGAGCCATCTCACCAGCTCTGATTCTGGTTTTTGTTGTTTTGTCCTAGAAACTGAACAAAGGTTTACAGTTGCTAGGGGTAGAAGGGTTGGGGAGAAAATATGTAAGGGGTTCCCTTTGGGGGAAACATGTTTTATGGAACTAAGTAAAGGTGGTATATTTTATTGAGCCCAATATAGCCAAAATATTTTCATTTCAACATATGACCAATATACAAAAATAGCATATTATGAATGAATCAGTAAACTGAATTGATTGTTTTGAAATGCTTAATAGATATATGGGTTTCAGTTTGTTAAAAATAATAAAAATTAACAAAATTTAACTAAAATTACAACTTTTATTCCTTTGTCACTCAGCCATAGTGTCTAAGGATATCAAAGAGGCATATTTTACACGCAGAGGTGCCCACTGCTTGCAACATGTATTTGCTCTGGATGCCTAACACTCTCCAAAAGCTCTCAAGGTGACATGTCTCAGTTTATTTAAGCACCACCTGGCAGCCACTGAAGTGTCACACTTCTATTTCCTGAGAGCTAGCCATGAATCCAATTGCCAGTGTTCTGCCGTATCAGCACGTTTGGGGCGAGTGCTGTTAGTCTGGCCGCGCTTCAGTGCGTGTTATGGCCTCCCCATTACTTTTCTGAAGGGCATGAGGTGTCCACAAGCCTGCGAGCTGCTTCCCAAACTGACTGCTAATCATTCCCAACAGCATCACTTCCAGGGAGTTGCAAGGTAGCCAAGGAGGAAGGGGCTCAAAGACAGGGTGCTGTGATGGTTACATCTTTAAAAAGTGGTTGAAATGTTTAAGGGTGTGAAACCTTGAGAAACCCCAAGGATGACAACAAAGCCTTGTCCAATTCAGATGGGCAACACCCCCACTCCACCTCCAAGCCTGCACCTAAAGATCCACAACCATTTTCTCACTGCACTGGGTTGGACCTCTCCAGCATCCAGCATAGTTTCTCTAAGTCTTATTTCAAAAAAATCTCTTCTTATTTATTTGTTTGTTTGCTTATTTGGTTTTCAAGATAGGGTTTCTCTGTGTAGCCCTATCTGTCCTGGAATTCACTATGTAGAACACGCTAGTCTCAAACTAAGATATCCCAGTAAAGGTGTGTGTCACCATGACCTGGCTGTAAGGGTTTCTCTCCACCAAAGCTGCTGTCATCTAATGATAGCCACCATTCGCATGAAGACATTTCTTTTGTATTTTCATCATGGTGTTTGCGTGCATGTATGTATGTGTGTGTGTATACATGTATTTAGGTGTGAGTACAAAATACATACATGTATATGTATATAGGTGTGAATACATACATACAAGCAGAGGCTCATACGAGTGCATATGGGAGTATATATGTGTGGAGGCTAGAGTCAGTCTTGGTTGTTATTCCTTAGGAGCCATCCATTTTGTTTGTGATAGACCTGGAGCTCACTGGTTAAACCTAGGCAGACTGGTCCCCAGGGATCCTCCTGTCTCCACCCCTCCAGCTCAGAGATTAGAAGTGTATACCACCAGGTTGGACTTTGTACATGGGCGTTGAGGATTAAAGCCACACCAACAAGCTTACACAGCAAGTATTTTACAGACTGAGTCATCTGCTCTTTTACAGAAGAATAAGATAAGATTCTCATTTGTCGGTTTTTTTCCTAGACCAGCCCAATAGCAGATTTTCCTTTGTAATACTGAGGAGATAGCTACAGGTATAAATCTATACCTGTCTTATTAATAGTACAGGCCAGAGGCCTTAGCAGTCACTGCCACAAAATACAAACCTCAGCAGAGCTTTCAATGACTTTTGTGGCTGATAAACAACTCCCCAAAGAGTCACTGTCAACCACGCCTCTTTCAAGGTTAACTTGGCTTATGCTGTACTTTGTTTGCAAAGAGTGGACATGAAGGAGGCTGGAGAATACAGAAAAGGTGTGAGAGGTGTAGACAGAAGTTTTTCTCTGTCCCACCCGGCTTTTCTTGGTCCCATCCCGGTTCTGCAGCAGCTTATAAAATAATCGACTCAGAAGCTTAATATTAATTATAAACTGCCTGGCCTACGACTCAAACTGTTACTTGCTAGCTCTTACATCGTGGCTTTGTGGCGTTATCTGTTTGCCATTTCATCTTGTTCCTCTGGCAGCTCTCAGTGTCTCCCCCAACCTCTCCTTTCCTCTCTCTGTATCTCTCTTGGATTTCCTGCCTGGCTGTATCCTATCTTGCCATAGGCCATAACAGCATCTTTATTAACCAATGGCATCCTATCTTGCCATAGGCCATAACAGCATCTTTATTAACCAATGGCAGCAACACATATTCACAGCATACAGAGGGACGATCCCACAGCAAGATAGTTTATGATGTAAAAGAGGACATTTCAAAGTTGTAACAAGGGAGCTGGAGAGCTGAATGGCTCAGCACTTGAATGCTGGCTGTTCTTGCAGAAGACCCAAGTTCAATCCCCAGCAACCATGTGGTGGCCCACAACTCTCCTTTGATGCCAGTTCTAGGAGATTTGACCTTCTTCTGGCCTCCATAGGAACCAGTCATACACATAGTACACACACACACACACACACACACACACACACACACACACACACACACACAAGCACACATGAAGTTCAAACACTCATCCATATAAACTAAAGATAAATAAATTTGTTTTTTTTAATTGTAACAAGAAGAACAAGGGCAGATTTTGAGAATTCAGTAGCAGCTCATGAATCTCACTGTCATTAACATCACTTTGTTCCAGAAAATCCCAGTTAACTTTGAACTTTAGAAAAACAAAGAATTGTTTCTCAGATAAAGACTGCTTCCAAGTAGGATGTAGTTATACTAAAGAAATGTTCCTTGTTTGTCTGAAACTGAAAGTTAACTAAATGTCCACAGTTTGTTTGCTAAGTCTGGCAGCACACCCAGGATCTGGTTTCCCTTTCTGTCTCTCCGTAATAGCTCTGGCCCTAGAATTATGAGCCTAGCCGGAAACCATACTGAAATAAATAGATTCCCCGTTCAAAGGTGGCTCAGTTCCCACCAATATAAAGTGAGTGAATGAGGAGGAAGAAGGGATGTGAGTAGAAGTGTAATAGTGTGAGTGATACCGATCCCCACGTCACAGTTGGTGCAGGACACTCAGTAGTGAAGAAAAGCAGTTGTTAAGACCTCTGTAAAACCAGGCATCCACAGAGAGAAGGTCACAGTGGCTGGTGAGCTGACTTAGTGGAAAGCAGCAACTTTTACATTCTTAATCACATTTACCTGAATTCCTCATGGGCTAGTTCTTTGGGAGGTACACTCTCCCCAGAGTAGAATTTAGCCTCCATCCCAAATTACCCATAATTCTGGGACTTGAGATCCCCTCACTCTTTTCTCACGTGTGAGCTCAATAATACAGCCGCCTATAACTTTTCAGTCCTAAGATAAACTGAACAGCACCCAGGCAAGGAGGTGCCAGCTGCTAACTAGGGAAGGGCAGGAACATAGTGCTTCCAGCTTGCTTGTCTGTAATTCATTGCTGAACTCCAAACACACCGCATGCTGAAGCAAGCAAGGCATAATGATTTATCTCTTATAGTAGCCTTCCCGCACACTTCATTTCTTTCCTGCATTCTTATGCTTCAAATGTTGTGTCAGTGCTGATGAGCTGACTTCGCCTAGATAGACAAAGACAGCACCTGCCTAGGCAATGCCAGAGAAACCACACAGAAGGAAACTGGGCCCGCCATTCAGCCAACCTTTACCTGTAGACTAAAACACAATATAGGGAGGGAGTAGCTGATTGTTACAGTAAACTATCCGTGAAATAATAGACTGGACATTTCTGGGGACAAATCTGAGGAGCCTCATAGTTCTTGCCTACAATGTAGTCATTTGGAAACTCAACAGGATAAATTCTGATGTGTCCAGGCTTGTGCATTTCTAACCATTGGCCCTGCCTTCCTTATTTCCATCAATATCCTAGAGTGCTAGGAAGCAGTTTGCTTCTTGACACCAAGAACTCCGATAACACATTCTCTTCTTACATACTGTACTTCTTATTCAAGTGTGTTCTTTCTCTCTTCCCTGCTAAGCAGTGAGCTCCATGGAGACCGTTATCTGTCTCCATTACTACGCTCTCAGAACCTACTAGCACGGTGTCTGACACACAGGAAGTCTTCAATAAATAAGGATAGAAGATGGGGGAAGACAGGAGGCATCTTGTTCGGCCTCTTATCACGGACTGGAGATGAGTAACTCTGCAGGAATCTTGCCCGACCTTCAGCATCAGATTGGAGCTGCACCCAGCTTCACGGCTGAGCAGCAGCTGCCTCTCCTGTATGGACCACTACTGCTGGACTGTGTGCAGTCGAGTCAGGTGAATGACTCTAATAAATGCCTTTTATGATACATGCACGTTTGATCAATTCTGTTCCTCTAGAGAACTGTTTTAGCACATCACCCTCAGCTAGGCTTTGATTCCTATTATTCTAACTCTGTGTCATCATCACATATGACTCAGCAAACTTCCCTTTTTTTGTGTGTCCCACTCAAGGGCTGTGCCTTTCAAAAGGCCTTAAAGCAGTGGGATATGCCTAGAAGGCTTTTCCTTTTTGGTACTCTCTGTTAATAATGCAACCCTCTCCTTAAGCATCTAGACATCTCCTTTATTATAAGGTGAAGAAAATCTTTTTGCGGGGCCTTGCTTGTTAGAAAACAGAGTCATGACAAGGATCAGAGTCTTAGCACTTTATTCAGGAGGTAAACTTGAATCACCTGGGATGGGAGAAACACAGGGCAGAAGTTGAGGGGAAAATTGGAAAGCAACATGAAGAAATCCCGCACTGTGCATGGATCCCAACCATCTAGGCTGCCTGTCAGGCTTATTCTTTTCCAGGGGAGATTGTTGTATGAGACTCTTCCTGAGAAGACAACACACGGGTGGATGGACACACACACACACCCTGCTACTCACCACAGAAAAGAAGCCAACAAAGTAAGGATTTCACCAAAGTCCAACTTAATGAATTGGGGGAAGGGTATTTATAGTAGTGAGGGTGTGGGCTATTTACAAAAGCAGGGGCGACTCAAAAGCAACCTGGTGGAAAAGCCCAGCCAGATATGGATGACCACACACCAAAGCAGCCAGCTCTCTGGATTTAATCGTCTCTCAACCGTGCTGCTCAGAGGCTCCTCCCCCAGCAGCTGATTGGTCCTTCTAGGTAAAGCTGGAAAAGGGGTGGGGCTTGGCTAACCTTACCAATTTCAGTTCTCCCAGTTGTGTGACCTTTGTTTATCTCTGAAGTCTCGCCCCTCCTGGAGGGAATGTTTCAGTTCAGAGGAAATTGCTAACAATAGGCACAAAAGAAGAAGTCACATCTAGGATAGTCCTTGATGGGGAGAGAAGAGGAACCCATTCTCCTCAGCTCTTAACTATCGGTGGCCCCGGCCCACTGGCTTCCCTATACTCCCAGCTGTGTAACTTACCACCACTTACCACCTGAGCTATAAAAGTCCTGCCAGCAAGGTGTGGTGTTAAGTCCAGAAGTGGAGGGCAACTCTATGAGTAGGCGCTGTCTAGGAGAGAAAACAGAAAAATATAGTTAAAGGAGTCCAGAGTGGTCCCCGTGGGGCCACTCATTATATTGTGCCCCTCCATATAGGGCCACCGATGGGTCTATAAAACCAAAACCAGGGCTGGTAGGATGGCTTAGTGGGTAGAGGTGACCGCTGCCAAGGCTGACACCCTGAGTGTGACCCCCAGAACCCACATGCTGGGGTAAAGAGAGCTCAGTATTGCCGGTTTTCCTGTGACCTCCACTGCAGATGGAGGGCATGTGCACGTCCACAGATATACACACACAGAATGAAGACGGAAACGCAAAAAAAAAAAAAAAAGAAACGGAGGAAAGAAAAGCAAGTATCTCTCTCAAGGACCGCATCCTCGGTTCCAGCCCTCTCAATTTCACATCCTGGGGAACCCAACCCCTAACACCTGAACCTTTGAGAGACAAAGCATAGCCAAACCATAATTCCTCTGGATAGACCCTCTGATCTGGTTTATGTTTTTGTTTACTGTGTCACAGACTTGATCACTTCTAGGTTCACTTTGTCCGTGAGCTTGGGTCACTTACAGTTTTGGAGGTGGGGGGTCTGTTCTATCAGAATACTGACATTATTCTTGCCTCATGATTCATCGTGAACAGAGGCACGGTGGGAATGTAAGTTATGGACGGCATGCTACACCTGCCCCACTTGTTATGCCCCAGGGTTAGTTAATCACAAACAGGACACCGAGAATAAGAATCAGCAAATGAGGCTGGGAGGCAGGCGGGGAGCCAACACCTCCATGCTTCCTATGGCTGATGGAAGAAAGGGGGATTACAAGGGATCAGAAGGGAGATGGGGACCTGCCAGCTGTGTGGGGAGTTTGGGCAGCAGAAAGATTTTTGCCAAGAATCTGAATAGTGCTCCATTTTGTTGGCTCAGACTGAGCAATACCTGTGATTTCAAACAGCAAAAAATGAAAAGCACATTCCTCATGAATTTTTAAAATCAGTTCAGTCTCCTTGTCTAAGTCCTGTAAATTAGAAAGAGTATAGGACGCTCCAGGGTTTATTTCTTCTGTTTTTAAGCTAAAACTTATCAGCGTGACTCAACCCAAAAGTTAAAATTGGCATCTGTTCTCTGGAGTTTTCCTTGCTGCAGGTAGTCAGCTGCAGTAGAGAGATGATCAAAGTCAACATAAAACTTAGAATTCATTTTCTTAAGGGAATCCCAACCCTGAAACTCACCCACACAGAGCTGTGTGCAAATGGATAATTGATACTGAATACATTAGTGGCAAAATCATATTCATGCTTCCTAAAGGAAGCAACCATGATGGTTGGGAAGAAGATTAAAAAAAATAATAATAACAGGACATTGTATCCCTTAGATTCTTTGTGGGAGGGTTCTGGGGTTGAGCTCAGGTCCACATGCATCCCACCAATGTGCTATATCCAGAAACCACAATTACCCAGTTTTAAAAGCATATATCAATTGTGCAAAATAATGGGCTTCACTTTAACATTTTCAGATGTACAAATAATGAACCTAGACACACTCGCCCTCTGTGGTGTTTGGAATGAGATGTCCCCTAGGCTCTGGCATTTGAACACTTGGTTCCCAGTTGGTTTGGGACGTTTAGAAGACATAGTCCTGCTGGAGGACACACATCCTTAAGGATGGGCTTTGAAGTTTCAAAGCCTCGCTCTGTTTCCAGTTTGCTCTCTCTGCTCTATACTTGCAGTTCAAGATATGTGCCCTCAGCTTCCTGTTTCCACCACACCACCTTTACGCTGCCATCCTGAACTCTAACCCTTTGGACCCATAATCCCAGATAAGGGTTTTCTTTTTTAAGTAGACTTGGCTATGCTGTTTTATCACAGCAACAGGAAAAAACCCAGTTCACTTCCTTGTTCTCCTGGTTCCTTCTCTTTGCCTCTGAGCATTTCTTTTTAATGGTTGGCCATCTACTTTCATGTGCTTTTCTCTGGTGCATAGGGACTTGCGTGGCTTATAGGCTCTCTCTCTCTCTCTCTCTCTCTCTCTCTCTCTCTCTCTCTCTCTCTCTCTCTCTCTCTCTCTCTCTCCTTCCCTCCCCCCTCTCCCCCTCTATCTGCTCTGGCTTATTTTGCTCAATATGTAGACCTTCATTTTCTACCTGTTTCTTTATCAACAACACTTCATATTTCTTTATGTAAATAAAATGCAAGTGGTTGTATTTTTTAAAACTCATTTGTTGATGAACACTTGGGCTGATTCTATAAATTCACTATTGTGAGTAAGGCAGTAGGTATGTGTGGCCATCTCTATGGTAGGCTGACCCGACGTCTTCAGGGATCCATCTACACCGGGAGTGTTATACATGAATATTACTGTTCTATGTTCAGTTTTTTTGAGGAATCTCTCTGAGAATTCCTACAGTGGCTGGAATCCCCTACATTCCTACCAGCAGGTATAAGGGTTCCCTTTTCTCCTGCATTGAGGGTCTGCTCCCAGTGATGGACAGCTGGCATTGAGGGTCTGCTCCCAGTGATGGACAGCTGGCATTGAGGGTCTGCTCCCAGTGATGGACAGCTGGCATTGAGGGTCTGCTCCCAGTGATGGACAGCTGGCATTGAGGGTCTGCTCCCAGTGATGGACAGCTGGCATTGAGGGTCTGCTCTCAGTGATGGACAGCTGGCATTGAGGGTCTTTTCACAGTGATGGACAGTTGGCATTGAGGGTCTGCTCCCAGTGATGGACAGCTGGCATTGAGGGTCTGCTCCCAGTGATGGACAGCTGGCATTGAGGGTTTGCTCCTAGTGATTGACAGCTGGCATTGAGGGTCCACTCCCAGTGACTGACATCAGGCATTGAGAATCTGTTCACAGTGACAGCTGCCTTCGAGCCCCAGAAGATTATACAGTTGAGAAAGACAGTGAAAATCCTGTATGTTTTGGTTCCCATCTAGAACTCTAAATCTGCTTCACTGGGAGGGGATGTGGGGCTGTGATGCTTAAGGAAACTGTCACCTGTAGGTTTTAGATTGTTGGTTTTCAAGACAAGGTTTCTCTGTGAGCCCTGGCTGTCCTGGAACTCACATTGTCCATCAGGCTGGCCTCGAACTCATTGAGATCTGCCTGCCTCTGCCCCCAAATGCTTGGATTAAAGGTATGTGCCATCACCATAGGGTGGGTGGTTGTTTTCTTGAAGAGAGCTATGATGGCTGGGGTGAGGTGGAATCTCACAGCAGTTGGGACATATTTTTCTGATGACTAGAGAAGCCGAACATTTTTTTTTTCAGGTACGTATTTGTCAGGTTCCCAAAAAAACTGGAGCAAATGGCTAACTATTTATTGGCATACCAAAGTGCTCTCTCACCTTCTGTGGTTCTCTTGCCATTTCAGCCAAGTCCTCTCCCTGTGTGTGTCCTGTCCCCTCCCAATCATCTCTCTAGGTCTCCTTTGTTCCCTCTCTCTTCCCTTCCTCTCTCTCTTCTCTTACAGCCATGTTCAGTCTGCTGCTTTCTCTCCCTGCTCCAGACTCTTGCAGATGTCTCTGGCTGTACCCTCCCTCATATCTATAATAAGACCTTCTCAACCTCTCAGAGTGGACATGTCCTACTTTCATTCAGTATTAACTATTTGCTCTTCCTTTGAATATTATCTAAATTCATCTGCTGTTAATTAATTGGGTTTGTCCTTTTGCTGTTTGGTTTTGTGGGGTGTGTGTGTGTGTAGAACTAATGGTTTTCATAAGTTGAATTTTACAGTCTGGTACTTTGCAGAAAATGTTTATGGGATCTCTACATGTTTTCTGGTGGAGTCTTTGAAGTAGAAAACCAGATCATCTGCATAAGGAATATCTTGACTTCTTTTTCCTCTACTGTTATCTCTTTTGCTCATTTCTCCTGTCTTATTGCTTCGGTTTGGGAATTAAATCGTTAAGGAAGAGTAGAGAGGATGGATACCCTTGCTTTGTTCCTGACTTTAGAAGAAATGTTTTTACCCCCACCTTCAGCCCGGTTCAGTATGATGAAGAAGCCGATCAACCTAAAAATGGTGTCATTATAGTTCAGAATTTTCTGTTTTGTTTTGAGACAGAGTGTTGGCTGGTCAGGAACGCTCTGTAAATTGACAAGACTGGCCTCAAATGCACAGCAATCCTCCTGTTTCTGCCTCCCAAGCGCTTGGCTGAAAGGTATGTGCAGCCACACCTGGATACATTTCAATTCTTAGGATACCAAATTGTCAACGTTTTCCATTCTCGTGACAGCAGTTCTGTGTGGCATTTCCTACTGGGACGCTACATCCTTAATGGCTTGACAATGTTCATTTGTACAGAAAAAGAAATCCCCCAGCAAGCAAAGGCCAACACATCGGGTCCTTTCTCTAAAAAAAGTTCTCCTTGCAAACACTGCCTAGAATCAGACAGTCATAAAATTCCACCTCCCTGTTGCCTCTAGCAAAGATGAGATCATCTGTAATTTTCAAAAGGAAATTCACCAGCAAATAAAGAAAATACCAAAAGTAAGAAAAGGAAGAAACACTGACTACCCAGACGTTGAATTTTAGACTCTGTAAGAACTTGCCAGCTTATACATACCCTATCTAGCCCCCTACTCAAGTTACTTCCTTGATAATTTTTCCAGTCCTTTTCCTTTGGTTCTTACACATAACAGTGCCCTGGTTACCCAGGACATCAAGAGAGATGAACGTAAGATTGATGGCTAAGGCCTGTGTGGGCAAACTATTTTTTTTCTTTCCAGTTGGTGTTAGCATAGCAAAGTTTCTCTATGTTTAGGAGATGGCCGTGGGTTTGTTGCTTACAGACAAAATCTGTTTCAGCTGTCTTTTTAATACATATATTATTATTATCTATTTCCATTTATGTGAGCACATGGGCATATGAATGCAGTTGCCCACAGAGGCCAGAAGAGGGCGACAGATGCCCTGAATCTAAAGACTTACAAGATCCTGTTTGTGAACCGCCCTATGTGGGTGTCAGGAACCAAATTCTGGTCTTTTAAAAGAACAGAAAGTATTCTTACACGCTGAGCCATCTTTCTAGGATGGGAGCTGTTTTCTCTGGTTTTAATTTTATTACTTTGTGTGTGTGTATGATGGAGAGGCATGTATACACAATACTGTGCATGTGTGGAGGTCAAAGGACAACTTTGTGGTGTCGGTTCCTTTATCCCACCTTTATACGAGTTCTAGGGATTGCACTCAGGTCCCAAGGCTGTATAGCAAGCAGTCTTACCCTACAGAGCCATCTCATCGGCCAGCAGCTGTTTTCCATATCAAAATCCTTCAGAAACTTTCCAGGGTCAAAACAAACCTTCTGGACCTGGTTCTGGATGTCCCAAAGAAGCATTGTTACCTTAATAACCTGAGTGTTCAGTTGAGCACAGGAACATCCCAAGGATATTGTGACTAGTGAAATCTGGCTAACCCTGATTTTTTTTGATAAAGTTTTGCTTTCATAGTTAATTGTAAGTGACGGGCTCATTTGTCCATTAGCGTTAAGATGCTCCCCAGAACCATATAAAAATCAGCCTATTTAAGCCATGCCCCAGCTCATCAAACTAATTCTTTTTAATTTTTTTTTCTTTTTTGGCTTTTTGAGACAGGGTTTCTCTGTGTAGTCCTGACTGACCTGGAACTCACTCTGTAGACCAGGTTGGCCTTGAACTCACAAGATCTGCCTGCCTCTGCCTCCTGAGTGCTGGGATTAAAGGTGTGCACCACTACCACCTGGCAACTAATTATTTTTAATTATTTTTAAATGTTTAAAAAATGTATCGTTTTGTTTTACGTGTATGAGTGTGTTTTGCCTGGATGTATATCTATACACCGCATGCATGCTTGGTGGCCATGGAGGCCAATGAGGGTGTTGGGTCCCCTAGAACTGAAGTGTAAATGGTTGTGAACTGTGTCGACGCTGGAAGTAGAACCCAGATTCTCTGGAAAAGCAACCGGTGCTCTTAAATGAATTATCTTCCCAGCCCCTGGTCCCCAAACTAACTCTTAAGAGCAATTCTGACTGAGTTAAGTCAATAAAGGACTTACGATAGCAACTGGCATTTTCAAAAGGTGCTCTTTACATGTAATCAGATCTTTGGGTGCAGGTGGAGAGCCATTGATCACCACCTTTGGTGAAATAACATGGTGCTATCCATGCCTCCCCAGTTAAATGGTCCCTCCACTCACATTTGCTTTCTAAGGTCTACTTGCTTGCTGCTTAGCCATAGTTAGTGGTTCTCTAGCATCAGCTCATTTTGACATTACATGCTGGTATGTAATTACAAATACAGGGATGAAGAGTCTAACACTCTGCTTCAGCTCCCTTTGGACAGAGCCTGATTTTGCAGGGTCGGCTTTCTGTCCTTTGCTCTGATCAGCTCCATCTCATATTTTCTTCCATTGTTCTGAATTCCCAGAATGCCTTGTCCCCAGTGTTAGAGACTCACCCTCATGCATACCTCTAGCTTGGCTTCAGATTTCCCTCCAGGTCATGTCACAACAGAACCTCAGCTGGATGTGGTGGCATGCACCTGTAGTCCTGAGTACTTGGTAGACTGAGGGTAGAGGGTATCTTGAGTCTAGGGGTTCAAGGCCAACCTGAACAATGGAGAAGGAAGATAGGAGGGGGATAATAGAGAGGAGAGGAGGAGAGAGAAGGAGGGGAGGGAAGAAGAGGATCTGTCTTTCATGGGCTCAGAATTCTTAGACGGGATAGTAGAGAATATAGAACATATTACCTAGATGTGTTGTCCCTCCGGCTCCCTCCCTGTCAATCAACAATTTAAGAGTATTCCTTTGAATGTAGATAATAAATCTCCAGGAATGGAAACACTCTCATGACTCTCACAGTCATGGTGGCATTAGTACCAGAAGTCTCTCAGATTGACTATAGTAAAGCTTCTGGATATGAGTCTCCCAGAACCTGTAGGATGCTGTTTTTGTCTCACCTTGGTAGGACACACTGAAATGCTTAGCATCAGAAGAAGGCACGCTGAAAGAAGATAGCCAATGGCTGGAGAGATGGCTCAGTGTTTAAAAGCATATACTGGTCTTGAAGAGGACCAAGGTTCGGTGCCCAGTACTTACATCAGGTGGCTCATAAAAGCCCGGATATTCCAGCTCCAATGGGATTCAATAACCTTGTCCTCCTCTGCCCCCCCCCCTCTGTGTGTGTGTGTGTGTGTGTGTGTGTGTGTGTGAGAGAGAGAGAGAGAGAGAGAGAGAGAGAGAGAGAGAGAGAGAGAGAGAGAGATCCATCTATTCTGGGCATATGTCCAGAAAATCTGGAAGCAGGAATTAGAATAGGTATTTGTAACCCCTTGTTTATAGCTACACTTTCTGAAATAACCAAGAAACTCTAGTGTGTAGCAAAGGATGGTAAGACAATTCATGATATACAGATACAATTAAATATTATTCAGCCTTTGAACAAGAGTACAAAACCCACAGCAATAAAAAGGAGCCAGGTGAAGTGGTGCTTGCTTTCAATGCCAGGACTGAGGGGCAGAATTAGGCAGATCTCTGGGAGCTCCAGACCAGTCAAGGTTACATGGTGAGACCTTGTCTCAGCAAACATTATCAAATACCAAATGGTCATCCCTGGAAACATACATACAAGTAACAGTATACAAACTGAGTAGGTTATATGTGTGTGTATGTTATGAATGGATGAAGCTTGAATTTCTTGAACTAAGTTAAATAAGTCAGCCATGAGAGCACAAATATTGTTTGAGTCTACTTGTATGTGGGCACAAGAATAATCAAATTCCGAGGCAATTTCCTACAGAAAGTAGGACTGCTGGATGGATAAGATGTCTCTGCAGTTAAGAGCACTTGTTCCTCTTTTAGAGGACCCAGGTTTGGCACCCAGCACTCACGTGGCAGCTAACAATTATCTGTAACTCCAGTCTCAGAGGATCTGAAGGCCTCTTCTAGTCTTCAGAGGCTCAGCATGCATGTGGTACTAAATGCTGGAGAAACACATACATATACTCTGGGATATTGCTCTTGTATACTGTAAAGATTTACTACTCATATTGGTTTAATAAAATGCAGATTGGCCAGCAGCCAGGTAGGAAATAGAGGTGGAGTGACCAGACTAGGAGAATTCTGGGAAGAGGAAAGGCAGAACATCAGATGATAGCCAGAGACACAGAGGAAGCAAGATGAGAATGCTGTACTGAGCAAAGGTACCAAGTCACATGGCTAAACATGGCTAAGAATCATGGTTAATTTAAGTGTAAGAGCTAGTCAGTAATATGTCAGAACTACTGGCCCAGCATTTACTATAATATTAAGCCTCCAAGTTAATTATTTGGGAAGCAGCTGCTGGTTATTTGAGAGTTTCTGGCAGTACAGAAACAAAGACTACATACGTAAGAATAATAAAATAATAAGCTTAAAAAATAGGACTGGAGAGATGGCTTAGCAGTTAGGAGCACTGGCTGCTCTTCCAGAGGTCTTGGGTTCAGTTCCCAGCGACCTGATGGTAGCTCACAACCAACTATAGTGAGATCTGATTTGTAGGCATACACACAGACAGAACTCTGTATAAAGAATAAACAAATATTTAAAAATACTAATAATAAAATAAAAATATATTAAAAGATAGCTCAACCTGCCAAGTTGCATTTAGTTTCTGATAGAAAGAACTACTTCCAAAGTTGCCTTCTGACCTCCACACACATGATAGGTATACACTACACACAACAAACCACACACACCCACACACACTGAGTAAATAAATGTTTAAAAAATGAGACCCCACTTTTGTGGCTTGCCTGTGCACTGGAAGCTGCCCCTGCGCAGAGGTCATAAGGTAGCAAGATGGCTTCCACAGCAAGGTAGTGAAGCCACATGTACCATTAATAAGGTTCCCTGACAGTAGAGACAACCTTACTAAACTCAGTCCTCAGAAGCTTTGAGATCTGCTGGGCTACCCTCTCATTCATCTATAATTCCACAGCATTCTAAAGAAAGTAGATAATCAGACACTGCAGAATTAATAAAAACATTACCTCAGGAATAAAGAAGAAAACCTATGTCTCAAGAAGAAATGGAATTTGTTCAGCATGGAGGTCCAGAATGATCAGTGTGGCTACTGTTTGTCATCAGAAAAAGGATCATCTTTATGATAAAGGACTTACAAAATGCCAGATGAAGAAACCTTAATAAATATTATGAAAAAGAAAAAAATGAGACCTCACCTCAAGGCAAAAAAGTGGAGAGCAATGGAGAAAAAAAAAACCCAGAAGTCTAGTATGAAGAAAAAATGGGAGTTGCTTAACTCTTATAGAGTTCAGTCTATGAGATAAGAAGTTATGTGGGAAGACGGTGGTGGTGTGGTGCTTACACAGCAATGTGATGATAGTAAATGCCACTGAGTGGCATACAAAATGGCCAGGGCAGTCAATTTTACGTTATGTGCATTTTCCAACATCTTGAAAATAAGGTCCTTCTCCCATGCTAACTTTAGCTTGTGTGTTATTAAGCTTGATCTGTTTCCACAAGACCAACTTATCAGTGAGAAGTCTGTCCTCCTGCTTTGGTGCAACTGGTTTGTCCTGTTGAATGGCATTATGATACAATGTCCCACTGATACAATGTCATACACCAGAATAGTCAGAATAGACAGAATGCAGAACTTCAAAACAAAATCACAAACAACATTGTTACATTTTACTATTTAAAAAGAAGACCTGGAGGATATTATACCAAGTTAGTCAGCCCTGAGAGGACAGTCAAGCGAGAAATATATTCATGGTTGATAAACCAAGCAGTGTGATGTTGGGATGGTACCAAACTTTGACAATTTTAACATACTTGTAATTTTAGGTCTGTGAGAAATAAACCTACCAGCTGAGTGCAGTTGAATAAAATCATTACAAGATTAGCAGTTTTCTGACCCACTTACTTTAAAAAAGCTGAATCACTCCATTGAGACCCCAGGGAAATGCAGCTTTAGATCTTTGATGTATTTTTGGTTTTTAGTTCAATTAAATAAAATTATATAACCAGGTTTTTTTTTTCTTTGCCAACTCTTCCTTTAATTGGATGGTTTCACATGTCTTCTCAAATATGCCTTTGCAAATTCTTGATTTTTGTAAATGCAAATGCACACTGAAACATGCACACAGCTTTCTTCTGTGCAGTTATTTTCTAAGCCCGTTGGGAAGGCTGCTTGCTTCTTTCCCAAATCCCTTTCTGTATTGGATGGGGAATGGACAGGTGCTTCCAAAGAGAGGTGGAGGGGATGGTGGGGTGATCATTTCACCTATATCCACACTGGTGCAGTAAAGGAGATCTTTTCCCACTCCCAGCTCTGTCTAAGAAGAGCTGGGGGCAAGCCATGGTAAAAGTAATGAATAACCACACTCTCTCACACAAACACTGCCAAATACAATCAGTGCACGTTACAGTGGAAAGATGAGTATTTTGCTCCTGACATTGTTTAGAAAAGCTACCACACAGGTTTTTTTGGCTGTCTGCAATTGTATTTATTTTTTAAGGATTTATTTTCCTTTAGTTAGATGTGAGTGTGTCTGAGTGCATACATATGCACCACATGTATACAGTGCCTGAGGAGGCTAGCAAAGCACCATCCATCCCTGAAACTGGAGTTACAGGTCGCTGTGAACTATCTGATAAGGGTACTGGGACTGAACCCAGGTCCTCAGCAAGAGCAGCAGGTGCTCTTAGCTGTTTGCCATCTACTGTATCTATTTTTATGCTACTATATGTAGCAGTATCTCCTGCCTCTGCATTCAAAAATATGCAATGCATAATTTATAAGGTGTTTAATATACTGTTTAATAAAATTCTAGCACTGCTTATAATTATAGTTATTTCTGTTTATGCTGCCTAACATTTAGTAAATTATCAAGTCTTTGATGGCAAGGTTCATAGCATACATATCCTTATTCTTGCTGCATAGTATCCAGCACAGCACAGTGGTTTCTTTGTGACAAATGTCCCTCACAATAAAGAGGTTAGAACAAACAATATAGACCATTTTAATATGAAGCAAATCCAGCATTCTGAAGCCAATGAACTGTTTTTGCTGGCTTGTTTTAATGTCTTATTTAATGAGCACTGACTACATATTAGTAATTATGCATTTATTACTAAAATATACCAAGTTCCTATTGTATTAATAGGCGCCATATAAGGCCACAAGAATCCATTAGTGAATAAGAATATTTACTTACATATGCCTATTATCAGAGAGGTTTACAAAGAAGCCTATGATTATTTAGCTAGTAACTGGGTAGCTTCAATTGAAATCAGGGCTTACTGTAACAATTTGTTATGTTCCCTATGGTGAGAGCCAAGATATACTAAGACTAGAAGCTGGAGAGATGATTTGATTCAGCAGCTGAGACTACATACTACTCTACCAGAGGCCCTAAATTTGGTTCCTAAAACCCACGTCCACAGTCAATTTTAACTCCAGCTCCAGGGAATCTGATACTCTCTTCTGGCCCCTGTGGACCCATGGACACATGTATTGTATATAAACATATGAAGGCACACACATATACACATGAATAAAAATAAAAATACAGTAATACTATACTCTTTTTCACAAACACTGATGCAACTCTCACTGAGATTAAGGACCATGTTTGATAAAATTTTCTAAACTCCAATATTTACATGAAATGCAAAACTATAGCAACCTCTCAGGATTCCTCAACAAATTTTTATTGCCCAATTATCCCATATATTCTACTGAATTCTCCTTATAACTGGGAGCTTTAAAAAACTAATTATCCCATAAAATATTTTATTAGTAATAAAAGTTGTTTATTGCTGAGTGGTGTAGTGCATGCCTTTAATCCCAGCTCTTGGGAGGCAAAGACAGGCAGATCTCTGTGAGTTCGAGGCCAGCCTGATCTACAGTCTGAGTCCCAGGATAGTCAGTTGGTGGTGCTGTTTGGGATATATAGGATGTGTGGTCTTGCTGGTGGAAGTATGTCATTAGGGACAGGCTTTTAGCTTTTAAAGCCTCAAGTAATTTTTAGTGTTTTTTCTCTCTCGCTCCTTCATATTTTCAGTTTAAGATGTAAGCTCTCAGCTTGCTGCTCCAGTTTCCATGCCTACCTGTTGCCATGCCTCCCTACTGCCACCCTGATGGACTCTTATCTCTCTGGAACCATACACCCAAAGAAACTCTTGTCTCTATACATTGCCTAAATAGTGAAGTTTTATCACAGCAATAGAAAAATAACTAAAACGGTGACCTTGAACTCAATGTGTAGCTGAAAATGACTCCCTATCTTCCTGCCTGGGATGATAGGCAGACAGCTCCACATAGGCTTCTAGTCAAATCTTGACCCTTTAGATAGTGACCACAGGAAAGCTTCTGTGGTGAGATTATGACCACAGAAACTCATACAAAGAAAACATTTAATTGGGGTGGCTGCCTTATAGTTTTAAAAGTGTGGTCCATTATCATCATGGTGGGGAGCGTGGAAGTGTGCAGGCAGACATGGTGCTGGCTACACCTTGATATGCAGGCCACAGAAAGTCGACTGAGATACTAGGCAGTATCCTGAGCATAGGAAACCTCAAAACTTGCCCCCACAATATACACATTCTTCTACAGGGCCATACCCACTCCACTTCCTAACAGTACCACTCCCTATAAGAGTATGGGGGCCAATTAACCTTCAAGCTACCACAGTATCCATGGAGACACTCATAGAGAAACATGGAGAACACTAGAGGAAGGTACCCAAAATTGACTTTTGGCCTCCACATATGTGTATACACACACACACACACACACACACACACACACACACACACACCACTCACACACACACACCACACACACACACACCTCACACACACACACACACACACACACACACACACACACACACACACACACACACACCATCCTGTAGAATAAAGAGTTATAATTTTTAAAAATAATGCTGGAAGTTTTTAGTTTTTCTGGAAACCAAGATGGTAGACTATTTCAGTACAATCAGTTTACTCTAAAATTGACAAAAAAAAAAAATCGAGGAAAATGGGGGAAATTTCACTTGAAAAAGCAATGTTAACATGAGCGCTATCGAGAGATATAAAACACTTCCCTGCCAAGAGCTTAAGCGGGGACGCGATGCAGAAAGATACAGCAAATGTTTGGCAAATTCTTAAAAAATGAAATAAAACTAGGAAGTGTGTTTAAACAGCTTCGGATGAATGATGTATGTAGCAAAAACACATCAGCAATGTGTTTAGAGCCAAGATGGCTGAAAAGAAGCAAGAGAATGTGAAACATACAGAAAATTAAACCAGAAATCTTTCTAGATGTGGCCATTGGAAGAAACAAAAGCACCTTGGGCATTAAGCAGTGGTTTCTGATGAGTTCGGGCAATGAAAACTGCCAAAGCATCACATGGGGAGAAAGGAGCATTGGATTCAACATTGGGAGCGACTCAATCCAAAGCACGGCTGTTTGGGCTCTTTCTACTACGTTGTCCAGCCACAGCATCTGGACTCCAGAATAGGCGGGACTATGAGTCACCACCCTCGGGCAGAAAGCTCGTCTGTTTGTCCAAGTGGCATGGCTTTGTTAAGAGCTAGATTTAACACAAACTCCTACAATAGACAGAAATGCTCCTTGGCTCGTGTAGCCTCTGTCAGCTGTCTATAGCTGTAACAGAAAACCAAGAGAGGTAGCTTAGCAAGAGAGAAAGATTATTCTGGTTCATTTAAAGCCCTTTCTGCTTTGACTGGTGAGGTAGCCTTCATGGTAAGAGTGCAGTTGCCGGCAAATGCATTCATTTCATGGCCTGGAAGTGAAACAGAGAGAAAAGGGTCACGTCCCCAATCTCCGTCAATCCCTAAGAGTCTCTCACTGGACTCCACTTCTTAAAGGGCCCACTACCTTCCAGAAGCCTGTCTCTGGAGACCAAGTATTTAAAATGTGAGCCTTCTGGGAGACATTGAGTATTCAAACTAAGAAGCCAGAAAGATGGTTCTGTGGGTAAGAATGCTTTGCTGCTCTCATGGAAGACTTGAGTTTGGTTCACAGTACCCATATTGGACAGCTCAAAATCACCTATAACCCCAGCTATAAAGAATCTGACACTCTCTTTGGGCCTCTAAGGGTAACCTCCCACACACACGGTACACACACGTGTGATTCACGCGCGCGCGCACACACACACACAGAAAAAAAAATCTACAAGGTTAAAAGAAGAACAACAGTAATCATGTGGGCCAGCAAGATGGTCCAGCAGACCAAAGCACTTGCCACTCAAGCCTGGCAATGTAAGCTTGATCATGAGAGCCTATGGTAGGAAAAAAAAAGGTCTGATGCCATATATGCACTATGTCACATGGGTGCCCACATTTGCACATATACAACATAGGTGTGTACACACAGACAATAATAATGATTTGTTTTAAAAGAGCAACATGAGCCAGAAATCTAGCTCATTTGGCAGAGTGCATGAAGTCCTGGATTCGATCCCCTAAAGCTAGATTTAGTGGCACTGGCCTGTATTGCCTGAATTCAGGGGGAAGAGGCAGGAGAATCAGAAGTCTTGGGCACTTTGCAAGCTTAAGGCTGGCCTGGGCTGCATGAGAACCTGTTTCAAAACAAAACAACCAAAACCAAGTGAGCAAACAAACATACAAACAAACAACCCCCACCCCTACCCCACTCACTTTACTAGGCAAGAATATTTAGTAAAAGAGGCATAGAGACCCAAGGTTGACCAGCTCACAGGTATCCCAAGAAGTATGCTTCAAAAAACAATAGTGGCCAGGGAATAGCAGGTAGTGAAATCAAGACAGCTGGACTGGGATAGTAGGCAAATTCTTAGAGGAAGGGAGACTGTGATACAGCCTATATACTGAGACAAATAATGAATCACCCAAAAGGGTATGTGTGTGTAGTGGGAGTCAGGCGTTACTTAGGGCCGCTTAGATGTGTAGTTCCTGAGTATCAGGACCCCTATGGAGTGTGGACAGAACCCATTGAGACCCAGAGAACTCTGACCTTCCTTCCTGTTTTGTTCATGCGTTCTGGGGAGTGGATCAGAAGCCCAGCATGGGGCAGGTTCACTCTCCAAGAATTTGTATCATGGGTGTTTATATACCCCTCAATAAATACTAATCCTTTATATGATACATTGCAAGTAAATGTTTCTGCAATATATCTGGCCCCCAACGTGGGGCACCATTTGTAATAAGAGGTTTTTGGCCCAGTCTAGTCTCAAAATCTAGACTCCCACTGTTTAGGCCCCTACAAATGACTTAGATGCTTAATTATATTTTGCTGGCCTATGACTCAGACATATTGCTAGGTAGCTCTTTCATCTTATCTCAGTCTATTTCCATTAATCTGTTTAGCCATGTGCCTTGGTAGCTTTTCTCAGAGCAGCATGGCTGTCTTCTTTCCTCTACATCTGCTGGTGTCTCTCTGGTGGCTCTGCTCTGCTCTTCCTGTTCCCACAGATTTTTTTAGTCTGGTACCCCACCCACACTTCCTGTCTGCTTTCTGGCCGAATAGCTTCTTATTAAACCAGTAGGAGGGACAAATATTAACAACGTACCAGAACATATTTCCACAGCAGGGGGAAGGACTATTTGTTTGTTTGTTTGTTTATTTATAAATAAGGTCTTATTATGTAGCCCCAGCTGGCCTAAAATTTGCCATGTAGACCAGACAGACCCCAAGCTCATAGAGATCTATCTGCCTCTGCCTTCTGGGTGTTGGGGATTAAATCAAAGGTTTGTTCTGGCTGGTGGTTAGTAGATCATGACAGAGGCTTATAGTGAACAAAGCTGATTATAGTGGCCAAGCAGTGAACAACAGAAAACAAGGGGTCCATTGTACTGGCTAATTTTATGTCAACTTGACCCAAGCTGGAGTCATCAGAGAGGAAGGAGCCTCAATTGAGAAAATATCTCCATAAGATCAGGTGTTAGACAATCCTGCAAGGCATTTTCTTAATTAGTGATTGATGTGAATAGACCCAACCCATTGTGGGTGGGGCCACCCCTGGGCTGGTGCTTCTGGGCTCTATAAGAAAGCAGGCTGAGTGAGCCATGAGAAACAAGCTAGTAAGCAGTGCCCCACCATGGCCTCTGCATCAGCTCCTGCCTCCAGGTTCCTCCCATTTAAGTTCCTGCCCTCACTGCTTTTGATGATGAACTGTTATATGAAATTGTGAGTGGAGAAACTCTTTTTTCCAAAAGTTTATTTTGGTCATGGTATTTCATGCCAGCAATAGAAACCCTAAGACAGAGCCCAGTGTCCCTTCAAGAACATATCCCCACCACCCATCTTCTTCCCCAAAGTCCCTGCCTTTTAGAGAATTTTACCATCACTGTGTCATGGGCTAAGGACTAAGTTTTTTAATAATGGTCCTTTGAGAAATACCCCAACACACAGCAAAGTTCTAATCTGGGAAGAAAACATGGGCAGGAATGATGGGAGGCAGGGGTGGAGTAGAATCTGAAGGAACAGCTAGAGATGCATGTGTATCAGGGTAGGGGCAAGGTGAAGCTTTGACAGGTGGTGGTAGAGAATTCATTTATACCAGGCAGGGGAGTGTATCTGATAAAGAACGATGCTGCCAGTTGATGTGGGAATGTCTTTCTGTATGCTGTATGTATCAATCTTTAAATAAAGGACTGTTTTGGCCATGGCAGGCACTGTAGAAGAAGTAGGTGGGGAATCAGGTTAGGAGACGGAGGGTGGAGTCAGAGACAGATCAACCCAGCCGCCAAAGAAGAAACATGTAAGGAACACAGGTGAGCCACGGGCCACGTGGCAGGATAGATTAATGGAAATGAGTTAAGATGAAAGAGCAAGCTAGCAAGGTGCCTAGCCATAGACCAAACAGCATGAAGTTAATGTAAGTGTCTGAGTCATTTTGAGGGATTAAGCAGCTGTGGGCGGCTAAGCGGCCTGAGACTATAGGTCTGTGGGTCTGGATCTATGGCAGCCAGGAGACAGAAACCTTATTGTAATAGGCAGTCCCAGAAGGTAACAGCCTCTCTCTTAAAGCCTGAAAATGGGCTTGAGAAGCATTGGGAGTGCATGTATACACTACATTCTGCAAAATGTTGACTTAACTCAAAAGACATTTAAGGAGCTTTGTATAACATTTTAGGATTCTTTGGAGACTATGATGCTTCTGTAACTCATTCTCAAATATAATATACAATATAGCACACACACACACACACACACACACACACACACACACACACACAACCACTCTGCATGAAAATGCCAAGTGTAGACATCTTTATCACACGTTTCACCAGCTCTTCATACTTCTTCAACACTTGGCTCTTCAGAAACATTTTTCTCTCCTAGGAGATGTTTTGTTTTTGGGTTTTTGTTTTGTTTTACACTTCCTGGTTTTTACAGATCAAGATGTTAATAGAAATAAACAGCTTAGGAAAATTGTATGGCTGTTGTCATATTTATAAATATTAAGATTTCCTTTTTTTGAAATATGGGATTTCTAAGAAGGAAAATTTCATGTTTTGTCCTTTGTGATATAATAGTGTTTCTGTGGAAGTCTGTGTATGGTATGCTAAGAGGGTCTGGGGCAAGTTCACTAGCATAACCAGGTAGCAATACAAATATATTTTAATAGATTGTGTGAAATGAGGAACTGAATAGATGGCTCAATGGTTAAGAGCATGTGCCTTTCTTACAAGAGGACTCAGGTTCAGTTGCTAGCACCCATATCAATCAGTCTCCACTCACCCTATCTCTGGTTCCACCAGAAGGGAATCTGATGCCCTCTTCTGGTCTCCATGGGTAACTGCACACATATGGTGCATACAAACACACATACATAAACCTTAGTAAAAAAACAACAACTCTTTCCAATGAAATGAGACATAGGCAAGTAAAAACATACATCTCAAAGTTAGGTGTCAAGATGCTGGTATCATAGTACCATGTCCTGGGGTACTGGGGTTACACACTAGCTTTATATGATTACTGTGAGGCTTAAGTGAGATCATGTGGTATAACGTCCTTGGAACATAATGCTAAGAACTTTTTGGTTACCTTGTTCTAGTACTAAGCACAATGAATTAAATAACGTGCTCCTTTCAAACGCCAGAGAGCTGTCCTATCTTTGGCTAAGTCTTAAATCCTAACACTACTTTCTATGTTAGCAGGTAGCTGCTCACTCTGATACTGGAGGCTGACCTAATGGTCCTGATTGGTTCCAAATCAGTTTTCAAAATGAGGTGCCACCAACTGCAGAGGCTCTTAAAGAGTCTTTCCAGAAGTACTTAGAACTATTTCCATAAGCATTGTAATTATAGCAATTCTCACTTTATTTAATAATTTAAAAACTAACTTTATGTTAACTCTCCTAATGCTGGGTTGTGTTTTTTATCTTTGGTGTTGGTGCTGATGATACAAAAACAGTACTTGGTAACACTGCTTAGCATGAATGTTGAGCCAGCTGAACTTGCCAGCTGGTGGTGCACACCTTTAATCCTGGCACTCTGGAGGCAGACACAGGCTAGCCTGGTCTACAGAGATAGTTCCAGGACAGCCAGAGGTACATAGTGAGACCTTATCTCAAAAAAGAAAACAACAAAAAAGACAGTCAGGTTGGACTGTCCAATTTGTTACTATTACAAAAGCCAGACAGAACCAACATACAAAGAAAAGGGCTTCATTTTGACTCATTTGAAAAGTTTTGGTTCATGTCTTGGCCTGGTTGCTTTGGGCAAGGCAGCACACTGTGGCAAGAACAAACTGAGGCCTCAAATTGCTTACTCCATGGTGAGGAAGTCAAAAGGAAGAGACTAGGGCCTTCAAGGGTAAACACTAATCCCTAAAGATTCTCATTAGGCTCTGCCTCTTAAACTGCCCACCATCTCCCAGCAGTGAAAGGCTGACGACCAAGTCTTCAGCATATGGACATTTGGGGACACTCAAGATCCAAATGATAGCAGATATTGGGGTGTACCAGTGGGCATTCTACTCATTCTACCCTTTCATGTTTTCATGTAGAGAAAAAAGCCCCAATTTCACCCAAGAATGCCACTGGGAAAGCAACACTTTTATATAGACCCCCCCCCAAGTACTTAATTCTTTTGATATTTTGAGTAATTAAGTAAGAACTGTATGCGAATCGTTTCTATTGCATACAGGTTGTCTTGAGATCAGACAGTCACATCATTATTGCGTCAAGATAAGTCAGCCATGTTTGTTTTTCATAAAATACCATTTTCCTTAAACAAAAAAATGGTACATGATAGCATTCAGATTTTGTCAAGAATTAATAAAGTAAGACATTAAGTGACACTAGATATCAATGATAAAATTCTTAATTTTTCTAGACTTTTGGAAAAATTTATATCTATTTCAGTGAGCTAAAAGTGCCTCAATACTTAAAGACTTTAATAATGAGTACTGATATTAGTACTTTTTGAGACAGGATCTCACAGGTAGCCCAGGATGACCCTGAAATGACTTTGTAGCTCAGGCTAGCCTCAAAATTACAGCAATTTTCCTGTTTTAGCCTCATGAGTTCCTGAAGCCACTATGTGAATATTCTTTAGATTCAGTATAAAATGACTGACATATGACAATATTTGGAAGATTTGCATAACTCGGTGAACTATCTTTCCACATGACCAAAGTTATGATTACAGATTAAGTCATAATTGGATAAAGATCCATTCAACAAGATCATCTCAATTCCAGTATACAGTTTGAGATGTGTCTGAGTCCATACTGCATGCGGGTAACTGTAAGAAACTACCACTTGTCAGCCAGGCCTGGTCAGAGGCAGAGGCAGAGACAGGCGGGGTCTCTGAATTTAAGGCCAGCCAGGTCTACAAAGCAAGTTCCAGGACAACTAGGGTGGTTACAGAGGGCAACTCTGTCTCAAACAACAAACAAACAAAACAGCATTTTTCTGAATAGTTTTCCATATTTAGCCTGATCTTTTTTGAACATTCATAGAATCCCTTATAGCCAAATTTTAGTACAAAATTGTTCAGGTGGAAGCTCCGCTTCAGCTTCTCCCCATCTCTCTCTTCCCCCAGAGATGCTCCAGACCATACCTACAGGGTATTTAAACAGCTCCCCGGAGAACAGCCGCATGGTGGTTTTGTGGTCTCTTCTCCCCATCTCTTCAGGGGCCAAGAAAACCATCTGAGGAGCGTTTTACTCATTAAATGTGGGCTTTTAATTCTCAATTCAGTTTGACCTGGTTTGATTTGGACTACTGAGTCAGCAGAGACTTAATATCTGTACAGGAAACCTTTCAGAAAGGATTCCTTACACCTGGATGGATGCTGCCCTGCCATCCTAGCGCTCCTGAGATGGAAGCAGAAAGAGCCCAAATGCATAGCCATCCTCAGCTACTTGCTAAGTTTATAGGCAAAGGGGCTACATGAGACCCTGTTTCAATAAAATAAAGAGTAGAAGCTAGAAGTCAAAATCAGCCCTTGAATAGTTCATTTATGTAAATCCTGTTGATCAGGACTAGTAAGTTCAAGGCCAGCAAGCCACTCTTTTCCAGATGTGTCTGTCTGCATTAAGGAAAAGTGATTGGTTAATGTTGGATTTTTTTTTTACTCTAACCCTGCACCGGAATGCCAAAATGTTGGTGGTTGTTTTACTCTTTTGGGGGCCTGCCACCCAGCTCCCAGATAAATTACACACACAGGCGTATTCTTAATTACAAATGTCTGGCCTTAGCTTAGCTTGATTCTTGCCAGCTTTCCTTAATTTTAAATTACTATCTTTTGCCACTGGGCTTTTATCTTTCTCTGTTCCCATATACCTTTCTTTGTGACTTGCTGTGTAGCTGGGTGGATGGCCTCTGGAGTTCTCCCCCTTCCTGGCTCCTTCTTCTCCCAGATTTCTCCTTCTATATATTCTCTCTGCTTGCTAGCCTCACCTTTCCCTGTCTTGCTATTGGCCATTCAGTTCTTTATTAGACCATCAGGTGTTTTAGACAGGCACAGTGACACAGCTTCACAGAGTTCAACAAATGCAACATAAAGAAAAGTAACAAATAATTAAATAAAAGTATTAAATTAATATTCTACAACACTCCAGCTCCCTTCGATTAGGAAATCCTGATGTCCTCCATTTCTGTCTCCATATAGATTTGGGAGAGATTCATCCTTTTGTGCTTCAAACATGGCAAAGGGGGTTTCATCAGCAAGTCGGCTAGGACTCCCTCCCCCCCATTCTGATCAAGGTGTGTGCAGTACGACATAATAAAATGCACTTGATGGAACTACAGCTAAGTGCCTATTTTAGCTCTAAAATTTGCTGTCTTTTTCCTATGTTAGATTCTTGCCTTTGGTCTGAGAATGGATTGGCATACATGGTTATTGTTTATGCTCTGTACTCAATAGAGAACAAAACCTACCAGAAATGTTTCAACAAAATGTTTCAACTTCCGGGTGTCCTAAAATTTCCATTTCACCGGGATGAAAACTGCCCGAGTATGACCCCACTAAAAACTAGGTTGTCGTTGAAGCAGAAAAGGAAACAATATGACCAGTTCTGGCTTCCAACGGAAGTGAAAATAAGAGGCACACAACATCACCACGTACCGCCAGTCGATTCAGAAAAAAACTGACTGGCAGTCACTCTGTAGAGCCATTCTTTTATCACTCTAGGAAGCATTTCCTGTGTACTGAATCAACCCATTTTCTTCATAAATCTCCACTTCGTCAAGACAGGTCATATGTTAAGAAGCAAAAATGATACAGTGGGAATCCTGGGGTCAGCCTGGCAGGACTCAAATCTCGGGCCTCAGTTTCTTTCCATGTAGACAGGAAGGATGGCAACACTTTATAAAATCCTTACGAGATTAAAATAATGCATATAAAACAACAAAAAACTGGACGTGGCACAGGGTTGTTATCACTGAACCAAGCCTTTGTTTCATATTCCCTATGCGTGAGCAGTTTCTTCCGTTATTTCTCCAATAAAACCTTTCTGGCTGCTGGTGGAAGCATCTGCTCCTTCATATCCCTGAGTCATCAGCATTAAGATGCTGGGTTCCCCAAATCATTCCCCGGTCTTCCTGTTTCTCTAGGGCTCCCTCTCCCGACTGCTTAACTCTTGGAGGGGTCCACGCGAAATTCCCGGACAGCAATTGGCTCGCTGCATGGCTCACAGAATTGCCCGCAGCCTCCTCGACCCACAGACCGACTAGGAGACCACGACAAAACCCAGTCCTACAGGGATGGGGACTGACACTCACGCCAGCCCCTGCGTGGAAGCGGAGGCGAGAGAAAAGCTGTGCACCTTGCAGAGCTCTATTAGAGGTAAGACTATGGGAGTCACCCAGAGGTGAGAGCACGGAGGGGCGTGGCTAGACCCTGGGCGAGAACGAGGCTGGGGGCGTGGCCTGGTGCCAACTCGATGATTGGACAGGCGCCGTGGTTGCTAAGAGCCACACCCTGAGGTGAGCGCGCAGGGGGCGTGGCCACACCTCTAGCGGGGTACGAGGTTGAGGGAGGGGCTCTAGGCCGGGGGGCGTGGCTGCGCCGGAGGAGCCGCTCCAGCTCTTTCGGGATGCGCCGAGCGTCCCCACGGACGGCGCACGCAGTCGCCGAGCGACGCGTGAGGCCACGTCGGGGTTAGGCCGGCGCCACCTGGGCGCGGCTGAGGAAAGCGGAGCGCCGGCGAATCCCGCGCGGGCGCGGCGAACAGGTGCCCGCGCGCGTCAGGCGCCGGCCCAGGGGCGGGGAGAGAGGCGCGGCCGGAAGCGCGGGGCGGGTGCCTCGGCCCCGGTGAGCCCGAGGGCCCCGGGAAGGCAGGAAGAAACGCTCCGGGGCTGCACGGCGCAAGATGTCGAGCCGCCTCCTCGGCCCTTGCAGCAGCAGCCGCCGCCGCCGCCGCCGCCGCTGCTGCCGCCGAGCCGAGGGACATGGAGCGCGGCTGCAGGGAGCGGCCGACGGCAGCAGCAGCCACGAGCGTCGCAGCGACAGCGGAGCGCAGCCCGTCCCGTGAGACGCTGGCTGGCCGGCGGCGGCAGCAACAGGGCGGCTGAGAACCGGCCTGGGCGACGACCCTTCCCACGGCCTTCCCCCTCCCGCTTCACGCCTCTGCACTCTCCCCTTCCTCTGCAGCTCTTGCCCACCCCCTCCATCCTCGTTCCCGGCGCGCGCCGGCAGCTGAGCCCGGGGGCGGGGGCGGGGGCGCGTGCCGCCGGCGCGGGGGAGGGGCGGGTCGCCCGCCCGCGCGCGCCGCGCCCAGGGCTCGCGGGGACCCGGGGGGGCGCGTGCCGCGGCGCGAGGCGAAGCGCGGGGCGGCGCGGCGGGCCCCCTCCCCCCCTCTCCCCCCCCCCCTCCCCGCAGCCTGGCGCGCGCCGGCCGGGCCGCACCGCTGCGGGCTCGGCGCGCGCGGGCCATGTCCGCCTTCTGCCTGGGCTTGGCCGGCCGAGCTTCAGCACCCGCCGAGCCGGACAGCGCCTGCTGCATGGAGCTGCCAGTCGGGGCCGGGGACGCAGTCCGGAGTCCCGCAGCTGCCGCCACCGCCGCCCTCGTCTCCTTCCCCGGAGGCCCCGGGGAACTGGAACTGGCCTTAGAGGAGGAGCTGGCATTGCTGGCGGCCGGGGAGCGGCTGTCTGATCCCGGGGAGCATCCTCAGGTGGAGCCTGGGTCTCCGGCTGAGAGTCACGGACCGCCGCCGCCGCCTATCCAGGATCCCGAGCTGCTGTCGGTAATCCGACAGAAGGAGAAGGATCTGGTGCTGGCGGCCCGGCTAGGCAAGGCACTGCTCGAGAGGAACCAGGACATGAGCCGGCAGTATGAGCAGATGCACAAGGAGCTGACCGACAAGCTGGAGGTGAGGACCTTCGGGAGGCATGGGTGGGAAGCCCGGTGCAGTCCTAATTCCTGGGCAGTTTCTGGAATTACATGCCCTCCCCTCTTCCTTGCTTATCCTATCTCGAGGAAAACAGGGGACCGGATGAATAGTTTTAATGATCATCAGGGCATTCACTGAACCCAGACTTTCCCACCCAGCTCAGATGTGGGTCCGTGCACGTTTCCCACCGCTGTGGGCCGTTCTATATATGTACTGTACACAGTGTCTAAAATAGAGCTTACAGTATGACTAATTTTTACAGCACTGAGGCGATATCTGCACACAGAAACGAGAACATCGAGAAGCATTTAAAATATGCTTCAGGTGTTCGGAGAGACAGTTAATCTCTAATCAGGGTGTTAGCCTAAAGCTTTCCAGTTTGGGCATTAAGGCCTCTGGATGCCCTTGTCTTAACTTCCTGGCAGAGAGTTGTGGGAAACAAGTGTCCCTAAAGGAGCTTTATATAGCTTTCAAATACTTAGGGATTAGGGAATGTGGTTCCATTGCAGAAATCAGAGAAGCAGAGCTCAACACGTGATCACTGGTAGTGGCTTTAGTTTGGGCTACAGTAGTTATCTGGATTTCAGTAGTAGCTTTCTGTGTCCTGGGTCTCAGCACCTAAGAGCTCCCCCCCCCCTTCCCCGATAGGGTGGGGTGCCTGGCAAGATGGTTTAGTGGGTAAGGGCGTTTGCTTCAATTGGATCCCCAGAACCGTACTGGGGGTGTCTGCAGCTGACACTAACAGCTTGTTGTCTGACCCATTCCACCCCTCCCCAACCAATAGGTACATTTCTAGAAATGACAGTAATATTTCTGTTAATTCCATACAATAAAACCCTTCTAGAACTATGCTTAAAATGGGCTTTTGCTTTTAAGCAGAAAAGGGTCTTGAACACACTTCTAAAAAATGATTACAGTTCTAAAACAGTAGATTTTTTAAATAAAAAGGAGAAAGGAATTGTGTTTTACAGTGGAAACATTCTTTTCTGCCCCTGCATTGGATATGGTTACCCCATTTTTGGCTTCTAGTTCTTTTCATTCTTACTACGAGTATAGTACAGATGTGAATAGGCCCCAGATCAACCCTTGTCAGGTTCCATCTCATTGCTACTGTTTGAACAGTCAGAATGTGAGCTGAGAAACACTTCTGTAGTAAGACCGATACGTGTCTATACTCCAGTGACTTATCAAAAGTTAAATCAAAAGAATAAAGGAAACCCGTGAGTGTCCGGTGTTTCAGCCTGTGAACTAGACCTGCCAGTTGATGGACTCCTGAGATTCGTCTTGAAAAGTTGTCTGTGAAACCTGGGCCTAGACTGCCAGAATGCAACAGAATGCTAAGTTAGTGAATCGAATTGTTTAATGTTCACTTGAAGTAGAGGTCTGGAAATAAAAGGGTGTTCTTTTTTTCCCTAAAGCGATTCAGTTACAAGACACTGTAAAGGAGTACTGCCCCCAGAGATTTGTACTTGTGATTTGAAATTCCTTCAGTGAGGGGCTTGATTGAACAGTGAACTTGAAAAGAGCACCCTATCAGTTTGATTGGTAATAGATTTCGTGGTGTAGAGTTACACAAATCCTGCTTCCCATGTGGAGCTTTCAGTAAAGGAAAAGGATTTCAAAATTCCACAGCAAGAAAAGGATTCTACTGTAACAGGATAAATAAATGACCTTTGATATTTTGTGATTGACTCCATGGGCAAGAATAAAATAGCCTAAACCAGCATTTAAGGTCTTTGCTCTTCTGCAGTTCTGCTTGTGAATGCTAATGTTAAACTTTTAAAACTCTGGAGGCTGGTTGCACGGTATTTTCATTATACTCAGCACTGCTGACTTGTATGCGGTGAAGGTGGTTAAGATAATTATATTTCATGTGTACTCTACCATAACTTAAAAACAAATATAAAAAATTTTAATTTATGCTGCTTCTTCTGTATATATTTGAAAATTATCTTTTCTGAAATAGGGTCTCACTATATTACCCATGTTAGCCTTGAACTCCTGAACTTTAGAGATTCTCCTGCCTCAGTCCCCCAACTAGATGGGCCTATAGGTGTTTACAGTATCTGACTCTAAGATTTTTTTTGTGTGCATACACTTAAAAATACATTCTCTAGTTGTTTGTTAACTAATGAATGTATTTATTTGATGGTGTTGAGACTTGTACCACCACTGACTTATACTTTCTGCCCTAGTTAATTCTTCTAGTGCTACAACTGAGAGTGAATAATTTATTTGAGTCTATTTCATTTGATACCTACAAGTGTATTTTCCCCATAGTGTATTCTTTTTAGATTTATTTACTTTATTTTTATGTGTATGAGTGTTTGCCTGCATGTATATATCTGTACCACTTGCATACCTGATGCCCACAAAGGTCAAATCTCCCGGAACAGGAATTACAAATGAGCTGCCACATGGTAGTTAGAACCAAACCCAGGTCCTTTCCAGGAACAATAAATGTTCTTCACCTCAGAGCCATTTCTCCAGCACCCCTCCCCCATGAGCCTTTTTTTTTTTTGTGAGCAATTTGGGTTTTATACTGTCTGTTCAGACAAAATACAAAGTTTAACATAGCAGCTACATTTTTAATTAAACACTTGGAGTAATAATCTTTAATAAGGATTTATTATTTTCCAAGGACTGTCAGATAGTGGCATCAAACCCATTTTCTGACAAATTGGTTTGGAAGTTAATCATGTGAGGGGAGGGTTATGCCAGCACGTGTTCTAATTCTAGGTACTGAAGGCACTGACGTGACTTATGAGTCCACCATGGGCAACACAGTGGGATCCTGTATCTAAAAATAAAATAACAATAATAAGATTAATAACAGTGGTGGTGTTTTCAGGGACTTTTATTTTGGTCTCATCAAAATTGTTACCTAACTTTAGAACAAACAAACCATTTTCAAGATCTTTTCTGCCTGCTGTTCAGGAATATATTTCTAGTTCTATATGCCACACCTAGGATTTTATCTGATTATTTCAAACATAAAAGCATTTGATTCTGTACAACTATTCTTTTAAAGGCTTATTAATGGTCTTTAATGGTTTAAAGGCTAACATAGATGTTTTATAGCTTTACTAGAATATATTTTATTGTTCACATGCTTATCTAATTAAAAGGTATTTTTGATTATTTCTATAATTAGCTCTTTTGATTTAAAAACATACATCTACATCTAACCAGAACGTTATTTCTTTCTCATATTGTGAGCTAAAGTACTATCTTGTATTTATATACTTTGTTCTCTGAAGACTATTATACAGATTTTCTTTTTTTCCATTAGGAGAGAGAAGATGTTCTGTTTCTGCAGGTTTCTCTGTTCTCTTAGTTTGGGTATTTTTTTTCTTCTTTTTCTTTTTTTAGTAAGGGATGGAGGGAGATGGGAATGAGTCTCTGGGAGTCACTACCTACTAAGATAGAACAGTGCTTGCTGCTCAAGAGAACAGAGCTGGACTTAGGAGAATGGTGCCTCTTTATGTTTGCAAAGCATCCATTTCAACAGGTATCTATTTTATTTAGATTAGTAACACTAATCTGACACTGAAAGTAAAGAGAGTTGTAAGTTGCCCTCTGAGTGCTGGGAATTGAACCTGGGTCCTCTGGAAGAGTAGTCGATGTTCTGAACTGCTGCACTATTTCTCCAGGCCCTTTACTGGTTAATTTCATGCTTAAATGAAAATAGAATTCTGAGAGAAATTTCTTAGCCTAGACCAAAGGCTAAATTCTGTACAAATTTATCAAGGGTTGGAACACGTGAAATTGGGAGTTTGTTTTCTGTCAAAGAAATATGAGGACAGATTAGATCAATCAACACCATCTGTTTCAGCTCCACCCTTAAAGTGGATTGGATTGTTTCAGTTGCTTAGATGGGCATTTCACTAGCAGCTGTCTGCTGAACATTTTTAAGTCTCTTGTTCTTTTAGAATACAAGCCTAATTTATCTGGTCTCTCAGTAACACTAGTTACTTCTTGGTGTTGCCTTCTGCTCAGTCATTTTCATGGTGGATAAAACTATTACTGTTTTAGGATTGAAGCTAGCTTTTATTTCTGTATTCTTTGTGAAATTTCTAGAGTGAAACATCCTTAGTTTCACAGTATCAGGATAACATAGAGCAAACAGTTCACATGCTAGTCAGTAGAAGTTTCTTCCTTGTTATTTTCTTCCCCACAAGCTCCACACTGAAAGCGTATATTTCATACATGTGAAGTTATGTTACTTTTCAGCCTGTATGCTAGAGTGGCTATAACCAAATGAGCCGTCCCTTTAAAGTGGTCACTTTGAAAGTTTTCATGAACACTGCCTTTGCTAGTGTGCTCAAAATTTTAATTTTGGATTACTATTTTTATCTTGTCAAGTTCTCTTGACTGCTCTCAAACATAATAAAGTTTCATTTTGGGGAGGTAAATTTGGCTTTTTAGAAACATTTACAAGTCACTCAGCAAAGTAAAGAATAAGGTGACAAGGTGAAATGGGATAATCCTGTAATTTAGGCCTACACAGAGTTGACATAATGGGACATGACAGTAAGCTGGCACTCTGAGGTTTCCAAAAGAAGCATTCCAAAAAAAACCCACAATGTTGAAAGGTAGGAACTTGAATTAAGAGTGTGTTTTCTCGGGAAGAGATGATCTAGTACTCTGAAGGAAGAGAGTGATAAGTCATCTTAAGGTATTGAAAGCCTCTTTCTGGTACTAGTTGACTCACAACTTTAGGAAATGAGATCCAAGTCAGTATTTTGTGGGGTTTTTTTTGTTTTTTGGTTTTTTTGTTTGTTTGTTTTCGACAGGCTCTCACATAGTTCCCTGGGCTGGCTTCAGACTCAGTGGCAATCCCCTGCTTCAGCTTTCTCACTGCTCAGATTACAGGCATGAATCATGCACAGCTTAAGTCAGTGTATTTTGAATAGTTATACTACAACTTTGCTGAGCTCACCAAAGTCTCAGTACTGTCACTTTAAATAGACTGGAGTAAAAATTTGGCTATTGAACACACTGCTTTTTAAATAGGAGAGCATCCTTGCCTCCAAATTGCTATTTATCTCTACGCTTGTTTTCTTCAAGCCAATAGACTCCTTTTTGATTGAGTTGCTACTTCAGACCATCTTTACTTTTCCTGTATGCCAGTTGCTACACACAGTTTATTTATTATTTTTACTATTGTCCTCCACTACCATGAAAACTCATAAAGACCATGCCTGTTCTGTTTTGTCCATCACCAATGTTTCTAGGAAAGTTTCTAGCCTTAGTAACCATTCAAGAATGAATCAATAAGCTAGAAATAAACTATAATAATTCCTATTAATAATGCATGATTTAAAGTAGGTCTGACAAGGCTGCAGAGATAGTTCAGTAGCTAAGAGCACTGGCTTCTTGTGTGTGTGTGTGTGTGTGTGTGTAGCAGCAAATAACTACTAAGCTATGATTTACAACACTATATTTATCAAATAACTTACACACAAGTCAGCTCTCCCATTTTCTAGTACTGACCCTGAACCTAGTCAGTTGGCTGTTTGTAATCATTTAATGTTAAACATGAAAGATGGTTCTAAAAGAGGCCTCCTTTAAAAAATAAATGAGTCTGTTTGTTTGTTAGTTGTTTAAATATATAGCTTTATTAAAAGATGACTTGTTAAATTTCAAATGAATTCCCAAGTCTAGAACTTCATGCCTAGAGGAAATAAACAAAACATTAAAAGTGTTTTCAGTAGGAATGATTTTGTGTGTGTGTGTGTGTGTGTGAGAGAGAGAGAGAGAGAGTCCTTCTTTGTTCTAGAAGAGAGGATTTTTGTAGTTGTGAATTGGACAACAGGCCTATGTTGTGTTGTGCTTCCTCCTGGGGGGAAAGTGTGACAAAGGAAAAGGAAGAGCTGTGGAGTTTCCAAGTTTCCCTCTTTCTTGTCCAGCACTTAGAACAAGAGAAGCATGAGCTGAGAAGACGGTTTGAGAATCGGGAAGGGGAGTGGGAAGGACGTGTGTCGGAGCTGGAGACGGATGTGAAGCAGCTGCAGGATGAACTGGAGAAGCAGCAGGTCCATCTCCGGGAAGCAGACCGAGAAAAAACACGAGCTGTCCAGGAGCTGTCAGAACAGAACCAGAGGCTGTTGGACCAACTCAGCAGGGTGAGACACAAGAATTTAATTGTAAAATATTAAAAATGGAAAACACTCTCCTGTCCTGGCAGGATATATGTGAAGGAGCTGTTCTGACCCCCGTACCCAACTTGTTGGGGTTGGTTTTTCATTCCATAAGATAGATTTGGGAACTAAACCCTGGCCTTTGAGGATGAAGCCCAGGTGGTGTCAACCGGTATAATGAAGGAGTCAGGAGCCAAGCTAGGGCCACGATTAAACCATCTGTAAGACATCATCTCTTAACTGGGCATCTCACCTCTAAAATAAAGGTGCTGCATAGATCTGGTGTTTGTTAGTGCTCTAAAGATCTGCCATCCTTTACCTAAGGGAAGTTCATCACTACTCTTAGAATTGTTAATTAGAGGTGCTGTCTTTACCTGAACAGCTCAGGAAAATGAACATACATTATGAAGTGAGTGTCTGTATTTAAGTTTTGTCTTATCTTCACATTAAGTAAAAACTCTTCCACATTTATAGATAGTGTTAGAAGTGTAATTAAGGTCAAAACTAATCATGACAAAGAAGTGGTTGAGAGTTAAATGAGTAGAGATCTAATTTAAATACAGTACATTCCTTTTTAAATAAACATAGGAGTGGTTTATAAATTCACTTATTAAGTGGGTTTACTATTGCAACTCAGTCCTTGTGTGTTAAAAGCAAAAGTAGCAGTTCTTCAGAAAAATGTGGTCTGTTGTTCTGTCTCTAATCACTGCTGTTCTCTTGAGGTCTCCATGCCTTCTGTATAGTCTTGGGGAAAGGCTAAATTCCTAAATTTCACACTGAGGTGATAGTTGACAGTATGTGGTGGTATGTGCTGATTACATCACAGTTGATTGCTTTTCTTTGGGATTGTGAAACAGGTGAGTGTCTTCCCACCTTCTAAAGAAGTGTGAGTTAAATGCTGAAAGTGGGGACAGGGGAAGAAGAAAGAGTTGATACCTGGTGACTTGAAAAACAGTAATTCCAGCAAATCTGAAAGGTGAGGATATGGTTGTAGGTAGAGCCGAGTAGCTTCCCTGATTTCATGTAGAGAATTTATAACCATTGGATTGGCTGGGAAGCAAAAGTAGCACAGCCCAGAATCATTTCACAGGCCCGGCACCATACCAGCATTTCTGATTCAGTTCGGAAACCCTTTTTAGTAACTGGGAAGGGAATCTCTAGCCTTGTAAAAATTTTATACATTTTTCAAGTCTTTTGTTCATTATTCATGAAAAATTAAACAGAGAAGTCTGGCCAGATTGCTTTATTTGCTCAAAAACATTTAATATAATTCTGAGCAAGTGTTTTGAATGAAACTTACAGAATGAATACAATAAAACAAAGTAATCAAAGGGAAATTAAATTTTCTTGGGCCAAGTTCATGTGGCAAATACAAATTCAATCTTTCTGTTACGTGATCTGTGAAAGATAGAACAAGATGGAGGAAGTTAGGAAATCGTGATGCTAATGTATAACACAGAACCTAGAATTGGCTCTGCTTATTAATGGAATAAACTTGTTTGTGCCTAAGTTTCACTAATTTTAAAATGAAGTTAAAAATTTGTGCTGCAGATAAACACTATTGAAATAAAAATGGGAAAATGTGGGTTGTGGATGTAGCTCAGTGGTAGAGTGCTTGCCAAGCTTGCCAGAGCGGTTGTGTTTATTCTCTAGTACAGCAATTCTCAGCCTGTAAGTCACACTCTTCTTTGGGTTGCACAGCTCTTTTACAGGGGTCCACTAAGATCATCGGCTGAGTCAGATGTTTACATTACAATTCATAACAGTAGCAAATTACAGTTATGAAATAGCAATGAGAATTATTCTATGATGTGTTAAAGGGTAGCAGTGTTAGGAAGGCTGAGAATCACTGCTGTAATAAGGGGAGGGGGGAATGCAGTGTGTATATGTTGTTTACTGAGGTGGCATCTTTAAAGTTGTTCTGTTGTCTGATTTCACTGTAGAAAATCCTGATGAAGTGCTTCCAGATATTTCCACTAGATCTAGATTCTTATTATCCTCAGTGGCCTTGATGGAGGCCCTGGTGGTTTTGTGGCTTCCCCACCTTCTTTCTCCTTAAGCAGGACAAGTCCCTGAGGTTTCCATCAGCAGCAAGTTTAGATTGCATTTTATTATTGTTTTATTAACTGGGTATTCAGGAGCCAGAGGAGCTAAGTACTTTGAAAGAAATTAAAATTCTCATAGGACAGATTAGCAGCTAGCAGAAGTGGTAGCAGGCCATGCGTTGTTTTTCTCCTCCAATGTGTGTAATGAGGTTCATTTGTTTGTTTTCCTGAGGCAGAGTTTCTCTATGTAGTCCTAACTGTCCTGTGATCTCTCTATAGATCAGGCTGGCCTAGAACTCAGATTCATCTGCCTGTCTCTGCCTCCCCAGTTCTGGGACCATGTCTCTTTATAACCTTGTAATATATACTGTCAAAAGTAGAGTCCAGTACTTCTATAACACCTTTGTTAAATGTATTTTTTACATGTATTTGCTTTGGCTGGCATGATCTCCAAAATTGCTCTTAACAATAAACAAAATAATTATTGAGATGTAATCCATGCCCCATAAATGTTACCCTTTAAAGGTGTGCAATTAGTTGATTTTTACTGCATTTACAGAGTTACAAAACCATCACTGCTGTCTACTTAGAGAAAGTTTCACCTTCCCTAAAGTGTTGTAATCATTAGCAATCACTTTTCTGTAATTCAGAATCCCCATGTCTCAACCCTGATCCCTGTGCTTTTCCTTGTTTTAGACTTTCCATGGCAGTGAAATCCAACCATAAGTAGCCTTCTATATGTGTCTTCTTTTACTTAGTGTTTACCAGGCTTATCCATGACTTCATGTCACGATTGGGAAATGTCCCATTGTTATATGTAGCAGTTTGTTTATCCATTCACTAGCTGATGGACATGTGCTTTTTCCGTTCTTTGGTTAGTGTGAATAAAGTCACCATGAAATTCATAGACACATTTTGTGTGTCCACAGATCTGTTTAGCTAAAATGGGATTCTGTGAGTAAAAAATCCCATGAGCTTCTTCTGTATCCTCATTATGATAAGGAGATAAATTGGCATTGCTCTCATTTTACGTCTGGGAAAAGTTCAGGGAGGAAAGATACTTTACTTAAGTTTCTTTCAGTTCAGGACTGATTAGATTTTCTACACCCTCTATTCCAGACTTCTAAGGCAGCAATAAAGATCACAGACTTTGAAGCCAGACAACCCTGGGGCCAAACACCAACTCCAGCATTTACTAGCTGGTTGAATGCAGGAAAGTTATTTTACCATTGGTGTCCTCCTTTATGTAATAGAAACAACTATATTATTACTAACCGGGTCATGTTATAATGAATAAGTGATAAGTGCATGTAAGGTTCAAACCACAGTATCTAGTGTATAATAAATGCTTGATAAGTGGCGGCCGTCATAATAGTCATGTTCTCATTATGGTGTTTCTACATCTGGTCAAACTTTGATGTCTTAATAGTGGAAGAAGATGCAGTCTAAAAGTCATATATTATTTTATAAGTTCATGGAAGTTTTTTATTTTAATCCATAACTGATCTGGTTGTTTCTCTTGAAATGCAAGGGCCTCCTTCAATCTAGTCTTGCTCTTGAGATCTTCCTTATCCTCTTAAGAACTGGGATTCTAAGCATGCTCCATCATGATGTGTCTGTTGTTTTACCATTGAAAGCTGTGGGGGTTCAATAAAGCTTCAGAAGTTTCGGAGATATCAGAGGGAATCTACCCACAGTCTATGTGGGGAGTTAGTAAAAGCTCCAGAAGTCCCAGAGCTCTAACCACAGTCAGTCTAGGAGAATCAGAGTGGTGATTCAAACCTCTAATCCCAGCACAGGGAGTATCCTGGGAGTGGTGACCTACACCCTTAATCCCAACTGAGTCAAGGTCACTTCAGATTATAGAAGGAATTCCAGGCTCCCAAGCAGGTGTGGTGGGGCCACGCCTTAATTTACAAAAAGGATATTTAAGACAGGATAGAAACACAGAGGGGAAGGAAGCCAAGCCAAGGGAAGCAGAAGCGAGGCTGAGGAAGCTGGAAGACAGCTGGTAAGATCTGATTGTGATGTTTATTCCCTCTAATATCTCCAACTTCTTCAGAGATCTATCCCTGAGTCTCATTTATTCGTGGGACAGAAAGAGAGGTAGGAACTGGTTGTATCCTATTCTGTGATACCCTGTATCTACTGGGTATTGCTTCATATGCTGGGCTTCCCTCTCCAATTTGTCTAGTCATTTGGACAAAGTGTTCCTCTGAGTTCTCTCGCAGCTCTAAGAGTCTATCCTTAATTTATTTTTTTTAAACTCAGGCTAACATGTTTGAAAAAGAGTAAATTTACTTTTTAATTTAGAAAGTAACATCACAGTAGGGCTTTGGGGGCCTTTCATAGGGGTCACTTAAGACCATCGGAAAACACAGCTATTTACATGACATTAACAGTAGCAAAATGACAGTTATGAAATAGAAACAAATATAGCTTTATGGTTGGGAGTCACCACAGCACAAGGAACTGTATTAAAGAACTTGCAGCATTAGGAAGGTTGGGAACCATTGCTTTAATAGATACTCTCATCATAACTATCAACAGCAGAAAGAGGAGAGAGACATAGGCAGTGTTCTTTTCTTGGGTTAATATCTTATTGGAATTGTTGGAAATCCAATTTCTAGAGATTCCCAGATAGCAACAGTACAAGCATGAATTCTGCTCTTTTGATGAGTTTCACAATGATTGGTCACTGGCTTAACTTATATCTGGACACTGTTGAGGCACCATAGCCTATTCATAAAGCTCACTTACCAACTGAAAGCCAAATCAGTGATTTGAAGGATGTCGAAACAGCCTTGTTCCTAATAAAAATAACAGTAATATCAGGTTCCTGGTAAGCATTTTCAGTCTTCAGAACCAGTTGGAGTAAGATACTGTTTTCAAAATTAATCTCAGTTGTGTTAGAAACTTCAGTCAGAGGTAAAATAAGGCATTTTCACACTTTCTATTAATAAGACACTTCTCACACACTGTTTGAAACATAAGGGACAGGCTTGAGCATCTATTGATCAAAGAATGAACAAACCAATTGATTCCTTCTGGAGATCGAGATTGAATATTGTTTGGGAGATTCTGAGCTTTTTCTTCCTCAAAATGTGTACCTCTAGAGTTTGGGCAGACTGATTAGGCCATCATTTTATACATCTGCCTGATATGTTAATGACATCATTCTCTTTCCTTCTCTCAGGTGTGATGCTTGGTTCTAGACCATTTGACTTACAGGCTCACCCAGGACTTCTGTTCTCTATAGGACTAAATTATATGGTGTTAGGGACTCTTTGGGTGGAAATATTATTATTTGTTTATTTAAAAACTTAACAAAATATTACAAGGTTACAGAAAACTGCAGAGAAAAGTATAAATTGAGCACTTAAAATATTATAACATATTGAAGCCAGATGTGGTGGCACATACCTGTAAACCAGGACTTCAAAGGCCGAGGCCAGCCTTGGATTCTGTGGCAAAACCTTCTCTCACCTTCCACCTTCCCAAATCTTAATGGCTTGTTATATTAGTTGAGATTTACCCATGGGTGTGTGTGTGCGTGTTCGTTTTGCAGGTTCAGAGCCTCTCACATACTGTGCTTGTTTTAAATACAAAAAAACCATTTTTATTTGTGTATCAAAAGAAATTTTTTTAGAGTTAAGTATCGCTTTTACATTTGTCTTTCACTGCTGTCTACATTTTTTGAATCGGCTTTCTCATTCATACTTTGTTCTTATACACATAGATGTTTATGTAGATTCATGTTGCCTGTGTATATGCATCATTATATGCCTGTAGGGGTATTGTGTTGTTTCAAGGTAAATAATTGTCCCACCCACTGGCTTAATAAAAAGTGCTGATTGCCCAAAGGCAGGCAGGAAGTGTGGGCAGGGCTACCAGACTAAAAACTCTGAGAACAGGAAGCACAGGGCAGAATGCCAGAGAGAAGCCACCGGAAGCAGAGGAAAACTATGCTGCTCTAAGAAAAGGTACCTAGCTGCATGGCTGAACAAGAGACATGGGTTAGATGAAGGGTAGAGAACTAGCAAGTTTGTTGTTGTTTAGGCTTTTAGAAATGATTTAAATAGTTTTACTAAGTTTATGCTGTTTGGTTTATGGCTTAGGTATATTGTTAGTTTGTTTTTATATTCTAATTTAATTTATTTTTATTAATTTGTTATGTGGCTTGTGGCTTATTTGTGTTTTTTTATATATATTTTTTTGGTGGTTGACTTGGTTTGTTTTTGATTTTGTTTTTATTTTTTTAATTTATGTTGTGATTTTATTTTATTTTATTTTTTATGGTGTCTGTCATGGGCCAAAACAGTTTTTTTTTTATTTAAAGATTGATATTTATAGTATTTAGAAAGACATTTTCACATCACCTCCCCCTTTCTGTCTAATCAAAAAGGAAGGTTTTAATTTTAATAAAGTAAAATTACATATAATAAAATAGCAACTAAGAATTATAGTTATATTTAGTTTATTTGTATATAGTAAAATTAAAGAAAATATTTTATTACTTGTTTTATTTTTATGAATTTAAAGTTTTATATTTAATATTTTAAATGGCTAAGAAAAACTATATAATTAATTTTTAATTATATTAAAGACTATAGAAGGATATATTTATTTAAGTAAATTGGAAGTGTAAGTAATTTTTAAAATGTAGAAATGACAGAGATGACATCTATCTGTCTGGACAGTTATTTAAAGTTTTTTTTTTTTTTTTTAATAAAGTTGGGGCATTTATTTTTAGCTTATAGGCCCAGAGTCTCTTTTTATTTTAGTGAAGTAGGAAATCTGCTCTGCCCATTTATCAGTTTTTTTTTTTTTTTTGGTTTTTTTTTTTTTTTTTTTTTTTGAGTCTTAAAGAATGTCTGACAGTTTTTCTTTTTGTTCATTTTCACAGGGCACACCTATTGGGTTTTTTTTTTTTTCTCACTGTGTCTTAGGGTTTTTATTGCTGTGGAGAGTTCTTCAACCAAGACAGCTCGTGTAAAGGAAACCATTGGGGTGGCATACAGTTTCAGAGGTTTAGTCCATTATAATCATGGCGGCACATAGCTGCATGCAGGCAGACATGGTACTGGAGAAGGAGCCAAAAGTTCTACATCTTGATCTACAGGCAACAGAAAGTGAACCAAATCCCACACTGGGAGTAACTTGAGCATAGGAGACCTCCAAGCCACCCTCACAGTGACACACTTCCTCCAACAAGGTCACACCTCCTAATAATGTCATTCCTTGTGGGGGCCATTTTCTTTCAAACCAACATGTGCTGTAGCTGTACAAGTACCTTCCCAGTTTCTCACACCCAGGATTGGTCATGTACTTGGTTACTTTGGCTCTGAGGGTATCTAACTGTATCAAAGTTCAGAGCTGTATTGGGGCAGTATTCAAAAGGTGCTTCTAAAGGTAACAGAAAGCCAAAAAGGGCTATCACCATTGAATCACTGAGATAGGTGGTTTAAAGCCGTTAGCAGGAAGTTAGGCATTGGTCCAAAACTAGGAGAAACCAAAAGCCTTCATTTTAGACTAGAGGGACTCTGACAGAAAGATGTGCCAAAGGGATTGTCTAAAGATGGCAATTGGGAGATTAAAATGAAGATCCATTGTAGACTGTTCAGGTGAAATCTGCGTCTGTACTGTCTCAGCACCCTTAAGGATGTTCTTTCAGAGAACTTTGGTGTATCTAGCTAGGATAGGGTGGCCTTTTAAGCTAAACTTTAGTAAATATCCTTTTATAGATAGTTGAAAGATCTGGTTTTATCTTTACCCCTAGTTTCTCAAGTTTTAGAATTTTTATTTTAATATATTTTCAGGGATTAAACCCAGGGTAAATTTTTAGGTTTAAAAAAATAGAGGACTGAGGAAGCAGCTCAGTGGTAAAGCATGTGTCCTTGCACAAGGGTCTATGCTCAATTCACAGCAACCCTCCCCCCCCAAAAAAAAACAAGTAAATACACCTTAATTGGTTTTTTGCATGGCAGAAATATCTGGTGTTTAATAGTAGAGAACACTTGGTGTCTGAAACAGTGAAAAATTTCCCATGATCCTAAAGGAAAATAAATCACAATTTGATGTTAACTTTTAAGTTTTTTCTATGTATAGGACATGCATAATTCTTTGTCTTTTCCATTTTTAGCTTTTGACTTCTTTCATGTTCTTAATGGTTGTAAATAGTCATCCATATAACATACATGGAAGTTAGTGGGACCATTTACAAACACTGCTAGAACGAGGATCTTGGCACTTTCTGAGGTTTGTTTAGACAGAGCCTCACTGTATAGCCTTGGTTGGCCTCACACTTATGATCCTTCTGTCTCAGTGTCCTGAATGCTAGGATTAAGTGCATGTTCTACCATGACTTACTCATTGTTTTGCTCTTGTGTATGTGTGCATATAAATAGACATAAATACACATGTATATGTATATATGCATGTATGTGTAGTTCATACACGCTTGTGTATGAACAGATTGTGAGAGCCCCTTGTGTGGAGACAAGAGAATGCTGCCAGGTGTCTTCCCATGTTACTTTTCACCATATTTTTTGAGACAAGGTCTTTGGCTGAATTGGAACTCTGATTTCAGCTAGATTGTCTTTCCAGTGATCCCCAAGAATACTCCTGTTTCTTCCTCCTCAGTGCTAGGATTTTAGGTGCCTGGTACCACTCTGAGCATTTTGCGTGGGTACTGGGTTAGGCCTTCATGCTTCAATAACAGGCACATCGCTGACTGGGCATCTCTTCATTCCTACTGTTTGTACCCTAGAAGTGGGATGGCTGGGTCAAAAGGCCTTGACAGTGAGGATTTTAATAGCTGATACACTGCCCTCCAAGAGAGCAGGACTAAATCCCCAAGACCCAAACCTACCACACTGCCTGTATATGTTATATAAATATTCAATGCAAAATGAGTATTTGTTATCCCAGAATTCTTCAAAATATCTACCTGGAGAACTTGTGCTTTAGGTAGAAGTGGTTATTCAGAATTCTTATTTTGTTTTTTGGGGACAAAGTACTGGAAATCTAGGAGTATTCTTTTTGACCTTGGTAGTACTTACCTGAATGTTCATGTTATAATTGTTAGATAATAAATGTATGTTATATGTTTTATGAAAGTATATTTCACAATGAGAAATGAGTCATCTGTTGAACAAATACAATGAATACATTCTGCTTCTGAAGGCACTATCTTAGTGACATAGGTGCTGCAGGGAACAAAGTAAATTCATTCTAAAGTAATGCAGGATGCTGCACACTGTAACATAAGCAGTTGGGACATAGACCAGCCTGGGCTATATAGCAAGACTCTGAGTCATACAACAAAAGAGTATGAGGCAAATATGTAAACAGTCAGGTAGTAACAAGTGCTGTGAATAAAAACCAAGTGAGAAGAGAAAGAGGTAGCTGGGGGTTGCAGAGAACAGGATGTAAAACCCAAGAGTGAATGGAAAGGCAGTTAGTGTGGCTGCGGTGAAGAGGGCAGGAGATAAATCAGAGGGTTTGCTAGTGGCTGGAATGTGTGGAGTGCTGGCAGCCATGCTCTAGAGTTAGGATTTTCTTTTGGGAGCCGGGAAGGCAATGATGTGACTTTGTCAGGGAACATGGGATCTAATGTGTTAAAGATTGCTGTAGCTGTTGTGAGAGGATCCTGGGCTGAGTAGAACCATGGAAGAGCAAGCAAGTTTGAAAGTGGAAGGAAGCCTGTCACAGAGGAGGTGAGCAGGAGTAAGTGGTACACTTTGCTGATGACACGATAAGAGGTATGGGAATTGGGGAGTGGTTAAAGAGTAATCAAAGCTATCATTTCTGTGTTTTTGCCTCCAAGTATGAAGGAATGGCAGCATCATTAACTTGAGGTATAGGTTTTTGGACTTTATGTACTGCCCATTAACAGCATCCTTGTTAGTTTCACATAAGTAGAATAAGTTTACTTGATATAAAATATTGAGCAAATTTCCATAGCACCTGAACTCTCAGGAGCTGGGACTTTTTAATACTTTCCATTAGTGTGGTGGTAGTTTTTGTTAGCTTGACACAAGCTAAAGTTATCTTGAAAGAGGGAACTTCAGTTAAAAAACTTCCTCTATAAGACTGGCCTGTAGGCCATTTTTCTGCTTAAGATGATATGGGAAGGCCCAACCCACACTATGGATGGTGCTAGCCCTAGGCGGGTGCTCCAGAGTTGTATAAAACAAACTAATCAAGCCAGGAAGCAGTGTTCCTTCATGCTCTCAGCTTCTGTTCTTGCCCTGACTTCCCTGCATGATGGACTACAACTATAAGCTGACATAGACCCTCTTCTCCCCCAGTGGCTTTATCACAGCAATAGACAGCAGATTAAGACAGGTAGAGTACACCCGCCGTTTTCTCAGAGGACTTAAACTGTTTTCAGAGTGTTTACTGCTTTGCCTGCTCTTCCTTTATTGCCCTAACACCTCCCCTCTTGTGGGCTGCTGTCTATGAGATGTGAGGTGTCTAGGAGGAAGTTGATGTAAGCAGGTACTTTGTTTCCTGCCTGTTGGGAGCAGCACTCCTTGGTCAGCCTCTACTGTCTCACACCCACAGAACAAATGCAGTTTGAACACTAGCCAAAGCTAATCTTTCCTGAAAAGACTTAATTTTTCTCTGAAAAATAAACAGTTGATTTGAGGTTTAGCAGCTTTACATCTAGTACATTCCCTGAAGCAATTCTTTACCAGGTTGTTTACTTATTTACTTGCTTGCTTACTTATTTATTATTTTTAGTTTCTCCAGACAGGGTTTCTCTGTGTAGAGTTGGAGCCTGTTCTGGAACTCACTCTGTAGACCAGGCTGGCCTCCAACTCACAGAGATCCATCTGCCTCCACCTCTCCACTGCTAGGACTAACGGTTTGTGCCACCACCACCCAGCATGGGTTGCAGTCTTTAAGATGGTAACTATGTAGGGATCATTTTGTGTTGGGTGATGCATTGGCTTTGTTCTTGGAACATTTTACAATGAACAACAGCTGCTCATCAAAGGTAATTTCCATGACAGAATGACTTCAGTTCTTGAGGTGGGGCTGTATTATTATTTGCTTTTTTTCTTTTTTTTTTTAAAGTCTGCTGCAGTAGGCATAGTAATACATGCCTTGATTACCAGCACTCAGAAGACAGGTGATCTCTGAGTTCAAGGCCAGCTTGTCTACATAGGGAGTTCCAGGCCAGCTAGGCCTACATAATAAGATCCTAGGGTTATTTTTTTGTGCGTAGGAAAAAGACATGACAATTTTCAACCAGCTTTCAGTCACCCTGCCCTTGTAAGAAGTTAGAAAGACAAGCTTACTAGGGTTGGGGTGTGTAACAGTGTTGCCTGGCATGCCTGAAACCCTAGGTTCTGTCCTTATGCAACACATACATTAAGTAAATAAATTAACCTGTCCAAATAACAGTAAGATAAATTTCTAAAGGGCTATTCCCACCCACGATGGCCTCTGATCTCATTACTACCTGCTATCATGGAAGGAGAGTACATCATTTTCTCTAGGAACTGGAGGATCAAAAGCTTCTCACCTTTACTCAAGACTTCACACTGCTCACTGCCTAACATCTAGTTTGGAAATTGGCTTTTGTATGTCTTCAGGGATGGGTAGTCGGTAAGGAAGAAAACACCTCTTCATGTGTGTTTCTACCTTCACTGACTTCAATGACATTTAAGGTGATCTTGGTGGATTCTGTTTTGTATTGTCTTATTTTCAGAGACACTGGGTAAAATAACACCAAAGGTCTCAGGTTTGGGTTTAATAATTTCTGTCTGTTTAATATCAATGATGTTGTAGAAGAATTAGAAACAGTTGAGGATCACTTCATCTAAGTGAGAACAGGTTTGCATAGAACAGCACAGTCAGGGCCAGCATTTCTAGACAGGTGCTGCTAATTAGTAAATTAAACAAGGGGTGGGTATGGTGTGTTCTTTCAGCACTTGGGTGTTTCTGTGGGTAAGTGTTGTCTTGATTGTGGGGGCCTGTTCTTAGTTATTTACACTGGGAAAGTCACACCTGATCTGAGTACTCCAAGTTGTTTTTTTAAATCTTTGAAAAATATGACAAAAACAGATATTATGTCTTCTGAGATTGGTGTCACACATCCATTTAACATGTGAGACCATGAACAACTCAGCTGTGCTGCTTTGACTTTGCCTGTGCAGAGACACTGACCTGCAGCCTGTCTCACCATCTTTGTTAAGGAGAGAGTATTCTGTAGGTGGGCTGTGGAAAAGCCAGCTATATCTGTAACTACTTCATTATCAAGATTGCATTAAATATTCGAAATCAAAATTAAGTTCACAAGTGTCACTACTAAGACTGCCACTACTCTTACCCTTTGATTTAAAATTATAATTTAAATGTGCTTCAACTTTCCATTATTCTGTATTAGTGTAATATTGCTTTACCTGTTCTGTTTGTTGAAGCATCTTAACAGATTTCCTATATTTTCCCACATAATTTAGAAAATTATTGCTTAAAATGAGTGGTTCTCAGGATCTGCTGATCTCCAGGAATGCCGGGGAAGGGTTGTAAGGAATACCTGAAGAGGGTCTAACACTGTTCTCTCATTTCAGTTTCACTCTGAGCATTTTTATGTTTTACATACTAAACTGTGTAATGTCTTATTTGGGAGAAAAATATAGTTTTCTGCTGATTATCATAGGAAAAACATGATTTGTGGATCAGTAATCTATCACTAGTTAAGGAAACCAAGCCTCAAGGAAATTAAATGACTTGCAGAAGTTGGTGGTCCCAGCCCTTTGCTCTTTCAGTGGACTGCTATTGACTTCACAATTAAAATAGGCCATCTCATTGGGAATAAATAAGAGTGATTAAGGAAAAAAGACAAGACTTATATTCATTATTTGTATGAGTAACTCTAGTTATGCCCTTTTCGGTTAATGCCAACGTTGCTGCAACATAAAAATTCCGAGTTGAGCCTAATCAGGCATTACTGATGGGTACACAGTACGCAGTTTAGGTAACGATTCAATGGCCTAGCCATCTCCTTCCATCTTATTACTGTGTGTTGTAGAATATTACTTTAAGGTGTGTTACTTTATGATGCATTTGTTTAACTCTGTGAAGCTGGGTTACTTTGTCTAAAACACCTGATGAATGCATTTACCTTATAAGGCAATCTTGAAAGAGCTGAACAGCCAATAGTGAGGCAGGGGAAAGAATGGGCAGGGCTGGCAGGCAGAGAGGATAAATAGAAGACGCTGCTGGCCAGTCAACCCAGCAAGTCACAGAGTGAGAAATGAAGAAAGGTGTACAGCAGTAGAGAAGGAAAAAGTACAGAGGCAAAAAAGGTAGATTGGGATAATTTAAGAAAAGCTGTCAAGCAATAAGCCAAGCCAACGCCAGCATTTATAAGTAAGAATAAGCCTCCTTGTGTAATTTATTTGTGAGCTGGGTGGCGCCCCCCCTAAAAGAGCAGAGTAAAACAGCCATCAACAGCAGTGCTTTTTGTAGATTGTTCTCAAATACATAGCAGAGGAGGGGAGCCTGGAATATTTCTGTGGACCATACATGGGAATTAAGCCCCTTGGCTTCTATTGTTCAGTTGTTCAAGCTCAGGAACAAGAGCACATGTAGTTCCTGCAGGAGTTGTGATGTACAGGCCAGTTTTGTGCCTAGGAGAAGAGGCAGGGGGCAGACAGCCATCAGTGTCATCAGAGAAGGTCCTGGACTTTGTTTTTTTCTGGGTTTGAGTGGCTGATGGCTGTGATTGATTTTTCTAGTTCTAGTTAGGTGGAATTCCAAGGCACCAGTAGTTGTAAACAGATTTTGAAATCTGTTGTGCTCTGCCTGCCTTCCTTCCTTCCTTCCTTCCTTCCTTCCTTCCTTCCTTCCTTCCTTCCTTCCTCTTTTTGTCTCTCTGTTTGTTCGTTTTAATTCACCATTTTATCCTAAAGAGAGAGACTTGGTGGTATTTTTACTCAGGTAATATCTCTAATAATGAGAGTTAGGAAAGTTCTTTTGAAATTGGTCCATATCCCCCAAAGGATATTTTCCATATTGCCTTATAAGGTAAATGCATTCATGGTTATGTTAAGTAGGGTGACTGTTAGACGAGATTAACACTGATTTCAGTAGCTTCTCATAATGGAAATTTATTTTTCATTTTGATAAAGTACTCAGTTTAAGGTGAGAGTAGCACTATATTCTAAACATTATTGACTTGGAAAGCAGAAGAACTTGGTTTCTAGCCTGTGAGCTCTGTTCTGATTCTGAGAAAATCCTTACTCTGCATCTGTTTCTGTATTAGTAAAGTGAAATTTAGCTGGGTGGCTCCTTTGCCTCTGAACCTCTTGTCTATGTGTGTGATCTCTATGAGAAAGAAACTTCTTGGAGAAAACAGTCACAGGATGTGGTACATTTTAAATCTGGGGGCTTTGTCATGTTTCTGCCTTTGCATGTAGAAAAGATTCCTCCTCTGGAACAGTGGTGACTTTCTTTCTCACCCAAATGTATTGCCTCTGTGTTTTGAGAAATAGAGCTTGAAATGACTGGTAGGTAGCTTGAACAAAATTTATTTTCCATTCTGATCACAACCCATAGGTACTTTCCATGCATACCATTAATGGTGTCAAGAGTGAGATGTTTTCATGCTTTTCCTATTTAGAAATCATAGAATGAAGTTTGTATGAAACTGACATTCTCTGGCTTTCTACAAATAAGTCAGATTTTCCTCATTGCTCTTGTATGATTAGTTGCATTCTTGGCTGCATTTTCAGAACTGGAGGAATAATAATTCCCCCTACACACCTCTGGTCATCAGTTGCTTAGGTTACAGCTTCTTAGATTGTCCCAATCTGCTTATGTTGCTATGGATACCAGTTATTCCCCTTTCTATGACACTGTTCTGATAAGACTCAGAGTGCAATACATGTAATTGTGATGTTAGAGATATTGTCGCATAAGTTCTTCCCTTTACAACACTAACATTGGCAGATACAGGTTCTGTTATAATATATGAATTATATTATAATATGATATGAGTTATTAGAGCTGAATGCCTGACAAAATCCATCATTTAAGACCTGAATTGTATTTATATAGAAACAAAACGACCATGATAAAACGAATGAGATCTCCAGCTCATGATCCACACAAACCAGCTTCCCACCTCCTGTTCTAGGGCTGGACACAAAATATAACCATTATCCTGGACATTACCCTGGAGGTAGGGGCATTTGGGGTGCTTTCTGTACAGTTATTTTAAAAGTTTTTTTATGGGTGTATGTGTTTGCTTATGTGTGTTTATTTGTACTATGTGTGTGCATAACCCAGAGACCGAAAGAGTATATCAGAATCCCTTGAACTGGAGTTGTAGGCAGTTGTGAACTGTCTTGATGGTATCAGGAACTGAACCCAGGTCTTCTGCAAGAGTAGTAAGTGCTCTTAACCTCTGAGCCATCTTTCTAGCCCTTTCTATCAGATTCTTTATCGAAACAGTAAAGCCTGTGTTCAGAATCTTATTTGTTATTCAGGAACATGTGGTTATGTTTGTTTTCATGTAAGGTTTTTGGGCACCTAAAGGCAGAAAGTCTTTCACAGGAGGGTTTTTGTTTTATTTGGTGATTTTTGTTTGAGCTTACAGTTAGTGTTTTGTCCCATACTGAGAGAGGGGATCTCATTGTGTAACCCTGGTTGCCTTGAACTTGCTGTGTAGACCAGGCGGGTTTAAACTCAGAGACCTACCTGTCTCTGCCTCTAAGAGCTAGTGCTGATGGTGTGAGCTGTCACTTCTTCAGTAGTTTTTATTCTCAGTGGTTTTTAGTGTCACACATAAACCTAGTAGGCAGAGGTTCAGCAAAAAGCATTCGATTTACTCTGAAGATTGAATGAATTACTATTTTGACTTAAGGTGGTAGGGATGGCAAGATGGCTCCACAGGTAAAGGTATGTGCCTCCAGGCCTTTGACCCGAGTTCTGATCTCAGGAACCTCATGGTTAAAAGGAGAAAACTAACTTTTACTAATTGTCTTTTGAACTCCACACTTGTGCTGTGGCATGTGTGCCCCCAAAATGTTTTAAGTTTGGAGAGAAAAGCTTTATATCAAGATAGAACTCCTACGAATTAAAGCTGATGAAGGACAAGAAGAACATTTGATGTCTAGTCTGACCCATTTTGAGCTCACAGTTAAAGAAACAACTAAGGAAGATGTGACTCATCTTAGGTCAGAGAGCCCATGGAGCTGTGGCTGTTGCAAATATTATTAACAAAAACCAAACCCAAACAAAAAAAACAAACCTTGTGGAAAGTCATGGCTAACCATCATTGCAGTTAGGATAGTTCTGGTTGCTAAGCCAATGGTGTTTTATTTTGCAGTCTGTTTATATAAAGGCTGGCAGACAGGCTTATGTCATTGAAAAGGAACTGCATTGTTGAACAGGAGTTCTTTAGAGAGCATTAAGAGTTGTTACCTCAGATTTTACCACCTATTTCAGTATTTAAATTATTCCTCAAAACCAAACTGAAATTGAGTGTAGCCTAAAATTGGAGCCAGCTAATAAACTGACAAGATTTTAATTGAAAACATTTCTTTTCATAGGATATTACTTTCTTAAAGAGTGAGGAATTTACCAAATAGAATCCTTTTTGTTTGAAACACACACACACACACACACCCACCCACCCACCCACCCACCCACCCACCCACCCACCCACCCTCAAAGGGAAAGCGAGGAAGCAGAAGCCCTGGAAGAAGACAAGGGTGCTGATTCCTGGTGAACCTCCTCTCTATCAGAAGTAGAGAATTCAAGCATCTTTTCCTTTCCCTTCTCTCTCTCCATCCTTTGCCTTTTCTCATTATAGAAAATCTTACTCTGGACCTCTGAGCAGATCATAGTGCCTAGAGGATGGTCTCCTTTGCATAACCAGGAATTCCCTGTGCCATCTGGCCTTTGCATTTCCAACTCTTTTGCCACCAATGTGTTCGTGCCTATATTTTAACCAAATTAGACTGTTTCCTGTGAAAGCCCCATGCTTTCCCATTTGGCACTCTCATCCCATTGCCACTGATAATTTCCCCAGGCTCTCAAGGCCAAGCTCAGTTGCCGCTTCTTTCATGAAGCCCTTGATTTTTCTTTTTGTTTGTTTTATTTTTGACATAGGATCTTTGGCAATCTAGGCTGACCTGGAACTCACTATGTAGAGCAGGTTGGCCTTGAACTCAGTGCCCTCCTGCCTCAGCCCTCCCTGTCCTAGGATTACATAAATGCTGTATTTCTTACTCCAATTTAATTTCTACTTCTAGTGGCCACCAAGAGTACTCTAGTACCTTTCTTTTGTTTGTACATTGTATCTTGTGTAGTTAATTCACTCCTTGATTCTCTGTGGTCAGGATGTGATCTCAGGGCACTTATAGAGGGATGAATGCCTTTCTGAAAGCATAGTGTGTATAGAACTATAGTTGATGTTTAGTATGTATTGTGTAGTTCTGTGGTACAAGTATGCATCACATGTGACCATTTATGAAAAGGTTTACATACCACAGAATTAAGATTTTGCTTCCTTTTGTATATACTCATTCCTGCGAAATTCCTTTACCAGTGACTAGATCATTAGTTCCCAGTACATAGTGAGTACTCCTAGAAACTTGGTATCCCATAGGATCCATGGTTATAAATTAAATACAACTGGAAATACATGAAAACTAACTGGAGCATAACTTTGAGCCCAGACTTGAGAGGCAGAGGAAGGGGAATCACTACAACTTCTGACAGTCTGTCTCAGCATAAGACCAGAGGGCCAAAAGCAGTAAGAACATGACCTTGGAGATGGAGCCCAGGCCTTGTGTGGGTGCAAGCTTTGTGTCACTGAGAAAATCTCCACTCCATTTTGTCTGTTTATGCACTGTTTATAAGACAGAGACCTACCTCAGAGTCTTGTGAAGACTGAATGTAACTGTCAGATGTCCGCTCTATGATAGCTACTCAAGTTAGCAGCAGCTGCTGTAAGTAGCTTGGGCTGAGAAGTCATAGAGGGCTGCCTTCCCACTCACCTGAGTCAGTCTAGATTAGCTTTAGCTGTAGTGGAGACTGTGGGTAATTGCAGATGTCTGGGTCCATGCTGAATTCTTACAGACCAGATTCTTGTTTCGTATATGCTTGTTTAATTTGGGGGAAGGGGCAGGATAAGAAACTTGTCCTCTCAATCCCTGTCTATCAGTCATTTGGTTACTGGGACCTGTGTTCTGAAGTTGATACTCTCATCCTTGATTGCTCAACAGCATCACCTGAGCAGTTGTGGAGACAAATGGTGATGCCCGGGTGGGTCTCAACAGGAGAGGCAAGAGGTCTCAGAGAAGGCCCAGGCACCAGAATTTTTTTTAATAATTTACTTATTTGTATTTCATGTACATTGGTGTTTTGTCTCAGGTATGTCTTTGTGAGGGTGTTGGATCCCCTGGAACAGGAGTTACAGACAGTTGTGAACTGCCATGTGGTTGCTGGAAATTGAACTCAGGTCCTCTGGAAGAACAGTCAATGCTCTCTCTCAAGCCCCAGAATTTTTTAAACCCATTGATTAATGAGTATATCTAAGAATGTGTGTTACTATTCTAATAGGAACTCAGAACTGGAGACAGCTGTTCTTGCCTAATTTAGTATCAGCAGCTGATACTAAAGTATCTTTGTTTTTCATCAGTAAGGAAGGAACAAAGTAGGCTTGTCCCAGTTCTTGGTTAACTGCTACCACATCACTGGACCCTCTGAGACAAACCTTTTCTTCACCTCCATAGCTCAATTATTGTCTGGGAGGGAGGTCATGTGGAATGAGAGCAAAAGCCCTTGAACCTCGTTGAAATCAGGGCACATTTCATCCACCACTCTCTAGGAAGCATTCTGGCATTGGGGATGGTGCAGGTTGGGCCCTAAATGTATCCTGGTTTATTTTGGCAATGTTGATTACTAACTGTTGAGTTTTGGAGACTTTGAATTATATACTTTCCTCATCTGAAGAAATAGGAATCATAAGACAAAGTTAAGTACTTATGTGCCCGTCAGAATGCTAGATATACACTGTCCTTAAATCCTGTAACTGCAGACAGTGGTGTAGCTGTGTCCTTTATAGGGTACTCTGGGAGAGCTTCAGGCCTAGAGTTAAACCCTTTATATCTACAGTGTCTCTTATGGTGTCACAGACTCAAGTTATAAAATGTGATGATTGAGAAAGCAGAAAAACAATTTCCGTGTGGCTGATGTCCTATGCAAATAATTAACACATGTGGCTTTATAAGTATTGAGCAAATAAATGATACTACACATTTTAATGTCATACCCTTTCTTTTCTGTTGAGATTCGTGGTTGAAGTAATGCGATGTCATAAAACCCAGAGGCAAGTGTAACAGTACCTTAGTGTTTGGCTAGATACACTATAAGCAAGGAATAGATGTGAAGGACAGCTGGAAAGAACAGCCCCACTGTAGTAAAACAGAGGTTGAAGTGGGATAAAAAGCAAGCCACCATCATTCAGAACATGTCAGTGCAGCACGTATCTTTCTCTCCTTGATTCATCCTCAGAGGACCCACAGGCAATGAATACTACCTGCTAGTGAGACCCCTACAAGCAGGTACTAATCTTTCTCTCCTTCTCACTCTGTCTTCTCCCCTCTCTCTCCCTCTTCATCTTTTAGAAACAGGGTCTCATGTAACTCAGGCCTTAACCTTTAATTGCTTTGTAGACATTGATGATTGTGAACTCCTTCCTGATCATCCTGTATTTACCTCCCAAGTGCTGACATTAGATGTATATAATTTTGCTATGCCCAGCTTCAGCTTTAAAATTCAGTTTTTTTTTTAAACTTAGAACTGTATGCACACACATGTGCCATGGAGGTCAGAGGACAACTCCAGGAATGATGTGGTTCTAAGTTACCATAATGTTTCTATCTTGTGAATCCCTGGATCAAACTAAGGTTTCCACCTTGGCAGCAAGCACCTTACCTTCTGGGCATTCGCTAGCCCAGATTTTAATTTCTAAAGCAGTCTTCACTGCAAGGAAGTAAGAATCCTTAGAGAAACACCTCGTTCCAGGCCTGAAACAGGAATCTGATGAGGTAAGCCTTGGCTCTCATTTGTGTTCAAAGTAGGAATGTTTCCTGTAGAGACTGGAGTAATATACCACAGTTTTAAACAAAACAATGAGTTGTGTCAGAAGACAGATGAGAGTGTAGAGTAGCCAATGGCTGGGTAGTTGAAGCAGTTGGCTACATTGATTTAAACAGCATTTGTAACAGTACTCAGAAAAAGAAAGCCCCACCATCATGGTTGGTATTAGAAAGTACTAATGACCTAACATTGGTGAGCATTGCCTCTAATCCCAGCACTTAGAAACTGAGGCAGAAGGATTGGGAATGTGGAGACCGTTTCTCAAAAACAAAACAACAGTAAAAATGGCTTATAAGGAGGAATATTACAGTACTAGAGCACTTGCTTAGCGTGTAAACACCTCAGGAATCAACTCCTGACAAAAATAAATAATAAGTATTTTCCCCCAGAATCAACTTTTTAAATGTAACCAAATGTGTTTTGGTTTTTGTTTGTTTAGATAGGGTCCCACTGTATAGCCTTAGATAGCTTGGAATTGGTTGTGCATATCAGGCTAGTCTTGAACACAGAGATCTTTTTGCTTCTGCCTCCTTGGTGCTGAGATTAGTGTGCATCACTGTACCCAGCATCCTTTATCATTACTATTTTGTTTTTGTTTTTTAAATAAGTGTTCTTATCACTGTATTATGTGCCACATGTGCCTGCAGATGCAGATGCTGGGAACCAAACTGGGGGTCAAGAACTGCTTAACGTTGAATCATTTCTCCACTTCTAGTTGCTTTGTTTTTTACCTTTTCTTTTCTCTTATATATTACATCCTGACCGAAGTTTCCCCTTCCTTTCTTTACTCCATCCCTCTCCTATTCCCCAGATCAACTCCTCTTCTCTTTCCCTTAAAAAAAAAAAAAAAAAAAAAAAAAAAAAAAAAAAAAAACCCAAAAAACCCCACTAGACCTTCCAGGGATACTCGCCAAACATGGCCTAACAAGGTACAATAAGTCTAGGCACAAACCCTCATATCACAGCTGGATGTGGCAACCTAGTAGGAAGAAAAGGATCCCAAGTGCAGGCACAAGAGTCCGACACCCTGCTACTTCCACTGTTGGAAGCTCCCCAAGAACATCACGCTATACCACCATAATGTGTATGCAGAGGCTCAGCTCAGACCCCTACAGGGTCCATGGTTGTTGCTTCAATCTCTGTGTGCCCAATGAGCCCTGCTTAGTTGGTTCTGTGGCCCATGTACTCGTGATGTCCTCAACTCCTGGCTCCTTCAGTCCTTTCTCCCTTCTTCTGCAAGGTTTTCCTGGCTCTGACTGGTGTTTGGCTGACTCCTTTCTGATGACGAGTATCCTGCGCTCTAGTCTGTGAGAAGCAAAAGATCATTAGGAATCCTTTCATTGACTTTTTTTTTTTTTTTTTTTTTTTTTTTTGCTAGTTGTGTTTGGTTCTAATCTGGGTCTTTGGGCTGTTCCGCCTCTGGTTCCTGGCCAGCCAGGCAGTGTCAGGTGTCGGCTCCCTCTCATTGCATGGGCCACAAATTGGAACAGTTATGAGTTGTCTGCTTACACAAACTCTATTCACTATTGCCCCAGCACATCTTACAGGCAGGACAGATTGTAGGTGGAAGGTTTTGTGGGTGGGTTGATGTCCAGCCCCAATGCTAGGAGACTTTCCTGGTTATATAAGATGGCAAGTTCGGGCCCTGTATACCCTGTTACTAGGGTACTGGATCATTCCCATAGGCTGTTTTCACTGAGCTAGGTTTCTACATCTTCCCCTGACATGTCTCCCAGTGCCAATCATCTCTCCCAGTACTCTTTCCCTCTGTCCTTCTCACCTCTTCCCCACATGATACCTCCTGTTTTCATCCCCACCTGTCCCCAGTTCACCCACAAAATCTTTCATTTCCCCTCTCCAAAAAGACTGTGTGTGTCTCCTTGAGCCCTCCATGTTCCTTAGCCTCTCTGGGTCTATGGATTGTAGCATGATTGTCCTTTACTTAAGAGCTAATGTCCACTTATAACTGAGTACATACCATGTTTTTCTTTCTAGGTCTGGGTTCACGATCATGTCTAGTTCCATACATTTGGCTGCATTCATGATGTCACTGTTTTTAACAATTGAGTAATACTCTACTGTGTAAATGTACCACATTTTGTTTATTATTGAGTTGGGAGACATCTAGGTTTTTTCCAGCTTCTGCTTGTTACAAATAAAACTGTGTGAACATGGTTGAGCATGTGTCCCTATGGTAGGATGGAGCATCCTTTGGGCATGTGCCCTAGAGTGGTATAGCTGAGTCTTGAGGTAGATTAATTTTCTGAGGACCTGCCACACTGATTTCCATAGTGGCTGTACAGTTGGTACTCCCACCAGCAATGGAGGAGTGTCCCCTTGCCCACATCCTCTCTGGCATGGGCTGACACGTGTACCTTTGATCTTAGCCGTGTTACAGGTGTAAGATGGAATCTCAGAGTCATGTTTATTTGCTCTTTCCTGGTAGCTAAGGATGCTGGACACTTCTTTTTTTGTTGCTTGGTGGTTGTTTTGTTTGGAGACAGGGTTTCTCTGTGTAGCCCTGGCTGTCCTGGAGCTCACTCTGTAGACCAGGCTGGCCTGCCTGGGTTAAAGACATCTGCCACTCCACCTGTGTTAGCCATTGGGGATTTTTTCTGTTGAGAATTCTTGTTAGATCAGTACCCTGTTTTTATTGGATTATTATTTTTTTTTTTTTTTTGGTGTCTAGTTTCTTGAGTTCTTTATATATTTTAATATTAGTACCCAGTCAGATACGGGGTTTGTGAAAATCTTGTCCTGTTGATGGTGTCTTTGCCTGACAGAAGCTTTTCAGTTTCATGAGGTCTCACTGATTGGTTGTTGGTCTTACTGCCTTTGTATTGGTGTTCTGTTCAGGAGGCTGTTTCCTGTGCCAATGAGTTCAAGGCTTTTCCACTTCTGTAGTGTTCAGTGTCTCTGATTTTATATTGAGGTCTTTGATCTACTTGGACTCGAGTTTTGTGCAGGGTGATAGATAAGGATCAGTTTTCATTCTTCTAAGTACTGACATCCAGTTAGACCAGCACTGTTTCTTTTTGTCATACTGCATTTCGGCTTGTTTTTATTTTTATTCATTTTTAAAATCACGTAGGATTTTCCTGAAGTATTCTTATCAGCAAGGCTCTTTTGTTGTTGCTGTTGTTGTTTGCTGTCATAGTGTGAATGTGTCCCCTCTCCCAATCCCTGTGTTAGAAAATTAATCTCAAATTCATGTTGATGAAATTCATAAGTAGGGTCTTTGAAAAATAAATAGGATTAGGTGAGATCATGAACATGGGGTTTTTATAAAGAGAAAGAGCCCTTTTACAATGTGCATTTCTAGCCTCTTTAACAAAAAACAGGTGTTAATAAGTGTAAGGATTTATGTCTGGATCTTCAATTTATTCCATTACCAACAACATGTCTGTTTTTGTGCCAATACTGTGAGGTTTTCATTACTATAGTTCTGTAGTACAACTTAAAATCAGGGATGGCGATGCCTCCAGAAGTTCTTGTAGTGTTCAGGATTGTTTTAGCTACCCTGGACTTTTTGTTTTTTCCATATGAAGTTGAGTATTTTCCTTTCAAGGTCTGTAAAGAATGGTGTTGGAATTTTGATGGGGATTGCATTGAATCTGTAGATTGCTTTAGGTAATATGGCCATTTTTACTATGTCAGTTCTACCAACCCGTGGTGATCTTCTGCTATCTTTCGTTTCTTTCTTTGAAGATTTGAAGTTTGTACTCATACAAGTCTTTCACTTGCTTGGTTAGAATTTTATGTTATTTGAGGCTACTATGAAGGGTGTTGTTTTCCTTATTTCTTGATCAGTCCATTTGTCATTTGTATATAGGGGCTTCATTTTAAAGTTAGTCTTGTATCCAGCCACTCTGGTGAATGTGTTTGTCAGCTGTGGGAATTCCCTGGTGCAATCCTTAGGGTCACTTACTTATACTATCGTATTATCTGCAAACAGTGATACTTTGACTTCTTCCTTTGCAATTTTATCCTTTTAATTTCCTTTAGTTACTGCTCTAGCTAAAATTCAAGTACTATATTGAATAGATGTGGAAAGAGTAGACAACCTTGTCTTGTTCCTGATTTTAGTGAAAATCGTTTGAGTTTTTCTCCATTTAAGTTGATGTTGACTATAGGTTATAAATTGCTTTTATTATGTTTAGGTATGTCCCTGGAGCCCCCAGTCTCTCCAGGACTTTTATCATGAAAAGGTGTTGGATTTTGTCAAAGGCCCTTTCTCTATGGAATGAGATAATCATGTGGGTTTTTTTTTCCTTTCTGTGTGTGTTCATATGGTGAATTGCATTGACTGATTTCTTGTATGTTGGACCATCCCTGCATTTCTGGGATGAAGCCTACTTGATTATGGTGGGTGATCTTTTTGGTGTGTTCATGAATTTGGTGCAAGTATTTTATTGAGTATTTTTGAGTAAAGGAAGTTGATCTATAATTTCCTTTTTTTGTAGAGTCTTTATGTGGTTTGAATATCAGAGTGTGGACTTCTACAATTAGTTTGGTAATATTCCTTCTGTCTCTGTTTTGTGGAATAATTTGAGGAGGATTGGCATTGGCTTTTCTTTGAAAGTCTGGTACAATTCTATGCTAAAACTGTCTGGCCCTGGGCTTTTTTTGGTTGGGAGACTTTTAATGACTGCTTCTATTTCCTATTTCCTACTTCCTACTTCCTCACCCCTAACTCCTAACCTATTTAAATTTCTTATCTGATCTTGATTTAACTTTTAACTTTTTAGGTGGTATCTTTCAAGAAAATTATCCATTTCTTTTAGGTTTTTCAAATTTTCATAGCATGGTTTTGTAAGTATGACCTAATGACTCTTTGGATTTCTCGGTGTCTGTTGTTATGCCCTCCTTCTGTTTCTGATCTTAATATGTTGGACACTCTGGATAAGGATTTGTCTATCTTGTTGATTTTTTTTTCCCCCTCAGAGATCCAATTCTGTTTCATTGATTTATGGCATTGTTCTGTTTTTTGTTTTTTTTTTACTGATTTCAGCCCTGAGTTTGATTATTTTCTGCTGTCTCTTTTTGGGAGGCAAGCTTGTTTGTTTTTGTTCTAGAGCTTTTAGATGTGCCCTTAAATTGCTATAATGAGATCTCTCAAATTCTTGTGTAAACATTTAGTGCTATAAACTTTCCTCTTAAGCACTGCTTTGATTGTGACCCATAATTTGAGTTTGTTGTACATTTTTATTGAATTCTAGGAAGTCTTTAATTTCTTTACTTTACAGTCATTCAGTAGAGAGTTCAGTTTCCATGACTTTGTAGGCTCTCGGCTGTTGTTGAAATCCAGTTTTAATCTGTGGTGGTCTCATAGGATGTAGGGGCTTACTTCAGTTCTATTAAAGCTGTTGAGATTTGCTTTGTGACCAAGAAGGTTCCATGAAGTGTTGAGAAGGTGTAGTCTTCTGTTTTAGGGTGAGATGTTCTGCAAATATCTGTTAGGTCTATGTGGTTCATGTCTGTTAGCTCCAGTATATCTTCATTTAGTTTTTGTATGGATTACCTACGTTGGTGAGAATGAGTTATTGAAGTCTTTCATTTTTACTGTCCAAGGATCAATGTGTAGTTTAAGATTTAGCAGTGTTTCCTTACAAATGTGGGTACCCTTGCATTTGGGGCATCGATATTAAGAGTTGAAAGATTGCTAGGTGCTGGTGGTACATGCCTTTAATCCCAGCAGAGATAGGTCAGCCTTGTCTATCAATCAAGTTCCTGGATACCCAGGGCTGTTAGACAGAGAAATCCCTTCTTGGGAAAAAAGGGAAGTGGTGACAGGTCATCTTGGTGGATTTTTCCATTGATGAGTATGAAGTAGCCTTCTCTGTCTCTTTGGATTAACTTTTGTTTGAAGTCTATTTTGTTAGATATTAGAATGGCTACACCAGCTTGCTTCTTAGATTAATTTGCTTGGAATATCTTCTTTTAAGCTTTTACTCTGAGGTAATGTGTATCTTTGATGTTGAGGTGTATATGCAACAGAAGGGTGTCCTATTTTCCCTGTTATTCTGTGCCTTTTAATTGAGGAATTGAGTCCCTTGCTATTGAGATATATCAATGACCAATGATTGCTAATTTCTGTTATTTTGTTGGTGATGGGTGCGTGTGTATTTCCCTTTTGGTTTTGCTGATGTGAGGGTTTTTGTTTTTTGGGTTTTTTTTTGGTTTTTTTTTTTTTTGAGTTTTCATAGGTATAGTTAATCCTCGTGGTTGGAGTTTTCCTTTTAGTATCTTCTGTAGTTCTGGGTTTGTATAAATTGGACTTTATTGTGGAATATCTTGTTTTATCTATGGGTAATTAGAGTTTTTCTGGGTATAGTGGTTTGAGCTGGCATCTATAATTTCTTATAGTCTGCAGGACATATTTGCAGGTCCTCTAGGTTTTACAGTCTTCTGTTGAGAAGTTTGGGCCTTATCAGGGGTTCTGAGTACCAACATGGCCTCTGGTAAGTAGGGGGCTTATCCTGGAGTTGTGGCTGGGATATGGTGGCTGGGTAGGGGTGTTTGGGCAGGCTCTGAGGAAGTTTTTTCAGTCCTCAGGCAGGGTCTTACCTGGGGTTCTGTGTATTGGCATGGCCTCTGATCAGAATATATGCTGCTTTTCTTAAAAATGTTAGTGAAATTCGTAAAACTAATAGCAATAGCCATTTCCTCTGAAAAAAGCCTGCTTTAGACAAAAAAGTTTACAGATGATGAAACCATTAGAGAAATGGTAGATGAGACATTAGACATGAGACATTAGACATTACCTCACAGATTATTTTGCAGAATAAGGAAAAATGCAGCTTTATAACAAAGGAATTATCAGGACACACGGTCTATCTTGTCAGCAGTCATGGGACAATCAGACAGTATATTTTCCACAATGTGGTATGGAATAAGTGGCATTTCTTGTGACATTTATGAGACATGTTTAACCTGAATCTTTCATGGAATTACTTGACTTCCAGTTTACAGAATATAGAGAAGTTATATAGGAAACTACAGACTAATGCCTAACTTTGTATCCTTGAGCTTAAAAAAAATAAAATTATTTAAAAGAACAGTTAATAAAAGACAAATTACAGTAGACCAATGACTTAGAATATGTGACAGACTTATTTGTGACCCACAAAGCCTAAATGATTTATTTTCTATATTTTCCCAGAAAGTTATTTTGTTTTTGCAGCCTTAGGGGATTGAATCTTGGGTATTGTGCATTCAGGGTAAGTGTTCTACCACTGCCCATCAACCCCTGGGTTAGAGGAACAACTTACTTGACTTAAGAGGAAACAGACAAATCCAGAGATAATAGAGGCAAGGGAAAGGACTTTGTTCAAGATTGAAAGAGACTTAAGGGGTCTGGAGAGATGGCTCAGTTGTTAAGAGCACTGGCTGCTCTTCCAAAGGTCCTAAGTTCAATTCCAAGCAGCCACATGATGGCTCACAACCATCTATAATGGGATCTGATGCCCTCTTCTGTTGTGGATTAAGACAGAGTATCCGTGTACATAAAATACATAATAAATAAAAAATTTTAAAAAGACACTTAAGAGTCATTAGAGACAATGAAAGATGTGGATGTTAGTTTGAATAAATTAGCTTTCAGAGATAAATCAGAGGTTTTGCCTTTATCCAGTTTGGAATAGCAAAGATTGTATGTACCTTCCAACAACAAAAGCTATTAGAGACAGTATTTTAAGACACTGGGCATGAGGTTATACATGATGATCCCTGAGGTGAGGTCCACAGTTGTCAAAAATTGCCTTGAGTTAAGAACTGAGAAAGGAGGACTGGAAAGATGACTTAGCAGCTAAAGAATGCTGGCTGAGTTTCCAGAGCACAACATGGAAGTTCCATAATTGTAACTGTGGTTCCAGGGGCCCCTTTGGGCCTCCTCTGGCAGTAGGCATACATGTGCACAGACTAGATGCAAGTACAACATCCACACACATTAAGTCAAGACAAAGGAAAGAAGGAAAAGAAGAGAACTGAAGGAGCATCCAGAGCCCTCTAAGTTAACTTGGAGCTGTGAGGGCAGGGTCCTAGAGAACCAGAGTGAACAGGGCAGATACAGAAGGAAGAGTCAGTAGCATTCAGTTTAACAATACCCATTTAGCAGAGTCATAGGAGTAGTTCTGTAAGGCTAATGACCTTTCTGTGTTCTTGGATCTGATAATGGTGTCATGTATGTGTTCCGTCTTGTGGGGTGACTCTTAAATCTAATCAGAAAGTGGTGACTCCCAAGACATGTGTGCCCTAAGTGTCAGAGGACTTAAAGGCTTACATAGCCTGTCAAAAACAATGCCACCAGCTGGCAACCAAGTGTTCAAAACCATTAATCTGTAGGAGGAACATTTCCTAATCAAATAATGAGGTTCTTTCAGATCACTTTGAAGTAACATTGAATTTTACCCTATTTACTTTGAGGCAGTAACACTTTGCCTTGACAGTACTTAGTAAGAATCATAACTGGAAGTTATTTTATACTTCATTTATATTTTAGCTATCTTATAGCCAGAATTATTTTGATATTTCATTGGAGACTTTTTATCCAAGACAAAAGCTAACATCTCTTATGACTACCATCTTTAGTTAGCAGATCTGTTTACTTTGCAATTACAGTGTCATATAAACAAAAGATCCAAATGCAGAGATGCTAAATGCCCTATTCTAGATGGATGCTTTTTGGATTAAGTTTTAAATGAGGTGTAGTGGTAGGTATTAATCTCGCTCTGCCTTATGCTGTAATGGCCCAGGTTCATCAGGAAGTGTTCTCTTTTGGAGACTGTTTAGTGTCTTAGCTTTTCTCATAAAGCCTAGTCTTTGAGGGTCATGACTGCTAGTTTAGTTAAGGGTCCAAATTGGACTGTAACATAATTATTGGGCCTATAGACTTCATGTGATGGTGTCCAATAGATTGAGCTCTTGTGATTGTCAAAGGAAGGGTTCAGAGGAGACATCAGGGGTCAAAAAAATAGAACTAAGCATAGACAACCACTGCTCAGTCCAGAGAAAAGATAGCATGGAGTAAGGAGAGTGCAGTAGTTCTGTGGGGTGAGATGTGGTGGGTTTTGTGGGGTGGGGAGACATGGCGAAGAGAATACAGTGATTCCCTGTGGGGTGAGATGGTGTTGGCAGAATCAAAATTTTTCATACTGTGATCTCAGGACTTGTATCCTTCCCTGAAGTGTACAAGGACACTTGTGTTGAGATTCCCACCTATGATCCTATAATCCCTGGGTTTAGTTAGGTGTTGGAGCCAAGAAGAAGTTTGAATGAGAATGATTCCTCATAGGCTCAGCATTTGAATGCTTTGTCGGCAGTTGTCAGAACTGCTTGGGAAGGATTGGGAAGTGTGGTCTTGATGTAGGAGGTGTGTCACTGAGGCAGGCTGTGACATTTCAAAGACTAACCCATTCAGTGTGCCTCCTCCTCCTCCCCTCTCTCTGTCTCAGGGCTGTGGATCAAGGTGTGAGCCTTGAGCTGTCTTTTTGCTCCACCATCATGAGCTCTGACCGGCTGAAAGTGGCTTTCTTCTATAGGCATTTAATCTTCTATAAGCAATAAATTTGGTTTGGTTGTAGTATTCTATAACAATAGAAAAGTGACTAAGACAGGTCATCTGTGGTTAAGTAGCAGATGGAAACTGGGTACATGAGACCCATCTTAAAGAAGATCTCTATGGGTACATACAGAATGTACGATCAATGCCTCAGGGCATTGTTCTCATGTGTGCTGTGAACTGCATAGCTATAAATTTGCCCAAGGGTTAGCACCATATTTTAACTTCAGTAGGCTAGACAAAGCTCCTGTGGTTTTATTCTTTAGAACACAGACTGTGACTCTGTATATTAAAACTAAGTGTTCTTTTTCATTTTAACTTGGTTCCTATCAATGGATTATACATAAAAAGATCTTTTGAGAGTGTTTGAATGTTTAATGCACTTTTTTTCTTTCAAAGAGTGCCCTTTTATTAGCATCAGTTCAAGGCAATTGTCTCAAAAATAAAAGAAGTTCTGTGGTTGAGTGAATTCAGGAAACATTTAATGTTCTGCCTCTCTCTTGGAGATTTGTAGTACATATCATTAGTTTACTAGGAGGTTTTATAAGCAGTGGTTATTTTTTATTATTATTATCTCAGAATTATTTTTTTGTTGACAGTACCCACTAATCTGAGCTAGTCTTTTTTCCCCAAGTTATATGAAAAAATAATTAAACTGAAAACTGAGTTAATATGTGTACATTATAAAATTATTACCACCATCAAGTTAATTAATCCATCTATCACCACATTAAATCACACTTGTGTTGTGAGTGTAATAAAGAAAATATACTCTCAGAAAATTTCAAATAAACAATACTGTATGATAAACTGTATTTCTTAAACAACAGAGCCCACTCCTAGAATACTAGCCAAATGCCAGGTAGACTGAACTAAAAGCAACTAGGGTGAGTTTAGGTTGTTATTAATGTTAGTACACAAAAGGAAAGCTCAAACATTTTTAAATGGAATGAGAGAAGCCCAAGAAGGTGTTCTGTCTACTGAAGGGATAGTTGTATTTTGGAGTGTGGAACAGGCTTCTATCACTCATTACCAACAGGAGCAGGGTTCCTCACAGGAGTGTGTGCTCTAAGATTCAGAAAGCTTTTGTTTCTATGAGCAGGGCTCTGAGGTAGAAAAGTACATATTGCTCTCTTTTTTACAAAAACAGAACCTCTTGCCCAAAATTTTATGGCATGAACAATCTGTTGTTAAGCTGGTGAATCTGGTACTTGGGCTTCAGCCTTCAAGTCCAGGAGTCAGTGCTCACATCACATTTATATTGAGGACTTGTTTTTAAAGTAGATTCTTCTCTTACTTTCTCCTTCCTAAGAAGCACATTTCATTCCTCCCAAGTCCTTTTTTTGTCTTTACCATGTCCCAGAGCAAGTGAATATTTAGCACCATCTAAATGTAACAGCTCTAAGATCCTTTTGGTCTGAGAGTTTCACAATCTTTGGGCTTGACTATTTTTCAAATTTTTCTTTTAAAACACATTTTCAGGCCTGAATTTAGAACCTTCTTCTGTGATTAACCTTTTTTGGTTTTGTTTTTCACAGATTTAACAAATATTTGTTACGGACCAGCTACAGGGAAGACATGAAGAGGAAGCAGCTAGGCAAATTTAGAAACTAGAAGTGTCTGTAGGAAAATTGGTCCAGGTGTGTTCAAAATGTCATTGGCACCAAAAAGGACTGAACTCAATCAGTACCCCAAGACCAGACATATTTAAAGATGAGGGGTAGGAAGCTAGTATGTAAACCCAACTAGAAAGGATTTATCATATTTTCTCCTAACATTTTATTCTTTAAATGTCCAAATAAACCTGCTGTAGTGTTGCACACTCACATAATCCCAGTGCTTGGAAAACTAAGGTAGGAGAATGAGGATTTTGAGATCTGGGCTAGAAACTGTCTCAACAAACAAACAAAAAGATAAAAATACATTAAATTTAAAAGAATTATTCAGTGACCACCATATACCAACCTCATGTATTTTATAGCTAGCCTGTCATTTTTATCATATACCTGTCCATTCATACAGTCGTCATTCACTCAATCTTATTTTTTTATACATTTCAATGTAAATTGATGACTTCACTACTAGATATTTGGGGGGTAGGCATTTTGATTAGGATCAAGTATCTAAGTATCAGGGTGTATTTTATTAGAGTTCAAGATTTGTTTATAGTTTCCTTTTATTTATATGTTTTTCTTTGTGTTCCAGCCACGTAATAGATGCTTATTAAATGCCTAGAGGATACGAGAGAGAGGACAGGGACCTATGTATTTATGAGAGTGGTAAAAGTCAGTGTTGTTTGAAAAGACCATTTCATACTTGCTGTCTTGACAGTCAAAATAAAATTCCTTTAATACAGCTTTCCTTCATTCTGCTCATTACATGTACACAGGACCCCACACATACCTGTGGTAAAATACTCCATTATCAGAGGGGAAGCATTCCGTTCTGAGAAGCCAGGGAGACAGAGTCTTAGGAAAGGAGGTCAGCATCAGCTGTCCCTTCTTCCTAGTGATTTTGGATTTAGTTTAAATCTCTGACAACAGAAAACAGAGCTGTGACTAAAAGGAAGATATGTTTGTGTAGCCCAGGCTGGCCTTAATCTTCTTGGTCCAACATCCTGAATATGTGACTGTGGATGTCATATACCAGGCTCAACTAAATGGGGTTAGGGCGGGTATTAAAGTAAATTTTAGGGTTTTTGGCTCAGGTATGTCATGCTGTGTCATCACAGTCCTGTCACTTTCAGACTGATGGATGAGATGATGAATCAGCAGTTTCTGCTTGGCCAGACTTACCCATTTTCCAAGGTCACCTCAATTCAGCTCCTACATGAAGGCTTCCCTGGCCATTCTAGCACACAAAGTGATTGTTTCCTTTTCTGAGCTCATTCTAATTAGAAATTTTGTTTTCTTCCCCAGCCCCAGGTTAAATGCTGAAAGGTCAGAAAGACAAAGGTTTTGTTTTCTTTTTTAACTAACCTCTTATTATTACAAAAATGGTATTTATGCGTTGAGAAAAGCTATAAGAGAAATACAACTCACATAATTTAAAAGTAACATCATGTTTCTGACTTCCAAATGAAGATCATTGAAAAAAATGTAGTGTCAATATTTATGGATCATTTCAGCACATAAAAATGTCTGCTTTTTAAAAATTACCAAAATCATATAAAATACTAGAGTTTTTGAGGAAGAGACTGTTGTATATTCCAGACTAGCCTGGAACTCAGACCTATAGCCTCAGATTCAAAATCTTTTTATCTCAGGCTTTTGTGTGCTGGGGTTGTATCACTAAGCCTGGTCTTAAAAAATCTTATAAGTTACATAAACTATGTAGTAATATATTTTTAAAGCAGATATTTACACCTTTCAGTTTAGCTTTTATGTAAAAATTCAAATTTCATTCATCTTTCAGATGAGCTCAAAAGATGCTTTTTCTAATTGGCTTACAAATTAGCTTCCTATCCTTCACTCTGCGTTATGTCTGGTCCCTCAGGTATTGTTTGAGTTCATTCTTTTTCTGTTTGGATGGCAAGTTGAAAAATACTGGGACAGTTTTCCTGTAGACAGCTTCAGCCTTTGCATTTGCTTGGTTGTTTCCTCATAGTGACATTGAGCTCACTCTTAACTAGAGATTGTATATAAAAGTTTAATGGATTTAGCTTAAACATTTCTGCCTAAAACATGTGCACTTCTAATGCACAAAGTATCAGATGACAAGTAGCTGGCTTTCTACCTTGTTGATATTATATTAGCCCCTGAACAATGATATGACACCCTCCATTACATTTTCCCCTGTTGGACAAGATAGATAATTGATAGAGATTTCAGGCATTAGCTTTTGAAAGGTTCTTCTAAAAATACCACATTTTTACATGTTAACTGTTTCACATGCTTTTGGTCTATAAATCTTGTGCTCCAGTGTTAGAAAATGAACCCACAATGAACCCACATTTGTTGTAGGCTAATGGGAATTATGCTATGTCTGTAAGAATGAAATTTGGAAAATGGAGACTATAATCAGTGAGATCTGCCATCAGTACAAAGAACAAACTAAAAATTATCTTTTAATGAAGACAGATCCAGGAGCCTGCAAATGCAATCAAGGTTATTTGAGAGCAACTCAGGAAGGCATGACTGGACATATTTTTAACTCAAATTATGATTCTAAAATTAACTGAACACAAAGGGGTTTGTGAGTCTGTCTGGTCCTGGGTCTCCTTTCCCAAGTGGTGTACGGGCTTGAACAGAGACACCTGGATAGTTGATCTCTGACAAGAGCAAGACATGGTACTTCCTGACCCTGTTTGGGAGGTAAGATCTTCCAGACATTCTGAAGATCCTTTATTAAAATTTGGCTTCAGTTACCAATTCTTCTCAAAGAGATGTAGGGTCAGCAAACTTTTTATTAGTATTTTTTAGCTCATCTTTGTAAAAGGTCAGGGATCAGTAAGGCTTAGCTGAGCCCTGTGCTTGAGGTTTCACAACATGGAAGTCAAGGTTCTCAACTAGAGCTCAAGGTCTTCAAAGCTCTTAGCCAGTTTTTTCCCTACCTCTGCAGAGCTCACACCATGCCTCCTAGAGATTGCTCCTGGGGCACAGCAGTTGGCTTCCTCAAGGGCAGCAAGAACAGGGTTCTATGCCATTTCTAGCACCTCAATTTCATCTTCTGGTGTTTATTTGGATTATTATGTTAATCCCAGAGTTCTTACCATAATTGTGCTATGAATAGGAAATGTGCTCTCAGCTGAGTTGTCTCTGTTGTTATTGCTAAAGGATTAGAGTAACAGTAGAAAAAGTGTCCCATGCTTCCCATGTTCCCCTTATTGTGCTACAATTCTCTCTTTTGACCCCCATATCAGCCCATGAGGTGTGAAGTCACTTCCTATTTCTTCACAGTGAAATGATGAGTCTCAGAGATGCTAAATGTGTTGTTCAAGGTCACCATACAGTCACTGAGCTGAGCTCTCACATCAAAGATGGCTGGCCCTGAAACCTTCCCCTTAAAGCTTGACTAAATGACTTACTGTATGCAAACTCTGAGGAATACCTTTACACTAACATCTTTTTAATGAAACCTTGCTAAGACTGTGTAATACAGGGGCTGGAGAGATGGCTCAAAGGTTAAAAGCACTGGCTGCTCCTCTAGAGGATCTAGGTTCAATTCCCAGCACCACATGGCAGCTCACAACTGTCCATAACTCCAATAATAGGGAGTCAGACACCCTCACATAGACAGAAATGCAGGCAGAAACAGTAATGCACATGAAATAAAAATAAATAAAATTAAAATCTGTAATACAGAGAAGAGACATGGACAAACATTTTAACAAAACATTACAATTAAGGCATCCTTACAGAAAATAGCCTAGTGAAGTCTCCACCAACACAGCCTTATTTCTTTCCAAGAGTCTTCTCTTCTGCCCATAGTAACCTAACCAGACAACCCAGCTGACAGCATATTTCCTATTCGCAGCACAATTATGGTAAGAACTCTGGGATCCACATAGTAATCTTTGCCTTCCTAGTAAGTCTTACCTGTATCCATAGTGTCATTTTGTGTGCCTAATATGGAATTTTATTTAAGCAAAATCACACAGTACAAATTACTTTGTGGTTTCTTTTACTTACCTTTTTTGTTTTGTTTTGTTTTTATAACTCACCTCACATTAGTGCATAGAATTTATTTATTTGCTTTGGCTTATTACATTTCACTGAATGCATTTTAACATCTTATCTAATCTGCTTGTAGTGGTGTGATTTGTCTATTAAATAATATGCGGTTGTGTAAACAAGTCTTGGACATTTATTATTGCACACTTGTGCACATTTCTATAGGGTGGACCTTCGAGGTTTGCTAGGAAATAAACCATTGGCTGCTTCTCTAATTATTTCCTAAGTATCAGTTCCTAACAGTAAAATTAATAGATCAGAAAAATGTAACCATGTAAGGTGATTTCAAAATCTCTTTGAAATTCACTACCAAGAGAGTTTTTACTCAGCTTTAAAACAAGGTCTTGGTGGAGTCCAGGCTATCCTGGAACTTACCTTGTAGCCCAATGCTGATCTTCACTTTTATTCCTCTTAACCTCCAGAGTGCTGCGATCTGAGGTATGCTGCAGCACACTTGGTTTCTAATTAAATTTGATGCAGTGTGAAACAGTCTGCAGACACAAAGCTGTAGATCAGTATGCTGTTTCTTTGAACTGGGAACCACTGAGTTATTTTTCTGGAGATGTATTTCATGTTGCTTAAAGCAAATTCTTTTAGGTGTATATAGTAATGATGGCCAACTGCCTAGAGAATCTCATTACATAGAACTGTCATATAAAATTCTATTATGCTGTTACTCGTTATTTGAGGTCTTGATTTCCTCAATTTGAATGGAAATTTTTATCCATTAAACACTCTAGCTTAAGTGTTGTCTTATTGCCCCTCCCTTAAAAAACAAAAAAAACCAAATGTGATCCCCAGTGTCTGATTGTGTGTTTCTCATTCAGCTCTGAATGAGGACTGCATCTTACTCAGACCCTGGCAACCATTGCCTTGCTATTGTAGTTGAGTTCTCTCTTGGATACTGTTGGTGCTGCCTTTGTTCTTAAATACTTGCCTTGGTTGTGTGTTTTTACTCTGCACTATGTTAGGCTTATTGGTGAAGGCTTGCTTTGACTTGTAGAATGTCTTATTAACATAGGAGATGGCAGTTTATTTGGAAGTGATGCTTGAGGGTTTGTAATATTTACTCTGGCATTTAAATGAGCCCTGATCTGGAAGCCCCCAAATTAAATTTCTGTCTTTTTAAAAATTCCTGGAGAATGTTCAGGCTTATAAGCTATGGTTCATTAATATTCTCTGTCATGGCATCCAAGATAGATACAGAAGTTGACTGGCAGAAAAGAAACAGAGATAAGATTTAATAGAAGAGTTCTTAGCAGTGAGACAGCACTTTATACCTGAAAGCATTGAAGACATTAACTGACTTGCCTGCCAACATCTTGGGAAAGTATGAAATGGGTTTTAATTTTGTATTTAATAGCTGAGAAGATAAAATGTGTATTTAATCTCTTAATTATTCCTAAGAAGTTGAGGTTCATGTGGGAACAGCTTTATTTAAAATCATGAAGACATTGTTTGTGCCTTGTTCTACATATTTCTACTTTAAAAGTTTATATTCGGTTGTGTGGGTTTTTTTATTTTTGAGTTTTCCCCCTACCCCCCACCCTCCCACCTCCCCACCCCAATACAAAGCTTCTCTGTGTGACTGCCCTGGCTGTCCTGGAACATGCTCTGTAGACCAGGCTGGCCTTGAACTCACAGAGATCTGCCTGCCTCTGCTTCCCAAGTGCTGAGACAAAGGCACACGCCACCACTCTTGGCAATTGTGTGTGTTTTAATAAACTCACCTTCAAACCTTTCATTTTTCTCAGAAAAATATGAAAACAGTTGAGTAAACGTCAAAGCTGATGGTGTTAATTCTACAAAACAAACCCATTAGGAAGCTTCTGTCCTTGGAGAAAACAGGAGAACAGTCAGGTGCTGGTGTAATAGGGAGCATTCCCTTGTCCAGAAGGGCAGCCTATAGTGGGTAGTTCATTCCTCCTTGGCTTTTGTTCACCCACAGAATCAGCAACAGTTAGTAGATTCCAGTGACAGGTAATTCCTATGCACTCTCACTATACTCTTCCAGCTGAGAGAGCAAGTGAGCCAGCTGTGACTATAGTGGCCATTTTGACTTTACCACTGATTTGTTTTTACGTAAAAGTTATTTTATTATTTTGAGTTATTTTGGAAGTCATTCGTAATTACTGACAGAGTTGACCATGACCAATATTTTTATTCAACAATCTGCTTTTCCTGCCTGCTGGTCAGTGTTTCTTTTTTTGTTAGTCAACTGACTCTTGGAAGCTTTATGAACACTTGAATATTTGGATATTATAGGATAATTGGTGACATCCCCTCCTTTCTGCAAGGCATATAAATTAATGCTTTTGGGGGAGAACATTTTACCATCTTGGTAAAATTACTTGACCTCTTTCAAGGTCATCTAAATAGAAGGTTAATTTAGCAAGTATTTTGAGAATTTAATGAAAAATATTATGATATCCAGTGTGTTTGATAAGTAATCATTGGACTTGGGTGTAGAGAGCCAATAAAAAGCTGTCAGTAGGTACTTAATTATATGCAGACCTGGGCTGGGATCAGTGCTTAGACCCATCTGTGCGTGTAGAAACCAGATTCGGTTACCAGCTACCTTGTTTTGTGGTAGTTTTTAAACAGGAGCTCTCACTGATGTGAACTTTGCCAAATTGGCTAGGTTGGCTGGCTGACAAGTCTCCAGCTATACACCTGTCTCCACTTCTCCAGCACTGGAATTTCAGAGATGTGCTTCCATGCCCAGCACTCTTTTAGATTTATATATGTGAGTGTTTTGTGTGTCATGCACGTAGCTGTACACCATGTACAGTGCCCTTGGAGGTTGAAGAAGGTGTGGGATCTCCTGAAAATGGAGTTGGAAACAGTCATGAGCCATTGTGTGGGTGCTGGGGATCAAACTTGAGTTTACAAGAGCAAAAGGTGCCCTTAACCACAGAGCCATCTCCCCAGTTTCCGCCCCCACCCCTTTTAAATGTGGATTCTGAGGTTCTAACTCAGGTCCTCCTACTTGCAAGGCAAGCATTTTACTGATTGCACTATCTCCCAGCCCTGAAGAACATTTTTTAAAATGGGAATTGAGGGCTGGAACCAATAATTGATGCTAAGACTTTGTAAAAGATGTTTAGCTGGATGTGGTGGCACATGCCTGTAGTCCTAGCTCTCAGGAGGCAGAGGCATGCAGATTTCTGAGGCCAGCCAACATGGTGAGTTTCACAATAGCCAGGGCTACATACAGAGACTGTCTCTCATTTAAAAAAAAAAAAAAAAAAAAGAAAAAGAAAAAAAAGAAAAAAGAAAGAAAGAAAAGAAAAAGTAGAAACTTGAAGTTGCTGATTCCATATAGAATCTGATTCAAAGAGAGGAATGTCTCTGCTCTCCACCCTCCCTCTGGGTATTTAGGCAACCTCACAAGATTTTTAATTTCTGCATACTATCTGTGTTGCCTCTTCAGTGGCTTTTCAGAAAATAGTTCTGTAGCCAGTGGTATGTTAAAAGCCTATGGGGCTAATACTTGCTACATTGCTACTGTTTCCATGACAACTGTCAGATGACCCATAATCTGTGCAAGGCGAGATGTGAGAAGTATTTTCATTGATGAATACTCAGTGTTACTGGTAGAATGTTAGCAGGCTGCTTATCAGCTATAACTAAAATTTAAGCTTTTCCACATTGCATGTTTGGACATTTTAGTAGAAAATACTTCTTTAAAAAAGTCTCTCTCTGTGTGAATTCCCCTCACCATAAGAAAATAACATTGTTTGAATTCTGATTATTTTATACAAAATGATTATAACAAATATGACAAAAAGCTTTAGATCTAATTTGTATAGAGTTTTGTGATGGTTAATAACTAGGGGCAGAAGTTAAAAAGTGTGGGGGAGGTATTTTACTCAAGTAATGGAAAGGATTTAAGGATAAAAAGTTTAATATTTAAAGATTTTTCTTTGCCAAAAATGGAATTCATTATATACAGTATGGAGATTATATACTTTGTTTTTTCCTGTTGTAGACAATCTTAAGTTGAAAATAAGTTCATATATAGTTGTTTTCTCTCTGTACAGTAAATGTCTTGTCTGGGCCTGTCATAGTTCTGAGGCCTAGGATTGTGTCAAGAAGCAAAGCAAAGGTACTGACCTTTTGGAACTTAGTCCAGGACAGGCAGAGACATCAATTCAATTAAGAATTGTATGTCAGGTGTGGTAAGTGGTACAGAGAAAAACTGAACAGAGGAAGATGACATGAATTTAGAAGAACATTTGGTTGTAAAGATTAGACCAATTAATTAATAAGGGACAGAAGTTTATTTGGCTTATAGTTCTGTAGGCTGCAAAATCCAAAAACATGGTGTCAGCATCTGCTCAGCGTCTGGAAGGGTCTCAGCAGCCTTGTAACATGGTGGAGGCTATCAAGAGCAGTTGTGTGAGCTCAGGTCTCTTTCTCATGATGACTGGGACAGGGCGCCCATCTATAGGTATAGCAAGACATCCAGTCTCTGGTCCTGGCTTCCAGGCAGTGTCAGGCATGGACTCCTTCTCATGGAGAAAGCCTCAAGTTAAAATAGACATTAGTTGGCCACTCCCCCAAATTCTACACCAGGACTGACCCAGTATATCTTTCAATCAGGACAGTTGTAGGTCAAAGGTTTTGTGGCTGGGTTGATGTCCAAGTTTCTCCTTAGTAGCCTGCAGAGTACCTTCCCACACCAAAGAAACTAGAACATAGAGGTTAAGGCTCCATGCAGGCACCAGCTTGACTTCTCTATAGTCAATATGCTTTGTGGATATTTCCCTTGGCAGTGTCCCACTTACCAGTTTGCTGGTGTGTGGGGCGGGGGGTGGGGGGGGCCGGCGGCGCAACCCTCTGTCCTGTCATCAGCCTAGATTGTCTAGGGATCTCTATAGGGCTTCCTCAGCCAAGAACTCAACCAAGTACAATCCAGTCCTCCACTGGATGCCTTACCTGGATACAAGAAATTATGTAGTTCTGACTTCATATCCTCCTTTACTAGGAGTCCTCATTAGCGTTATTTTCATACACTCCAGGGAGTTTTCACGTCACCCCCAGATGCTCCAGTTCCATCAGTTCCATCCATCTCTCCTTCCATCCCCAACCTGCCCTGTATCCACCTGCAAATTCTGTTTCTTCTTCCCTAGGAGATCCATGATTCCCCCTAGCGCCCTCCTTTTTATCTAACTTCTCAGGGTCTGTGAATTGTATCTTGATGATCATTAGTAGCTAATACCTACTTAGAGATGCATACATACCATATCTGTCTTTCTGGGTCTGTGTTATCTCAGAATAATATTTTTCTAGTTGCATCTATTTGCCTACAAATTTCATGATGCATTTTTTTTAACGTCTGAGTAGCATTATATTGTGTAAATGCACCAAATTTTCTCCATTTGAGGGACGTTTAGGTTTTTTTCAGAGTCTGGCTATTATAAATAAAGCCACAACGAACATAGTTGATCAAATATCTTTGTGGTAGGATGAAGCATCCTTTGGGTATATGCCCAAGAGTAGTAGGTATAGCTGGGTCTTGAGGTAGATCAATTCCCAATTATCCGAGGAACCATCCTATTAATTTCCATAGTGGCTGTGAAGTTTGTACTCCCACCAGCGGTGGAGGAGTGTCCCCTTGCTCCACAGCCTCTCCAGCATGGGCTGTCACTTGTGTTATTGATCTTAGCAATCCTGACAGGTGTGAGATGGAATCTCAGAGTCGTTTTGATTTGCATTTCCCTGATGGATAAGGATGTTGAACATTTCTTTAAGTGTTTCTCAGCCATTTGCAATTCCTCTGTTGAGAATTCTGTTTAGATCTGTACTTCATTTTTAGTTGGATTATTTTGTTGTTGTTGTTGTTTGGGTTTTTTTTTTTTTTTTTTTTTTTGGATACCTCATTGTTAATCCCAGGGTCATGAGTTTGGGTCCCACATTCAGCACCAAATATTGCATAGATTTTATTTGGAATTATAATAAAATCTTGGAACCAGATTTGGGGAAAAGCTGGAATATAAGAGAGATAGAGAAACTAGCTACTTTCCACCCACCAACTCCTCAGGCCTTTTTCCATGAATCCTCTGGTTCTAAACCTTTCTCCTCAGCCCAGCAAGGAAGTGTCCAGGAAAGCTGAAAACTTCTCTCTCTCCCTCTGCCCAGTTATCTTAACTTTTTTCTTGTAACATTTTAAAAGATGTGGGTCACCACCCCCTGACCTTAGTGGCTTGGCTCTATGGTTGACTCTCCTCTGATATTCTAGACTATTTTTATTAAATATATATCACCACACCTAGTTTCTTGTTTTTTTTATATATTTTGGATATTAGCCCTCTGTCAGATGTTGAGTTGGAGAAAATCTTATCTCATGTTGGAGGCTGCTGTTTTCTATTGATGGTGTCCTTTGCCTTACGGGAGCTTTTCAGTTTGATGAGGTCCCATTTATTAATTGTCTATCTTAGTGTCTGCACTATTGGTGTTCTGTACAGAAAATCATCTCCTGTGCCAATTTACTCATGGCTGCTGCCTAATTTTTCCTCTATCAGATTCAGTGTATGTTTTATGTTGAGGCTTTTGATCCACTTGGACTTGAGTGTTTGCAGGGTGATAAATATAGATCTGTTTGCATTCTTCTACATGCAGACATCCAATTAGACCATCACCTTTTGTTGAAAGAAGAGTTAAGGTCAGTATTCCTCAAATTATTCTGCAGAATAGAAACAGAAGAACATTGTCCAGTTAATTTTATGAGGCCACAGTAAACCCTGATAGCCAAACCACATAAAGACTCAACAAACAAAGAATTACAGACTGGCAGGGCGGTGGTACACACCTTTAATTCCAGCAATTGGGAGACATAGGCAGGCAGATCCCTGTGAATTTGAGGCCAGCCTGGTCTACAGAGTGAGTTCCAGGACCTTCCAAGACTACCTAGAGAAACCCTGTCTTAAAAAACAAATAAAAAATAATTACAGACCAATTTTCCTCAACATGATGCAAAAATACTCAATAAAATACTTGCAAACCAAATCCAAGAACACATCAAAAAGATCACCACCATGATCAAGTAGGTTTCATTCCAGAAATGCAGGGATGGTTCAACATAGAAAAATCAGTCAATGTAATCACCATATGAACACACTAAAAAAAGAAAAAAAGAAACCCACATGATCGTCTCATTAGATAAGGGTCAAGTCTAATACCTCTTCATGATAAAAGTCCTGGAGAGTTTGGGGGTTCAGGGGACATACCTAAACATAATAAAGGCAATTTATAGCCTATAGTCAACATCAATTACAACACCATCATTTTTGGGAAACATCCTATGTCCCTCTAAGATCATCTGTCTTCCAATGAGGACCTCCTGTGTGTGTCCCAGCCTGCTCCTGTAACTGCCTCAAGTGAGTTTGCTCCATAGATGTCATTTGTTTTTACCCTTCCCCAGATTTCCTGTTTATTCTGAAAAGTTTCACAGGTGTCTCCATACAGTTTTCTTATGAAAGCATGAACAGTTCATGATCCAGAAAGTCTACTATATTTTCAACATTTGAGGCATCAGGTTGCATTCTGGGAACTTTTTCTTCTGTTACCCCCTTGACATTTTGGGCTATTGTATTCTGATTGTACCAGGACTGGTAGATGAAGAGCCAGCCTAGATTCTCTGCAGTATTGCTGCAGTTAGGGCTGTAATTCTACCCTCCATAAGTCCCTTCACATTATCGTAGACTTTTCTCCGTGCTCTGTAAGATCTGCCCTTGTTTCCATTTGATCTGTAGACTTGTCTGTATTTTATTAAAATGAAGATTAAAACAATAATAACAGCAGCATAACATTAATTCTTCGGCCTCTGATCAGGCACAGTGTTAGTAGGTTTTCTGAGGTTACACTGTAGAGTAACTGTTAAAGAAGAGGAATCATACTCTTTTTAGACAGCGTTTGGACGATGCTATCCACATGAAAACTCAGCTGTAATTTACCTCTATCTTTAGCAAAAGCATAGTAAGTGTTCATCCATGTTGGAATTAAGTGATGGCCAGACCATCAGATTAACATGGAGGATTGTGTCATTTATTGTGTAAGTTCTCAGAACACGTAAAACTCTTTTCTAACTTAAAAAAAAAAGTACATATTTTATTTGTATGAATGTTCTGCCTGTGTATATGTATATAGTGTACCACATATATGCCTGGCACCTGTGCAGTCAGAGAAGGCATCAGATTCCCTAGAAATGGAGATACGCAAGCTACCGTGTGTTGCTGGTCCCTGAACATCAGTCCTCTGCTAGAGCCACAAGTGCTCTTAACCACTGACCCCTCTCCAGTCTCTTCTCTCTAAATTCCAGGGTTTAGAGACTAGCAATAGAGGTCCAACATGGGATGATGGCCTACTTTCTCCATTTGTCCTCTCTTCTTCCTCTGTGAGTGCTGTACTGCTGCAGCTGCTGGTCTCTGCCTTTGAGGGCTTCTGTTAGTGATGGAGACTCAGAGGGTGTCATAACAGACTGCCACTGTGCAGTCAGCTGAGTCAGACAAAATTAGACCAGTTTTCTCTCTAGAGGGTCTGCTCTATGTAAATGTCAGAGTGGCTCTTACACATGCTGCTTCTACAGGACTACAATATGCATCAGCTTCCTCACGCCTTCACTGTGAACTCTCATGAATTCACAGGCTAATGGCATTGGACTTTATTCTAGAGCATCAATGCTTAGCAGTCCTGAAAATCATCTAGAATATGGCTATTTGCTTTGACCAAAGAAAAAAGGAAAGACCTTAAATGAGAGCCAAGAGCTTACTGACCTGACCATCGTACACTCACATCATGTCCTGATGGGGTCATCTTTTTTCATCATGCCTTAGATCCACATTGGCAGATTAGTGGCTTAAACCAGACCCTCCCCAAGGTTGCGACTTTTTCCAATTACATTTGTTCCTTATAGGAAATACCAGTATTTTATTTTAGATTTTTATTTAATAATAGCTGTAATATACTACATGCTTAATCTGTGCCAAACATCTTGTGGGTTTGTATATTTTTATTGTGTGTGTATGTATGCACATTGGTGTTTTGCCTGCATATATATCTTTGTGAGGGTGCCTCTAATGATAATTTGACTTTTGGCTTGGAGTTCTTTTTTGTGTGTATGTATTGTTACATTTTTCTAATGTATGTTCACCAAGGATATTGGTCCATAACTTCTTTTTCCCTTTGTGTCTTTATGTCACTGTGGTATTAGTTCAATGATGGCTTCATATAAGGAGTTTGGGGTTGCTCCTTCTGTTTGTTTGCATATGGTGAGGATTAGCTGTAAATCTCTGAAATTTCGTCTGGTAAATTTCTGCTTTGAGTCCATCTAGGACTTGTCTGACTCTCCTATTGTGGGTCTATATAGTTGTTGCTCTCCTAGTTTAACTGTAGTGCTTTGGATGAATCTAAAAATTAACCTGTTTCTTTTAGATTTCCAACTTATGGAATACATGTTTTGCCTTCGGTTTTGAGAAAGAGTCTCATTGTGTATCCCTGGCTGGTCTGGAAATCTCTGGAGACCAGGCTGGCCTCAAACTCAGTTCTCCAGTGCTGTGATTAAAGATATGTGCCCAGCTTTGGAGTACGAGTCTTAAAGATGGTATCTATCTGTTTTTATTTCTGGCTCCTTTATTTTGAGTTACCTTGTCCTGGTTAGTTGAGCCCGTGATCAATCTTCTCAGAGAACCAGCTCTTAGGTTCATGATTCTTTGTATTGCTTTCAGTTTCTATTTTGTTCATCTTGCTCTGATTTTTATTCTCTGTATACACTGGATTTTTGTTTTGTTTTTTTGTACATTCTTGAATTGTATCGTTAAGTCATTTGTTTGTGCTCTAATTTCTTAATACAGGCACTTAGAGCTATCCATTTCCCTGGTAGGGCTGCCTTTAATGCATCTCAGAGGCTTTGTTGTGCTTTGTTTCATTTTCATTTAGTTCCAAGAATATTTTTCTTTTTATTTATTTATTTGTTTGCTCATTCAAGACATGGTTTCTCTGTAGCTTTGGAGCCTGTCCTGGAACTCACTTTGTGGACCAGGCTGACCTTAAACTCACAGCGATCCACCTGCCTCTGCCTGTTTGAGTGCTGAGATCAAAGATGTGCACCACCTTTACCACCTGGCTTGACTATTTTCTTTCTTGATTTCTTCAGTAATGAGTTATTTAATCTCCACAAGTTTGTGCTTTTATTAGAGGGTTTTTCCCATCTATTTTATATTTTATTGCATATGGTCAGATAGTTTTGAGACAGAGTCCTTCCATATAGCTCAGGTTGTCCTGGAACTCATTCTGTAGATTAAGCTGTACTCAAGCTCACAGAGATCTGCCTGCCTCTGCTTTCTGAGTGCTGTGATTAAAAGATGTGCTCCACCACACCCAGGCCAAAGATTTGTATTACTTCAGGGATGCTGAATCAAGTATGGTCTTTGATATATTCTGTGGATACGTAATGTGTAATGTCATTTAATTCTTATGTTTCTCTGTTTATTTTTTTTGTTCAGATGACCTCTCTTTTGGAGAAAGCAAAATACTGAAATCACCTACTGCTAGTGAATTGATGTTAATCTGTTTCTTTAATTCCAGTAGTTTACTTTTTATGAAATTGGGCATGCCACATCTGATTGTAATGTTGTATTAGTTACTTTGTATTGGTGTGATAAAAGCCCCATGATCAAGGTAACTTATAAAAGAAAGCATTTGATTGGGCATATGGTTCTAGAATCTTAGAATTCATGATAGCAGAGTGGAGGGAGGCATGGTGGCAGGAAGAGCTGAGGTCTGTTGGGTCAGATATTAGGCTAGCAATGTATGCTTGCTTCCTTATCCCATTTGATTGGAGTACTTTTCCCATCCCTTTCACTTTGTAGTGTGCCGATCTTTAAAGCTCAGCTTCTTGTAGACAGTAGAAAGATGGATCAATCCACTTAGCCATTCTGTGCCTTTTGATTAGAGAATTGATGCTATTGATACTTATTGTTGATTGCAGTCACTTTGTTTCGGGGTGTGTGTGGCGTGTGTAATGTGTGTGTGTATGCGTGTGTGACATGTATGTGTGTGTGGTGTGTGTGGGGGTGATACTCTTTATGTTTCAATAATTATAGCTACATATTTTTCTTGTACAGGCTCTTGACTATGCTTCCTCTCTTCAGTCTGAAATATTGCTTCTAAGATTCTGTCTGGTGTTGGTCTGCTGGCTTTAAGTTCTTTTAGCCTGTTTGGATCATGAAGTTTTTCTTTCTTTTCTGACTATGGTAAATAGTGTGAAGTACTTCTAGTCTAGGTTGGTGGTCTTTTAGAATCTGGAGCTACAGGCTCTCGAGGCTTTTAAAAGCTTCCATTTAGAAATTAGATGTTATTCTGATGGGTTTTCCTTTGTATATGACTTGTAGCCTTTAGTGCTCTTTGTTCTGTGTGTTTGCTGTTTTAACTATGATGTGAAGTGTGGCATTTCTCTTCTAGTCTTGTCCGGTCTTCTGTGTGCTTCTTGCCATCTGTATGGATGTGTTTTTCCTTAATTGGGGACATTTTCTTCTCTGATCTTGTTGAAGATCTGGTCTATGTCACTAACCAGGGATTCTTCTCCCTCATCTGTGCCTAAGAAGATTTGATCTTTTCATGATATCTCACGGTTCCTTTGTGTACCTTTTAATTTTTTCCAAGTCTGTGCTTGTGTGTGCTAATTTCTCCGTTTTATCTTCAAGTCCTGCTATTCTGTCTTCTACTTGTAAGGCTTCCCACTAAGTTTTACAGGAGGGTTCATATTTCATTTCAGTTTCATTTCAGCTTGAGTTCTCAGTATTTCTTTCTTTACTGAACTCAGTTTTCAAATCCCAAATTGTCTTCATCATTTCATTCAGCTGTATATTTGTATTTTCATGGACATCACCTGGGTATTTATTGTTACCTTCTTGAGGTCCAGTGAGGTGTTCATGTCTCTTTAAACTCATTGAATTCTTCAGTAAGTTTATGGCTATTTTCATTTCTGTATCCTGGGTTCATCTGGGTAGTTTCATTTGAGAACATTTTTATAGGACTACTGAGTGTGATGGGATATATGCTGTCTTGGCCTTTCACATTGACCTGGGCATGTGGACATTTTCCTTGGTTGTGTCTCTGATACTAGACTGCCTTGGATTAGGCAAGAGCTATGTGACAAGATCTAGGCCATGTAAAGCTGGTATGTGAGCTGCTTGATAAGACCGTAGCCAAGCAAAGCTGGGGGCTGGAGCTTGACCTGTGGAAATAGCAGCAGCAGTGGATACCTGTGGGGAGGAGGGGCTTACCAGGCAAAGCCAGTTCAGGTCAGGAGCCTGTGTGTATGGAGATGGTAGGGTCCATATGGGATACTATTTTTTGTAACAACCTAAGTGGAATGATGGTTTTGACTTTCATGTCCCTAGTATAATTAGTGATTTCATAAGCTTATTTGGCATTTCTGTGCTTTCTGTTAACATTTTTATTACTTACTATTTTAAAATTCAGATTATTTATGCTGACTTGAGTTCCTCATATATTCTGGACATTCAGTCTCTTCTCAGGTTAATAGTTTGCAGGAATTGGCTCTCCACTCTTAATTGTTGCCTTTGTTATATGAAAACTTCAGTTTGGTTGATATCCCATTTCTAATTTTTTTATTTTATTGCCTGTGCCTCAAAGATCATATTTTTTAAAAATGTTTGCAGACTAAGAACTTGAAATTGGGCTGCAGAGGTGGCCTAGAGGTTAAGAGCAATGGCTGTTCTTCCAGAGGTCCTGAGTTCAATTCCCAGAAACCACATGGTGGCTCACAACCTTCTGTAATGAGATCTGGCTCTCTCTTCAGTCCTGCGGGAATACATGCAGACAGAATACCGTATATATAATTAAAAAAAAAAAAAAAAGAACTTGAAATTATTTCAGCTCTGAGATTTTACATTTAAGTGTCTGATCTATTTGAGTTGGGGTTTTTGTGTGTGTGAAGTCTTTAGATTTTTCTGTGTATAAACATGAATGAACTGTCCTCTTCCTATTTGATGCATATTGTTTTTCTTGTCTTGTTACTCTGGCTAGCACATCTAATACTTTTAAGAGTGGTGAGTGCCTTATTCTGATCTTAGAGAACGCAAGACAACTTATAAAAGAAAGCATTTAATTTGGGGTCACAGTTCCAGAGTTAGTTCATGACAGGGAGCATGGCAGCAAGCAGGCAGGGGGAGGGCACTGAAGGAGCTGAGAGCTTACATCAGACCCACTTGCACAAGGCAGAGAGAGAGGATCTGGGCCTGGTGAGGGCTTTTGAAACTTCAAACACTATCTGTAATGACACATCTCTTCCAACAAGGCTGTACCTCCTAATCCTTTCCAAACAGTTTCAACAACTGGAGACATTCAAATAAATGAACATGTATGAAGACCGTTTTCATTCAAAGCACCACAGTGCACCACAGGGTCCTATAACATACATGGCATTCTAAGTACCTGGGGTTTTTTGTTTGTTTGTTTGTTTGTATTGTTTAAAGGGTTGTTGGCAGGTTGTGGAGGTAAACACCTGTAGTCTCAGTACTCAAAGGCTGAAGTAGGTGGATTTCTTAGTTTGAAGCCAATCTAATCCACATGGTTTCATACCAGCTAGGAACACATAGTGAGCCCTGTCTAAACATATAAAAACAGAACTGAAATAGATAAAAAGGCTGCTGATCTTTGGAAGGGTTTCTTGCTTGGTGTCCTGAGTTAGAAATAGGCAATAAATGTCACCTCTAAACTTCCCTTTTTGTTATACAGGAAAAGAAAATGTATTCATAATTCGAGTTTCACTTTTTTTTTTTTTTTTTTTTTTGAGATAAGGTCTTTCTTACCATGTAGTCCATTCTGGCTTCAAACTAAAGATAATTCTCCTGTTTCAGCCTCTTGAGTGCTGAGAACACAAGCTTACATCACCATGCCCAGTTGAATATGTTTATAATTTAGAAATGAAGCAGAGATTAAGTGACTCTTGTAATTTATGGACATGGTATGGAAAGAAAGTAAAGTGGACCCTGGCTGTTTACTCTTTACTTCTTCCATGGTACCTTCTGTCATCTTTGAGCCAAAGTGGTCTCTTTAGAGAAACTGCTGCTACCTGGTTCAGGGATGTCCACAGCCAAGGCTTTTCTGCTGCTTGCAGATACTTTGATCATAATGTTTGGAATGTTACAGAGGAGTATTTGTGTGTATACGCACTTAACAGATTATTGTATATTGTGCAGAAATTGCTGATGTTCATTCTTTTAGTCATATCTAAAGGTTAACTAGATTCTGTCTCTGTATAAGAAGAAAATTAGGAGGCTAGATTGTTCAGCAGGTTAAGATACTTGCCACAAAGCACAAAACTCAAGTCCAAGTGGATCAGAGGCCTCAATATAAAACCAGATACACTAAAGAAAAAGTGGGAAATAGGCTTGAACTCATTGGCACAGAAGACAACTTCCTGAACAGAACACCAATAGTGCAACACTAACAGAGACTATAAACGAGACCTTAGGAAACTTAAAGGCTTCTGTAAGGCATAGGACACTGTCAGTAGGGCTGACAGCAGCCTACAGAATAGAAAAGATCTTCACCAACCAACATCCAACAAATGGCTGATCTCCAAAATATATAAAGAACTCAAACTAGACAGCAAAACCCCAAATAATGTAATTAAGAAATGGGATATGAATTAAAACAGAATTCTCAACAGAGGAATTGCAAATGGCTGAGAAACACTTAAAGAAATGTTCAACATCCTTATCCATCAGGGAAATGCAAATCAAAACGACTCTGAGATTCCATCTTACACCCGTCACATGGCTAAGATCAAAGGTACAAGTGACAGCCCATGCTGGAGAGGATGTGGGCAAGGGGACACTCCTCCATTGCTGGTGGGAGTACCAACTGTACAGCCACTATGGAAATCAGTGTGGCAGGTCCTCAGAAATTAATCTACCTCAAGACTCAGCTATACCACTCTAGGGCACATACCCAAAGGATGCTCCATCCTACCACAGGGACACATGCTCAACCATGTTCACACAGTTTTATTTGTAACAAGCAGAAGCTGGAAACAACCTAGATGTCTCCCAACTGATATTAGCTATAAAGAAAATGACAATCTACAGATAAGGAAATGGAGGAGAGAAATAAAGGAATTCCTTAAGTAACCAGGTGTGGCAGCCCATACCTATAATCTTAGCACTTGGGAGCTAAAGTAACTTCACCCAGCCTGGGCTACATAGTGAGGTATGTCTTAAACAAAACCTTAAGGCAGAGGTAGTATTGCCATTTTGTTGTAAAATATGGAGACTTTCTTAGTTTAGTAGATATTTGCTGATCCATCTGAGAATGATATCAATATTAACTAGCATTTCAAGGCCTACTTTTTCCTGAACCTGTTTCCTCTGGTCAGTACAGTAGCCTTGGGCCTAGGCAATCATTTATGATGAAAGTAGAAACCAGCACTCACCCCAAAGTCCTGTGGAACAGAGAATCACAACACACTTCCCTTGTACACTCCCTTTGACTCACTCTGACAACATCTCTCTTGCAGGCATCTGAAGTTGAGCGACAGCTCTCCATGCAGGTTCACGCACTCAGAGAAGACTTTCGGGAGAAAAATTCATCTACCAATCAGCACATCATCCGGTTGGAGAGCCTTCAGGCCGAGGTGAGACTTTGGTGTGGCCACACTTGAAGCTGTACACTGAGTCTTTGGATAAAGAGTCTCTGCACTTGGGAATAAACCCCTGCTCTCTATAAAAAGTACTGAAGCATCTAAGAGACATTTCTGTGAGAACTGAAATGGAGAACATTTGATCCTTGCTCCTGTGGGTAGCCTGTTGTCTAGAAAAATAAAGCTGTTGAGAGTTACAGCTGAGAGAGTTGAAATCATGAATGACCTACTTTTTACTGAATAATCTTGACAAGAAACAGCCTTTCTAGCCCACACACAAACTGTGAAGGACATTGTCCCCTTCTTTATTCCTCTTACTCTAGCTTAGTATTACCACCATGTTCCAGGTATCTTACAAAGTACTCTCGTTATTAACTCTCTGAAAAGTCTGCAGAGTAGAACAGAAACTTGTGTTTATAGAAGAGAATAACAACAGATGCTGTTGAAGAGTTAATAAGGAAAGTATTTGTATGGTACCTGAAATGTGGTGGGCTAGCACATTTGAGACCAGCATGTGGCCCCAAGGGTCTGTGCCCCTGGCTAGAGCAGGAGATTAATGTAGTGCTTGGGACTATACTACAAGTATGTGGGTGCTGCAGACAGCAAGAGTCATACCAGCAGAAAGGGGCTCTCCCCAGGGCAGACTCCCATCTAACTTACTCTCAGGATAGGACTTTCATCCCCTTTGACTGATCAGACTTTGTGAAACAATGTAGAACCTGACAGAAGGAGCACCCTCTTCTGAGGTTAAGGGATCAGCCACTGTGATCAATCCAGAGAAACCTTCTCTGCATCATAAGTGACCTGAGGATGTTTTTCCTAAAGTCTGTCAATATCTTCTCTTTTCTGCCTCCAATTCCCTTCTTTCCTCCTTTCCCTTGGAATTCCTACCGATATTGAGCAGCAGGTTCTTGAAGTAAGTAGAGATTGCTCCAGTGGGGTTTGGCATGCCTGTCTGTGACCATTTGTGTGCATGACTTGCCATTCAACTCCCCCCGCCAGGCACCCACTCCTTCAAGTTGCCTGCCTTCCTCTTTGCTCCACCTGTTCACTTTCTCTAGCCTCTCAGGAACAAGTTTCCCAGGAATGTTTACCACCAGATTTGGTCAAAGTTTTAGAGTACACCAGGGTTGGGTAAGAGAGGTGGTAGCTAATACCATACCTGGCTTCATCTAGTGACACCACTGTTTGAAAGGCTAAGATGTGAAATCTTTCATTAAGTAACTTCATGAAACCTTGAAAATTAAGTGTTTCTTAAGGACCAGTTATGTATCAGAATCCTATTACCTCATTTCTTTACTGGAAACCTGGGAAACAAAGATGATCCCTGGGAAGGAGAATTGAAAGGTCAGAGGGCACTTAAATAAAAATGAACTAGAGTGAAATTCCCTTTGCATGGGTGAGTCTGCTTCAGTGAAAAGAATAGTGGACCATTCATCAAAGGCTTTGCCCCTTTTGGTCTCTTACCAGGTGCACACTTGAGAGACAATATTTCTTTGTTTGGACGGACACCCGATCTCTCTGGACAAAGGCCATATACCTCACTTCCCCAGGACAGCACTCTATCTGATTGATTGATGGCCAGGGAGGATTTTTGCCCTGAGCAAAACTTATGCAGAGTGGGGGCAGCCAAGAGGCAGAAAGAAAGGTAGAGCCCAGGGACCTAGAACAATCAAACACGTATTTAATTCTCCCTAGAAAAGTGCTGAGTTTGGTCCCCAACTTGCTCAAAGAAGAGCCGGAAGGCATTCTCCAGACTAGACCACAGAGAAAGGGGACATCTTGATCATGGTAGGAAAGTATTTACAAGCATGTAGGTGGATGAGAAATAAGTATGACAGGGAACTAATGGAAGGGCAGAGCAGGGTCAGGTAGATCTTAAGACTTTCCGAGTTCTTCCCTTCCCTCAGAGCCATTTCTACTTAGGTAAACTTACTGGAGTCCCTGGACATGGTGGTGTCCTAGGTAAGGTATTTCTGGCTTTGAGGAGCAATGATTAAACTTCCTCCATGTAAACATGGAAATCAGAGAAGACTGGGCATCTCTTTCCTCAGCTTTCTCCCCGACACTGAAGAGAGCGGACATACCTTACAAAGAAATGCATGTGTCTTGAAACTGACTTCAATATGCAAGAACCAACCAACCAAACAAAACCCCAGCCTTTCCATATGGAAGATCTTTGCTTCTTTTCACAGATTACTTGTTTAAATTACCCATGAGGCCACTATCTCATTCCTTTCCAGGGCATGGGCTGATGTAGACACTCTACCTTCTATACCCTGCCAGCTTCTTGTTAGCCAGAGCCCTTGGTCTGAGCTGGGACAATGTCACCAGGGGCATCAGCAGTAGGGAGAGGAGGCAATGAGCCTGTTTGCAAAAATACAGCAACTCTTAGAGAACTTCCTGGTGCTTATGACTTGAGAAGTAGGCAGATCAGATCTTGCTCTGCCAAAGTAGGGCTGAAGGCAGACAGGGTGGGGCCTTCTCTGACTTATCTCTGGAATTTACAGAGCAGTAACTATCCTTCCTATGCCTGGCAGCCCACATGCTGGCTTCCCCTGAGCTAACTCCTACCCCTTCCCAGGCAGCTTTCTAAAAGGGAGGGCCTTTCCCTTCAGCCCAGGATTACATAACTCTGTACTCCAAGATGAGCACCACGTCTCTGGGCACAATACCCAGAGACACATACCTTCATATTTGGGGCTAGTCCCTCCTTCTATGCTCAACCAGATAGAACTTCATACCATCCTGTGGTTCTCCATCTTTTCAGATCAAGATGCTGTCGGATCGGAAACGGGAGCTGGAGCATCGGCTCAGTGCCACCTTAGAGGAGAATGACCTGCTTCAAGGGACTGTGGAGGAGCTACAGGACCGGGTGCTGATCCTAGAAAGGCAGGGCCATGACAAAGACCTGCAGGTACTGGGCAGAGATGCTATTCCGTAGAGCTAGGGCCAGACAGTGGGAGTGCTTGGCCAAAAAGAAAGGCCATAGGACCAGTACCACTGCTGATGTCCAAGTAGGTGACTCTGAGATCTCTACGTGAGATCATCCCTACTGTGTGTTCTGAGCTACTGGTCCCTGGAGCTGTGTCACACAGTTCTCTCTAGGCTGTTAATGGTTGGAGTACTCAGTCTCCTTCTGACTGCCTAACTTTTGTGAAATCTGCTAGAAGATTTCAAAGAGAGCCTGTGGACCTCTGTGCTCAGCTCTCAGTACTCTGTGCTGTTGCTGTTTTCTGGTAGAAGGATTTAGTTGGCTGGCACAGAGCAGAAACCAAAAACCTTCCCACAGAACTCAGCAAGACATACTTGGCTTCTGCCTATTGCCAGAAAAGGCACAGATCAACCCCTCTGTGAACCTAATTGGTCTTTTTAAACCTTCCTAAGGAAACTGCTTCTTAATCATGTTTGTCCTTGTTTGGGAACTGCACCAGGCCTCAGATGAAAATCCAAGCTCAGACTTGACAAGAAATAACTTCCAAAGCAGAAAAATAATCTCCCAGGATCCCAGAAATAGAGGGTATCATCTGTTCCCAATGTGCTTTGGTGGGCTGGGCCTACAGAGTAGGAGAGCATTATTTTCCTTTTGGCATGTTGGGGAGGGTACAGTGGGATGTTTTGGTGTCACTTGTGGGGAAGTGGTTGGGCAGGTAATACTTGAATGCCAGGTAAGTTCCTACCAAAAGACTAGGCCACAGAGGCCCCACTGGGTTCAGAGGAAAGCTGTTTAGAAGTTCTGATGTGAGATGACACTTTAACTGAAGCCAAACCTGGGGGTACATGCCTCTGTTCCTAACACTTGGGAGGCTGAGTCAGGAGGAATGTGAGTTCAGAGTTGATCTGGGCTGCATGTAATAGTGAGTTCCAGGTCAGGCTAGGCTGTATAGAAACTGTCTCAAACAATAAAAGGAAATGCCTTCTGAGTCTCGAGTCTAGTTAAGAGCATTTGTCACTGCCTCTGTTAGCTCAGCTGTACTTAAGCAGTTTGCCTCTTTTAAGGATATTTGTAGGGTTTTTCTTTCCCTCTGATTTTTTTTTTCCAACTATTCATATAGTAAGACGTCAACAAATGGGGCTGGAGCTCTATAGTAGGGAGGCTTGGCCAGCAAACATAGATCCTGGTTTCTATCCCCAGCACCACAGAAATGGAAGAGGGGAGGGAAGTGAAAACACGGTGCTGATTCTAAGGCCTCACAACAGGTTTTGAAAAAGAGAGGAATTCACTCATTTTTCAATGTTAATGATGATAAACAACAGCGAGTGTTGTAGGTCACTTTCTAGTGAATGGAGAGCTTTCATGTACTTCTCTAAAGCCTACAGAAAAAAATTATCTAAAGTCATGTACCAAGTCCTTGAAAGAATGGAGACTTGACTCTTCCCCCACCCACTCAGCACCAGCTTTTGGATCCACATAAACAGAGGGGAAAAGGAAAAGAAGCACAAACTCAGAAGTAGCCAAAAGGAAACTTGCAAATGAAAATTATTTCCACTCCCTAAGAGGGAACCTGGAAATGGAGGGAAAGAACCAGGGCCGGTGTAGACTTTTAAGAGCTACTTAGTGTAGGTGGACTGTGTGTCCTGTAGCCTCAAGAACCTCAGGTCACACACTCATACAGGGGCCCCCAGCAAACATTCCCAACCTTTTTGGAGGATCATATTCTCACTCTTCCTGCTTGTGTATCTCTTTCTGTCTGTGCTTTCCATTTATGTACAATCTCCTTAGAGTTGCCACTAGTTACTAGTGTCCTCCAAAAAGTCCTGTCACCAATATGACCTCAACAGACAGAGGGAAAAAAATCCAGCTGGCCGGAGTAGCACTTGAACAGTCCTAACCCAGATTTGTAGAATGTTGAGTCAGTGGCCTTGGAATGTGTTTAATCCCTTAATTTTAAATCCTCAGCTAAGGTCAGATAGGAGGCTGAACAGTAAAGGCAAAGCCTTCATTCCATCAGCAGGGGAGCCCCTTTGATCTGTTTCACTGTGTGACTGGGGTCCTGCTGTCAAAACCATTTATACATTTGTGTGTGTGTGTGTGTGTGTGTGTGTGTGTGTGTGAGTGCACACGTGCGCATGCACAAGTTTAGGTACACATGTGAAGGTGTGTTCTCTGAGTATGTGTGTTGTGTAGGTACACATGTTACAGTGCACAAGTAGAGGGGTGTGTATATGAATTGTGTAGATGTATATTTCATAATGTATATGTGAAAGGTGTGTGTGTGTGTGTGTGTGTGTGTGTGTGTGTGTGTGAGAGAGAGAGAGAGAGAGAGAGAGAGAGAGAGAGAGAGAGAGAGAGAGAGAGAGAGGTATGTGTGGGAGGTGTGTGTGTAGATGATTATGCTCAGTACACATGTGGAAGTCAGAGAAGAATTTTTCTGAATCACTTTTCACCTTCCAACAAATGGATCTCAAGAATCAAACACAGGTCATCAATCTTGGTGATAAGAGCCTTTGCCTGAGTGGTTTTTTCCACACCAAAACAGATTTTTAAGCTACAGATCAAATTTAGCTATGGTTTTTTTTTGTTTGTTTTTGATTTAAGACCTTAGATTAAGGATTAAGACTCACACTGTTTACTCACTTCATAACAAGCATTTTATTAACTTTTTTGTTTAATTTGAGACAGAATCTAACTTAGTCTTGGCTGCCTCATAACTTGATAGACCAGGGCTGGCCTTGAACTTACCTCTCCCTCTCAGGTGCTGGAGTCACAGGTACATGTGGCCAGTCTGGCTTTACTAAAGTGAGTAAAATACTTGGCTTTAATACTCAATAAAGAAGTCCTTAGATGTCCTTCTAAGAGGCGCTTAACCTCTTACAGACATGCATAGGGCCTGACCCTGGAGTGGGTAAGTTCTATCAGCAGAGTGCAGGCCCCATCACTGTGGGATAACCCCATGAAGCAGATGTGCAGTTAAGCAAATCATATGCTATCACACCATCTTAGACTCTCAGTGTCAAGAGAGGAGAATGTCCTCGCTTCTACTCACTTTAGTACTGTGAACAAACTTAACCACTGTATTAATAAAAGCATTTCATGTTATTTCCTTCCATACATAGAAATACACTGTCATCTTTCTTTTACAAAAGTGCTACTTCTTTTATTCTGTTTTTTTTTTTTTTTTCTTTGAGACAAAGTTTCTCTGTGTAGCCCTGGCTGTCCTGAAATTTGCTCTGTAGACCAGAGTGGCCTCAAATTCAGAGACCCACCTACCTCTGCCTCCCGAGTGCTGGGATTAAAGGTATGTGCAACGATACTTATCTAGATACTATTTCTTACTTTATAGGATTCCTATAGTTACTAGGTTCTTCCATGGCTTGGTTTGGTTTTTCTACACATCTGTCCAGGTGGTGAATCAGTTACTGGCCAGAGAATGAGGCACCTCCTGGCCTTTTGTTCTCTTGCTGTTACAATTAATTAAACATCTTTGAGTGTGTGTGAGTAATTGAACTGATTGAATCCAGTGCATGAGAACGTGTACTTAGCTGTGGGAACTTCTCCTGCTGAGATGTATGTGGAGTTGCCTAGAAAATAATTGTAAATCATTTTGCCACTTAACATGCTGTTTGTAATTGTGCTGAATGCTTTTTAGGAATGTCTCTTCATTCCCTATAGCCCTGGGTTATGCTATTTTTTCTTTTATTCCAAGTTTTCCTAAAATGGGCTAGAGGCATTCCCCTGTACCAGCAGGTGCTGCTGACCCAGGGACGAGGTCATCTTCTCAACAGCCTGGCTCTCGCCCTTCCCAGCTAGGACTCATCCAGGCAGTGGTGGGTTGAAAATGAGGCTCTAGGCCCCCAGAGGATTGCCTAAAGTCTCTAGGAAACACTGGCTTTGAGTTGCTGCCATCCACCCCATACCCTCCGCATCTGCAGGAGTCACAGTGGCTTAGTGGGAAGTCTGAAGAACACAGCACAGCCCACTCTGCATTGCTGAGCTTGGTCCCTAAGCTCCATTCCCAGCCCAACCCTGGCTGTGTTAAACTAAGGGCAGTCTAAAGGCAGGAAATACATGTGCACACTACCACACCCAGTTGTTTCCTCTTTGTAATGAAACAGATGGCTCCAGAAAGACCATTTTATAAAAGAATAAATTTAAATCCCAGGAAGTTCTTCACCCACACTAACCTAGGAGGGAGGATCTATGGAGAGGTGTGTGTGTGTGTGTGTGTGTGTGTGTGTGTGTGTGTGTGTGTGTGTGTGTGTGTGTGTGTGTTGTGTGCGTGTGTATGTTTGTGTGTGTGTGTGTGTGTGTGTGTGTGTGTGTGTATGTTTGTGTACATGCGAATGCCTGAGATTGGTATTGGGAGTCCTCAGTCACTCGCCACCTTATTTTTTATTATGTGTATCAATGTGAGAGCCCATGTGCTATGAGACATGTAAAGGTTAGAAAACAAATCGCAAGAGTTGATTCTCTCCTCTCATTGGGGTTCTGGGAATAAAATCAAAGTCCATTGGCATCTGCTGAGCCACAACCTCCTCTGCCTCTTTTCTTTAATAACTTTTCTTTTGAGACAGGGTTTCCCTTTACAGCCCTGGCTATCCTAGAATTCACTGTGTAGACAAGGCTGGCCTTGAACTCACAGAAGTTCACTTGTCTCTATCTCTCAAGTGTTGGAGTCAAAGATGTGGGCCCTCTACTGCCCAGCCTAATTATTTTTTACCTTTACTTTCTGTGTATGGGTATTGTACTTGCACATCACATGCATGCAGTGCCCTCAGAGGCTGGAAGAGGTCATCAGGTCACCTGTATCAGGAGTTAAAAACAGTTGTAAACTGTCATGTGAGTGTTAGAACTCAATCCCAGGTCCTCTGGAAGAGCGGCCATTGCTCTTATCAATGAGTCATCTCTCCAGCCCCTCTACTTCATTGTTTGAGACAGGGTTTCTCACTGAATCTCTCATCTCAGTGGGAGTGTATACTTCAAAACGGAGTTGCTGGATCGTTGGAGAGTTAGGTTTAACTTTATTTTTAGAAACCTCTAAGGAGGGTTGGCAAGATGACTCAGCTAAAAGCACTAGCCTCCCTCCATACATGTGTCATGGCAAGTGCATATCCATATTCCTATACACATACTAACACAACAGTAATAATTGTTTTTGTTTTTCAAGACAGAATTTTTTTGTGTAGTCCTGGCTGTTCTGCAACTCTGTGTAGACTAGGCTGGCCTTGAACTACAGAGGTCCACCTGCCTCAGCCTCGGGATTAAAGGCTTGCACCACTATACTTAATGTAATTTTTTAAAATCAAGATACAGACCAAATAAGATCTACTCCTCTCTTGGTTGCTTTGTTTATATCTTGAGAGTTTTGTTTGGTTTTGTTGTTGCTACTGTTGAAACAGTTTCTCTTTTTAACCAGGCTGGCCCCAAATTTAGGATCCTTCTGCCTCCATTTCCAAGTACTTGTTCAGCATATAGTGCTATACCAGCCCCTTGAGTCTTTCTTTGTCTTGGTTTGGTTTTTAACACAGGCTTTCTTTATATAGCCCTGGCTATTCTGGAACTCATGCTATAGACTAGGCTGACCGCAAACTCAGATGTATCCACCTGCCTCTGCCTCCCAAGTACTGGGATTCAAGGTGTGCACCATCAGTATGCCAAATTCTTGAGACTTTTGAATTACCAGATTCTTCTAGTAACTTTCTCCCCAAGATTATTGGAGTAATGGAGTTGTTCTCTAGAATTTCCCAGAGCTGGGTTTTGCTATTGTGTGCCCCATACAACCTGATATGTGAGTTGGTGGAAGGCTTGGCATCGGGGTCAGGTTCTAGGCCCTGCTTGCCCAGCATGTGCTTTCTTCCCCACAGCTGCACCAAAGCCAGCTGGAGCTACAGGAGGCGCGGCTATCCTACCGGCAGCTGCAGGTGAAAGTAGAAGAGCTCACAGAGGAAAGGAGCCTGCAGAGCTCTGCTGCTACCAGCACGTCCCTGCTGTCAGAGATCGAGCAAAGCATGGAGGCTGAGGAGCTGGAGCAGGAGCGAGAGCAGGTGCTGATGTCACTGCTTTTTGGCAGAAGGAGGCCATAGTGCCCGCACCAGCTCCCATGGCCAAAGGCTGGAGCAGTGGTCCATTCACTGAATGGCCACTGAAACCTTGAGCAGAACAGCCAGACCGGGTCTTGGAGCTAATAAAAACCCTCCACCATTTGTAGTCCATCCCCTCTGTTTGTATGCCTTTCCCCAGCTAGGTCCTAATTTTAGTCAGTGCAGCTAATTACATAACAGGAATGCTTTACATGGCAGATTAGTTGATTAGGAGGAAAATAAGAATTGGTAGTAGCTGGTCATGGGCACTAGGAAGCCTGAGGCAAAGCAGTTACAGCAAGTTCCAGGGTAGCCAGGGCTATACAGTAATCTCAGAGTTGAAAGTTTAAGAAAATGTAGTAGATCTAAAGATAGACTATTTAAAAAAAACCAAAACAAAACCCTTTCTCCTAAAAACAGGGTCTCAGGTGTTGTTTAAATACTAAATAACCAAGTATCTCTAGTCTGTAACAGAGTAACTCTTTGACACAGCTGAGACTGCAGCTCTGGGAAGCCTACTGCCAGGTTCGATATCTCTGCTCACACCTTCGAGGAAATGACAGTGCCGACTCAGCTGTGTCCACAGATTCCTCCATGGATGAATCCTCAGAAACCTCATCTGCCAAGGACGTGCCTGCTGGCAGCCTGCGCACTGCCCTCAGCGATCTCAAGAGGCTAATACAGAGCATCGTGGATGGCATGGAGCCCACGGTAAGGGTCAGCTTCAGGATTTTGCCAATGTGCAGTAGACACTCATTGTAGATGGTATAGTAAGCCGGAGCTGGAGGATCTTGAGCCATTAGTTTGAGAGTACTGAGTTTCAGTAACCAGGAAGTAGAGCTCCATGGTTCCCTTCCTGCAAATACCATGTCAGTGGTTCTCAACCTTCCTAATGCTTCTGCCCTATACTACAGTTGCTCAGCTTGTGGTGACCCCAACCATAAAGTTATTTTTGTTGATACTTCATAACTGTAATTTTGCTACTGTTATGAATTCTAATGTAAACATTTTTAGAAATACATGGTCACTAAAGGGGTCAAGACCCATCAGTTGAGAACCACTGAACCGTGTCATAGTCCTTTTCTCCATATAGTTATACACAAGGCCTAGAGTTGGCGGCTTTGCTTTGAGACATTAAAAAAGAGAAATTTGTATCAAACTCCCAAATTGCTCTTCTGTAGTTGGTCCCAATAGGAGGGTGACTGTGAGTGGGCAAACTTTAAAAACTAAGCTTTGTCAGGCATGGTGGCTCACAGCTATAATCCAGTACTTCAGAGGCAGAGGCAGACAGATCTCTTTAAGTCTGAGGCCAGCCTGGTCTGTGGAGTGACTTCCAGGACAGTCAGGGCTACACAGAGAAACGAAACCCTGTCTCAAAGGGGAAGAGGGATAACCCTCTGGCATCCAGGGTAGACTGGTATCTCTACAGCTCTATTTGGAGTTCTCCCAAATTTTTCTTCTGTCTAACCTCCCTCTTTCTGTTATATTAGAGGCAATAAGTTGAAGAAGGATGTTTCTGTCTAAACAGTCTGGGTTGATTTGTAAGCTAAGATGGTAGCAGGAGGCCAAGTCATTATGGGATAAGGAAGCTATCCATGCTATGGGACATTCATAACATATACTGCTGCTTCTCCCAAAGCTTGAAATAAAATCAAGCCTTTCTAGGGTAAAATTCAATATGGGAAAATGTCTCCCTAACACCCCCTGTTTTATCCTCTGTCACCTCCTTCATTGCTCACATCCTTCTCACCTCTCTTTGTTGTACCTGCCTCACCCCTCTCTCCGCTAACGGTTGCTCCCTCTTCCCTACCTGCTACTGGCCGACCTCTTTCTGTCAGGGCGCCCGGAGAATGGACGATGACTCATTAGAAGAGCAGATAAGGCAGACCAGTGAGGACTCAAGAGCCCTGAGAGAGCTCATGGAGGGAGAGAGGGGTAAACTGAGGCAGAGCCTAGAGGAGCTGCAGCAACTCCACAGTCAGGTGAGCACCCCCATTTCACAGTGCAGAGAATGTACATGGGTCTCTTACACACTCACACTTTTTTGAGAGGCAGCTCTCCTTCATCACATTATCAGGGGAATATGACCCCCCAGTTGAGGAACTGGGTGTCTTCAGGAGAGAAAAATCAGTCCTCATTCTGCCCAAGGGAGATTGGCAGGGACAAGAATAGCTGTCCGTGTTTCCTGAAGTGTTATGTCCACAGAGCTAGAAGTTAGGCTGACCAGTGGGTGCTGACTACTGAAAGCTGCAGCTTCCAAGCCATTTTCTGATGTTTTTCCTAGTGGTTCCCAGGCAAAGAGTTGTCAAGTCAAGGAACAGTTGATCTTACAGGTGTCAGCTTCATCACAAAATAAAGTTAAAAGTAGGTATCCATGAGGTCCCACTGCTCCTGCTCACTCGGTAGCGTAGGCATTAGAAGCAAGTAGACAGCCGTTTCTGTGAATCTTTTATGCAGGGTATTCAAGGAAGCATGAGACCAGGCAAGTGCTCAGGGCTTCTATTAAAGACCTGATGTTCTAGTTGGTTTTCTGTTGTAATAGAGTGCTCATTTGGCTTATAAGTCCCAGTCACAGTCTTGTCATTGAGGGAGGCCAGAGGAGGAGCTGAAGCAAAGGCTGTGGAGGGGGGCTGCTTACTGGTGGCTTACTTAGCCTGATTTTTTTTTTTCATTTCCTTTAAGGCATACATATAGCTAGGTTTGATGGCACACACTTTAAAAAAAGTCATTTATTATATATGCAGTGTTTTGTCTACATGTTTGCCTGCACACGAGAAGAGGGCATCAGATCTTATAGAGAGTTGTGAGCTACCATGTAGTTACTGGGAATTGAACTCAGGGCCTCTGGAAGAGCAGCCAGTGCTCTTAACCTCTGAGCTGTCACTCCACCCCCTCAGCCTGATTTTTTACACAACCCAGGACCACTTGCAAAATAGTCAATAATCAAGTGGACTAGACCCTTGACTAATAGTCAGTAATCAAGAAAAATGCCCTGTAAAATGCCTACAGGCCAGATTAAGGTGTTTTCTCAGTTAGGTTCCTTCTTCCCAGGTAGTTGACAAAAGCTAACCAGTACACACTGTTTTCATCCTTCTGTTCACTGCCATATGAAATGTACTTTCTTCCACAGCCAGCTTTGTGTATTACTTGCCTATTTGCCCATGCCCCTTAACCCAGCCACCTTCACATGGTGGCCATTTTTCTGTAGTGTGACTTGAAAGCAGGGTACCTCATGTGGGTCCTGGGCAGCTTCTATATCATGTCACAGCAAATTCCTAGCCACACGTGCTTCTGCACTCTGCCACCCTCATCTTATCTAGCCCTTCCTCACCTCCTCTGCACTGCATAAGTGAACACTCCCCAAAGTCTGCTCAGGCCTCCACCCTGCTCGTCCTTCAGAGCAGATTTCACATCCCATCCTCCTTGGAACTGTCTTGATTCTCCTGGAGGAACCCACCCATCTTTTTTTTTTTTTTTTTTTTTTTTGGCAACTACATTCCCATCTTGTTTGCCAGTTGAGCAGATCACAGACCCCATCATGACCAGTGCAAGTTACAGCTCAGCTTTTTCTCCTGGAGTTCCTAGCACTAGACTCAGTCTCTAGCACAAATACTCAAAGGATTGTTGAAAGAAAGAGCAAGTTCCATGGCTTCTGGGTAGGCTTTTAAATGGTGTTTAATTGTGCAGCCCTCATCTTATTAGGAGAAGATGGGGTGTAGCTAAGTGCATATACAGACGTGACAGCCATCAGCTCTAACCTCAGTGAAGAATGAGAGTGGAGCCCACGTACAGCCTTATGGCGGGTCCTCACATCAACTCCTTGAGGGAGGGAGGTTGTTGTTTTTGTTTGTTTCTCCATGGTTTCTGTATCCCTTCCTGAGAAATGGCTATTGGGTTCTAGCTTCTTTATATTTCTAGACCACAGTGGAAAGGTTTTCTGGAGTTGTAGTTGGCACATATTGAACATTGGTTGGTTCTGCCCAGTATCATGCCCAGCATGTGGTTTTACTTTTCTGCCCTTTATTCAGCTGTCTTTTGATCTGAAGTCTGTTTTTGCCACATTCTTCCTAGGTCTTGGGTCAGGCAATCAGGAAGGCTAAACCTCTCCCCAGTCACCCTATCTTGAAGCAAGACACATATGCAAATCAGAGCCTTTGCAAAGTTCCAAACTATACTTTCCCAAGGCTTAGAATCCTCTGTGCCAAACTGTAGCTTGCACAGTCAATGCAGAGCAGGGGGCCCAGGCTCTTACATTCCTTATCAAGCTCTTAAGAATGCAAAACTTGAGGCTTGAGATGGCTCAGCAGTTAAGAACACTGGCTGCTCTTCCAGAGGACTAGGTTTGATTCCCAACATCCACATGTCAGTTTGTAGCTATAACTCCAGTTCCAGGGCTCCAACAGTCTTTTCTGGCCTCAGTGGGCACCAGGTATATGCCTGGTTCACAGACATATGAGCAGGTAAAAACACATACACCCCACACATAATTTTTTTAAAAAAATAAGATGTATTTATTATGTATACAGTGTTCTGTCTGCATCGATGCCTGCAGCCAGAAGAGGGCACCAGATCTCATTACAGATGGTTATGAACCACCACATTTCTTTCCTTCCTTCCTTCCTTCCTTCCTTCCTTCCTTCCTTCCTTCCTTCCTTCCTTCCTTCCTTCCTTCCTTCCTTCCTTCCTTCCTTCCTTCCTTCCTTCCTTCCTTCCTTCCTTCCTTCCTTCCTTCCTTCCTTCCTTCCTTCCTCCCCCCCCTCTTTCTTTCCTTCTTTTTTTTAATTTTTACTTGTTTATTACATATATAGTGTTTTCCTTGCAGGCCAGAAGAGGGTACCAGATCTCATTCTAGATGGTTATGAGCCACCATGTGGTTGCTGGGAATTGAACTCAGGTCTTCTGGAAGAGCAGCCAGTGTTCTTAAACTCTGAGCTACCTCTCCAGCCCACCCCCCCCTTTTTAATGTAGCAAATTTCCTGATATTCTTCTTATTACTGGATGTCTTGATGCTGGCTCTGTCTGGTGTCTGGTAGCTTGATCTTCAGTCTAGTCCTGGAGTCAAGGTGACAGCTGTCTCTTAATGAGAAAGAGCCTATATGGATGTATCGTCCCTTGGAAAAATGTCAGTGGGTATGTAATTCTTACCAATAAAGGGGGGTTGGGCATCCTATTCGTGTCTGATCATATTAGTCTTTGTTGCTTAACACATTTATTACAATCTCCACCAGACTGGTTGCCCACAACAGACATTTGCTTTGTGTAGTTTAAGTAGAAAATGAATACACTGGAATTAAATCTGACAGCTTATAGGATCAACAGCAAGAACTGGATAACCCAGATCCCAAACAGGAAGGGAGGAGTCATGGGACTCCAACAGCAGAGCCAGTCGGCTGCCCGGTAAATAGTCCCTATTCCAGTGTAGCTCTGTGGGTTTGTGGGGAGGGGGGGGGAGGTATGTGTCTAGACTGCAAAGGAAAGTAGATGCCAAACAACCAGGAATGTCCCTGTCCCCCAAATAGTAAAGGTTTGGATTGATGACTACCTCAAAATCTCAGCTGTTCAGGGTACAAGTATTTTAGGATTAAGTACTATTTGCAGCCAAGCCCTGAGATGCACAGATGGATAGGACATGCTTCCCGCGATTATGGTGTATGTGAGTGAGGTCACAGTGCTGAGGAGAAGGATGGAGCATGTTGCTGAAGCAGCCACTAGAGGAGTCTACATTACCAAATGGTAACTCCCTGTTAGTCATGAGGACTGAGTAGGTGCCATTCACTGTGGAATGAACCACAGAAAAGGTAGTAGGATCAAAGTGACAGGGCTTGAAATTCCACGTGCCTTTGATCTGTGGAGCTGAATGGGAAGATCAAGCTGTGCCAGAATTTGAGACCCTGCCTCCAAAAAGTGTTCCCGAGTCCTGATGCACATGTAATCTCTTTTACCTCTCAGTCAAAGCAGTGTTGTGATGTGCTGAGGACAGGGAATCTGACTCCATGGCTGCATACGGCTCAATCTCCTCCCTAGATCCTAGCCACTGAGCTGGAACCAGGCACAAAGCATCTCCCCTGCACTGTATCAGAGCAACAACAGGACACTACCAGCCTACTCCCATACATGCCCCTGGGACCTGTGGGGGCCTTAAAAAAATATATATATATGTATGTATATATATTCAATGATTTATTCTTAACTATGTCTAAAACCTCCAGAATAGTTACAGCTAACTGTGAACTGAGGAGACGGGGTGGGGGGCGGGGATCAGAACATAGGTCTTCTGAATGAGCACAGAGTTCTTAACTGCTGAGCCATTTCTCCGGCTCCTCAAAACTCAGAAGACAAATTGTGGAGTCTGTTTTCTCCTTCCATCTTTGAGTTCTAAGGCTCAAATTCAAGTTGACTGGCCTCTGGGTGCCTTTTCCCCTGTGGAGAAAGCACTCAGGATGGTGGCAGCAGTATTAGCACCTATGGTTCTCTCTGGTCTGTTGCTAGGTGACGCTGCTGAGTGTGGAGATGACTGCACTGAAGGAAGAAAGGGACCGACTCAGAGTGACATCTGAGGACAAGGAGCCAAAGGAGCAGCTTCAGAAGGCCATCAGGGACCGGGATGAGGCTATTGCAAAGTGAGTGGAGAGTTTACTTTAATTGTGTTTGTTTTGTTTTTGATGTGCTCTGTGTGATGAATGAGTAACTATGCGACCCCCGTTTCCATCCCCTAAGGCACTGAAGATGCAGGCACTTGTGGCCACGTCCAGTTTTTAACATGAGTGCTGCGATCCATCCAGACTTACATCCTCACACTCCTGCAGCAGCTGCTTCCCAGATTACCACACAGAGGCTTATATTAATTATAAATGCTCGAGCAGTATGTTATAGACTAGGCCTGTAACATAGAAAGTTGACATGAGTCAGTTTCTCATGGTCTGCCTTTTGGCTTTTTCATGGTCTTCATCCCATTTTACCTTTCTGTCTGTTTTCTTCCCTGATCAGACCTCACATTGGGTTGTCTGTCACCTCTAGTTACTTCTGGGAATTGAATGTGATATATCTCAGTAAGGCTATCACACCTGTCCGTGTGTGCCTATGGGATTCCAAGTATGTCTCTTGTTCTTGGTGTCTGCATGAGTTATAATCACGAATTATAATTTTGGGGCCTTCCCAGAAACAGTTCAATCTGAATGGCCGGGTGGGGCTGCTTCTTTACCTGGTTATTTAATATGTATTCAAGAGAGAGAGACTAAAGTGGGCTGCAGGGACCTTAAGGGTTCCTTATCAGCCGCTAGCATTTTATCACCTTGCAGTTAATTAGAAAGCACTCACAGAATTGTACCACTGAACCACCGATGTGGATAGCAGAAGTTAATCTGAAACTAGCAACCTGCCTTACAGAAATCCTAATGACTTCATTTATATGAGGGATTCTTCTGGGCAATTAGGAAACTCTTTTTAAACAATATGATTGATATACTGATCAGAGACTCTTGGAGCTGTGCCTTCTGGCTCTGGGTTCCTTTTGAAGACTTCCTTTCCCTCCTGCACTGCTGCAGTGCAGCTCTGCCCAGGCCCCTAGCGTTAGTCAGCACATTCTCTAGCTCTGGGCTGCTCGTGGCGCCATCTGCTGGCAGAGACAGGGTGCCTCCTGAGGCTAGAGCAGCTGGGGGATGGGGAGGAAGCTTCGGGTTTGGGAACTGTCAGGCAAATCGCGTCCATGGCAACTGCTGCCATGAGGATTTCTGCTGTTTTCTAACAGCCAATGGCGGCGGGCATGACGGAAGCAACCTGCAGCATCTGAACCGTTGCGCATTGGACAGGCTTGGTCCTATCCCTGTTGACTGCAGTCGCAGTGGGTAGGGCTGGATGAGCTCAGAGTTGTCTGGAGCTGCCTATTGAGTAAAGTAACTGGTGGATGTACCGCTCTGGGACTGGGTGGGGTGTGGAGTAGGTGACTAATTGCTAGGTGGGGAACAAGGCAGAGAGTATGGTCTGAGCTCTTTACAAATAAGGCTCACCTACTCCTTTGGGCTTTACTTGGTTAGTGTGTTGTTCTGAAGCCGGAGGGGTGTCCTCTGCAGGCCAGTCCTGCAGCAACCCCACAGATCTGGTACAGTATGCTTTCAGGCAGCACAGTAAAGTGCACCCTCCTTTCATACCAACTCCAAGAAGTCTGTAGGGTTTGGTTTGGTTTTGTCTTATTTTTTGCATTGAGCAACTATAATAATATTGCAAAGGTGAGCAAAACAGTATCCAAAACATGCAAATTTGAAAATGGGCCAAGTTAGCATCAATGACATAACCAGACATAATCTGCTATATTTCTGTATGTGGTCGAATGTTGACATACTGGCAGTTTTATTTCACAAAGCTTGACCTCTTGCTCCCTGGTTCCATCATGATAAATTGACAATAAATACCCTATATCTGGGTTTTTATTGGTACCCATGTTGTATTGTCTCTTACTTTTAAACAGTTCCCCAATTACTACTGGATAGTGGAGTTTCTAAACTGTGTTCACCCCTATATGGCTTTCTTTGAACAACTTTATCTTGGGAACAATTTCTTTGGGGGAGTGGCTAGTCCAAAGGAGTACCTCCCCACAGACCTCCCCACAGCAGAAGATTCCACCCTGCAGTGAGTATGGCTTTGTGGGAAGGGTCAGTAAGCAGCCCCTTTGTGAGGGGCCCTTGGTCTCCTCTGAGTTCTGGTCCTCATGGAAATACTGTCCTCCTTTAGCCACTCTGTCTTGTTTAGAGACCACTGACCACAGCCTGGTTAGGAGCATAGTTACAGTGACCCTGTGGTGTAGGGTCAGCCTCCTTCCTTACCCAGTGATTCAAGGTGCCCATCCTCATCCTCATTGTCGTTCATCTCTTTACAGGAAGAATGCTGTAGAGCTGGAACTTGCCAAGTGTAAGATGGACATGATGTCTCTGAACAGCCAACTGTTGGATGCCATTCAGCAGAAACTGAACCTCTCACAGCAGCTTGAGGCTTGGCAGGTAAGCAGGAGCCGAGTCCTAGATGGGGGAGTGCCATGAAGCATCTCTGAACTAACATCCGTAAGGGGAGTTTTGACAAGAGGTCCTATGAGACCAGGTGACCAGGAGCTTCCATTTCCACCTATGAAGTCCCCAGGGAAGAGTGCCTTAGAGTGGCCTTTGTCTTAGAAAGCCCAAACAGCCTCTGTCAAAGACATGCTACCACCACACATAAAGTGGGCCTCCCTCTGCTGTTCATTCTGGTTTGTTTTAAACTAAGGTTGGAGCCAGGAAGCCTCATGTGACTGAAAACACAGCTGGGTTCAGCTCAGCAGTCTGTGGCTTCCTTTTTCCATGGGCACTATTCTGGCACAGGTCCTGGAGAAAGTGAGTCTAGCTCTGGGACCACCATTGTCAAGGTCTCCTGACTCCCTACTGCTCTGGAGCTGTGACTCATAGATGAGGTTGGAGAAGGCTGGTGTCAGAATGTGGGTCTAGTGGTGAATGTCTCTCTTCAGATGGAAAGTCACCTGTGACTTACTGACATGAGCTCCACGTGGCAGGCAATATAACAGTGACCATTACTATGGTGCTCTGGGGCTGGCAACCACAGCCCTGAATACAGCACCAGGTCACTGGCTCCCTGGCTCCTACCAGCAGCCAGCTAGCCAGACCCTGGCTTACCACAGCTGTTCTCTCTTCTCTCCCAACTACAGTTTGCTTCCTCAGGGCTTTTTACTATCTGGCTCCTTTGGTTTCTGATCTAGTGGCCTTTCTCAGTTCCTGTACCAACAGCTTTAGTTGTACACCCCTCCTGCCTTTGAGGTGAGATTGAGCCTTGAGTCCATTCATCTGTTCCCCTCTGCCATCTCTTTCCTGCATCTGCCACCTCCCCATGGCCCATTGTGTCCTGTGTCCCAGAACCTGGCCTCATCTGTGTAGTATAATGTGTTATGAAGCCCCCAGCCTCCTTACCCTCATCACTGCCATGTGTTTGGCAGCTCTGGCAAGCTGATGCTTCCTTATCATAGTTGGACTTTTACCACAGGAATAGCAGCAGCCGTGGGATCATGACTAACTTGTACACATGTGTGTGTGTGTGTGTATGTGTCAAGTTCCAACGAGATGTGTTCAATGGAATTTGCTTGATGAATTTGGTTATTTAAAATACAAAAGTGACCATGCCAGAGAAAACAGGACAGCATTGAAAGGACATCTTTCTAAAGGTCTCTTTGGTATTGAATAACATATTTCATTGAGTTTGTCCTAAGTGTAGAGTGCTGTGCTAAGATTCCACATTAAGGCTCTGGAACTAGAAGCCATGTGCTGTGTGATGGCAAAAATGACACAGGGTCTAATCCGAGAGGCAAATGGAAAGTCGGACTTTCAGGGAAAGGATGAGGAAGAGGAGGAGAGCCAGGTAGGAAGCTGAATGTGATGGAGGGTGAGAATAGAATGAGAGAATGGGTGTGCAAGCTGTGAGCCGGTAACAGTGAGGTATGTGAACTCACCACTACCTGGTGATAGGTCAGAAAGGCCTTTGGTTTTATTCTGAAACCTGAAAAGATATTCAGGTCACTCCACAGCTCAGAACTGGAGTGAAACGAAGGTGACAGACAAGCTAACTCTCCAGGCTTGTGCGCTCACCTCCCTGCTATGTGAAGCCCACCCCAACCTGGCCTCACCTGTCACGTGCTTAGATTCAGGCCATTGAGTCCCTCTGAGTTTGTTGTTGGGTCTTTTCAGAGCTTCACAGAGCTTGCAGCTGGGTTAAAAGCTGAAGGAGGCAGGAAGGTGGTGGTGTGCCTCACAGAGCTTACAGACTGTTAGCAGCAGAGCCTGTTGTCAGGTAGCTTCCTTCGACAGTAGCCAGAATATAGTGACTAGAAAGGAACTGTTCAAAGCTGCTCTTGTCTAAGTTACCCATGAAGCTCATGGAGGTAGGAGGATGCTGACCAGGCAGCGTTTTAAGGTGTCATTGCCCTTAGCTTTAGCTGTGAGATCCTGGCCAGAGGGACAAAGGCAGTCTCAAACACAGAGCCACTGCCTCTGGTGTGTGGGCACTAGAGACTTAGCTGCAAGTGATTTGAAGGGGGACATTAGAACACAGGTAGCCTCTTGGGGCCAGGTGGTTGGGCTGAGAGAGCCGACAAGCTAAGGTCACTCTGGGCTGACTGAGGGTGGGATGGCAAGCCAGAGCACAGGCTGTGAGTTAGTACGGGGGCTGTTCTGTTATTCAAGTCTGAAGACACTGGCTCTGAGACTGAACGCTATATGGCACCTTTGTGTCCTGGCATGGTACCAACACTCACACTTTCTTGATCTACCAGCCCCAACTGCAGTGCTTACTCATCTCATCCCTCATCTTCACCTACCCTGACATCTGTCACCTCCCTGTCCAACCCCAGGGCCAGGTAAGAGCAGCTGTTTATGCATATCCTCTCTTCTCTGCAGGATGACATGCACAGGGTCATTGACAGGCAGCTGATGGACACGCACCTGAAGGAACAGAGCCGGCCTGCTGCTGCCTTCTCCAGGGGCCACGGTGTAGGGCGGGGGCAGGAACCCAGCACCATGGATGGCAAACGGCTTTTCTCCTTCTTCAGAAAAATTTAAGAGGGGAGGAGTCAGGCTGTTGAGGATGGGTAACTAGAGGCAGTTGAAAAAGGTCTCTCGTCAGCTGGAGCTGGGCAGCTACACTGCCTGCCCAGCTGCCCTGGGGCCAGTTGATTGCTGAGAACCCACTCCCCTTTGTCAGTGTAATGGAGACTGAGATGTAGGGGCCTGCCTTGTCCTCTGAAGGGACAGGAATGAACCCTGTTCCCCACTGCCCAAGCCAAGCCTCAGCCTGGGCTTCTCCAGGATCCTGTTAGTGAGCAGGGCTCAAGCCACTTCCCATGCAGGGCGATGGGCTCTACCACTGAGACGGCTGCCCACAGCCCACCCCAACATGGGGACAGAGATTGAGGACCTCCTGTGCATGCCTCAGGAGGCCTGAGTCTCCACTCCTGCCCCAGTCACTTGCCTGGAGTAAGGGGAGGCACAGCCCCATACCCATGTGCATGCACCTCTGCTGGGGTCCCTGTACAGCAGGAGCCCCAGCCTGTGGCTGTGGGCCAAAGAACTGGGTTACCCAAGCTCCATTGAGGCCATTCTATGCCCCAGGGAAGGTCCTGTCTTCTGGCTGCCACCTCAGCTTCCTCCCATGCAGGCAGTTCTTATGCCTAGTGAGGCCTGGGCCTAGGCCCAGCAGCATTCCCATCAGCCCTCTATAGGCTTTAGCCTTACAGACTTTTCCCCATCATGGGGTAGGGCTGAGAAAGCATTTGTCTTCCACAGCTCCCTCCCATTTCAGATAAAATTTGGCCAATCCGAGCAAGTTCAGGCCACAAAAAGGCCTCCAAGGGGACTAGTTTAAGCATCCGCACACTTGAAGGCAGTGTGGGTGCCACAGGGTGGATGGGGTAAGGCTGCTGGGAGCTTCCGGATACTGCCCACCAGGCCTAGGAGGGAGGCCTGCAGCCTGCTGCTTCTGCTCCTTCTGCAGCAGATGTCATCCCCATCTCTCTGCTGAGGGCCCAGCCTGCAGCTGCTTACCACTCACTAAGCCTCCTGCCCTCAACGGGGGAAAAGCACAGCAGGGCTGAGCAGAAAGAATGTACTTCTAGATATGTACATACCACAGTGCTGTAATTTTGTATGTAGCAATTGTGTAAATACACGTATGGATTTTATAATACACATATATAAATCTATAAAGGCATATTTTTAGAAAAACAGCGCACCACTGCTTCTTTTGAAAATAGTCTGAATAAGAATAAAATGAATTTCTACAGAACTCCTGCCTCAGTTCCTGGGTATATGGATGGTTGTTACATACATACTTTGTGTGTCAAAGGCCACCATTGGCTGCTGCTGTAGTGGGGTTAATACTGGGCCCAGAAAGGTTACTTGTGAAGGTGGCAGTGTATTGCTCCACATCCTCTTGTCCAGCATGGCAGAAACTTCTGGCTGTAAGAGCTCACTCCAAGCAAAAGCTTCCACTGCATCCTTCCGGCACGTGAAGAATAAACATGGAGCTTCCCCTGGCATTCTCCTACAAGTGCTCTGGGCTCAGAGGTGAACCACCCATTCATGGAGAGAACTGAATTGGCCCCTGACAGTTTCCCCGGCCCTGTGGGCACCTGTGCAGCACCTGAGATCAGCAAGGGCTGGACCCAAGAGTGGAAGAATCCAGGTACCCAGGCACCGCTGGAAGGAGAGCAACAGACCCTGTAAGGAAATTTGGCAGCTTGAACCTTTATTTTTAGTATTTTTTTTAAAAAGCATAATTAGAAACTTTCAATACAGAAATAATCCTAGCAAACCATTTAAAAGTTTGTTGTTTGACAGGAGTTTCACATCAGGTCCACCAGGACACCAGTTTAGCCCTGAGTCCCCCACCCCCACCCTACCCCCACCCCACCCCACTCATGCATGTAACACTCTGCGGGACAGGTACACTGTTGTCACCCAAATCACCTATCACCTGGGCCTTAACAGGCAGATGCCAGAAGCTACAGAGGCACCTAACTTGGGCTGGATGCTCCAAGATCACCCTCTTAACTGCTTGAACTGGCAAACACCTCCATACTGGTTCCCATGTGCTCAGAAGCATGTGTGACACCTCTGTCCCCTGTCAGCCAAGACAGTCCTGAAAACAGAATCTGCCTCAACTCCCAGCTCACCTGGAGCTTATGGAGCTGCCTACTGCTTGGCCCTGAAGTGTCCTCCACAACACCTACCTTCCTAGGCTCAGCCCCCAAACCCAGCCTGAAGCTCAGAAACACAGGCATGTTGCCGAGCCCCACCTTTTGACATTTGGACAAGTGGAGAGACAGGTAAGAAAGCCCCATTTTTATTGATTAAAAACCCATCCACAGTGTTAACATGGAAAATCTGCAGTAATCTGTGATGATTGTCCAGTCAGGACTGTGCCTGGAAATCGCCTAGGAAAGGGAATCTAATAAACACATTATGGTATCCAAATCAGTTCTTCCCAGCTACATGATCCTTTAGGGGAAAGGGAGCCAAGTGTCCTGGAGAAGGGGAAGTAATTGTGGATTACCCTCGTTTTTACTCCAGGGGACTGGTTTGGGTGGGTCAATACTGGCTGCCCACATCCCACTGCCAACTTTCCCAGTGGCTAAGAAATCTTCCTACCACCTTCATACTAAAACAGGTCTGTCAGTAATGCAAAGCTGCATCCCGCCTTGGAGAGGTCTTCCCATAGTCCAGCAACCCCTGGGTGTCAGAGGTGCCTGGTGCTACATTACAAACTAGCTCCAGTGGGAGGCCCTTGCACACGGGAAAAGCCCTCCTTTCCCATGAAAGGGAAAGAACTTAACCCCACAATGAACAGAAGCCATACACCTTTCCTAAAAATACTGAACCCACAGTGGGACAGTCACAACTTTTACTATTGAGCCAATCAGGTCTCAAGGAAATAACTGAGGAACTTAATTCGTCTGATTTGGCTTCATTTGGCTCTGTTAAATAATGCTCCCCTTGTAAGCTCCATCTCTAACAAAGGTACCCATACCTTTCTGCTGGAACTGAAATATGTTGGGTGAGAAGCCACAGCTCCCCTGGGTTTGTAGCAGAGGCATCTAGAAGGCAGAATGAAAAACCTGTTGGCCAAAGGGGCAGGACTGACTTCCTCTGTGGAACTGAAGGCCTAGGGCCAGCTGAGGGCAAGGCCTGTGTGGAGGCCAGGAGCCATGTAGAGTGCACTCCATGGTCCCAGGCTGGCCAAAGACTCAGCTAGGACATGAGGCTGGCTCCTCGGGAAGCTGCCGTCGAGGTGGGATAGGAGGGCTTGGGAGGGTCTTTTGCAGCAGGTTGGCAGGAAGGAGGCTAAAGCCAGAGCAGGCCGAGGGTGTGCAGCTGGTTAATGCAATATACACTATGTACAAACTGGTTAATCAGTCCGCTCGGCTGGCAGCGTCCTCACCAGGTCCAGGCGCCTCAGCAGGGAGATGGGCACCAGTGGGGAAGGGCAGGCTCGTCCAACACCTTCTTGGCACTCAAAGGGAAAGGGGGAGGAAATGCCGATGGCGCCTCCCGATACAAAAAAACGTGGAGAGAATTCTTTAAATAACGGCACTAAACTGAGACTGTCCCCCGAGGAGCCTGGCAGGGCCTCGGGCTAGGGAGGGTGCAGTGCAGTCTCTGCAGTGGGCTGGGGCATTAGCAGCAACGTTTCTTTCGTTTACTGTTTTTCGTAAGCTTCACCACATCGTTCTGTTGCTGCTGCTGCTGTTTTGCCAAGTTGTCTTTCTTTGCTCGTAGAACCAGCTCTGTGATACAGTTGAACATCTGGAGAGAGAACGGGACAGCTGGCCTGAGACCCAATGCAGAGCCCCTGCTGGCCAGCACAGCCACCTTCCCAGGCCATGTTCTATTTCTCCATCAACTGAATGTAGCCAGCCTCCCTCTGCCTCCCCAGTGCTAGGGACACACGTGTGTACTGTGTGCCTTCTAAACACACTAGGGCATCAGTTCTCAACTTTCCTAATACTTTGACCCTTTAATACAGTTCCTCATGTTGTAATGATCCCAACCGTAAAATTTTTGTTTTTACTTCAAACTCTAATTTTGATACTTTTATGAATCATAATGTAAATATCTGATACACGACCCCTGTGAAAGGGGTCTTTTTACCCACAGGTTAAGAACTGCTGCTTTAGGGGGAAGTAGTGGAGTTAAAGGTTAAAAAGGAATGCTGAAAGGCCATAGCTTTATGGGGGTCATGTGAGTACAGTACCCACAGAAGCTAGAGTAAGCTCCCCTGGAGCTGGACAGCTGTGCCTGGCATTGGTGCTTGGAACTCAAGTTGGGCCTTCTCTGGGAGCACAGTGTTATCACTAAGCCATCTTTCCAGCCCTCTTTAATACAGAGGAAGAACCCTGTGACAAGACAAAAAAAGTATGTTGCTCTGCATGTAGACAGCAAAGGCTGTCTCTAAACCTTTCCCTGACTACCAGTGTCCTAAGGTACCATCAAGCCACAGGCATAAAGCTGAACCAAGAGCTCAGATGTCAGAAGCAGAGGTGAGATGACTCAGTATAAGAGCATGGACTGTGCCATCATGTGGACTAGGGTCTAGACTCTCTTCTGAATCCTGCACATTCAAACTGCATACACTCACACACAAAGCTTTTTTACAAAGAGCTGGGCTTTAACATCTCCATCTACTGAGCAACCACAACTCACGTGGCCCTCACTCCCTGTGTACAGATAAACAAATAAATTACCAACAGGTACGTCTCAGACATGGGGCCTGGCCTGGCTCTGAGAGCCTCTGTTTCCAGTGTAGTGGGAACCCAATTTCTCTGGCACCTCAAGACTCCTCTGGGGCCAGTGAGTGAGCCAAGTGGGGCTTGTGGCAAAGCTCTAGCTTTTCTCACTCAGAATCACAGCTGCTCTCAGGTATTGCTACAAGTGAAGAAGGCCTGAGGGGGATGGGGGACAGGACATGGATGACTCCATCCACAAACTCCAGGAACCTCTCAGGTACCCACTTGAGCTCAATAAGCAGGAAAGCTAGCAACCAAGAGGGATGGGGGGCGGGTAATGATGGGATCAAGAGAGGGTCAACAGGAAGCAGGTGGAACAGAAACTGCATGGCTTTGTGGTGGTGGGAAAGATCTGAGCTTGATACCATCTCTCAACTTGTTGATTCTTAAGGCTGTGCAGTAGGAGGAGTTTTAGTTTTCCTCCACAAAATATGGGATCCTCCCTTAGAGGACAGCTGAACTAAGACCAGACTTTTAAAAGGCCCACACAACAGCAGCCAACTGTGGGCATTAAATAACTGTTGGTCATTTAGATGCCTGAGCAGGCCTGGAGTGGGGAGAGGTCTGTGGGAGAGAAGTGAGGTCAGCTGAAAGCTCATGGGTCCTTACCTGCCCCTCTGCCTGGACAGCAGGCAGAGCTTACCTCTTCCACGTTGACATTCTCCTTGGCACTGGTCTCAAAGAGCTGGATCCCCATCTGCCCAGCAAATTTGTAGGCATCTTCTGTCTCTACCACCTTCCGCTCTGGGTCGTCATTCTTATTGCCCACTTTAAGACAAAGCACAGTCAGCCACTTGCAAGAAGCACCAACTGCTGCTCTCCCACTCTCCCACCATCCCTCCCCTTGGGATCCAGCCTCACCTAATATTCGGCACACATCGTCACAGTTCTGGTTGATTTCATGAAGCCATCGCTTGACATTGACAAAGGACTCGGCACTAGTGACGTCGTAAACCACAATGACCCCATGGGTCCCCCGATAATACCTGTAGGGCCAAGATGTGCATCAGGGCTTTGGCTTAGGACAGAGAAGCTGCTTCCTGGGACCCTCTTGCCATAGCAGGACAGTAGCTGGGGAAGGTGACGGTGCCCAGGGCCAAGCCCTGCATCCAACCTTGACCACCAGCCAGAGCCATACCCGACCAGCAGGACAGCACTGGCTTCTCAGGCCTGTCCCTGGCAGCAGTGGTGGAGCCTGGAAACAGCCTGAGGTGGACCAGGTCTTTAGAGTCACCCTAGGTGACTGAGTATACCACCAGCTGGAAACTTCTCTGAAGTTCTCCTTTTATTTTTAGAATGGAGGCAGTTTATATCTGACATCATGTTATCACCATCCTGCTTTAAACATTCACACTCTCTCAAATCTCGGTAGTAAAATGTCATTTCTAGAGGCTGCACCTTACAAGAAGCTCTGGCAAAGTGTGCCCCTTTCCCATGGCGAGCAGGTGACACTTCTTTACCTGCTCTTGGCTTACTGTAAGGGAGAATGCAGGAGCTACACAGGCCTCCAGAAGCAGTAGGAATGATTCACTAAACCTGCAGACCTCAAACCAGCCAAAAGGCCTGTCTGGAAGGAAGGAGAGGGCCGTCATTCCCCTGTGAACATCTGGTACCCAGAAAGCCAGACAGCACCAACCCTGAAGCACAGTGCCAGAGGCCAAGCAATACCTTTGGCCCCATTCTATATAACTGCCCAGGGTGTGTGAGCCTAATCTCTAAAACCACCTATTCTTGATCACTAAGGTCTTAGAACACTGAGACTACAAACTTCCCAGCCAGCTCCACTGAACAGCTCTTCCCCAGTGTGGGTTCCAAGATGGCTACACCAGGATCCACAGCCAGACTGGTAAGGGGCACTCAGCTATCTAGTCACCTCTCTGTAGTTAAAACCAGTCTGAGGACAAAGGTCAAGCCTGGTTCCATCTCTGAAAACTGTGGACTCTGGAAAGGTTACTTGAGCTTCCTGAACTATAAAATAGGGTGCTAGTACAAACTTCTGAGGGTGGTTGTGAGGAAGAAGAGATAACAGATGCCACCCAAAGCTGGAGGGAGGCAGTGCAAAGACAGTGCTGGGTGCTCTTCACTATCAGCACTAGTGTTCTTCCACAGCAATCTGGAGTCCCAGAGGAAGTTGGCAGAACCAAGAGTGGGTGGGCAGGGCAAGGCAACTCCAAGGGTAGAACACCAGGGCCCTGCTGTACAGTTGCCTGAGCATCTGTCCACCTGTCAGACACAGGAGAGCCCTCCCAGGACAGCATATTCTGTCTACCAACTCTTTCCAAGGCTTCTTGGCTTTGAGAGAGCCTGGCAGTTCCACTGTCTCAGCTCAGGACCCTCAACTAACCTTGCCTTGGTCCCCTAGCAAACTGCTACCCTGAGAAATAGCTCAACACACAAGCACAGCTTAGTGGATGCCTCTAAGGACAGGTATAGGAGCCCCATGGACAGAAGCCCATTCCTGCAGCGGAATGCCTCTGGTAAGTTTCCTTTGATGAAGACACCAAGAAATGGCACACCACTGCCCTAGCTCCTGCCAACCCCATTCCAGGAAAGCTTTGCACAGGGAAGAGCCTAGGCTAGGGCAAGGGTGACACCAGGTCTCACATCCACTGCCTTACTCATCTGACAGTCACTTAGTGTGTGGCCAGCTGTAGCCTCAGCACCCACAACTATTTCCTAGGCCAGTGCAAGGCTTCCCCCTTCTCACTTCTCCCCCCTTCCTCCCTAGCCACCCCTGAGGAACGGTTAAGACTGGAGGATAGCCCCAGGATACAGACATTTTCACTCCTACATACCTCCAAAACATTCAACTGTCTCAATATCCTCTGCTCTTCACCAGCCACTGTCACAGAGTGGTTAATCTCTCCATGGCCCCTGGCAGGCCCTGAAGTACCTTCTGCTTCAGAACAGGGCAAGCCTAAGAGCCCAATGGTTTCCCCAGACATCACCTCTGCATCACTTCCTCTCACACAGTGACATTTCTACCACACTATCTGTATTCAACACTGGTGTCACTCAACTTCATGCAAACATCCTAGGCCATAGCAATCATATGCACCACAGACACATCCCAACCCAACCCTCAGTAGAGTAGCCCTTTGCTTCCTCTGCCACACTCACATCCTCAGAGGATACCGAGGCCCAGAATGGCCAACTGTGCTTCTGTGACAGAATTGGGAGACATTCTACTAAAACCCAGAACTGTTACACAGGAAGGCCTGGGATGTGTCCACAGAGAACAATCCGCTTTGCATGTACTACAACAGGGAGCCCACTTCTCAGAAGCACCTTTAGCTGGGAGAGGTGGTTCATGTCTTTAATCCCTGCAGCAACAAGTAGATATCTGTGAGCCTGAGGGCAACTATGGGTACAATAGTGAGACCCTGTCTCAAAAACATAAACATAGACATGTCTTCATCTGTGAAATGGGGTGAGAGCAGCAAAGCACACAGAAAGCCAGAAGTTATCCATGAAAAGGCCACAAAAGGAACCCTGGACTCAAGCCTTAGCACTAAGGCAAATCCTAAACAGAAATCTCTGGGACACAGGCACAGGCGTTAGGCAGCATGCCCAAGAGCACACACAACAGAAATTTAAATTCCACACTTTCACAAACACCTAAGAACCACATCTCTACAGGACTCAATGAAGTGGTTTCTTTCTGTGGGCAGCTGAGTTCTGACATGGTAGACAACGGACTTCCCAGCTAACAGATTGGAGATAGAGTAAAGGGCCTATACACCTATAGTCTTCCAGGCCTCCAGAGAGAGGCATCTCTTGAGGAATCTGGGTGGATGACCTGAGACTGCACAGACCTGGCACCTACCAAGAACTGTCAGTGGCTCACTGGGCACCAGGGAAGGACTTGTCACTAATACCCAGTGAGGCAAATATTGCTGCTATTGCCACTTGAAGAGAAAGGAGCTGCCAGCAGATAAAACTGAATGCCCATGAGGAGGGTTCACAGTTCACAGATAACCGGGCCAGGTGCTCAGCAAGTCCATGTCCCTAGCCCTGCCGGCTACCATAGCACACCATGGCCTTCTCTTGTCTCTTCAGGAAGGGAAGGCACAGCTACCACTACCCACTGAGGCCAGGCCAGCAATCACCTCAGCATCACTTCCTCTCACACAGTGACATTTCTACCACACTGGTGTCACTCAACTTCGTGCAAACATCCATGAAGGGGTTCAAAGGACTCACGTAGAGGTGATGGTGCGGAAGCGCTCTTGCCCTGCCGTGTCCCAGATCTGTAGCTTCACCTTCTCCCCATTGATCTCCACAGTCCGAATCTTGAAGTCCACTCCAATTGTGGTGATGTAGCTGCCTGCATGAATGCAGCCCATTACTCAGGGTAGGGAGCCCTTTAGTCCTCAAAGCCCACCCTACCCTACTGTATGTGCCCTACAGTCAAGGCCCTAAGGACAGAGCCCTGTACAAAGAAAGCTGCTCTAACAGGCCCACAGTGCATATAAGACAGGATACAGTGACACAAATTAAGAAAAATTCAGAAATGAGAAATTATTGGCGAAATAGAGGTGGGCTTTACTGGAAAAGCAAGCTAAGGACATATCAGCTGTGACATGAGAATACAGCACACCTATTCACCCTGGGTTTCTCTGTTTTTTTTGGGGGGGGGGGAGAGACCCATCAAATTGACTAAGAGGACCCAACACTGCACCTTCCTTGGGAGACGGTGAGTTTGGGGGTCTATGGTGCTGAGCCCCAGGTGGGAGGTGAATAAGGAGTCAGGGTCAGTCCTCCAGGCCTTTGTGCTACTGCTGGGAATTTGTACTGTTTTGTGTGTGTGACAGTGGGGCAATGAGTTTTCACCAGGGCACAAGATGCTTTTGAAATGGTTCTAGGACATCCATGTAGAAGATGCAATGAAGAGAGCTGCCGACTTCCATGATCCAGTATGGGGCAGGCTTACAAACTCCTGCCTGAAAGCATGGCTATCATTCCATCCGAAACATAGAAAGAACTCTTTCAAAAGACAGACACAGATGACCATGTGAATGAAGTATGGCAAGAACATGGGAAAGGGCAAAGTTCAAGGTGAGGTGGAGTGCCAGCCCACATCAGGACAAGCACCCTGGTACCTCTAGGTCCAGCAGCTCCTTACACATAAGCAAATAAAACAGAGTTAACACACAACACAAGAAGAAAACTAGAAACAGGTTCTGAAGACCAGTGGTTTTCACTCAGTGTGGCTTTGTTCCCCGGAGACAATTTTGGTTGTCACAGTACAACTGGCATCTAGTGGGTATATCTGGCCCAGAGACACTGCTCCACACCCCAGCAGAGGGCCTGGTTCAATTCCCAGCACCCACTTTGAAAGTCCCAGACACACATGCAAATAAAACACCCAGATACAGTTAGAGAAAAAGAGCTGACAGAAGGAGCGTGAATGGGACCTGGTGATGTGGCTCAAATGGGTAAAGGCGCTCGCTGCTAAGCATGATGACCTGAGTTCAGTCCCTCAGTATGGAAGGGATGAACCAGTTCCCAAATGTCCTCTGACCTACACATATAACATGGTGTGGTGGTTTGAGTAAGAATGGCCCCACAGGCTCATAGATCTGCACGCTTACTCACCAGGGAGTGGAACTGCTTGAAAGGACTTCAAGGATTAGGAGGCATGGCCTTGTTGGAGGAAGTGTCACTGGGAGCTGAAAAGCCCACACCGGGCCTTATGCTCACTCATGCTCCATCTCTGCCTCTACTTGTGGATCAGGATGTAGTTTTCAACTACTGTTCCAGAACAATGCAGCCACCATGGTCCCTGCCGTAGTAATAGACTGATCCTCCAAAGTTGTAAGCTAAGCCTCCAATTAAATATGTTCTTTCATAAAAGCTGCAATGAATATGATGTCTCTTCATGGCAGAATAGTAATTAAGACACATGGCATGTCCCCTTTGCCCTCAGCTTTAGTCAAATAAGAGTTTTTTGTTTCTCTGTGTAGCCCTGGCTGTTCTCAACTCACTCTGTAGACCAGGCTGGCCTAGAACTCACAAAGATCTGCCTGTGTCTGCCTCCCAAGTGCTGGGATTAAAGGTGTGCACCACCTGGTGTAAATAAAAGGTTTTTAAAAGGCAACTTGGCAGTATGAAGTGAAGATTAAACTCCCTTAGACCCTGTGACCTAGTAACCTCAGTTCTGTGTATACAAGAAGAAACAATGTATCCTAGAAATGCAGCCAGAAGCCACATGACCTGAGTGGTATTAGTGAAGGTAAGTGCATCCAGACATAAGCGACCTCTTCAGTCATTACAATACAGAAAAAAAGGGCTGGGTATACTGCATATATGCCTTTAATCCCATGCCTCAGTAAGTGGATCTCTGTGAGTTCAAGGCCAATCTGCTCTACATAGTAAGTTCCAGGCCAAGACAGAGATCCATAGGGAGACACCATTTGAAAACAATCAGAACCAGAGTGGGAGTCTGTGGATAGCAAAGCTGAAGAATATTTCTGAATAGCAGGTGGGGTCAGAAAACAACATCACCCCACCCACACCCTGAATACAGGCTCAAGGGCAGCAGAGGGACAACTGTCATTCTTAATGTTATGGCATCTTCCTATTAGACATGTACTATCTAGTAAGACTTTAAACTCCTAAATGTGGACCACAAATAGACCTTCAGTAGGTAAGTGAAGAACAGCAGGACTTCCTCACCTAAGCGTCCCACCCTAGTTTCCCTGCATCCAACAACCTAAATGATAAAGTCTCCTGCATCAGACAGAAGCAGGTGAGTTCTGGATAAGAGATTTTAAAACCAAAGCACCCCAACAGCACCCATGGAGGACTCACCTGAGAAGGTGTTGTCTGCAAATCGTAACAGCAAACTGCTCTTGCCCACACCTGCAAGAGAGAATATATGGAGATGAGCAGGTGGGAGCAGCCTCCCTTTAGCCCATCCTTCCTAAGAAGCCAAGTGGGGCCAGAACTCTTCAAGGCCGACCTATCTCCCTACACACCAAGAGCATCTCTTCTTGTCAATCGCCAACCTTTTCTCTCATCCTCATGTCAGACAAGCTGCTCTCAGATCCTCTGGGAGACATGACAGAGTCTCAGCCCAGGCCCTGTCCTGAGGGCAACAGAGACAAGAGGAAGGTCAGCCAAATGAGACCAGTCCAACTGCATCCTCAACAAGGTCCTCAGAAAACTTCATGCCACTTCAGTTTGTAAGAAAATAGAAAGAAGGGCCCTTAATATTATCAGGGTTCTGCATGTGAAGAAAAAGGCCCATATGACCAAAACAACTACCCCTCACTGAGTCAGTATGGCTGAATGAGTGAAACAGAGGTGCTGTGGGATATCTGTACGCCTGTGAAGATACATTGCTCTCACTGGTTTAATAAAAAGAGCTGAATGGCTAAGAGCTAGGCAGGAGGTATAAGCAGGACTTCCGGGTAGAGGGAGAGGAAGTAGGAAGAGGAATCTAGATAACAGCTGGTGTGGAGGAAGCAGGATGAACAGTACAGAGAGATGAGGTATTGAGACACACAATGGAACATAGATTTAAAAGTATAGGTTAATTTAAGTTATAACAACTATTTAGGAACAAACCCTAAGCTAAAGCCAAGATTTCATAATAATCTCCATGTCATTATTTGTGAGTTGGCAGCCCAAAGAAAAACCCATCTACACAGAGAGTCTGCTGAACACCTAACTGGCTATCACCCCATGAGTGCTTGACACAGCAGCTCCTGGCTATGTCTTAAGAACCTGGCTTCCCCTTGACTTCCACACATGGCTCAGATTGGCCAGTGCACCCACCTGCCTCCATTACCCAAAAACGGATACATCAATCAACCTTAGAAAAAAAGATTAACATACACTCATGGCAGCTCATGATGCTCTCAGAATTCCAACCGTGTCTTCTCAGATGAAGAAACTAGGGCCTGAAGAATTAGCAGCTGACCTAAGATGCCTCCAAAGGTCAGACACAGATCCAAACTCAGGCCTGTCAGCACTTCTGGACACCTCTGCTGGTGTCCTGCTGGGTGGGCTTATTTGCTTACTCCTTCCCTCTTTCCTCTATTTTTTTGGGGGGGGTGGTGGGGTGAGGACAGAATATCACATAGCCCAGGCCGGACTTGAACTCACTATATAGTGAGTGGCCTTGAATCCAATTCTTCTGCCTCTACCTTCCAAATGCTGGGGTTATTGCTATGGGAAGGCCTTTCTGTAAGCTGTGAATATGTGTTGCTACCATTTATAAAGAAGCTGCTATAGCCTGTGGCAAGACAGGTTATAGCCAGTTGAGAAATCCAAACAAAGATACAGGGGGGAAAGGGGCAGAGAAGCAAGATGTGAAAGTACCAGTAAGCTACCAGCCACATGGCAATACACAGACTAATAGAAATGGGTTAATTTAAGGTGCAAGAGCTAGCTAGTAATGGCCTGAGCCATAGACAACACAGTTTGTAATTAATATAAGCCTCTGTGTGTTTATTTGGGACCAAGTGGCTGTGGGACACAGAAATTTCTGGCTACAGGTTATAGGTGTGCTGGGGATTGAACCCAGGACTTTGTGCATGTGAGGCAAACACTCTACCACCTGAACTATATTCCTATCCCTTGATGGGGGCACTTTCAGCTATTTAGTAGAAATGCAAATTACTTCAGTTTCTTTGAAAAGCAATTTGACAATACCAAGAAAAATTTAAACCACCCAGACAGTGTGACCTAGTACCTCACTTCTGTGGAACTGCTGCACAAGCATGAACAACATACCCCAGCAATGAAGCATGACTTAAAACAGAAGCATCCAGAAGCCATGCACTCAGAGCATGTTAGTGGATGTCAGCCCACCATTCTCTCACATCTTTTTCAGGAACAAAGTGATCCCCCAGTTCCTACACCCATCCATTCTGTTCCGCTCGAACAGAAATGTCTTCAAATGTACCAGACCCTAACCTAGAACCCCACAAATGTCCTGTGAAAGAAATTTTAAGTATATGTGCCTATCATGAGAAACCAACAGTTTGACTCCAATTCTCAAAGATAGCATTGCTCCACACTCAGCCCTCAATTAACCAAGGTTGCAATCCATTATTGTAGACTGAGCTATACAGTCGTTTCCCTAACCTAACCCCAGACATCCTCACCAGGCCATCTCCGGTGAGCAAGTAGGCAGGGACACCCAGAAGAACTTGCTTCTCTGAGTACACCTGGGTCCTACCTTCCCAAAGAGAGTCTGAGGGAGACCTGGTCCTGAGCACACAGCTGAAGCATCCAGGCACCTGTTGCTTAGCCCTCAAGCTTACAATGCTCTTGCTCAGCACCACTTCCTCATTGTTCTGCCATGAGGCTTCCTGCTAAACCCAAGGAGAGCTCAAGTTCTGGGCTGGTCCTCATGGTGTTCTGCCTGATACTAAACTAACACCCCACTGGCCCTGTGGCCTCCTCTGCTTCCTCCTGAAGTCTTCTAGGTCCAGCTTACTCAGCTAAAAGCTCATGTCTGGCTACTAAGCAGGGAGTTCCCTAAGCACTAAGGACCTAGACTTCACCTCTTTCACCCTATGCACTCATTCAGTGCTGTGAACTGAGCCCAGCTCTTAATAGCTACCAACTAAACACCCTCCACAAACTGCCTGGGAACAAATAACAGTCTCAGTGAAAGCCATGGAATGTTGTGCTATTACAGCAACATTGTCAGGTGTCATAAAGTAGCTTTCGAACTTTAGGGGCAGAAGACAGAATCCTTTTTCTTTTTTCCCTTAGAGTATGGCTGGCCTGGAACTCTCCAATGTAGATCAATCTGGCTTTAGATTCACAGAGAGCCACCTGCCTGTGCCTCCCAAGTGCTGGGATTAAAGATGTGCAATACTATACCCGGCATAATCATCATCCAAATATCACATCAGTAATAGACAAGGGAGAGGTAGGTACCATTTGCAGTAATGGCAAGGACCTGGAATATCCTTGGCTGCAGAAAAACTACTAGTCACAACAGAGTCGGCTACCATAGGCCCAATACCAACCAGCACTGCTCTTACTGGGAGGAACAGAAACCAAGACATGCCACCTCCCGAATATCCCAGCTGCTATATCTACCCTGCAGATGTACCCAACAAAGAAATGCAGGAACATACTTTCTCACCAGGCAATGCTTTCTTCTAGCCGCCCAGTACTACGGTCTGCTATCCTGCAAGAGGCACAGGCCTCAGCACACTTGTTGCCTCTTGACAGGCAAGCAATGCTCCACTTGGCTAGCCTGGCTGTTACCCCCCTCCTCTGTATGCTACTTTGAGCCTTCACCTCAGCTCTGTCCCACTGCTTCCCTCTTAGACCCATCAATTTTCTTTGCTTCAACACCAGAATCAAGTAAAGTGATATCAATTTAATCTGCTCAGTGACCACCTTCTGTGTAACCTCAGACAGGCCATGCCTACTTCCAGTCTACTCATCTGTTCAAGGTCTTAACTAGGTCTCTGATGGCACACTAGCCCCCAGGTCCTAAGAATGAGGTGATGGGCATCAGTTATAAACCAAAACCAGTGTCAGAACATCTGAGAAAAAAGTAGTAGATAATCTCAGGTACAAAGAAAAGATGCCCAAACCCAAGGAATATATTCCAGAAATGTGGCCAAGTGGGAATGAGGACTTTAGGTTTATAAAGCAGTCAGCATCATTGATGACCGACCGCTTGCCAGCCCAACACCTCCTGCTCTCTCTCACAAGTGCTAACAGATGAGCACTGACTCCCAGCTTTGCTTCTGAAAGCTGTGTGATTTGGGGCAAGTCAGACAGCTTCTCTAGCCTTAGTTTCCTTATTTGACAAACCACAGAGGCCATGGGTGAGAATCAGATGAGAAAGTGTCTGTGAATCACTTGGTACACCAAGAAATACACACTCACGGGGCCCAGGGCAGGCAGGTGGTGATGTCAGACACCCTGCTCGGCTGCTCAGCTTATTTTGAACTCACCTGGCTACCATCTCCCAGTTTCCTAAGTGTTCAGGTGTGGTGTGTCAGCTCAATGTCAGGGAGAAATCAAACAGTAATGTGTCTCCCTCCTCTCCATCGCCCAGGCCTACACCCTCACCCTGACTAAGGAGTCTCCCACACATGACTTCTGAGCAAAAGAGATCAATACCCCATGTATAACACACTGTAAGAAAGCAAGCCAAACATCACAAAACCATCTCCTGGGCTTCACAGGAAGGCCAACAAGCTGTGTCTTCTTGCTGAGTTTAACCCTTTCAATGATATTAACACTGAGAAAGGGTAAAGACCTCGACCACAGCAGGGTGACTAACAAAGAGATCACCATAACATCAGCTACTCAGAACCAAGACCGGAAAAGAAAGCAAATGCTCAGAGTTCAGAGGAATGCCATATCCAAGCTCAAGTTTACATACGTTGGTTGGTAAGTTTCAAACTACAACCAATCAGTCTTCCACTTTTCTAACTCCACTCCCAGACGCAGTTACTCTCCCACCTCACCGATTAGGCCCTAACTTTTCTTGACATGTTCCCTCTAGCAGCAACCACTGAAACTTCAGCCATCTTCCACCTGATGTAAACCACATCCAACACACCTTCACCAGTGAGACCAAAACCCACTTACTTCCATGACCCATCTATGACACTGCCACCCAACAATCCTACATCTGAATCTCAGGGAACTTGGTGCTCTATTTCCTTAATGATCCACAGGCTCTACCACCAACTTGGCCATCTCAAGTCACATGACCCACACTCAACCGAAGTCTAAAGTATAGATTTGGCTGCTTCCTCCCTCCGAGACATCATATGGCCCTAGCACCTCAAACTACACTCCCATACACACTCTGAGACCTGTTTCCCTAAACTCAATGTCACCTGGTCAGTCACCTGCCATACTCCAAACATCTCTAAAATGTTTCACCCTTGGCCAGAAACCAGTCTGACTTTCCTACGGCTGCCCAGTGTTCATTCACTAAACAAATGCATTTTAAGCACTGGGTACCAGAAGTTGCTCTATGAGTCAGAAATAGAGCAGTAAGGAAAGGAGTGTGTGTATGCAGACAAAGAACTTAAAATACTTGGAAGAAGCATACTGGCTCTCCCTTTGGTATTACAATAAGGTAACAGCAAACACAGCCCACCCACTGTGTGCCATGTTCTGTTCCCATGACTGAGTGCTAACATCAGCCCCATCAGGCAGATCTACTACTACTCCATTCTATAGATGACCAACCAAAGACTTAGTAACGATTCTGCAGGAATGCACTTATGGCTTTACCTGCCGCACCTCATTCAAAAGCACAGCAACATGGAGACACAGGTCCTGGAAACACACCCATTTTACAGAGGCTCAGTCTTCACAGGTAGACTCACGCTGACAGCACTAACAGTTACTTAGGGGCTACTTTACGTCGGGCCAAAGCGGTAAGCTCTTTCCCTACTTTAGCTCACCAAATAATCACAACGCTCAGTTTAACAAGTCCCCACTTCTCAGATGCAGGAACTGAGGCTCAGAAAGGTAAAACAACTTGCCCAAGGTCACAGAGTGAAAAAGCTTGCCTTCCCGGGACTCGAACCCAGGTCTCTCCAACTCCAGAGATCGCGCGACTTGACCAAGGTCACACGTGAGGCTGGAGCGAGCACCGGGGCGTGCATCCCGCGCGCTCCGCACCCTAGTCCGCCGAGGAGCAGCCTGGAGCCCCTGGCTGCACCCCTGGGGCCTGTGGCCGCCGAGCTCCCCGCCTCCCGCCCCGCGCGGGCCGCGCCTCCCCGCCCGCCCGCCCGCCCCGAGGCCCCCACGGGCCGCGCCCGGCAGGGCCCGCGCCGCCTCCAGCCCCTGCGGCCCTCACCGCTGTCGCCAATGATGAGCAGCTTGAAGAGGTGGTCGTAGTCCCGGGCCATGGCAGGCGGGGGCGGCGCGCGCTGGCGAGCGGGCGGGGTCGGTACTGGCCTCGGGATCCGCAGCTCCCTCCCGGCTGCTCCGGCAGCGGCGGATCCACTTCCCGAACAAACAGCCGGAACTGACAGAAACACCTCCCTCCGCTCCCCCCACCCTCCTCCTCCTCCTCCTCAACAGCCGCCGCCGGTGCCACCGCCTCCCTCCTTCCCGCCCCGCCCCACCACTGCGCAGGCGCGGCGGCTGGCCCCGCCTCTGCGCAGCCGCAGAGCTGGCCAGCCGCGCCCTCATCACGCACGCGCAGTGCGCACGCTCCCTAACCGGAGTCCCGGGTGAGCGCGGCTGCCGCGGTTCTGAGAACCGAGCCTTTTCGCTTCCCCGACGGAAGGGAGGCGATAGCCGGGTGCGGAGCTGCGTCCTGGAGGTCAGCGCTGGGCGGAAGTCGCCTCCGAGCCCCACGAACCCGGAAGTCCGATGCTCTTGGCCGAACGGGTAGCGATTCCGGATTCGGATCCGCTGGGAGCTCCCTGATCGCCTGCGCGGCCGCTCCTTTGGCCTCAGTTTCCCCTGGCTGAGGGAGTCTGGGGCGCCGGAACTCAGCTATACGCAATTCAGAACTAGCCTTAGGTTTTTCCAGTTTGGGTGGATGCCCACCTGCCCTACCCGGTGCGCTGCCACCGCCATCCTTTCTGCACATTTGCAGGGATTGCTCCATCCCTGTATCTTTGGCTTTCCCCGGCAGTTTCTCAAAGTAGCCCAGGGTGGCCCTAGGCCCTCCGAGTAGCCGGAGATATCCTTGAACTTTTGATCCTATTTGTACCTCCCGAGTCCAGTTTGATGTGGTGCTGAGACTCGAACCCAGGTCTTCGCACACTCTACGCAAGCACTCTGCCAGCTGAGCTTCACTTCCAGCCCCCTCGCCCTTTCTAGTCCTTTCCAGTCAAGCTCCTGTTGGGATACTGCTATGTTCTTTCAGTCTCCTAATCTTTCCCCATAATAAGCACTCCTGGTGTATTAAAAAAAAAAAAAAAAAAAAAAATACAGATGCCTACCGAATTCAAAGTTCAAATTAGTTTTTCTTCTGAACACATTAATGTTCTCGAATGGATACATGCTTTCCCACAAATTTCTGTGTGCATGTAAGTACACATGTATGTGCCTTGCACATGAGCAGTATACTTCTAATGATCATTTAACTGCCTTACAATGGTGCCCCGCCTGATCGTTGTAGTATTCCTTAACAACTCTGCTGCTAGTAGATTCGTGCAGTTCATAATTTTTTGCTATTCAAGGTATTTCAAGCAAAGTCCTTGAACAGCACATGGAATTGAGTCTCTGGGGCAAGTGTGATGTCAGATGAGCAGTCAGATGAACATGAGCCTGGAATGAACAGGTACCAGCTAAAGAGAGGCGCTGTCCCACGTGTCCTTGATTGAACTCCTCCTGGGTCTGGACAAGTTGATGCCATCCCTTTGGCCAGTAGCTTTAAGAAACAGAGAAAAGGGCTGGAGAGATGGTTCAGCAGTTAGGAGCACTGGCCACTCTTCCAGAGGACCCTGGTTAAATCCGCAGCACCCACATGATAGCTCACAACCATCTGTAAATCCAATTTCAAGATCTTTCATCTTCCAGCCTTGGCAGGCATTGCAGACTAGTGATATATAGACACACATATAACATTCATACACATAAAATAAAACCCCCAAAAGAGTTTAAAGGCAACAGATGGAAAGAAAGATTTCTTTGGCCATGGTAGTGCCAAAGTGCTTTAATCCAGCATCCAGGAGGCAAAGAGAGATGAACTCTGAGTTTGAGGCCAGCCTGGTCTACAGATAGAATTCCAGGACAGCCAGGGCTACACAGCTGTCTCGAAAAAAAGTCTTAAGTTAGACTTGATATAAGCAGCCCAGGTCTCCCCAGCCTGTGAAGCAGTAGATCAGTCACATCTGCATACCTCTCCCAGGTCAGGAAGGTTGCAGTTTCAATGCTAACTTTGAAGTCCTCCCCTGAAAAGCTTTTTGATGAGCCTTGTCACTGTCTCAGAACCTGTTTCCTCACAGAATATTATAGATGTGAGGCTGTGTGGCCAGTGCCTGATGCTAATCAGTCATTCTGCAGGGACTTTGAGCCATTTTCTGTTGTAGACTTTCAAAATTTCCAAGGCAGAGACCTGATGACACACAGCTGTTGGATACTCCAGGAAAGCAAAGTAGAATTGGCCACAGGGAGATGAGATTCCCAGTTTTGCCCCAAGTGTCATCTAGAACCCAATAGGTGCTAGCTATCCTTCCACTTATTCTATATTAAATGAGTTCTTACTATTGACTATACCCCATATTGTAGAGGATATTAAATCTTTTCCCTCCAAAAATTTACAGGCTGGGCAGAGCTCAGATCCACTCTTGAGGAATTAAAACCGAATGGTAGAATACAGTAGATGTCAAATCTCCACCTAGACTTCAGAAGACAAACTGCCACTGTTAGCAAAAGACTGATGGGAAAGATCCCAGCATAAAGATTTCAGGGTGACACCGGAACAGAGGTGGGCTTTAAATGTCAGCTGTATTTAGATAGAGGCCGTCTCAGGCTGTGAGAAGCATCGATTTTGGCTTGGGGGAATTCCCCGAGGCCAGGATATGCTTCTGGAACCCTGAAATAAGTCTCCCAGCAGCATGTTCTCTGAAAACATTCTCTCATATTCACTCAACGACATCAGAATGAAAAGAGCTGTTGTTCCATAATGTGTTGCACGTAAACCTCCTAGCTGATGAGGACTGCCTGCCCCTGGAAACCCCAACCCCCTTGTTCTGAGCTGCAGCTAGAGGAGCCCACAGCTCCTCTTTCAACCTTAGAAGCTGCAAGAGACAGCATGAGTTTCCTAGTGGAGAAGTCAGCTACAGACTCATGGCAGCGGCAGTGGTGGCAGCCAGATAGTGCTGCAGGGCTTGTGTGTGATGAACAGCAGGGAGCAGATAAATAAAATATAAAAATAAAATAAACAAGGCACACCTGACCAGACAGCTGCTTTGAAAACATCACCTTGCCTGTCAACTGAACTCATGCAGCAGATTCAATCGATTCATTAATTCAATAAATATATGTGTGCTTACTAGATGCACCCAGAAGTACAACACTGTCACCCACATGGTGGGGGAAACAAGTCAGTAATACAGCCATTAATGGGGGCTGCCAGTAGTTTACAGGCAGTTGCTCCTGCAGAGGACCAGGCTTGGTTCTCAGCAGCCACATAGCAGCCATAAATCAGGAGAATGGGAGCCTTCTACAGGCACCAGGCACAAAGACATACGTGCAAACCACTGGTGCTTATTTTTTTCAAGTAATCTCAAAACAATTTTAAATTTAAAAACAATTACTGGGGCCTACTTCATGCCTGATACTGGTCTATGAGCCAGGGATTTAGCGGTAAGCAAATTTCAAAAACCTACTTTGACAGTTTGGGACTATAAGCTGCAAGTCAGAAGAGAGAAGGATGGCAGATAAGGGGTTGGGAGCCAAGGAAGCTTGGAGTGGCAGGCCTCTCTGTTCTTCAACTTTGGCAGTGAGCAAAAAGCAGGTGGTAAGCAGGAAGGGAGATGACGACAATGTTCCAGGGCTAAGAGCTGCTAAGTGATCCAGGACTAGGAAGGAGGGTGGCCCCTTGAAGTCAGCAGGGCTGGGTTTGGGTCAGCACAGGAGAGGCCTGGACAGAGCCGTGATGTGACCTTGGGGAAATTCGGGGGCCATAGGCTGTGGTCATGTCAGGCTTTCTGTGGTACTGCAGAGAGATCCAAGGACTTTGTGCACACTAGACAGCAGCCCACCAGCTGAGCTACATCACCAAGCTGTGCTATTTTCTTCTGGTTACTACTATTATTTTATGCTTTTTTTTTTTTTTCAAGACAGGGTTTCCCTGTGTGGCCCTGGCTGTCTTGGAACCCACTTTGTAGACCAGGCTGGCCTCAGACTCAGAAGTCCATCTGCCTCTGCCTCTCGAGTACTGAGTTTAAAGGAATACTCTACCACCACCTAGCCAACTATTTTCTAATGAATACTTTTGTTCCGATTTCTAGAATTCAAGCATCTACAGGTTAGAGAGCATAATCAAGCATTCTTTGGAATCTTTGATAATTTTGAAATGTCCTGAGGCCAAGATGTATGAAAAAGGACGTGTCAGATGCCACCATACCCCAGCAGCCCACCTTCTTTGGGGTGGGAATCAAGTTGTAGGAAGGATCATGCACACACACTCTCAGGGGAGTAAGGCACTATTCTGAGAGACTTCCATGCATCAGTGGTTCTGTTACAATCTTAGGAGAAGCCACACTAGATGGGGTTTGGGGACTTGGTCTTGCACACTCAATTAGATCTCACCTGGAAATCCTGATGACAACAGTCCTTGAGCCAAGACAGGGGAGCCCCCTAACAGAACTCAGGGGGGCAGCTCAGAACCACCCAGGGAGCCCAGTTCTGCTTGGTCTGCAAAGCAGAACCTAGTCGCTCCAGAACCACATGCAAACCCTGGCGCTTTTGTTAAAAAAATCACAGATTATTTTTATGACTAGTACTAGGGCTTGGAGACTAAAGAATCAAATACAAGCTTCTTTCCCCAAATTCTGCCAGCTGGCTTCATGACCTTAAAGACTCCCCTTCCCATGGGTACCTCAGCTCTACTTTCTAAATAAGGAGCATGTGATATGTGGGAAGTGCCTGGTGGCCAGTCCCTTCCTGCCCTGTACTGGCAAAGGCACTCATCAACATTACAATTATATCTTCCAAATAATCTTAACAGCTTTTCAAACAATGGAGTCAAGAGACTGAAGGCAGGTTGAAAAAACATTATACTCACCTTGTGTCCCATCTTGCACAATGTTCGTATTGCTGTGAAGAGACATCATGACCACAGCAACTCTTATGAAAAGCATTTACTTGGGACTTGCTGAGTTTCAGAGGCTCAGTCCATTGCCATCATGGTGCAGAGCATGGTGGCACCCAGGCAGACATGGTAATGAAGTAACCAAGAGTTTTGCATCTAGATCCACAGGCAGCAGAAGAGACACTGGACCTGGCTTAGGCCCTTGAAGCTTTAAAGCCCACTCCTGGTGACACGTGTCCTCCAACAAGGCCACACCTCCCAATCCTTCTCAAGTAGTGCCACTCTCATGGCCAAGCATTCATATTATGAACCTACAGTGCTATATTCAAACCACCACCCTGACCCTTTCTTTCTCTGAGTCCTCTCTCTCACACTGTCTACACGAGAACCTCCTGTGTGCAGAGCACACCATTATCACTCAATGAGGATGACCTGTGGTGAGCACAGTACCACACCTGTTACAGAGCTGGAGGCCCAGCAGGACCGGGGATTAGAAGCTGACTGCAAAGCCCTATATGTCTGATGCACTGAACGGTAGGGCATTTCCTTCAGCATCAGAACTAGTCAGTTCCAATAGTTAGAACATGATACAACTAGTCCTTTCAGACTGGGCCCAGGCTCAGGGGCAGTTTGGCCTAGCACTGCAAAAAGCTAAAATCTGGGGATTTGAGAAAGAACTGTCAGTAAAGTGCCTGCTAACTAAACATAAGGTTTCCTAGGTGTGGCAGCTGGTGGCTATAATCTCTGCACTAGGGAAGTGGAGACAGGAGGATCCCTGGAGCTAACAGTCTAGCTGGATAACAAGACCTTCAAAGAGTAAGATGAAGACCAATCTATGAAGAAAACTGTGTGGCTTCCATGCCTATGTACACACACACACACACACACACACACACACACACACACACACACACACACACACACACACACACACACACACACACACACACACACACACACAAACTTGTATCTGCATATAGGCACATACATGTACATACCCCACCACAAAGTAAAATACCTCTCCCCTATTATTTTTTTTTTAATGATGGAATCTTACTCCATAGTTCCTATGAGCTTGAATTTACAGCATTTCACCTGCCCCAGGCACCTGAATTTAGGGTTATACTCAATTATAACTTACTGTTCTGTTTTGTAAAGACTTGAAGCAACTTGGAACAGCCTCATAGAACTACACACACACATACACACATACACACATACACACATACACACACACACACACACACACACACACACAAAAAAAAACCCACAAGCATTCTCCAAATGCCCACTTTATTTAAAAACTCCACCAGGAAAACATCTCCAAAGCTCCGCATAGCCCATGCGTCCCGGGGTTGTGAGCCCAGTAGAGAGGACTTGCATGCAAGGTTAGAGCTTAGGAGTGCCTCAGCCATGTCATAAGATTCCACTTTACAGATCTTGATACCTATTCCAGAGGCTCCGAGTTCAAAGGTTGGGAACACTTGGTCTAGACAGCTACCTCTTTGTGATCAAGGATATACCATTTTATCATTTTATCATTGATTTGGAGACCCTGCCCTCTCTGAAGACTTTCCCGGTCAGCACCCTGCAAATGAGGCGAGAAATTGCTCAGACTGCAGCTGAAGAAGCTAGGAAAAAACAGGGGTGGGTGGAGCCCTGAGCCAGTCATCCAGACCTGGGTCCTTTTTTGTTTCCTGTGAGTGCCAGAACAGGAAAGCTCTGGAAGTATTGTTCTGGAGTAAAAATGCTGAAGCCTAGCCCACCACAAGGGACTGCCATTTCTTAGCCATATAATGCTGGGCATGTGGCTACTGTGCCTCAATTTCCTCTGGCAAACAGTAGCAAGGGCTGGAGAGATGGTTCAGTGGTTAAGGGTTAATCACTGACTGCTCTTTCAAAGGACTCTGACTTGGTTCTCAGCATTCACACAGCGGCTCACAACCATCCGTAACTCCAGTGCCAGGGGACCTCTGTGGGCACCAGAAATGTGTGTAGTGTGCCGACATATATACAGGCAACACATACACATACGATTAAAAACAACCAGAGATCCTAGTCGACAGTGTGCTTCAATTAAATGCTGAGTGGTATATGACTGTACCTGGTAGCTAAAGGGGAGTGGAGAACATACTGAGTGTTTCCGAATTCCTCATTCTATAAATGAGGAACTGGGTATGAAGAGCTCCACTACTCTGTCAGACACTAAGCAGCTGCCCAGCAAGCAGGACAAATAGTTTTTTGCTCCTAGGAGCCAAGCTCCACTTCCTCCAGACAGGTCCTTTTGTCCAGCCCACTGCTGTGTTGTGACAATCCTTAGCCATTGACTTCCTGAGAGCTTTCACCCGCCCAGCAGACCAGAGGAATGCAATTCAGCATGCCACAAAAGCCTTGAGTCATGTCTGTGACAACCTCCAACCATCTATTCTGAAATCAGTGCTCATCTTCCTCCGGTTTCTGGAACTGGAAGTTGTTTTTCCTTCAGATTCTGCTAACGGGGTGTCCCCCACCCTCTGCACATCAGGTCACCCTCCCAGCTGGGGTGGATGTAACCCAAGCTGGTGGAGGAAACACTGAAGACAACTGCTGTGTGGAAGAGGCTTCTGGGCTGTGCACCTCACTACATCGCCTGGGAAAGGTGAGTGCAGACAGCTTGCTTGACAGATGTCCTAGGCAGCTGGGAGGAAGGACACTGGACCATCTAAATCCCAGTTGCCATGGATACTAAAAGCTGAAACCATTGGCTGCTGGGCTATGGGGACTGACTCAGCTGACCTCTCAAGGTCCCTTCCAGCCCTAGGATTCTACAGTTACCCCCAGGCAGATGACACCGGGTCTGCTGTGAAATAAGAAGTTCATTTCATATGACGCTCAGGAATAAAGATTCCACCAGACATGCCCTAGAGGTCACTTTGTCTTAAAAATCAGTCAAAAGCCCATTTTCTACATCTGCTACACTGTTAGTTGTGACACTGGCCTTTTTTGGGGGGGAGGGGGGATATGCAAGGCAGGGTTTCTCTATGCTGTCCTGAAACTCACTCTGTAGCCTAGGTTGGCCTTGAACTCACAGAGATCCACCTGCCTCCAGAGGCCAGACACACTGGTCTTTTCTTTATTTTCTAAGATAGGGTCTGATGTAGCCAAGCTAGCCTTAACTATGTTACTGATGATGATATCCCCTATACCAAGTTCTCCTGCCTAAATGCTGGCATCATAATCACTACTGCCTCAAAGCTCAGCACTGGCCAGTAATTTTGATAAAGGTTATTTCACATTGGGACCAGGAAAGTTTACATCACTAGGGGACGTTGTTTAAACCTTCTAGGAATTAGGAGGAAGTCATTCATAAATGAGGCACAGGCAGATACTGAACTGTAGCTCTGGTTCCTCTTGCAGGATCCTGGGCCTTAGGAACATTGCTCCACAGAGGGGATCACTGTCCCTACAAACTGCCCACCACTTCGCTTTCCCATCAGGACAGAGTTAGGAAGTAGTCACTCAGCCCCTGGTTTCCCCCACACTGAGCAAGATCTTGGGCCTACCTGTGCACTGAGCCTGGGCAGAGAAGCCAGTGGATGAAACTCAGGGCAGGGAAGGGCTGAAAAACAGAACAAGACTCATACTTTCAACAGGAGCATCAAACATACCTTATTCTTGATGCAGAAAGCTTCATGTGTAATGGATGTTTGAAGATAATAAAAAATCTGCTTCTTGTCTGGGGAGGTGGCACACATCTTTATCCCAGCACTGGGTGGGAGACAGAGACTGGTGGATCTCTGAGTTAAAGCCCAGCGTGGACTACACAGAGAGATAATTTGTCTCAAATGATAACAAAACACCTGCTTCATTTAGATGAAATCAAAGCCTTTATTAAACACCCCTCCTTTGAATGGCCTACACCCTACACCCCAGACCTAGAATTGGGGAGGTGGGCGGGCATCACCTTCTCCAGACATGTCAGTTTCAATCAGGCTGCACAAAAAGCCTAGGCGCAGCATCCGGCAAGGCTCTGCAGCTCTGCGCCCACTGAGGCCTGGCCAGACACTGAGAGCTCAAGCTCCCGGCCATGGCGAGCCAGGCCCCCAAGCTGCCACTCTGAGGTTATGAGCGTGCTTTTCTTTCTCTTCTCCAAAGATAAGGGGATGAGACGGAGGAGGCAATTTTCAGCTGTGTGTGGGTTTGATTTAAGGCTTTGGCTCTGGTCGGTTGATATACTAAAATACTTTCTGGGAACACCATCTCCTGAGCTCCCCCTTGGAATAAACGTATTTTCAAAAATGAAAACAGTGAACAAAGATGTGGAGCGGAGCTTCTGCAGGCCTGGCCTGTCACGTCAGGATGGTGTCATCCACCTGCTCTGTGGAGTCGGCCTGGCTGGCCAGCTTCTTAAGCGACCTTCGGTTGCATTCACTTAATGCCTCCAAGCTGGCCACGTCCAGGATCTTGGAGAGAGACTGCAAAGAAGGATGAGAGGACACAGTCAGAACACAGCCCATGGTAGAGGCCAAGCTGAGGCCGAGAGCCACTGAGGCAGAACCTAGCAGCATAAGGGCTTTGAGTAGACCAGATCAAGTCAGAGAAAATCTCCTCATGCCTTTCCTAAGCTGGGGAGGGAACACAGGCTGCAGCTTTCTATTCCATAGAGGCTGCTGAGGGAGGGGCAAAGGGCACATCTTGGGAGCTCAGTTGGGGCAGCTCTGCCCAGGTTTCTGGCATGCATTTGGGTTCCACCAAAGAGAGTTTATTTGCTGCTGAAATAAGTCTGAAAAATAAAGGTGCTGTGTTCCAGGTACGCGAGTCTCCACCTGCCTCTGATAACTAACATATACTGGCAGAGAGGACAGGGCTTTTGTGTGACTGTTCAAAGGCCAGCGGACAAATGCCCACAGTGTATGCTACTGGCACCCCAGGCCGGCTCCCACCTGAAACAGCTCCTCGCCCTGTCTCATCTTGAGCAGGTTCACGATGGCCTGGTCACTATAGGCCCTCACTACAGTGTTCTTGTCCTTGGTGTTGTCAAGAAGAGCCTTCAGGATAGGCTTGATGGCCTGGGGCTCCAGGGGAGGCCGGGGGTCCTTATTTGACCACCAGATCATCTTCTCAGCAACCAGCCTGATGTCACTGGATGGGTTCTGCAGACACTGTGAGAGGAACACAGAGGATACACCCAGTCTGCTTCTCAGAAAAGCCCATATTTCCAGGTTGGACATTTTCCCTCCAGCAGGAACACCAGACCCACGGTTCCCACCTCAAAACTAACAGTGTGACAAGGTCCCTCCCTGTCTCATATAGTGCTAGCCCCTTGGCTCACAGCTCCTGGCTCACATGAGGTTTTCACTTCCTCACAGAGGTCATGTTCCTTGCTACCCAGGACTTGGTTGTTGCTGGTCACACCATGCAGGATGTGCTTGCCCTGGGAACCTCACTGAAATGGTTCTTCCTCACTCTTCAATCCTAGCTACTCCAGGTCTTTCTCTGACAGCTCCAGGGAGCTTGCCTTCTTTGTTCAGGGTCAAGCCCAGCAGGCTCTCAGTAAATGAATGCTAAAGTCAACAGGCGAATACAGACTGTCTCGGTCACAGACATTCCATCCAATCAGACCCCTTCTAAACTCTCAGAAGTGGGACTAGGCATCTTCAGGACAGTGGCTCCTTTTTGGAACCTCATTACTCAGTGAGATCCAAGTACAACAGCACTGTAACTGCCTAGGGGCTAGTCACAGAGTTCCAGCATGGCCCCGTCCTACTAAAATGTTGATTTGGCTCTGACCTCTGCACATTTCTGTTTGAGAATGGAGCTATCAGATCATCTGGTACACCCACCTACTCCCTTCTCTTACTCATTTATAGGCCCAGATAGCATGACTTCCCAATCCTCCTGCCTCTGACTGCCAAGTGCTGGGATTACAGTCATGTGCTACCACACCAGACTCCCTAGATATCTTTATTAGAGCCTAGAACCTACACAACAATCACATTGGTAAGTGCCATGCCAGCTAAGGGAGGAAGACAGGCAAGGAAATTGTTAAAATTCAATTCAATCCCCAGGCAAAAAGGCATGCGCCTCTAATCTCACCACATTGGGGGGGGGGGCATAGGTGGGCCTCCTTCAATCTATAGACTGGGCCAGCTAAGGCTGCAAAATAAGACCCCATGTTGGGGACTAGTGAGATACTCAGCTGGTAAAGGTAACTGCTGCCAAGCCTGACTACATGACTGGACCCTCAGACCCACATAGGCGGGGAGAACCAGCTCCTGTAAGTGCCCCTACCTCCAGACTGTACACATCCCTCTCACTTCATGCTATAAAAACAAAGTTTTTTTTTTTTTTTTTTAAAAAAAAAATTGTTTTGTTTTGAGACAGGGTTTCTGTGTGGCCCTGGCTGTCCTAGAACTCAGAGATCTACCTGTCTCTGCCTCCTGAGTGCTGGGACATTCACTCAGTGCGTGCGCCATGACATTCAGTGAAAAAATGGTTCTTACCTTGATTTGGAGTCACAAGTCTAAGAATCTGACCAAACCCTGAATATAGAGCCTGAGAAAAAATGCTCATAGAAGCAGCCTGCCATCTGGACACCATCATGGAGAACTCACTCCAGTGTGCTCCGGTCCTGGCCCCACTCACCTTAATGAGTAGGCTGGAGAGTCTCGGGGGCAACTGTCCACCTCCTGTCTCAATATGATACTTCATGAGAAAGCCCATGCCCCGAATCCCACTCACAGCAATGGGGATCTGTGGAGAACAGCAAGAGCTACAGAGATGGAGCCAGCCCACGCCTACCTTGAAGCAGCAAGGGCAGGTGAGGGTCCCGCTCCTCAGGAATTACAGGCCCCTTACCAACACAGCTCTCATTTAAACATTTTCTATGTGGTGGGCCAGAACAAAGTCAATGGTTCCCAGGAACAAGGACCAGAGATCTGACCAAGAGCAGCTATTGGCCTCCTCTAACCCAACCTCTCTATGAGATGATTAAACTGTACATGGAAGGACCCATTCACTCAGCATCCAAGTTAACCAGCCACAGCAGAACCTAGGATCCCAACACCCGGCTGAATACACCCTCTGTACAAACAGGGCTACAGGAACAGTAATGGAAGGTCAGGGGAGCACAGGACTGGGCCTTACCCTGTCTGCCACGGCATTGCTGAGGATCATGTCCTGAACCTCACTGCTGTGTTTGCCTGCACAGAGCCTGTCAGGAGCCACGTTCACAGCCACAGAGAGTGCCAGACTCCGGCCATGCCGAACCATCCAGTCAATACCAGATGTGTCAGCTGCGCAGAAGAACACAAGTGGCCTGAACCTGTACTTTACAACACATTCCCATCCAAAGATCTAGGGCTTATTCAGTCCCCCACCCTGCCCACTAAGATCCAGGGCTTATCCCCCTCTAAGACCAAGGTGCAGACCCGGGAAGAGAAATCCTTGCTTTCATGGCAGCTCTGAGGGATGCTCCGGGCTCTGTTCTATGAGCAGGCACCAGAGAACAGCCCCCAGCCTGCCCTAGTAGCTGGACATCCAAGGACAAGATCCTTCACGTGGGAGGAGACAAGGCTTCTCTCCCAGGCCTGCGCAGTGACCTACCCAGCAGGCACTGCTGAAGGACAGTGCTGAGCTCCTCTTCTGTCAAGAAGGCACACAGCTCCCCAAGGCACCCAGCTGAGGAGATCCGAGTATTGTCCTGACAAGGTAGAGAGGAGTGACAGGGGGTATGGCCAGTACCATATACTCCCAGGAACGAGGGCAGAAGAGCTCCTCAGCTCAGGAACCATGAAGACATCCTCATTCTAGGCCTCCTCACTCTCAACAGGGGGTCAGACTGGAAGCTCACTACAGCTCTATGTGGTGGAAGTTAAAGACTGCACCCTGTACTCCACTTAATCACAGACGCCAATCATCAGCACAACAGCAACAGTTCTGCGTTCTCACACATTTTGCATCTCCATTGCACCCACAGTACATGGGACACAGGGGCCCAGCTGAGAAAGAGCCCAGCACAGACAGAGCCACCTGCCAAGACAGCTACAACAGTGGCTCTGGGCTCTCCTCTCTCTGCTCACGACTGTCCAGCTAAGGCCACGGGTCAACACAAGGAAGATTTGTCATCGTGCTACACGCACATTTTTAGGGAGAGGGGACAGAGCTCAATACAGTACTTGTGGCTTTACACATATTAGGGCCGTGCTCTTCCACTAAGCTACATCCACAACACCCTAAAGCCAGTGTTTTCTGTCAAAACCAAAGCCAGGCACACAAAAGGCCCCTCGCCTGCTCCATGGCCAGCTTACTCTGAAAATCAAAAGAGGAGATTCAAAGTAAATGCTATTTTGTTAGTAGGTCACAGTTTGACTGTGTCCCTTGAAACTGACTGTTCTGGCTAGTTTTATGTCCACTTGACACAAGTTAATGGTAATCTGGGATGGCATCAACAAGAAAACACCTCCACAGACAGGCTCATAGGCACATCCGTAGTTCATTTTCTTAATTTTTTAGACATACATGTAACGAAAACACTAATGAAGATTAAAAAAAAAAAAAGAATCTGTTTAGAAAACTAAAAAACAAGCTGGCTCAGTGGGTAAAATGCTCGCCATTGAAGACCCTTGAGTTCAGACCCCTGATGCTCACATAAAAAGCTGAGGTAGAGACTCACTGGCCATTCAGTCAAGCCAAAAAGAGAAGCTCTAGGCTCAGTGAGAGACCCTGCTTCAAAATAACAAGGTGGAGACATGATTAAGGAAGACAACCCTGAATTCCCCAAAGGGCCAGTAAGGCCCAGCACGCACGTCCCTACAAATAGATAAGAGCCCTACAAGCAGAGGGCTGTCTGTGGGAGTGAAACAGAAAAGTCTCCCCATAGACTCACTACCCTCCCAGAGGTGCCACAGGGCCAGGAAACCAATGGGAGTTTATCAGACACTCCCAGAGTTGGTAGGACCAATGGAACTGAGTACAGCCCGGAGTCCCAGGCCCCTGGGACTGAGTGTGACCACGGACAAATCTTGCCCTCCACAGCTGCTAAGACCTTCTCATGGACATATGCTTTTCCAAATCCACTTTGCCATCTGCACTCCAGAGCACAAAGCCAGGGCCTGCAGCTCGAGGCTGCTGAAGAATGGCTCTGAATGTGTGTCTCCTGGAGCACCAGTTTTATAGAGGGGAACAGAGGGAAAGTGACTGAAGGTTCTGTTGACTTAGCTGCTTCATTCATCCATGAGACAGACAGATTAGGCTGGGCTGGGGCTCAGTGGGGGAATACGTGCTTAGCATGCACCTTGGTTTGATCCCCAGCACAGTCAAGACAGCAAAATCCCAACCTCCAGAAACATCAGTACCAACAACACTCCCTGAAGCCTGAGCGACCACGGCAGTCCTGCAGTAACTTCAGGACAGGCTCCTGCAGTGTGGACAAACTGACAAGAGGAGACGCATGGAACTCCCAGTGTAGCCAGTGACCACAGCCATACCTCATCATGTCCCAGCATGCTTAGCAGGAGTGAGACAATGTTTTTCCTGATGGCAGCGTCCACTTTGGCACCTGCACCCTGAATCACAAACCTCAGGGCCTGCAACATGGTGTCTCTACAGAAGAAATGAACCGCATTAACCGCAGGCTCTCCCAGCTACTCAGGCACGGCCTGTGGCCTGTGAACATCGCTCCCCAGGCAGCACGGTACCTCACACCTGGGTCCTCCATCACACGGATTCCATTGAGCAGCTCTGTGAAAAGGGGGTCCACCTTAATGTGGATGGCAATGAGTTTTCCTAATGCATCAGCAGCTTTCAGGCGCACACCCCGGTTGGGGTCCTGCAAGGCTTTGGTAAAGGTGGTCTGAAGCTGGGGCAGGAAGGGCTTCAGGGCAATGCCAACCTGCAGAGAAAATCCCACACCCCAAAGTCATGACTGTTGTCTACTAAAGACATGAACATAACAATCAAGACCACCAGGAGCTAACCAAGCTCTCACACACAGCTCAAAACAGTAAGACCCAAGGACACAGGAAAACCTGCTTAGAGGCATCCACTTTCAGCATTCACAGCAGGGAGTAAAGGAGGAAGGTGGCAGCAGCAGGCACCATAAGAGGGCACCCTTTCATAGCCCTGGCTCTACCAGACTTCAGCTAAAGTGGAGTGCCATCCCCAAGGACAAGCGAAGGCAGACAGTATGAGCCAAGTGGGTGAAAAAGCAGGCTCAAAGGTGACATGATTCTAAAGTCCTCCAGTCAAAGAGTCACAGCAGGACTTTGCACTGAACCAGTCCAGTGTCTGCAGTCTAATTCCCTCTGTGCCCACAGGACATCTCATATCGATCTCCTACAGACAGATCTGTTCTCTAGGATCCAGGAACAAGCTCCTAGCTCACTCACCTTGGCCAGCAAAAGGCTGAGTGTCTCCAACAGAGCAGCCTTCACATTCCAGCTGAAACGGTCACCAAGGATGCGAATCAGGGGGCCAGTGATGCTGACCACAGAGGGCCTCAAGGCATCAGCTGATGTCAGTCGGATCACCAAGCCTAAGGCCTTGGCTGCTTCTTCCTTCTGCTCAGGACTACCAGTGAGGACTCCCTCCCGCAACACCGGAAGGATGGAGGTCACTCCCTGACAAGAGAACCAGAGCTGAGAGTCCAGTCCAATGTCCCAGGCCCACAAGTTTCCCCACCCAAAGCAAGGCGCTCCCAAGAGTTAATAGAGGGCTTCAGTCAGGGTCACTGCTAAGAGGATGATCTGACTAATGAAGGAACAACTCAACAGGAATGCTGATAACAGGAAGCAAACCACTGCCACCTCTGACCTGCTGTACTGGCTCTAGCAGAGATGGCTTCATAGCCTAAACCAAGAGCATTGTGAACCCAGTCATAGGAGGCCAACACAGAAGCAGCATATCGTGTGTGAAGATGCTCCAACACACATGGAGCACACCAGACTCCCCCTGCTGAACACGTAGAGTTGATGTGAGCACCCTGGGCTACCAGGCTCTGGCTCACCTTCTTTGGAAGGCAGAAGCCTGGCACGTGCTCGCCTTTGCTCTCGTTGCCTATGAACCGGATTTCCTTATGTAGCTCTTCTATCAGGGCCAGCTGGTTACCAGCATCCAGCTTCTGCAGGAATTGGAGAGAAACATCAATGAGGCACAGTCCATCCTCTCAAGGCACGCGCCAAGGAAGGAGACAAGGACTGGCTCGGAAAACTTCACATCTGAACTGAATTTTATGAATATCTGGAACTTGAAGCCTACAGAGTGGCACAAGCCTGTAGCCCCAGTACTCAATGAGCGAGGTGGAGACACTGCTTGAATCTAGAAGACCAGATAGGGCAACAAGATGCCAAACAGAACTGAAACCATTGGGGACGAGACAGTTCTAGGGTCAGCAGTCCCCTCACCTTGGTGATAGCATTGAGGGCATCCCAGCTCTCCTCCAGAACCACGGGACTGGAGTCATTAAAGAGGCGGATCAAGCCAGAGACCAGGCTTCGAAGGTGGCTGGTGTAGTCCGCCTTAGAACGGGAACAGTAGATGTTGAGGATGATCGCAGCAGCCTGCCTCATGCCCACCTCGGGGCTGCGAGTGGCTTCTAACAGGTCCTCGATGATGATCCGGTGCCCAGTGTCATCCTCCACGGAAAGGATCACAGCCTGACAATTGGCCATCTCCTGAAAACCACAGGAACCCATGTGCTGAGCATGGGGCCTTGGGGGGCCAGCAAGGAGGGCTGTAATGCCTTGAAGAGCTAGAGGACCGCTCGTGCCACCCTTACCAACTGCTCTTCAGGAGTCCCAAGCTTCTCCTTCAGGGCCAACATGACTGCTGGAAGGATCACACCAAGATGACGGGTCAGAGCATCGCCTGCCACAGACGAAAGGAAAGCCAGCACCCGGGTATTGACAGGGGGCGTTGTCAGCTGGGGGAAAGATGACAATATCAATGTGACGAAGATCGAACCTGCTAAGTGCCAGGCAGGCCCGGACTGGGTTCAAAGATGGCCCACCCCCCTGCTCTGACCCAAGGGTGCCCACCCCCCTGCTCTGACCCAAGAGCCCACTCCAATTCATCTTGAGAAATAAAGGAGCATCCAAGCTTACTGCATCCACTTTGCCAGACCCAACACCTGTGCATGCACAGGAGGCCCTGGAATGGGGGTCTGTGCCTTGTGTGGAGATGTACCTTAGGCACCAGGTAGGGCAGCACCACTCGGCTCTTGACAGCCATAACCTGCTTCAGACCGTCCAGGGCAAATTCCGACACTTCCTCGTCATCCTGCAGAGGAGAGGAACATGCTATGACTCTGGGAGCTAGTTCCCAGCATCTCTGCTGTCAATTGCCTCCTCCACTCACCTCTTTGCCTCCCACATTTACTTACTGTCCAAGAACAGGCACAAAGCTACATCAGATTTTGTGGCACCCACTGCAGAGCCCAAATTCCTGCTGCCTTGTGAGAGTCTCTCCCTGTGCTTCACTGTTACGTAGACAGTGAAGGCCACACTGGTAGGTGTGTGGGAGATCCACTCACCAGCTGCTTCAGTAAAAACGGGAGAATGTCCTCCAAAGCCTGGTGGCCGATGGTGGAGTGCAGCTGCTCAAAGGTCTTGGCTGCCGCCTCTCGGACTTCCTCTAGGGGATCACATAAGGCCTTCCTCGCCGTGGGCACAAGGGACTCAGAGAAATACAGTACCTAGAATAATACAAGCACAGCTGAGCCCGTGCAGAACCTACAAGGGGATGCTGACTAGGGCTCAAGCTCAGACAAACACAGTCCCTCTGCTGGCTCTATGAGCTCTGACCATGAGAAAGTCGAGTGAGAAGAGACAGAGAGGACACCTGATTGGCCCCATGAACTCCTCCCTCACCTAGACTGGGCAGTAAAAAGCTCACTGTAAGCCCCAGCTACTTCTACAGGACTTGACCAACCCCAGCAAGGGCTCCAGGACCTGCCTTCCGGCTCCCACACTCTTTTGCTCACCTCTTGGAAAGCCAAGTTCCTCAGTCTCAACTCTGCTAAAAACCTTTAGTCTCCAATAGACCAGTGGGTGCTCTGTGCCCAGCAAACATCCTCTGGCACTGAGGTGGCCCCACACATGTAACCCAGTTGGTAAATTGGCAAAGAGACACATCTACTGCAACCCTGAGAGTGGGGAGAATCATCTCCAGTTTTCTAAAGCCACTTGAGAAAATCTCCCTCAGTTTTTGGCTAAGAAAGTAACACAGTGGGCAATACACGGTATGACAGCCTCTCCAGAATAAGGCTGGTGCCCTCCCCGGAGGATGTCATCAGTCACACACAGCTGCACAGGCTGCAGGGCCCTGTAAAGATACTCACGGCGTCCCGACTGGTAGACTTCATGATCTCACTCAGCCCAATACACACACCCTGCCTCTCGTCACTCTTCTGAGACCTCAGGCCTTCCTCGAGGATGGGGATGATCTCAGGGAGGATTTTCTCCCCCAGCTTCCGGACCAGATCTCCCAATGTCCTTGCTGCAATCTGTCAGCAGAGAGAGGTGCCACACATCACATGTCTGAAAACCCAGGACACCTAGAGAACAGTTCCAGAACAAAGGCCCTGAAGTTCACAGGCTCCACCTGAGGCTACCTTCCCAGAAGATGCATCTTGGCCTGTGTCCAGGCTGCAGGGGACTATGAGTTCAAGGTTAGCCTGAGACTGAGATTCTGGCTAAACCAAAGCAAAATGGGCTGGAGAGAAGGCTCAGTGGTTAAGAGTACTCACTGCCTTCCAGAGGACCCAAGCTGGGTGTCCAGAATCCACATCAGTGGCTCACCACTGCCTGTAAACTCCAGTTCCAAGGGATCCAACACCCATATGCACATACTCACATACAAGTATAACACTCACACAAGATTTAAAAATAAAACAAAAATAAACCACAGTCCTATCTTCAGGGCAGTGTGGAGACCAGTCATGATGGCCAAGGATGCTGAGGGACGAGGACCACGAGTCTGAGGTTAGCTCACACAATCCCCGTCCCCAGATAAATCATAAATACTCCCACAGACATATAAAAGTAGGTTAGCCTCACACATGAACATGAACCCCATCACAGAACACAGAGAAAAGCCAACCCTCCTGGCTCACTGAACAAATTACCCAGGTGCTTTTTCTCAAAAGGAGCTACATTTGTAACAAATGATTTAAGGAAAAAGATTGATTTTGTCTTTGACTAAATACACAATTTGCTGACCAAGGTCAAGTATTGGAAGTGGGCCAAGGAGACAGGCTGAAGTGGTACTTCCTCCTCACCACTGACCCTGTCTCTCTCCACCCAGCACAGCAGCTTCATCTCATGTGCTGCCTGCTCCTCCCTGATGTGTGACTCCAGCTAGGACAGCCTTGCCCTGGCCTTCCACAGGCCATGTCTTATCGTGGAGCCTCTGCATCTAAAGCAGATCCATTGGGTGGTTCTGGTGCTGGCTGGCTATCTTCCAGCTGCTCACTGCTTATCTACTGTTCATCTTCAAACACCACTTTTCTGAGAAGCATTTGCTGACCCCTCACTAGGCCATGTGCATGGAGTGTGTGAGTTTATCACGAGCATGTCTGATACATGCATGTGACTGTCTGACTGATAGACATCTCATTAACAAGGATAAGGATAAGGCTCCTTTTCTTCCCACTGTATTCAGAGATGCTGGGCCACAGCATGGCACACAGTCTATTTGCTGAATGACTAACTTAAATGTTCCTGTTACACTTGTGTCCTCAAACACTGTAGACCCAGATCCCAAGGCTCTGGAAAGAGGATCTCGGGTCCAGCAAACTCACCGTTCTCTTATCTGCACACGTACTGGCCAGAAAACCCAGCAGGAGGCCAAAGAGAGTGGGTAGGATCTCACGCAGCGTGCGGGGGGTGTTGGAAACGACAATCTTCCACACATGCAGTGACGCCTGCCTCACCACCAGCTGGGTGTCTGAGCGGCCCATGTAGAGCCCTGCCAGGACCCGGTTCCGCCGATCAACGCCCAGGGCAGTGATGATTGCCTGTAACCCACAGGAGCAGACAAAGAACACAGGGTGGTGGCATCAGGATACGGCTCTCATAAGCACGGGAAGGAACCCAGTGCCAGGTCCTCACCTTGTTAGACTGAGCAGTTCCAAAGTTATCATCCTCAGAGGCAGTCTCTGTGGTCATTTTCCCAGTGACTCCGGAGATGTGGAACAGGAGGTCCCCGAGGAGTTGAACAGAGCTGAACCTGAAGCCGAGAACAGACTCATACAACAGCTTCAAGGGACAGTGTTAAAATCTGACGCAGTACTACATAGACTTAAGACTGCCAAGAAAGGTACCCCAAATATCCATGGTGGCTATCTCAGCATGGGGAATGGAGGACAAGCTGCATCTGCTCACACTACCTTGCACAATTCCCAAATTTTCTACTAGTAAGCAAGTTACTTCAGCCATGACAAACAAAGGCTGGGCACCACCACCAGCACTTGCCCAATACGTAGGATATCTTCAGTTTAATCCCTTCTACCACACAGAGAAAAAAAGATAAACTTATTTTAAAGTCTTAAAAGTTGCTCTTACAGAAGACCCAGGCTCAGTTCCCAGCACCCACATGCTGGCTCACAACCATCCATAACTCCAGTTCCAAAGGGTCCAATGTCTTTGTCTGATTTCTTTGGCACCAGACATACACATGGAGCAGACATTCACATAGGTAAAACATTCATGCACATACAACAAACCTTTTCGTAATATAAAGAGCACATGTGACCCAGGCATGATGACACATACCTACAGTGCTATGACTCCAGGGTGGAAGGAGGGGTGAGCCTGTGGCTAGCTTGGGGGCCATTGAGTTCAAGGCTACCCTGAGCTACATAGTGCCTCAACCAAAGTCTTCTGTATGCATACTCTCTATTCTTAAATCAACCTCCAGTTTCTTCAGTGATAAGCAAAGCTTCAGATGGGGATACAGCTCAGCAGTGGAGCACTTGTTGGACTGTGTGAGATCCCAAGCTCAATTCCCAGTGCTGCCAAAAGCCAAAGGTAGAAACAACTATAGCCATCTCAGACATGGGGTAAAATGTCCACTTTGGTGGGTGTAGCAACAATTTCTGGCAAATAACCTTCTGTCTAGAGCTTTGAACACCTCACTAAATGCAGTCTTTGAATAAATTCCAGAAGTAAAATTTAAAAATATCAATAAGAACTGCAGGAGGAAATAGGGAGAAAGGTTTTTGTTTTTTTGAGACAGGGTTTCTCTGTGTAGCCCTGGCTGGCCTTGAACTCAGAGATCTGCCTGCCCCTGCCTTCTGAGCAGCTGGAACTAAAGGTGTGCACCACCAAGAACAGGAGAATGTTTAAAAAGGGACCCAGAATGAAGGCTGCTACAAAGCTGGACATGGTGGTGCAGAGAGGCCGAGTGAGGCAGGAGGGCTCCAAGACCGAGGCCTATCTGGCTACAGTGAGTTCTAAGCTTATCTCAGAAAATAGGACAAGGAGCCGGAGATATGTCAGTGTGAAGTGCTGTCCAAACACGCAGGCATGATCCCTAGTACCCATGGAAAAAGCCAGCTGGATCCCTGGGCCAGGCAACCTAGTTTAATTAGCAAGCCCCAGGTCCCAGTGAGAGGTCCCATCTCAAAAACCAAAGGGGATAGGTCCCCAAGAATGAAACCCAAGGTTGACTTCAGACCTTTAACAGGCAGGCACGCAGGTTCCCCCCCACCCCCCCAGAAAAGAACTAACTCTGCTACAGGAAAACAAGAGTGATAAACTGTCTAAAAGCAAAGGTGTAAGGAAGTTGAGAGCTGTCAACGCTATGCACTTGTCAACCTGGGTTTCCAGGATTCAAAGCTGGAGCCACTGGGCCTCTTGGTCCCACTTCTCACCGTATCCTCCAGAGGTCATCAAAGAGACCCTGCTCCAGCTGGGGCAGCAGCAGGGCAATGGCTGTCTCCGCATACATAGAGATGACCCGCTGGCCTGCGCGTAGGGCAGTGTCACGAACAAACTCATTCTCATCAGCCAGAGCCTGGATGTAGAGAGCAATCAGTCAGGGCTGCCTCTTCTGGGCACCCATCCCAAAGGAAATGGGGCTTTCTGAGGAACAGGATGGGGCTCCTGCCCCAAGCTAGCTCAGAAGCTAGCTCCTCACTTCCTCCCTCCTCAGTAGTGTCACTGGTGCCTACTTTGAGAATACAAGGGATGATGGGTCCCACATAAGGGGTAAACTTGTCCCCAAAGGTGATGGGCAGGTAGTTGAACATCATGATGTAGCCATCTCGGACGTGGGGTGCAATGTCCACTTTGCTGGCTGTAGCCACAATTTCTGGCATCAGTTTCTCCAACTTCTCTACTCCCAAGCCAGCCATTACCTCAGCCAACCCTGAAGGACAAGAAAGGAATAAAGTCACTGGACTTGAAGCCCCTCAAGAATACTACTCCCTGCCTGGTCCTGGGCTCGTTCTGGTCTTACCTTGGGCAGCACCTGATCGATCCACAGAGCTCTGCTCATAAGTCAGAGTCTCCATCAACCACGGTAGTAAGTCCTCAAAGCACGACTCCCCCATGCCCTTCACCATGGCCCCAAGAGCCTTTGCAGATACTGTGCGCACCTGTCATGGAAGCGAGAACAGAGATGGGGAGGAGATGCAGCTCAGGGAGGGCCCACACAGTCCCTAACAGGCACACACACTGTCTAGGTGAATTTCCAGACACTGGGTTCCACCCACTCACCTCAGGGACAGGGTCCAAGAGCGAGGCTTTCAGGCCAGGTGTCACACTGGGCAGGTAGGGAGCCAAGTCCTAGAACAGCACAAGATGTGATTCAGGCAGACTCAATTTCTATCTTCTCTAGGCCCCACTCTGCTGTGGACCCTGACATCATTCTGCTGACTAAGCAACAGGAGAGGCCTCACAGCTCACAGAAGGTCTGGGTAACTAGGTAGGACACCTCTTCTGATTGTTTCCTTGAAGGAAATGCTCAGGAAACACAAAGGACCCACCCAACCCTGCTTAGCAGGCTAAACAGCCACAAGTCCAGTCCAGTGGAGCCCTCCATCTCTCTCTTGGGGCCACTGCCCGCCTAGGCCCTGGAATCCTCAAGAAAATATCTCTGGTACTTTCTTGTTAGAATTTCATCATCTTCTCTTTTTCATCTTAAGGTATTTGTCTCTTGTTATAGCATTCATATTTAGGGAATAATCTTCAAAACAGAAAATGTCTTATGGAGCCAGCAAGGTGGCTCAGTGGGTAAAGGTGCCTGATACCAAGACTGGGGACCTAAGTTTGATCCCCAGGACCCACATGGTAGAAGGAGAGAACTAATGCCTTCCAATTGTCCTTTGATCTCCATACTTGTACAGGTGCACAAACATGCACACACCATATTAAAATGCAATTTAAGAGCTAGAAAATAAAACTGCAATGCATGCCTTTAATTCTAGCACTCAGGAGGCAGAGGCAGGCAGTTCTCTGAGTTCAAAGAGAGCCTGGTCTACAAAGTGAGTTCCAGAAGAGCCAGGACTACTTAGTGAGACCCTCTGTTGAGAGAGAGAGAGAGAGAGAGAGAGAGAGAGAGAGAGAGAGAGAGAGAGAGAGAGAGCGCGAGCGCGCGCTATATACTACTCTTATCTATCTGTCATTCATTCATTTATTTGGAGACAGGATCTCACTATGTAGCTGTGGCTAGCCTCAAACTCACAGAGTACTGGCATTAAAAATATACCCTCCACCACGGAATACTATATGACAAGTGACTTATGTAAATTATGGCAGATAAGCTTGTTGTGATATTATATACTACTAAATTATCAGTCAGGGGAAACTTACTATAACTTAAGAAACAGTATTCAGAAATGTAATGTTCTCGCCCCACCCTCTCAGTGTGCTCCTACTATGCAGCCCTGGCTGGCCTAGAACTTGTCTGGAATCCTCATGCCTCTGCCTCCTGAGTGCTGGTTAGAGAAGCACACGCCATCACATCTTGCAGAAATGTGAAAATATCAATAGTAATTGTCCTCATATCGGAGGAGACTTGGGGTATTTTGTTGCTGTTTTTCTGGTTTTCTTCCTGGGTCGGCATTCTCCATGTAATGCACACCAGGAGACCAAGCAGTTTATTATTAATATAAGCCTTTGTGTGATTATTTGGGACTAAATGGCTGAGGGACCAGCTGGGCAGGACAGAGAGACTTCTGACTGCAGGCAGTGGTGGCTCATATCTCTAATCCCAGCACTTGGGAGGCAGAGGCAGGGGGATATCTGTGAGTTCAACACTACAGAGAGAGTTCCAGGACAGGCAGGGCTACACAGGGAAACCATGTCTTGAAGACACACAAAAAAAGTATAGTGTGTCCAGCTCTCATGATCCCCTTCAGAGTAATAAAGGAATGCCTCAGAGTAGGGAAGGGTTTGGCTCAGAAACCTTTTTAATCTGGTATAATTATGAACTTTCTAACTGACTAGTAAAGTAAGGAAACATACATGCCTTGTAATGGTAACTTTCTTTTTTACCTCATAAAAATGGCCTCTGCCCCTTTCTGTCTCCATTCAGCTGCATATCTCCACACTGCTGCCTTCTATACATACAACTATATATCTTACTTTACACACATACAGCTATACATCTCTGTACAGTTACATCTATTTTCACATCTTCTAGATACATTCTCTTCTCCTTTTATACAGTTTCATCCTCCTTGTCCAGTTACAAGTCTCACACAGCCACAGCTATTCATCTCAGACACACAGCTCTCTCCCCATATAACATTTTACACTTATTTACACACTCCTATACAGCTCTTTGCACAGCTCCTATATGTACCAACAACTCTTTCACAGCTCTGTCTCTCACATTCATTCAGTTATATGCTTTTTCCATGTCTCACTCTTAGCTCACTTACTCTCTTGTTCACTCACTCACTCACAGATCTCTCACCCTCTCCTTAGGCCTCTTCCTCATCCCTCAGCACACACACTCACTCACAGTCTGCACAGCTTCACCCCTACACTGCTGCTGCTCCCCACTTCTTAGCCAAACTCTGGACAATTATGTGTTACATTTCCAGGGCCCAACCATTCTCATAACACATGAAATCAGTTTTTCTCAGGCAGTAAGGTCACAAAGACTGGCCAGTGTAAATGCTTGGCCTTGCATGTAAGTTTTGCCCACACAGAGAACAACATTTAATTCAGGACATAACAATAAGAGTAGCAGGTTGAACTCTGAGTGGTCAGGGAGTTATGTCTCAGAACAGCCAGGCCTTCATTTGACAAAAAAACCCCCAAAAACCAAAAAACGCAAACACCTGGGAATTAGTCTTTGTGTATATTCTTTAGGAGCAGTTTAATCTCTTTGAATTTGTTCTAAAGTCTAAAATTGGTTGTCTTTGAGACAGAAAATACTGTTACTTTCCTGTGTCAGTAAAGAAGAATATTCTTGTATTATTTCTATACATCAGAAATCAATTTTCTTGACTATCCACAACTATAAGTAAAAATACCCGAAAATGTAAAACACACTACCAACGGGCCATTCCTATTAGAGAGGCACAGCAGCGGCACCCAAGAAAGTGAAAGAGAAAACAACTGTTAACCAACAGCCAGGGACCCCACAGCTCTGCCAGGTGGGGCTCCCCATCAGGGAATTATACATCTAGTGTCGACTTATTTAACACCAGCTGTCACCTGCGGTATACTCCCATGGCCCTCAGCAAAAGTATGTGTACAGACGTTCCCTTGCATGTACATCTGTGCACCATAGACGTCTCAGAGCACTGATCTCCCAGGATCTAGAGTTACATGTTTGTGAGCCACCATGTAGGTGCTGAGAATTGAATCCAGATTGGGGCTCTTAACTGCTGAGTCGGTGATTCTCAACCTTCCTAATGCTGGGACCCTTTAATACAGTTCCTCATGTTGTGGTGACCTCTAACCATAAAATTATTCTATTGCTACTTCATAACTGTAAATCCACTCTAGAGGGGTCATGACCCACAGGTTGAGAACCACCATGCTCAGCCACTTCTCTAGCCCCTGGGATTTTGTAATCCTCCTGCCTCAGCTTCATGAGTGCAGAGATTACAGGTATACATTTATAGATACAGTTTCAAGTTTTTTAATTTCCTAAATCATCTGAAATACAAATAACCCCACTTATCTGGACATGATGGTACATACCCTTAATCCCAGCCCAGGAAGTAGAGGCAAGTGGATCTCTGCAAGTTTGAGACTAGCCTGGGGTACACTGAGAAACCCTGGCTTGAAGAACCAGACTGAAGAAAAGAAGTCCACTTTCATTCTTTTGTGTATAAAGGCAGGTGTGGTGGACAGCGAAACCACAAACCGTAAACAAAGCCTATCTCCTCAACTGAACTTCATTCTTCTAAGAGGCTTACAGAAGCATATTCCCAGAAGGGAAATTCAACACTCCTGAAAGGCCCGAGGGGAAGGTAGCCTGTGCTCTGCCCATGGAGACAGAACTCAGCCAACGACACCTAGTTAAGTCCTTGAAGCACTGCACTCTGGGAGACACCCAGATTTCCACCTCCCACCCTAATGGCTCAGGGTTCCCTGCAAACATAAGCAGAGACAATGCCCACACCCTTCCATGTCTGTTGTAGACTGGAACTCTGCACCCTAAGTCAGTCAGGCAACTACCTTCTGGTCTGTCAGGGAGTACATGTTGCCAATAATCTGCGCTGCCATCTTCCGTGTGTCTGTAGACCGGTCCTGGAAGGCTCTCTGAACAATCGGCATGATGAGTGCCAGGGATGGGGCATCAATGAAGTGAACAAACTTGGTGTCCAGCAGAGTCTGCAGACATTTCTGGGTCTTCCTTGATGGGTCCGTCAGAGCATCCAGGAGGACGGGGGCAATGGCTGCATGTCACAGGGGAAATGCTGGTCTGTACAAGTCTGATAAGTGGCAGAGCCTTAGGGAGAGCAAGAAGACTGGGCACCTTAGCTGGAGACACCAGCCTGCTCCACAAGAAGAGAAGGCGGCATTTGGCACGCCTCTGCGCTACAAGAAAGACTGGACAGAATAGCATGGACTAGTTTCAAGAGGATGAGCTGCAGCCAGAGCTGAGCTTCCTGGGCACCAGGGGCAAAGTGATTTTGTGGAAAACAAAAACAAAACATTGAGACACTGAGGCCCAAGAGCCGAAGGTAGAAATAAAGCACCCAATACGCACAGCTGCCAGAAAAAAATGACTTCCATAGCCCAACAGGAACGCTCCAAGGACCACCAGGTTCATCTTCTTTGCATGTCTGGGCAACTTAGCCACTCAAGACACACATTAGCCAACAGAAACTAGGAATAACCATTGTAAAACAAATGATATGGATAGATAATTCTCAAAAAAGATATGGAAATGGATGAAGATGACATTGGCCTTTCAGAAAATGCAAATCCAAACCACAAGGACAGGAAGCAGAAGCAGCCAGAGCTCTGTGTTCAAGGCCAGCTCTATCTACACAGTGAGTTTTAGGCCAACCAAAGCTACATAGCAAGACCTTGCCAGGAAACTCAAACACGTACCACAAAGAGATGCCATTCAAACTTGTAAGGATGACTATAACCAAAAAGATATGGGTTGTATTTATATATTTGTGTACACAGACAGACACCCACACACCAATAATAGTAATAATAATAGAGGCTATCATCTTGAAAGTGAGGGTCATGAGAGAGGGTAGCAAAAGGGGCTGGAAGAAAGAATGTGAGGGGAAAGTGATATAATTCCATTTCAGTTAAAAAGATACTTTTAAAAATCTAACTGTGGGGCTGGAGAGAGGGCTCAGTGGTTAAGAACACTGGCTACTCTTCCAAAGGACCTGAACTCAATTCCCTGCACCCACATGACAGCTCACAACTGTCTGTCTACACAGCAATGCGCATAAAATAAGTTAGCAAAAAAAAATTTTAAAAAGATAATACACTTTCCCAAATTAAAAAAAAAAAAAAAAAAAAAAGTCAGTGCTGTACCTGAAACCTCACAGGCCGCTGCCGCTGCCGCTGCTGCTCTGTCAACGTGGACAATACAGTATCAACCGGGACTCCAGGGAGTTCCAGGCCAGCCTAAGCCGAAGAGTGAGCTACTGTCTCCAAATAAAACAAAAACCAAGCACTGGCCTGGCCTGGTGATGCTCACCTTTAATCCCAGTATTCGGGAGGCAGAGGCAGCCTGGTCTACAAAGGGAGTCCCAGGACAGCCAGGGCTACACAGAGAAACTGTCTCAGGAAAAAAACAAAACAAAAACACGCAAAGAAAAAAGTTAAAACAACAGCAATATACTGTATGTGTAGTATGTACAATTTTTACTTGATTTGTCTCAAAAAAGTCTGGAAATTTTAAATAAATTTTAGAGGCCAGAAGCCCTGGACTTGATAGAATATGTCTGACATGGGCGTAGGGGGTAAATACTGGGTACAGTAGCTTAAGTGAGACGGGCAGGGATGAGGGCATGGGGAAGATTAGCCAAATTCAGAATATAATATAAAGTCAGATGGAAACCTACTATTTTCTAAACTAATTTTAAATATTAAAAAAAAAAAGTAAGGCACATAGCTCAGACCTATACCCCAGCATTTGGGAGGATGGGTCAGGAGGATGGCCCCAAGTTCAAGAGTAACCTGGACTACATAGTGAAGACCTGTCTCAAAACTGGAACAACACACACACACACACACACACACACACACACACACCCCAAGGAACATATCTTTACTAAGCCGCAGTTGGAGTTGAATCTCCTGCCATGAGGAGGACGGGTAAGCCCCTTGTAGTTACGTGTGCATTTGTCTTACAAAGCCCAAGGCTGTTGCAGTCAAAACAGCTGTACCATCTGAAAGAAACAAAGCCCTTCCCACTGTGTAACCCCACCCTTCCTTTCTCTATCCAAGGACATTTGTCCCCTTGGGAATAAACAAAGGGAGAAGAAAAGGCAGGCATAGGGAGAAAACCAAACTCCAATCACCTACTCTTCCCTTACAAACAGAAAAGGAAGTGGAGTGTGGTCACCCATGTGTCTGCACTTGGAGGCCAGAGGCATGGGAAATCTGAGAGTTTGAGGCCATTCTGGTTTAAAGAGGAAGGTCAGCCAAGACCACACAGCGAGGCCTTGTATCAAAGCAAAACAGAGACAAAAAGCAAAACCCAAACAGGGATGGAGAGAGGAATCAGCTTAGTTTCCCCATCAGTTGGCTTACAACCACCTGTTAACTCCAGCTGTGGAGGTCTAACCTGGGACACCACTCCCTTCGCCCAACGCCAGCATTCACATGACATATCCACACAAACACGTATATGTATACACAGACCTTAAAATGATACTAACAGCCAGGCAGTTGTGGTGCACCTAACACTCGGGAGACAGAGATAGGGGGACCTCTGTGAGTTTGAGGCCAGCCTGGTCTACAGAGCAAATTCCAGGACAGCCAGGGGCACACAGAGAAACCCTGTCTCGAAACACAACAATGACAAAAAGGAAATAAAAATCTGGACGATAAAGCTGTCATCCTAGTACTTGTGAACTAGAGGCAGGAGACTGTCAAGTATGAGGCCAACCTGGGCTACACAGTGAGACCACGTCACAAAACAAAACCAACAGCTAGGACCACAGCTCAGTGGTGGAGCACTCTTGTAGCATGGGCAAGGCCCTGGGTTCCACCCCAACAGACACATGAAGTTGGCCACAAATCATTTCGTTTCCTGATGAAAACATACATGTCTAGTCATTTCGTGGCTGGACTAGATGTACCAGGCACCAATGCTCAGAGCTAAAGCTTAAACAACACAAGTGATATGCCAGTCAAGGAGGCTGACTGGGTTTTGTGCCAGCATTCGGCCACTTCCCATGCCTCAAAAAAGAAACAAACTATGGGCTGGGATGTAATTAGTTCAGTTTGCAGAGTCCATGCTTAAGCATGAACAAAACCCTGGGATCCATACTTAGCATTGCCGAAGCCAGGTGTGGTGAAATGCATATAATCCCAGGAGGTGGGTGGTAGAAATTCAAAATCATCCAAAAATGCACACATACGCCAGCCTATGCCAAAGACCAAAACTCACATCTGGGCAGTGAGGTAGCGTCAATAAAGGCACTTGCCACCAAGCCTGAACTGAGTTTAATATTACTCAGGATGCAAATGGTGGATGCATGGCGGGACCCAGTTCTCATTGTCCACTGACCTCCACACATGTGCCACTGTACACTTGTGCCTACACACATACAACACTAAAAGATATTACAAATTCCTTTAATTTAAAAAAAGGAAAAAGAACATGGTTAATTCTTTTGTTTGATGGAATGAGATGAGAGACAGCTCCAAAGAACTCAGGGTTTCAGATGGTGCTGATGTGCTATGAGCTGCCAAGGGGTCTGCCAACATCACGCTCAGCCTACTACACAGGATCTCTCTAGAGCCCAGCTTCTCCTGAGCCAGTGACATGGTGAATCTATCTATGAAGCCAGTGACATGTGCTCCAGACCAGTGGAAGGACACTGCTTCCAAACTCCCTTCAACGAGTGAGTCTAAGGAAAGGGCTTCCCAGCAGCAAAGGTTACTTCAACACAGACAGCAATGGTCGTAGCTGACCCTAGAACATCCAGACGGTAATAGGGGTGCAATTGGAGTAAATGCTCCACGGGAAAAGCATACCCAGGATCTCCGGGTTCCTGATGACAGATCCAATCTGCCTGAGTGCTTGCTGTCCAGCCTTCTGCACTTTGACATGGGAGTCTGTCAGCACCTCTGTGAGCTTGGGCACAATGTTGGGTAGGCAGGATGACAGCTGCTTAGGAGCACAATATGCCATTGCCCCAAGTAGCTCCACTGACCCTGCAGACAGAAGACACATGTCCAGCACTGGCCAGCAAGACATCTGTGCTGGCTATATGGGGAGGGACACCCAGCTTGCCTCCCTGCAGACTGTTCTGTCCCTGGAAAGAGGCCTACTGCACTGTGGGATTCCAGACGAGGAGCAGGTAGCATAGGGTAAAGAGGCAACACCAGGATGGGTGTCCTGACTAGCTTATTGTCAACTTGGCACAGTCATCTGGTAAGAGATAATCTCAACTGAGAAAATGCCTCATAAAATTTGACCATAGGAAGTCTTAGCACATTTTCTTACTTAGTGATTGACATGGAGGACCAAGGTCACTATGGGAGGTGTCATGCCTAGACAGGATGGTCCTGGGTCTGTAAGACAGCAGGCTGAACAAGCCCTGAGGGGCAAGCCAGTAAGCAGGACCGTTCATGGCTTCTGATCAGCTCCTGCCTCCAGGTTCCTGCTCTGATGTCCCCCAGTGATGGACTATAATCTCTTTTGGCCATGGTGTAGAAGGGAGGCCATGCAAGAAGTTTCCAGACCTTGACCCTCCAAATGGCACTCGTCTGCTTATTTTAGAAGGTTCCAGATCACAGCTTTTTCTTCCTTCCTTTTTTTTTTGGATGTATTTATTACACATACAATATTCTGTATGCACTTATGCCTGCAGCCAAAAGAGGGCACCAGACCTCATTACAGATGGCTGTGAGCCACCATATGGGTGCTGGGAATTGAACTCAGAACCTCTGAGCCATCTCTCCAGCCACAGATCACAGTTTTCAAGCATAGGATTTCCTCAGAGATCCAGCTTCTGCCTGATAGCTATTCTGCCATGTCCACAAACAGGAGCTGTGCCGACCTGCATCCCTGGTGAGGGTCATTTCCAGAGCAGGAAGCTGGGACAGCAACAGAGGAGAGTGAGCTCACCAGCTTTAGTCCTCCAGGACTCCTCCTCCAGGGCAGCTAGCAAGGACGGGAGCACCAACTTTACACCATGAGCACTCAGGTTGCTCATCACAGCTTTGGCACAATCATCTGCAGCCTCAAAGGAAGAGAGAAGACATTCAGGGGCCTCCTTGCCTGGGCAAGCATTGAGGCCTGATACTAACCTTAGTGTTCCTACACTGCCAAGACTGTAGCTGTGTCAGACCCTGTGCCCAGGGCCAAAGGAATAGCCCAAACCCATCTTAAAATGCGCCAGTATCAGGAGCTAGAGAAATGGCTCACAGTAAGAGCAACTAGCTTGGGCCAGGCAGTTGTGGTGCACACATTCAATTTCAGGACTTGGGAGGCAGAGGCATGCCGATCTCTGAGTTTGAAGGCAGCCTGGTCTACAAAGTGAATTCCAGGACAGTCAAGGCTACATAGAGAGACCCTATCTTGGCAGGGGCGGGGGGGGGGGGGGCAATCTGAGGACCAGAGCGTGGGTTCTACCACCAAACAGTAAGCCTGGCACTTCACATACATACCTACACTGGCTCTGAAAGGATCAGAGACAAGATTTCTGGGGTTTGCCAGCTTCCAGCCTAACTAAGAAAATATGAGCCCTAATTCAGGGAAAGGCCCTACCTCAAAAGAATGCGTAACAGGTGATAGAGGATACCTGACACCCTGTTCCAGCACCTAGTACACACACGTACATGCTCACATAGACAAATACATAACATGCACACACACACACACACAAACACAAATAAAATCTTCAATATGTAAGGGAACAGAGAGAAATCCGTAATAGTAACTAACTAGTGTCCCAGGGCCTCTGGCAATGGGGGTTGGAACCCACCTTCCTCTCTGACCAAGCCTGCCTGGGAGCAGTTCTCACTTCTGCCTCATGACTTACCTCTCGTACGTACTGGTTCCCATCCCCAAAGCACAGCAGCAGATGTGGCAGCACATGGACAACATAGGGCTCAAAGAGCTTCCCCAGCATGGTGCAGAGCATCTCAAAGGCAAACAGAGCTCCTGGGGAGAGAGGACAAGACAGGGCTGGGAATACAAGGGCCAGCACCCTGGCACCTCCTCAGGCTATGGTGGCTATATACGAAGCATGAAGCACAGCAGCCTGTCTCAGTACTCAGGGCAGGGATTTGGCAACACTTCCTGGCACCAACAGGCTGAAAGGCCAGGCTCTGCTCAACTAAAGTACTCAATTAGAAGTTAGAAAGTAGACAGGGAGACAAGCCTATAACCCTAGCTCTCTAGAGCCTGAGGCAGGAGGACTACCACATTGTAGGTTATGCTCAGCAACTTAAGGAATCCTTACCTTGAAATATTAAAGTAAGAAGGGCCGGCATGTAGTCCCGCAGTAGAGCAGCCTGTCTAGCATGGGTGAGGCCTGGGGTTCAGCCCCCAGCAGTGCAAGAAAGAGTAAGGGAGAAAGTGCAGGCCGACCCCACCACTGACAGGGCTGGGATGCATCACACAGTCCCTCCTCCCTTCCTCTGCAGTGTGGGCACCAACTTCCTGTGATGACGGCACTGAGCTAAAGAACACCCACCCTCTCGCCTTCGGAAATTCTTCTTGTCCTGGATGGCATCGGTCAGCGCGGCCATCATTTCCTGCTGCTTCAGTGAGAGGATGCCCAGGCCTTTCACCAGGCCTGCCAGCCCATATGCAGCCCCTTTACGTTCTGCATACTTGTCTGACTCCAGCAGCTGCTGCATGAGCCGCTGAATCATTCCCCCAGCATCCTCCTTGACGGCAGGTACAAGAGGTGGCAAGCAGCTGGCAACAGACTCTTGGACCTGTGGGAGGGGCCATCTCATCAGTACAAGCACTCAATGACAGTTGTTGCTGGTGGCCTACAGAGAAGCACTGTCTCATACCCAATCTCAGCCACTGCTTCAAGTGTCAAAGCAGCAAAAGCAGTGCTTCCAATATCCTATGACACACAAGCTCCACAGGGCACATGGCAATCAGTAACAAGAGCAACAGCCCTATAGTTTATACTAGACCCATAGCTTCTCAAACTGTGGGTCACAACCCCACAGGGCTGCATCATAAGTCAATGCAGAGTTGTAAGAAATTAGGAGACAGTCAAGATTTCTGAATGTACAATAACCAAACACTAAGCCAAAATCAAACACTAAGACTCTGAGCTGTTCCTGGCAACGCTCATGCCTGTAGCCTGGAGTGACTTCACTACACCTTGGTTCTGAACACACAGACGCGCTGTCCTGTGAGTGCTGCCACCACCCAACAGCAGGGAACCCTGCTGCAGCACCTCAGCTCCCACTGAGTCTATGTGTCGGAACGGCAGGTTTTCTGTGCTCAAAGAAGCGTCACGACTCAATTACAGAAAACAGAGACTTCATCATTCCTCAGCGTCCAAGGGTCAGATTGCTGTGGCTGTGGATCACACTGTGTTAGAAGGCTTAATTTTTTAAAACTGTTGGAGTTATTTGGGAGTAGTAGCACATGCCTTCAATCCCAGCACTTGGGAGCCAAAAGCAGGTAGATCTATGTGAATTCAAGACCAGCCTGGTTAAATTTGAGACCAGACTATACAATGAGACCCTGAATTCATAAATAAACAAATAAATAAAATAAAAATTGATTGAGTTGATGGCTCAAGTTTTATAAAAAATTATTCTATGAATTTTGGCTCGATATTTAAACAGAATTTTCAACAATTTCTGAAATGGTCTTAAATGTACAACTAAAAGGGGAGGGCCAGGGAGATGGCTCGGGCAAGTAGAGCAGCTCTGCCACCAAGCATGACCTGAGTTCCATCCTGGGGACCCACAGGGCTGAGAGAACCTACTCTTACAAGCTGTCCTTTGACCTCCACACTGATGCTGAGGCATGTGCCTCCTCCAACATAAATTAGTAAGTGAAATGTTATACATGCCTGCCACTTTGTACTTATGCAGAGTAGTAACCTCAGAACTGATTTTAAAACAAAAATTAACCCACACTGAAGTTCTACATCCTAAATAGTACCAAGCATATAGGCAAAATGTTTATATAAAAATAAATAAGCATATTCTCATTAATACAAAATCTATTCTCAGCTTTAATAAATGATAAAAATAATAGTATATCAAAGAATTGTTTTGAAAACGTTATGGTTTGGGTTGGAGAGAAGGCTCAGCAGTTAAGAACACTGGCTGTTCTTCCAGAGTTTAATTCCCTCCTGGCAACCACAGGGTGGGTCACAACCCTCTGTAATGGGATCTGGCGCCCTCTTTTGGCATGCAGGGACATATGCAGGCAGAACACTGTATTCATAATAATCTTTAAAAAAATGAAAAAGTTATGGTTTATTATCACTGACATTCAATTTGTATATATATTTTACACACACAAATGTCCAGTATTGAGTAAAAATGTCTGAGATAAAAAGGGGTAGTAAAGCTGGGTGGTGGTAGTTCATGCCTTTGATCCAGGACACTCAGGAGACAGGGGCAGGCATGAGTTTTAAGTCTGAACCAGGCTGGTTTGCAACTCACAGAGATCTCCCTGCTTCTGCTTCCCAAGTGCTGGGATTATAGGTGTGCACATCCACTGCATAGACCGAATTTCTGACAACTCTGAAACATTCACCAACTGTGACTTTCATGAGAACATTCTGGGGCATAAAAGACCCAAACATCAATTAAGGAATTACATGTAAATGCAGGGTTTTCAGACAAGAGAAAAAGAAAAACTCTTTATACTTTGGTTGAGAACCTGAAAGGTACCTGCAACACGTGACAAGCACATGGAGAGGGCCACAAGGTACAACACAAATGGAGCCTGTCTGAGGCTTTTTGGTTGGTTCATTTTTTGAGATAAGGTCTCAGTACATACCACCATTTGGCCTGGTATGTTCTATACAGATGCTGGGACTGAGGAAGTACAGCCCATGCTTGCTTCAGTCTGGGTTGTTTGGTCTGTTTGTTTTGTCTGGTTTTTTTCAAAACAAGGTTTCTTTGTGTAGTCCTGGCTGTCCTAGAACTAGATTGTAGACCAGGCTGGACTTGACCTCACAAAGATCTATCTACCTCTGCCTCCAGAGTGCTGGAATTAAAGGTATAAGCTATTGCAGCAGAGCTGGGCTGTTTTTGTTTTTTATCTTTGTGTCTTCAGTTCGAGATTTACCCTAAATATATGTGTACATGAATTAAAAAACAAACTTCTAGCAAATGAGAGGAGATGGTTGCTTTCTGTCAGCATCCCACAGCCTATCCACAATGGATCCCCATTTCCCGGAGACTCATGAGCCCCCAAGATGGGAAGTACCTGTTGAGAAGGTGTAGACAGGGCGGCAATGAGCTTGGCAACAATGGGCTTTACTTTGGGGTCACTCTTGTCCAAGTGCTTGGCCAAAGACCCCATCAGAACCACCACACTCTGTCGCACGGCGTCGTAGCTGGCATCATTGGGTGCATCCTTCAAGAACTCCTCAAACACTGGAAGCAGTGAGTTGACGTTCTCCTGAAAAGGCCAGACCACAGAGCCACAGGTCAGCCCACAGGCTGCATCAAAACAGGCTTTGCCTCTGGGGCTGGCAATACCAGCAGGTTTTCCAGCTTCCAGCAGGCCTACAGCAAGACTCCTAAGGTTACATTCTCTCTGGGTCTTTCTGGCACACATGAAATTTCCCACCAGGTGCTAATGCCTTGTCAGGGTTTCTGGCATTTGCTTCTCTTTCTCATTTTCTCGGTCTCATCTCCCCAGGTGCAGAAACTGCTCACCTTTCCATGAGCATTCAGTGTTGCGAGTGCTGCATCTAACATGCACTTCCGGACATCTGGGTTTCGATCATTGAGGGCATCAGGAACAAAAAACTGAAAGAGCGGCTTCACCTGAGAGCTATCCAAATACTGTGAGAGCTTGTTCAGGGCCAAGGCTAGGCCACATCTAGGAAAGAAATGGGAGCTTGAGAGTTGGCAAGGGTCAGTCAAGGGCATCCCACACAGATGGAGAACAATAGCAAAGCTTTGGGGCAGGGCACAAACCCCTGTGAAGCAACTGCCCAATGTTCTGAACAAGATGCTTGTGAAAAAAAGACCAGCCACTTGTCCATGAGATTATCTCCTGGAGGGGGTCTTGAGACAAGGACCCACTCTGCCTATTTCCCTGACTATAGGAAATGTACACCTGTCTATCTGTGAGACAGGCTGGAAGAGGAGAAAACTTGTTAAAAGAAGCAGATGTGACAGCCTGGATGGGAACAAAGGCAAAAGAATTACTCTCCTCGGTTACAGATAAGAAAATCCTATTCTGAGCCAATGGTCTTGAATGAAAAAGAAATAAAGCAAGACGGCTCCATATTAGCACACAAGCCACACAGGAATGGAGAACGTGGGTGTGCTGGCTGCTTTTATGTCAACTGGACAGGGCTAGAGTCACTGGAGAGTAGGGAACCTCAATTGAGAAAATGTCTCCACAGACTGTACTGTAGGCGAGTCTGTAGGGCGTTTTCTTTAGGGTTCATAGGGAGGGCCCAGTCCATTGTGGGTGGGACCATCCCTGGGCTGGTACTCCTGGGTTCTATAAGAGAGCACGATGAGCAAGCCATGAGGAACAAGCTAGTAAGCAGCACCCATGGCCTCTGCATCAACTTCTGCCTCCAGGTTCCTGCTCTGCTTGAGTTCCTGCCTGCCCTGACTTTCTTCAGTGATGAACAGCGATGTGGAAGTGTCATGAAGTTTCATTACAGCAATGATCTAACAGTGTGATCAGCCATTCAGGAAGCTAGCCCTACTGTTTCATGAAAACCTTATGTGTGACAAGGGTCTTCCAAGGTCATGTTCTTCCTACACCTACCCAACCTCCAGCTACTCAGGCTGAGAGTGAGATCAACAGCTGCTAACGGGAGGGCCAGTGATCTCCTAGGTGGGCTCTAGAGGTGCCCCTCACACAGATGAGGAGACAATGTCCAAGGGCATAGGGCTGGTACACAAGTGCCAGCACTGACGAAGCTGTCTCTTCAATATCAGCGCATGCTTCCCCTTTGCCGCTCCCACCCCAGTGCAGCATCTCAGAAAGCTTGGCAACAAGATCAAAACAGGGCTTTACCTGGCTTCCCACTGGTCTGGAGGGGACTCTGAAATCACTCGTCCCAAAGCATCCAGCACTGGGGGTGGCCGCTGCAACAAACAAGAGGCTAAGTGCCCAACAGTGCCTTGTCCCAGGAGGAGAAAGACCAATGGCCTGGACCCCTGAACATAACACAAGCTGAGAAGACCATTGCCCCAGACCACAGGAGCTGCCCACCCAGATCACTCACATAGAGCTTCTCCTGGTAGATCTCCATGAGCTTGCCCATAACCTCTGCCGCCTGCCGCCGGTACTGTGCTACTGCCTGGGAAAGGGCTTCAGCCCCAGCCTGCCTCACAGCTGCCTCATGGTAAATCACATCATCGATCAGCAAAGAGCAGAGATCTGACTGTAGATCGAGGCCCATGGTTGACCAGAGCCTGCAGCAGACCAAAATTTAGGACTGATCAAGCAAGGGCCTGAAGCATGACCCCCAGGAACCAATGCCAGAAGGGCCCTCACCTCTCAGCCAGTTTCCGGATCTCATCATCTTTGTCAAACTTAACAACCCAGAGTCTCCGCAGCAGGTTCAAGCCATTCTTTTCATCAGTATCAGGTGCTGGCAATACCAGCTGGAGCTCCATCAGCCCCTGGGAGGAGGAGGGACTAGACTGTGAGACTTGACATCTGAGGGGAATGTGTCTCCTCACTTCTGTCCTAAATACAACCATTAGCTATAAAATCAACTAAAAGGAACCGAAAGTTAGGCAGTCTTAGCAGCCAGACTGCAAACACTAAGTACATGGCTACTACACTAAAGAGCAGAGGTAGGAAACATCCCATCACTACAGAATGGGTTGGACAGAACCAGTTTGAAAGGGCTGAAAATCAGCTCAACTGGTGACCTGCTCAGACCTTTCAAATAGTTTTTTGGGAATTTAGAGGTAAAACTCAGTGGCTCAGAGCATGCACGATGCTCCCAACCCAGCTAGCTGTGTGTGTGAAATGATGATGTATGGTGGTAGAAGCTTTCTTTTGTTTTTAAGGCAGAGTCTCTTTATGTAGCCATGGATGTCTTGTCACACACTATGTACATCAGGCTGGTCTTGAACTCAGAAAACTGCCTGCCTCTGCCCCCAAATGCTGAGATTAAAGATATACACCACCATGCTAACTTACTAATTTAACTCTAAACATGGCTGATAAGAACGCAAGACACTTGTTGAATGAATTCTTTTTTAAAATATATACTGCCATAATTTTCCCCACCTTTTACCAAGTGCCAGTAGTAGGGGGAACTAGCACTTGGGAACCACAATCTAAAAGCCACCCAGAAAAGCTAAACAGAGGCAGACAGATGAATAAATGCCCTAATCCTGTAAGTCAGGTAAAGGGATAGTAATTGTTAATTGTCAACTTGACAGAATCTATAATCCCCTAGGTTATAGGCCTCTAGCATGCCAATGGGGATCATCCTGACTATGTTAATTAATGTGGGAATACCCATCCACTGTGGGTGGCACCATTCCCTTAGGCATGAAATCCTAGGCTCTAGAAGACGGGAGGAAGCAAGCTGAGCACAGACTTTCTTATCCACTACTTTCTTTTTTCTGCTTGCAAATGTAATGTGCTTACTTCTGCCTCAGTTCTGGTTCCTTCCCTAACGACCTGGAACTATGAGCTAAAATAAACCCTTGAGTCCTAAAGGTGCTTTTGTCAGAATTTTATCAATATACAGAAGAGGAGGACGACAGGCTATATACAACTGCATTGAGAGCCACAACCCAGATTGACAATTAAAGAAAGTCTTCCACAGTGAAGAAAAAAATGGACAGTGCTATACGTTATGACAAGCTTAGAAGGACCCTAAGCCACCATGACTTGCTCTTTGCCTCCTAGCTCTGTCTGAGGTAGGGGCCATTCTACCAAATGTTCATTATGTAGGACAAACACTTGCCCAAAGTAACAAGAAAACATGCACACACCCGGAGTGCAGTCTCCCGCACACTGGTACACGGGGACTGCAAAGCAGAAAGCAGCACGTCCACCTCCTCCTGCTCAGCAAAGGCACAGCCATCCTCTCCACTGCTGCTGGCACACAGGGTAGTCAAGGTGTCTGAGGCTAGAACCTGGGAACAACAATGATACACTAGTTCAGTTCAGCAGCTCACTTACACCAAGAGAGCTAAACAGAAAATCCGCCCCACAGCATTGGGCTAGGATGCATAAGTTAAGGCAGGCAGTGGAAACCCTTCTAAACAGGAGGGTCAACAGAGAACTAGGTCTTAACTATTCATCCCTGAGGTCAGAGTCACAAAAAGCCATAGCACAGGTTAACTAGAAAGGAGATCACCTGCAGGCGAGGAGAGCCTGTCCCAATAACCCACGTCAGCAGGCGCAGCATGGCCACTCGAGGCAGCAACTCTGGGCCATTCTGGGAGAGAAAAGAAGAGGTTAAGACAATAAAGTAGGAAAGGTCCATACCCACGCCAGGCAACCAGTCATCCATTTGAGGACATTCTGGATCACAGCACTGACTCGGCCACTGTACAAATGTCATTAGGTTTATTTACAGCCAAGCCTGTTAAGTGCTAACCCAGACTACCACAGGTTCTGAAGCTTGCTGGACATTCCCAGAGTAAAATACTGATGGACTGTGAGTCTAAGAGGATATAATTTTTCAAGAAGGAAAGAAATCCTAAGCAAAACAAATTCAGCTGAGTATACTGGTCCACATCTTTACCCAGTGCTTGGAGGAAGACGTAGGAGGCCCTCTGTGTAGTCCTCTGCCAGGGCTACACAGTGAGACTCACACTAAGACCCACACAAAACCTGTTAGCGTTGAAGAAAACTCTCAGTGAGAAGCTAGCTCAGTACATGTCATGTAACCTAGCAATTCAGAACCAACATGTGCTACATATATGCAAGAGACATACAAACACACAGAGTGCTATTCAGATTAGAGAAAAGATACAATGTTAAAACAGCCACAGATAGGTAGTAAGTTAAATAAAACTAAGCACACATGGCATAGGTCCTCAAGCAATGGTAAAATCAAAACACACCAACATGGTTATAGGCCTACAAAAGAAGCAGCATGGCCTCTTTCTATATTAAAGAGTCCGTTGTCTCTCATGTGGGCTGCTTCTATGGATAAAACACCAAAACTCAATGAAAGTGAGCCCTTGCCTCCCCAGACCCCTCAAACCATGGGATGAGAGAGCTCCCTCCCAACCTCGTCCACTCGCTCAGGAGGGGTGTCAGGGGATGCCCTCAGCTGCGCGTGGACAGTGAGGATCTGAAGGATCTGGGCCATCTGCTCTTCCTCTTCCTCACTGTTGTAGGGCATCTCAGTGAGCACCATCTTTAACATCGGGAAGACCAAGGAGAAGGCTGGTGCAGACAGGGGTGCGGCGTCTGTGAGAGCAGCAGAGCAGTCAGACACTGAGATGACTGTGCAGGCCCAGCAGGGGACATCAAGCACAGTGCCAGGTACAATGGCTGGTCTAAACCAGTCACGCTTCTACCCTACAGACCAGCCCAGTTCCAGAATGTGAGAAGGAACAGAAGCAAGCAAGGAAAACCCCCACCAGGGAGGTAAGAGTCCCAACAGCAAAGGCCCAGAAAGCTCCTGCCTTACTCCCATATCAGCTTCCAGGGCCCCGGGACCTGGGATGCCTCATCTCTCACCTGGCTCACCCTTGCCCACCCTGCTGGTGATGGTGTGGGTGTGCAGCAGTGACACTGCCCTCTTCACAGCCACTGGAAGCTCTTCCTGGCACCAGGACTTATCCAGAGAACACTCTGGCTTCAGCAGGCGTAGTGTCACATGACTCACCAAGGTGCCTATAAAAAAGGCAGCAAATGACCCGACACTAGGGTGGCATGGGGACAGAGGTAGCCTTATCTCTGCCCGATATGGCAGGTGCCTTCATTTCTCAGTCTTTGTGACTGCATCAAAAAAGAAGAGGAGACAGTAGCTGCCCTTTTGGTTTGGGGGGGAGTAGGGTTGATGTTTCTTTTGGGGCGATGCCCAGGCTAGCCTAAAACTCAGGAATCTCCTCCCTCCACCTCCCAAGTTTGGGGATTAGAGCTATGCAATACACCATGTCTGCAAAGCTGATACTTTTGATACTGGAAAAGTCAGTGTGCTGAGAGGCATGAGCCACCCAAGAGTCATTGACCCAGCGGTAAAGCTCTAGCTACATAGTTCCTCCATCAGGCAGCTATTAATACTTCTGGCGGGTTCCACATGCACCAACTGACACTTCTTCTCAGAACAGCTTGCAGACTCCAGCCCCAGTCATGAGAACACTCCCTTTAGGCTAGGAAGAAAGTCTGCTTAAAGTTACCAAAGACTCACAGAGTAAGGCCAATGAAACTTCCACCCCTCCTGTCTGGCTAGTGTTTCTTCAGAGCTAACAGAGAGCTAAAGGTCAAAGGTCTCTGGCCACACCACTGACACATGCTGCTAATGAGCTCTGAGCACAATGAGCAGCCACAGCATACCCTTCTCACTACCACGTAACCCGACTTTGTGGAGAACACCTGCAGAGGGCTGGGGTATGCTCAGTTAGCTCAGGTTTACCTGGAAATGGTCCCCAGCATTAAAACAACGCTACTACAGAGAGAGAGAGGCTAACTAGCATGTAAAGCCTGCTCCTCAGAAGGCAGGGAGGATGCAAGATGGAGACAAAAGGAAACACTTTGCTGCTCTTGAGCATATTGGGTTTGAGGCTCCCCAGGCTGCTTCCACAAGGAAACAAAATTCAGTAGCTTAGGTTAGGCCACCACATCCCTCCTCAGAACACCCATAGATACCTCCAGCCTAATTCCCAAACATCCCTGAGATAACCACACAGCCAGTAAATAAGGACTAACCCAAGGCCTTGAGTCTAGGGGGCATAACACAGGCAGCCAAGGACAGGAACGGGCCTTTGACCCTGGGAGCAGCCAGAGGAGATTTCAGCAAGGGCAGGAAGGCGTCCACCAAAACCGGAATGTACTGGGTCAAGCCACACGGGTTCCTGGTCATGATGGCATCAAGCAGTCCGAGTGCCGCCTCCAGCTCCCCATCCAGCTGCAAGCAGAGTAAACAGAAGAGTCAGTAGAGTCCGTTCTGAGACAGCAAAGTGCAGGGCAGTACACAGAGCATCCTTCTGGCACTAGTGTGTTGGTGGCGGCTACTCACCTCCTGCAGCCGCCTGCGGATTTGAGCCTCCTTGTCCATCTGGGCCTGCAGCATCTCCCTCTGCTTGCTGGTCAGCTGTACTTCCTCTTTTATACCTTTCTTCTTCTTTATCTCCTGAAGGGCCAGGGTCAGAAATCAACTCCGTTATCACAGAATAGATCTGCTCCCCCCCCAACAAAGTAAAGCAAGCTTGCTTCCAAAGCTTGCAAGCTAGTCTAAAGTCTAGGACCAGAGCCCTAAGCCCAGCACACACTCTCCTCCACCCCTATAAAGGCCACAGGCACTGGATGCCTACAGAATGGATACAGCAGCAAAGAAGCAAACTGTAAAACAAGAGGAGAGAAATGTCAAGAAACAACAGGTCCTTCAATTATCTCTAGGGGGTATTCTGGTAGCCACATGGTTTTAGATTAAAAACTTTAGCCTGCCCTCAGACCCACCCAAGGCTCTTGCAGGACAGAGGCTGCTTGGGTTGCAGAGAGCTCACTCAGGTGCTAGGACCTGTGTGAGATGTTAGAGACATTGGGGAGAAGATAGAATCTCTCCCCTCACAAAGCCCACAATGTAGCAAGTAAAGTTAGACAATAAACAGGAAAACAATGTGAGTTTGAGGCCAGCCTAGTCTACAGAGCAAGTTTCAGGACAGGCTCCAAAGCTACACAGAGAAACCCTGTCTCAAAACAAACAAACCGGGAAAAAATACACGAAATGATTGCAGAGCAGGAAAAGTGCTGGAAAAGCAACAAGGCACAGGCAGAAGAGTGAAGCACTGTGGACATATGGGAGGCAAATGAGGAGATGAGGGAAAGGCACCAGGCCCTGCACTTGCTATAAGGAAACAAGACGGGCGCCTGCAACGCCCAGTGAGAACCCTGTTTCCCTCAAGCGGGGTCAGAGGAACCAGAAGAACAGTAAGCAGTGTTGGAGAGGACCAGGGGCACATCAAGGGGAACAGAAGAACGCAGTGGAAGCGCCAAGCTCAGTGGGCTCACCTCCTTCAGCTCCAGCTCGATGATCTGCTCCTTAAAGGAGTAGGCTTTGTTCTCTCGCTTCATGTTAGCCTTTTTGATGCTGTCCTGCTGGGCACTGAGATACAGGGAAGGCAGTTATCCATCTTCTCCTCAGACTCGGGACAGCCACCAAGCTCACCAGCAAACCTTCTTGTGTGTGTGTGTGTGTGTGTGTGTGTGTGTGTGTGCGTGCGCGCGCGTGCGTGCGCGCACGTGCATGCTCACATGTGTTCATGGAGGCCAGAGGTTAACTTCTAAGATCTCCCTCTATCACTCTCCACAGCATCTTTTGAGACTTATCACGGTATCTCACTAAACCTCTATGTAGCTGACATGTTAACTAGGCTGGCTGGAAAGCACTTTACCTAGGTCCATCTCCTCAGCCTCTTTTCTTGTTTGAAACACTGTGGCAATGTAGGCAGGGCCTCTCTCTATATATAGTCCTGGCTGGCTTCCAATTTACAATTCTATCTCAGCCTCCGAAGTGTGGGATTACAAGTATACATCACCACATCTAGCTCCCAAGTAGCTTAAATACTAGGTACCCAAGTAGTGCTAGATCCAGACCCACCGATAGCGAAGACCTAAGCACCAGGCCTGGAAAACAAGCAGTTATTTCTGTTTGTTTACCACTCACAATGACCCTATAAGGATGTCTCCAAATAAGCATGAAAATCACAGCTGGGGAGGAAAGGTAACAGAGTAACAAATGAACAACTGAGTCTCACCTCTGGATGATAGATTTATCAAACAGCTCTCCGGCAGGGGTCTGCATGATGGCAAACTCCTCCCGTGTCACGAGGCAGAATGCAGGATTCTGCACGGTGGCGGTGATAGTGCTGATGAGCTGAGGGAGGACTCGGTCAGGGGACAGGATAGAAAGAGAGCCCATGGCATTCATGGAAGACTGTCAGACAAATAGACACAGTCAGTCTGTACCCTAACTAGCACCAGAATGGGGTTCTGCCACACCCAAAAGACCCTGTTTCTGCCTTGTCCTTTGAGTAACGCCCACCTTACTAGTGCTGCCTTACTAGACAAACCCTCGCTCTGTTATTATCACTGATTTGGACTGTACACTCCACTCCCAACCCCATGGTCCTGGGGGCGCCCATCATTTCCAAAGGCAGGCACATAAGCCCTAACCAGAATGACAGTCTTGGGGACAGGTCACTTGGAGCAATGTGACCCCATCTGGCTGACATCACTGGAAAATGTGTGCTTTCCCAATGGAGCTGGAAGGAGGACAAGGTATGAGCCTGAAACTGCTTCATACCAGGAATCTGAGAATGTGGCTCACATGCTGAAAAGCAGAGATCAGAGAGGATCGTGACGAAGAAGCACAGAAACCACCTCTACTGTCCGAGCCCAGGTAGCATCTACCAAGCTACTCACATCCTCAACAGTCCACAAATGAAGCTCTAAGTTCCCTGCTGTGCTCCACCCAGTATGCATCTGTCACTTACAATCACAGCCAAGCCTATGTCACCATTCTTCTCTTGCTCCTGTGAGTCTTCAGTTCTTGTACCCAGTAAGTGCAAACCTGGCTCTCGGACCCGTTACCTGGTTCAGGGGACTCTGTGTAGTGATTCTGGGGATGATCTGATTCAGGTGTCTGGTGATGAAGGCTTCTGGGTCAATGTTCATCCTGGTGAGAAGTGCTGGCCAGAGTGCAGCCTGTCCTGCCACTGAAGAAGAGGGTCTTCTTGAAGCCTTCTGCCTGGAACATCCCCACCCAAGAGAGCCGCCCACCTCTCTATTTCCACACAGCCACAGACCTAAGGACGGGTGGTGAGAGATGATCAGCATCTCCTGGGCCAGCTGTTCAGTGCTAGTGACATCATCCGTGAGCCCTGGCACCTCCGAGATGACACACAGAGCTTCCTGCAGGACCCGTGGAGGCACATAGGTCTTGCCCATCTCAGTCACCTCCCCAGCATCTGTCACAAGAGCCTCCATGGGTAGCACCTTTAGAAAGAGAACAAATGAGTCCCCACAGAGCCCTGTGTAGGGCAGTACACAAGGGGAGCAGCAGGGTCACTGAGCCTCTCCTGCTATTATAGGGAATCTCTGCTGGAATGCAACCAATGCCTCACTTCCTGCCCTAGAGTCCACAGGCTGGGGGATGTGCCTGCAAAGACACCCAGGACACCCACCAAAAAATATATAAGGAAAAAAGAAAAAAAAAGAATTGGAAAACTGGCTCTGAAGACCAGGCACACACACTGCAGAGGGAAAATGGTGAAGCCCGGCACCTACAACATTTCAACAGTGCAGGTCTCTACTGTCTACTGTCCCGCCAGAAACTCCAAATACCTGGCAGTGCTTTCTAAATGTCTGACTTGGAGGTTTAATATTATGTATAACGCTCAGCCAGTAGTTCAAGCTTATTACTAACCAACCCCCTCTTACACTTAAATTAACCCATGATTCTGATCTGTTTAGCCATGTGACTTGGTACCTTTTCTTAGTCCAGCATTCTCATCTTGCTTATGTCTCGGCCTTTCCTCTTCCCGGAATTCTCCTACTCCTGATAGTCCCACCTCCACTTCTTACCCAACTATTGGCCAATCGGCATTTTATGAAACCAATATGAATGACAAATCTTTATAGCGTTAAGAGCAATATCCTACAATAGTTTATTCCTGGTTCTTCCTGCTGCTGCCTGAGAGAACCTGACAGCCTGAATAGCTAGATAAAAAAGGCAACCAGAGGAGGGCCCAGGGATATCATGAGAACACAGCCAACAAACTCAAGAAAGCAAGGCCCCCAGGGCCCAAAGGAACTGAAGCAACAAACAGGGCTGTCTAAGGGTCTGAGCCAGGGCCTCGGCATGTGTTAGTGGTGCACAGCTGGGCCTTGGAGGACCCTGACAGCAGGAAAGGGAGGGCCTTGATAAAGAAGGTTTGGGTTCACTGGTGTGATTTGCTGTGCTGTGCTCAGCTGAGCTGATATCCCAGGGAGCCCTGCTCTTTCTTTTCAACAGGGGAAAGGGTGGAAAGGGAAGAGGGGAGGTAGGGAAAATTGGGATCAGGGTCTAATGGGCATAAAACTTAAAATAATTTAAAAAAGTGTTTAGAATAGCAACCACGGCTACCTCCCCTTCGTAATACATGTTACTTAAAACTGTTTCAGACTCTAAAAAAAAAAGTTATAAGCCCTCCTCGCCTTCAAAGACACCGTGAAAAGGTCAAAAGTGAGAATAAGCGTATGCTTAAAACTGAGTGTTTTAAAGTAATCAATAAGAAAATATCCAAAAATATTTTAACAGGAAAGAAAGCCTCTAAAGGCAAAGGTGCTACCCAAACTTGGTGGAAAGGCAGAATCCTGGAACCACCCAGTCTGAGAGAACAGGACAGAATGGTCCAGCTAAAACTCAGGGCAGAAGCACGTTGACTGAGTAGTTCAAGAGCCCAGATCTTCTCACCTTGTGAGAACTGAGGACAATCTTCAGCTCCTCTAAAAGACCACTGGCCAGCTTAATGCCCCCAAGGGAGGACAGCAGCTTCCGGACCGTCTGCTGTGCTTGCCTGCGCACGTGCCAAGTACGGCTCAGGAGCACAGCCACCAGGACCCGATAGTACTGTCTGCAAACACAAAGACAGATAATGCAGAAAGGTGGGGCAGGGCTTTCCACAGCCAAACCTGCACATGCTCACTCCTCATCGTTCTGTGCAGGAAAAAGTGGTCAGCCCAAGAAATGTACCCTGGCTCTGGACCAGAGCCAAAAGAAACACACCCTAGCCCTTATAGCCAGTGAAATACATTTATCCCTGAACCCAGAACTGAAAAGAAGTGTGCCCTGGCTCTGAAACCAGCATCAAAGAAACACACTTTGGCCCTGAAACTAAAAACCAAATCAGGGTAAATAGAAGGGGGAAAGATCTGATCAATCCCTACCCAGAAGTCTTCCCAGAAAGCTCTGCCCCCCAAGAAGTCCTATATAAGTCCTGAGCCCACAGCCCTTTCCCTGCTGCCCTCTCCCTCCCTGGCTGAGCAGCCATTCTTCTAGACCCTTCCCTCCCAATAAATCTCTTGAATGAGGTTTGGGTGATGATCTGCAGCAATGGAGCCTGGAACGGGGAACAGCTGAGGGAGGAACCTTCCCTGGTCTCAGACTTGTTACACCTCCCCTGCCGGAGCAGAGCCAATAACATTGGGGGAGTTGTTCCCTAAAGCAGGGCTGTAAGCTGCTACCTAGGCTTACTGTGGCCTGTGGTGTTCATTGGCTCCCAACTGCCTGAATACTTTTCCATTTGAGCTGCAGCACTCAGTTTACCTGGGCTCCCGACAGCCAGGATCTCTTTCTATCTGGGCTGCACAAATACCTACATTCTGTCAACATTTGCTTTGTTGGAGCAGAGGACAACGTAAGTGAGGTTCACGTACTGAACTTTGCTGTTGGTGAGTCTATTCGGGTGGTCCAGGAAAAGCCTCTCGGTCAAATGCAGCACAGTACACAGGGCTGGAAGGGAAGGGAAGAGTGCAGGTCTTTTGTTGTCGCTGTTTTTCAAGACGGTGTTTTTCTGTGTAGCCCTGGCTATCCCAGAACTCGATCTGGAGACCAGTCTGGCCTTGAACTCAGAGATCCACCTGCCTCTGCCTCCCAAATACTGGGATTAAAGACGTGAGCCACCACTGCCCAGCTGGTGCAAGCCTTTTTGAAACCACTAAGTGGAACCAGAGAGCTGGCTCAGTGGGTAAAGAACTTGCCACTAAACCTGATGACTTGAACTCAATCCCCAGAATCCACAAGGTGGAAGGAGAGAACCCATTCCTGAAAGCTGTCCTTCAACTTCCAACCCTCCCCCTGAGAGAGAGATTAAATAACTAAGTGTATTCTTCCTCAACTCCAAAAAGAATTGGAATGAACTAAAAATGGACAGCAAAGTGTAAATGTGATTAACACTATTTATGAAGCTATAGTTCATTTTTATTTCTTTTTCTCTATCATGTACAAGCATATTTTGTAGTAAAGAAGGTATACATTGATTTTAATTGTTAAGAATTACTAGTTATAAGTGGCGGTGCACACCTATAATTCAATGCTCGAGAGGGTTAAGCAGAAAGACTGAGTTTAAGGCCAGCCTGGGCTACATACCAAATTTGAAGACAAAAAAGAGGGGGTGGCTTGGAGATGGCTCAGTGGTTAAGAACACTTGTTGCTCTTGCAAAGAAACTGTGGATACCCAGCACTCACATGGTGGCTCATAACAATCCCTAAAACCAGTTCCAGGGGATCCAACTCCCTCTTCTAACTTCCAAGAGTACCAGGTGCAGATATACACAAAAGCAAATACTCAAAACACATACAGTAAAAGAAAGTAAATCTTCAAAAAGAAAAAACAATTCACTGTAAGCCGAGCCAGTGTTGATTTCCAGTCTGGGAAACATGGTGGGATGGCACAGGCAGCACGGCACTATTTGTATGAAGGAGGCAGAGGACAAAGGGATGGATATGGGTAACATTAAGGATACAGAAACTCTTGATGGTTAGAGGTCAAAGCAGGAGGTAGTTTCCAATGACGCCCTCCCATCCTGTCTCTGAACTATAAAAATGTCATTCCTAATCAAAAGCTAACAACAACAACAAAATTAAACCAAAAAGTGACTAATAGTTGTAGCTCATTAATAAGATGTTGTGATTCATGAGTCAAAGACTTTTCAAATCATTAATTAGCAGCAGACTTCTGCGAGGCAACTGAGAATTTCACACATACATTTGGAACTCACTGTTCCTTTTCTGCAGGGTAGAAACCAGTAGTTTCTGTGTTGGTGGGGGAGTAGAGCTGCCACACCTCCACCAGCACTCAGTGTAAGGAAACCCAGACAGCACCAATTACCCATTTAGCTATAATTACAGCTAATATCACAACTCCACGGCTGTCTCTACAGCCCTCCCAAGCCCGCCTTCCTACTGAACCTGACTTTCCTGCAGGAATGAATTCATTAAGAAAACAGCCAGGCTGCTGGCCAGATCACAGTTATGGGCGCTTACAGAGTTGCTGGCCAAGCAGGTTATGACCTCCCTAAAGATCTATCAGAGACCGAGAAACTCACCATCCTCTGAAGCCAGAAGCAGAAACTTCTCAGAAGTGAAAATCTGCTTCTTTTCATCTACGACCAGCTGCCAAAAGTTGCTCAGTTTGGCCTCTGTAAGAAACCAAAGGTCACCCCGTGACACAATGCACCATGTCCCCTTCAGCAGGGCCCTTCTAAACCAAAGCTCCTGGGCAGGCTTTGTGAAAGACATTCTGTGAAGGGCCATCCCTGGCTCACTGCTGTCCCTCTGCCCTCACTTGTGGTTTGGACAACTATAGGGTTCTCCACTGCTTGCAGCTTCTCCTCTGGAATTCCCACTACCCAGGAACCTGGCTGGAACACCTGAGGCTCACACAATGCATCTCTCCCTGCCTTTTCCTAACTGTGGCCATTCCTTCATGAGAAATGAATCATCCTTCTAGTTTCTCAGAGATCTATTCAAATGCTTCTTACTTCATGAAACTTTTCCCAACCCTCATTCCTCAAACAAAGAGTCAACCTTCCTTCAAACATTCCCACCCCAGAGCACGCACCCTGAAATGTGCTCGAGTAAGGCCTCATTCTTGTTAATCTGCACCCAAGGTACAGTGGGTGTAACAGCAGAGTGAATCCTAGCTCTCAACACAGAAGCAAGGTCAGATGAGAGCACAGGCAGAGAAGGAGGCTGCTAGAGGCTAGATGCTCTGCACCAACTCCAAAGGCCCATATGTTAAAAATATGGTCCCCAGCTTATAGCACCACTGGCAGGTGGTAAAACCTTCAAGAGACAAGGCCTGGGGAATGTAGGTCAGTCACTGGTGCATGCTCTGAAAAGAGATACTGAGACCTGTGTCTGCTTTGCTTCCCAGCCGCCGAGAGGTGAGCAGCTCTGCTCAGCCACACACTCCCTGCCTGACACAAAAACAATTGCCCCCATTTAACAGGAACCTCTTTCATCCTTAGCTGAATTTCTCAAATAGTCTGAAACAGCGAGAAGTTGCCTAACACAGAGGACTCAATGGAGGGAGAATCCTAATGGGCAGAGAAAATAGGAAGGCTCTGATGTGAGTCGTTTCCATGCACGGTCGATAGATGATGTGGGATACACAGTATGTTACCCAGCGGTTTCAAGTTCCTGCCTTAACTCTCCCACAATGGCAGAGTGTAGATGAAATAAACCTTTTTCCCCAAGATGCTTTCTGTCAGGGTGTTTTATCACAGCAATAAGAATGCACCGGAACATCCTATGAATATGTTAGTAATTAAGACGCCAAGTCTAGAAAGATGACTCAGTTTTTAAGAGCACTAGATGCTCTTGCAGAGGACCCTACTAGCACCTACATGGTAGGTCACAACTGGCTACAACTCTAGTTACAGGGAGTCTGACACCTTCTTCTGACCTTATGGCACTGAGTACCTGTGGTGACCATACATGCAAGCAAAACACTCATTCAAATAAACAAACAAGTACAACAATTAGGAAAAAAAAACAAAACAAAAAAAAAACAAAAAAAACAAAAAAACAAAGAGACAACAAGTTCTAATCCTCAACCTAGCAGTCCAAATGTCACAGTCAAGCCCAGACTACAGTACTGAAATAACAGAGCCAAGGGCAGTGAGAGGCCCCTGGCTGCACTTCTACTGTGACCCCGAGCTCATCCCCGAAGATAACAGGTAGCCCTAGAGCTGACAGGCTGACGCTAAACATTGAACACTCAACCAAGGACTCTGAAAAATGTGCTGCCACCTGGCCCCCTGGTTGCATGCAGACCCTTACCAGCCTGTGAGTCAGCCACAGAAAGCTTGGAGAGCAGCAAGGCTGCAGCGACCCCTTCAGTGACTGTGGGAACCTGAGTGTTCTGGGAGGCCGCCTTCTCTACTGTCTGGATAAGCAAGGGTAGAAAGTCCAAGGCCTGCAGAAGTGTGTCACCTGTGGAGACAGAAGCATCTTAGAGTCATCCTGGTCTTCAGGGGTGATGAGGCTGCTTGAGAAGACATTGTCCACCCAGGTGTGGACTGGTTAAAACCCTCCCATTAATTTTCCAAGTATCTCAAAGAACTGAAGTGAGAGTCCAAGACTTAAACTCTATAACCACAGAAATTAAAGGTAAAGAAAGAAATCCTGTAAATCTGATCATGAGCTGCTCCTCCACTGGATAAGGAAAACAGAGAGGCCAACAGATGGCTGACAAAGAACTACTACTAACTTCAAGCCTAGCGATTCCAATCTGGTGTTCTTCCCATACAAGACCACCTCTAGCCAATCTGCTGATCTGTGAAATAGATACACTAGAAATAAGCACATAAATGAGGCATAGTGGCACATGCCTTTAATCCCAGCAGGTGGATTTCTGAGAGTTCCAGAACAGCCAGCTATGTAGAGAAACCCTATCATAAGTAAATAAATAAATTAAAAAAAAAAAAAAAAAAAAGGTTAAAACTATACCTAAACACACTCACATACTCTAGGCTGGCCTTGAATTCAGTATGTAGCCAAGGATGACCAGGAACTCCTGCCTCTCCTTCCCAAGTGCTGGGATTACAGGCCTTACTTGTAAAGCATGGTTCCTGTCAACTCAGGACAAACACTTCTCCTGACAGGCTCTTGTTCCTATTCCTAACATGTGTGGGCAAAGTTCATGTCCTCTGTCTAGGGAAGGCTCTGGAATCTTCTTGACATTTCTTTAAACAGTTATTCATAAATTTAAAATTAACAAACCATTTAAATGAAATAGAAGCCTGTCTCAGAGGGAGGAGTCAGTATCAGGAGGGTTTGAGCCCTGGCGGTTTGGGATGGTGAGGACCAGTCCTGCCATCAGTAGCTGTGTTTAGCACCCAGGAGGTGGAAGTGAACATTTTTTAAAGGGTTCAAAATCATGTTTCCATAGCATCAACCTTTTAAATTCATGATCTTGGTACAACAACAGATTCTGATTGTAGATCCTTCAAAAATAAAATCTACCAAGAAAGCTAGGTATAGTGGCACATGCTTTTAATCCCAGCACTCAGGAGTCAGAGGTAGGTGGATCTCTGTGAGTTTGAGGCCAGCCTGGTCTACAAAGCAATTGAGTTCCAGGAAAGCCAAGGCTAGAGAGAAACCCTGTCTCAAAAAACAAAACAAAAACAAACAAGCCATTTCAAACGAGGGAAGAAGTCACTACTATGAAGACTGGGGCAGAACTCAGAAGAAAATGAGGTACAGTCAGTGAACGAGAAGTCCTGACTGGTGAGCACACCCTCAGTGGAGGCCTGGACATCTTACCTCGGAAGGAGGCCAGCATGCACTGCAGGTAGGCGTGCCTCACTGCGGAGGTGGAGGTTTTAAGGCTGAAAACTTTCTTGAACCAGTCAGTAAGCTTCTTGGGCACTTCTGTAGTGAACCGGTTGCACCAGAGCGCCAGGACAGAGACGGCATGTACCAAGGTTCCTTCGTGTACTAGGGCAAGCGGCACAAGTCGGTGTGGCATCTTATTGCCATATCAAAGCACTGCCAGCAGTGCGAGAAGGCAAGTGGATCCCAGGGGAGGAAGCAGTGACATTTCAGACAATTCCCAGCCCTGCTAACCCAAGGTGTGCCTACAGAAAGCCTTTTAGAAGGCTGGCTAAAAAACCACGGTCAAGAATGGGTCTCAACTCCATGCTCCCCATGCCACAAGGAATCACCTTCCTGCTGGAGGAATGGGATGAACAGCTCAGCCATGGACCCATTCAGGACTTGACTGGAAGGCCCAGATACCACGTGATGACTGAGGCTTCCAATTCCTGAAAAGCAGATTCTCTGGTTGGCCCCTACCCTGCACAAAGCCACACCAGACGAGCCTTCCTGCCACTGCCAGCAGGATACACCAGGTCACAGACTCTTCTAGGTGCCCCAGCAGCCACACTTTCTCCTGGCCATCACAGACACTCCTTCAATTTTCTTCCAGTCTCTCCTTTTACAGAAGCCAGGCCTCCTGCCACACAGGCTGGCATGGCCAACACTGCTGGGCTTCAGGGTCCAAAGGCCTCACCTAACCTGACAGTTACATTAAACCTACCCCATGACTCCAGCACACTGCCATGACCCAGGGGGAATCTCTACCTGAAAGGACACTCATCTTCTGGGCTACGATAGTTAGCTTTCCTTCTGAGCCTGTGAGGAAATAACAAAAGTGTTCATTCATGCTGGCCCCACTTCATGACATACATGTAGACTCCCAAAGCAGCCTTTCTGGTGTGAAGCTGAGTTTAAAACAGTACTTTATGGCCTTTGTTTTCTGAATAAAAGTACTACACTCTTAGCAAGGCAGTGGTGCACACCTTTAATCTGAGTACCTGAGAGGCAGAGGCAGTTGGATCTCTGTGAGTATGAGACCAGCCTGGTCTTCAGAGTAAGTTCCAGGACAGCCAGGACTACACAGCTGTCTTGAAAATCAACCAAAAGTACTACATTCTTACAGAAAATACGAGAAACAGAAAATACACAGAGAAAAGTGTGCTACATCACCATGTTCCCACTACTCAAAGGTCTTCAAGTCTTTCTTTCCTGTTTCTCCCGTACACACTAAAGCACGTTAAAACCACTGGCATCGCCATCTCTGCTGCCATTGGTGTGTTCCTGCCACACATGTGGAGGTGTGCCTCATCAATAGTTTCTCAGCGCAGACTCAGAACCAAGTTCCCACCACATTCCAGTTTCTGCTGTGTCACCTGCTATGCCAAGAAGGCCTGCTCACCTCCAAGAATTGCAAACAGATGCTTGGTCAGGGCCTCGATGGCAGAGGGGTCACTGCACTGGCGGGCCAGGTTACGCAGGGCCAGCACAGCTTCATCCATCAGGCGAGGGCTGTTGGACTTCAGCTGATCTGGACACACAGAGCCACAGCTCAGAGGCTGCAGCAGCTAAACTTGGAGACTTTAGTCCCAGCCCTTTATTCCAAGCTCTCTGACTTCATCATCAACAATCTCAGGAAAGAAACACGTCCCCCTGTTGGTGGTTAAAGCCTTATTTCTTTTTTCATTTTTAACATTTATTTAGCTATGTCTGGGGGAAAAGGGGTTCCATTGCACACATGTACAGATCAGATAACAATTTGTGGGAGTAGGTTCTCTCCTTCCATCACGTGGTTTCCAAGTGGGCACACTTGACAGAAACACCTTTAATCCAAGGAATTGTCTTGTCAACACTAAAGCTTGCTTCTAACATAAGATATACCCTACCCCCCTTTCAACAAAAACTACCTAATACAACCAAAACTCAGGGTGCACCAAGGGGCTGTGGAGGGTCATCACACTCACTAGCCAAGCCTTTCATGATGTCCAGGGCATACTGGCTGAGGTCAAGTGTCACTGATGCCAACAAACTGGAGATGGCTAAGGGGACAGAAAGCAACGCTCATCAGTCTCCAGTGCCATTTTGTCCCACTCCCCAGAAACACAATCTGGAGTCTGCTGTTGGCTCCACAGTGACACGATGGCCTTTCACCTCTGCAAGGCCACACGGTCATCATACCTGTGAGCCAAAGCTCTGCTCTTCACACCAAGCCAATCCAAACTGTCTCGAGAAAGATTCTTAATGTCAATAGTCCCCCAAAAGGTCAATACTCTAAGTCGACACTTTCCCATAGTTTCTAACAAGACAGTGTCTGATGCGGCTGGAGTAATGGCACCGATTGCTTTTCCAGGACTGACATCAGACAGCTCACAACTGCTTGTAATTCTAGTTTTCAGGGGACCTGATGCCCTCTTCTGGAACACACACACACACACTAAAATAAATTGTATAAAGAAAGCATGCACATGCACACACTAAAATAAATTGTATAAAGAAAGCCCATGACTTTCAACATATTCTGAAAGGAGTTCCTATCTTGCCCTCCCCAGGTAAGAGTGAACATATCCCCTAGTGCTCCTGCTGTCAAGCCACAGGACCAGAGCTGCTCTGGCAGGGTATCCCCTCCCACACACCTGTTCATCAGGAACCTACTTTCAATAACATTCTCTGGGCTCCTCAGCAAGGACTTCTGTATGGTGGGCAGAATCAGATCCTTAAACTCCGAGTGGGACATGAACCGGAGCAAGGAGGCACAGTTGTCCTACAAAGATACAGAGTCAAGCACCCAGGCCTCTCGGGAAAGAGTGACATAAAGAGCAGGGTAGTGTCCAGAACTGACAGTGTCTGGGTAGAACATGTGCGATCCACTCACCAACAAGTACTTTGGAGGCTTCACTTTGCTCATCAGAATGTTCTTCACATAAAAATCCAGCAGGGTGCTCTACAGGACACGAGAGCCCAAGACGTCAATATTAAGTAGGCACCCCACTTCCCACCCTCCCTCCCATGCTTGACACTGAAAGGTGGGGAGCATTTCCATGACTCCTGGGACAAAGTTAAGAGCTTGGCAGGGCTTTGATGGCCTTGCCTGCTCACAGCTGGCTATATCTGAAAGCTCTCTAACCCACCCCCACAGATGAACCCCACCTGCCTTTTCCATGCTCCTTCCTACCTGCTCTCTAACCAAAATGTCCTGCCCCACCTCTCAACTAAAGCTTCTCTTTACCACCTAAGTCCCTTCACACCAGGGACACATTCCCTGATGTACAGTCCAAGTCAGATATCCATCCTGCCTATTTCCTTTGTCACACTTATCATCTGTCTCATGTCAGAGTCCTCTGTGACTCAGTCTCACAAAGATCACAGTCTCTGTTCACTGCTGCATCCCCAGCTCCTGGCACAGTGCTGCCCACAGACATGAACAGTAAAGTGTCACCTCCGTGACTACACCAGGATCCACACGGCTACAGTGACAGGCCACAAGGACAAATAAAGTTTCCACTTCTTGACTACACCAGGATCCACACGGCTACAGTGACAGGCCACAAGGACAAATAAAGTTTCCACTTCTTCCCTCCAGAGCCCTGTTGCAGCAAACCCACTTGAGAATGCCGGACACTCACCTTATGCTGACTGACCATGTCCGTCTCTTTGTGATTTGTGCAAAACTGCACCAGCAGCCCCAGCATGCCAGCATAGTTTTGGTTCGGTTCTAAGCTAAAGATGGCTGAAAAGTACTGCTCCACCAGCCCAGGATTCTGAAGAGGAAGTAGAAAGCCAATGAGTCAGACGGCAGCCGAGGTACAGAAAAGGCATGGCCTCCCACGTCCCACCAGCTTCATTCACCTCCTTCCACAGTTTAGTGAGCTTCTTCATCGCACCATCCACTGCATGCCTGTGGGAGCCACCCAGCACCTCCAGCAACAGGAGGCACTGCACCTCCACCTGCCAGGGTGGAAACACTCGAATCAGATGACGACCCACAAGTGTCCAAAGAACCTCAGAGTCTGCCACTGATGTCCATCAGGCCTTCTGGATTCCAGCTTCTTCAACTTAGCATGCACTAAGCCCAAAGTTCACCCCCAATCACCAAAATATTTTAAAAGGCACAATAAACATGTCACTAAGACAGATGCCATTCAGGAACCGAACAAGAGATCCTAGTTAATGTATTTATCTGCCTAGATTTGTCCTTCATTAAGGGTCAAATTCTACAGCCAAGCATAGTGGACACTTTGACTGCAGTACTCAGGAGGCAAAGTCAGTGAGTTCGAGGCCAGCCAAGTGAAATGCCGTCTCAAAAACAATAACAAAAAATACCTTTCTTTCTTTCTTTTTTTTTTTTTTTGACTGTCCTAGCTCTGTAGACCAGGCTAGCCTCAAAGAGATCCGCCTGCCTCTGCCTCCTCAGTGCCGAGGTGTGCACCACCACTGCCAGCAGAAAAAAAAATTATTTTTTTTAAACTCTGAGACAGGGTTTCTCTGTGTGTAGCTCTGGCTGTCCTGAAACTCACTTTGTAGACCAGGCTGGTCTTAAACTCAGAGATTTGCCTAAAAAAATCTTCAAAAAATTAAAAAGTCCACAGATACTGACACTAACCCTGAGGGCAAACACACCTTCAGTCTAAGAGGAAGAGGGACATGGATCTCTGAGTTCCAGGCCAGTTAAATCTCCAGCACCGGGATCAAAAATAGTCAGATACACAGAAAACATTTCTGTAGTCACAAAGACTATTAACACAAAGGACCACAGTGGCAGGGACAGTTTTATACACTATTATATCCTTAGCTACTATGCTAATAGAATATCTTCCTGTACTTGTTGAAAATTTCTCTAATTAAACAAGCGTGCCCATTTTGTCACATTCAGAATCGTATCAGGGGTCCCTCTCTGAGATGTTGCAGCCCTTGCTCAAGAGTCCCCTTCTCCTCACAGAAGCCTTGCCTCCACTCTGCTTTTCTTTAGCATTGCACTAGACTCTACCTGTATCTCCATCTTCTCCAACAGTGCATAAGCTCCACAGAAGCAAAAGGTTTCTCAGCCTTATTCACATAGCAGCTTTTAACAGTGTTAGCTGGTAAATGGCTGGATTAATTATGTACACAAGGAACAAAAGAATCAGCAAAGGAAAAAGCCCAGATTCTAATCACTGTAACAAGTCACATGCTCTTGGTGCATTCTGTCCTATAATATACCACTCCATGGCTGGATCCTCCTACTCACCTACTGACTAACAGCACAGGTAACCGCTCTAAGTTGCCTCTACTACCTCCCTTAGAAAGCCAATTGTTAACAATGAAACCTACACTCTGCAGAGGTAGCACTCTAATTCACCACTAATCCACTGCTGGAGGCTACTCCAGAGCTGTCCCTAAGGTGTGCTAGGTAAGAAACCAGGAATAAGGCCATCGGTCTGCCTGCCTGGCTGCTCCACCATGAGACTTTAGCTTTCTAACTCAACTAGTCATTTACATTTACATGGACTACGCTCTACAGAGTCTGTGGCCGTTATAGCAAATCTCTCTACATCACCTCTCTGGGAAAGGTACGTAAATGGCTCTGACAAATCTCAGGGCCAAAAATTAGATCCTCAACACCACCCTCAAGACTCCTCCAGACATCAACCACTTCCCTGACCTACACTAAGCCTATCTACACCTCCCAGCCCAGCCTGCCAGGCCATCTCTGGGTAGCAGATTAGTAGGAAGAAGAAACAGACTGTGCAAAGAGCAGGCATAGACTAGAGAATTACATGGACAAAACAACAGCCAGAATTTCATTCTATTACCCGGGAATCCAAACACAGGTAAGAGAGTGCTTAACCAGAAAAATAATATGATCTACACTACTGATCTATATTTCTGTATCTTCTGACATCCCTGCCTTTAATTATGTCCCCCAGTCTGGCCTCTCATTACTGCAACCAATGTCTAACATCATGCGTGACCCAGAGAGATGAATGTGATTCCTGCTGCACTTATGTCCAGCACCATACACATACCTCTGGACAATCTTAACCCATGAGAGCACTTGGGATGCAAGAAATGCTTAAACATCAAACAATTATGTAAAGTTGACCCTCATAGCTCCAAAGACAAGGAACCTACCTGTAGGGGGATTATGTTGTAACGCTGTAAATAATTGTCCCACCTACTTGTTTAATAAAAATGCTGATTGGCCAAAGGTAGACAGGAAGTGTGGGCGGGGCTACCAGACTAAGAAATCTCTAGGAACAGGAAGAACAGGGCAGAGATGGCACAGAGAAGCCAGAAGATACAGAGGACAATTATGCTGCTCTGAGAAAAGGTACCGAGCTGCATGGCTGAACAGGATAAGAGTCATGGGTTAGTTTAAGAGCAAGAGCTAGCAAGTTATATGCCTGGGCCCCAGGTCAATCAGTGTACAATTAATGTAAACATCTGTGTGTCTCTGTGGGTCGGTGGGTCTGCAGATCCAAACCTTGACACTAGGCTAGAAAGTCTGGGCCAGTAACCTCATACAATACCTACCAGTTTGTTCCAGATGTCTCCTTGCCGCTTAGCTTTCAGGGGAAACACAATGCGTACTAGAAGGCAGGTCCAGGTCAGAGCCAGCAAAGCGGCTGAGCCACTGCTCTTGCTACAAAGGAAAGAGAGACAAATGCACATCCTCAGGCACAGCACAGTACATGGACCCTCCCTTGACTTAATGGTACAAAAACTTTTCCCCAACATCATCAGTGACAACTCATGACAAAAGTCGAGGCCTCACTGGCCAAAATCTCATCACTTGACATTTGCAACAATAAAAATGAGATGAGGTTGGAATACTCAAGAGGTTAAGAGAGCTGTTTGTTCTTCCAAAGGACCTGGTAATTCCAGCAACCACATGGCAGTTTCCAACTGTCTGTTTCAGGAGACCTGATGCCCTCATCTCGTGTCTTTGGGTACCAAGCATGCAAATGGTGCACAGACATAGATGCATGCAAAAGACTCATATACATAACTTTTAAATAAGTAAATAATCCAGTGCCTTGGGCCCACTGACTCCCAGCCCTGCTCCTCAGGAAACGTCTTTTTCTTTACTAACCTGGTTCCTCTCTCCATATGGAAGCAGGCTCTTCAGAATGCAAAGGGTAAGAGGCAGGTGTGCTTACACCTGCTCCTTTGCACCAGCCTACCTGAGTAGGTTCCACAGAGCCCCAGAGGCCCACAGCCTTAACCTCCTACCTTGGAACACCAGCTTTGGAGCCGACACCTGAAGACTGAAGGGAGTTCAGGAGGTTCTTAGCTGTAGCCTCCGGCTGGGCCTCGGCCAACTGCTGGATGGCTGCCTGCAGAGCTCTGCGAGAGGCTGCATCTCTAAAGTAGGAAGGAAGGCAAAGTAATGGGTACTTTCAGCACAGGCAGGGCTGCTTAAGCTAAGTACTGGTCCTCTATTCCAGTGGATCCTGGGTGATAAATCCACCTTGCCCCAGAGCTCTAAAAGTAGCTGATTAAAGCAGAGGATGATAAGAAAGGCAGAGTCTGTAGTCGTGTCATATGCCCCATGACTTCAAACTCGGCATGATTATGACTGCATACATATACTGAGATATCACAGAGATAGGTAATGACCCGGGCTTGCACACTAACGACCACCCATGAGGTATATAATGGCATCATCTCCAGTCTGCAGGTGAGGAAAGTAAGGCATAAAAGGTTAAGTAACTTGTCGAGAATATAGGTCTACCCACTACCCTACCTCATCTCCCTATAGAATACACTCTCAATACCGGGCCTCTGGTTGGGACTCACCTGTATCGATGCAGAGTCAAGCAGAACAGCTTGCAGAGCCCTTTTACTGCCCCCTCTGGCAGATCTGAAAGCAGAGTTTACACAGAGACTCAACAGCATGCACAGTGGTGAGCAACTGCTTACATAGGGCCTTCCCTCAGACAGAAACCCCAGAAGTCCTGAATCCTTGAGGTAAAACCCCAGAGAAAAAGCAGCATCAAAACACATGGTACAGAAAGCTTAGAGCAGCACAGGCATCTGATAAACCAGGGACACTGAAGACGCAAGCACAAGACCCCCTATCTTGCCTGTCTACAGAACGGAAGGTCAACAGGGTCACAGCCATTTTGTTTTCTAAGCATTCTTCACCCTGTGCTGCTTAGTTTATGATCACCTGGCAAGTAACTGCTCACGCAGTCTAATAAGTAGCCTAAAGATTAGCAGAAAAACCAGATGTGGTGATAGAAGACTTTAATCCCAGCAGCAGCAAGAGGATCTCTGAGTTCAAGGCCAGTCTGATCTACATAGCAAATTCCAGGCCCATCAGCTACAGCTTAAGACTCTGTGTCAAAAATAGACAGACGGCAGGCACATCTTGTAGTACCTCCCAGCTACTCAGGTAACTGAGGCAGGAAGATCACCTGATCCCACAAGTTTGGGACCAACCTGGGCAACACAAAAACCCTGTCTCAATAACAAAACAAACAAAATAATAAATTAAAATGAAAGAATAAAGTACCATAAGATGGCATGGTGATACACGCCTTCAATCCCAGCACTCAAGAGGCAGAAACAGGTAGGTTTCTGTGAGTACAAGGCCAGCCTGCTCTACAGAGTTCAAGAATAGCCAAGACTACATAGAGAGACCCTGTCTCTAAAAACAAGAAAAAAGAATAAAGCACCACGGGGAGCCAGAAAGGGACAAGTACCTATGATTAGGTGGTTTCTGAAAGTCTAAACTAGCCAAGAGATTAGTCAATCTAGGAAATGCAGAGGGAAGCAGGTGCTGAATGGGAGAGATTAACAAGAAAGATGGGTAAGAAAAAGGGTGGATTGAGAGCGCCTGCACTCAGTGCTGTTCTAAGCCCTTCATATATATGAATGCATGCCATCCAAGGTGGGCTCTGCATGCTAGAGAGTCAACTTGGACAAGCACAACCTGCCAGAGCAGAGCTCGGGATAATGTTGTGGGATGGGTCAAGTCTAGGAAGAGCTTTCTTGGAGCTCCCCATTACAGGCGCCCAAAGGATGAAGAGGAAAGAAATGTAGTGCAGAGACCCAACCCCTGTAGGGCTCTCAACACTCAGGAAAACAGTAACTAGAGCCAGGAGTGGCTGATAGACCAGCGACGATGACAGGAAACCTAAGCAGCGAGTGTGCCACTGCCACGTGCCACGTGTTGAACATCTGCAAATGTTCTCACCCCTCCCACCAGCCCTGAGACATCATTAGCCTCATGGTCAGTGGGAGCTCAGAGTATTACAGAGTGAAGAACGGCAGTTCCCATTCAGGAGGCTGCACTTCCACACTTTACAACTCACTAGATTCAAAGGGGTTCACAAACTCAAGACAGAGAAGTCAAACCTACTTCTTCAGGGAAACTCAACCACCCCAGCTCTGTACACGTACACATCTGGTGTCATCACACAGTAACCTTAACTAACTAGAGCCTTGCTGATAAAGTATCATGGATGACTCCAAGGAAGCACAGAGTTATACACCACAGCACTACCCACAGGAAGACAGCCCAGAAGCTCAGGCAGCAAACTCCACTTACAGCTTTAACAAGATTGGCTGTTACCCAGGCAACAGTAGGTTTGAAGCACCAAGTGAGACTGAGGAAAAGCTAGGTGCGGCAGCTCACACTTGTAATCTCAGCACTGGGTGTGAAGTGAGAAGCCAGCTGGGTCCACCCAGTGAGACCTGGTCTTGGGAGGGATGGAGGGGTGGAAGGTCGGCTGGCCAACTAGCTGGTTTGTTTAAATTTGGTGTGGTGGTGCACATCTGTAATCCAATAGTGCGAACAAGGGAGGAGAATGGCAGGAGGCAACTCTACAGGGCCCCTTTCTCAAGCAAGTACACACACGACTTCCCCAAATAACCAAGTTTAGAAACATTTAAACAGCTGCAGTGAATGTCCTCAGAGAGCTTTAGAAAACGTGAATCTCTCAATCTTAACAGCTCTTAGGGTCCTTAACTGGCCAACCACCTGCTGCATCTTCTGCGGACATACAAAGAAGTGTCCCAGATTAAAAGAAAAATGTGTGTGCCCAGTGTACTGCTCCAGAAAGATTGGTGCATCTTTTAGAAATATTTGAAATCAACATAGTTAAAACTTTAAATAACTTCAGCACCTATCTACAATGACCCAATGGTTTCAACTGTCTTAAAGCACATCACTTTTGAAAGAAGAAAGGTGAGAAAGTACCACCGGTTTTCAAGAAGCAGCACCACAGGTGCAGGGCAATACACACCTTTTCCAGAGATACATCTCCCCAGTTCACTGAGAATTTCCCTCCGTTCCTTCACACTAGCTGTTGTCACCTTCACAGCGAAACGCTTTAGTGTCTCAGAAACCTGTGAAGACCAAACCCACAAAAAATTTCACCAGTCAGACAACAACGAGGGTGTACATGAAGAGTAGAACTGCCACATTACTGACAGCTAAGTCTGGGTAAGTTTTGTCACAGAAAGCTGCTCTGTGCATTATGGGAATTTAGCAGCATTTCTCAGCTCTACCCACTAGCTGCAGCCAGAAGCAGCCCATTCTCCTCCTGCCCCAGCTATGACAATCAAGTCTCCAGACATTGTCAAATCTCCAGGGACAAGGGGCAAAATTACCCACGGTTTAGATGCATTAGTTTAATCTAGTCAACATACACTTCTGCGTTTACATAGGCAAAGCAAGGCAAAATCCAAAAATCTCTAGACAGAAAGTATTCCTTCAGAAATACCCCAAATGTATACCCTTGGCTGATGTTCTTAAGGGATGTGACCACTGGTAGGCTGTCCCAGATCCAGTGGGTGGCCCCACACTCACGTGTCTGTAGGCAGAACTACCTGGACTAAATATTGGGTCCAAAGCTGAGGACCCAACAACAAAGGAGAAAATGGACCCCCACAGTGTGGCATGGGTAGACGAAAGCACTTACATAAACACATATGCACATTTTAAATAAGGAAATGTAATTTAAAATTTTAAAGGCATGGAGGAGCTGGAGAGATGGCTCAGGGCTTAAGACCATTTCCTGCTTTTGCAGAGGGCTGAAATTCAGTTCTCAGTACCTACATGGCAGTCAGTTCATGAACACCTGTAACTCCAGTTTCAGGGGATCTGACACCCTCTTGGCCTCTGCAGAGACCAGGAACACAAAGAGCGCACATGCATACATGCAGGCACGGACACACATGAAATACAATGTTTTTATATGAATGTGGAAGAGGACTGTATTGGGGTATTCGGGAATGAGAAGAAGCAATGGTCATCCAGTCTTGCTGCAAGTGAAACCCACTGAGGCATCTTTCTGGCCTCTGCTTTCTCTCTTATACTTAAATGCCTGCTATAAGTCTCTTGGCAATGAATACAATGATATCCAAAGTTGGACATAAACTCTCGCTTTGATACTTTTGGATGTGTTCTTTTGTTTGTTGGTTTGAAGACAGCCTCTCCACATAGCCATACCTCTCCTGAAACTTGCTCCATACACCAGGCTGGCCTTGAACTCAAGCAAGTGCTGGGAGTTAAGGTGTGTGCTGTCACACAGGTGGCCTTGCTTTGGTTACTTAAGTGTTCTTGGGTTTACTGTCCCCCACACCTGAGCCTAGTTGGCGCTTCAGTAATCACCTCTGTATCTCTAAACATGAAGGCTTCCTTGCATTGGGCTCCATTTTTCTGTTTTACCGCCTTCATCCTCCAATCCACCACTCTCCCCAACGCACCAATAGCAGTCCCCAGTTTTATGAGTCAGCTGGGGCCGTTAGTGTTCCAACTATGTGCAAACAGTATGCTCCCCCATTAATGGCCTGCGCTCCTCACCCTGCCCAGCACCTGTTTCTCTGAAGTTAATAACTGCCCTTTCCACAATCATCTATTTGCCTTGTTTTACCTAATCTTACTAATACTCGACAAACTCTCAGCTGTATGTCTCCATCCCAGAGGATTCTGTCCCTCCCCCAAAGGAGTCTGAGTTTTCTCTCCTACCTTAATTTGGCAGGTGACCCTCTACAGGGTGTAGAGTACCATCAAGTGTACCACAGTGTCTGTGTAAAAGGTTCTAGCATCATATTCAAGTTTGTCAAGAGCCAGAACTCTATGTTGAAATCATTTTCCTTCACAATACTGAAGCTACTGCATTTCTCCACCGAATGCTGTCCTTCAGCGGTGGCTGTGGCAGCCAAAGCCATCACTCCTAGTCTGCTGTGCTCAGACAGGGTCTCGATATGTACCTAGGCTGGCCTCCAACTAATCCCAATGTTGGGATTATGGGAATGCCAACTGACTGATCTTCTGGAGGACACCCAGTTTTCTCTCTAGAAATGCCTAGATCTTTAAGATTCTGAAATTTTGTGGTAAGATGCTGTGTTATGAGTATATTTCATCTATTGTGCTGAGTCTTCAAGTCTAAAAACATACTCACCAATCCACTGGGGAAAGTTCCTCCAATTATTTTGTTAACAATTTCTGTGAAGATTGATCCTAGATGAGTGTCTACAGTACTGGGTTTTATGGTCATCAGAGAAAACTTTAGTTTCTTGCTAGAATGGGAATTCTGAGAATTTGACACATCTAAACCCAGTTCTGATGGATTAGGACTCACTTCCTTTAGAATTCAAAAATCTGCATCTCCCTCGACACCCCCCTGAGACAGGGCTCCTGAGCTTGGTTGGCCCTGGCTATCCTGGAACTTGCTGAGGCAGCATCTAGCTTGCCTTGAACTCAGGAAGCTCCACTTGCCTCTGCCTCTGGAGTGCTGGGATTAAAGTCATGGGCCACCACTGCCCAGCATAGCTCTATCTCCTATTGTTACTTCTTAACTCCCCAAGTTTGCTACCATTGCCTGTGTTCTCCATTATTTGCCGGGTTTGCTTTGGTTGTGATGGGATCAGCTATGCGGCCTCATACATGTCAGACACATTGTATCACTGGGGACCAAGCTATACTGTCAGACGCACATTCTATCACTGAGCCATGCCCTCGGCCCTAAAATATCCTGTAGGAGAGGTGCTAGGGATGGCACCTAGGGGCTAATAAATGTTGGGCAAGTGTTCTACCACTGAGTCACCCACAAGCCAGAGAGAAGGAGAGGAAGGGTGGGAGGGAGAGTTAAGAGGGCAAATTTGAGGACCAATAAACTCAGGTCATCAGGCTTGCATAGCAGCAAATACTTTTTCCCAACAAGACATCTTACTGGCCCCACATCTGTGGTTTTAAATCCTTTACTAACCTTAGTGAGGTTCGAGAAAAAAAAAAAAAAAAAAAAGATGCATACAGACTACCCTGCCTTACAATACAGTAACACCTTAAACTCTTTTGAACCCACCCTGGCTATCCTGTAACTTGCTCTGTAGACCAGGCTGCCTCAGACTCAGAGATCCACTTGCCTCTGCCTCCTGAATGCTGGGATTAAAAAATAGAATATCACCACTGTCCAGCCTTTTTTTTTTTTTTTATTGGCAAGGTCTCACAGTGTAGTCCTGGATGGCCTGAACTTACAGAGATCCACCTGCCTCTGTCTCTCAAACTGCTGGGACTAAAAGTATATACCACTACATTGCCAATAACATAGTATTAAATTCATGATTATGATTTCTCTCACAAACATGAAAGAACTTCATATTTGAAAAAGAAGTTAAGATTCTTCTTAACTGGAAATTGAGAGGCTGAGAGTGAAGCTTGTAATACATATACAGCCATTGCCTAGCATGCCTGAAGCTCAGGATTGGATCCCCAGCATTGCAAAGGAAACTATGAAAAGTTAGTAATCCCCTGGAAATCTTGTCGCAACAAAACCAAGAAAGAATACTAAGATCCTTTAGGAGTCATGCTAGATGCTAAAAAGATCAGCAGTTATGCCTTCCATGTTCACAGGTAGCTCAAGGAAGAATTTTCCCCAAGATGACAGAAATGCTCTCCTAGTCTGGCCAATACACCAGTCACTAGTCACATGTGACTACTAAAATGTGCTTAAGAATCTTTAATTTCGAGCTGGAGAGATGGCTCAGAGGTTAAGAGCACTGGCTGTTCCCAGTCAGCCATATGGTGGCTCACAACCATTTACGAGACTTGGCACCCTCTTCTGGCCTGCAAGCATACATGAAGACAGGACACTGTATACACAATAAATAAATCTTTAAAAAAAAAATTCTTTAATTTCATATAATTTTGACTAACTTAAGTAAGATTTATGGCTATTTTTATAACACAGCCAAGGGTTACCATAATACTGAACAACACAACACCAGAAAGAAGATTCTGGTTTTGTTTTTCAAGACAGGGTTTCTTTGTGTAGCCCTGGTTGTCCTGGAACTCACTCTAAAGTCCAGGCTGGTCTTGAACTCAAGAGATTCACTTGCTTCTGCCTCCCAAGTGCTGGGGCTAAAAGCGTGCACCATCACCACCAGCTGGAGAGAAGATTGTTTACCCCTGAGAACTGATGTTAAACATTCAAGCCTCTAGAAACACTAAAAAAACCTTACTTTTTTGGATTTACTTTGACACAGCTCTGAACAAATTACCAGACCCTTGTACAAGAGACCCTTGCAAACTAGCTTTTGAATGCTCAGGTTAAATGGCCTCTCTTTGGTCGGTGTCGAGGCTTAAACAAAAATCAGTCTCACCCTTGAGATCCAAACTGTCTTATACCTAACAGTTTCTACCAGGCAGGGTTATCCCAGCGTTAGGGGGGCATAAGCAGAATGGCTGGCTACGAGTTCAATGCCAGCTTGATCTACATTTTTAAATTTTACTTTAAAAAAAATTATGGTGGGGGAATAAGGAGAGAAAATTTATTGTTCCCATTTACGTTCTTTTCAACCTTCTACGCGGCTGCAGAAGAGGGTGGGATAAAGAAAGGGGTGTCCTTAATTGCTCCCTGAACTGCAATGTACCCACAGGTGTTAATACTCAAAGGTGACGAGACTTTGTAGAAGGGACCCAGTAACAATTACCAAACTACACGGAACCTACCACTTTGCCTCATGAGATCTTCCCAACGACCTTATGAATAGGATTTATTTCAACACCATTTTGCATAGAAAAAGACTGAAACTTATGAGGGGTAATGTCACTCATCTACTGCCTCCGAGAAATCAACGAGCAGAGACTCGACTCTAAACCCGTGTGGACATAAAGACTACACTCTGGGTGGTCGAATAGAATGAGGGGACTGCATTGCCCGGGCTCACGGTCACCGAGCTTTTGAAAACCGTAGGAGACTCCGGGGGGGAAGCCCTACAACCGCCGGGGTGCGAGCCGGCCCAGCAGGGCTCCAGCTGCTCCGGAGCCGAGCCCCGAAGCCCCGGACTCCTCGAATCCAGGGTCGCTGGGCTCGCCCGGGCCGAGCTGAGCCACCAGCCGTGAGGCGCCAATCCCCGCCGTCTCCTTCTGCGGCCTCCATCGCCGTGAGCTCCGCAACCTCGGAGCCAGCCTCCCGCCACCGCCGCCCGCTCTCCGGCCCCGCCGTCCGCCGCGTTGGCCCCGCGGCAGCCCGCCTCACCTGCATGTCCGCCGCCATCCTGCGGGCGCCCGCTCCGGAACCGCTTCCGGAGCACTTCCGGGTCACAGCGGGGCCCACGCGGCAAGGCGACGCCTGGCGCCCCCGGGCGGGAAGGCGGCCACAGTCAGGTCGTGCGCGGGAGCCCAGGGTCGCAAGCTTTTCTCAACCTGACCTTGCAGCTCCCGCATCGTTGGGGGATCCCAGATCCAGCCCCATCGGGCGGATCCTGAAGGTCCGCTTCCTGAGCACCGGGAACTGAACCACAAAGAGCTAGTCTCACGTTCTGCAGACTTGGAGGTTACTATAGGCGAATGAGGGACAGGGGAGGGATGCTGGAATGCCAGGGGAATTGCTGCGCAGTTCTGCCAGCAGTCTAGGACGACCAGGGTAAGGGTTGAGAAAGAGCTTTGGAGAAAGATGTAATTTTTACTGGTTTAGAGAAGGTTGGTCTCCAGGCTACTTGTTGGTCCTCAGCAGTGGCTTTCATTTCAAACTGTTGACACCTAGTTTCAGCTCTACAGATCTATAGTAAGTCACAGACTTTAACCCAGCCAGTTTTTAAAATCCCTTTTCAGACTTGACACTTACTGAATGCCTATATGAACTGACATCCAACTGTTCTAGAGGGATGGAGGTCATAACTCTAGTATAATCACATGCCACACCTTTACCTGCTGATGCACATGAACTGAAAATCTCTTGGAAAGTCCTACAACCTGTAATCTAGTTCGGACCCTCCCAACTACCTGCTTAGTGGCCAGTTATCAACCGTCCCTATACTCAAGCCTTATACTACCCCAATTGTACTGTTTTATTTCATCTTAATATACTTGGAAAAAATAAGTCAGCCCTCTGTAGTCTATCAATTCAACTGCACATCTAAAATACAATTAAACAGAACTCACCAGTGCCTAACACACAGCAGAACTGATAAATTTCAATTTACAGTGTTTAATCTCAAAATATCGTGGGGATGCTGAGGTAGTGAGCTGGTGCAATCCCGATTCACGTGGATGCTGAGCTAGTCAAGTTTCACCAAAGCCATGACTTAAACTGGGATTCCAGACCTGTTGCCATCCCTAGCACAAACACCTGACTCACCCCAGTTCCTCGGGATGAGAACTTGAACCTGAGCCAGCACTCAGGGTCTTCAAGTGTCTATTAGGTTTTGATGTCCACGACATCTAGGTAAAGGCTCAGCAGTATACACAGTTGGTATACATAATTGATGGTCTTTGAATATATATATGCCCTATGGATAAGGGTAACTTAAAAAAAAGGGGGGGCAGGCTTGTTGGCACACACCTTTAATCTCAGCATTCAGGGGCCACAAAAAAACTGTCCAAAGCGAGGCCCTGTCTAGAAACAAAGACATGCCAACATAAAGTGTCATACCAAACAAAGCCTTGTTTTTTAATTCTGCATTTAGTTTATTAAACCTCAAAATATGTGTAACAAAACAAATCAAGGCAGACGGCTTTAAGCAGAATTAAGTTTTTTATTTCTCAAATTTCTCAAGTTAAGCTGGCCGAGTTGGCTGCTTTGGGAGGTTAGTCAAAGAGACCAAATCCCATATCCTCATCCGATTCCTCCGACTCTTCCTTTGCTTCAGCCTTGGCTGGGGCTGCAGCGGCAGCAGGAGCAGCAGTTGTAGCTGCGGCCACAGGGGCAGCAGTCACAAAAGCAGATGGATCAGCCAAGAAGGCCTTGACCTTGAAGAAAAGATGGTTAATGTGACTCTTATGCCACCCATACCTTGTCTTTGTGTAGCTCCCACTTAACAAGGTGAGTCCTAGCTTTCCTGTGTACAAGTTACCCAATCAAGAAGTCTTAAGTATAGTCTCTTGGGGTTGAGGGGAGGGACACTTGGGCCCAACTCTTAAACTCTGAGGTCTGTCATTTTTAATGTGAGAATATGCACGACCTTGTTCCCTTGTCTCTGAAGGACCTCGCTATGTATGTGTAATTCAGGAAGATTCAAACTCCCAAGTAACAGATAGGACTATAGGCATACACTTCCACACTCTGCTTTCAAAAGAGGACTCTTAAAAATGTACTGGGGTTCACAGTGCACTGAGACAAGAGGCCAACCTAGTTCTAGACCAGCCAGAGGTACGCAGAGAGCAAGTCTCAAAATATCAACAATGTACCAGGATTTATTAAAACCTCAGTTGGTAGAGTGCTTGTCTAGCAGGGGAGCCCCAACATTTGTACTATAAGCCCAAACCTGGTAGTGCATATACTTATAATCTACTTATAAACTACACAGCTTAAGACCACCTTTGGCTACTTAATTAAACCCTGTCTCAAAAGGTACCTACTGTACACAATGAAGTATGAATTCATTAACTCAGGATCCTGCCATCTGTCACCCTGTCAAGCAACTATGGTCCTGGAAGAATATCTTTACCTTTTCAGCAAGTGGGAAGGTGTAATCAGTCTCCACAGACAAAGCCAGAACCCGCTTGTACCCATTGATAATAGAGTGTGGCACTGAGGCAACAGTTGGGTAACCAATCTGCAGACAAACACTGGCAACATTTCGGACACCCTGTGTGGGAGAGGGAAAACAAGAAATGATTCTCCAAGCCACCTCATACCAGATGCTCCTGGCAGGCCAGTCCCATTTACCCTGACTCCAAATGGTTATTGAAATACTAACCTGTTAACATAGTTAACTGAGCATTATCAGACAAAATGGTTTAAACTATTTCCAGATCTGCCAATAATGAAACTTCTAGTTAGAGCTACTTGCAGATAACCAGAATCCAGAGTCCTTTACATGTCAAACAGTCTGGTGGTGTTGTATGTCTACTCCCTGCAGACCTTCAAAGGATATTACTTCTAACTCATATACAGTGCAAATTACTATTAGATCTTCTTAGTACGTCTTTAAAAGACCTGACTCCACTGGGATCAGCATGTTTCATTATCTTGGGCCCAGCACACAATCCAATGAACTCTTCCTTAAGACTTGACAGTCACTTTCATTTTGCAGATGAAAAAAATGGACAGCTGAAGATGCTATGCTTGGCATACCTCTAGGAAGCGAGAGTGCAGAGTCTGCTCTGTGATGTCAAGCACTTCAGGGTTGTAAATGCTGCCATTGTCAAACACCTGTTGGATGATCAGCCCAAAGGAGAAGGGGGAGATGTTCAGCATGTTCAGCAGTGTGGCTTCACTGGCTCCTACTTTGTCTCCAGTTTTTATCAGCTGCACATCACTCTTAAGGAACAAGAGAACAAGGCAGTTACCATCTGGACATACAAGAATGAACAGGCTCATAGCCTCCAAATGACCAACCCTCTCAATGTCAAGCTACCACTGTAGGCCTGGTTTACTCACCAGAATTTCAATGGTGCCTCTGGAGATTTTAGTGGTGATGCCTAAAGCTTGGAAGAAAGAGGTCTTCTCAGGCCCCAGACCAGTGTTCTGGGCTGGCACAGTGACCTCACATGGGGCGATGGCACCAGCACGGGCAGCAGCGGGCACCTGAACAGAACATATACAACAGTGAGGTCTTGCCACACTACTAAACACAATAGTTGAATTCTGTTTCCGTTCATCACCCAGGCTGCTTCTCCCGCTTACCCCCCCTACCTTATTGGCCAGCAGCATGTCCCTAATCTCGGTGAGGTCCTCCTTGGTGAACACAAAGCCCACATTCCCCCGGATATGAGGCAATAGTTTCTCCAGAGCTGGGTTGTTTTCCAGATGCCCCCGGATGGCCTTCCGCATCATGGTGTTCTTGCCCATCAGCACCACAGCCTTCCCTCGCAGGGACATGCGGATCTGCTGCATCTGCTTGGAGCCCACATTGTCTGCTCCCACAATGAAGCATTTTGGGTAATCATCCAAAAGTTGCTATAAAGCAAGCCAGGAGGAAGTCAGGTTGTGAGGAAGCAAAAACAGCAAGAACCAAACCCCATTCCTTTTCATCCATGCGTCCAGCCACCTGAGCTTAACACTGTCATATTTGATCCACTTACTTGCTCACAGTATAAACTGAATTTCTGAGAGGAAGCCAAAAACTACCTTTTAGTTGGGTGTGGTGGCATACACCTGCCATGCTGGTTGAGGCCTAATTGCTAATTCCAGTCCATCCTGAGCTACATGGATAAGCCCTACCTTAAATAATTGTGTTTAGTTTTAATTTTTAAATAAGGTATGCCTGGTTAACTAAAATGACACTGATCAAGGAAAGAGGCAAGGTTACGGGACAGAAAAACTACAAGTTACTGTACACAAAAATCTAAAATTCATAATGGGAAATAAAGGAAACTAAAACCCAGGCTAATGCCTACAAAGGCTAGCAGCAGATCCAAGAACCGACTCGAAGGTCATTTGTAGCAAATCACTGGACATCAGCATAAGGTGTACAACATGCCTCCTCAAAATGAGTCACCCGTGGTCTCAGTCCTTTGCAAATGGCAAGTTTTACAGGACGAGCCACTCAGTATAGGAGCTAGTTCTGCCAGGGGAACCGACCTCAGAAACCTAGTTTGGTAATTTCTCTAGACAGTGGAATTCGGCGAAAGCGTCTGGCAGGCCGATTGCCCCACTAAGAACCCCAGGCGGAAGCGGCTCGTCCACGACCCGTTCCGCACTTACGATGATCTTAAGGAAGTAGTTGGACTTCCAGGTCGCCCTGTCTTCCCTGGGCATCACGGCGGTGCGTCAGGGATTGCCACGCAGGGTTTAAAGACGATGTCACTGGGGAGAGAAGGGCAGTGTAACAAGTCCGGCCACCCCGACACCACTCCCAAGTCTGAGGCCTAGGCCGAGCCGGCCACGCGGGAGCTGTCCCGAGGAGGCCGCTGGTAACAGCGCAGGCGAGGCCGCAGACGGGACGGGGCGGGTCCCGGGCCTCCTCACCGCGCCCCGAGCCCACCGCTCCCGACCCCAGAGTCCCCATGCTCCTGCCGCCGCCCCCTCGGCCCCCCAACAAAGACACACGAGAGCCTCCAACCTCTAATGAGGACGCCTGGCGAGAGAAGGGCCGTGCGCCCGCGCGTGCCTTTTATCTCGTTAGCCGCCTACGACGACGTCCATACCTATTGGCTGGCTCCACCAGACATCCCGCCTCACCAAGTTAATCTAGACAGCTATTGGGTGATACTGCTGCCACTCCAGCAAGTAGGGTAAGTAAGGACTGCACCCTGCTGCATTAGAGGAGCACTGTCGGAGCTGCTGCCCTCTGCTGGGCTGGAGCCGACTTGTAGCGTCACCGAACCAGTTCAGCAAACTGAGAGCTGAGAAACATCTCTGACTCTTCCTAACTATGTCCTTATCCACACGAAACTCATCAAAGGCTCTCGCTCTCTCTGAGTAAAAGCCACCTTCACCCTACAATCTTGTCTCTTGCTTTCCTACTGTCTCTAGTCTGATCTCTTTACTGTTTTTCCAGAATAGGCCCGTATTTCTGGGCTTTTGCCCAACTTTTCCATCTTCCTGAATGGTGCTGGCCACTGCTGCAAATGTCATCTACTCAACAAGACTTGCCCTGACTCTTGATTTCCAATTTTAAGATGTGGATGGATAAATAGATAAATGAATGAATGAATGAATGAATGAATAAATAATCTACCATTCACCCTTGCCTTCTCTCACACACTTGCTCCATCTAACTCACTGTATAATTTATCACATTCTATTTTTCAGCCTCTCCCTGCAGGAATGTAAGCTCCATAAAGGCAGATATTTTGTTCTGTGCCTCCAGACAATAGGCATATAAGTATTTGTTGAATGAGACAATGCAGGACAGCCAGATGACCTAACCCATAGCTTGGTTCTGCCACTTGCTGTACTTAGGAAGTGCTCTCACTTTGCTGACCATCTTCCTTCCTCATTCATAACAGGAGGTTGTTATACCATTTCTGGGATATAGAAGAAAATCAATACATTCGCTTCTCTTATTATATATGTTCATTCAACATTTATTTGGGTAATTGTTTTGCTTTATCCCTGAGACAATCTGACTCTGTCACCTGACTCAACCTTCCACAGATACTCTTGCCTTAAGCTCTCCAATCACAACATGCTCCACCACAGAAAACTAAAGACAGCGTTTAAATGATTGTAAGACTAGAAAGGCCTTTCTTCCCATCTCCATGACTTCCCTGAGCAAGTCTAAAACCTCCAGTGAGTATATCTAGGCCATATGTGGCCCACAAACATTTGCTACAACTGTGGGCCCCAGTTCAGCTTCTTGAAATATTCCCCTAAGCTAGCAAGGATGGGGTTTGGGGTTCTGATATCCAGATCTGCCAGTTTACTGTTGCCATCTTCATGCTGCAGTTCCCAAACCTGACTACATGGCCTAGGAGCTTCACAAACACATGAAGCCCCAGCCCTATCCAGGTAGAACCTACTGGAGTAGACCCAGCAATGTGGTTAAGGTTTTATGTGTTTGTGTGTGTCTGTGCAAATGTAAGCCACAGGTGAAGATGTCCACAGAGTCGTCTTGAACTAGAGTTACAGGCATTTGTGGGTTGTCAGCCAATGTTACTGACAACTGAATTCAGGGCCTTCAGAAGGTACTGCTTTACCTGTTATTAACTGCTGAGCCAGCTCTCCAGACCCATGAATAAATAAGTATATATAGATATATAAATAAATGTGTGTGTGTGTGTAGGGGAGGCTAGTATTGAGCCCAGGGCCCTGATCATGCTAGGCAAGCAGTCTACTGTTTGAAGCTTCCTGGTGTCTTTGAAGATTTGAGAATTGCTGGAATCGCTGACTGCTGAGGTCACTCCCTAATGCTAGTGTTTCTGCATGCCTGGCACTGTGCACATTCCTGATGTTACAGTCTCCCTAAACTGGGAGGTGAGAAAACTCCCAAAGGTTAAACCATCTACTATTTGAGAAGTAGGATCGATCAGAACAGGTTCAAAGACCATGGGCCTCACTGTGCTACCTACAGTCAACCAAACCCTATATTTGTTTTTCTCTAAATGCATTTCTCCAAGTGTATACATATAATTATGGCACATTTCCAAGGGTATGCTGGCCCTGACAATATAAATACCATCTCTAATTGTAGCACACCAATATAACATCATGCCATGAAGCCATTAGAAATGATGTAAATCTATATCCAGTGGCATGGGAAAGTATCCACAAAGCATTACTGAGAAAGCTAATCATCATTTCTATAAGGATGAGTCCACTGAGGGTTGGAAAAACAAAGCAAGTGGGGGTTGAAGGTCATGGTCACTTCCAAGCTCACTGTGATAGTCAACATTCAGAATAGCATTTACTATACTGCCTGGGAACCTGATATAAAGGACAGGGGTAACTGTGAAGCCACCATTTACGGTGAAATGAAACCACCCAGTTTAGGGGCCCAGAGATCTGACAGGAGAAAACATGCCTATATGGACATAACCACAAGGGGGCAGTAGATACTGACCAGCAGCAGGAAGTCTGTGGCATTCCATAGAGAAGTGAGTAGACCAAGGTGTTGCCTGGGCCTTGTGATTTCTACCCTCTTTCTCCTTGATCAGAGAGTGGAAAGCCACCCACAGGCCAAGAGAGACCCCCTCAGTGAATCCACATTCAGCCCTAAAGCAGGACCTGAGCCTACGGGCCAGTAAGTGTTCCCTAGTCCAGTAAAGCTTGCTGGAGCCCACAGGTTCCAGAGCACAGGCAAACGTAATCCTTTCTCTGGGGAAAGTCAATGGTTTGCTTCTTTCTATGATTCTTCTGAGTCTAGAGAGATTTTGGTGTCTTTGCTGTAGAAATTAGGTCAGACACCGAAGATACAGCACTAGCACACGTAAAAATAATGGCAAACTTTATTGGCATAAATCACAGGAATCAAAATGGAAAAAGCCAGGTTAGAAGTTTATAGGAAAAAAAAGTCAAATGCTCACATATCCATTGACCCAGAGGATGGCCCTCCAGATAACCGTCTCTTTTTGGAGAGGGGCCTGGAGCAGGCCACTGTAAACAGAGCAGTAAGGCCTGTGGGTAGAGGTGCCCTGTCAGACCTCTGGAGCGCCAAGCTCACCTTCCCGGACCTGGGCTGTTGCCAGCCCAGCCCTGAAGACCCTTGTCTGGGATCCCATCAAACTGGGCCTCTACTAGGAAGCTGACGTAATGTCTGGGTCCCCTGCCTATGGATCCCAAGGCTGACTGTTCCTGTTTCATCCTTTGGAATGGGAGCTATGGAGCCTCCCATAGCACTAACAGGATCTTGTCCCTCTGCCCCTAAACCTACCAGGCTCCCTTCACACCCAAACATGAATCCCATCTGTGAGGGGGAGCAACCTTTGGCCCAGTCACCAGGAAGTTTGAAGAAGCAATGTACCCAGTGAAATCAAGACCAGAAACCCTTAAAATCTTCCTGGTCAAAATCAGACACCAGCTTTCCTGAGAAGGCAGAAGAAAGATCCCCAGAGAGGCAATGAGAAGACTGAGTGTTCAGTGGGTTCTTCTTGTTGCCAGAAAGTTCATGGGGAGCAGAGGCTGACTCCTGATGGCTTACTCAGGGAGGAAGCACACCCCTTTGCCTCCCTTGGAAACAGGACACATGAGGTTCAAAATTCCAGGTCCACAAGGGCTGAATGCCCTTATACTGGATCTTAATGAAGAGCCTGTTGGCCTGGGCAGTAAGGGAGGGGGTTTGAAAATACAGCAGTTTAAAAACAGTCCTGGGGAGCTGTGAAGTTACCGAAGGAGCCTCAACTCGCTTGTGCTAAGAAACAAAATAAAATACAAATTGTTTTCCCATTGCAAGCCTCAGTACAAAGCAAAGTCCTTACCAAAGTCGAGGCCACTGGAAGGACCAGTGACAGTGGACAAAGAATACAAAAGGGGACGTTCTTTAAATCTCTTCAAAATCATCTTGTAAAGAGAAGTAAAAGCAAGTTGAGCAGTACAAAGTCAGACCTCAGTGTAGAAATCTATCAAAATTGTACAGTGTCGAGGCACAGGTGACCCTCCTCACCTCACAACATCCCCAGAGATGGAAATGTGGCTATATAAAACGTTATTGCTGGAGAAGCCTTCCTAGTAAACCAGGAGGTACAGATGGGGCAGTTGCCCAGACGTGGGAGACTGGGCGGTAGAACCCAAAGTGGCTTTGGTGGCCTGTGGGTTTATGCTGGCATTGTCTCAGGGGGCCTGGTGTCCCCAGTACACTCAGGTAATTAAGCTGAGAAAAAACGAGGATAAAGAGAGCCCTGGCTGGTCCCCTCTGCCCTCCCACTCTGACGCCACTGCTGAGAGGTGACTGTGAAAGGCTCCGTCCGGTGTGGGGTGCTGGCTCATGAGGACACACTTCGGGACAACTGGGCCCCAGCCTCCACCTCTGCACAGAACCTAGGAGAGCCATAGAAGGGGAAGAAGACCCCTGAAGCTCTGGGGGGGGGGGGAGGTGAGAAACAGGCAGGACCTCCACAGTCCTGTCCTGCACCTGCCGGGGACAAGGTTCCGGTTTCTGTTGGATTGGCCCATCGCCCCCGGGTGAGTCCCTGGGTCACAGTAGCAGTGGGTGGCGCTGGCTGGAGCGGGGTGGGTGGTGGAGAGCAGGCCTAGCAGAAGAGCTTCAGGAAGCAGCTCTGGCAGTACGGCTTGTCATTCTGCTCCTTGAAGGTGCCCTTGTTGAGCTGCTTGAGGCAAAAGGCACAGACGAAGTGCTCAGGGTGGAACTTCTTGGCCATGGCGGTGATGCAGCGGCCGGTAATGGGCTTCTGGCAGCCAGAGCACAGTGAGCCGCGCCGCTCGTGGTAGTGAACCTCACAGTATGGCTGCCCGTCATGCTCAAAGAAGCTGCCATTGACAAAAGGTGTGAAGCATTCCTGCCACCAGAAGAGGAAAAGGCTCAGAGACTGTCACCTCTGTGATGACCACTATGTGCTCATCATTCCCTATCGGCTAGATGCCTAACCTTCCCCTGGAGGAAGAGGAAGAATGTAAGTTTGGGACCTAACCAAGATCATCACTAAGCTATGTGGCTGGCATTCAGTGCTGGGGGGAGGGGGAGAAGAGAAGAGAAAAGAAACCCAAGCTTGGGCGCCTGGACTCAGAGGTTAAGAGCACTGGCTGCTCTTCCAGAGGTCCTGAGTTCAATTCCCAGCAACCACATGGTGGCTCACAACCATCTGTAATGAGATCTGGCGCCCTCTTCTGGTGTAAGCAGAACACTGTATACAGAATAAATAAAGAAACTAAATTCCGCATCCTGGATTTCCATTTGGAGATTAGTGTGCAATCACAGAATGAAAGCCACTGGCTGCAGCCAAGTGTTTCCCAGGCTTACTTGTCCAGAAGCTCTTGCTGGGTCCCAGACACACCTGTGGGGCTCCCTGACCACGGATCAGCTTGAGCCTCAGGGTTTACATCATCTCCTTTGGTTCTCCTCACATGCTCTGTTCAGTGTGACTAGTCCTCAGGTCTTCAGAGCTCTAGTGCAGTGGGCACCTCTAACTTGCTCCTTGTCATGAAGTATGTGTACACACACACAAACACACACACACACACACACACACACACACACACACACACACACACACACGCCACCCCAGCTCACTTTCTGAGAACCCCGCCTTCTCCCTCTGGCTGCAATAGAAATGCCTTACCCTGCACACAAAGCATTCGGGGTGCCAGAGGGTGTTGAGGGCAGAAATGTAGTTCTCCAGGATGGCGCGGGCACAGCCACCACACTTGGGTGCAAACATGTCGAAATAATCTTTCCGACAGTAGGCTTTGCCGTCCTTCTCATGGAACCCTGAGGATAGGGGGTGTACGGGTAGATTAGGGACTCTAAATATAGAGCCACCCTGATTCCACCATCAGTGAGGTCAAACCCCCTCCCTCCGGGACATCCCAGAGCATGACACGCATACCTTCCAGCCCAGCCATACCTTCTGGACCAAAGAAGGCTCCACACTGGGCACAGAAGAAGTGCTCCGGGTGCCACGTGCGGTCAAGTGCTGTCACCACTTTCTGTGAAAGCAGAAAAAGGGATCATGGGTAAGGTTCTCCTTCCCACTCAGCCCTGTTCACAGAAAAAGGAAGAACAGGGTTTTCCCAAAAGGGTCTCTGTTAACTGTTAATACTAGGTTCACACACACACACACTCACTCACACACACACACATCTCTCTCTCTCTCTCTCTCTCTCTCTCTCTCTCTCTCTCTCACACACACACACACACACACACACACACACACACACGCACGCACGCACACACGTACGCACCCCTCTTTTCTTCAACCTCATGGGCTCAAAATCATAGGTTTGTACTTTTTATTGTGACTGCTATTTTCTAAGTTTAGGCACAGACTCCAGGGCATCTCCCTAATGTCACACGTGCAAAGTGACACAGTTGTTACCCAGCCCATTGTCTATGAGCTCCTAATCCCAGGCCTCAGCACCAGAACTCCAGGATAGGAGATGGAAGGGAGGGAGCTAGAGCTCTTAAATGCACCAGGGCTGCTGCTACTCAGCTGGGCCAGACTGAGCCCGCTCACTTCCGGTCTGTGTAAGCCTTGGGCAGACCCTTCTCACAAGAGAATTCTGAGGACCCGGCTGCGTGCCTTATCCTCCCGGCCACCCCGCCTGCACTCACATCCAGGATGGGCCCATTACAGTAGTAACAGCGTGGGGAGAAGAGGCTGTGGTAATCCTTTTCACAGTAGGGCTGTCCATCCCGCTCAAAGAAGTTCCGGGACCCAATCTCTTCCTGGCAGTGGGTGCAGACGAAGTGCTCAGGGTGCCATGTCTTTCCCATGGCAGTCACAACCTGAGAAGACAGACACAGAATGACTCAGAGTGATGAGAAGACAGGAGAAGGGTCCCAGCACCTACCTCCCCTGCTTCTTACCTGCCCAGCAATGGGCTTCTTGCAGGCCCCACACACCCCTTTGGCGACCGTGGCGACTCCCAGCTTGTTCAGGTCCGACTGCAGACTTCCCAGCATGCTGTCAAGCTGGCTCCCAGGCTTTGAGAGTCCCCCAGGGGGTGAGCTGCTCCCAGTTTTCCCCTTGGCCATGAACTGTGGGCACAGAGAAGGCTAGTTAAAATTTGTGGGCAATTCACAGCAGAGCACCCATGAGGCTTTGCATCCTGAACAGACAGGCAGACAGGCAAAAGGTGGTGTCCCCTGAGGGTGGGGTGACATCAGCAGGCAGTCCTAGGGTCAAGGAGGGCTTCCAGCACCCAGCTGTATGGCCAAGCCCAGGGAAAACATGCCAAGCAAGAACTCAGTCCCCAGTCCCCAGTCTGAGCACTGACCCCTCCCTCGTCCTGCCCTTCAGGGCTGCTCTGCCTGCTGTTGGGGGGCCAGCCAGCTGCCCACTGCCGCTCTCCATCCGCTCTCTGTTCCAGGCCGTGCATCTTAGATGGGAAAGGAAGGAGGAGAAAACGCTGTTTAAAAACTATGATTAAGAGGCCTCATCACTGGATTATTTCCCACAGGGAACACAGGACCAGAGGATTTCTCACTACTGGCAATACCAAAAGTGAGAGGGATGAGGGAGGGGAAGAGAGAGAAAATGAAAATATACCTAGAGGAAAAGAGCCTGAGAGAGAGGCTCAGGGAGGTGAAACAGTGAGAAAGAGAAGGCATGGGGCAGGAGAAGGGGGGGGTAAATACTGAAGCCTTGACAACTGGAGGCCCAGGCAACAAGGGCAGAGGTGTTTGTAGTTTCCACTGTGGGAATGGCTTCTTCTGCCAGGGAAGGGGCCGGGGTGGAGGCGATTTCCTTAGACGGTGCCTAGATACCAGGCTCAGGTTCTAAGGAAGGACTCAGTTACTGTGTCAGGGCTCGGGGTGGAGGGAAGGGCCCTCTGTGCATGTGCAGATGCATGCTTCTGCAACATCCTCAGAGCCTGAGGTGGCTCAGGGATGACCAGGACACAGGTAGGGCAGGTGCTGGGAAGCCTGCCTGCATCGGGAGGAAGAGCGGCTCCTCGTTGGTCTGGCAGCCCACAGACCTCACGGTGTGGGGTATAGGAGTGAGACCAGGAGAGCCATGCCTGTCCTCCTGGCGCTTCCCCTCTGCTCTCTGGACCCCAGAAGAAGCACAGGCACCAGCCAAGGGCCCTGGATAGGAGGGAGAGGGCAGGTGGGGCTGGAGAGGAGAGTTGCTGGCCAAGGTGTCAGGGTGATGCTGGAGCAAAGGGTCAGGAGGAGGAGCCACAACAGAGAGGGTTCTTCTCAGGGGAATGGGAGAGTCAGGAGGGTAGACGACCTGAGAAGAAGAAAGGGGAGAGAGATACACAAGACAAGAACTCAGCAGCAGTGAGTGAGGGCAGGGTCCTGTGGCCAGCCTTGTCACAGGCCATGAAATGTGGAAACCACCCTACCACCCCAAAATCCTTTTCAACTTGCACTGGAGCCAAGGAAAACTCCAGACCCCACTTCCCAGGCCTGGGCCCCAGTGTTTGCTGGCTACCTTCTCTACCAGCTGCCCCCCGGCCCGCCTCCCACGTGGCTGCACAGTGATGATGACGCCTTCAGTCATCCAGTCCTGGGCAGAGGGTCCCGCCACCTCCTCTGCCTCCAGCTGGATGCCCAACCGGCCCTGCAGCTCTGCGACAAGCCGCTCCTGGGATGGGGTCCTGCTTAGGGTGGCAGGGTCCAGCCGGCGGCGAGGGGAGGGTTCCCGGGACATAGGATGGACATGGGCTGTCTCCCGGCTCCTCCTGATTACAGAGCGGATCTAGGGGTGGAGGGCAAAGCTGTCACCATCCCATTCCAGGAAAGGTATAGTCCACACTCAGGTGTCAAGGGGAAGGAGAAAGCACAACAATGAAGAGCCAAGCTGAGGTGAGGGAGCAGGAAGCAGACAGGGCTGGCTCAAGGTCCTGTGGCCCAGCATTCACTTCCAAGTCAGCCTCTAAACCTGGACACAATACTTAACTTCCAGGGATCTCCGTCTCTCTATCCTTAAAATGGGATAGCAGCATTTTCTTGGTTTGCCTCACGAGATTATCACAATAATTAGATGGCCCTTTCTCTTTCTCCTTTCCTTACAATGTAAGTAGAAAAATGGAGGGTCCTCTTTTCTTTACATCTTTTAACCGGTGTTTTTCCTAATTTTTATTGTAACTCACTCATCTGCAGTGTGGGAAGTGCTGAAAGGGAGCATAAAGTTTGAATCATACAAGAAACAGGGCAGGCATGAAGGGCACACAATAATAAGCCAAGCACCAGGGAGGCTAAGGCAGGACTGACCCAAGAGTGGAGAGAGGAAAACCGGGTACTGCTCTATCTACTCTTCAGGAATTATCTCATCTAACCCTCTGATGACTTCAGAAAGCACTATTCTTATTGCCATTTTAAAGAAGAAAAAGCCGAGCCTCTAGGTGGTTCCTCAAGGTCACATGTTTAGCAGGTGTTGCCAGAGTGGTATGTGGATCTACGTGGTTCCCAAATCCATGTTCTTAACCATTCTGTACACTGAAACTGACAGCTCTTCTAAACGCAGTCTGAAGGTAGAGCATCACATACATGGCAGGATCCAGGGAACAACACTGGCCCCATAGGCTCAGACACATCCTCAGGGCTACCATCCTTGGTACTTTCTGCCCAGGCAGACATTTGTAGGGGCTGCATGCAGTTAGCAAGGAGTGGCCCACACTCAAGTCCTGCCAGGGTCATGCCTAGTGGCTGCACAAGCCGGTGCCTGCCTGGCCAGCGGTAGAAATCCTCTCCGAGGTGTTGGGTGTGCCCATGACCATGGCATAAGGAAGCTCCAGCTCTTCCTTCCTGGCTTCCAGAGTGGCTTTGGTGGCACCTTCTGGGTTCCTTGGATTTTCGAATGCCTGGGCTGGTTCCCCCAGGCTTTCTCTCCAGGGAAGCTTTCCACCTAACTGCTCCTTGTCAACTGAGGCAGGGCAACTGCTTTCTGGGCCCCCTGGTACTGACTGTGCTGGCTCCTGCTGGCCATACTCCTTGGTAAGACTCCAGGTGTCTGGGAGGACAGCCTCTGGGTCTTCTGGCACTGTAGCTGGCTCAATCTCTTCCTGAAAGCTGTAAGCCACTCCATGGGGAGTCTCAGGCCTGGATGCTGTTACAGTCTGTGGCCATCTCTGGATGGGAGCCACAGTTTCCTCTGAACACATATAGTTGGCCAGTAACCCCTGGGGTCCTGTGTTTGCAACAGGGTGTATAGTGTGGCAGAGGGGAGTCCTAAAGGATTCACTCATGGAGTCCATGAGGTCTTTCCTAACTTGAGCCTGGCCCTCCACACCAAGTGATTGCTGAGGACTCTCCACAGAAGGACACCTTGAGTTTTGAGGGTCAGATGTCCCCTTGAGACTGGCCAAATCAAGTCTTCTGGAAGCCACAGAAGATAGAAGACTATTTCCTTCCCTATTGAGGATCTCTGGGGTATGGACTCCAGGGGAGGGTTTAGTGGGGGGAGGAGGATGAGGAAGGGTGAGAGGTGGGGATGGAGTAGAGCTGGGCAGCAGCCCTGGGGAGCTCAGCACCACAGTGGAAGAGCTAGTCTGGGGAGAAAGACAAAGGGAAAGAGAGAAAGACAGAGGAGAGGTAAGGCACTGGGCAGGCATGGACTAAGTGTCCAGAGAGCCACCATCTACTCTGGCCGCAACACTGAGACACAGAGTCTTTGGGAAAAGAGTCCAACCCCAGAAATGCTTGCCTGAGCTGTCTCAGGAGACCCAGGCAACAGAAAGCAACACAAAGCCATGCTTCCAAAGTCACCCAGAATAAGCACCAAGGGGACTTTCGATGAGGTACATGTGATGGAGAGCTCCAGAGCTGGTTCCAGGTTCAAGCCAAGGTGAAGCTAGCATAGGCACCAGCTCCATGCTCCACCCATCCCACCACATCTCCCAGCTCACTCCGGTTTTCCTATATCCTCAGGTCTTTTCTCCAGGGCTCCAAAGCACTATAGCTATTCCTCAGGTAGCACTGGGCTACAAGGTCTAAGGAAAAAACTGCAGCCTTAGGGAACGGCCACCAGCAGTCAGAGCCTAGATCCTGACTTGCTTCTTGCTGGCTGCTCATCACTATAGCAACAAGGCTTACCAGCCCGGACTCCACCCGACACCCAATCTCCCACCTCCATGTGAGCTCCAAGTATGAGTCCAGCTGAAGCAAGGTAGGAGGCACCTTCTGGGCCAAGAATGGACAGACCGCCTGGCTCCCTTCTCATATTCCCTAAGTTGTGCCCAAAGGTCTGGCTGACCCACACGGAGCTGAAGTCAGCAACTACTGGGGAGTTCTGTCAGTTTTAATCCCTATCAAGACAGGACATCTAAATAAAACGTTGTGGACTGGCAGGCCTGAAGAGCCTGGAGGGGACCAGCCAGGGGCTTGGCAGGTTAGGTTTCCCACAGACAGAGCTCTGGAGACTCAGTCCCTTAAAGAAGAAAGTTGAGGGTAAAAGGAAACTGGCTGGAGAAGCTGGTAAATCCCATCCCCACAGGCAGAAAGAAAGCCAGTATTCTGAGGATGGCGTGGGAGAGACAGCTCTGGGGCAAGTGACCTCTCAGGCATGGGATCCTGATCCCACAGGGCCCAGCAGGACACACCCTCCCCCACCAAGAGCAGCTATCAACAACAGAGCTCTTTGTCGCTGTGTCCCAGCCTCCTGATCCCCTTGACCTGGTGGCTGGGAACACCAGGAGACAGAGGAATGTCCCAGCTAAGAGTGTCTCTGATTTCTCTGCCTTTGATGGCTGCTAAGGAGCTCAGTCTCCCTCAGGGCCCCCAAAGAGCTGCGGGCAGAGAAGACAGAGGGGTCCAGGGCACCTTAAAATCTGACAGTGACGCCATGAGCTCGTCCAGCTCCCTAGTGGCAGAGGAGGCCGAGATGCGTGTCTGCTGCTGGCTGGAGGTGACTCGCTGTGGGCTGCTCATCTCACCCTGGTTCACAGTGATGGCCGGGCTGCGGGACAGGCATGGTGTCAGTATGAAGCCCGGGGCCAGCCCCAGGCTCCACAGGGGATCAACAACACCTCGGACTCTAGAAAAGGCCACCAGCACCCACGGGAAAGAAAAAACTGGCTAAGAAACGGTGCTGAGGTGAGGTGAGCAGGGAAGGCAGGCTGCTCAAACAGCACCCCTGTAGAAAGAGAGGGTAAGTCCTCTCTTTGTTGAACATATGGAGCATCACTATGTACCCTCTACTACACTGTACACAGATGTGAGATTATCACACACCATGACATCAATAAACACTGACAAGATAGGCAGGTGCGGTGACTCCTACCTGTAAACCCAGCACTCAGGAGGCTGAGGCAGGAGGATTACTACATAGTGAGTTCCAGAACAGTGTGGGCTATAGAGTAAGACTCTACCTCAGAATAAATAACCAAGACCTGATGTTATTAGGGGCTTTCTGTGAGTGACACAGCTATGAGCCAGCCCTGTGCCCTCCCCCCCCCCCCCACACATTATATACTCTTTGGCCTCACTCTACTTACAATGTGGGATCATCTCCATTATCCTTGTCTGCTTAACCTGTTTTACAGTTTATTTTTATGACATGGTTTCATGTAGTCCAGATTGTCCTGGAACTCACTTACATAGCCCAGACCGGCCCAGCCCGAATCTGAGACCCCCCCAATGCTGGGACTGTAGCCAGGTATCAGCATATCCCACTTTGGCTTATTCCATCTTAGGAGGGAAAGTAAGACATGAGAACTGACTGTAGTAACAGCCAGGATCTAAATAAACCCTGTCCACAGCAGCGAACCTGTGCTAACAGTCCGGGCCACAGATGGCATGCACACTGAGTTTCCTGGTTGATGGTGGCTGGTGTGGCGGAGATGTACCCACATGACTCACACTGTATCCCCAGGGCAAGTAACAGATATGTAAGGGAACTGGTAATTTTAGGGCTGAGCGATATGTACCACACACAGCCTGAAGCCTGTCTGGGCAAGACTTTCAAGAGCTTCCCCAACCTGGGGAGAGCCCAGTGGATACTCACACAGGGCTGGGCACAGAACTCTCCAGTTCATCCAAGAGGCTCTCCACGCTGGGCCGAACATCCTCCAGGCCCCGGCCTCCATCTCGCTTTGGCTTCTCTTTCATCAAAGGCCCAGCTTTTCCTCCCAGAGAATTGTTACTCTCTGGGATGCCATAATGAGGGCTCAAGGCTCCAGGTAGTGGGGGGCTTGAGCTGGCCTCATCTTGGAGATAAGGAGACAAAATGATTGCTTATCCCTCTGTCCTCCAGGAACCCAAAGGCCCACAGGCAGCCTAGAGCCCCAATCATACCTGCAGGGAAGCCTGGAGGATTATGCTGCACGGCATTCAGTTCTAGTAACAGACGGTCGAGTTCCGAGAGGTTGCTGCCCAAGGAGGAGCTCATCACGGTCGGTGAAGGCTCCGCTGACTTCTGCTTGTTGGGAAAGCTTTGAGAAGCAGAGGACAGAAATGAGACTCCTCTGCCTCACACTGGATGTGGCAGGTCCCAGATTCTCAAGGCCCCAGAGGTGGAATGTCACCAAGTCTCCTCAGCCAGAAGGCGGAGGGTAGGGAAGGAATGTGGTGAGCCGAGGAGGAAGGAAAACTACTTGAGCTCCTCAAGTACACAGATGCTGTGACAGCCAAGCCTGTTGCTACACAGAGATGGCGGAGGGCAGACAGGAGCCAGTTGACAGGCACAAGGACAGTCAGGGGCCTCAGGGCCCTAGAGTTTCTCAGGAGCGGGGCTGATGTAGGGTCTGGGTCTCTACCTGTACACGTGTTCTTCCTCGCCTGTCCGGGAACAGAGAGGGCCGTCCTGGGGGTTGGAGGCACTGGCAGTTTTAGCACTGGAGCTGTACACGAGTGACGGGGATGGAGGCTGCAGAGAAAGAGCATTTAGGCCTCTCCCCACGGAGAGACAGGAGCAGAGGGAGCAATCGGCCACCCCCAGGCTGCTCACAGCCTGTCTCACCAGGGAATTTCCACAGCTGATCAGGTGATTAATACTTGGTCACTGGCCCCTCACATGGTAGATGGGAAGGGCCACCTACCATGTGAGGGGCCAGTGTGTGACTGGAACAGTCCAGGACCCCAGTCCACCCCCATGGTTTGTCATGTCCTTGGAAGATCAGTTTCTTTTCCCTAAGTTCCCAAGAGCCCCTCAGACCCCACCTTACCTGTTGCTGGTGAGTGTATCGAGAAGCACTGGGCTGCCACTGGTCTAAGGGGTCAAGGATCGTGCCATTGAGGGCCTCGCTGGATGGGGGTGGCGGGACAGGAGGTGGCACTGCAATCTCCTGGTAGGTGTGATTTCCAGTTGGGTAAGAGTAGGGGGGCTCCTCTGACAAGAACACCGGCCGTTTGGAGATATGGGAGGTGGTAGACTCCAAGTCCGCTAGCAGGGCGTCTGTAAAGAAAAGGCATTCACTGGTGAGAGATGGCCCTACTGTGCACTTCCCAGGGACAGGACCCTGCCTTCCTGAACCTGTCTGGCAGGCGCCTGCTGCACCATCAGAAGTGACCTGGAGTTCCCACATCTGCTGCCCTGTCCCCTCCTCCATCAGGGGTTAGGTATCTGGCATTCCTCCTGACAAGGCTGTGCTGTAGACAAGAAATGCCTGCTGGAACTCTGATTCTGCGGGACAACTGAGAGAATGAGGCAGGAGGAGCCCCACCTCATGTCAGAGCATAGGGAGGGGATGGGCAGACAGAGCCAGGGTGCCTCTGAACTTTTAAGAGCCTGGGCTTCCCCAGTCTGAAGACAGGAAGTGGCTCTAGGGAGCACCTGTCCTCCAGGTGGGAGCACAATTCCAAGGTCTAAGCTCCTCCCTGGGTCCCAGGCTATGGGGAAGGTATGTAGAGAAGTTGGGGGCTGGCAGGAAGCCAGCTCAGCAGCTGCCATCCCCTCAATAAGCTGGGGCAAGACTGTTCTGCTGAATGCTTCTGCCAAAGCCTGGCAAGCAGCCCAGCCCTAGAAACTCCAGGGCCCCACAACTCTGCTCTGTACTGGGGGGCGGGCAGGCAGGGACACAGAGGCGGGTGGGGGAATCTACCCTGGAATGCAGTAGCCAACAAGGGAAGGTGCAGCGAAGGGGCAGAAGGAGGAGGTATTGACCTTCCTGCCCTACACCTCCTTTCTTGGACCTCCCACAGTGCAGCAGCCTGAGCAGAGTCCAGCAGCGAACGCCACACCTTCCTCCCTATACTGCTCACTGACTTGGTCACTCCAAGTTTCTAGTGACCTGCTTCTCAGGCCCTCAGGGTGACAAAGCAATGGCTGCACTGATCACCACCTGCTAGGCACCATGCGTGGCATCGACACACACAGTCACAAATGTCCCTTCTGTTGACTTAAAGGAGGAACTGTTCTCTTCAGAGCTGAGAAACACAGGCTTGGAAGCTAGAGGTACCTGCCTCAGATAACAAAGCAGGAAAAGGAAGAGTCACCATGAGTCCCCAAGCCTCAGACACCCAGCTGAAGGATGTTATTATTACAAGGTGACAAGATGATACTGAATCTACAGAACTCAGCTTCCTTCCATGCCAGGGGCTGGGGCTCTGATCCTCACTAGCAGCCCTGTCCCCAGCCCCAGCCCCACGAAGTGACCTTACTGAAGAAGCCTATGAGGCCATGCTCTCTTAACACCCTGCTTACCCATCACTAAGGTGAGCACACCTACCCCTGCCTCCTGCTGTATATAGCTGGATGAGAAGCTGTTCCAAGGCCAAGACCCTGGGTCCCAGTCTTCTACTGCTGAAGAAATTCCGTTCCTGTGGCCCCTCCCCTTCCAGGTCCCCTGGAGGAACTCTGACTTCTTGTCTCCAACAAACAGGAACTACAGGGAGTCTGTGTGTCTAGGTAAGGGCACTAAAGGAACTAATGTCCAAGGCCAATCCCAGAAGTGTCTCTGGGGCCACACCTGCTGTCCATTTCCTCTGGGCCCAACCCAAAGTAGGCGGAACCCCTCACCCCCGTTCCTCCATCACCGACTGAGCTTGCTGGGACACCCTCCCAGGCTCCACAGAGCAGGCCACAAACACAGCCCTGATGGGGCTGGCAAGAACAGCAGCCTACTGCCTATCAGGGCCAGGAGCTTCACCTGTGGAACTGGCTACCCTCCCCCAAAACTCTACTATAGAGGGCTAAGCAGAGGTCCCCACTGTCAAAGTTGGCTATGGGATAACACAGCTCCCTTGGGTTCCAAACACTCCAAGGAGGACAACAAAACCCTTCCCTGCTAGACAGTGAGTCAGGGATTCCACTGCCCTGCACCCACGGTGTGACACTGTGTCTGTCTTTATTAGTTTATACACAGGATTCTGGTTTCATTTTTTTATTCTATTTTTGGTACTAGAGATAGAACCTGGAGCCTTGTGCATAGTAACATCCAATACTGAACTATACTCTACTGCTCGGGGTTTTGAGACGGTCCTGTGATGTAAACCAAGTGTCCCCAAACTCTCAATGCTCCTGCCTGACACCACAAGCAGCATCCATGAATCTTCTTTATTTGCTTTCTTTCCTTTGTGTGTGTGTGTATATGTACGTGTGTGTGAGCATGTGTGCGCGTGTGTGCATGTGCACGCACATGTGTGTGCATGTGTATGTGTGCGTACGCATGTGTGTGAGCATGTGTACGTGTGGCCGCGTGTGTGTGCGCATGTACACACATGTGTATATGTGTGCGTGCATGCTGTGTATGTGTGCGTGCGCACAGGTGGAGGTTGGAAATCGGTGTCAGGTAGACTCTTTTATCACAGGCCACTTTGTTTCTGTAGACTACTTTTTTCCTTTATATTGTATGTGTCTGGGGCTATTTTGCCAGCATGTTTGTTCATACATGTGTGTGAACAGAAGAGGGGAAGTAAACCTGGGTCCTCTAGAAGAGTAGTAGTCAATTCTCTTAGCCATTGTACCATGACTTCAGCACCTATTCTTTTATTTATTTTTTAACAGCATGGTGTTGGGGTGGGTTGACAACTTTGTTGGTTGCTTGGTTTTCTGAGGCAGGGTTTCTCTGTGTAGCCCTGGCTGTCCGGGGACTAGCTCTGTAAACCAGGCTAACCTTGAACTCAGAGATCCATCTGCCTCCCAAGTGCTGGGATTAGATGTGTGCGCCACCACACCTGGCCCAGAAGACAATTATACATGGGCTCTAGGTATTGAATTCAAGTCACCAAGCTTACGGTACTTCTACCCACTGAGCCATCCCAGCAGCCCATCTTATGTTGGTCTATGTACTCCTGGCTGTCCTGGAGCTCTCTATGTAAAGCAGGGTGACCTCAATACCTTGTTTTTTGAGATAGGGTTTTACTAAACTGACTGGCCAGAATGCCTAGGATCCACCTGTTTCTACCCCCACAGCCCTGAGGCTCTAGACATACAATGCCACACTAGACTTTCACATGGGAGTAAAGAGCTAAGCTCAGGTCCTCACGCTTGTACATCACACACTTTATCCACTGAGTCAATTGCCCCAGATTGCTTGCTTTCTTCCTTTCGATTTATGAAGGGGTTTGGGGCCAGCAAGATGGGTTAGCATATTTGCTCCTGTATCTGATGGCTTGAATCTGATATACCCTGGAACCCACAGGGTAGAAACAAAAAATAGCTCCTTCAGGTTGTCTTCTACCACACCCCACTCTCCCCACATCCCCACACACATCCCAAATAAAATATAATTTAAAAGAAAGGGGAGTCTGGGGACATAGCTCGGGTGATATTGAGCACACACTCTTCATGCAGAAGCCCTGAGTTTGGTTTTTCCAGCCCCCAAATGCTGCCTGACAAATGCTGTTACCTACTGAGCCATCCCCCTGGCCCTCACTGTGAACAGTTCTTGCTCTGCAGGATTAGTGAGGTTTATTAAGGCTAACCCATGTGAAATGCATTAGTTGTGACATCAGACCTATTTATTTTGTGACATTCAGAGTAAAACCTGGGTAAGCCAAGGAGGCATCCAAGAACAGAGCCACAGAACAAGAAAGAGGCATTCAGCTGGGCATAGTGATGCACATGTTCAATCCAGGCACTCAGGAGGCAGAGGCAGGCTGATGTGCCTAGTTTGAAGTCAGCCTTGTCTACAAAGTGAGTTCCAGGGCTACGGCAGAAAAACTCTGTCTCCAAAACAAACAAACAAAACCAAAAACTAAAAAGAGCATTCAAAATGCTGTGTGTGTGTGTGTGTGTGTGTGTGTGTGTGTGTGTGTGTGTGTCTGGGGGGAAGCCCACTATTTCCCAATTTCCTCTAAATGTTTGCCTACCTGAGAGAAAGGAACTTCAGTGGCTACCTAAACAAGCATAGCCTCTGACATGGCTTCCTCTTTCTGCACCCTTAGTCCTTGCCTGGTGGCTTGACTAGGACTTGGAGTCTCTGTGCTCCAAGGCTCCCCACAAGCTGCCTTTGCCATAGGCCACAAACAGGTTAAAGGCTAAAGTCCCCTCAGCCCAGCAAACTCCTCCCTCGGCTTGAGTAAACACAGCCAGGAAGAAGCTCTGCAAAGGAGTCTACCTGCCAGGAATTTCCCCTGGATTTCAGCCATGGCTACCTTTGCCTAGCTCTAAATATACAAGGGGTACTGGAAACACCTTCACCTCACACCAAAACAGCCCCTTCCCTTAGCACAAAGGCCAGGTACAGACCGGCCACTACTTGCATCTTCCTCACAGACCTTCATCTTGACACCATTTCAACTCAAATGCAGGGTCTAAAGCTTGAACCCACCCACAGACGAGGGAAAGCAGAGGTCACTGAGCAAGACCATGCACCTTGTGTATGGAAGGGCAAAGAGAAGGTAGGCAGGGTGCAAAGTGCCCAGCTGGCCAGGGGCAAAAATCACTGTACCACACACTACTGAGTAAGGGTGCAGACTGTCTGCTGATGACCACCAGAGGGAGCCATTGGTCCATCACCATCTGCCATCCAGTTAACCTCAAGCAACCACAGAATGTTCTTGCTGGGGAAAGCTGGGGAAAGACTAGGGAGTCCCCAGCTATAGTGAGAAGTTTCAGTCCCAAGAGAAGCTGGCTGAATAGGCACTGAGCTGGCATTTGGACCCTGGGCATGCAAATCAGGACACATGGTTGTGCAACTGAAGGGTAGAATGAAGTTCCAGGGCCCACAGGCAGAGGGACACAGTCACTCCCTCCTATTCTCCCTGCAAATGCTGTGCCTGGCTCAAGCAGCAGCTCAAAGCAGTAGCAGCTTTAGGCCAGGAGGCTGTTCCAAGGCGGGTGGAGACAAAGAGTGCGGTGACACTCTTTAGGCTGAGGCAAGAAGACTGCTGTAACCAACAGGCCAATGGCCAGAGCTATACAGCAAGACCCTGTCTCAAAACAAACTTAACCAGACTGCTCTGACCACACTCCTCAGCGAATGCTACAGCTGTGCCCCTCAAGTTCCCATGCCATACAGAGCCATATGTGCATGTGCCCCAGGGGTTGTCTACCAGACCACCCTGAGGACTTACGCTGATCAACAGATACAAAACAGATATAAAAGATTAAAGAAAATCAGTAAGACTAAGAAACTGAGCTCAGTAGCAGTGTTTTCTCTCTCTCTCTCTCTCTCTCTCTCTCTCTCTCTCTCTCTCTCTCTCTCTCTCCCCTCCCCCCTTCTCTCTCTCTCTCTCTGTTAAGTTCATTTTTTGGAGGTGTGGATGAGGCCAGAAGACAACTTGTGGGGAGTCAGTTTTCTCCCTCTACCTTATGGACCCCAGGGACTGAAACTTAGGTTGTCAATAACCTCAGAATCTGGTAGCAAGTACTCAAAATCTCTTGTTTAGCAAGCCAGGGTTCAAATCTCAGCACCTCCTTCCCTCCCCTATACCCTGCCAACGGAGCATAGAGAGAATACATGAGGCCTTCCCCCAGCCAATCAATGAGGCCAGCCCATCCACTCCCCCCACCCCACACACACCCCAGCTCCATAGAAGAACAAAGAACTCAGGCTGGCTCTTCTCCTGGAAGTCCCTAGCCCTGCCTTAGGTATGTGATAAAGGCAGTCAAGAAGGGTCCCGATGTGGCCAGATGCCAAGGAAGGTGAGTTAAAGATCCACCCAAGATGAGTTTTGTGGGAGAAGGGGCTATCCCTCTCACTCCCTTCAGGTTGCTGGCTGTTAAAGCCTCCATGCAGGGATTTGGAGACACAGGGCCTGCTCACTAGCTGAACCAGTGTTTCAGAAAACTGAGGCACAAACACCTACCTGGACATGTTTCCAGGGATATCATCATTTTAAAGATGGCATTAGGATCAAACCAGAAAACAGACACAAAGTGCCTACTCAGCACTGGGTAGTCAGTAAATAGGAGGTGCTGGGCTGACAGGAGGTCCCACTCTGGGCACAGGGAATGTCACATCTAGTGCTGGGGACAGCAGGCAGGGCATCATTCTGGCCAAAACAAAGCCTTGGAGGGAAACCCTGTGACGGCTCTTCCTGGTTGCCAACTTCACTACATTTGGAATTAATTAAAACCCAAGTGGCTGGGAGCACCTGTGAGGGATTTTCCTTAATGAAATCACTTCAAGTGGGGAAACCCTTGTCTAGTTCAAAATATCTTTTTATTTTGAACTAGTTCAAAATATCTTTTTATTTTGAACTAGCATCCTCTTTAAGAGCAGCTTAAAGACACCGGGCCTCTCCAGCCCCTCGTGTCTGGATCTTCTGAGGTGGGAAGGTCAACCTTTGGTCTGGGCCACACCTGCTGGCAGCCAGTATGAAGGACATGGGGGAAGGAAGCTCTCTGCCCACTTTTTCTGGCTCTTGCTGGCAAATCCATTCCTTCACTGGCATTACGACCTAGTTCTTGGGGACTGTGGTGTGCAGAGGACACAAAGTCCTTGTGCTCACAGATAAGCACTAGGGAAACTGAGAATGTTAGCTGTGCTCTCCTTGATGGAAGGATGTGTGCTTGTTTTCTACCAGAAGGCTAGGAGTGGATGTAGTTAACAGTGTGGTGATCTGTGCTATCTGCAGGGCCAGACCACACACGAATCCCCCAGACTAGTATTTTTATCCCAGACTCTTCTTGAGCAGTGTTTCTCAGTCAAAGAAGAAAAAAAAAAAAAAAAAACAAAAGCCATCCCTAGGGGAGATTCACAGTACTTTGGAGCTTGGTGACCCCAGGGGGCCTAGGCCACACCAGATCTTCCCCTTGGCTTTTAGCTTGTGGAAGAGATCACGTGTACTTTATAAAAGAGTTGCAACATAGTTTAAGCTTTATTGTAATAACTGCCACCAGGCAACTTTCTTTCCAAAGTGGCACTGTATTAAAATCTGTCTAAAATAAACTGCCCAGGGTCAGATTCCAGAGATTCAACGAACCAATACCAGCTAACTAAGTCATGTTGAACCTGATTTCCTTCTAGCCTCATAGAGATAGTTAGGACAGTTACTCTGCAGGTTCTGGCATTTGCAGGGACCAGCTGAGATAACCAATCTTATGGACCAAACAACTTCTAGACTCTGGGATCTTCTGATGGTAGACAGCCACTTTATATATGGCCTTGAATATACGAACATATATTCATTGTGTAAGTTCTGCTATCTAAAGAACCCTGACTAAAAACACCTCCCAACAGATCTCTACTTCTGAACCTGTGGCTGGAACAGCAAGACATCCTTCTTTCTCACCCCTTTCCAGCTACAGACTGCTCTGCCTGGGCCCTCACCACTCCCGGGACCTGCTGTCCACAGCCCCAGGCTTTAACAGAGAGCTGGTCCTCGGGTTCTCAGGGAGGCCCACTTCACCAAGCCTTGTATTTCTGAGGCTTGGTCGGGAAAAGTCCACAGCAGTTCTTCCCAATACCTTTCTGCAATTCAGCTTAACTCATGGCCTGGGGTAGGCCTGGCACAACTCCTGAAGGATCTGTAAAGCAGGAGGAGCAGCCACATGCCTCCTGAGTGCCTGGGCAGCAAGGACTGCACCTGAGGGCCGCCTGTGCCTTCAACATTGTCTGAAATCAGAATCTTGGGCAGATGGTACCAGACTCAGGACTACCCGCTATTCGGGTCCAGCAGATGTCTAAGTAGCCTGTCTGCCATGCTATGCCCAGAAAAGGGCTCAGTCCTCTGCTGCTGCTACCCAGGTGACCTAAGTGTCACAGGGCTGCCTGAGGGTGTAAGCAGTGAGTGGAGCTCAGTCTTCCCAAGGAAGGAGCCATGTAAACAGAAAGAGCAGCTCAAGATGGCTCATCTTCTGGCAGCTCTCCCCCTCCCCCTCCCATGACTCCTGGTTGCTGTCCCCTCAACCTGCCAGAGCACAAGAGCAGTTAGAGAAGAAGTAATCTAACCCACAGCCAGGCACTTTTATTCAGTGAGTAACTCTGCAGGAATGGGGAGCCGGGTATATTTATCCTGGTAACAGTCCTGTCCTAAGGGAAGGTAGCTGTGGTCAGCAAGGGCCAATCCACAATGAAGATCTCTGTCCCCGCCCAGCCCAAGGGCCTAAGACCTAACACTCACTAGGAACTCGACCTTCTAGAGGGGGTTTCCCTCACAATTTGGGTTCTACCCCCTCATCAACTGTTTCCTCTCCAAGAATTAAGCTCTTGAGATCAGCAGACTTACCCTATCTTGCTGAACAGGAAGAACGGAAAAGGACCAGACCAGCCAGTATAAAAAGGAGCTGGAGTGTCCAGCTGTGGGCCAGTCTGCAGAGGGCCCAGCAAACCTGCTTGTCTTTCCTGTCATGTTAAATTGGCCCACTCTGATTTGTCCCCATTTCTGAGCAAGTTCTATGGAGGGAAAGCGGTGTCACAGATGAAACCACAGCACCGTGAGCTATTCAGGACCTTGTCTAAATCCAAGACATTGAATTATCTGAACCCCAGACAGGGGCTGCTCTCTCATGAGGACAGAGACGGGATCAATACCATAGTGTCACGTAAATTTTTAATAGCCATGCCTGCAGGTTATGAAGACTCAGCCACCAAGCTTCCCTAGCTGACTCATGCCTCACTCAACAGGAATTGCCCTGAAGGAAGTGTGGGCCGGGTGACATACAGGAAACCAGGGGAAAAGGCTCTAGAGTTTTCCAGCGTGAAGCAGAAAGGGCAGAAAGGTACATGCTGATTTCCAGTCTTCAGCTGAACCCTGCCTGCCAGAGACTCACAGCATGAGTATGCAAACAGATCCCCTTTCTTTACTGGATGCCTGGCTGTGTACCCAGGGTCACAGGGCACAGGTGAGTTGAGACAGAAGAGGCTAAAGGGCTACTGTGAGGTTACCCCAAACTCCGGGCAGAAGCCCAACTTCGCCAAGTCTCCCCTCTGAATTAGGTGCTTGGCACCCACACAGGCCCCACTTGGCAGGCCCCAGCTGTTGTGGACCCCTCCTGGGCGAGATCCAAAACTTAAGGAGCAGAAGTGAGAAGCAGAAGGTGCCCAGGCTCCCTGCCCCTGGATCCTGAAACACACCCAGGTGAGGAAGCAGCACCTCAATTGTTAAGAACTCATCAAGGCCCCCACAGATCCCAGAATGCCTCAGAAACGTCCTTAGTCGTATCTTAGGTGACTCTTCAGCTTACCATGGAGCCTAAACCTTTTCTATTTTGTTTTATTTTTCAAGGCAGGGCTTTTCTGTGTCCTGGAACTTGCTCTGTACATCAGGCTGGCCTCGAACTCATACTCACCTGCTTTTGCCTCCCAATGCTGGGAATAAAAGTGTATGTATGCCACCACCACCTGGCTAACACTGACCCTTTTAGGGTGAAGTTGAGGGCCCTCCTGTAGGCTCAGCCCACAGGTCTTTCAGTGAGTAAAACTGATTCACATATGAAAAGAAGCCAGCTGCCTGGAGCCCAGGAAAATCCTGTCCTGGAAACGTCCCCGGTCTGTTCCAGCAAGCCTCCAGGCCCTTCCTGCAATCTGGGCTCTTCCAAGCACATGAGTCTGGAACAGAGCAGGGCGGATCCTCTGCTGCTCCCCCCTGCTAATCACCAACAGAGCTTAGGAGGGGCTCAGGAGTGAGTCATCCCTGGCCCCACAGAGACCTGAACAAAAAGTTCAAAAGTTTGCCTGTTCCTGAGATGAGCTGCGATCTTTCCAGTGTTTATGGATTTACAGGCACCAGTCACTCCACTCCTTACCAGTCAAATTCCGACTGATGAACTGGAGAAAGGCTATGCTTCCTCCTCTGGTTCCCACGTGTAACTGGTCCCCAGGTTATATCAAGTCTTCCTTCACCGGGCCTCTCCAGGTCACACTTAGCCCTTTCTTTTTATCGCTTCCAGCAAACAATGTGGTCGAGAATCTGACACTGAGCTCAGGCCCCTTCTCAGAGTCACTGTCACCTCCCCCTTCCAGTAGACAAAACGGTTTGAGGTTCCTGAAACACCCCCACCCCTCCCCCGACACACTTTGTTTGGAAGCTGTGGCTCCTTGTGCAGCTCAGGTTGGCCCTGAGCCTCTCAATACTAGGCTGGGCCCCCAGTACTAGGGTAAGTGTCCACCACCACTTTCAGCTAAAAGCCAACACTTTACCTTCACCCCTTCTGCCAGACTGCAGGCTCTTGTAGGAACTTCCTCTCTACTCCTCAATCCCCACAGCAGGAACACCCTTCCTGGCCCCTCACAGGACTGCAATGAATGTGCTGAGAAAGGAGCAGAGTCACAATACAGTCATGAGCTAGCAAGTCCTCAGACGTCTGGTCTCCCATACAGAATGGTACAGTATTTGCACATATCCTATATATGTATTTATTTGTTTGAATTTTGCCTTGAGACACTGTTTCACTATATTACTCAGGCTGGTATCAATTTTCAATCCTGACTCAGTGTCCTGGAGAGGCTGGGATTACGAGCTTAAACCATCACGCGTAGTATACTGTTTTTTTGTTTTATATTTTTTAAGGGCTGTAGAGATGGCTCAGCAGTTAAGAGTGTATACTGCTTTTGCAGAGGACTCAGGTTAGGTTCCAAGCACTCACACGGGCCTCACAACCACCTATAACTTCAGTTCCAGAAAACCTGAGTCTCCCTTCAGGCAAGTTTCTCACCTCCGGGCACCAGGTACACACATGGTGCCCACGCAAACATGAGTGTAAAAGTCATACAGAAAAATAAATATCTGTAAAATTATTTATCACGTTTTATTTGTATGTGTGTGTGTGCACAAACACATGCACATATTAAAATCAAAGGGAGTCCCTTCCCCCTTTCCACTGTATGGGTCCCAGGTGTTGAACTTAGGTAACCAGCTTGGTTATAAGTGCCTTCCTTTACCAGCTGAGCTGTATCACTTGCCATTAGATGTAATGCTCAGAAAAGATTTTTAACCATGTGTGTATGCTGTGTCTGTGTGTGGTGAGTGTGAGTGCAAGGACCTGCAGAGTCCACCGGGGGGGGGGGGGGGGGGGGGGGGGGGGCATCAGATCCCCCTGGGGCTGCAGCTACAGGAGAGCATGATATAAGGGAGGGTCCTGGAAGTCAAAATCCGGCCTCTGTAAGAGCAGTACACTCTCTTAACACCTAAGCCATCTCTCTAGCTCCAATAAATGTAATTTTAAAATATTGTTTCCTCTTTCTCCCCTATAGCTGAACTTAGGGCCTCACACTATGCAAGAACTGTAACACTGGGCTGTGTTTTCTGCCTCCAAATATTTCTGAAGCCTAAGTATAAACCCACGGATACAGATAGACAAACACTCCCACTAATGGCCTTCTTTGCCTTAATTACATAAGGTCCTGAGCCGCTCAGAGTGTGAAGCCAAAGCCTTTGCTCCCTACTTGGGCCCTTGACCACAATCTTCCTCTCTAGCAAGACCAGGACTGCACCTCCTCCCACCCCCATTCCCCAGCTGTGTCTCTACCAACAATATTAGTTCGGCCCCGACCTCTCCCTCCTTCATCTGCTTGTTTCCTGGGTGTTCACACCTCCAGGAGAAAGAGGAGCTCACAAAACCTTAGGAAAACCCACTTTCTGAGGTCCAAACTGACACACAGAAGCAAGACATTTACATCACTGCCTCGATCTGAACAAGCAAGGCCACGCTCTGGGACAGTGACATGTTAAGTGACACCAAGGAGAAGAGCTCCCAAGAGTCTCTGCACACGCACTAGGAAACTTCAGTGGAGTTTTACACAGTACCACAAAGCCCCCACTGTCCACACATAAAGCCACCCTGTCCGTACCAGATTTGGCTGCTCTGGTGTTACTGGGGGCTGGGACAGTCACATAGCTCTTTGTACACCCTTGTGGTATCCCACCCTCAGGGCACTGTGGAAATAACAGGCTTCTCAATAGAGAAGTGGATGACTCTGAGTCCACTGCTCACCAGCCTTGGGTGAGAATTTACAAGACTGTTTGAGCTTCTACTTACTCAGACACCTCATAGCGCTCACTGAGTAAAGGGAGGAAAAGCATGGGGGAAGCCATCATGGTGGCTGGTGATAAATAAATGTGGGCCTCCCACTCTAACACAGAGGAGGCACACAATAAATAAATATGCATCACTGATTTCCACGTCCCCTGGAAGAGGACAGGAAAGGAGCTGAAGCCAGGGACGGCAGCCAGGGATCCTGGGAGCTGTGACAGGTCGTCACTAACTCGGGCCTTAGTGCTGAGCAAACCACTGACCTCACCCCTCTCTGCCTGGGGTTCATTCCAAGTCCTCCTTAGAGAACATCAGCTGAGCTCAGCAGCCTCCAAGTCACTCCCGAGCAGAGGCAAGACAGAAGAGCTAACGGGCTTTAGCACTCCCCACATCCACTGCAGAGGAGCTCTGTGACTTTGAACCTGGAACTGTCCAGAGACCCCAGGAAATAAGGGCAGGACAGAGAAGCTACTGCCCCTTTCATGGGACGAGTGCAGAGTACCACAGAGGGATCAAAGAGAGGTCTGTGTGGTGCGACAGGAAGAAACAACCCTTCAGAGCACCCAAACTTCCTGGACTACAGCCTGGAAGCCTAGGCCCAGGGAGTGACTGCTGCAGCCCCTGGAGGGACCAAGAAGGGAGTCCAAGAGTACAGCTACCACTGCCTACCCTAACCCATGCCTCTTTCCCATCTTTCTCTTCCAGAAGGTTCCATGTTCTAGTCTAATCTATTGTACTCCAGGTCAACTTGCACAAGTGTCTTCTTCCTGGCCTCCTATCACAGCCCCCATCTGAGCACTGCCAAGCAAAGCAAGGTTCCCCTAGGCACAGACCTGCAGCTCACAGACCAGGCCACAGCCAAGTAGATAGAGCTCTCCTATGCACACCAAACCAGTCAGACAAGGATGAGACAGACATGTGGCTTGAACTCTCAGACTACACCACCAACCTGGATGTTCTCAATGGACAGTCAAGTGCATCCTCCAAGCACATGCTCTCCTACACACACACACACACACACACACACACACACACACACACACACACACACGCATGCACGCACGCATCAAACAAGTAGTTTCAGGTTTGCCTTTTGTAAATACTGCTCCCACTTGCCCCAGAAGTCAAGGGTACAAGCATGTTAAGGTAACTGAAGACTCAGCCAAGCATTCTCCTTGGCCCTAATCTCCAGCCTGATGTGCACTCAATCATGAGATGTAGCACCACCCATCACTGGCCAGCAGCCGTCAGGTACTGACATATTAATGATCTGCTTTTACTTTAAGAAAAGCAATTCAAGTGGGTTCTCCATGATGGTCAATCTTATCCACATGAGCCTCAGTGGTGAATGAGAGAGAGCTCAAAGCACACAGGACCCCACACACCCTTGGCATCAGTTCAAACAGCCATCTCAGATGGTGGGGAGTTAGTTCTAAGAAATGAGGAAGCAGTCAAAGAACCAGGCCAGCTGTCCACAACACTCCCCTCATCAACCCTCAATGACACTTTGGCTTCCCTAGAAGCACTGACACCATCCATCCCTGGGTCTCCTCAATCTCACAATTTTAGGAGGCCATCTGCTGAGTTCAGAGCTCCAGGAAATGCTGGGGCCCCTTGACAGCTGGTGTCACTGCAGACAGTTGGCACCTCTGAAAAGGAAATCATCCCACGCGCACAATCCAGTCCCCTGCCCACAATCACTCTACACTTGCTCACAGGTGACCCGCAAACTCAGCAAGAGGCCCTGATGGGATGACAGTGCCTCCCTACAAAAGAGGGACACCTCCTGCCACTGTCCTAAAGGGGGCAAAGCAAATCTCACCAGAACTGAAGTGGCTCTCCAATTCTCACAGTGGGAAATCTGCCTCTTCCTGGACAGGGAGGAAGCAGATGGTGGCTGCAAAGTCATACTGGGAAACCACAACAGGAGAAAACGGAAAACATGCTTTCCTGAAACAAAATGTGTCCATGGACCTCGGGGCTCAGTCTGGATGACAGGGCTCACATGCAGAGGCATCAAGACACAGGGGGATAAAATAAAATACAGCCAAAACAAGGCCATGTGACCAGCTTGCAAATAGCCTACCAATCCGGGAGCCTCTAGCCAAGCAGATGCCAGTTCTCGTGGTTACACTGACTGAGGGAGTCTGTGCAGTGTACTCAGAGACAGAGGGGAATCCAAGGCTCCTGCTTGGGTTGGCTCAGGAGAACAATGGGGACACAGCAATGTGGGACCCACCACATCCCCAGTTGGGATTTTATTGTAGGAGACAGTCTGGATGGAGCTCAGGAACCCAACCCCGCAGAATGGGACAGATGGCAAACAACAGCGCCTGTTCATAATGCCCAGAAATATCACACAGGAAGTCCCCATGTACACACAGGGAGCATTCCAAAGCTTCTTTAGAAGTTGGATTTTGAACCATAGAGACAGTCTTCTAAAAGAAGCTACATTCTGAAGGGAGGCTGGGCAACTGTCCAGGTAGACTGTTCATGTCACCTGATCCACAGGTTCTACGTTCTGCAGCATGCTCTCCAGAATGAAGTGTGGAAGAAACAGGCAGTGCACCTGGGGTGGGGCCAGGCTAGAGTAATCTAGAGCACTGGAATTACCTGCTGTTCATGCTCTCCACCATGTATGGAGCACAGCTGTCTAGGGTAACCTCCCCAAGGGCAAATGGAGCAGCTGTGTGAACCAGAGCCTAGTAGTTAAACAAGTGGCCTCCTTTGGAACAAACCTGTCAGCCAACCTTAGTATCCAGACAGGAAATGGACATCACAGAAGTCAGTGAGCTGACCTGTCTGATGTGATTCATTTGTCCTTTCTAAGGAAGGGAAGGAGCTGTCCTCTCCTTCTCCATGTTACACCCTGAACCGTGATACCTGTCTCCATGGACATTAGTCCTTGGTGGAAGACCCACTCCATTTTTTTTTTTTTTGAGACATACCTAGATGAAGCCCAAGCTGGGATAAGATTGGTCTGATCTCTCTGACTGTAAGCAAGATTTCCTGTTCCACATGAGGTCAAATTTCAAACCCAAACACAAAGAGCAACCCTAACACTGGCCTAGCAGCCAGGTTCTCTGCAAAAGTGGGCAGGGGAGGGGGGCTCCCATCACTGGTGAGGGAAGGAGAGACATTTTCTCTATGATGGAGCCATTGATAGTGTCCATGCTCCCGAAAGCAGCCCTAATGAAACTCATTAGCACAAAAAGAATAAGGAGAATAGCAGAAGTGGGAAGCTGAGTGGGAGGGGACCAAAGGAGAGTAATGGGGAGTAAATATGAAATGACTATAGACATGTATGAAAATGTTATAATGACATACATATTATTATGTATGTGTAATATATGCTTTAAAAACAAGAAAAAAAGACACCATGAACACCAGTGACTGCTGTCATAAGAGCCAAGGGCAGCAGAGGGAGTACGTGAGTGCGTGCGTGCGTGCGTGCGTGCGTGCGTGCGTGCGTGTGTGTGTGTGTGTGTGTGTGTGTGTGTGTGTGTGTGTGTGTGTAGGGAGGTGAGGGGGGTAGGAATATAGGACAACCAGAGCTTAGAGAGCTGGTGGGTGGGCTGGCCAGAGGCAAGGCCTGAGTCCAGACTGCTCTATCTCAACACCACAGGCTCCAGAGTGCATTTGTCCTCGACATTCTACTCTACCACCTCCCTGAGCCTGTCTGCCTTTTTACCTTTTTGGTGGACTAGGAATTACACATGGCCACTGGCCAGACAAACAGACTTCCAGGATCTCTTTCAGCAATGAACTCCGATTAGACTCCTCCAGGGGACTGTGGAGGAAGCAGAGCCAGATTCAGAAGTGGAGTAGGGGAAGCAGAGAGACTCAGTCTAAAGCCTGTACATGAATCACTTCATAGGTGTGTTTGTGCTTAAGAAATGCCAAGCGGGCCAGTGAGATGGCTCAGCGGTCAGAGCACTTGCCACTAAGGTGATGCTCTGATCCCGAGCCCTGGAACCACGTGGTAGGAGAGCAGACGACTCCAAGTTGTTCTCTAGCCTCCACATTTTGACAGAGACTAGAGTTCTCTGTCAAATGTGCCAGGACAGGCAAACAGTCCTACACACACACACCAGGCACGGTCCCAGCACTTAGGAGACAGAGGTGGGCAGCTCTGTGAGTTTGAGGTCAACCAGGATTACACAGCAAGTTCCAGAATGCCAGAGCTTCATAGAACAAGAAAGAAAAGAGAGGGAAAAGGGGAAAAAAAAGAGGAAACTACAAGATTTCACATGAAAACCAGGACTTTTAGTCTTCTAAGAGCTAGCAACACAGATGGTCCCACACAGATGGCTCCTGATCAATGCTAGCTTCGCTGACAATTTTTCAGCTTCACAGTAGAGCAAAGGCATGCTGAACACTCAGTAGGAACCATGTCAAAGTTCTGAATGGTCACTTTTCCTGTGCTGAAGGCATGTGGTATAATGTGCTCCTCAACTATTAGGCAGTAGCAAGGACCCCTTCCAATCATGAGGGTGAACAGCTGGCACCCTGCTGGGTGCTAAACTGGAAGACTCAACACCCTACTATGTGCTGGGCTGCAGTTGCAGTGTCCAGTAGACTAACTGCCCTGCTGTGTACTGAGCTGTGGTGTCCAGTAAACTAACCACTTTAAAGGCATCTTCAGCTAAACTGACAGTAGCTTTTATCCAAACCTAAGTCTACCACTAAAGCCAAGGAACGTCTGAACTGGTCAACTTTCCGCGAGAAGTGGTGTGGCTGCCTTCAAAGGATAAGGCATGAGATTTAGTCCCTTTTCCCCTTTTGCTCACTTAACCTGCTTGGCCTTGGCAGGTGTGAGTCTGTGACAAAATGCAGCATGGATTTGTAATCACTTAACAACGAGCCCCGAGCCCTCAAGTCCCAGCTCCATCGTTTGCTAATACAGCTGCTCTGAGCTCAGCTCCCTCATGTGCATGCTGGCGGCCCCTTATATCCTGCAGATTCCCAAGCCTCCTATAAGCCTTCAGTAAAAAGACAATGAACACAAAGAGACTGGAGTGGCGGAGTGTAAGTGCTGCTGCCAGGCCTGACAACGTGAGTTCACGTGGTAGAGGACAGAACCAACTCCCTCGGGCTGTCCTCTGACGGTGGCAGGCAGAACCTGAACAGCTGCCCCACCCACAAAGTTGACATCCCTGCCTGCCTCACCTGAGCAGATGTGACAGGATGCCCAGTACTGTAAGGATGAACTGTAGAGACTGCTTCCTGAAGGGTGTCAGCTGAGTGGCTGAAGCAGAACACTAGTCTCTGTCAAAAAGATTTTACAGTAGGACACTGTGGCTCATACCTACCATCCCATAGTTTGAGACGTAGAGGCAGAAAGACTAAGAGTTCAAGGCCAGCCTAAGCTAGATGACACCTTGTCTGGGGACAAGGGGACAAGGGACTAACGTTTGTAAGACCCTGTGAAAACTCCAACTGTAAAGCCATTCCCAAATGCAAAAGATTACCAAGTGCAAGTATCTAAGAGCCCAGTGCTCAGACTGTGGAAGCTCGGTGCACATGGCGTGCACATGGCCAAGAGGAAGAAAAATGCCACTGGTGGCCTGGGCGTCGGTCGAAGGCCAGCCTCCCAGCCCAATGCACTCCCAAGAGACATCTGCTCCCAACAATGCTGACCAAAAAGAGGAGGTTAGGCATGGGTTTAAGTAAGCCCTCCAATTCTTGACTCCAAATATCAGCCTTTAAGGGGCCTTAAGACACAGTTCACTCAGGACTCACTCCAGAGGCCCTGAACCTTCTGAGTCTGGCCTAGCCCTGGCCCTGCCATCCTCTTCTTCCTCTTCCTCCTCCTACTGATTCAGCTCAGCTCCCATCCTGGGCAGAACCAGCCATTCCCCTCCCTCTCCAAACCCCATGAAGGAAGATGACTTTCACACTACCAACTGACATCCATGAATGACATCCAGACCTGTAAAGCACGTTGTATGTGGTCCCTCCCACATTACTCTGGGGAGGAAGCTCCCAAAAAGGACAATGCAAAGGAGATGAGAATTGATGAAAGGGAATCCACTGGCCCAGGTCACAGCTCAAAGCATGACCCTGCTCCTCACAGCTCACTGCTTCACACCTTGAAGATGAGTGTGGCGCTTGAGGCTAAAGCTGTTCCATCACATCAGCCCCAGGTGATCTCCCAGAAGAGGAAGTGCCAAGCAGTGCATACTCTACAAAGATACCACAGGTTACAGGGCACAAAATAAACCCCACTCACTTTTTAAAAAATTATCTATGTGCACTGGTGTTTTGCCTGCATGTGTGTCTGTGTGAAGGTGTCAGAACTCCTGGAGGGGAGTTGCAGATAATGGTGAGCTGCCATGTGGGTGCTGGGGCTTGAACCTGAGTCCCTTAGAAGAGCAGCCAGTGCTCTTGACTGCTGAGCCATCTCTCCAGGCCCCTCCCCTTTTTCACTTTATACCCAGCTTCCCTGCCTGCTCTAGGTCTGTCCATCCCTCACAGGAGGCAGCCTCAATACCACAGTACCTTAACACCTCAACTGGTGCCCCCAAAACTCTAAGGACAGAGAGACACAGGGTCTGCAGCAGACAGCACTCAGCACTAACTAGTGAGAGTCTAATATAAGGGGAGGAGCAGAGAGGTCAGCAGAGGACCAGGGGAGGTTAAGAACAACCTGGGAGCTCAGCAGTGGTACATGCCTTTAATCCCAGCATCCTCAGGGGGCAGAGGCAGGTGATTTCTGAGTTCAAGGCCAGCCTGGTCTACAGAGTTCCAGGCCAGCCAGGGCTATTACACCAAACAACTCTATCTCAAAAAAAGAGAAAAAATACAATCTGGGAAAGGGCCAGGACGAAGAGTGAGCTAGGAGTGCAAGTCCCAGCTTGGCAGAGGGAGCTGAGGGCCCAAGGTCTGCAGGAGAGCTGGACTTACAAGGACTTCTACAGAGTGGTTGGCAGGGGAACGCAGGATCAGGCCTGCCCTTTAGATTGCTCAGTGTGTGCAGGCCGATGGGAGGAGGCAGGGCTCACTGCAAAAAAACGAAAGCTGCAATGCTGTAAATGAAACAAGGAAAAAAATCAACATGACCTGGTAGTTGAGTGGATGTGACAAGGAGGAGGAGGCCTCCCACGTGTGTCTGGAGGAGGACAGAAGCAGGTCCAGGGGAGGGGTCAGAGTGAAGGGAGCAAGGACAGGCAGGGGCAAGGTAAGACAAGGAAGAGAAAGAGGTCTGGTGGGGGGAGGGTCTTCCTTTATTACCCACGGCTATGACTCTCTCAGGGCCTGGAAAGCAGCGGTTTGGAAAATGATATGGTGCCTACCTCCAGTTTTCCCCCCTGCTGAAGAAAACAAGCAATCCCACTGCCAAGCCTTGGAAAATTCTGGAGGCTGCATGTGCCTTGCTCCAAGGACTCTCAGAGCTCCCCCTGCCTGCTCCCTCTGCCTGAGGACAGTCTCGGCAGTCCACAGGCACAGCCAGCTCCGGGTATGATAGCTCTCTTCCAGGAAGAAAGCCTTGGCCAAGCATGTTATCAGGGGAGCCAGGTCCTTCCTGATACAGGAGCTTGAGGCTGAACCCTGGGGCCTTTCCAGGCCTTAATCTATAATCTCAGGCTCCCTGCTCTCACAGAAATACCCTCAGAACTGGTTGGGGAATCAGGCACATCTGAACCTAGAGTTCTTACCTGGACAAAACTCAGCACCACACTGGAGGTTGGCAGACGCCCACATCCCAGCCTCAGCTCGGCTGTCATTATCAAGACTACCCCTAAAAGGTCACCCTATGGAGGAAGGACAGACTTATGAGTGTCCTCAACCACGTGATTAAGGATGTTTGACTTGCTTGAAAGATCCAATTAGGAGGGCACAGGGAACCAAATCACAAATGATTTCGTCAACGTGTGCACATACATGTACACGTGCCTCCTCCTTCCAAGCCTCTGCACCCGCCATCCCCTCCAAACACATCTTTACCAGGTTAAACCTTGTTTTATCCATTGAAATTCACATACCTCAGTTCCTCAGTCAGCAACACAAGGATTTCTATCTAGCAAAAAGGGAATGTGTTGGTTTTATGCTGGGGACCTCTTCTGTGAGAAGCTCACAAATGTTACTCCAGAATGGCCATCTACTTCAAAGATAAAGCCTTTCTAAATGGCCATGTTTGTCCATGGCAATGTCACCCCCAGGCAACCTATCTCCTCTAAATGTCCCAATCTAAATAAAAAAAACTTAACAGACAGTATAAAACACCATTTCCTCTCTGACCTCCCTCTGTACTCAGGGCTTAAGGACCTTCTCATTTGTGCTTCCAAAGCATCATGTTCTTCCCTGAGGAGAACCCATGCCAAACTAAAAGAGACAGTCACCATCGCACAGCCCCTGAGATGTCTGGAACAACGTGCTCATATCTACCAGTCTCTCTAAGTACTGAATAGAGCTTACTTAGTACAAAGAGATGCTTAAAAGTGAGTTTATGACCCTAGACAAGTCATAGGCAAAGAGATAGATCTACCTTCCCACCTCAGCTCATGCTACCTCCTGGTCCTCAGTGAGCACTCCCCCTGTCCTCAGGGAGCACTCAACCTCCCACTCCCCAGTGAGCACTCTACCTCCTAATCCTCAGGGAGCACTCTCCCTCCCAGTCATCGGGAGCACTCCCCTGATCCTCAGGGAGTACTCACCCCTGGTCCTCAGAAAGCACTCCCACTCCCCAGTGAGTACTCCACCTCCTGATCATAAGGAAGCACTCCACCTCCCACTCTCCAGTAAGCACTGCCCTTCTCAGTCATCAAGGAGCACTCCCCTGGTCCTCAGGGAGCACTCCACCTCCCATTCCCCAGTGAGCACTCCACCTCCTGGTCCTCTGTAAGCAGAGTGGAAAGTGACACATAAGCAGGGTCTCTCCACCCTACCCCATGATGTGCTCCATCTACTATGATCTAGTTACCACCTCCTCCTCCCTCCAACCACACTGCCCCTAACTTTAAAATAAGAGAAAGAAAGGAAAAAGAAAGCACAGGAATACCCCCACAAGATCTTGTGGCCAAAGCCTAGGTCCTGTGGACACTTAAGGATTCAGCTCACAGTGTGGCCTTCCTGGTTTCCTTCAGAGTGGAAGAGGGGAGCTCACCACTCAGGAATGAGGCAGTGTGAGGAATGTGGGCACCAGGCGGGGTCAGGGCCTGCATGGGCAGCACCGTGGCCTGATACTGATCAGGGGGTACTTCCTAGCAGTAGCCTGACCCCTGAGGAGTTGGTCACACCTTTCCTGGTAGAGCAGAGGAGACCAAACACTGTGAGCTGTGTTTTATGAAGTATGCACTGCTGGAATGTGTGAGCATTGGCTCTGCAGCCTAGAGTCTGGTAGTGTCACTGGCTATTATGCCTGCCCAAAGAAAAGATGAGCTACAAAGTGTGAGTGACTTAGTGAAGTTCCTCTGAGCCCCGTGGTGAGGACACCAGTCAGGGAGGAAGAAAAAAAAGTCCATCTCACATTTTTGTTAAATTCTCTAGAATGTCACTGTTACTTACTTGGTTTTGGTGCTGAGGACTGAATGAATCTAGGGATCCATGAAGCTAAACATGCACCCTACCATTTAACTGCACTCCCGGCTGGACAGCTGGCCGGCTGGCCATCATGCTGTCTACTCACACATACACATGCTTCTTTTTTGTGTGACAGGGTCTCACTACATAGCTGTCCTGGAACTCACTCGGGCTGACCTTGAACTTACAGAGACCTCCCTGCCTCTGCCTCCCGAGTGCTGGCTACCACCAGGCAACTGAGAACAAATTTTAAAAGGCAGACAACACTGTGTGAGTTTATAATATATGTAGGGGTAGAATCGTGACGACTGATTGTCACAGAAGGGAAAACAGAATTCACTATGTTAGATTTTTTTACATTAACCATGAACAGTTAAACCTGCAAACCATTAAAACAATAAACCAATGAATTATAGCACCGACAGTTAAGTATTAAAGCCTACAGGCTCTACTTAAAGATGGATGTTGTCAGACTAATTTAAATGAGATTTTAATTGTGCAGGCTATAAGAAAAGAACTCTGAATATAAAGGCAGATTCAAAAACGATGTCTGAAGATATGTTGTAAAAACACTAATCCTAAAAAGGCCGAAGGCTGGGACAGAGCCCAGTGGTAGAAAGCTCTGTCCCTCCTCCCTAGAGTCACAGTGTAATTGGCCTGTGCCCAACACTCGACACTGGAGAGACTCAGGGTCCCTGGAGCCTAGGACTCCAAGGCCAGCCTGAGCAACAGAGGGAGACCTGGTCATTTCAAAAGAAGAAGTTAAAGTGACCTTTGAGAAGGACACACAATAGCTGTTGCTCAGGAACAAGTCATTCAGGGAGCCACACTCTGGCCTGGGCTTTGAAAGAGAGCAGGGGCAAGGAGGCATAGCTCACACCTTTGATCCCAGAAATCTGGAGGCAGAGGTGGGCAGATCTCTAAGTCTTAGGCTAGCCTGGTCTACAGAGTGAGTTCCAGGACAGCAGAGGTTCCACAGAGAAACCCAGTTTGGGGCTGGGAGGTGTTGGTGGGGGGACAGCATGGAAACAGCGATGGTGATTCACCCAAGGAGAATGTCTTTCTTTCCTCTTTTTAAAGGTGTGCGCCATCACCACTCGGGCAGAATATTATGGGCCACAATGCAAACCCTAGAGAAGACTTGGGCTAGAAAGGCCTTTCAAGTTCAAGGACCAGTTTGGAAGTCTACCACTGCAAAGAAACTTCCTGTGAGGAAGGTTGTAAGAGGTGGGACTGTTTCCAGATGAGGGTCTGCAACAAAGACCCTGCCCTGCTGTCCTCAAAGCTGTGAGGTACATTATGTCCATCTGCACTGCCCAGAGCCAGACGTCCAGTGAGGTCACCACTGCGGGTGTTCCCAACTGTCTTATTTAACTGAAACAAGAAAGAGAAGATGGAGGAGGGGAAAGAACAGCAAAGTCTATAAAGTCTTCTGTTAGTCACACACAGGGTAAGACTCAACAGTAAAAGGCACGTTTTGGAGTATTTTACATAATTTATTTTAATTGTATGTGCACTGGTGTGAAGGTGTCGGATCCCCAGGAACGGGAGTTACAGCTGTGATCTGCCATGCTCTTAACCACTGAGCCAGCTCTTCAGCCCCCGAAAAGGGATACTTCGTAATTATGAAAGGATATCCACCATCCTGAAGAAGTAAGCGTTCTAACTGTGTGTCAGCCACTAACGGGCTTCAGGCAGAGGAAGGGAACTTGATAACTGAGGAGAAGCCAGAAGGGAGAGTAAATGACCCCAGGGCTGAGAGGAGACAGAGGGCCACAGGCATGAGGAGTGGGGGGTGGGTGGGGAGGAGAATGGGCACACCTGACTGTTCACGCTAGACGCTCCAGCATCTCCTCCATTCCCACCTCCCACATACCTGCAGGGCCACCACCTCAATGGCAACATTGCCAAGCCACCTCCAATACGATCCACAGATGACTTCCACATACACAAAACAGACATACGCATAAACACTCACCCCAGTGCCCACCACCCAACATGCTTTGTTGTATACTTGTTTGTACTCTAACAAATAAAGCTTGCTTGGAGATCAGAGGGCAGAGCCAGCCACTAGTTAACCATAGAGGCCAGGCAGTGGTGGCTCACACTTTTAATCCCCTATGCTTGGGAGGAGAAAGCAAGAAGATCAGGAGTTCAAGGTCACCCTGGGCTACACTGATCTGACATCTTCAGATCAATGCACATAAAATGAAGTCAAATAATTAAAAAAAGAAAAGGTGCCAGGATCTTAGCATTTGTGAGGCCATGGGTTTGATTCTCAGCACCGCCAAGAATAATATACACCAGCTGTGGTGGCACAAATCTTTAATCTCGAATTCAGGATGTAGGGGTAGGAGGATCAGAAGTTCAAGGTCATCCTTGTCTACACTGCAAGCCCCAGGTCACCCTGTGCTACATAGAAGACCCTGACAAAGTAAATGAATAAATAAAAACAAAAGGTGTGTCTGATATGCATGCTAATATATATTTTAAATCTACAAACTTGGCTATGGAAGTAGGAACATTTGTGTACAGGTATTTTACACCTTTCTATTTTAAATGTATTTATGTGCACTGGTGTTTTGCTCACATGTATGTCTGTGTGAATGTGCTGAGTCCCCTGGAACTGGAGTTAAGACAGTTGTGAGCTGCTGTATGGGTGCTGGGCATTGAACCTGGGTCAATCTGGAAGAGCAGTCTAATTCTAAACCACTGAGTCATCTCCCCAGGCCCCCCACCTTGGGTTTTGTTTGTTTCTTTTGTTTTTGAGAGGGCTCTCTCTGTATAGCCCTGACTATCCTGTTACTTGCCTTGTAGACCAGACTGGCCTCAAACTCATAGCTGCCTCCTGAGCAAGGATCAAAGGCGTGCATCACCATGCCCGGCTTGAATGGTAGCTTTCAACGTGAGCTTAAATGAAGAGACTTACACTTCCACATTTTGCCTCTAACAGTAAGCGTGAATCTTCTTTGATAGAGAAATTAAAATAAATAACAGTATCCCCAACAAAGAAACATGAGAAGAGAAACTTGGTGGTACCATGGTACATGCGGAGCTATACAGGATGGGATGTATACAGATGAAGGAAGAGTCCGTCGTGCTAAGGCAGTACGCGGTGGAAACTGATAACTGATTTTCACATGCCTTTTCCTTTTAATTCTCAAACATTTCAAAAGCCACAAGACATGGCTGGGGATGCAGCTCAGGTGGTGGATCGATTGCCTAGCATGCATGAAACCCTGGATTCAACCCCAACCATCACACAGAGGTGGGAGGGTCAGACGTTCAAAGTCATCCTCCTGGGCTACTTGAAGAACAGGACCACCCCCAACAAAACCCTTTCCAAAGCCCAACACGCACGCACCGCACGCACCACATGCACCACACACACACACACACACACACACACACACACACACACACACACACACACACACACACACACACACACACACACACGCACACACGCACGCTGCACGCAGAGGCAAGTTAACCAGCTCTGACTCAAGAGGCAAAGGCTGGAGACTCCCTGAAACACCCAGTTCTGGGAGCAGGGCGGGGCTGTCAATATCTGATTGACAGAACATTCAGGGGAAACGTCCCAGCATCAAAAGGGGGAGGAGACTGGACACAGCCAGGGGAGGATGAGCTCAAACAATCTGCCACCAGCCATGTCCGCAGGAGCCAGAGACAGCAAAACGGGTGCCTTAGTGAGTGCATGAACCTTGACACCCTGGCTGCACACTCTGCCTGAGGGTGAGGCAGAGAACAGCTGAACTGCCTCCCGGACAGCGACTCTGCTCTAAAAGCACAAACAGGATGTTTGGAAACCGACGACCACAAGTGACCACAGGAAGCCATGACAACCACCTCCAGGTGACACTGGCTTGGACTCTTCAGCAGACCAACTTCATGCATTGACTTCTCTTAAAGGGAAGGAGCAGGAATTCTTGGACAGCCCAGGACATAGCAGCAGAGGCCATCTGAGGTAGCAGGACAGGGGGAGAGAGAGGCCACCAGCTGTCCCACAGCTGCCTCAGCCCAAACATGTAGCAAGGCTAACGCTCAGGATGGTGAGGAGACCACACATCCACTCCTGGGGCAGAGAACTTTCCAAGACAGGCAGCATGTGACCAACGGAGCTCAGGCCGACAACCAAGGAACAAGAACTGAGGTCCACGCACCGTAACAACTCCTCACACCAATCTCAAAGAGGCAGAACCAACCCAGCTACCTCAGAGCTCATCGGCCCAGGAGCCCACGGGGAGCCGAGTGTGGGCCACTGGATACTCCCATTTCCACCCAAGGAGAGGAATGTTCCTGGAGACTGGCAAGAGAAGCCTGCTCAGGATGCTGAGCCACTCCAAACCCAGACGACACTAACTGCTCTGGGGAGGGGCCAGCTTCCGTGGAAGGACTTACCCACCCACATCCAGGAAAACAGCACAGCTCTCCCTTTCTCTCTCTTGTTTTAAACTTCCTTTTTTTAGGTTTATTTTAGGTTTGTAAGTATTTCTCCTGTATGTATCTATATGCAATACTTTCCTGGTTCTGTAGATGCCCTGGAACTGGAGTTATTATGAGCAACAAATGCTCTCAACTGCTGAGCCATCGCTCCAGACTCTGTTTTGTTTTGTTTGTTTTGAGACAAGGTCTCATTCAGCACTCCAGGCTAGCCTGGAACTCATGGCGATGATCGTGGGCACATGTATTACACCTTGATGAAGTCTCCCTGTCCCTGCTGATAAAAAAGCCTGAGTGGCCAGCACACTCTGGAGGCTTCATAGATGTCAGTGCATCCTCCACAGTCCAGGGCTGACTGGGAGTAGATCTTGGATATCAGCACTGGTGAGTGGTTAGTACAAGCCAAGCTAAGAACAACCTCCTGCCCTATGACCTTCCCCTTGAGGCTACCAAGAAGAACTGAAACACCACACAAGGAAACCCAACCATATGCTACCAGCGCTGAAGACCATTACTCCGAGAAGGAGACTCACTGCCAAGGTCACGGGCATGTGAGAGAAGTTCAGACACTGGAGCCAAACACCCAAACCCTACAGTAGAGTCTTGAGCACTCAAGGATGGTTTTTGTTGTTGTTTTGTTTTTAAAGATTTATTTATTTTGTATACAATGTTCTGCCTGTATGTATTCCTGCAGGCCAGAACTCATCAGATGGTTGTGAGCCACCATGTGGTTACTGGGAATTGAACTCGGGATCTCTAGAAGAGCCCTTAACCTCTGAGCCATCTCACCAGCCCCCATCAAGGGTGTTTTAAACTAGGTATGGTGGAGTATCCCTCTAACACCAGAACTCAGGATGCTGAGGCAGGTGAACTGCTTAGGACTTAGAGCTACAAAGAAATAAAGAACTTTCTAGATAGATAGATAGATGGATGGATGGATGGATGGATGGATGGATGGATGGATGGCCAGGCAGTGGTGGTGCACACCTTTAATCCCAGCGCTTGAAAGGTGAAAGCAGGTGGATCTCTGTGAGTTCAAGGCCAGTCGGGTTTACAGAATGAGTTCCAGGGCAATCATGTCTATACAGACGATCTTTACTGTACATAGTTTTTTTTTTTTTTTTAAATATTAGTTATACCATTTTTAAATTTTAGACAAAAAAGGGAAAATGTGGTATTTTGTGTATGCTCTAACAAATAAAGCTTGCCTAAAGATGAGAGGGTAGAGTCTAGCCACTAGTTAAAATAGAAGCCAGGCAGAGGTGGCACAGGCCTTTAATGAGATCCTTTAATCCCAGCACTAGGGAGGTGGAGACAGGAGGTGATATGGATGGGTGAAGGGGAATGTAAGGCAGGAGGAGACAGGAGCTAGGCCCCTTTCAGCTGAGGAACTAGGGAGGTAAGAGGTGGCTGTGGCTGGCTCCTTTGTCTCTCTGATCTTTCAGCATTTACCCCAATATCTGGTTCCGGGTTTTTATTATTAAGACTAACTAAAATTCAGGCTACAAATAAATGTATCAATGGAGAATAAGACACTGTTCAGGAAAAGTTTCTGTTTTCTGGATGTGAGGGCAGAGGCTCTGGATATATGGTGACCTGCTGTAGTAACAGGAGCAGCAGTGCAGACTCAGGTGAGGCTGGGGAGCCTAGATTCCGTCTGTGACAACAGGCAGCTTCCACAGCCCAAACCCAGAGGAGGAAGTGGTTTCCTGAAGGCTTACATTCACAGTGGGTATCTGTAGTTCATGCCCATTTAATCATCAACCACCACTGAATATCTTATCTACTCAGCAACCGCACCAAGCACAGAACAGAACTCAGGGGCTGGACACACTTGACAGCTAACAGGTGCACTGTCCTCAAGGAGTTTACAGTAGGAAGACAAAAAGAAGTCTATTGTTCTTTTTAATAAAACTTTATTAAGGGGCTGGAGAGATGGCTCAGTGATTAAGAGCACTGGCTACTCTTCCAGAGGTTCTGAGTTCAGCTCCCCACAACCACATGGTGGCTCACAAGCATCTATAATGAGAGCTAGTGTCCTCTTCTGGCCTGCAGGAAAATGTGCAGGCAGAACACTATATACATAATAAATACATCTTTAGGGAAAAAAAAAAAACTTTATGAAGAACTTGGTTTACTTTTAAGTGGAGGGGTCAGTAGACTGCCTGGGTTTCATCAGGAAAAAAATAAATCTCCCTTGGCAGTGGCAGCACACACCTTTAAATCCCAGCACTCAGGAGGCAGAGGCAGGTATGGATATCTCTGTGAGTTCCAGGACAGCCAGGGCTACACAGTGAGATCTTATCTCTGGTTGGAGTGGGGGGTTGGCTCACTACATTGAGGCAGAGGAGGGAAAGAGGCCATTTTCTTCATCTTGGACAGACATCTGGACTCAGAGCGCACCTCAGGAATTCACATACAAGTATAAGGAAAGAAACAACCCCACAAGATCGTTCTCTGACCACCACAATTAAACTGCTGTACATGTGCCGCACACCTACCATATACAGGCACATGCATAAATAAACAAACAAACAAACAAACAAACACCCCCCTCAATTTGGTAACCGTGTGTTGGTTATAAAAAAGAGGCCACAGAGAACCCCTGGAAGCAGGTAGGAAAATAAGGAACACTAAACTCAATGCAGAAACAAAGATGCTCAACTGTCAGGGCAGGGCCTATGCGGTCCCCTAAACTCTTCCAGATAATGTGGGTATAGTGTGGCCAAATCTGAGTTTTTAAAAAATAAAATGTTTTGAGGTATAAACTCTTGGGATTTTAAGTACTGGCAACTAACCTGGAATATTTTGAATATCAAGGCCAAGTAACACAGTTTACAGGTAAAACCTGACCTGTGACTTCTCACCTTTGAGTATCCAGTATGGGGAAAAAGGGGGGGGGGGGGCAGCCATGGTAACACATACCAGTAATCCCAGCAGGGGAGGCAGAGGTATCGAAATTATGACTCTCAGTCTCACCACAACCCCCATGAGGAATGGGCCCAGATGGTGGTTGGGTTGAGTACCACAGGACAAGGGGACAAGGTTCTAGTTCCCTCACCATGGTCTGCAGTGGCTCTGGGTGTGTCCCCTGTCCCCTAACTCCCGTGAGCCTCAGTTTCACTTCCTCTTTCATAGGTCGGGATAACTAACTGTCTCCTATCTCAAAAGTCATGTCCGTTATCCAAACAGGCCAAGACACAGGGTGGGGGGTACATGGAGATCAGACAATAGCTGAGGCCCCTGAGAGGGAACAAAAAGGAAATGCATTGGGTGTCTGCAGGCTTGCAAACCGGAAGAATCTGGACAATAGAATCCACGTCACAGGTGGAGATAGAAATTTGGGAGCTGCCAGCACAAAAGTTCTAAAAGAAGTCACGGAAGTAAATAAACAGGAGAGAAACAGCAAGCCCAGAGAAGTCTTCAGGGAAGCCGGGAAGGCTCCCACTCAGGAACCTACAGAGAAGTGTGGAGGACACGGAAGTTTTTTAGATATATGTGCAGCTGAAGAGGGCGAGAAAATGTAGCCACTGGGTAGTAAGGATGACACAGGCTGAGTCAGAAACTGGAAAGAGGAAGGAAGGCCAAGATGAGTGTCGACAGATTAGGACCATGGGTGGGAAGGTCAGGGAGGTATAACCACAAGATGGCCTGACAACCTGAATTCAACCCCCGGGACCTGCCTGGTAGAGAAAGAGAGAAATATCCAAGCAAGGTATTTTCTGACCCCACACATTCAAAGCACAATCAATCAATCAATCAATCAATCAATCAATCAATCAATGTAATTTTAAAATTAAAAGCATTTTACTGAGGAAGCCTGTAGGAGGTTCAGCAGTTAAAAGCACTGGCTGCACTTCCAAAGGACACAGGTTCAATTCCTAGCACTTACATTGGGTGGCAGGGGATATATATTCTCCAGTTGCAAGGGATGTGACCTCCTCTTCTGGCCTAAGTAGGTATCTCATTACACACAGTGCGCATACAGACAAATAGGCACACATACAGTAAATAAAGAAATAATAATAAATCTGCTTAAATAGGGGAGGGGGAAGGGCTGGCTTCGAAGATGAAGTAAACAGTGAGTACACAAAGAAGTCATTCCCTGAGGGCTTGTCCTGTGTGATCAGCATCTCCATGTTCTGCAAGGGGCACATTCTTCACAGAATGCTACCAACAGCATTTCTGTAGCTAGGTCAAAAGCTCCATGGCTTATTTAAAACGACACCATCACTGGGGAAGGTTATGCCAGTGGCAGAGGTGTGCTCTGCAAAGGAGACCATAGGCTGGATCCCCAACAACACAGGACACACACTAGTGTGCAGGTGACAACAGGGCAGCCAGAATGATCTCCCTCATTTGCACCAGGAAGGAGTGCCCCAGTGGCTTCCGGCCACCTTACTCAGCTCACTCAGAGTCCTCTGATTCAAAACAGCTGGAAACATATACCCCAAGCTCCTCAACAAGAAAATGAACCAGAACATGGCTGTTTCTGCCAAGTGAGTTCTGAATAAGCTGCATTCCATTTCATTAAAACAATTACCTGAGCTCTAGCCAAGAATTACATAAAGCTTCCTCCAGGCCCCATCCCCTCCCCCACAAAACACACATCAGGCTATGTTTCAGACCCACAGCATAAGGCCCTGACACACCACTCCCAGACCTCATTAGGAGGCCTCCAGGATCCCCTCCCAAGGAGCCATGCTGATAGGTAAATCTGAAGCTCAAAGACCCCCACCTGACTGCTCAAGATGTTTCTGCTAGGCACAAGGGCTCTCAGAGCTGGGGCTCACTAGTATTAGACTACAGTCAGTCCCTACACACACCAAAAAGTTGGGGGCCCAAGTGGCCCAGCTTTGACCCAGGACACTATATTCAAGTGGGATCCAAGGGAATGGAGATTCCAAGAGAGCTGGAAAGACTGGAAAACAGGAAGGGCCAGATCTTTGCTGCAAGTAAGAGCTCGTGGCCCCATGCCTGAAGGCTAAAGATGCTGGTCATAGACAGGGGTTTAGGCGAGGTGAGGCAAACTCCCATCCCCATCCAAGTCCCTGGGCTCAGACTGCCTGAAGACATCCATTCCTGCTCTAAAACCCACAGACAACCCCTTAACTCCAACCATCTCTCTTACCGTGACCCTGTCTAATTAATGTCACATCAGCCAAAATAACCGGAGCTGACTCTAAGCCTACAGAGATGGACCGTCTTTCCGACCCTGTCTTTTTTCCTGCACAGGTCACAGCACTGTGACCTACCTCCCCAGCTGACAGCACACCTTCTGTCTGCTGCCTTCCCATCACCAGATGTCCCAGGACAGCACAGGCAGACACAAGCCAACACTGTGGCCCTACAGCTCAGAGCCCACCATGTGAAAAGGGGAACTTGACTTTTTTTCAATACCTGTTATATATGAGAGTGTCTAAACTAAACATTCAGAGAAACTGAAAACCACAACACTGGAAACATGTACTTTGCACTTAGCACTCTGCCACCCCGTGCAAATATATAGCATATGCTTTTTACCGTCACACATATGCACCTATATACATGTATAAATCCATATACAATTGACCCTCTTTGGAAGCCACAGGTCCCACACTTTCAAACTTTAACAGTAGAGGATAGGGAAATAAGGAAAAATTCTGCATCACGCTAAACTGTAAGTACAGGATCCTTCCCAGTCCTCCCCCTCCCCCCCAAGAATGCAGTATAGCCCCAATAACAAGTAGTTATTTAAGAAGTAATTTAAGGATCCATGTGTGCACATACATGTTCAGGTGTGTGGGGATCTGAGTCCATGTGGAGATCAGAGTTTGAGTTTGAACACATAGTGTCTTCTATTACCCCTCCTTTTAAAAACTGAACATTCATTTATGGGGGAGGGGTACAGAAACACACACCAGAACACACGTGTAAAGTTCAGAGGACGGTTTGTGAGAGTTTGCTCTCTCCTTGCACCGTGTGAGGTCTGAGATCAAATTCAAGCTGTAGGGCTTAGCAGCAAGCACCTTTACCCACTGAGCCATGGAACCAGCCCCCATCTTTTTAAATTTGCTCTGTAGACCAGACTGGCCTAGAACTCAAGAGACCATTTTATTTTTTGAAACAAGGTCTCTTCACTAAATCTGGAGCTCACTCAATGCCTAAACAGTTTTGGGGCTCCACCTGTCTCTGCACCCCATTTGTGCCACCACATTCTCCTTGTCACATGGTGACTGCCAATCCAGCAAAGCAAACACTACCAACTGAGCCTTCACCCCAGCCTGAGATTGTTTCAATTTTAAAGTTTACAGGAAGGGCTTGGGGGAGTAGCTCAGTTGGCAGGATGCTTGCCTAACTGTTCAAAGTTCTGGGTCTGATCTCCTGTCTCCAGCACTGCACAAACTGAGCTGGAGTGCTCTTGTGATCCCAGTACTTGAGAGGGCAAGTTAAGGCATGAAGGCTAGAGGACAGGGAGTCCAAGGTCATTGTCTCACCTGTGACATAGTAAGTTTGAAGCCAAACTACACTACAGAAAAATCCTTTCCCAAAAAATAAATAAATAAATAAAAACCAGGAGCTAAAGGAATGAATCATCTTTCAGGAATGCTGGTTGCTCCAGAAGAAGACTCAGGTAAATCCCCAGTACCCACATGTCAGTTCACAACAGTCCATAACTGCAGTTCTACGATGCACATGATACAATGACATATATGTGAGCAAAACACTCATACACATAAAATAAACAAATGCAAAAATTCCCACCCCCCTTTTTTTAGAAAGAGCATATAGGAAGTTCTATATACAGGAAAGTATGCAATTTAATATCTGGTACTAGGGAAGTGCTGGGCCAGTCAATCCCCTCCAGACACCAAGGGATGTATATGACTTTTTGGTTTGGGTTTTGATTTTTTGTTTTATCATTTAAAATTAATTTGCAAAGCAAGTGTGGTGGCACAAGCCTTTAACCTCAGCACTTGAGAGGCGGAGGCAGGTGGATTTCTTGAGTTCCAAAGCCAACCTGGTCTATACAGTGAATTCCAGGCCAGTCAGGGCTACATAGTAAGACTGCCTCAAAAATAAAATCAATAAATGTTACAGGTTTCATGACACTTTGCTCCTACCTCCCCGTGCCCCTGAGAAAGCCGATCTTTTCCCATAAACCACAATACCACAATCACACCAGCAATAAGCATTTAGGGCCATCTCCAAGGGAACACTTGGCCATCAGGGCTGTGGTAGGCCTTCCTGATGGCACATCTGCCTGTTACTGGCCCAGGGTCCAAAGCCTCCCTAGGGAGTCCAGTGTTAGGCTTATCAGGACGTGGATGTATTCTGTGGATGGAAGCTTCCACTGGTGAGATGAACCCTGACCTTTTCCCCCTTTTAATAAATTGTTTACCTAACATTTCTCAGCTTTTTAATTTCCTTCCTTCCTCCTAGAGCCACAGGGCACCCCCCATTCTCTCCCTTCCCTTACATTTTCACTTTCTTTTTGAGACTGGGTCTCACCATGTAGTCCCAGCTGGCTGGAACTCCCTGTGTAAACCAAACTGAGGTCTGCCTGCCTCTGCCTCCTGAATGCAATGGCTGGAGGCGTGCGCCACCACACAAAGACTATCTTGACATTTTTAACAGCTTCTCCGCTAGAAATGGTATTGTTCAGATGACAGAAAGTGTATATACCTGAATGAAGACAAAGGACGCATCCATGCAGGGCAGGGTAGGGCTGAGGGCACAGGGAGATCTCTGCTGAGACCTGGAAGAGCCATGGCCTTCTGGCAGCTGTGCTCTAAACCCACAGCTCTGTGTCAAGGGAACGGGTGACTGGACAGGTGGCCGGCTGGTGAGAGCAAATGAAGCCCTCTGTCGATCGGCAGACATGGCCACCAATGCCTTTTGGCACCTCCAGAGCATGGACAGTCCCGGAAGGGGAAGCGGTACTCAGTAGACTAGGGAAGGGCAAACGGAAAAGACTTTTGGGACCAGGTCTGGTGACAGAGGCCTATAATCCCAGCGGATCTAAAAACTGAGGCAGGAGATTTACATACTCAAACCAATCTAGGCTGAAGAATGAGTTGAAGGCCAGCTTGGACAAAACTGGAAAGACAGATGTGGTAGCAGCACGTGCCTTTAGGACACAGAGAGGGAGGGAGGGAGCTGGGAGTTCCAGGCTAGCCAGAGCGACGTTCAGAGATCCTGTCTCAAATATGTAAGTAAGAGGGAGGGAGGGAAGGAGGGAAGGAAGAGAAGAAGGAAAGAGAGGAAGTGGTAACAAGAATTTCTGCTGTATAGTCAGTGGACCTGGATTCGATTCCTGGTCCTGTCTACCACTCACTCGGTGCAGAACTCAGGCAAGGAGGCAGACTCCACACTCCAGTTTCCTCTTTTAGAAGTGGGTATTGGTGAAACTACTAAGAATAACAAGGGAACTACTTCATATGACCAATGTGGCTAAAACAATAAATAAATGCAAAGTGCCCAGCAGTGCCTGAATATGAACACAAAAGAAATGTCATGCAAGACATGTCTCAACTCTTTTTTCTGTTTTTTTCTTTTGGTGTTTTGGCATTTGGTTGTGAAGCTTAACCTTTAATGGCTGAACCATCTCTCCAGCCCTACAGGTGGTTTTCAAAAGTATTTTGAAATATCATGGAGAAGAGATCTGTACTCATTGGCAGTGATGGCCCATGCCTCTCATCCTAGCACTTGGAGAAAGAGGCAGGAGGATCTCTGTGAGTTCAAGGGCAGCCTGGTCTACAGAGTGAGTTTCAGGACAGCCAGGGCCACACAGAGAAACACTGTCTCAAATATTTATGAATGATGAGTCCAAGGGGTTACTCAGAGCCTCCACAGTCAATGGCTGGCCCAGTCATCTCTGAAGAAGCTGAAAGAAGCCTGCCTCGCTGCTCCCTCAGAAAGCCATCGCTCACAGCCACAGCGTGATAGAGCCATGCTCTGCCCAAAGCCCACACTTTCCATTCCATCCATGCTGTGCTTGTCAGAAAGGCGCCTGCCTAAGAATCAAACACAACCCAGGATTTAAATCCATGCTTAGCCCCTTACTACCATGCACCTTGCAAAACACCTACCAGGAAGGTACCACTGCTTCATGGTCAAATGCTGCCTCTGCCACAGCCCAGCAACTGGGTGACTGCCTAACACATAGAGGTACCACATACATGCAAGCCTTAAGACCAGACTCTCCATGGAAACTGGGCAGCTCTGTAACCTGGAATGCCCAGGCAACTCCCTTACCCCCCTGGTATCACCCCCAAGCACAATGAGACACTGTTTTCCAAAGGGTCAAGCCTGCTGAGAAGTTGAAAGGAGACATGACCAGATCCCAGCAGACTGGACACTGCCAACTGGCTGTGTCCCACATTGGTGGATGAAAAGGCAATGCTATCAAGCCATTTCCTGGGGACCTCCCTGGCCAGCAGAGCAGACATTTTAAAGGTAACAGTCAGTTCCTCGGCAGGCCTTTGGGTTCACCCCATGATTAGTACAAACCCCTACGGCTTTATAAGGAAGACAACCAGGTTCAGAACTGAATCAGTCTAGGTTCAGACCCCAGCTCTACTGCAGGACTTCCCAGCTCAGGTTTCTTCATCTGTGAAGCAGAGATAATAACTCCTCCCTCTCAACAGAGGGAGAGAGAGAGAGCTGAGCATAGTGCCCAGCTGTGGTCACTGCTCCCCAAATACATTAAGAACATGTACATGGAGAGAAAGAAGCCAGGACAGAAAGCATAATCAGAGAGCATCTGTGTTGTGAGAACTCTGTCCAGGAAACTCCAGCCAGAACTTGAACAGAATGAGCTCCCGGCCAAACCAGCATCTAAGCTCTAATGAGAAAAGCCACCAAACAGCCACACGGCAGCACAAAGCGTAGAGAACACACAGAGAAGAGCAGAACACACTGTTTATGTTTTTCTGCCCAAAGAGCTATAAATTTGTAACTTATTAAACAGCACATGGCGATTCTCTCGCTGGCCACTATGAGAAGGGATGGTGTGCTCCGATTTATTTATTTATTTGTTTGTTTTTTACCCTTAAGCCAGAAAATAAAGTTTATCACGGAAAAACTATGCACTCCATGGCCACCCTAAACTATCTTATCCCCTGTGTTAAGTGACCAGGACTTCACAGATGAGATCTCTCTTGGGAGATAAATAAAAACAAGTTGGCTGGCCATCCTATCCACCCTAACTTAGGAAAACAGCTGACGGGCAGTGTGGTGAGCAGCCATGCAGACAGCTGACCGCCTGGGCTCAGAAGCAAATTCCTCTGCCCTCCTGCACACCCATTCTCCCCACCCTAAGCTCTGGTCAGCCAGGCGTGACTGGCCCCAAGAGCTCAGACTAAGGAAGTCTAGTCGCATGGATCAAGCAACTGGACAGTCTATAGAAGACGCAGAAGTCACAGGTGGCAGGCTGTCCCCACCGCCACCCCTTCTGCCAGCGCTCGCCTGCCCCCTTCCTGGGAAGAAATACACACAGGAGGGGGGCTCAGGGACCAGGCTCAGATGTTTCTTGGCTGTGCAGCCTTAGGTCAGATAATCAGCCTCTCTCGGTTTCTGCTTTCTCAATCTGTTAAAAAGAGGTGCCAGCAGGAGCCTCGGGGTGATCTTACAGGATGACATGACCTTTGTGAGGATGGGTAAGCACTCCATAGACAGAACATTTCAATTCCAACAAATCCCGTCCGTCTGCCAGACACTCTCTTTCCTTTCAAAGACAATCCAGTGTTCTGGCCCTAAATGGAAGCCTGTCAGAAGATGGGAATTTGGGGCTCTGCAGACCCTACAAAGACTTTCTCAGTCCTCAAACAGCACAGGGACTGTCCAGAACCATCAGAGCCCTCACCAGTGTGTGAGATGCTGTAACTCGGCTCTGGCTCCCTAGTTCCCTCACGGAAACACTGAGACTTTCAGGTGCCTAATCAAAAGTACATCACTCCAGCTTCCTTTCAGCTTAGGTATTTTTATGTGGAAAAACAAATTAAAATTATAAATACCTGCCTGGAAGCTATGCCAACCTTGATTGAGCGCAGTGGGAATGCAGATGCCAAGTTTGACCCAAAGGCATAACTATGCTTGGCAATGATCCCACTCTGTGAAACAAACAGGACCCAACACTATCCCCAGCTCCAGGATGTTTCAGGGACTCTGCGATCCCACAAGGCAACTACAGGAAGGGAGGCAGTGAAGCCCATCTTAACTTTGAGCCCTTTGCTGCGTGAGAGGCCCCTCAGTCTATCTAATGAATCTGCTCCCAAAGTCAGGGACACCGATGGCACCAGTGGTCACACAAGCCACCCACAGTTCCAGAGAGAGAAGACAAGGTTCCTACAGAGAAGGGAATTTACCCCACTCATACCTCCTCAACTGAGGGGCTCTAGGAAGAGTGAAAGACGGGGGATCCTTCACTCTGGGATTCAGAGGGCTCAGGACATTCCTAGAACCCTTGCATCAATCCCCATGGGTTTAGAATCAACTTCCAGGAGAATCTTTCTTTCCTCTGTCCCAACACCAGACCAAGTGTAGACTGAAAAGAACAGCCTCCAGGCTCCAATAACATGAGGACAGTGAAACTCTGTTCTGGGCATCCTGTCCTCTTTACCCGTGTGGCTTCCAGCAGGCCTGATGCAGGGGGTGGGGGATCTGCCAGTTAGGACACGTTCAGAATTGGTCCATTCCCCTCCTCATTCCTCTGGTATTTCACCGGGGTCTGGGAATGGTGGGTGAGAGGCGGGAGTCAGACCCCCCCTCCCTCTGACTTGCCTTTCTAAGTTTAGACCTGAAGGGGAAGGGTTGGTCTGTGAATGAAAGGCTGGTCCATACTGGTCAGTAATACCGCCTGTAAAACGGGGTGACTAGACTTGAAGCGGTGTGGGGGGGTGTCTACGCAGTAGCCTGGGACACTTGTCATTCGAATTGGGGGTGTGGCCCTCACAAGTTTTCGGTAGCTTGTAGATGTAAAACGGGTGGGCTCTCGAAAGGGGCTATATCCCTGACACGGGGGAGGGGGTGCCTGTCTGCAAAGTGGGAGGTGGCCTGGAGGGAACAGAAGCGGGTCATAGAGAGAAGGAACAGCCTCCCAGATCCAGTCAGGCAGACCGCCGCTCGGAGGTGGGGGTGGGGAAGCGAAGTGAGGGTCCCGCAGCTGAGGACGGAGGTCTGCCCGGTGAGCCAGACGCCGACCCCGTGACAGATCGGGCGGGTCCTTGAACCCAGTGTGGGGTCGGGGTCCTCAGGCGACGCAGCGAAGGGAGCAGATCGCACAGCCACGGGCCGCAGGCACCGCAGACCAACCCGGAGCCAGGGTGGGATCGGAAACCCCAGCGCCCGCTCGCGGCCGCCTGGCCCCGGCCGCTCCGCCCTCTGCCTCCCGCACTCACCGAGGTCGTCCATGGCCGGTCCGCAGACGCCGGTTCCTGGCTCGCTGTCGCTCTTGCTGACCGTCCCGGGGCTGCTCCTCGCCGCCTCGCAACTTTTCCGTCTCCAGCCTCGGCCCGGAACGGAACCAGCTGCCGCGCCGCCGCCGCCGCCGCCGCCGCCACTGCCGCCGCCGCGCGCTCCCGCGGCGGACTGGCCACGCCTCCGCGCGCACGCTGGCCACGCCCCGCCCGCCGATCCCGAGCACGCCCAGTCCCGCGGGGGGCGACCGATGGGCTTGGTGGTGGCGCCCCCTTGCGGCTGAGTGGGCTGGAGGCGTCTCCCTGCCATGAATCCCTGAGATCAGTCTGTCCCTAAGTCATTTTTGTCCGACCGACGACCTTCAGGACGACTTACAGACGTGTCAGTGTCGCTCGGTTAGAATTGAATTTGTCCACCTGTGCATCTATTTGAGTCCCAGTAGGTCACCTCCCAGGAGGATTACATCGGCAAGGCCTGGAGCTTGGAATGTTCCTTGGGTTGCCCTCTGTACTGATGGCGGTTCTGGGTCACAGCAGAGCAGTAACTCAGACACAGCTTTTCTGAGACAGGGTCTCTTTGTAGCTCCAGACATCCTGGAACTTGTGACCTTTGTACCCTAAGTCTCCTGACTTCTGAGATTAGAAGTGTTTGCGACAAATTCTGGCTCCCGATCCAGTACCTTAGAGGTTATAAAACCTTTAATTTTACCTTGTGTCTCCCTTAAGCCTTCCTAGAGGTTACCAAAAATTCTGCGCATAGGACAAAGATACCCCACGTTACAGTAGATCAAAAACTACCAAAAAGCCATCCCCAGAGCCTGGCACAGTTGTCCAGGGATCTCTAGTCCTCTACACTTAGAAACTGCATGATAAAAGCTGGACTTGAGTCTGGCATAGTAGTTCAACCCTGTAATATCAGCTAGTCAGGAGGCTGAGACAGGATCACAAGTTTAAGATAGGGCTTGGACTGAGGGAGAGTTCAAGCCAACCTAGACAATTTATGGAGACCTGTCCCAAAATTAAAAAGCTTAAAAGACTTTTTAAAACACACACACAAACTGAGTTTGGTGACACAAGGCTATATAATCCCAGAATTTAGTAGATAGAGGAAAATCGACCAGTGTAGGTGTCTGTGCAGCCCAGATGGGAAGAGATCCTGGAGTGGAAAAGTATTCAGGCAGTCAAGAGCCAGTGAATACTGAGTGTTACAGCTCCTCAGTGCTGGGATTAAAGCTGTGTGCCACCATATCCAGCTGTTAAATAAAAAATTTTTTAAAAGGTCTTAACAGGGGTCAGAGAATGGTTTAAGGATTTTAGGATTGAAAACCCTAAAACTTAACCAGAGATGGTGGTGCACATCTGCTTCCCAGGATTTGGGAGGTAAAGGTAGGAAGATCAGCCATTCAGACCATTCTAGTCTACCTGCAGAGCTCAGGCCAGCTTGGGCTACAGGAGACCCTGACACAAGCAATCAAAACCCCCACAGATAATGACAACAGTTAACTTTAAAAACGAAGGCTTGGTGGCACACTCCTTTAATCTCAGCACTCAAAGGCAGAGGCAGGCAGATCTCTGTGAGTTCCAGGACAGCCAGGACTACATAAAGAGACCTTGTCTCAGTTCATGAAACTGGCCGGGCAATGGTGGTGCTAACCTTTAGTCCCAGCATTAGGGAGGCAGAGACAGGAGGATCTCTGAGTCTGAGGCTAGCCTGGTCTATTGAGAGAATTTCAGGACAGCCAGGGCTACAGGGAATCCCTGTTCTGAAAACAAGGCAAGGAAACCAAAGTGCATTGTGGTAGCCACTGGACAAATGTATGGCTACAGAGCATTTGACTTGACGAGTTCAAATATGTTATAACCATGGAGCGCACAATGGATTCCAGAGATCCTACAGTACTCTTCTCACCGAGGTGATGTATTACTAGTTCTTTGAGAATTTTGCTCAGTGAGTCTTGACTATATTCATCCTTCCCCAACCCATTCCATATCCACCACCCACTCCTTCCCTACACACTCCGATTTATGTCCTCCTTCCCCCCAAGATCAATATTGCTGATTTATTCATGGATGTGTGGTTTTCCACTGACTAGGAATACTTCCCCCCTCCCCGCCCCTGAGACAGGGTTTCAGTTTCTCTGTGTAGTCCTGGAACTCACTCTGTAGATCAGGCTGGCCTCAGAGATCCACCTGCCTCTGCCTCCGAAGTGCTGGGACTAAAGACCCAAGCCACCACTGACTGGTATAAAATAAATCTTTAAAAAAAAAATACAGATAAACTAAGAGATTAATGAAAATTATCTGTAACCTAACAAAGTGATGAGTATTTTTTTGTTAGTGCCTTCTTTTGTTTTAGGTGTCATGTATCCCAGGCCGGCCTTAAACTAGACATATAGCCAAGGATAGCAGATAGCCTTGGACTCTGATCCTCAGGAGCGCTAGGATTTCAGGTGTGCCGCACCATGCCTGTTTTTGTGCACGGATGGGAACATAAATGCTAGTCAAGCACTATGGTGACTGAACTCCCCTGTTTTAGTTGTTTATGTGTCTAAGTCAGTGGTTCTCAACCTGTGGATCATGAGCCCACAGGATTAAACAATCCTTTCAGAGGGGCCACATAAGACCCTTGGAAACCACAGATATTTACATTACAATTCATGGCAGTTAGCATAATTACAATTATGAGGTAGCAACAAAAATAACCGGGGTCACCACACCATGAGGGGCTCATCATCAGGAAGATTGAGAACCACTGCTCTAGAGGGCTCCCTTATTCACATACATACTGCTTAAATTGTGTATCTCGGTGCTTCGAAATCTACTATTTTCTACACTTCACAGTCTCCTCATGCCATTCTCTCTAAAGCCTCATCTTCCCGAGGGGCCATAGCAGTGCTGAGTCATATACCTGATCCAGCATTTATTTAACCAATGCCTTAGTTAAGTGTAATTATCTCCACGCTCTAACCATAATTAGCAAGGCCCAGAGACCTTCCTTGTAGCTAAATCTTGGTGCAACATCCTTCATTATTTCCTGAAGATCACCAGTCCCGACCATCGGAAGTGCTGTGTCAGAAGTTAACTGTAAGGGGGTTGGGTATAGCTCAGAGGTATAGCCTAGCAGCTAGGTAGCACATGCTTGCCTAATGTGCCCAAGACTCTAAATTCAATCCCCAGCCTAATTCTCAAAAAGATTATGTGTCCCATTCTTGGGTGAAGGGAGGTGACTTACTTCCAACAGGCCACCCTCGATTGCCTCAGTACCACGGAGGAGGTCTGATATGTTTACCAGGCATACACCCAGAAGCCATCCCTATAAGCCCACTCACCACTCACCTCCCACCTGCACAGGAGCCTCCATTACCCGTCCTTTCTTACATCTATCTTTTTTGTTTTTCCTTCTAATCATTCTACTTTTGTCTTGCCTGAGCAACTGGTTAATTAACCTCCGAATTAGACTGGAAGCTTCCAGCAAGAAGCCAACATTATAGCTCTTTGTTTTAAGCAGGGTCTCATTATGTGTTTTAAGATATTTGATTACACTGTGTAAAGATACGTCACTGTGATTGGTTTAATAAAAAGCTGGACGGCCAATAGCTAGACAGGATATTGAGGCACAGAGGACATGAAGAAGAAGAAGAAGGGGAGACACCAGGGGGTGCAGAGTAAGCAGCATGGGCATTACAAAGTAAAGGTAACTGAACCACATAAAAGAGCAGATTAAAAGATATGGGCTAAGTTACAAGAACTATTTAGAAACAAGCCTAAGCTATTGACCAAGATTTTATAATTAATAACAATTAATAATAATAATAATAATTGATTTGGGAGCTGGACAGAGAAAGCCTAGCTACAACTATGGGCCCTGGCTAACCCTAACTCAAACCTCCCTATATAAATTGGACTGGCTTTGAACTCACAAGAGATCTGCCTACCTCTGCCTCCCATGTGCTAGAATTAAAGGCCTTTGACACAGCATATACCTTAAAGGTTTATCTTATTTTTACTTTTATTTTTTTTCAAGATAGGGTTTTTCTGTGTAGCCCCAGCTGTCCTGGATCCCACTCTGTAGACCAGGCTGGCCCCAAACTGCCTACCTCTGTCTCCTGGGTGCTAAAATTAAAAGCCTTTGCCACAATGCCCAGTTTTTAAAATTATTATTTTAAATTACAAGTACATATATGTGCCTGTGTGTGGAAATAAGCATATGTGTTCTGGTGCTCGAAGGGACCAGAGGCATGAGTTACAAGCAGTTTTATTCAATATGGGTGTTGGAAACCAAACTTCGGTCCTGTGCAAGATATCTTTAACTTTATGGAACCATTGCTCCATATAGCCCCTCAGCGTTCCCTTTACATTTTCTTTCTGGGACAGGGTTTGTCTGTGTGGCTCTGGCTGTCTTAGAACTGGATTTATAGGCCAGGCTAGCCTCAAACTCATGAGATCTATCTGCCTCTCCCTCCCTAATGCTGGGATTAATGTGTGCACCACCATCACCAGGCTCCAGTATTACCTTTGAGGTATACATTGCACCTGACAAAATGCAGTAATTTGTAAAGTAATAATGTACAAATATAGTAAATACAGTAATAACGATGCAGAAGGATTTGGAAGACAGCACCAGCTATAAAGTGAGACCCTGTCTCAAAATAAACAATCAGAGCAGAAGAGATGACTCAGAGCTTAAAAGCACGGGCTGTTCTTCCAGAGGTCCTGAGTTCAATTCCCAGCAACCACATGGAGGCTCACACCCATCTGTAGTGGGATCTGGCGCCCTCTTCTGGACTTCAGGGACATATGCAGGCAGAACATTGTGTACATAGTAAATAAATCTTTTTTTTTTTTTTTTAATCAGTAGTTCTAAGTGTATTAGGCCCTAAGTAATCAACATCTCAGTTGAAACCTAGAACATTCCTGTTCGTCTCTAAAGCCCGGCCCTCCCGAGTTCTAACATCAAGCCCCGTTTATGAAGAATTCTCACCTCTTAATCTCTCTCTTCCTTTGCTCTCTCTTGGGAGCACTCCTCATTTCTATCTGCCCCTCTATCTTTCTATCTCTCTCTCTTCCCTCCTCTTCCCCTCCCTCCTCTGTTAAGCATAACCGTATCCCTCTATCATAATAATAAAGTCCTTCTACATAGAAACAGCTTCTGAGTGTCTCCTGCTACCCACAGCTGCCTCCCACCGCGTCCCCCACGAGGCCTCTGCATTCATAGAAATCGGCCGCCAACTCCGCACAAAGTCCGCCTCCCCTCCTGCCCCTGTGGTGTCAACTTCTCGCATTCTTGGCCCTACATAATCATTGACTGGGTCTCTGCCATTGCAGATTAACTTCAGTGTTGGTTTTGATTTTGTTTTGCTGGAGCCTTTTGTTTTCCTATTAAGACACTGTCTCATGTAGCCCAGGGTAGCCTCAAAACTTCCTGTGTAGCCAAGGATGACTTTGAACTCTTGATTCTCTGGTCTCTCTCTCTTCAATTTACTATCATGTCCACTTTGCATTTTCTTTTTCAGGGTGTGAATACTCTTTTCTAGGGTGCACAGGGGAGTACTTCTTTCTTTTCACAGCATAATGTTTGTGAGCTTCATCTATATTAGGTATCTTCTTAGGTATTAGGAATCTACTCATTTTTCCTTGCTCAGTAGTACTCCATTACATGGACGTACCAGGACCAGCTTCTGCATTATACTGTTGATGAGCATTAAGGTTGTTTTTCTGGTTTGGTCTGCTAGGAATAAAGTTGTTATGAGATTTGAAAGTCTTCCTGTGAACATATGGTTTCATTTCTCTTGGATAAAATCTAAGAGTGGAACAACTGGTCTACAATGTAATGTTTAAAATGCAAATTAGATCTTGTCAGGTCTACTCAGATGGTTTCCTGTTAGGTCTGGGATAAATCCCAAACGCTTCACAAGGCTTCTCCATGTATCTGGTTGCTCCAATCTCCCCAGGCTCATTATGCTGGAGCCAAAAGGGCTCTATTCTGCTTGATGTCTCAAATGCAGCCAGCTACTTCTCTTTCCTCCTTGCTTCAATTCCCTTTCTTGGGCTTGTTTCCTACAGTTGTGTAACAAGTTACCACACACTCAACATCTTACACTCACAAGACTTACGACCACAGTTTCCTTTGCTTAAGAGCACTATACTGGGTAGCAATGACCCCTGCTGAGTGTCACAGTCGGCTGAGATGTAGGTGTTGACTGACTGAATCCTCATCAGGGGATTCCTAGGATCTCTTGAAGATTTCAGAAGCTTCACAGAATGATCACTTTGCTCTGTTGCTCTGAGTACATCCTGGCAGGGACCTATTATAGAGGACACTATTTCCTTCTGAAGGCTTCAGGTATGGATTGATCAAGAGTCAAAGCAATATTTGTAGTAAGGAGTTTCTGGCCTGGACTTATAGGCGTGTTGTGTTGCTTAATTGTAAATAATTGTCCCACCCACTGGTTTAATAAAAAGCGCTGATTGGCCAAAGGCAGGCAGGAAGTGTGGGCGGGGCTACCAGACTAAGAAAAACTCTGAGAACAGGAAGCACAGAGCAGAATGCCAGAGAGAAGCCAGAAGAAGCAGAGGACAACTATGCTGCTGTGAGAAAAGGTACCGAGCCGCATGGCTGAACAGGATGAGTCATGGGTTAGATGAAGGGTAGAGAGCTAGTAAGTGATATGCCTGGGCCTTAGGCCGATCAGCTGAAAACTATCGAAAGCATCTGTGTGTCTCTGTGGGTCTGTGGCTCTGCAGGTCTGCGGGTCTGTGGGTCTGCGGGTCTGCGGGTCTGTGGGTCTGTGGGTCTGCGGGTCTGTGGGTCTGGGGGCCTGTGGGTCTGTGGGACTGCGGGTCTGTGGGTCTGTGGGTCTGTGGGTCTGTGGGACTGCGGGTCTGTGGAACTGCGGGTCTGTGGGTCTGCGGGTCTGTGGGTCTGCGGGTCTGCGGGTCTGCGGGATTGCGGGTCTGCGGGTCTGTGGGTCTGTGGGACTGCGGGTCTGTGGGACTGCGGGTCTGTGGCTCTGCAGGTCTGTGGGCCTAACCTTGAGGTTAGGCCTGAAAGTCAAAGCCAGAAACCTCCTACCACATGGACTAGCTCCAAGGTCTGGACCTGCCCACAGTTGCTTAGCTCTGCCCAGCCCTGAGGTCCAAACCAGCCCTCCCAAAGTCCCAAAGAAATACACAGAAGCTTATATTAATCACATGCTGGTTGGCCTATGGCTCAAGCATATTGCATCTTAACCCATTTCTAGCTTGTGATTTACCTGTACTCCATTACATCTTGCTTCTTGGGTCCCTGGATGGCAATGACATCTCTTTCTGACTCTGCTCTCCTCCTTTATCCAGGCCCAAATTTCCTGCCTGCTTCTCAGAAGCCTTGCCATAGGCCAAAACTATTCCTTTATTACCCAATGGTATTTCACAGCGTACAGAAAGACATCCACATCAAATGTTTTCCATCTTCATGCCCTCATACACTACTTCCATCAGACAGTAGAATTCTTCAATGGGGTAACCCTACATGTTAGTTTAACGTGACCACAGATCCAGGTTTATGTTCTTTTCTTGTTTTACTCTCTGTGGCATTGAATCTAGGTCATCATGCATGACAGGAAGGTGCTCTATGGCTGAACAATAGCTCTGTCCCATGTTTGTATCTTATTGCTTCAATCTAGCAAACTAGCTCTAACACGGACCTTCAAAGCTTTGAGCCTTCTCTTTCTGGAATGTTCTTTACAGATTATGCATGACTGTTCATGTTATGTCATTTCCATCCTAGACATTTTATCACTATATTTTTTTTAAATTTAAGATAGGATTTCTCTGTGTAACAGCCCTGGCTGTCCTCAAACTCACAGAGATCCACCTGCCTCTGCCTCCTGACTACTGGGATTAAAGGTGTGTGACATCACCATCCAGCTTTATTTGCCTGTTTATTAATCATTCTTCCCTCTTTAAGATGCTACAAGAAGGCTGGAAAGATGGAGCAAAGGTGAAGAGCAATGGCTGCTCTCCCAAGGGTCCTGAGTTCAATACCCAGCAACCAAATAGTGGCTCACAACCATCTATAATGAGATCTGATGCCATCTTCTTGTATGCAAGCGTATATGCAGGCAGAACATCGTATATGTACTAAATAAATAAATAAATAAAATCTTTTTTAAAAAGATACTACAAGAACAGGAATTGTGACCCACAAGATGGTTCGGTGGGTAAAGGCATTTGCCACCAAGCCTCAGAACACAAATTCAGACCCCAGAAACTACATGTGGAAGGAGAGAGTTGATTTCCCTACGTTGTCGGCATTCACCCACCATCCACCGACCTCCACAGGAGAGTGTGGCGTATGCTCCCACATGTACATACAAACAATATGGAAATTAGTGTTAAAAGTGGTGCAGGTTGGAGCAACGCTCCAGAGTTAGAGCACTAGCTACTTAGAATTCCATAGGACCCTGGCTTGTTTTCCAGACTGCTCATGGTGTCCTTAATTTCTGCTTCTGAGGATCTAGCTCTTCTGGCCTCCATGGGCACTGAACACATGTGATGCACAGACACATCTGCAAGCAAAACACCCAATGAATTATATGGTGGCGCATGCCTTTAATCCCAGCACTTGGAAGGCAGAGGCAGGCAAAGCCAGGTTGGTCTACATCAGGTCAGCCAGGACTGTTACACAGAGAACTCCTGTCGCAAAAAACCAAAAAGTAAAATATAAATACATTTGAAATTTTTTTTTTTTTAAAGAACAGAGCTCAAGGGAGGGACATGCCAGATACACTCATTACCATTGCTACATTTTTGCTACCTTCATGATCCCCTCCAGTGTTATTTGTGTTTTTTAAATCGTTTTTTACTTATTTATCTTTATTTTAGGTGTTTTGCCTGCACCCCCAAACTGGAGTTATAGATCATTGTGAGCTGCCATGTTTGTGAGCTGCCATGTTTGTGTGAGCTGGGAATTGAACCCTGGTCTTCTGGAAGAGCAGCCAATGTTCTTAACCTCTGAGCCATCTCTCCAGCCCTAACTAGTGTTGTTTTTAAGAGGTAAGAATGAGGGGCTGGAGAGAAGACCTAGTGGTTAAGAGCACTGGCTGTTCATGCCCAACACCGTGGCTCACAACTGCCTGAAAATCCCATTCCAGAAAATCAGGCATGTTCTTTCGGACCCTGCAGGCACTTGGCATGCATGTGGTGCGTATACAAGCATAAAATAAATGAGAAATATTCAAGCATTTTAAATTTGAATGTGATACAAAAAAAAAGAGGGGGGAGGCGCAAAGGGCTGGAGAGAAGAGATGGCTCAGGAGTGAAGAGCACTGACCGCTTGCTTCTTCCAAAAGCCCATCAATTCCCAGCACCCACATGGCAGCTCACAACTGACTGTAGCTCCAGCATCAGGGCACCTGATACCATCACACATACAGGCATGCAGGCAAAACACCAATATACATAAATGTAGAAAAAATGTGACAGAGAGGAGAAGGCCAAGTGATATATTTCTAAGATAATTTAATTATGAAGAAAATAAAATTATGATATGGAAGAAAGGAAAGAAGGATTAACTGTGACCTAGGTTTTTGATGCCTGAAAGGTTTGCCTACTAAAGCCAGATTTACTGGCCCCGATCTAATCCCAGCAGCTGCAAGGTTGAGGCAGAGGAATCTCCAAGAGCTCAAAGATGGTATAGTCTACATGGAGAGCTCCAGGCCAGACAGAGCTAGAGTGAGACCCTGTCTTGTAATAATAATGATTAATAATAAAGAGAAGGGAAAAGGAAGAGGGGGACGGAAAGAAATCTCTATGTCCATCGCAAGGAGGAGCCCTGTTGCTCAAAGAGTGGATCCTAGTGAAGACATTGACCTCTGGGGGAACCCCTGTTCTCTGGCAAACCTTAGACAAATCAGAGTGCAATCCTCACTGTGCACCTGCTGCCTGTGTGTCCTCGTCCATCCAAACATCAACTTTCTGTACTGTGGAAGTGCGATTTGGCAGGTCTGTTACTCGGTAGCTGTGTGAAATGGAACAAGGAAACATTCTCCACTGCATTAAAACATATCCAAGGGGAAGGGCTGAGGAGATGGCTCAGAGCTTAAGAGCACTGGCTACCCTTCCAGAGGTCCCGAGTTCAATTTTGACAACCACATGGTGGCTCACGACCATCTACAAAGAGATCTGGTGCCCTCTTCTGGCATGCAGGCATACATGCAGGCATAATAAATAAATTTTTTTTTTTTGAATAATACACACATCTACTAGAGTTTATATGTCTTTTATTTGTTTTGGGGGCGGGTCTTGAGATAACCTTTCTATGTAAATGTTCTGGTGGAAGCTCCACCTCAGTCCCCTCTCCCATCTCTCTCCCCCCTAACCCTGCCTCATCTCAGAAAGACATCCAAACATGGTTCTTCCCCCAGAGATGCTCACGACCACTCCCACAAAGTATTTAAGCTGCCACCCAGTAAACAAACACGTGGTTTTTCAGTTTCTCTTCCCTGTCTACTTCTGCGGCCAGGGTGGGATGGAAAATAGTCCAGAAGCATTTTATCCATTTTCTTATTTTACCCTTTTTCTTAATTCGGTTTGATTCAGTCTAATTTGGAGAGGCTTATGGGCTGCAGAAACTTTTCAGTACTCATGGCAATCTATGAATCATGGCTTCAGTCTCCAAAGTGCTGAATTGTTGATATTCAGAAAGGTCTCTGCAACCACTGTGGCCAGTAGCAATCTGAGGGAGGCAAGAAGGCGAGGCATTTCCGTTCAACCTGACTCAGTAGCTGGTCTTGGTTCAGACTTTGAGAGTCTGACCCTGAGTAGTTTATTTTAGGTATAGTCAATTAAAACTTCCCTGTGATAATTAACTCAACCCCCCCATATGCATATTAAAACTTCACATGTGACTACATGGAAAGTCTTTGTAAAGTACATGTGTGACATCTTCCATAATGATGGACTCTATAGATTGACGAGCTCATAAGTGTCTGGGGAAGGTCCAGTGGGGTCTTGCAAGCTATTAACTATGTCTGTTTCCAGAGTTCTGGATAGATAGGGTTATGTATCCCTTCCTTTGAAAGATTATGTCTGTGTGTTTAACATTCCAGGTTCCCCTAGTGCTGATCTGTGACTACAAGGACCCCCTTGCCTCCCACAGGCATGGGCTAGCATTTTGAGTTTATACCTAGTTTACATACTGAGAAACGAAATCCCCGGGCCCACAGCCACATGGCTGACAAGCAGGAGAGCTGGGCTGGAGTGCAGTGTCTCACAGGGGACCCTTGGGAAGGACTTGGCTTTTCCTGAACCCCTGGTCTACAGTGCTGTCCAACTTTAATTCTGACACCAGGACAATCTCAGTAACCATCAATGAATGACCTCCGACCTCAGCAGAAGATGCTTGCACCTCCTCCTTTGGTCCCCTACTTCTTTCTATCTTACCTCCAGTCTCAGGGGGTGGCTGGGTCAGAACCTAGAACCAGAGACACAGGAAGACTGCATTCTACTGCTCAGCTCCTCAGAGCTGAAGGCTCATGGCTCCGCAGATGCTAGAGCTCATCCTGTTCTCTCTTCTGGGTAACTCCTAATTCCCTCTCCTGTTTCAGTTTACAATTTGCCTACCCCCTCCTCCAGGAAGCCTCCATGACTGCCACCACCACCAGGACTTGAATTCTTGGCTCCACCTTACCCCTGTGCCAAACAGTTCTCATGTAAATTCTTCTTCCTTATATTATCTTGCTTAATACCCACAAAACCTCACCAACACATTATGCCTCAGCCCTGGAGGCACATTATCATTACCTGGGAAGCTTTTAAATATCTTATTTGCCCAGACCCAATCCCCAGACAGTCTGATTTAATTGGTCTGGAATGTAGTCTGAGTATTAGGAGTTTTTTCCTCCTCTTTTGTGTATCAGATTTTTTTTTTTAAAGCTCTGCAGGCAATTGACAGCCATGGAGGCCCATGACACCCCTTCTATAGCCATAACACAGAGACCCTAATTGTGTGGCCTAGGATCACACAGCTATGTGAATGGAGCCAGATTGGGACATAGAAAGTCTGACTTCAAAGTGTGATGGGGCGTGGGGGGCAGGGAGAGGAATCCATTGGTCTCCTTAATTCCCCTAGTAACAGAGAAGCCCTGGGACTGTGGGGCAGCTCTGTTCCAAGACAGATTCAGGCCCTCCGGCGCGGGATATTTTTAACACAGGAGCTGGTGCTTCTTGCAAACATCCTGCATCAACTTAAACACTGAGCAGATTGTTTGGGGGCTGGTGGGCCCTTTCTCTGCTGAGGCAGCCTTGGAGCCAATTCCTTTCCAGTCCCTGGAGCCAGTCATTGGATCCAGGCGAGCTCTGAAGACAGTGTGGGCGGCGTAGGGTGTTTCTAATGATATTTCCATACACGAGAAGGGGAGAGGGTCCAGATTCCTCCTCCCCTCAGAGACAAGGACTACTTCGTCCAATACAACTGTCCTCCCCTCTCTCAGCCTGAAAGAGCTGGAGGGCAAACAGAAAACGGATCTTTTTGTTTTATTTTTCAAGATAGGTTTTCTCTGCGTTGCTCTGGCATTCACTCTGTAGACCAGGCTAGCCTCAAACTCACAGAGATTGGCCTGCCTATGCCTCCCAAGTGCTGCGATACCACCACCATGCCCTGCTCAGATAATGCTGCAGGGTTTACACCTGAGATTCCAGCACTTGAAATGTCGGCAGGAGGATCAGGAGTTTAAAACCAGACTGGAGTACATAGCAAGAAAGAGAGAGGGAGAGAGAGAGAAAGAAAAAAGACAGAAAGGGGGCGTGTGTGTTGTACATGCTTGTGTATCTCCAATCTTTCCACTCATGGTTTTTAGGCCAAATACATCTGCAAGCTTTCAGATGCCAAATTGGAAGTACCCCTCAAAACGCAAAATGTTCATGGCCCTTTACCTGGCAATCTCACTTAAAGAAATTTCCATACAAAATGCCCACAAAGAAGCTGGCACGCTGTGTAGGTGTGTATACATGTAATCCCAGCATTTGGGAGATGAAAGTCAGAGAATCAGGAATTCAAGGCCCTCTTCAGTTATACAGCTAGCCTAAGCTACATGAAATGGTCAGAGAGGGGGAGAGACAGACAGACAGACAAACTGATTCACAGGAATGATGTAGCCATGAGACTGTTCATTGTAGCATTATTTACAACATTCCCATTGGACAAACAAAATGCCCATCAACAGAAGGGGTTATTAACCTTGGCAGGATACAGCCCCACAAGAAAGCCAAACTGCTTGCTTACATGGAATATACATCCAAAATACATTGTTTGGGGGAGAGAAAAATGGAAGTTGTAAAACATGTGCAAGCCAGTCATAGCCAGGTGTGGTCACTCACGCCCTTTATATGTGTGTGTGTGTGGGGGGGGGGGCAGGCAAGAAGATCTCTGTGAGTTCCAAGCCAGCAAGAGCTAAGTAATGAAACTGACACAATCTAGCAGTCTTGAAATGATAGCCTATGGGTCTGGATCTGGTTTGTTTTCTCTGCCAGTTAAAGAATTAAACTAGAGGGGGAAAAATATCTATGGTGCAACAGGTAGCAAGAGAGAAAATTCAAGCACCAAAGAATTTCAGAAATTAAGAAATACTCTTGGTGGGCGGGGGTGGGATGGGGTGGGGTGAGGAAATGCACACAGGCAGTGGACACATAGAAAGACTTTCTGCAGAGCAGACAGGGAACTTTCAAGTCCAGGAAAGGTGGAAAAACCTGTCCCTTCTTGAGTGCTAAGGGTTTTAAAGCTTCTGAAGAATGTTTCTCCCCTACTTCAGGGTTCCTGAGTTTGAAGAGAGGTTGATTGCTCCAAAATTGCTATGCCACATGTCCTGATCTGTCCTTAAACTTGGAGACAGTCCCCTGCAGATGGCAGACAAAACCTGCCTAGCTTTTTGTCTCATCGAGGAAGAAGTGGTCATCTTGGAATTCGCCACCTTTATTATCCAGCCATGCCCCTCTTGCTGTGTGTCTAGCAGAGAGAGTCTAACTGGTCTCTCAAATCTTAGTATAAAACAAAACGGCCAGGCGGTGGTCTCCCACATCTTTAATCCCAGCACTCTGGAGACAGAGGCCTGCCTGGTCTACAGAATGAATTCCAGGACAGGCTACAAAGCTACAAAGGAAAACCCTGTCTCAAAAAAAAAAAAAAAAAATCCAATAAACAGAACAAACCAAACCAAACAAACATGCAAATATCGACCATATCAACAATTCCAGAACCTGAGAGAGATCCAAGTTCAAGGATAGTGAGGGCCACATAGAAACCACAGAAAAGAGCTTTCCAGTCAGACCATGCTGCTGCAGTGGGGTGGGGTGGTGGGGGTGAGAGTGAGCTAGAGTACAATGGCATGTCAATTTTTAACCCCTTCCTCAAGAATGGTGCCTACTGGGCAATCTGCAATTCGATAATTATAAAGACAGGTATTTGATAGGTAGCTGGCAGAGTGCTTGCCTAGCTACAAGAGGATAACTTCAATTCCATTCCCAGCATTACTCAAACACTTAAATGAGGTGATGGTGCATGTCTGTAATCCGTAATCAAAGTTAGGAGGTGAAGGACAAAGATCAGAAGCTCAATGGCTACACAGCCAGTTTGAAGGTTTGAAAATAGCTTACACAAGATGTGGTCACAAAACGTCAAAGAGCTTCTGATGCAGGTATCCTGAGGCCACCACATTAGAGGTGGGGCCTCATATAACCACAGAAAACGTGAGAGGCACAATCCAGGTTAAGGAAGGAATTCCTCCTGGCCAGCAGAGGCTCACCTTGTGGGCAAACAGCTGGAAGATGGCTGTACTTGGACCAGGACATTCTAAAGGAGTCCGTTCTTCACCTTGTGTTGAGGTGATACAGTCCCTTGTTGGCTGGTCTTCTGTCAGCATGACACAGGCTGGAGTCATCAGAAAGGAGGGAGTCTCAACTGAGAAGATGCCCCCATAAGATCAGCCTGTAGGCAAAGCCTGTGGGGAATTTTATCAATTAGGGATTGATGAGGGAGAATCCAGCCCATGGGGAGTAGTGTCATTCCTGGGCTGGTGGTCCTGGGTTCTACAAGAAAGCAGGCTGAGCAAGCCATGGCGAGCAAGCCAGTGAGCAGCACCCTCCATGGCCTCTGCATCAGCTCCTGCCTCCAGGATCCTGCCCTGCCTGAGTTCCTGCCCTGACTTCCTTTGATGAACAGTGATGTGGATGTGTGAGCCAAAGAAACCCTCTCCTCCCAAGTGGCTTTTGAACATGGTTTTTCACCTCAGCAATGGAACCCTGACTAAGGCAGTGACAGGAAAAGTCTTACACCCTCCCACGAAGAATAAGCGAAAGGTTGGCTGGCTGTGCTGAAGGAATGAAGTATGAAGAAGGACTCCTTCTCCATACTGTGAGGAGAATGATAATATCAAGGCTGAGGGATGGGTCTGCTGTGAAGAGCACCGGCTGCTCTTCCAGACGTCCTGAGTTCATATTCCCAGCAGCCACATGGTGTCTCAGAACCGTCTATAATAAGATCTGGTGCCCTCTCTGGCCTGCAGGTAGAGTACTATATACATAATAAATAAATACATCTTTAAAATAATTGGCAAAATTAGTCTCCTTGGTTGAGAGTGCTCTTCAGATGTATGTGAGGCTGGACAGACATTACTATGGCAAGTGTTGTCTGACTTAATGCATCAACAAACCAGAAGACAAGTGATTGTGTACGAATGAATACAAAGACAGGAAATGAGGGGAAAAAGTGTCCTAGTCAGGGTTGTTCCTATCAAAACAACCTGGGTAGGAAAGGGTTTGTTTGGTTTACACTGTCACATCCCTGTTCATCACTGAAGGAAGTCAGGGCAGGAACTCAAGCAGGGCAGGAACCTGGAGGCAGGAGCTGATGCAGAGGCCATGGAGGGTGCTGTTCACTGACTTTCTCCCCATGGCTTGCTCAGCCTGCTTTCTTATAGAACCCAGGGCCACCAGCCCAGCGATGGCCCCACCCATAATGGCTGGGCCCTCCCCCATCAGTTATTAACTAGGAAAACGCCCTACAGGCTTGCCTACAGCCAGATCTTATGGAGACGTTTTCTCTGTTAGGGTTCCCTCTCTCTTATTAGCAAGCACAGTAGGAGTGAGGAAAAATATTAAAAAAAAAAAAACCCTCAAAACAACAAGAACAAGACCAAAAACTAATTAATGTCCTGCACAAAAATAATATAAATAAAATAAGATTGTTTTAAGTGTTCTGTTCTCCTGGATATAAGCAATTTGAAATTCTTGATCTTCTAATGTATAGCCCCAAAATCCTAGAGGTTGAGCTATAATTAATAGCAAATTAAGCCAGGTGATGGGATGCCTTGGTCCTCAGAATGACCCAGTAGAAGACAGCCACACCAGCAGTGGCAGACACCCCAGACATTAAGTTTTTGGGAAATGAAACTCTGATGACTTGCAGATTAACTACATTTCTCTTCATGATTTCATTGCAGTGGAAAATCCCTGACTAACACAGCAGGAAGGTATGCAAAGCACAGTGCCGCAGCAGAGAGCACCTCCCTAATGATGATGATACACACAGCTCATGACTATACACATTTGAGATCACCCTCTGTCTGCAGGTCCTAGTGAATGCCATCATAACACTGGCCTCTGAGGAAGACTCAACACGCTTTGGACTAGCAGGGACAGGAGACTGCAGACTGTAGGTGTGTCCCTGCCTGGTGATTCAGACCATCAGGCTGCTGTGCACAGGTGCTCGCAAGGTCTCTCGGGAACATCCAGACTATTTCCGGGTGCTTTGCTGATGAGCTCATCTGTGCTGCTAAGGGCTCCTCCAACTCCCACGCTATTAAAAAAAAAAAAAAAAAAAAAAAAAAAGCATGAGCTGAACCGTGTGGCCAAGTCTAACTGCTCATTTCCCAGATGCTGCCCTTTAGGACATTTGGGGGGAAAAATGGCATGTGGACACCTGTAACTCCAGCACTTGGGAGAGGCTGAGGAAACTGCATAGTGAGACTCTGTCTTTGCATAGCTATAGGTTACTGAGGTTTTATTTATTTATTTTTGTTATCCTCTTAAATTAGTTATGTACCCCTAATAAAAACATCTCACCTGGGTCTCTGTGTTGGTCCTTTAATGGCATTGCAAGTTTCTTTCCAAGCTGGTTTGTCCTAGAACTCACAGAGGTCCACCTGCTTCTGGGGTATGAGCCACCACCGCCTGTCTTTTTTTTTTTTTTCCTCTTCCCTATTATTATTATTTTTTAATAATTTAATCTCAGCACCAAGGAGGCAGAGGCAGGTATATTTCTGAGTTCCAGGTCAGCCAAAGCTACAGAATGAGACCCTGTGATTTATTTTTTTAACCCCAGGCTTCATTCCCAGAGCTATATTGATATAGGCAAATATTCAAATGGGTCTGCATTCTCGTGTTTACAAAAGCCATTTGTAGCATAGATCACCAGAATCAATGTTTGTTTTATTTGTTCATTAATTTTTTTTTACTTCAGACAAAAAATTAAAAATAATTTCTGTATTGTGTGCGTGCACTCAGGTAGATGCTGTTGTGTTACAGTGCTTATGTGGAGCCCAGAGGACAATTTCAGGAGATTATCTGCTGCCGGCTTGTGGAAGTTGAGGGTGGCACTCACTCAGGCTTACCAGGCCTGACACAGACTTTTCTTAGCTTTAGTAACAGTAGCTACCCACGCTGGCACCGAACCTGTAATCCTCCTGCCTTAGGGCTCCTGAGGAGACCAGGACTGACATACAAGGTGCTATCCTTTGTTTGTTGCAGGTCTGACGTAGCCCGGGCTAATCTCGAGAACTTGCCCTGAATTTCCACCACACAAGCACACGCACGCACGCACGCACGCACCACCACACAATGGTGAACTGCTTGATGTGGGTGCTGGGATCTGAACCACGGTCCTCTACAAGGGCAATAAACACCCTTAATAAACCACTCGAGCCCCTTCTGTGTAAATCAAACGCGTCAATTACCTGCTGACAGGTCCAGCTGGATTTCCCATGCCCAGGGGAGAGTGACCCTTGAGAGCCTCTATCCACGGACAGTTGAGATCGGGAATTCTTCAGTGTGGAACCGGGGGCTGAAAAGACGGCGGAGGGATTAACACTAGCGGCCTTTCCAAGATCCCTGAGTGCAATCCCCACTATCCACATGGCGGGTCACACACAACTATTGATCAGTGCTTCAGGGAACTGGATTCTGCAAAAAGTACCAATTGCATCTTCTTTGTTATTGGACGAAGAAAAACGTTATTAGTCTTTTCTTTAACTAGAGATAATCAGTCTCCGTAGAGACTGTCAAAAATTGCCAATGCCGACTATATTTCAAGTCGTCATGGCGGGGTATTGGGAAAAGTTTTCAATTAGCAATAATCGCGCCTCGGATAAACCTCATTGGCTACGATACTGCCACTGCGCAAAGCTGACAGACAAACGGCCTCGCTCAGCTTCCCAGGACTGGAGATCCTTATTTCAGTCACGGTGATCTCATGCCCACGCGCGGCCACCACGTGACGGGTTCTAGCCCAACAGTTACATCTCAGTAGTCTGCGTGGACACACGCTTGCTGGTGGGTTCCCTCGCGCCCGAACGTTCGTGATTTGCAAACGGAGCAGCCGTCGCTTGGCATGCTGGGGGACTCGGATGCAAATGAAGATGACGTCATAGCGATGGGCAGGGTCGAGACTCAAGCGCGGCGGGAGAACGCCGGTAAGCGGAAGGGATGTGCGGTCGGGATGTGCGGTCGGATGCAGACAGACCTCGGGGCGGGGAGAGCAGGCCATGAAGGCTCCCGTCTTTCACCCTAGTGCTCGAGAGGCGGAGGGCAGGGGTATTGCTGCCACATTCAGGACAGTCACGGATACTTTGTGAGACCCAGAGGGTAAAGACAGGATTGCAGGGCGAGTTCTAAACCACCCAGGGATGCTTAGTTAATGAGAAACCTGTCAATAAAACTGATTTGTTTTAGACGAAAGACAGGAGAAAAACCTCAAGAAAATTAAAACTTCAAATATAAATTCGGTTGACATCTCGAGCAGCAGACGTTAAGAGCAGACGTTAAGAGACTATAGATAGGGATAGAAAAATAGGAAAAAGTTTTAAAAGCAGAAATAAGTAAGATTTAACAGATAACTAACAAAACGGCATAGCGGAGAAAAGGATCAAAACTCAGCACTACATTGTAAGGTAGATATTTGGAAACACTTCTTCCTTATACCTGGATTATTCAGTCTCCGTAGAGACTGTCAAAAATTGCCAATGCCGACTATATTTCAAGTCGTCATGGCGGGGTATTGGGAAAAGTTTTCAATTAGCAATAATCGCGCCTCGGATAAACCTCATTGGCTACGATACTGCCACTGCGCAAAGCTAAAGAACACCGCCCCCTGCGCATCGTCCCTAGGAAGCGAGGGTCCTGTTACAGAAAGGGGGTTTCAAGCCTATTGGGAAAAACCTTCAATTGTCGTTTATCGTGAGAATTATACCGCCTAATAAAATCTTCTAGTGCACTCTATGTGATACGCAGGAGGAGATTACTGTTTTATTTAAGTAGGTTTACGCGGGGGAAATGCAGCAAAGCACTCTGGGAATGCATGCTAATAGACTCGGTTCTGAGAATGCAAGGGACAATTGGAGGAACCGTCCTGAGTAAAGGTGTTCCTTTGGCTCAAAGCAACCTTTTTTCCTCCCTCAAGGAGGCATTCTTGTTTATGATTCTATGCACAATAAAATATGTGTATAAAGTCTATATAACGTGAATATATTCACGTTCATCTCCAGAACCTTTTTCTCTTCCCAAACTAAACATTTGTCAGACATTAAACTCGGAGCTTCCTAGCCCTTTTTAGTGCCCAGCCCTTGGCAACCTCTCTCACTGAAAACATCTAATGTGTATGTTTCTCTTGCAGTAGGAATTCTTTTTAAGGTAGGTGTGGTGGCACACACCGTTAATCCTAGTACTTGGGAGGCAAAGGCAAGTGGATCTCTCTGAGTTCAAGGCAGCAAAGACTACAGAGAGATCCTGTCTACAAAGGAAGGGAGGAAAGAAGAAAAAAGAATTGTTAGGATTTGTTTATGTGTATGGGTGGTTTTTCTTGCGTATATGTGCCTCATGGGAATTCCTGGTATATGTGGAGGTCAGAAGAGAGTATCAGATCCTGGGGTCACCCACATCTGTGAGCCACCACGTGGGTGTTGGGAACCAAGTCCAGATCCTCTACAATCATCTGTCTTCAATTTTTTACTGTAACTTTTTGTGTGCACGCCTCTGCCTCCCAAGTCCTGAGGTTAAAGGTGTGTGCCGTCACCACCTAGCCTAGTGTAACATTTTTGTGATTCATCCATATTGTGATACATATTTGGATTTCATTCCTTTTTATGGATCAGTAATTTTCCATCTAATGGAATTTTATTTACTTATTTATTCTTCAATTAGCAATAATGGCGCTTTCAGTAAACCTCATTGGCTGTACACTAAGATTGTTTGAACTTTTGCCTAGTATAGATAATGCTAATATTGGTGTACAAGTATCAGTTTGAGTTCCTATTTTTAAACTTTTTTGGATTATATTTGTTTATTTGTGTGTGTACGTGTGTAGGTCTGAAGACAACTTGTGGGAGGTAGGTCTCTCCTTTCACTATGTGGGTCTGAGGAACTGAAGTCACCCCAGTGCTGGAGACTAAATGCCATTACATCCAAGCCTTCCCCTTTATGGTACAAGAAATGAAACCCGGGCTGGAGAGATGGCTCAAAGGTTAGGAAAATTGGCTGCTCTTTCAGAGGTCCTGAGTGCAATTCCTGACAACCACATGGTGCCTCACAACCATCTATAGTGATATCTCGTGCCCTCTTCTAGCGTGCAGGCATACATCCAGGCATAACGCCGTACACATAATAAATAAATAAGTTTAAAAAGAGAAGAAACCCAAGGTTTGTGCATGGTGGGCTTCCTAACACTTTTGTGAAAATACTTTAATTCTGAGGAGAGAGGCTAAATGGAAATGGCTTTATTCCCCAGAGATATTGCTGCATATAAAACGTGAAGTAAATTTCTCTGCCTGTTTTACTTTGGAGTAGAAGGCTGTTCATGACCTGTTTTTAAACTTCTTTCCTGAGGAGGGATGTTCTACTTAATCCCAGCACTCGGGAGTCAGAGCTGGTGGATCTCTGTGAGTTGGAGGCCAGCCTGGTTTCCAGAGTAAGTGCCAGGACCATTACACAGAGAAATCCTGTCTCAAAAAACAACAACACCCCCCCCCAACCTAAAATGAACAAACAAAACCAATCAGTGGCTGACCCTTTGATCCTAGCACTTGGGAGGCAGGTGGATGTCTGTGCTTTCTGGTCAAGAGAGACTGCATGAGTATGTATTATACTTGGCTTTTGTTCATATCAACTTCAAAAACATTCATTTTCAAATTCATGAACATATTTCTTTATAACCCATATTAGTTTATGTGTGGGAGTATATGTGTAGGGAAGGCAGTGGGGAATGTTGGGGATCCCCTTCCTACTTTATTCCTTTTGAGGCAGAGTCTTACTAAACACGGAGCTCCAGTTCTTCCACCAGGCAAGCACCAGACGTCATGTTTCTCTCTGCTTCCGTGTTGGGATGACAGGTTATGTGGGTGCTGGGATCCAAATTCACCTCATGCTTGAGCAACAGTTCGGAACCACCAAGTGATCTCTCTAGTACCCATACCAACCATAATCTTTTTCTTTTTTTTCTTTTCTAAAGACTAAAAATGTGTGCACATGTGGGGCAAAGGACAACTTTGTGGAGTCCCCATTCTCTCCTTCCACCTTTATGTGGGCCCCAGGGATCAAAGTCAGGTTGCCAGACCTGTGCTTAGCCATCTGGTAGGCCCCAATATATATTTCACTCAACAAAAGAAGAAGAAGGAGGAGGAGGAGGAGGAGGAGGAGGAGGAGGAGGAGGAGGAGGAGGAGGAGGAGGAGGAGGAAGAAGAAGAAGAAGAAGAAGAAGAAGAAGAAGAAGAAGAAGAAGAAGAAGAAAACGAGTCAGTTCTATATTATTAAGTGTCTTTTAGCCGGGCATCGTGGCGCACACCTTTAGTGCCAGCACTCAGGAGGCAAAGGCAGGCAGATCTCTCAGTTCAAGGCCAGCCTGGTCTATATAGTGAGTTCCAAGACAGTCAGGTTTCTATAAAAAGAAACCCTGTTTCAAAAAACAAACAAAAAATAGGGTTAATTCCTAAAGTAGCGCTGTTAAGATGCTGGTTTGCACGCAGGACACTGGAAACATTAACCATTTCTTTGCCGGGTATGGCACTTGTCCCAGCACTTGTGAGGAATTTGAAGAGACAGTAGGCTGTATGAGACTCTGTCTTCAAAAAGCAACACAACACAGAGAAGACCAACCAGCCAAACACAAAAACACAAAAAGTCCAACAAGCAATTGACTCAGGTGTCAGCATCAGACCCGGAACCTTCCGGACTGGGAAAGACAAACGGAAGTCAGGGTAGACTCTCAGGATTGTGGGACTTGTAGTTTTCTTACAATTATGTCCGCTTCAAGGACTACACTTCCCAGCATGCACACGTAGCAAACTAGTCTTACTGTTGGGTGGAAATTGTTGAAGGTAAGTGTTCTGATCCGGCTTTAGGTTTCCCGTTGTGCATTTTTACAAGGCATTACATTTGTCCTCTTTGTCATTGAGGGACTTGAGGGGACACGGAAGAAAATAGATTGTCCTAGCAAAACCCCGCTGTTTAGATGTTCATGTGTAGTTGGGGAATGTCGTGGAGAAAGCCGGGTCCTGAGCTCATGTGTAGGAAGCCAAGCCTAAGATGTTTGCCAGCAGTTAGACAATTAATGTAGTATATCAAAGACTATGTCAAATGCTTGTTTTTACAGCTAGAAAACCTGAAAGGAAAGTGTGTGTGTGTATGTGTGTCTTGTCTTTTTCTGTCACATAGAAGAATTTACAGTGCATAGTGAACAGACACTTTGGGTGAACTGAAGGAATTTAAGGTGTGTATGTGAAGTCACTAATAAAATCAAAAGCCTGAAAGATCAGAATAGCGTCCTGAAAACTTGCCATATTGGGCTTGGTGGTAGATTGATTGGTTACCTAGCGTCGCAGAGGCTCGGGGTTTGATACCCAGTATCATGTAGATAAACAAAACTAAACAATTGATATACCAAAATTCAAATATCTCATGGAGAAATAAGTAATTCTGGTTTATCTCTGTGTGCCCTGTAACCCTTGGCTACGTCTCAAGAAAGGAAATGAAAAGTAATAATTCTGATTAAAAACAAGTAGGGTTATAGAACAAACAGTCCCTTGAGGGATAATAGTAAGGGAAATATAGATAAGTAGACAGGTGTGGTGGTGCACCCCTTAAATCCCAGCACTTGTGAGGCAGGCAGATTTCTGAGTTCAAGACCAGCCTGGTCTACAGAGTAAGTTCTAGGACAGCCACGGTTCCAAGGAGGGGGAAAATTTGTTTTAAAAATATTTAAATTGTTTTTTATATCTTTGAGTATTTTGGCTGCACATATATTTGTGTACCACTTTTATCTCAGTGCTTGCACAGGCCAGGAGAGGGTGTCTCATCACTAGAAACTAGAGTTACAGATGTTTGTGAGCCACCATGTGGGTGCTGAGAATTTAACCCAGGTCCTTTGGAAGAGCTGCCAGTGTCCTTAACCTCTGAGCCATCTCTCCAGTCCTGTACCTGACTTTTTAGCACTCTCCCCCCCCCCCATATACTGTCTCTTTCTCTCCTTTGAGTATAACCCAGACTGGCCTCTAACTCATTCGTTAGCTGAGGATAGCCCCTAACCTTTCTGCTTCTATCTCCCGAATGTGCAATTCTAGGTATGGGCCTCCATGGTGTGTTTTCATAGCGGAATGTATTCCTTCACTAGATAGACATGTTTTTTGTTTATCCATGCCTCAGTTGGTGGTTAACTTTCTTGGTAAAACGCAGCTTCTCTCATAGATTTCGTTTTCTCTAGAAGGAGAATGAGTGGATTGACCTTCAGGTCAACAAAGGGCCATTGGATGACGAACTTCGGCCGACCATGTTCTCATGGACCTACTGGGTTATTTGTTCCACCAAGCCCGCCTTTGGACCCTGAGAAAATCAAAGAGCTACAGCGCTTCATTACCCTCTCGAAGAAACTTCTGGTGATGACAGGTGCAGGAATCTCCACGGAGTCGGGCATCCCAGACTACAGGTCCGAAAAGGTGGGTCTTTACGCCCGCACCGATCGGAGACCCATCCAACACATTGATTTCATACGCAGCGCCCCAGTCCGCCAGCGGTACTGGGCCCGAAACTTTGTGGGCTGGCCTCAGTTCTCAGCTCACCAACCCAACCCTGCACACTGGGCTTTGAGCAACTGGGAGAAACTTGGGAAGCTGCACTGGTTGGTGACTCAGAATGTAGATGCTCTGCACTCCAAGGCGGGGAATCAGCGGCTGACAGAGCTCCATGGATGCATGCACAGGTGCCGAAGTCTACCGGGTTTGGCCATAAGAGGATGTGTGGTTCCCCAGGGTGAAGGGCCTTTTTGGCTGTCTTGACCAGGGCTGTACTAGATCCAAGCAAAGGCTTCAAGGGCAAGTTGTTGGCTTTGGAGTTAGACCTAGTGAACTGAGAGAAATATGGACAGAAATAGGGAAAACTGCAAGCCAAGAAAGGAGGCTTTCTGCTCGCTTTTGCCCTTGGTGCGGTGCTCAGTTTCCCAGCACCAGGGAAAATATTGTGCTGAGTGGGGCTGGATCCTGCAGTGATGATTCCCAGTCTAGAATATAATACAGACTGGACACAACTGTACAGAAAGAGCCACCCGAGGGTGGTGAGTCGTTTTGATAACACTGAGTTTGGGTTGATTAAAAAAAGAGAATTATTTTCACAAAAGTGAAGAAAGCTAGGTTGTTAATGAATCATCTCCAATCTCACCTTGGTCAGCATCGCTGTTGGGGAATTAGCCCCATAACATTCATTTCTTCTTTCTAATTCATATTTATTTGTTTGCTTATATGGAGACAGATTCTCTCTTTGTAGCCTTGGTTAACCTGTAACTCACTATATGGACCTGGATGGCCTCAAACTCAGAGCTCTGCCTGCCTCTACCTCATGAGTGCTGGGATTAAAGATGTGTCCCACTGCCTTTCAAAAAGTGTCTTCACAGGGAGTGATAGTGAGTCACAGGAGATGGACAGACAAGTGTGGAGGGGGCATGGATTTGAGGACCAAAGAAGAGTGTGGAGCATATGTTGATGCATCCAGGACCAAACTTCTAAGCAAGGTCCAACTAGAGCAAATAAACGTCAGTACATTGTAGCTCTAGCACAGTGGTTCTCGACCTTCCTAACTCTGTGACCCTTTAGTACAGCTCCTCATGTTGTGATAACCCCCAACCATAGATTTATGTTTGCTGCTACATCATAGCTATAATTTTGCTACAGAATTATGAATCGGTGTGGGATGTTGAAAATGATTGTTGCTACCCTGGCGCCTTTATCCCTCCCAGGAACTATGCTCAGCAGTCTCATATTTGCTTTTAGAGTCCTGTGTCTGAACTGTGGGGAGCAGATACCCCGAAGGGTACTACAGGACCGCTTCCAAATTCTGAACCCTAGTTGGAGTGCTGAGGCGCAGGGTGTGGCCCCTGATGGTGATGTGTTCCTTACGGAGGAGCAGGTCCGGAGCTTTCAGGTCCCGTCCTGTGATCGGTGTGGTGGCCCTCTGAAACCAGATGTCGTTTTCTTTGGAGACACTGTGAATCCAGACAAGGTTGACTTTGTGCACAGGCGTGTCAAAGAGGCTGATTCCCTGCTGGTGGTCGGATCGTCCCTGCAGGTACCTCACTCTGTCAGGGTCTCAGTGGTGAGAAGTCCTAAAGGGTCCCTCTTATTTGGGTTTCCTTATTTGTTTTCATGTGTGTGTGTACATGAGTGTGTATGTGTGTGTGCACATGAGTGTGCACATATGTATGCAGGTGTGTTGGTGTTGAATGTCTTCTGTTGCTGTCTAACTTAGGTTTTTTGTTTTTGTTTTGAGAAAGGGTTTCAACAGCCCCGGGTGTTGGGAACTGAATCCAAGTCCCATGCAAGAGCAGCACATGCTCTTAACCACTGACTTGTCTCTCTAGCCCCTGGCATACTTTTTTGAGACAGTCTCTCAGTGAACTTAGAGGTCATAAAGTGACCAGACTGGCTGGTCAGTGAACCCCTTCCTAGGAGGAGGAAAGAAGCCCTGTTGTTTCCAGCTGTGAACACTAGGATTACACGTGATTACCAAACCCAGTGTTCACATGGATGCTGGGAGTCTGACCTCAGGGTCCCACACTTGGATAGTAAGAACTTTACCCGATGAACCATTCCCAAGCACCACTACCTGTTATAGACTGGTTGATTGATGGATGGACTGACTGACTGATTGATTGATGATTGACTGATGGACTGACAGGTTGATTGATTGATTGTGTGTAGGTCAGAGGACAACTTGTGGGGGTCAGTTCCCACCCTTCTTTGTGTGTTCTGGTATTGAGTCAGCATCATCTGGCATGGTTGCAAGCACTGTTACCTGCTGAGCTATCTCATTGGTCCCTCAGCTCCCTTTATCTTTTTTGCTGTGTTTTGGTTCTGAGGTTCTAGAGTGGGTCTCTTCCTGGATCTAGAGCGAACTCTCTGTCTTCTGTCTGGGCAGGTGTACTCGGGTTACAGGTTCATCCTCACTGCCAGGGAGAAGAAGCTCCCGATCGCCATTCTGAACATTGGACCCACTAGGTCGGATGACTTGGCTTGCCTGAAGCTGGATTCCCGCTGCGGAGAGTTGCTGCCTCTAATAGACCCACAGTGACCGAGGTCTGATGTTCAGAGGCTGGAAATGGACTTCCCATTGTTGTGTTCTGCTGCTAAAGGTAATCCTTCTCAGATGAAAGGGTTTAGCCAGATGTAGTGGTGCATGCTTGTGATCACCTCCCAGGAGACTGATTAAAGAAGGCAACCTGGAGCTCAGAGCAAGTCTCCACACACAGTGGGTTCTAGGCTAGATTAGGCCTCAGGTGTGAGACCCTAACTCCAAATAACAATGCAAAGCCAGATGACAGATTCATCTTCTTACTAGACAGAGGAGTCAGGTGGCTGACAAAAGAGACACTTTAGACTTTACATATGATCTTTTTTTTTTTTTTTTTAAAAATTAAAACCAACTTATTTTTAAAAGAGTACATGGGATTTTTACTTCTTTTTTAAAAAACCTATTTATTTCTATTTTTTGTCTAAGATATTTTGCTTGGGTATTTGTCTGTACAACATATTTATGCATTGCCCACAGAGGCCAGAAGAGGGCATCCGATTCCCTGGCACTGGAGTTGCAGGTTGTAATTCAATGTGGATGCTGGGAACCAAAGGAGGTCCTCTTCTGGAGAAGACTGAGCCATCTCTCTAGCCCCGTGTTGTTGGCTTTTAAGAACAGGGTTCTGTGTAGTCCTGGCTAATGTGGCACTTGCTGTGTAGCCCAGGCTGGTCTTGAAACTATGAAAGTCTTTTTGCCTCAGCTCCTAAGAGTTTACTAACCCAAGTCTAATTTGTCTTTCTTTTTAAAAATTTATTTAAATATGTATATGAGCGCTCTGTCTTCTTGCAGGTCTTCACAACACAAGATCTTATAGATTGTTCTGAGCCAACATGTGGTTGCTGGGAATTGAACTCAGGACCTCTGAGCAACTATTGCTCTTAATCACTGAGCTACTTCTCCAGACCTTATTTGTCCTTCTTAAAAAACATAACAAAACACAAGATGTTCTGTGGTGTGTGCTGCTTTTGCAGAGGACTAGAGTTCGGTTCTCAGTTGGGTGGCTCACAACTCCCTGAAACTCCAGTTCCAGAATCCAGCATCCTCTTCTGAACACTGAACACTGCTGCACACTCAAACCCTTGAGCACTCACATAATTAAAAATAAATCCTTTTTGGGACAGGGGTTTTGAGACAGGGTTTCTCTGTGTAACCTTTGCTATCTGAAACACTCTCCGTATATCAGTCTGCCCTCAAACTCACAGAGGTCCAGCAGCCTCTGCTAGTATATAAGGCATCCACCATCATCACCTAGCTTAAAAAAAACTTAAAGTACATTCGAGTATATGTTTTCAAGTTGTGTGTGGTTATTTTCTAATTAAAGAATTTTTGTCACTTCAGGAAGAAATTATCTGCCAATAACCAGTGATTCCCACACTTCTGCCGCCACTACAACCAACCTCTGAGAATAAATACTTTTTTCTATGTGCCCATCCCTCCATCTATACATACATCTGTCAGTGTGCCCAATTTTTTTATATATACGTTCATGCATTCATGGACTTCCATAGACTATGTAGATTTTTAATTTTTTTAGACAGAATATTAATATATATTCCAGACTAGCTTCAAGCTTGAAGCCCTTCTACCTCAGTTATCTGTGTGCTGGCATTTCAGGTACACGTTTCCACACACATTCAGTACAGAGTTTTCTCTACTTAGCATAATATATTTAAGACACATTTTTGAACTTAATTGTGTTTTGTTTTGGGTTTTTGGTTTTCAAGACAGGGTTTCTTTGTGTAACCTTGGCTGTCCTGGAACTTGCTCTGTAGACCAGACTAGCCTCTGACACACAGAGATTCACCTGCCTCTGCCTTCAAATGCTGGGTAAAGGCCTGTACCACCAACACCGGCTAAGCTTATTATGTGTCAACTGTACTGACACATCCATTTTTTTTTTTTTTTTTTTTTTTGCGGGGGAGGGAGACAGGATTTCTCTGTGTAGCCCTAGTGCCCTAGAACTTGCTCTGTAGATCAAGCTGATCTCAAAGTCACAGAGACCCATTGCCCCTGGCCCCTGAGTGCTACATTAAAGCCAATATCCCACACATGGCTGCTTGTATAACTAACATTTTTACAATTTTATTTATTTTTGTATGTATGTGTATGAACACACAGGTATCATTGCATGTTATGTCCAGGCCAGAGAACAATATACAGAAGTCAGTGCTTGCCTTCTACCATGTGGCTTGTGGGGATTGAACACATGTCCTCAGGGTCAGCAGCAAGCATCTTTACCCACAGAGCCATGATACTGGCTTTGGGTACATTTGTTTGTTTTGGGAGAGTCTCTGTATAGACCTGGCTGGCTTCTGATCAGCCTGCTTCTGTCTGCAGAGTGCTGGGATTAAAGGTATGTGCCACCCCTGCTCCACTCTGGTATTTTAGTGGGGAGGCTGATGTTTCCAACCATTTCTTCCCCTCCATTGGCATTAACTTGTCTATTTCTTTTCAGATTCCTAAGCTTCCTTCCCTTCAAACAAATAGAAGTTACCGACTGTGTCCTGTTGAGGGCGGCAAAGCGATGTTTACAGGCCAGTCCAGCTCTGCACCCTGCTGTTTCCAGACCAGCTGTCAAAATCCTTGGGTAGATGACAGCTGCCCTCGTCCACAAGGAAGACTTTTTCAAGAAGGAGCTGTTCTTGGTGGCCTAGCTGAATTACCTTCCTTTTCATACGACCCAGAGAAAGAATCAGCTGAGAAGTACATAAACTAGCATGGTCTATGGAGGGCTGACACTGAGATCTCAGTCATTCAAGGGAATAACCAGAGGGCACCTATAATTCATTTATAATTCCAAATGGCTGTTTCTGACTGAAGCACTTTGATATTTTTAACAACATGAGTAATAGCATAAATTAATTTTTATTACCCAAACAATAAATTATTTTTAATAACACACCAAGTATGTGGCCTATGCATTCATATATACAAGAGCATAGGGCTTTTGCGCTAGTGTGCCATAAGGATTTTTACTTGATGATAACTCTCAGAAGGAGATGCTGATCTTCAACCTTGTTTGTTAAGAGAAAACATTTTATTCCCTGTGCATTCTTCAGCCGGTATATTCGATCTCTGCTGCTGGATGGAAAGAATCAGTGGGGCCTGAATTGTGAGGCAATGTCTGTTGGCCCAGTGGTCACGGCCTCTGGTACATTTCTCATGTACCCTCTAAGTTAGCACCCCAGCACCTCCTTTTTCCCACTTCTCACCTCTTCCCTGGATAAAAATCATCTAAGGGGTGTTGAGTTGGTTTCTTCACTCTCAAGATCCCCCAACCCTTGTAGCAGAGCAGACAGCCACTACCAGCTTCTACCAGTCACTTTGCCTGTTGTTCACCAGGCCTGACCTTGGGAGGGAGAGGTTGAGCTTTGTGACATCAGTTAGAAGGCAGTAGGGTGGAAAGTCAGAGGACTGGGCAGCTGATCACTGAAGGAAAAGAGACACTGAGAACAACTTGTCCTTAACCAGACAGTGAGACATTTTATTCCTCAATCTGATTGATAAGGAACCAGATTAACTTGGCTTTATCTATGAGATCAGGAGGGAGAGAGAACTGGAGGAGAAGATGTGTTCTGTTTTGTTGTAAAAAGTTAGGCTGCTCTGTACTTTAGCCAGACAATTACCCCATGGTGTGTGTTTAGACACTGTGAAGTCTTGAAGGCCACAGGGATGTGATCCTGACTTCAGGTCATTTCCTGTCAGTCCCTTTGGTTTCCTTGAAAGAGCACACAGCAGAAGTTCTTTGAGTCCAGCATTTTAGGGCCAAGATGAATCCTTTAGTGCCCACGTGACACTGCATGTTCTCTCTTCTCTCCCCTCCTCCCTCTGTCTTCTTTTCCATCCCTCCCCATCCCTCTCTCCTTCCCTATCCCTGCCTCCCCTCTCCCCTCTCCTTTCTGTTCTTCCATCCCTCCATGTCCCTATGTAACTCAGACTGGCTTCTTTTTTTTCTTTTAGTTTTGTGTGTATGTGTGTAGAGTTAGCTGCCCTGGAACTTGCTTTATATACCAGGTAGCCTTGAACTCAAGAGACTTACCTGCTTCTGCCTCTGTCTCCCAGAATTCTGGGATGAAAGACATGGCCAGTTTTGTCACACTTTGTCAAGGGTGACATCCCTTGACATCCCATAATGGTCTTTTCCATTAACCTTCAGCTTCCAGGGCCAGACAGATGGATGTTCTGTGAGAATCTATTTATGTGTCATAGACAGAGAATAAGGTCACCACAGCCCAGATCTCTCATTAGGTGCTTTATTATAGGGTAGAATGTGTAGGGAACACAACCTGGCAAGCAGGGATGGTGTCCCAGTAACTGAGATGACAAGTCTAATAGTGAGCACCTTTGTATGGCTTGTTGTATGGAGCCTTGGAGAAGCAGATGGCTGCCTTGCGGTCACAGTTGCAGATGGCATTCTCACAGAGGCTATTTTTGTCTGGAGAGAAACAAGAGAGGAAGTTCAGGGGTGCCCATGGCCCTGCTCCCTATGATTTGTAGACAAAAAACCCAGTGTACCTCCCATTGGTGCAGACTCAAGGTTGAAAAAGTATATTGTGTTGTCCAAATTGCTGGAACACACTTATAATAAAAAATCATTTGTTGAGGGACTGGAGAGATGGCACAGTTGGTAAAGTGGTCTTCCTAGAAGTGTGATGGCCTGATCTATGATGGCCAGAGCTCATGTAAATATCAGTGTGTGGCTGGAGCACCTGTAACTCTATTGAGAAATAGGGAGCACAGACTCTTAAAACTTGTTAGTCAGTGAGGCTTGCTAAAGGTAAATTTCAAGTTCAGTGAGAGACTCAGCTTCTAAAGACATGCTAGAGAGTGACTGAACAAATACGGGGTGACCTTATTTTTATATGTAAAAATGAACCATGACATACAGCATTCTGTCTGCACATTTTCCTACACCCCAGAAGAGGTGCCAGATATCATTATGGATGGTTGTGAGCCACCATGAGGTTGTTAGGAATTGAACTCAGGACCTCTGGAAAAGCTGTCAGTGCTCTTAACCTCTGTGCCATCACTCTAGCCCCCAAAAGACTCTATGAGCAAAGGGGTCATGATCACGATGAAGAAACCCACAAAGGTGACCAGGGGAGCTATTGGGAGCTCACTGACTCTGAACTGACAGCTGGGAGGCCTTCATAGGACTAAACAAGGCCCTCTGAATGTTCAAGACAGTCAAGTGAAGGAGCTTCTGGCATCAGGAATAGAATCCATTCCTAGTGCATGACTGGCCTTCTGAGAGCTCATTCTCTGTATTGGGACACCTTGTTCAGCTTTAATTCTGGGATGACATTCTTGGTCCTAACTCAACTGGATATGCCAGAGTGCATTGATTCACCCCAGGGACTCCTTACCCTCTCAGAGGAATGAATGAAGGGGTAGGGGAAGCTGGGGGACAACAGAGAGAGTGTGTGTGGGGGAAGGAGAACAGCGGTGGGTAAGTTAAAAAATTTTAAACAAATGAATCAATTAACAAGCATATTTAATCCTAAAACTTAAAACTACAAATATCAACTACCACTTATTAAATTATATGATTTAAGATAATCCTCCTCCTTCCACATCCCAACTTCTAAATTACAAGTGTGCAGCAATACTCAATTCATGGGATCTGGAGGTGGAACCCAGGGCTCTGTGCATGCTAGGCAAACGCTCTAGCAACTGAGCTCTATTCCCAACGTCTGATCCTCAACTGTATATGGGAATGATAAGTCTCACCCCACATAGGTGTTTAGTCCAGTATCTGTATTATGACCAATGCTACAGCTGTCAGTTGTTCAGTCACTGTGGGATCAGTCTAACATAGCAGCCAGTAGGAGAGGCTCTGGGCAGGCAAGAGGGCTCAGGAAGTAAAGGCACTTGCTGCCAAGTGTGAACCTGCCTCCAGTCTCAATTTATAGTATTTCAGGAGAGAACAAGGTTCCTTCTGGTTGTTCTCAGACATAGATCCACACCTGTGTTGTCAAACAGGCTTGCCTACCATGCAAAAACATAAAAATTTCAAATGTGTTTAAAGAGGCCTTGGAATGGCATACATCTGTGTTCCAGAATCAAATGCCATCACTTCTAAGCTGGGTGACCTTGGGCAGTGGCTCAGGCTTCATCATCTTAATTCTTCATGAGTGACCTCATCTATATTTTAGTATCTATTTCATAAGGTTGTCATTATGTCAAACAAGACCAAGGCAATGATCTCTAAATGGTGATGGTTTTAGTTACTTCTGTGTCTTTTTCAGACCTGACCACGGAATAACAGAACCCAGAGCCCTGGAGGGTATACCTACCACTGCATGTGACCTCATTCCCAGAGCAGGAGTATGAGTAGGAGGTGTTGTAGGGGTTGTATGAGATTGGAGGACATATTCTTGGACTTAAGTCCTCAAAGTAGCACTTCTCAAGTTTCAAGCAGCACCTGGAGAGAGGAAGGAACAGCTGAAGAGAATGATGGACACACAGGAGGTCACTGATCACCTGCAGTCTCTCTCAAGCATGTCAGGTTGACTTAATCATGATGTTCCAGAAGAAAGTTCCTCATGCTTGAGAATCTCTGATTTCTATTAGCACATGTTATTGAAAACAGCTTGTGTGTGGCTGTTCCTGTCTTTAATTTGAGGACTTTGGAGACAGTGATAGTTGGATTTCTGAGGTCAAGATAAGCTACAATTAAACAATGAGACCCAATCTGCAATAAGTGAATTTTAAAAACAAACCTTCAAGAAATGTGGAAATTATATATTCTGAAATTTCAATGATGTTTTAAAGTTGAGGCTGACACTGATTTTGGCTGTGATGGCTGGCTGTACCCTAGTCTGGAGCTGGACTTCAGCATTGCCCAGTATTTACAAGTCATGCATTCCGCTTTCAGGGTCCCTTAGGTAGTATGCCCTTGTGAATTGATTTCCTTATATAACAAAAGAGAAAATGCATACTGGAGTGGTGATGCAGGCCTCTCATCTCAGCACTTTTAAAGCAGAGGCTAGAAGGTCTATGATTTCAAGGTCAGCATGGTTTCCAGAGAGAGTTTCAGGACAACTAGGGCTATACAGAGAACCCCTGTCTGGATTCAAATAATAAAAAAAATGAAAAAAAATCAATAAACAAAACAAAATGTATGATCCTTGGTAAATATCCATGTCTCCTATTCATGCCTGATGAATGAATGCTTATGTCCTGTTCCCACTCTAATTCAGACTCTCCAGTCTCAATGCCCATGAATCACTCACCTGCCAAAGTAGTAAAGTCTGGAATATATGTCGACTTTATCACAAAAGAGGTAATTGTCAGTATACTTCAAAGGATCCTTCCCAGAGATGGTGCACTGGACCATATTATGGAACTGCTTATGCCAAGGGATGTTGCTGCTTTGAGTGGCACCTGCTGCAAGGACGTACAGCACACTCCATCAATCCCACAGCAGTGAGACAGCAATCAAAGTGTGTGTGTCTGTGTGTGTGTGTGTGTGTGTGTGTGTGTTTGCTTCTTTACACAAAGGTTCTAAGGCACACACTTGGAGGACTCATAAAATTTATGCTACACAAGAGGTGGTCAGAGGACAGCTTGGGGAGTTGGTTTTCTCACTCTGCTATGTAGGTCTTGGACCAAACTCAAGTCTCCAGGCTAAGCAGGAAGGTGTCTAGCCTCATCCTCCTTAGTTAGGGTTATAAATGAACACCACTGTACTGTGATGGGCTGACTCCCAGGATTAAGTTCTACAGAGATTGCCTTTTGCCTTGCTTGCCTTCTCATTTCTCACTGTCAGGGAGGCAGCCCCACACTGTGAGCTACCCTGTGGTACCCTGTTGAGGAGCTGAGAACACTCTCCAGTCATCAGCCACAAATAAACTGACCTCTTAGCTCAACAATCCAACAATCCAAACATCTCTTGAGTACTGAAGATGCCCCACCCCTGCTCAAGCCTAGGTGAAAGTCTGTCCTTATCCAGCAGTGGATTCATCACTGTTCTAGCTGAGATCTTGAGCCAGAGAAGTATTTACAGATACTTATTGATTTACACTGTAGAATTAGGAGGAATCTGTTGTATGGCCATGCACGGCTCACATACAGGGCTAATGTGAGATTATCATGTGTGACTTCAGCATTTGAAACAACAAACTGTCAACTGAGTAGGTTAAAAAAAACCAAAAAACCTTGCTTGATTCAGTCTGCAGTGGGATACTTGGTAGCCATTAAAATGAAGGAGAAGCCAGAAGCATTGGAACATGCACTGTATAATCCCAGCACTCTGTAGCAGAGCCTCAGGGATATGTCAGTTCAAAGTCATCTTGGTTTATAGGCTTAGTTCAGGAACAGCCATGGCTACATCAAGAAATTTTGAAATCAAAAGGAAAAAATAAAGTAAATGCAGACACAAGCCTTGCATGTATGTGATCTTATCATTGGGGTTTTGAGCTAAGTCTGAGTTGTAATGTTGAGTTGAAGAACATCCTCAGCTGTATTATAAGATCATATCAATTATAATAACTGTGATAAAGGATGGAGATGATAAAGTATGATAAAGGATGGATTTGCAGTCAACATCACTAGCTGAGCTTGGTTGGAAGCCAAGATCAGTTCTAGCACCTACATGGCAGCTCCCAACTGTTTATGAACCAGTCCTGGAAGATCAGACTACTCTTCTTGCCTCTGTAGGCACTGCTCACACAAAGTTCACGTACATACATGCTGGCAAAAGGATTATGAATATTAAATAAAAGACTATTTTCTAAAAAGTTTAAAAAATCAAAATGTTAGGGCTCCTTAGAGTCATGTAAATTGCTGTCATGACAATATGACAGAGTCAGAAGGGGCTTTCTTTGCTTTAGCTGGTGAATGTATTGGGATTTTCTACAGATTCATCTGAGTTCAGACCTAAAGCTAATGGTGCCAGCTGTTGTGGACAGGGGGTGATCCTGGAACCCTACCCCAGAGACTATTCTACTCCAATAGGAACCCCAAATCCAAACTTCAAGTGTGACCATCACTGAAGACAAGGGAGATGGGGAGACTCTCAGAGGGGACAAGGTTCCTACCTGTGAGCAGAGTGAGCAGCAGGAGGAGTCTCATCTTGAGTGAGGAAGGGCTCAGGTGACTCCTCTCTTTGTAGTCCTCTGCTCTCATAGTGTCCAGTCAGCACACTGGACCTGTGACTGCTGTGGGTGTAACACGGAATTAGCATATGTCCATCCTCACAACAGTTTAGACCTACAGAGCTACTGAGGATGGTGGCAGGGCCTGAACCAGTGTTGTGGCAGAAGGAAAAGAGAAAGAGCTAACACAGCACCCTATTATGTCAAGTGCAGTGACTTGTAAAGTGCTTGGTTCTAACCCATGGATGCTTTAAAGTAGTAAGAAGGTATAGACATTGGTCCTGGGATTGGTCTAAAGGATGCTGATTGTGACATATGGTCCCAGGCAGGAGTAGCTGGCTCCACAATTCTCCATATTAACTTTATAAACTAAGTGCTAATTCTGTCCTGAGATCCTGACATAAGTTTTGGAGTAGATATAGTTAGAAACTCAATATTTAATAAATTAAATATGAATTACTGTGTGTGTGATGAGGCAGAGAGATGGAGGGGGAGAGAGAGAAAGAGAGAGAAAGAGAGAGAGAGAGAGAGAGAGAGAGAGAGAGAGAGAGAGAGAGAGAGAGAGAGAGAGAGAGAGAGAGAGAGAGAGCGCACTCATGCACCATGTAGAGGTCAGATTACAACTCTGTGGAATCAATTCTTTTTTTCTATGTTTAAATGGGTCCCAGGAATGAAACTCAGGTCAACAGGCTTGCATCCTAGGCTCCTCTTACTGGCCCACAGTGAAAGGGAAAACTGGGAAGGTAGACAAATCCTGGTGGTGGTGGTGCACATTTAATGCCTTTAATGGCAGCACCAGGAGGCAGAAGCAGGCAAATACCTGAGTTTCAGGCCAACTTGACCTACAGAATGAGTTCCAGGATAGCTAAAGATAGACAAAGAAACCTTCTCTAAAAAACAATAAAAAATAATGTAGGAAAAATATTTTGGGCAAATGCCCCACAGGCATTCCAGGAGGCTCATATAATTTAGGCAATGATTCAGCTGAGGCTCTCCCTACCCAGTGTGAGAAGCTGAGAACCAACCATTACAGGGGCTGGAGAGATGACTCAGCACTTAGAGACTTATCTGCTCTTGCTGAGGACTGAAGTTCAAATCCAAACCCCCACATGGTGGCAGGCTGACAATGTCTGCTGGCCCGATGCCCTCTCACCTCTGGGTTTGGTCATCTCTCATGTACTCTATGACTTAGCAGCATAGTCTCTCCTTTACCAACTTCTCACCTCTTCCCTGTTGTTCACCAGACCTGACCTGTGAGGAGTGAGGCTTGGACATTTAGTGGAATGTGTGTGGGTATGGGAGTCATGTGGGAAAGGCAGAGGATGGGACAGCTGATCACTGAAGCAAGAAGAGACCAAGAACCACATAGCCGTAAATGAACCAATGAGACATCTTATTCCTAAATGTGGTTCATAAGGAAACCAGGGATTAACCAGGCTTTACCTGTGGGGTCAGGAGATATAAAAAGTCAGAGAAGACAACATGTTCTCTCTTTTTGTTGCAAAAAGTTAGGGTATTGTGTGCTTTATAGGGACAGTTATCCTGTCGTGTGTTTAGTTAAGGTCTGTGAAGACTCAAAGGTCACAATAATGTAATCCTTCATTCAGGGCATTTACTGTCAGTATGTAATCCTAACCCATGAAATGTTGAGGCAAATGTGGGATATTTTGTTGAGTTTCAGAACATCTTCAGTACCACAATAATGTCATCTACAAAAAATAAAGGCTAGAGAGATGGTTCTTCAGTCAGGAGCAGTTGCTGAGTCCGTAGGACACAGGCTCTGTTCTAGCACTCACATGGCTACTCACAACTTATGATCTCAGTTCTGGAGACTTAGACCGCTCTTCTGGCTTCTGTTTTCACACAATTCACAGACACAATGTGTCCCGCGCCCACTTCTCGCCCGCAAGAAAAGGCACGGCACACGTAGGATCCTTCTGCAGTAAAGCTTTAATGCGTCTTGAGGGAGAGCATTAGCTTATGGAAAATGGAGAGCCCACGAGGTAGGAAAGCCCAACTTTTATATAGACCAAAGACCTCTGCCTTGGACATGTCACCTTTCTATAGGCTGCAGCTCATTATCTCACATGACGCCACGGGAGAGGCGGAGAGACCAGTCTCGTGAGAGTACCAAACGCATGCGCTCTTGCTTTGTTTACTGACTCAGGCGGGTTGGCCAGCACCGGATATCGGCGCCACCTTGAGGAGCTGGGGCCAGCGGCTCCCAACAACAATGCAGGCAAAACACTCATATACATAAATAAAAATAAATATTTTTCTAAAGGTCAAGAAAAATCAAATATTCAGGGCAGCTTTGGGTCAGGCAAATCAGTGCCTGGACATTATGTCAGAGGCAGAAGGGGCTTTCTTTTTGAGTGTTGGTGAATGTAGTAGACTTTTCTAAGGAGTTATTTGAATTCAGTCCTAGAACCTGAATGTTCCAGCTGTTGTGGACATGGGGTGGAGGAGAGCCCAAACCAGAGGCTACTAGACCCGAAAGAGAACCCCTCCATATAACTGCAATGTTACCAGCGGGGACTGTGCAGTGATAAGAAATCAAATTCTGGGAGGGCAGAGAGGACAAGAGCTCTACCTGGGAGCAGAGTGACCAGAAGGTTCATCCTGAATGAGGTGAGGACTCAGGTGACTTCTCTTTATATTCCTGTAGCTGTGCTCTGACAATGTCCAGACCTGTGACTAGAGGGTATGTAGCTCAGAAGTTGAATCTGTCAGCCTCACAGACAGATCTGACTGGCAGAGCGACTGTAGATGGTGGCAGAGGCTGAATCAGTGTTGCTGCTCAGGCAAAGAGACAGGGCTAGCTCAGTACCCCACAACTGCTGAAGTGCAGTGCCTGGCAAAGATTTCACTTCACTGATAATGCTTTGAAGTCGTAAGAAAACAGAGATCCCTGACATTGGGTCTGAGGGATGCTGACAGTGAGGATGGTCTCAGGTAGGAGTAGCTGGACCTTACAGTCCTCCTGTTAACTGTATAAGCCAAGTGTCAAGTCTGTTCCAGAACCTGACACAGACTATGAGGTCCAGCCAGTTAAAATTTGATGTGTAATTAATAAACTAATTAATTAATATGTGTATGTAAGAGAGACAGAGATGGAGACAGACAAAGGGGAGGGATGGAGGGAGGGTGAGGGAGAGAACATTTGTGTGCACATGTGGAGGTCCGAGATAAAGTCTGTAGAGTCAGGTCTCTTCTAACTTTAATGGATTCCAGGAATTGAACTCAGGTCACAGGCTTGTATCCTAGGCTTCATCTCACTAGCCCACAAACTCCATTTGAATGAGCATGTTACCCGAGAGGTGGTAGTGATCTATGACTTTAATATCAGCACTAGGGAGGCAGAGGCAGGTGAATATCTGTTTTTGAGGTTAGCTTTATTTACAGAGTGAGTTTTAGAACAGCCAGAAATACAAAAAAAATACTGTTTCAAAAACAAAACCAAAAATGAATAAAATAAAAAATCAAAGCCCAACAGCTGTGACCACAGAATATACTATGCAAGAGTCTTTAGGATGAACCTCTCTCTACCCAGTGTTTGAAGCTACAGTCAACCATTCAGAGGCTGGAGTGATGGTCAGCATTTTCTGTTCTTGAGGACTGGAGTCCAATTATCAATAACTATATGGTGGTTTGCAAACTATGCCTGCTGTCTCTATGTCCTGAAGCCTCTGGGTTTGGCCATTTCTAACGTATTCTCTAACTCAGCACTCCAGCACCTCCTTTTCCTCACTTAGGTGACCTTTCCTGGATAAAAACACGTAGAGTGTGAGTTGTGTGGATTGTCTCAATGCTCAGGATGCCCCTAGATGTGTTCTGTTTTGTTGCAAAAAGTTAGGCTGCTATGTACTTTAGTGGAACAATTATCCTGTGTCCTGTGCTTAGATGCAGTGGAATTATTCCTAGGCCCAGAGGATGTAATCCTTCCTTCAGGTCTATTACAGACAGTCCAGTCTGGTTTCCCACTTTCTAGAGTGAGCCCACAGCAGAATCTCTCTGAGTTCAGTGTTTTTAGTGCCCATGTGACTCTGCACCTTTCTCTCTTCTCTCCCCTCAACCTCTCTGTCTTCTCTTTCCCTCCCTCCACACCCATCTCTTACCCTCCTTTCCATGACTCATCCTGTCCTCTCTCCTCACCATTTCTGTCCACCATGCTCCTAGGCATCTCAGACTGGCTCCATTTTCTTTCTTTTTTCCTCTTGATTTTTCCAGACAGGGTTTCTTTGTGTAATCATCCTGGCTTTCCGTGAGCTTGCTTTCTAGACCATGTTGTCTTGAACTCAATAATCTTCTTGCCTCTTCTTCTGCCTCTGCATCCCTGAGCACTGGGTGAAAGGCATGGCCAGGCTCCTCACCCACTCTTCCAGGGGCTCCCCTGATGACACTGTCTTTCTCATTAACCTTCAGTATCCAGGGAGAGATGGAATGATGTTCTCTGAGGATCCAGTTGTGTTTGGTAGACAGAGTACAATCACCCAAGTCGAGCTCCTTCTATAGGTGCTTTATCTGAGAACACAGTGTGTAGGGAACACAACCAGGCAGCCATGTTGTCTCAGTAACTGAGGTGAGAATTCTAAGAGACTTTCTAAGGGTTAAGGTCTCTGTACTGGGTGTTCAAGAGAGCTTTGGAGAAGCAGATGCCTGCCTCAAAGTCACAGTTGCAAATGTGGTCCTCACAGGGATTTTTTTGGTCTTAAGAGAAACAAGAAAGGAAGTTGAGTGGAGCCCATGATCCTGCCCCTATGATTTGTAGCCAAAAAAAACCCAGTGGACCTTCGATAGGTTCAGATTCAGGATAGAGAGTTAAATCATACAGCAGCACAATGAGCTGGATCCTACTTATAATAAAATATTTGTTGAACTGGAGAGATGGCACAGTTGGCAAAGCTGTCACCATAGAAACACGATCACCTGGCCTAGGGTGCCTGGGACCCAAGTAAAAGCAAAGTATGATTGGAGCATCTGTAACTCCATTGAGACATGGAAGGCATAATCTACTTAACTTGTTGGTCCTAGAACATGCAGGTCAGTCAAGCTGTCTACAGGAGAGTCTCCTGTTTAGTGAGAGTGTTATGATTCACTGGAGTGTAGAGGTCAGATGGTAAACTCAACATGGCTCTGGCAGAACATGTGTAAGGAGGGGAAACCCATAGGTGTGGCAACATAAATCTGTGCCTACGGGCTGTCTTCAAAGGAGCTACCCACCATGTGAAACTCTCTCTCTTCTCTCCCTCCTCTCTCTCTCCCCAGCCTCCTTTCTCTCTCAGATAGTCCCAGTATAAACTCTGGTGTGACATCTGGTATTGTGTGCATCTATCTCTCACATGGGAAAGTACCAAAGAGATGTAACCTCTAAGGACATGGTAGAGAATGACTGAAGAGATACCAGATGCCAACGTATTCCAATACATAAGAATACACAAACATAGATATTTAATCTTAAATCCAAGAAAACTACAAAACCAACTACCACTTAGGAAAATCTATGATTTAATATAATCCTCCTGCCTCCAATGCTCAAGTGCTTGGATCACAGGTGAGCACCACTGTTCCTAATTTATGGGAACTGGAGGTGGAACCCAGGGCTCTGTGAATGCTAGGAAAGCACTCTAGAAACTGGCTTATATTCCCAGCACTCTGATCATCACCTGTATCTGTTAATGATAAGTCTCAACCCACATAGGTGTTTAGTCCAGTATCTGGCTCATAGCCAATGCTACAGCTGTCAGTTATTCAGTCACTGTGGGATCAGTCTAACATAGCAGCCAATAGGAGAGGCTCTGGGCAAGCAAGAGGGCTCAGGGAATAAGGGCACTTGCTGCCAAGTGTGAATTTGAGTTTCTTCCCCAGGATTCACACAGTCTCCTGTAAGATGTCCTCAGAGATCCACAACTGTGCTTTTGTGCATGCATGCCTCTCACAGAAAGAAATAAATAAATGAAAAAGGTTGTAGAATGATGTAGATGTTTGTTTCAGAATCAAATGCCGTTACTTTTAATCTGGGTGACCTTGAGCAAGTGGTCCAGCCTTCCCCAACCTTCCTCATCTGACCTCATCTATATTTAGTGTTTACCTGATAGAGCTGTTATGAGGTCAGAGGAGACCAAAGAAGTGACCTCAAAATGGTGACTGTCTTTGTTATTTCTGTGTCCTGTCCACTGAGGGTCAAGAAGAAGCCAAAGGTCACAGAGGGAAAACCTACCACTGCAGGTGACCTCATTCCCAGAGCAGGAGTGTGAGTGGCAGCTGGTTTATCGGCTGTCTATGAGGAATTGTCAGTCTTACAGGTTTGTAACCTGAGTGGAGCAGTGGTTGTGAGTCTGGCAGCCCCTGGAGAGAGAAAGGAACAGCTGAGGGAGGAGAAGGGACCCACATGAGGTCACTTTTCACTTGCAGTCCTTTTCCAACATGCCAGGACGACTTAAACATGATGTTCCAGAAGAAATGACCATGAGGCTGGGGAATCTGTGATTTCTATTAAGCACATACTTATGGAAAGCATCTTCTGTGAAGTGTGGTGAGTGCTGGCCTTTAATCCCAGTACTTAAGAGTCAGAGGCAGTTGAATATCTGAGTTCTAGGCCAGCCTGGACTCCAGAAAGACTTCAAGAAATATAGGGATACACAAAACTCCTGTGTAGAAACAAGCAAACAAGAAGAAACAATAGAGAAACAAGTCATAAATGTGTGATGTTTGGTGAATAAAAAGCCTCCTATTTGTATCTCACAAATGCTCTGCCCGTGTTCAGGCCCCAGTCTAACCCAGACACTTCAGACTCCCTCCCAGATGGATCACTAATCTGTGTAATCCTTCAAATAGGTTGTTCCAGCTGATAAAGCCAGAAACCAGCCATAGCAGTTGTACTCCTAAGAGATAAATCCAAGAGATGCTGCAGTCAAACCCATTGCTGAACTGCCATACAGCTTCAGGGCTGATGCTGCCTGTGTGTAGTGGCAACTGCTGCCAGAATGCATAGCACATTTCCATCAATTTCACTCTCCTTCACCAGGGGTCTGATGACTACCTCAGATGCCTCCTTGCCTCCTACATGCATCAGAAAAGCAGTTAATAGAGATGTGTTCGTGTGTGTATGTGTGCATTTGTGTCTGTGTTTGTGTGTGTATGTATGTATTTATGTATGTGTATACTTGTGTGTATGTGTCTGTATATTCATGCATGTGTTTATGTGTGTATGTGTGTTTGTATGTGTATATATGTATTTGTGTATATGTATACTTGTGTGTGTATGTGTGTGTATGTGTGAACATGTATGTATGTGTTTGTGTGTGCATGTGTGTGTTAGTGTGTGTATGTGTGTGCATGTGTGTGTATGTGTGTTCGTATGTGTGTATGTGTTTGATTGTGTGTGCGTGGTCTGTTTGCTTCAACAGAGGTTGGAAACATGTTTCTAGCACTCATGAATGTCAAGCTACACATGAGGAGGTCAGAGGACAGCTTTAGAAAGTTGGTTTTCTCCCTTCACTATGTAGGTGTGGACACCAACCTCAAGTCACCAGGCCTGAGCATGAATGTTTATACCTATATGAGCCAGAGATTTGCACCATCACAAAGCTAGCTTCAAACTCTGTAACAACACTCTGTCCTCATCCTCCAGAGTTGTAGAGTTATCAGTGACAACCACTGTACCAGGATAGGCAGACTGAGGCACAGACTTAAGTTCTATGGACAATATCTTTTGTCTTAGTTGATTCTCATTTCTCATCGTTAAGGCAGACAACCCTCACCCAGAGAGCTGTCCTGTGGTCCCTGTGTTGAGGAGCTGAGAACACTGTGCAGTCAGCAGACAGGGATGAACCAACTTCCTGGTTTAATAACACAATAATCCAACCATCTCTTGAGTTTGAAAGCTGCCCCATCTCTACTCAAACCCAGGTGAAACCCTAGCCTTAGCCAGCAGGGGGATGGTTCACAGTTCTAGGTGAGACCTTGAGTGAGAGAAGCAGCCACACATGCTTATTGTTTTACATTGGTGGAACAGGAAGGAATCTGCTGAATGGCCACACACAGCTCATATACAAGGCTAACGGTCAGATCATCATGAGTAAGTTAATTGTTTGATGTAATGAAGTGTTCATCAGCTGAAGCAGAGGTAAATAAGTCAGGATTCAGTCTGTGCCGAGATAACATTAAAATGAAGAAGAAGAGGAAGAGGAAGAGGAAGAAGAAGAGGAAGAAGAGAAAGAGGAAGGAGGAGGAGGAGGAGGAGGAGGAGGAGGAGGAGGAGGAGGAGGAGAAGAAGAAGAAGAAGAAGAAGAAGAAGAAGAAGAAGAAGAAGAAGCAGAAGAAGCAGTAGCCAGGTCACTGTAACACACGTTATGTAATCCTGGCACTATGGATGTTGTGTAATTGGATCAGAAGTGTCAGAAGTGTAGGTTGTCAGGGAAAAGTGTCCCTGGACTTAAATCCCTGCTCTCTAACAGGAAGCACCTGGATATCTAAGTACAAAGCCAGGTTGTCTATCATGAGTTTCAGGACAGCTATGTGTGGTAATATATTGTACACTTGATAAAATTTATATGGAATATCAGAGGACAGATTTATGCACAACCAAACAAGAAGGTCAGGGAGTGGTGACCCACACCTTTAATCCCATCACTCTAGAGACAGAGATTCATCTGGATCTCTGTGAGTTCAGGGCCCAACAGTGGTGGCTCACATCTCTAATCCTAGCTCTAACAAGGTTGAACCAGAAAGTAAAATAGCTGGCCAAGGAAAGAAATATAAGGCAGGAGAAGGCAGAAATGTGGCTATTATTTATGAGCTACTAGTCAAGCTGGGGACCCATAAAGATAGCACTTACTCTGTTTGGCTTGAGAGATTGGCGTGGTGAAGAAGTGGCTGTGGTTTTTACCTCTCTCTGATACTCCATCTTTTCTGCAATATCTAGCCCCATCTTGTTATTACAATAATAAATTGACTCTGTGCAATAGCTAGGCTATCCAGGAAAACCCTGTCAGTAAAACAAGGGATAAAAATAAAAAAGAATTAAAGACAGAAGTCAGGCACGTATGTAATTATTCTTGGGATGCTCAGTCTAGTCTGGGCTAGAATGCTGAGTTGTAGTACATTCTCAGCCACATTATAATGTCAATAACAATGACATGGTTCACAGACACACATGCAGGCAAAACACTCACACACATGAAATAAAAATAAATATATTTTAAAAGGAAAAGAAAAATACGGTATCCAGAACACCCAAAAGCCAGGGAAATCAGTGTCAGGGAAATATGTCAGAGGCAAAGGGGGCTTTCTTTGCTTGGCTTACTGAAAGCAGTAAACTTTTCTAAGGAGTCACCTGAGTTCAGACCTGAAGTCAATGGTGCCAGGTCTAAACATGGGGTTTGTGGACACGGGGGTGAGCACAGAAGCCTAACCCACAGGCTATTAGAGCCCAAGAAAACCGAAAACCAGAACTTCAGGTGTGACCCTTGTGGGGGCTGTGCATTAAAGACAAGGGAGATGGTGAGACTCTCAGAGGGGACAGTGGTTTTATTTGTGAGCAAATATCTGTGAGCAGATCTGTGAGCAGATCGAGCAGCAGAAGGAGATGAGGACTCAAGTCACTTATCTCCTTATAGTCCTGTAGCTGTGTTCTGACCGTGTTCACTCAACACACAGCACCTGTGGCTAAAGTGTGTATAGCACAGAAGTAGAATATATCCACTGTCACAGACAGTTCCCACTGGCAGAGCTATCATAGCTAGAGGCAGAGCCTGAATCAGTGATGCCAAATAGACAAAGAGAAAGGGCTGGTGCTCAACATCCCAAGCACCTGAAGTGCAGTTACTGGAGAAATGCCAAGTCTCTTTCCAGTGGTTGCTATAAGGACATAAGATAAAGACGTTGTTCCTAAGGTTGGGTCTGAGGGATGCTGATAGTGAAATATAACTGCCACAGAATTAGTTGGCACATGTTCCGCAATAATCATATAATCTAGGTACTAAGTCTGTCCTGAGAACCCTATTATGCCTTTGAAGTAGATTTAATTACAATTTCAATCATTAATTAATTACCAAATTAATTCATGTGTGTGTTCATGTCTGTGTGTGTCCCGCGCCCACTTCTCGCCCGCAAGAAAAGACGCGACACATGTAGGATCCTTCTGCAGCAATGCTTTAATGCTCCATGAGGGAGAGCATTTAGCTTACGGAAATGGAGAGAGAGAGCACGAGGTAGGAAGCCCAACCTTTATACAGACCAAAGGCCTCTGCCTTGGACGTGTCACCTTTCTATAGGCTGCAGCTCATTATCCCACATGACGCCACGGGAGAGGCGGAGAGACCAATCTCGCGAGAGTACCAAACGCATGCGCTCTTTACTGACTTAGGCGGGTTGGCCAGCACTGGATATTGGCGCCACCTTGAGGAGCTGGGGCCAGCGGCTCCCAACACCCCACCCTTTTTTATTTTCTAAGCAATGAGAGAATCCTATAAGAGGGTGGAGGCAGTGGTTATCCCCCAGAAAACATTGTGGACTTGCGTGGGCGTCATCTCTAATCCCTCGACAGATTGAGATGCCCCCAGCCTGTCCTCTGCCTTTTGTTGGGAAGGGAATTAAGGTAGACACCCTTATGCAGGACAACATACCTCCCAGGACATAGCTATGTCCTGTGCGATGCCCTTGGCTCAACATTCCTCTCAGGAAAGAGGCCGAACACTCTACTCAGTGCAATAGACAGGACTGTCTTAGGTGTGCAGGAGCTGTTCAAGCCAAAACATCCCTATTGCTTTAGTATAGGTAGCCATACATCTACCGAGGCTCCTGAGTCTAGAGCCATTAAGGCTTGAGCCAAAATTGTTTTGTCTCTCGGACTTTGGATTCTGAGCCTGCAAACCATCTAGAGAAGAATGACCAGTCCTCCACAAAAGGCTAGGCCAAACATACCCACCCCCACCCATTCCTTGGAGTAGGGGAAGGCTGAGGAAATCCACGTAGAGAACTCTCTGGTCAGCGACAGGTCTAGCCGAGTGGAATTGACCTGGACGATTGCCACCTGCAGGTCACGAAGGGTCTGCTCAAATTCAGACGACCAATTCTGTAATAAAAATTGAGAAAGGCTTCTCGAAAGATTAGCTGTCTTTGTAAAATTTTTATATTGAATAGAGGTTATGCATAAGCCACCAAGTTTTTGCTCACATTCTAACTGTGCCATTTATTGAGGCGGACAAATCATAAACTGCCTGGGCAGTCTACACTGTTTCTGAAAGTGTAAGAGCTGAGGCAGTCACCGAGGCCTTTATGGCAGCTGTGGCAACAATCCCTACAATAACAGCAGAGATTCCAAAATCTCTTTTTTGTCTAAATAGCTGTAAGCTATTGGGGGTCTTTACTGATATGGGCACAAATCGTGGCATGTGGGCCACTACTGCAAAGAAATAAAGCTGAGCATCTCAGCATAAGGCATAAAAGCAATTATCAAATTTGCATCTCAATTTATCTATAATTTCTGAAGCATTGTTAACAATTTAAATAAATGGTGGCCAAATTGGGAGGAAATGAAAATATTTTAGGCGTGGCCCAACCTATACTCCTGGATTGGCAACTGTTACATGGTAAAATTGAATCTTTATCTGGCCTGCCTGAGCAAAAGGGAGCCAATTTTGGTTTTATCAAACTCTGTTTCTTTTGTCAGGCTGCCGAGAAATTTTTTAGTAATATATATGAACTATTTTCCACTAAAACATAAACTTCCCTTTTAACCCCAAACTTCTATTTTCTTTAAAGCTAGGCCTAAATCTTTATCAGTGGTATTATACATCACTAGCATTGGCAGAGGGAAGGTGGACATTATCCCCCACCACTGTTCTCCCCGGGTGTGATATGTTAGTAACATCCAACGCGTCAACTGGAGAAGGCGAGGGCTCTTCCTCTTGCAATATTTTCTTGGTGAGGCGCTCTGGGACCCAAACCGGATTTTTTTCATCCTGTGGAAAAACATAGACAGCTCCCCGGGATCTTATTAAAATAGGATCCGGGTCTTTCCATTTATTTTCCAAAATATCTTTCCATTAAAAAAAATTATAGGGATGAATCTACAATAAGAGGCCTGCCTGCCATAATACAGCAGTAGGCAATATTCTTTTTTTTAAAAACACATAGGGAAAAATGGCTTATCATAATCAATCCGAGCTAATTGGACCTTCATTATAATCATGTGCCAATCTTTTGGCAAGGCAGAGAGCATGGCGAGTCCCCGCTGTACAGGCCCAAAAAGATGCATCTGCACATTAATAGCTCTTAAGTCGTGTAACAGACGCCATCTTACGGATTTCTTTTTAATCACAAAAAAACCCAGGCCTTGTCTTTGTTTAGGAATCTTGGGCGTGGTTTGTCCTTGCCGCAACTGCCCCAGGCCCTGTCTTTCCTCATACCCCGAGGAGCCAAACTTTAAATTTAAATTTTCAAGTTCCCGTACAGGGTACAAAGTGGGGGGACCAGGCTTTAGTTTCTGGTTCCCCAGCTCCCCCATATTCTTTATTTTATCGGGGGTCCTTTTTCCTTATTGAGTAGTTTCTGGTTTCTTATCTCCCCCATATTTTTTATTGTACCGGGGGGTCCTTTTCCCTTATCGAGTATTGTTACTTTATGGCGCGCCCCTAACCTCACATGGTGCTCGGTTTCTGACATGCTGTCCTGAACTTTTTCCATCACGTCTCGCCCTTTAGCTATCAGATCTTTACAGGCCTTATCTTCTACAAAGTTCTTTAGGGTACGCTGTGCCATCTTAATATCACGCTGCTTAAGCAAGGAGTCTAGTGCTGTTACGATAGACTGGGAGGATCCCATGAACCGGTGGAAGCAAAAGGCAACCATGAAAAAAATCAACAGCACTGCCAAGACAAGCATCAAGGCCTCAAAAAAACCAAAGTCCAGTTCAGACATACCTCTCCGAGCAACCTACCTGCAGTTCTGAATCCACCTCGTCTCCGAGGGCTCTCCGACGGTGCAAATGGTGTTCAGTTCCCGGGTTTCGGCACCAGTTGTCCCGCGCCCACTTCTCGCCCGCAAGAAAAGACGCGACACATGTAGGATCCTTCTGCAGCAATGCTTTAATGCTCCATGAGGGAGAGCATTTAGCTTACAGAAATGGAGAGAGAGAGCACGAGGTAGGAAGCCCAACCTTTATACAGACCAAAGGCTTCTGCCTTGGACGTGTCACCTTTCTATAGGCTGCAGCTCATTATCCCACATGACGCCACGGGAGAGGCGGAGAGACCAATCTCGCGAGAGTACCAAACGCATGCGCTCTTTACTGACTCAGGCGGGTTGGCCAGCACTGGATATTGGCGCCACCTTGAGGAGCTGGGGCCAGCGGCACCCAACATGTGTGTGTTAGAGAGAGAGAGAGAGAGAGAGAGAGAGAGAGAGAGAGAGAGAGAGAGAGAGAGAGAGACAGACAGACAGAGAGAGAGAGACAGAGAGAGAGAGAGAGAGAGAGAGAGAGAGAGAGAGAGAGAGAGAGAGAGAGAGAGAGAAAGAGAGAGAGAAAAGAGAGAGAACTCATGTACACATGTGGAGGAGGAGAACTCTCAGTCAATTCTCTCCTTCTACCTTTCAATGGGTCCCAATGATTGAACTCAGGTCAGCAGGCTTGCATCATAGGCTGCATCTCATCAACCCACAAACTCCATTTGAAAACTGAGAGTGTAGGCAGATGGTCATGGTACAGGCTTTTAATATCAGCATTCTGGAGGCAGAGACAGTCAAGTATCTGTGTTCAAGGCTAGCCTGGAGTACAGAGTGAGTTTCATGTATGGACACCCTGTTTCAAAAAACAAAAAAATAAAAACCAGGTAAAGAAACAGATAAAGAAATAAGCAAAGAAAGAGAAGAAGAAGAAAGCAAGTGAGCGAGAGAGTGAGAGAGACAGAGAGGGAAAGAAAGAAAAAAGAAAGAAGGGTAGAAAGAGGAAAGAAAATGTCTAACTGATGTGTTCCACAGGCCAACATGATTCAGACAATTCTTCAGCTGAGACTTGTCTTTCCTCGGTGTGTCAGGATGACAATCAAGTTTAGTAACTTCAGGAGCTGAAGAGATGGCTCAGCACTTAAAAACACTTTCTGCTCTTCCTAGGGTTCAATTCTCTGCACGCACACAGTGCCTATTGAATAGTGTTTTGGGCCCAATGTCCTCTAGCCTCTTGGCTTGGCCACCTGTCATTTACCCTCTATATTAACATCCAAGCAACAACACCTTCTTACATCTTTCCTGGATAAAAGCCATGTAGGACTGAATTCAGTTGGCTGTCTCTATGCACCAGATGCCCCTACCATTCAGGGGGACTTTGAACAGCCACTACCTGCTTCTACCGGTCACTCCCACTCACAGGAGGCTCCTCCTGCACCAGGTACTCACAAGGCCAGACCTTGGGGAGGGCTAGGTCTAAGCTTTGTGGTATGAGTGGCAGTGGGTGGTAAGGAGCCTAGATGGCTGCTCACTAAAGGAAAAGAGGCAGAGAACTGCAACACCTTAACCCATCCAGTGATTCATTTTATTCCTAAATCTGGCTGACAAGGGAACCAGAGGGGAATCTGGCTGACATGTGGGGTCCTGTGATATAGAAAGGTAGAGAAGATGAGTTCTGTTTTGTTTGTTGCAATTGATAGGCTGCTGTGCACTTTACAGGGACAATCATACTGTGGCTTTTCTTTAGGCACAGAGATTATACCATGACCCCAGGAGGCAATCCCGTCTTCAGGTCATTTATTGTCAGCCTGGTTTGGTTTCCCATATCCTGCTTCCTTGAATGAGCTACAGCAGAAGTGCTTTGCGTCCCATGATTATAGGGCCCAGATGTTGCCTTTACTGCCAACTCGACACTGTATGTTTCTCTCATCTCTCTCCTCCTGCCTCCTGTCCTCTTTATCTTTCTCCTCCACCCCTTCCTCCCCCTGCCTTCCCTGCCTCACCTCTCCTCTCTCCTTCCTCAGTCTGTCTCCACTTCCCCCATGATCCCATGTGTCTCACATGGGATCCAGTTGTGTTCGGTAGACAGAACATACAATCACCAACATTGAGCTTTTTCTATAGATGCTTTATATCAGAGTGCACAGTGTGTAGTGAACACAACCAGGCAGGCAGGCACAGTGTCTCAGTAACTGGGATGACAAGTCTAACTTTCTGTCTTTAATATTTTTTTTCATATATACCACTGCTCATCCTCCCAGTCCCTCCCAGTCCTCCCTCAACCTCTTCCACCCCATACCCTCATCCATTCCTTAAGGAGGGCAAGGAGTCCCAAGGTGGGTCAGCTCAGTCTGGCATATCCAGTTGAGGAAGGTATGGTTCCCTCATCCCAGTATTAAGGCTGCATTAGGTGATCCTCTGTAGGGAATGGGCTCCAGGATGCCAGTTCATGCACCAGGAACAAAGTCTGATATTCTGTGTGTCTTCTCCTCATTATCCTGATCCCTTTGCCCATACACACTCTCTTCTCTCTCTCTCTTAAACTGGAGCAGGAGCCCAACCTGGTGCTCTGATATTTATCCTGGCTTCTGCCTCTATGCATTGCAGGATGAAGCTTCTACAATGACACATAGGGTGGTCATTCATTTGATTACAGGGGAAGTCCTGTGTAGGCTCCCCTCCACTTTTGGTTGGAGTCCTAGCCAGGGACATCTTGTGAGTTCTTGGAAGTTTCCTTAGCACCTGGGTTTTTTCCAATCCCACAGTGGCTCCCTCTATCAAGACATCTATGTCTTTTTTCTCCCTCTTTGTTGCTCCTCTCACTCAACCACTTCCTTCTCTCATGATTTGTTCCCAGCTCTCCTTGGTCACTACCCATTATGATCTCAGTTTACTCAGGAAATCGTCTCTATTTCCTCTTCCAGGGGATCCCTGGAAGTCTCTTTTAAGTTCCTTCTGTTCCCAAGCTGCTCAGCAATTGTGGTTTGCAGCCTGGATAGTCTTTCTTTTTGTCTAAGATCCACTTATGTCTATCTTTCTGGGCTTGTGTTATCTCATTCAGGGCAATACTCTCCAAATTTGTGCTTTTAACTGAAAATGTCAGGTTGTTATATTTTACTGCTGAGTAGTACTCCATTGTGTAGATGTACCAGTTTATTAATCCATTCTTTAGCTGAGGGGCATTTAGGTTGTTTTCAGATTCTGGCTATTACGAGTAATCCTGCTATGAACATAGTTGAGCTAATATTTTTAGAGTGAGATTATGCATCCTTTGAATATATGCCCAAGAGTGGTATTGCTGGATCATTGGGAGATTGGCTCTCATTTTTCTGAGAAACAGCATACTGCTTTCCAAAGTGGTTATACAAGATTACACTCCCACCAACAATAGGAGAGTGTTCCCTTGCTCTGCATCCTCTTCATATAGGCTGTCACCTGTGTTTTTGATCTTAGTCATTCTGACAGGTGTGAGATGGTATCTCAAAGTTTTTTTGATTTGCATTTCTCTGATGGCTAAAGATGTTGAGCAATTCTTTAAGTGTCTTTCAACCACGTGTGATTCTTCTGTTCAGATTTCCCTTTTAAGCTCTGAACCCCATTTTTAAATTGGATTATTTGAGGTTTTTGGCCACTAGTTTCTTGAGTTCTCTCTATATTTTAGAGATTAGTCCTCTGTCAGATGTAGAGTTGGTGAAGATTTCTTCTCATTTTGTAGGCTGTCGTTTTGTCTTATTGACTGTGTCTTTTACCTTACAGAAGCCTCTCAGTTTCAGGAGGTCCTGTTCATTCATTGTTTTCTCTAGTGTCTGTGCTAGTGATATTAGATTTAGAAAGTGGTCATCTGTGCCACTTCATTGAAGGGCATTTCCCATTTTCTTATCTATGAAGTTCAGTGTAGCCGGATTAATGTTGAGGTCTTTGATTCACATGGATTTGAGTTTTGTGGAGGGTGATAATGTGGATCTATTTGCATTCTTCTACATAATACCATCCCGTTATGCCAACACAATTTGTTGAAGATGTCTAACAGACTTTCTTAGGGTTCAGATCTTTGTACTTCTTTTTCTAGGGAACTTTGGAGAAGCAGATGGCAGCCTTGCAGTCACAGTTGCAAATGTGGTCCTAACAGAGGTTGTTTTTCTCTGAAGAGAAACAAGAAAGGAAGTTGAGTGGCACCATGATCCTTCTCCCTAAGATTTTATACAAATAAACCGATGGCCCTCCATTGGTTGAGAGACAGAGCACACAAAAGTACACGGTGTGCCCATATTGCTGGAACACACATAATAAAAAATTGTTTGTTGAGCCAAAGAGATGGCATAGTTGTAGCAAAACCATTGCTGTATAAACATGAAGGCCTGACTTAGGATGCCTGGAGCCCAAGTGAAGCAAAATATGGTTGGGGCATCTGTAACTCTATTGAGACATGGAAAGCATAAATCCTTTTGACTTGTTGATCCTAGAATATGTTAGTCAGGCTGTGAGTCCTGTTTAGTAAGAGACCCAGCCACTAAGTACATGGCAGAGAGACTAAAAAGACCAGATACCAACTTATTCCTATCCATAAAAATACACAATCGTGGATATTTAATCCTATAACAAGGAAAACTACAAATATAATCTACCATTTATAAAATTATATGATTTAAAATAATCATCCTGCCTCTACCTCCCAAGTGCTGGGATTGCAGGAATGTACCACCACCTTTAATTTATGGGATCTGGAGGTGGAACCCAGGGCTCTGTGCATGCTAGGCAATCACTCTAGCACTGAACTCTATTCCCTGCTCTCTGATTCCTGACCTGTATATGGGAATGATAAATCTTTCTCTGCATAGGTGTTTAGTTTAGTATCTGTCTTATAGCCAACGGTGCACCTCTTAGATCTTTGGTCGCTATGGGATCAGTCTAACTTAGCAGCTAATAGGAGAGGCTCTGGGCAGGCAAGAGGGATCAGGGAATAATGGCACTTGCTGCCAATTGTGAACATGATTCCATCCTCTGGATTCACGTGGTCAAAGGGAGAACACAGTTCGGCACTTTGTCCTCAGACCTTTCCACCCGTGTTGTGTCTCAGACCTGCCTCCCACAGTAGTAAGTAAAATTTTGAAATGCTTTTAAAAAGAGTCTTTGGAATGATGTAGATATATTTTCCAAAAACAAAACTTATCATTCTAAGCTGCCTGACCATGGGTAAGTGTCATAGCTTTCCTTATATTTCTTCCTTTTCTGTGACCTTATCTATATTTTAATATTTATCTGATTAGGCTGTTGTGAGGTCATAAGGGACTCAGGAAATGACCTCTAATTGGTGAATTCTTTGTTCTTTCTATGTTCCTTCTAAATTGAGCCAGGGACAAGAAGAAGCCAGAGGTCCCAGAGGGTGAACCTACCACTGCAGATGATCTCATTTCCAGGGCAGTGGTGTGAGTAGGAGCTGCTGTAGGGGGTTGTTTATGAGAAATTGTCAGATTCTTGACCTGAGCATAGTAGTTCTAGTGAGTCTGGCCCCACCTTGAGAGAATTAGGAACATCTGAGGGAAGAGAATGGACCCAAAGGACGTCAGTTCTCTCCTGCAGTCTTTCTCAAACATGTCAGTATGACTTAACCACAGTTTCAGAAGAAATTGTCTCTAAACTTGAGTCTATGATTTCTCTTACTATGTATTTATTTAAAGCAACCTGTGTAGAATGTGTTCGGTACTAGCCTTTACTTCTAGATCTTGGGAAGCAGAGGCAAATGGTTTCTGAGTTTTAGATCAGGCAGGGATACATAAGCAAGACCCTGTTTTCAAAAATTTGATTTTACTAAACAAACGTGCAGGATTATTTGAAATGATCTATCTTGGATGTCAGTTCATGCACCAGGAATATACTCTGGTCCTACTGCAACAGACTCCACAAACTACCCACTCTGTTTGACTGTCATCTACATTCAGAGGAGTTAGTTCCTTTCCACAAGAGTTCCTCAGCTGTCATTTCTGAGTTCAGCCTCCAATAGCTCTGGTCAGCCTTGTTGCTGGGATGAGGGACTTGGACCTACCTCAACTAGATATGCCAGACAGAACTGACTCATCTTGGATTTCCTCATCCTCCTTGTGGAAAGGGTGGGAGGACGGGGTGTGGGAGGCAGAGTGAGGACTGGGAGAAGGGAAGGGAGGGCAAGCAGTTCTAGATATGAAAAAAAGCTTTAAAAATAAACAACAACAGAACAATCCAACCCTGTTGTTGGTCAGAAAGAAGTGCGTCTCCCTGGCTCACATATATCGGCTATTCTGAGATCAGACCCACATATTCCTAATGTTAACACTGCTAGGTGTTCTCTGCCACATCATATTAGCCTGTGCCTGGGGTCATAACTTAATTACATGTGTGAGTTTCAGTTCCGTTTTGAACAACGGTTATCTGACTTGTAGCTTCCTCTGTACCCACTACTGAATAAGTCTAGAGTTTGATTATAGGCAAACTCACCCCTAATAAATGGCAGGCTTCCCCTCTCCTTAGCTATATGTTGTAGAATCATTCCAGAATTCTTTATGCAGCACTTTTGGCAACTGGGAAAGTTTTAGAACTAAACCTGAAAGCTAAATGTAGGATACTTAAAAATTATATTTTAGGTCAGTATTTATTTTTTCACTAAATATAGATCATGCAAGGAAATTGAAATTAAAAATCCTTTTATCAAAAGACTATGTGTAAATTTAGATTTAGAGGAAAAAGAGACTGTTCAGCATGGAGGCTGGGTCTTAGTGGATTTCTCTGATGAAAATGTGATGTATTCCCTTAAACGCCTCTCATGAAATTACATTTTCTGTACCTTTCTCAAGTTGAGCACTTTAGAGACCAGTTGTTTTATTTGGACCTATCATGGTTAATATGTTGTTGATTGTTTATTGTACTAACTCCTAAACATCCTCCTATTGTTCACATGGCATTTTGAGTTACAAATGATGTGTTCTTAATGATCAAAAAATTATATATCCTGAATTTGTGATGACTGCTTAAAGTCAAAGCTGACACTTTGATTGTGGCTGTGACAGTTGGCTGTGCCCTAGTCTAGTGCCCAAGGCCTTGCCCAGTATTTTTATCTCACGCTTCCTGCTTTTAGTGCCCATCAGATCCAGGGTCTTCTTGGACTGATTTCTTCATGACAAGAGAGGAAAAGACATGCTGAGGGTGGTGATGCACGTCATGGATGTCAGCCCTCAGGAAGCATAGGCTAAAAGGGTTCTGAGTTCAAGTTCTGTATGATCTCAAAAGAAAATTCCAGGACAACTAGGGCTACATGCAGAACCTATTATCTGGAACAAACAAACAGAAATAACTAATAAACACAAAAGAAAAAGATATTATTTGTATCTCATGAGACACTATGATGGTGTCCTGTCCCCACCCCATCTCAGACACTCCAGTCTCCCCTCAGATGTATCACTGAGCAATCTAGGCTTCCACTGGGCTTTTTCATCTGACAAATGCACAGCAGCAGCTATAGAATTTGCATTATGGGAAGGGATATATCCAAGAGATGCTGCACTTGAGCACATTGATGATCTGACAAACAGCTTGAGGGCTGATGCTGTGTAGTAGCACCTGCTGCAAGAAAGCACAGCACCCTCCATCAGTCCTACTCAGTTTTTACCAGTCTGATGGCTGCCTGATAGAGTCTCCTAGACTTCTACCAGCTGCTTCATTAGGAGCCATTGAATATAAGTGTGTGTGTGTTTTTTCTTGTCCAAATAGATGTTTAAACCAACCATGCACTTGTGAACACTCATAAATATCATAGCACACATGTTGAGGTCACATGGAGTTGTCTGTCTCCCTCCACTGTGTAGATCTAGGATATTAAAGTCAGTTCCCCAGGCCTGAGCAGGAAGGTGTCCACCTATTTAGACAGAGAGCTGTAATCCAGATTAGCCTCTGACTCTGTAGCAACCCTTTGTGTCCTCAGCCTCCACAGTGGTAGGATCACATGAACACCACTGTGCTGTGCTGGGCTGACTCCCAGGACCAAGTTCTATGAAGATTGCCTTTTACCTTGTTAGGCTTCCCATTGTCATTGTCAGGGCAGACAGAGGCCACACTATGTCCTGCTGAGAACACTCTCTAGTCAGCAGACAGGGATCAACTGACCTCCCAGTTCAACTCAACAATTCAACCATCTCTTGAGTTTGAGTGCTGCCCCACCCTACTGATCCTGGGTGAAACTCTCCCCTGGGATAGCAGTAGGATTCTCCTCAGTTGTGGCTATGACCTGGATCCAGAGAAGCAGCCAACACATGCTTATTGTTTTACACTGGAAGAATTACTGAATCTGTTGTGTGGCCACACACAGCTAACATACAAGACCAATAGTCAGATAATGTTACAAAAAAAGAGTGCTTGTCCCCTGAGGAGTAAGTAAGGCAGGATTCAGTCACCATGGGATACTTGGTAGCCAACAAAATGGAGAAGCCAGGTACGTAGAACATATAGTTTGTAATCACAGGCTGAACTGACTCACCATCCGGATTCCTTGCTGTCCTTGGGAAATGGATAGGGGGTGGGAGGGAGGCATAGGGAGGGACTGTGAAGGACTGGGAGGAGGGAAGAGAGGGGGAGCAGTGGTAGATATGGAAAAAACCTTTTAAATAAGAAATGGAAAAAAATGATCACAGGTTTAAAAAAACAAAAAGAAAAGACATGTTTTGTTTTGTATGTTGCAAAAACATTAGGCTTCTGTGTACTTTAGTGAGGCAATTGTCCCATGGTGTGTGTTTAGACTCAATGAAGACTGGAAGGACCAGCATGTAATTTTCCCTTCAGGCATTTACTGTCAATGCAGTCTGGTTTCCTGTATCCTGCTTCCTTAAATGAGATCTCAGCAGAAGTTGGTTGAGTCCAGTATCTTAGGGCCAAGGTCTTCCTTTAGTGCCCAGGGGACACTGCCTCTTTCTCTCTTTCTCTCATCTCCTACCTGTCTGTCTTCCCTCTCCTTCCCTGTTTATCCTCCCCTCCATTCCTGTTCCTATCACTGCCTCATGTCTCCCCTCCCCTCCCCCTCCTGTTTCTGCTGACCTTGCCCCAGTGTACCTCTGGTTGAGTTCTTCATTTGTTCTTGCTGTATTTAGAGATGGAGTTTCTCTGTGTGACAGCCCTGTCTGTCCTGGAACTGACTTTTTCTACTAAGTTTGTCTTAAGTTCAAGGGATCTGCCTTCCTCTGTCCCTGCATCCCAGAGTGCTGGGAGGAAAGGCATGGCCAGGCTTATGACCCACTTTTAATGTGCTTCCCTGATGGTGATCTCTTTCCAATTAACCTTCAACTTCTAGGGGTTGACAACAATATTCATTGAGGATCTAGTTAAGTTTGATATATAGACAATACAATCACCAAAGCTGAGTCCTTTAAATAGATGCTCTATCTACATCTTCATCTTCATCTACATCTACATCTTCACTACAGCATGTAGTGAAGACAACCAGGCAGGCAGGGATGGTGTATCAGTAACTGAGGTGATAAATCTAACAGGCAATGCCTTTGTACTTCTTGTTGGATAGAGGCTTGTAGAAGCAGATGGTGGCCTGACAGTCACAGTGCAGATGAGGTTCTCACAGGGGTTGTTTTTTTCTGGAGAGAAGAAGAAAGAAATTTGTGCAGCATCCACAACCCTGCTCCCTATGATTTGTAACAGAAAGATACTGTGTCCCTCTCATCAGTGCAAACTCAGGGTTGAGAGACAGAGCACACCAAGGGACACTGGCCTTCTCCAATTGCTGGACCACACTTACAACAAAAGCACTGGTTGTTGCGGGGTGGAGAGATATCATGGTTGGTTAAGTGGTTGCCATATAAACATGAGGGTCTGAACAATGATGCCCAGAACTCATCTGAAAAGCAAGATATGGTTGTGGCTTGGGTATCACACATTTTCAAAACCTGTTGGTGAGTCAGGCCAGCTAAAGGTGAGTGTCATGTTTAATGTGAGACCCAGCTTCTCAAGACATGTAGACGGTGACTGATGAAGACATGGGTGACAATGTATTCCTACACATAAAAAGTAAACAAGCACATGTTTAATCCTAAAACAAGAATACTATAAATATCAACTACCACTTATAAAATTATATGATTAAAGACAATCCAGCCTCTACTTCCCAAGTGTTGAGATTACAGGTGAGCACCACCACACTCAATTTATGGTTTCTGTATGTGAAATACAGGACTCTGTGCATGCTAGGCAAGCACTCTAGCAACTGAGCTCTATTTCCAGCCCTCCGATCCCAACCTGTGTATAGGAACGAGAAATCTCATGCTGTATAGGTGTTTAGTGCAGTATCTGGCTCATTGCCAATGATGCATATCTCAGTTTTCCAGTCACTGTGGGATCAGTTTAACATAGCAGCCAATAGGAGATGCTCTGGGCAGGCAAGAGGGCTCAGGAAATAAGGGTCTTTCTGCCATTTCTGAACTCAATACCATCTCCAGAACCTACTTGCTTAAAAGAGAATTACTCTTGAAGGTTGTCTTCAGAACTCCTCAGGTGTGTTGTACCATAGGCATGTCTCACCAAGAAATGCATGAAACCCTTCATGTCTCACCAATAAATGCACGAAGCTCTTAAATGTGTTTAATAGAGACTTTATCATGATGTAGATCTGTGTTCATGATCCAAATCGTATCACTTCTAAGCTGAGTGATCTTGGGACATGGTTCATCCTTCCTCTTCTTCCTTCCACACCAGTGACACTTATATTTTAATATTTACCTGAGAAGTCTGTTGTGGGTTTAAATGATACCAAGGACATGACCTCTAAATGATGCCTGTCCTTGTTACTTCCAAATCCACCCAGGGCCAAGCCAAATCCCGAGGTCCAGGAGGGTAAACCTACCACTCTAGATGATCTCACTTCCAGAGCAGGAGTACGAAGAGGAGCTGGTGTAGGGGACATCTATTAAGAATTTACATATTTTCAGGTGTGTGTCCTTAGCATAGCAATTATCAAGTGTCTGGCAACATCTGGAGAGAGGAAGGAACAGCTGATGGAGGACTAGGGACCCAGAGGTGGTCAGTTCTCACCTGCAGTCTTTCCCAAACACTTCAGGATGATTTAAACATGGTGTTCATGGAGAAATAGCCCTGAAAATTGAGAATCTGTGATTTCTATTAAGCATATACCTGTTAAAAGCATCTTCTGAGGCGACAGTTATATCCATCATTAATCTCAGCACTCAAGAGGCAGAGGCAGATGGATGTCTGAGTTCAAGGTCTACCTGGTCTCCAGTGAGTTCCATGAACCTAGGGCTACACAGAATTCCTGTCTGGAAGCAAACAAACAAAACCAAAAATAATGAAGAAGAAATTAAACATATGAAGTCTGGAGGACTTAAATGTCTTCTGTTCATGACTCATGAGATGCTCTGCCTGTGCCATATCCCCACCCAAACTCAGACACTCTAGTCTCAAACCAGTTTGATCACTCACTTGTTTAACTCATCCACCTGTGTGTCTGAGCATTCCCAGCCACAGAAGCAAACATAGCTCTTGTAATCTGACCAGGGATGTCTCCCAGGGATGGTGCCCTTCATCATATTTTCAAAAATCCACAAAGCCCGAGGGCTGATGCTGTTTGTAGTAGCTTCTGCTGCAAGAACACACAGCAAACTCTATCAGTCCCACATGTTATCACCAGGGGTCTGAATTCTGCCTGATATCTTCCTCTTTGATGCCTAGCAGCTGCTATATTGGGTGAGCAGTCAATAGAGGTAAATAGATGTGTGTGTGTGTGTGTGTGTGTGTGTGTGTGTGTATGTGTGTGTGGTGTGTTTTCTGACACATGGGCTCATAATCACAAAGTTGGTAACATTCATAAATATCATACTGCACTCAAGAAAGTCAGAGGACAACTTTAAGAAGCTGGTTTTCTCCTCACACTATTGTAGGTCTTGGAAACTAAATTCAAGTCACTGAGCATGAGTAGGAAAGGGTATACCTATTTCACACAGGGAATTTCCCTATTAAAGAGGCTAGTCACCGACTTTGTAGCAACCCTCTGGCCTCTGCCTTCAGAGTGAAAGAATTATAAATAAAAAGTACTGTACATGGTGATAGACTCCCCAGGATTAAGTTCCTTAGATACTGTCTATTGCCTTGCTTGCCTTCTCATTTCTCACTATCTGGACAGACAGCTGCCACACTGTGAGCTGCCCTGTGGCCCCCTTTTGAGTTACTGAGAGCACTCTCCAGTCAGCAGCCAGGGATAAACTGATGTCTTAGTTAAATACCTCAACAACCCAATCATCTCTTGAGTTTGTAAGCTACCCCACTCCTACTCAAGCCTAGCTAAAACCATAGCCTCAGCCAGCAATGGGATTCCTAACAATTCTAGGTGAGACCTTGAGCCAGAGAAGAATCCACACATGCTTATTGTTTTACACTGGTAGAATTAGAAGGAATCTGTTGTAGGTCACATACAGCTCACATGTAAGGCTACTGTACAGATGATTATGTGTAACTCCAGCATTTACACAATGACTGTTCACCAAATTAGGAGTAGGAAAATAAGCTTGTATCTAAAAAGCCAACTCAACACAAGGGATAAATCCTGGTCTCATTACCAGGAGCCTCACTGACTGTCCAAATCACACAACTATTGTCCACATTCAGAAGACCTAACAGAATATATTAGCATCAAGGTCTCCATACTGCTTGTTGTACTGTGCCTTGGAGATGCAGATGGTAATCAGGTGGTCACAGTTGCAGATGGAGTCCTCATAGGCATTGTTTTTATTTGGAGAGAAACAAGGAAGGAGGTTGAGTGGAACTTGAGACCCTGCTCCCTATGATTTGTAACCAAAAGAAATTAGTGGCCTTCCCATAGGTTCAGGCTCAGGGTTGAGAGTCAGAGCATTAAAAAGTCTTTCTGGCTTTTCTCATATTCTCATATTCTTGACTCCTTTGGTCATATAATCTCTCTTCCCTTACAGAATCTCCTCAGTTTCACGAGTTCCCATTTGTTAATTGATGCTGTCAGAGTCTGTGCTACTGGTGTTATATTTATGAAGTGGTCTCCTGTGGTAATGTGCTGGAGGGTATTTCTCACTTTGTTTTCTATCAGGTTCAGTGTAACTGGGCTTATGTTGAGGTCTTTGATCCACTTGGGTTTTAGTTTTGTACCGGGTGATAGGTTTGGATTTATTTGCATTCTTCTACATGCCAGTTGTGCCAGAACTATTTGTTGGAGATGCTCTCTTTTTTCCTTTGTACATTTTTGGCCTTTTTGTCAAAACCAGATGTTCATAGATATGTGGATTAATATCAGGGTCATTGATTTGTATCCATTGAGTCAGACGTTTATTTCTGTGCTATTACCAAGCTGTTTTTATTACTGCAACCCGAAAGTAGAACTTGAATTTAGGGATGGTGATGCCTCCAAAGTTCTATTAATGAACAAGTTTGCTTTTCCAATCCTGGATTTTTTGATGTTCCATATGAAGTTGAGTATTTTTTTGAGGTCTGTGAATAATTGTGTAGGAATTTTTATGGGGATTGCACTGAGTCGGTAGATTACTTTTGGTAAGACTGCCATTTTTACTATGTTACTTTTACCTATCTAAGAGTATGAGAGATCTTTCTGGTTTTGATATCTTTTTAAATTTCTTTCTTCAATGACTTAAATTTCTTGTCATACAGGTCTGTCACCTTTTTTGTTGGAGCTACCCCCAAGATACTTAATGCTATTTGCACCTGTTGTAAAAGGTGATGTTTCTTGATTTCTCACAACAATCCTGTTCAATAATAGTGCCTCCTTTTCCCCACTTCTCACCTCTTTTCTGGATAAAAACCATATAATGAGTGAGTTGAGTTGGTTTCTTCACTCTCAAGATCTTTCAACCCTTGTAGCAGCTGGAGACAGGAACTACCAGCTTCTACCAGTCACTGTGCCTGTTGCTCACCAGGCCTGGCTTTGGGAAAGGTGAGGCCTGAGCTTTGACACATCAGTTAGAAGGCAGTAGGGGCAGAAAGGACTGGGCAGCTGATCACTGAAGGGAAAGAGACACTGAGAACAACTTAGCTTTAAACTGGCCAGTGAGACATTTTATTCCTCAATCTGATTGATAAGGAACAAGAGATTAACTTGACTTAATCTGTGAGTTCAGGAGGTAGAGAGAAGTGGATGAGAAGATGTGTTCTTTTTTGTTTGTTGTAAAAAGATAAGTTGCTGTGGACTTTAGCCAGACATTTATTTACCCTGTGGTGTGTGTTTAGACACTGTGAAGTCTTGAAGGCCACAAGGATGTGATCCTGACTTCAGGGCATTTCCTGTCAGTCCCTTTGGTTTCCTTGAAAGAGCACACAGCAGAACGTCTTTGTGTCCATCATTTTTAGGGCCAAGATGAATCCTTTAGTGCCCACGTGACACTGCATCTTCTCTCTATCTCCCTTCCTGCCTCTTTCTTTTCCTTCACTCCCCATCGCTCTCTCCCTCCCTATCCCTGCCTCCCCTCTCCCTCTCCTCTCTCTTGTCTGTTCTTCCAACTGTCTATGTTTTTATGTATCTCAGACTGGCTTCTTTTTATTTTTTAGTTATTGAGACACGTTTTATGTTTTGTTTTGTTTTGTTTAGTTGTGTTTGTGTGTGTGTGTGTGTGTGTGTGTGTGTGTGTGTGTGTGTGTGTGTGTGTGTGTAGATGTTAGCTACTCTGGAACTTGCTTTATATACCAGGAAGCCTTGAACTCAAGAGATTTACCTGCTTCTGCTTCTGTCTCCCAGAATTCTGGGATGAAAGACATGGCCAGGTTTGTCACCCACTCATCAAGTGGTGATATCCCTTGACATTCCATAATGGTCGTTTCCATTAACCTTCAGCTTCCAAGGCCAGACAGATGGATGTTCTCTGAGAATCTACTTATGTTTCATAGACAGAGAATATAATCACCACAGCCCAGCTCTCTCATTAGGTGCTTTATTTTAGGGTAGAATGTGTAGGGTACACAACCAGGCAGGCAGAGAAGGTGTCGCAGTAACCTAGGTGACAAGTCTAATAGTGATCACCTTTGTACTGCTTGTCCTAGGGAGCCTTAGAGAAGCAGATGGATGGTTGGCGATCACAGTTGCAGATGGCTTTCTTACAGAGGCTATTGTTGTCTGGAGAGAAACAGCAGAGGAAGTTGAGGGAGCCCATGACCATGCTCTCTATGATCTGTAGCCAAAAAACCCAGTGTACCTCCCATTGGTGCAGACTCAAATTTGAGAAAGTACACTAATAATAATAAAAAATCATTTGTTGTGGGTCTGGGGAGATGGCATAGTTGGTAAAGTGGTTGCCGGAGAAGTTTGATGGCCTGATCTATGATGCCCAGAGCTCATGTAAATATCAGTTTGTGGCTGGGGTATCTTAACTCTATTGAGAAATAGGGAGCACAATTCTTAAAACTTGTTAGTCAGACATGCTAAAGGTATATTACAAGTTCAGTGAGATACTCAGCTTCTAAAGACATGGTAGAGAGTGACTGAACAAACACAGGGTGACCTTATAAAAATAAGTAAAAATATGTAAAAATGAAGTATGACCTATACAGCATTTTACTGCACCCCAGAAGAGGGCACCAGATCTCATTATGGATGGTTGTGAGCCACCATGCACTTGTCAGGAATTGAACTTAAGAACCCTGGAAAAGGTGACAGTGTTTTTAACCTTCTAGCCATCACTCCAGCCCCCAAGAGATTCGATGAGCAAAGGGGTTATGATCACGATGTGGAGACCCACAAAGGTGACGAGGAGAGCTATTAGGATCTCCCTGACTCTGAACTGACTGCTGGGAGACCTCCATGGCACTAAACAAGGCTCTCTGAATGTGCAAGACAGTCAAGTGAAGAGGGCTTCTGGCAGCAGGATTAGAATCTCTTCCTAGTGCATGACCGGCCTTCTGAGAGCCCATTCTCTGTAGAGGAACACCTTGTTCAGCATTTATACTGGGGAGAGGTTCTTGGTCCTACTCAACTGGAGATGCTACAGTGCATTGACTCACCTCAGGAATCCTTACCCTCTCAGAGGAATGGATGAAGGGGTAGGGGAGCCGGGGCGTGACAGAGAGTTGGGAAGGAAGGGGAATAGTGGTGGGTATGTTTAAAAAGTTTTAAACAAATGAATCAGTTAACAAGCATATTTAATCCTGAAACTTAAAAGCTACAAATATCAACTACCACTTATTAAATTATATGATTTAAGATAATTTTCCTCCTTCCACCTCCCAAGTGCTGGAATACAGGTGAGCACCATCACACTCAGTTCACGGGATCTGGTGGTGGAACCCAGGGCTCTGTGCATGCTAGGCAAGCACTCTATCAACTGAGCTCTATTCCCAGCCCTATGATCCTCACCAGTGTATGGAAATGACAAGTCTCACCCCACATAGGTGTTTAGTCCAGTATCTGGCTCATAGGCAATGCTACAGCTGTCAGTTGTTCAGTCACTGTGGGATCAGTCTAACATAGCAGCCAGTAGGAGAGGCTCTGGGCAGGCAAGAGGGCTCAGGAAGTAAAGGCACTTGCTGCCAAGTGTGAACCTGACTCTAGTCCCAATTTATAGTATTTGAGGAGAGAACAAGGCTCCTTCTGGTTGTTCTCAGACATAGATCCACACCAGTGTTGTTGAACAGGCTTGCCTCCCATGCAAAAACATAAAATCTTTAAATGTGTTTAAAGTGATGTAGATCTGTGTTCCAGGACCAAATGCCACAACTTCTAAGCTGGGTGACCTTGGGCAGTGGCTCAACTTTCCTCATGTTCCTTCCTCATGAGTGACCTCATCTATATTTTAGTATCTACCTGATAAGGTCATTATGTCAAACAAGACCAAGGGAATGATCTCTAAATGGTGACTGTTATAGTTAATTGTGTGTGTGTCTCTTTCACACCTGACCATTGAATAACAGAACCCCGAGTCCTGGAGGGCAAACCTGCCACAGCAGGGACCTCATTCCCAGAGCAGGAGTATGAGAAGGAGCTGGTTTAGGGGTTTTCTGAGGGTACAAGACATTTTTTTGTAAAAAGGCCTGAATGTAGCACTTCTTTTGAGCCAAACATCACCTGGAGAGAGGAAGGAACAGCTGTAGAGCACTATAGACCCACAGGAGGTCACTTCTCACCTTCAGTCTCTCTCAAGCATGTCAGGTTGACCAAATCATGATGTTCCAGAAGAAAGTTTCTCATGCTTGAGAATCTCTGCTTTCTATTAGCACATGTTATTGAAAGCAGCTTGTGCCTGGCTGTTCCTATCTTAAAACCCAGGACTTTGGAGACAGTGGTGGCTGGATCTCTGAGGTCAAGATAAGCTACAATTAATTAGTGAGACCCTGTTTGTAATAAGTGAATTTTAAAAACAAAGCTTCAAAAATATGGAAATTATATACTCTGAAATTTCAATGATGTTTTAAAGCCGAGGCTGACATTGAGTGTGGCAGTGATGGTTGGCTGTGCTCTAGTCTGGAGCTGGACTTCTGGATTGCCCAGTATTTCAAAGTTACACATTCTGTTTACAGGGACCCTTAGGTAGAGTGCCCTTGTGAAGATATTTCCTTATATAATAAAGATAAAATGCATGCTGGAGTGGTGATGCAGGCCTCTCATCTAAGCAGTTTTTAAGGCAGAGGCTATGATTTCAAGGTCAGCATGGTTTCCAGAGAGAGTTTCAGGACAACTAGGGCTACACAGAGAACCCCTCTCTGTTTTCAAACAATAAAGAAAAAATGAAAAAATAAACAAAACAAAATGTATGATCCTTGGTGAATATCCATGTCTCCTATTCATGCAAATGAATGAATGCTTGTGCCCTGTCCCTACCCAATCCAGACACTCCAGTCTCCCCCAGATGGATCACTCACCTCCCAAAGTAGTCATCATCAGAGTATACGTTGATTTCATCGCAAAAGAGTTAATTGTTGGTATACTTCAAAGGATCCATCTCAGAGATGGTGCACTGGACCATATTATGGAACTGCTTATGCTTAGGGCTGTCGTTTTTGAGAGTGCCACCTGCTGCAAGAACCCAGATCACACTCCATCAATCTCACTTGGCTTTCCCAGGGCTCTGATGCCTACCTGCTAGCTTCCTCCATGACTCCTACGTGCTGCTAGATTGAGATAGCAGTGAATACTGTATGTAAGTGTGTGAGTGTGTGTGTGTGTGTGTGTGTGTGTGTGTGTGTGTGTGTGTGTGTGATTTGGTCTTTGCTTCCTCACACACAGGTTCTAGAGCACACACTTGGGAGGACTCATAAAATTTGTGGTACACATGAGGAGGTCAGAAGACAGCTTGGGGAGTTGGTTTTCTCCCTATGTTATGTAGGTTTTGGAGACCAAAGTCAAGCCTCCAGGCTAAGCAGGAAGGTGTCTAGCCTCATCCTCCTGAGTTAGGGTTATAAATGAACACCACTGTACTGTGATGGGCTGACTTCCAGGATTAAGTTTTACAGAGATTGCCTTTTCTTTGCTTGCCTTCTCATTTCTCACTGTCAGGACAGACAACTGCTAAGCTGTGAGCTGCCTGTGCTGTGGTCCCCTGTTGAGGAGCTGAGAACACTCTCCAGTCAGCAGCCAGAGACAAACTGACCTCTTAGCTCAACAATCCAACAACCCAACCATCTCTTGAACACTAAAGCTTCTCCATCTCTGCTCAAGCCTAGGTAAAACTCTATCCTTGTCCAGCAGTGGATTCATCACTGTTCTAGGTGAGACCTTGAGCCAGAGAAGCATCCTCGGATGCTTATTGATTTACACTGTGGAATTAGGAGGAATCTGTTGTATGGCGATGAAGAGCTCACATACAAGTCTAATGTCAGATCATCACCATGTGACTTCAGCATTAGAAACAACAAACTTTGTCAGCTGAGTAGGTTAAAAAAACTTTGCTTGATTCAATCTGCATTAGGATACTTGGTAGCCATTAAAATGCAGGAGAAGCCAGGTGCATTGGAACATGCACTGTATAATCCCAGCACTCTGTAGCAGAGCCTGAGGGCTATGTCAGTTTAAAATAATCTTGGTTTATAGACTGCATTCGGGAACAGCCATGGGTACATCAAGAAACTTTGAAATCCAAAGTAAAAATAAAGTAAATGCAGACACAAGCCTTGCATGAATGTGATCTTAACATTGGGGTGTTGAGCTAAGTCTAGGCTGCATGTTGAGTTGGAGAACATCTTCAGCTGTATTATATGATCATATCAATTATAATAACTGTGATAAAAATGGAGATATAGATTTGCAGTCAAGAGCACTAGCTGAGCTTGGTTAGAACCCAGGATCAGTTCTAGCACCTACATGGCATCTCCCAACTGTCTAGGACACCAGTACTGGGGGTTAGACCCCTCTTCTTGCCTCAGAAGGCACTGCTCACACACAGTTTACATACACACATGCAGGCAAAAGGATTATGCATATGAAATAAAAGACTATTTTACAAAAAGGTTAAAAATAAAATTGCTAGCATAGCCTAAAGCCAAGGAGCAACATGTAAGGAACACAGGTGATCCACAGGCCATGTGCAGACAGATTAATAGAAATGCGTTGATTTAAGGTATAAGAGCTAGCTAACAATGTGTCTGAGCCATAGGCCAAACAGCATGAAGTTAATATAAGTGTCTGAGTCATTTATGGGGGCCTGAACAGCAGAGACGGGTGGCTATAGGTTTTGCGAGGCAGGTCTGTGGGTCTGGGCCTCTGGCCACCTGGGACCAAGAAACCACCACTACTACAGATGGCACCAAATGTGGGGCAAATATCCACTTAATGCCTGAGAAAGTTTAAAAAGGGTTTTAACAGAAACTGAGAAAATGCAGCTTCTAAATTGTGTATATGAAGCAGGTTAATGTACAAAGAAAGTGTGGCCTGTGGGTCACGTTTAAAACTGGTGGCAGGCAGTGTAAGCTGCAATCAGGTGGGTTCCTGAGATCTCACAAAAGACTCAGTAGCATGTGATTGATTTTAGATTTCTGTTTATTTTGAAGAAAAAGGAAACAAAGACGGCTTCTTAGTAGCAGCATTTTCTCGGGTGTGCTGTTTGCTGGCCACGAACAGAGACGCGGTCCCTTTAAGAGAACTTACTGATTCAGCCTTATCTGCAAAAACTATGCAGCTCTTTAAGAGAGTGTATTTTAAAAGCTCTTCTGGTTGAAAGATGGTTAAGGATTCACAGTAAAACAGATTCAGATGGAAAAAATCTGTAAATGGGTTACAATGTGTGTAAAAGGTATATAGTCTTCAGAGAGAAAAGAGAGAAGGTAGAGAAAGTCTTTAAAAAGAGAAATAGAGTAGAGTAATAAAAATATAATAAGCCACGTAAAGATGGATAGTATACACAAAATCTAGATTTTGGTTATTATTGTGTTTTCTTTTATTTTTTTAAAACCGTTAGTGAGCTCACTGCAGAAAGACAATGGATTGCAAATGTGAAGGCTACTAAGTTAAACAAGAATATATATTTTAAAGGTATTTTGATTTTTAAATTTGTGTCTAAGGATTTATTGCTTTAGAAGAGTTCTGCTTTTGTTTCCACAAAAGATGAGAACCTGTGGATTGCTTCCAGGCAAATATGGTTTCATCAACCAAGACCCCCTAAAAAAACCTCTGATGGAAAGAGATGGCCATATCAGCTTTAGGGCTGCAGACTATGATCCAGTCTTAAGAACCCATGAGATTTTCAACACCCCTTAATCAGCAGGAAGTAGTAATGGATAACTACACACAAATTCCCCAAATATTGTTTCTAAATGTTTGTTTTCATTATAAATGGTTAATGGTCATAGTTAATCTCTTTCTAAGAAGAAAAAGGGGATATGGTACATGAATGATTTTTTTTAAGATTAGATTATTGAATTTACTTAGATCAGGAAATTAGCTGTTAATCTCAAAATGATTTACATGAATAGATTTTGGTTTATTGATACGAATTTAACTTCAATTCTCTTATGCTGTATGTATTTTTCTACTCTTGTTTAAGATATGATGTTTATGTAACTGATTTAAAATTGTAATGTATAATTAAAAATGCATTTTAGTTAGAATATTAGGTATACAAGATATAATTTAATTAGATAGGTAATCTTCAAACACTTCTAAGACCTACAGAATATGGCATTTAAAATATTTTAAGAACTTAGACTTTTCTAGACAGTGAGACAGATTTTGTTCTGGCAACACCAATCTTCTTCAAGAGAAAAATGGACATCGAAGAAATTCCATATGGAGTCTATATGTGGCAATGGTTAGCCACTGGGTAAGAACCTGTTCTTATATTGACTCCTTGACAGTATGCTGTTTAAACTGGACATGCTGTTTCCATAAAAAGATGACCTCTGAACTTTGGCAGAAGAAGCTGAGACGGTCCCTGCTTTACAGAGAAAACTGTCAGGCATTCTTCAGGACTTGAGGAGAAGCAACTGATGAACTGTACCAGAATGGGCAGAGCAGATTCCCTGCTTCACTGAAATGAAAAGAGACTCTGGGCCTGTAGGCTGAAGATGGATGCCCCAACTTTATAAAGGAACTTTGGGTGACTGTCCAGGCAGATAGGTGGTCATCTCTGTCCTTTCTAGATTTTAGAAGTCGCTTGCACTTCTGGTTTACTTGGGTAAATATACCCTTCTGTGGTCTTTGATGTAGTTGAAGATTAGATAGTTATAGGTACAGTTTTTCTTAGTCATTTGAAAGGTATATTGGATATGAGACTTTAGATTCATAAAGATAAGGTAGATGATAAGAGTATTTTCTTTAATATTGCTAAATACAAATAGACTAGATATTGTAACTGTAATTCTTGCTTGATATCTATTTTGATATATGTAATTTATGTGTAGTAATGGTGGTTTTTTTGGTCCCAGGTGGCCAGAAGCCCAGACCCACAGACCTGCCTCGCCAGACCTATAGCCACCCGTCTCTGCTGTTCAGGCCCCCAGAAATGACTCAGACGCTTATATTAACTTCATGCTGTTTGCTTATGGCTCAGGCATATTGTTAGCTAGCTCTAACAATGTAATTTTGCTATGTTAAAATTAAAACCTTCCTTCATGTTAAACAGAAAGGGGAAGTGATGTGGGAATGCCTTTCTGTATGCTGTGAATATCAATCTTTAAATAAAAGAGCTGTTTTGGGCTATGGCAGGCACCAAAGAAGAAGTAGGAGGAGAAATAAGAGTTTAGGTAGGAGAAGCAGGGTGGAGTCAGGCAGATGAAGCAAGCTACCCAAGGAGCAACATGTAAGGAACATAGGTGAGCCATGGGTCATATGGCAGACAGATTAATAGAAATGGGTTGATTTAAGATGTAAGAGTTACCTAACAATGTGCCTGAGCCATAGTCCAAACAGCATAAAGTTAATATAAGCATCTGAGTCATTTATGGGGGCCTGAACAGCAGAGATGGGAGACTATAGGTTTTGTGAGGCAGGTCTGTGGGTCTGGGCCTCTGGCCACCTTGGACCAAAAACCCACCATTACTACACTCCTGTTGAGTGAGAGTTTTATGATTCACTGGCATGTAGAGGTCACATGGTAAACTCAACATGGAATTGGCAGAACATGTGTAAAGAGGGGAAGCCCATAGGTGTGGCTATGTAAATCTGTGCCCACCCACTCTCTTAGAAGGAGCTGCCCACCATGTGAAACACTCTCTCACTTTCCTCTCCTTCTCTCTCTCCCCCTCCACCTTTCTCTCTCAGCATCTCCCATGAATAAACTCTGGTGTGACGTCTGGCAGTGTGTGCATCTATCTCTCACATGCAAAACTACCAGAGAGATGCAGCCTCTAAGGAAATGGTAGAGAGTGACTGAAAAGATACCAGATGCCAACTTATTCCTATACATAAAAACACACTAACATAGATATTTAATCTTAAATCCAGGAAAACTACAAAACCAACTAACCACTTAGGAAAATCTATGATTTAATATAATCCTTCTGCCTCTAACGCTCAAGTGCTGGGATCGCAGGTGAGCACCACTGTGCCTAATTTATGGGATGTAGAGGTGGAACCCAGGGCTCTGTGCATACTAGGCAAGCACTCTAGAAACTGGTTTATATTCTCAGCACTCAGATCCTCACCTATTAAATGGGAATGATAAATCTTGCCCTGCATAGGTGTTTAGTCTAGTATCTGGCTCATAGCCAATGCTACAGTTCTCAGTTATTCACTCACTGTGGGATCAGTCTAACATAGCAGCCAAAAGGAGAGGCTCTGGGCAAGCAGGAGGGCTCAGGATGTCAAGGCACTTGCTGCCAAGTGTGAATTTGAGTTCCTTCACCAGGATTCACATGGTCTCCTGTAAGATGTCCTCAGAGATCCACAACTGTGCTTTTGCACATGCATGCCTCCCAGAGAAAGAAATAAAGAAGCGAAGGAGTCTGTAGAATGATGTAGATGTTTGTTTCAGAATCATATGCCATTACTTTTAAGCTGGTTGAACTTGAGCAAGTGATCCAACCTTTCCCAACCTTCCTCATTTGACCTCATCTATATTTAATGTCTACCTGTTAGGGCTGTTATGAGGTCAGAGGAGACCAAGGAAGTAACCTCTAAATGGTGACTGTCTTTTTTACTTCTGTGTCCCTTCCAAACCCACTGAGGGTCAAGAAGAAGCCAGAAATCCCAGAGGGCAAACATACCACTGCAGGTGACCTAATTCCCAGAACAGGAGAGTGAGTGGCAGGTGGTTTATCTGTTGTTTATGAACCCACAGCACACTCCATCAATCCCACATGGCTTTACCAGGGCTCTGATGCCTGCCTGCTACCTTCCTCCTTGACTCCTACCTGTGGCTGGATTGAGACAGCAGTGTATAGTGTGTGTGTGTGTGTGTGTGTGTGTGTGTGTGTGTGTGTGTGTGTGTGTGTGTGTGTGTGTGTGTGTGTGTGTGAGATTTGGTCTTTGCTTCCTCACACACAGGTTCTAGAGCACACACTTGGGAGGACTCATAAAATTTGTGGTACACATGAGGAGGTCAGAAGACAGCTTGGGGAGTTGGTTTTCTCCCTATGCTATGTAGGTTTTGGAGACCAAAGTCAAGCCTCCAGGCTAAGCAGGAAGGTGTCTAGCCTCATCCTCCTGAGTTAGGGTTATAAATGAATACCACTGTACTGTGATGGCTGACTCCCATCACAGGATTAAGTTCTACAGAGATTGCCTTTTACCTTCCTTGCCTTCTCATTTCTCACTGTCAGGACAGACAGCTACTACACTGTGATTTACCTGAGCTGTGGTCCCCTGTTGAGGAGCTGAGAACTTTCTCCAGTTCGCAGCCATGGATGAACTGAACTCTTAGCTCATTAATCCAATAATCTAACCATCTCTTGAATACTGAAGCTGCCTCTGCTCAAGACCAGGTGAAACTCTACCCTTAACCAGCAGTGGATTCATCACTGTTCCAGCTGAGACCTTGAAGAAGAGAAGCATCTACATATGTTTATTGATTTACACTATAGAATTAGGAGGACTGTTGTATGGCCACAGCTCATATACAGGGATAATGTCAGATTGTCATGTGTGACTTCAGCATAGCCTTTGTCAGATGAGTAGGTAAAACTTGATTCAGTCTCCAGTGGGATACTTGGTAGCTATTAAAATGCAGGTGAAGCCAGGTACAGTAGAACACACTGTGTAATCCCAGAATTCTGTAGGCAGCACCAGAAAGATATGTCAGTTCAAAGCCAGCCTGGTCTATTGAGTGAGTTCCTGAACAGTCTTGGCTACTTCAAGAAACCCTGTCTTTTGAAACCAGAAATAAAAATAAAAATAAATGCAGACACTAGCCTTGCATGAATGTAATTGCAGCCATTGGGATTGTGAGATAAGTCTAGTTTATGACGTTGAGTGTGGGAACATCCTCAGCTGCATTATAAGATTATATATATAATAATAACACTAACAATGATAAGAGATGAAAAGATATGTTTGCAGTCCTGAGCATTTGCTGAGCTTGGTTGGCACCCAGGTTCAGTTCCAATACTTACATGGCAGGTACAAACTGTCTACGACCCAGTTTGGGACAATGAGACCCCTCTTCTGTCCTCTGTAGGCACTGCTCATAAACAGTTCACATACAAAGATGCAGGCAAAGGGCTCATGCACATAAAATAAAAGTCTATATTTTATAATAAAAAGATAAAAAAATTCAAATTTCCAGGGAAGCTTAGGGCCAGGGAAATTGTTGCCATGGCAATATGGCAGAGTCAGAAGGGGCTTCTTTTCTCTGGTTGGTGAATGTAGCTGACCCAGACCTAAAGCTAATGGTTCCAGCTGTGGTGGACAGGGGGTGATCACAGAATCCTAACTCCAGAGTCTATTAGACTCCAATAAGAACCCCAAACCCAAGCTTCACTGGTGACCACTGGGGGCTGTGCATTGACAATAAGAGATATGGGGAGCCTCTCAGAGGGACAACGGTACTACCTGTGAGCAAAGCGATCAGCAGAAGGAGTCTCATCTCAAGTGAGGAAGGGACTCAAGTGACTTCTCTCTTTATAGTCCTCTGCTCTGATAGTGTCCAGTCAGCACAAGGGACCTGTGACTGCTGTGGGTGTAACACGGAATTAGCATATATCCATCCTCACAACAGTTTAGACCTACAGAGATACTGTGGATGGTGACAGGGCCTCAACCAGTGTTGTGACAGAAGGAAAAGAGAAAGGGCTATCTCAGCACCCTATTATCTTAAGTGCAATTACTTTAAAGTTCTTGGTTCTCACCCATGGATGTTGAAGTCATGAGAAGGTATAGACATTGGTCCTGGGGTTGCTCTGTGGGATGCTGATAGTGACATGTGGTCAGGAGTAGCCATTGGTGGTACATGCATGAGGATGAGAGAGGAGATGGAAAGGCAGAGGATGGGACAACTGTTCACTAAAGGAAAGAGAGACTGAGAACCACTCAGCCATAAACCCACCAATGAGACATCTTATTCCTGTATATCATTGATAAGGAACCCAGAGACTAACCAGGCTTTATCTGTGGGGTCAGGAGATATAGACAGGCAGAGAAGACAATGTGTTCTCTCTTGTTTGCTGCTGTGTACTTAGTGGGACAATCATCCTCTGGTGTGTGTTTAGGGAAACTTTATTCCAAGGCCAACAGGATGTAATCCTTATTCAGGTCACTCACTATATTACTGTTTGGTTTCCTACATCCCAGTTCCTAGAACGAGTTTACATGGGAAGTTCTTTGAATCCAGTGTTTCTTTAGTGCTCACATGACCCTGCTTCCTTCTCTTTCTCCTACCTGTTCATCTTCTCTTTCCTGCTCTCCCCATCTATACTCTTCTTTCCTGTTCTTATGTCTGTCTGATCTCTCCCTTGTTCAATTTTCTGTTTTCCCAACTTCCCTATGAATATCAGACTGAGGGATTTTCCTCACCCTCCTCCCCCCTCTCCTTCCTCCTCCTCCTTCTTAAGACAAGATTCTTTGTGTAATAGTTCTAGCTGACCTAGAACTTGCTTTTTAAACCAGGCTTGCCTTGAACTCGAGAGATCTGCTTTCCTCTTCCTCTGCTTCTACTTCTGTTTCTTCGTCTGCCTCTGCATCTCAGAGTGTTGGAATGAAAAGCCTGGCATGCTCACCAACCACTCACTCTTCAAAAGGTTCCCCCAATGGCAATGTCTTTTCCATTAACCCTCAGTTTTCAGGGCTTGATGGAATGTTGTTCTCTGGGAATCTATTTATGTTCTGTAGACAGAGAACACAATCACCCAAGCGGAGCTCCTTCTATAGCTTCTTTATCTGAGGGCACAGTGTGTACTGAAGACAACCAGACAGGTAGGGATGATGTCCCAGTGACTGAAGTGACCAAACTAACCTCTTGGTGTTAAAGTCTTTGTACTGCTTGTTGTATGGAGCCTTGTAGAAGCAGATGGCTGCCTTGTGGTCACCATTGTAGATGGAGTCCTCACAGAGCTTGTTTTTATCTGAAGAGAAACAAGAAAGGAAGTTGAGTGGAGCCTATGACCCTGCTCCCTATGTTTTGTAGATAAATAAATCGGTGGACCTCCCATTGGTATAGACTCCTGGTTGAGATACAAAGCACATGAAAGCACATCATGTTGGGAAATTTCTTGGAACAACACTTGTCATAAAAAACTCACTAGTTGTGGGGCTGGGGAGATGGCACAGTTGGTAAAGCGACTGACAGTCAAGCATGAAGGCCTGACCTAGGATGCCCAGAGCCCATGTATAAAGCAAGGTGTGGTTGGAGCATCCTTAACTCTATTCAGGATTAGTAGGTTGGACCATTAAAACTTGTTGCTCAGTGAAGCAGGTTAAAGGTGAGTGTCATGTTTAGTGAGAGACTCAGTCTCTAAGGACAGGGTAGAGGGTGACTGAGGAAGTCATTAGTGATAACGTATTCCTACACATAAAAATAAACAAACATAGATATTTAATCCTCAAACCTAGAAAACTATATATATCAACTATCACTAATTAAATTATACGGTTTAAGAAAATCCTTTTCCCTCTACCTCCTAAGTGCAGGAATTGCAGGCATGCCACACAATGCTTAATTCATGGTATCTGGAGTTGGAGCCCAGGGCTCTAGCAACTGGGCTCTGTTCTCAGCCCTCTGATCCTCATCTGGTGTGGGAATGGTCAGTTTTGCCTGGCATAGGTCTTCAGTCCAGTATCTGTCTTATAGCCAATGATGTAGCTCTCAGTTGTTCAGTCACTGTGGGGTCAGTCAACTTAGCAGCTAATAGGAGAGGCTCTGGGCAGGAAAGAGGGCTCAGGGAATAATAAGGGCACTTCCTGTCAATTCAACCTGATTGGCATCACATGATTGTTTTCATATTATTTTTAAGATGTGTTACATTTGTTTTGCTGTGGAGCATTTATTTAATGGTGCAAAGATGTGTTGCATTCTTTGATGTTACATTTGTTGAACTCTGTGAAGCTGTGTTACTGTGACTTTCTATTATACCTGATGGTCTTAAGAAAGTGATGACTGGCCAATAGCAAGGGAGAAGAAGAGATAGGAGAGACCGGCAGGCAGAGAGAGCAAAAAAGGAGAAATCTGGGAGAACTGGAATGGAGGAGAAGAACAAGGAAGGAGGATTCCAGTGTCCATCCACGGAGTAAGGGGAAAGTTAGACACACAGACCAGGGTCCAGCCACCTAGCCGTACTGCTAGCCACGGAGTAAGGGGAAAGTAAGATACACAGACCAGGGTCCAGCTACCTAGCCGTACTGCCAGCCATGGACTAAGGGAAAATTAAGATACACAGAAGTAAGAAAATGTAAAAACCAAAGTCATAAATAGTTCAGAAAAGCTGGCAAGAAACAAGCTGAGCTAAGGCTGGACATTATAATTAAGAATAAAGCTCTAAGACCAGATAAACAATATAAATAGACCTATAACCCTTATGGAAATAAAAGCAAGTCATTAAAAGTCTCTCAACTGAAAAGAACTCCCAGGGCCAGATAGTTGCAAGTACAGAAGTCAACAGGAATGCCAAAAAAGAGCTAATACAAATACCCTTACATTGTTTTACACAATATAAACAGAAGGAATACTGCCAAACTTTTTTTTAATGAGGCTACAGTTGCCCTGATTCCCAAACCACACAATGACACAACCAAAAAAGAGAAATTCAGACTAATCTCTCAAATGAACATGGATGGAAAAATACTCAACAAAGTACTAGGAAACCAAATACAAGAAAGAAGACATTAAAAATTGTCCACCACTCAAGTAGACTTTGTAACAGAGATGCAGGGATGGTTCAACATACAAAATTCTGTCAGTGTTATCCACCATATAAATAAAATGAAGGAAATGCCAAGACAATCATATCATTAGATGCTAAAAAAAACCTTTGACAAGATCCAACACCCTTCATGGTAAATGTCTTGTGAATATCAGGGATTCTAGGAACATATCTAAGCATAGTAAAAACAATTTATAGCAAGCCGATAGCCAAAATCAAATTAAATAGAGAGAAACTCAAATTAATCTCACTAAAAACAGGGACAAGACAAGACTATCTACTGTCCATATGTATTAATACAGTACTCCAAGTTTTCTCTAGAGCAATAAGACAACAAAAGGAGATCCAGGGTATACAAGTTGGAAAGGAGGTAGTCAAACTTTTGCTATTTAAAGATGATGTGATAGATAAATACGTGACCACAAAAATACTACCAGGGAACCCTACAGCTGATAAACACCTTAGGGGATGTTTCAGGATACAAGATTATCTGAAAAAAATCAATAGTCGTTCTATAAACAATTAATCAACAGGCCGAAAAAGAAACTATGGGAGCATCACTCTCTACAACAGCTACAGGTAACATAAAATATTTTGAGGTAACTCTAACCAAATAATTGAAATATCTGTTTGATGAGAACTTGACATTTCTATAATTTGTTAGATCCCCCATGATCCAGCAATAGCACTATTGGGCCAAAGAATGCACATTCTTAACCTCAAGGCTATTAGTTCAACTATGTTTATAGCACCGTTATTCCTCATAGCCAGAACCTAGAAACATCCTAGATGCCCCTCAGCTGAAGAGTGTATTAACAAACTGTGGTACATCTATGCAATGATGTACTACTCAGCAGTTAAAAAAAAATGATATCCTGGAATTTGCAGGTAAATGGACAGATTTGGAGAGCATAATCCCGAGTGAAGTAACAGACACCCAGAAAGATAAGCATGGTATATACTCACTCATAAGTGGGTTTTAGACAAAAAACAAAGAATATTCCGGCTGCAAAGTATAACCGCTGAACAGCTTGGGAGCAGAAGGAACTTAAGAGAGACATCCAGGGATCCCCATGGGAAGATAAAAACAAAGATCTTCTGAGTAAATTGGGATCATAATGGGTAGTAACCAAGGACAGGTGGGAGCAAATCATGAGAGAAGGAGATGGTTGAGTGAGAGGAGCAACAAAGGAGGAAAGAAGAGATGAATATCTTTAAAGAGGGAACCACTGTAGGGTTAGAAAGAAACTGGGTGCTAAGGAACCTCCAGAAGCCACAGGGTGGCCCTTGGCTAGTACTTCAAGCAATACTAGAGAGGGTACCTAAACAGAACTTCCCCTACAATCAAATGAATGAGCACCTTAAGTGTCATTATAGAGCCTTCATCCTACATTATAGATCCTTCCACTTTCCAGAGTTGGAATCAGAGACCCATAGCTAAGCACCAGGTCAAGTTCCTAGTCCAGCTGAAGGGAGAGAAAGTGGAGAGTGTATATGAGCAAAGGGATTGGGATAGTGAGGAGGAGACACACATAGGTGGATGACTAGGTCTATTGGAAGCTCACTGAACCAGAAAAAACCCACTGAAGAACCTTCAGGAAAGGAACTAAACCCTCCAAAGGTAGAGGACTGTCAAATGGTGTGGGCATTTTGTGGAGCCTCTTGGAGAAGGATCAGATTATGTTCCTGTGCATGAACTGGCATCCTGGAGCCCATTCCCTACAGAGGAACACCTAGGCTAGCCTTAATACTGGGATGAGGGAATAGAACAAGCCTCAAGTGAATATTCCAGACTGAACTGACCCAACATGGGACTCATTGAAGAAACTGACCAATTGTGGGCAGACAGTGAACGTTGGCTAAGACCTTACAGCAATTTTTGGGAGAAATTAACCAGATATACCTAAAGCAAAATAACTCAATATATAAAGAAAACTAACTGGATTCTTTGTCATTTTGTATGGGATACACCAATTTCTGGAGTCCATACATTTTATATTGGCCCAAATAAGTCTGAAAAGGCAGGTTAAAAATTAGAAAATGTAAGTAAAGTGGCTTAAGCTCTTATAACTCTCTTCAAATGTCAGAATTATATGCTATTATGTTGATATTAATGGATTTTACAGAACTTCTTAACCTAGTCGTTGACTCTCAGTATGCAGAAAGAGTTGTTTTACACATTGAAATGCTGACTTTATTCCTGATGAGTCAGAACTAACTTCATTATTTATTGTTATAAGAAATAATCAAAATAAAAAATCATTCCTTTTTAAATTACACAATCTAATCCCATAAGAGTATGCCAGTTCCCTTAGCACAAGGCAATGATGAAATTGATAAAATACTAATAGAAAATATACTAGAGAATTTCATAAAAAACATCATGTCAATAGCAAAGATTAAAAAAAAAATTCTCCATCACTTGGAAACAAACCAAAGAAATTGTAAAAAGATATTCCACGCGTTTCTTCTACTATCAATCTCTATTAGGGTAGGAAGTAATCCTCAAGATATACATAGAAATGAAATTTGGAAAATGAATGTGTTTCATTTTATAGAATTTGGAAAATAAAAATACATGCATCATACAATAGATAGGTTTTCAGGATTTCCATTGTCAACTGCTTTGAGTTCAGAAAAGGCTGATTCTCTAATCACACATTTGCTTGAAGTTATGGCCATCATGGGAATACCTATAGAAATTAAGACTGACAATGCTCCAGCATATGTCTCTAGTAAAATGAAACATATTTTTGCTTCTTATAATATAAAGCATATTACAGGTATACTAAATAATCCTACAGGGAAAGCTGTCATGGAGAGATTAAATCAAACTGAAGGATATGCTAAATAAGCAGAAAGAAATACCAACTACCAGAAATAGACTACATAATGCTTTATTAATTTTGAATTGACTCAATCTAATGATAAAGGAACAACAGTTGCTGGAAGGCATTGGACTATAGAAAAATCAATTGAGCTGAACCAGCCTGTCTGCTTCAAAGATGTGTTGACCTCAGAATGGAAGCCAGGATATGTGTATATTGGGGAAGGAGCTTTGCATTTGTTTTTGAGGGTGAAAAAAAGCTATGGATATCATCCCAATTAATAAAGACTCAACCTGAACTGGAGAAACTTCTTGATAAAGAGAAACAATGTCTCACCCAAAAATTTGACAACTCTTTAATTTTTCAGAAAAATTCACCAAACAAGGATTGGGGAAGTATTTTACTTTTGCCTTTACAGAAAACTAGAGATACTCATATTCAAGAAGGCAAAAGACCTTGGACATCCAGATGTCTAAAACAGAAGGGAAAGCTATCTAGAAAGAATTTACAAGCAAAGAGATATCAGGCTAGTTGGTACCAATATAATGTACAGAGTAAAATCTCACTCCTTAACATCTATATCTCTTTTTTTTTTTTATAAGAGAAGTCGAAGTTCCAGTTCAATTATAAATTAAAGCTGGCTTTGGAGTTGGAGTGTGGCTCTCTCCTTCTCTAAATCCTAGCATGCTTGTTAAAGGAAAATACAATATCTGTGTATTGTTATCAGAGGGAACACCTGATATAGAAGAGAACAATTGGAGTTAAGGGACTATTCTATTGCTACTGATATTATTAGATATAAATTTTATATCAGAATGTGTTAGAATAATATATACTAACATTTTATTGTGATGTTAATGATCATATAGAGTAATAATAATAAAAATAAAGGCTTTTATCTAGCTTCCTGTACATTGTTATGCGTTTGAGTCTCTCATCATTTTTCTGTGGTGAACCAGGACAATGCCTAATTGTGACCTTTGAAGATGAGGCTCCACAACAATGATTTCATATGAATTATGACAATGCCACTAGGCTGGCAAACGTCAAACAAAGATTTGATTTGGACTACACTGCTCAGGATAATTTCAATGATTTTGACAACTGGTCTGGAAACAGCAGGGTGCAGAGCTGGACATGCTTATAAACATTGCTTTGCCGCCCTCAACAGGACACAGTCGGTAACTTCCATTTGTTTGAAGGGAAGGGAAGGATGCTTAGGATCTGAAAAGAAATAGAGAGGTTAATTCCAATGGAGGGGAAGAAATGGTTGGAAACATCAGTCTCCCCACTAAAATACCAGAGTGGAGCAGGGGTGGCACATACCTTTATTCCCAGCACTCTGCAGGCAGAAGCAGGCTGATCAGAAGTCAACCAGGTCTACAAAGAAACTCTCACAAAACAATAAATGTACCCAAGGCCAGTAACATGGCTCTGTGGGTAAAGATGCTTGCTGCTGACCCTGAGGACATGTGTTCAGTCCCCACAAGCCACATGGTAGAAGGCAAGCACTGACTTCTGTATATTGTTCTCTGGCCTGGACATAACATGCAATGATATCCATGTGTTCACACTCATACACATACATACAAAAATAAATAAAATTGTAAAGATGTTAAAGTTATACAAGCAGCCAGGTTGTATTATTGACTTTAATCCAGAACTGAGTGGAGGCAGAGCCAAGGGGATCTCTGTGATATGAGTTTAGCCTGATCTACAGAGCATGTTCCAGGACAACACAGAGACATCCTGTCTCACAGAAATGGATGTGAATACAATCAACACATAATATGCCGAGCCAGGTGTTGGTGGTACATGCCTTTGCCTAGGATTCAAAGGCAGAGGCAAGTGGATCTCTGTGAATGGGAGGTCAGCCTGGTCTACAAAGCAAGTTCTTGAAAGCCAAGGCTACACACACAAACAACACCCCCACTCCCATCTTCAAAAACCCAAAACCCAAACAAATCAAAAACAGTAAGTTAAAAATGTGTCTTAATATATTATGCTAAGTAGCTCAAACTCTATACTAGCTGTATGTGGAAATGTGTACCTGAAATGCAAGTACAGATAGATGAGTCAGAAGGACCTTAAGTTTTTTTTCTTCATTTTGTTATTATTACTTTATTTAAAAAATGTCTTTTTATCCATGTATCCCCTATTCTCCCTCCATTTCCTGCTCCCAATCCCTCCCAGTCAGCTTTCAGCCTGCTGCCTCCCCATCCACCCTTGCCCTCTCCCCCAAAAGGGCAAGAAGTCCCAGGGCAGGTCAGCTCAGTTTGGCACTTCTACTCCAGGCAACTCCGATGTGCTCACCTCAAAGTCAAGACTGGATTAGGTGTTCCTCTGCAGGAAATGGGCTTTAAGGTGCCAGCCCATGCACAGGAACACAGTCTGACCCACCCCTGGAGGTTCCACATGCTGTCTCTGCCAATGGACAGTTGCCTACCCTTGGAGGGCTTAACTCCTTTTCCCTATGGATTTCGAGTGGCTGTTCTTGATTCAGTGAGGTCCCCAGTGCTCCAGCCAGCCATCTCTGTAGGAGTTTTACTCACAATCCCTATCCCCTTGCTAATACAGACTCTGCTCCCCTGCTCTTGGCTGGACCAGGAGCTCCGCCCAGTGCTCAGCCATGAATCTCTGCCTCCACCTCTATTATTTGTTGGATGTAGGTTCTTTGATAACACTTAGGGTGGTTATTCATTTGATTATAGGGGAAGTTCTGTTTAGGCACCTTCTGCACTAATGGTTGGAGACCTACCTAGGGACCTGTAGTGAGTTCTTGGAGGTTTCCCTAGCAGCTGATATCTTTTGAACTTCCCATTAGCTTCCTCTTTTATCCTTAGTGTATAGGAGGCCTATTGAGTTTTTTGAGTTAATCTTGTACCCTGATACATTGCTGAAGGTGTTTATCAGCTGTAGGAGTCCCCTGGAAGAATTTTGAAGGTCACTTATGTATATGATCATATCATCTGCAAATAGAGATAGTTTGACTTCTTCCTTTCCAGTTTGTTTCCCTTTAATCTCCTTTTTTTTCTCTTGGTCCTTTAGAAAAAATCTTTGAGAACTATATTGACTAGATAAGGAGAGAGAGGACAGCCTTGTCTTGTCCCAGATTTTAGTCGGATTGCTTTGAGTGTTTCTCCATTTATTTTTATGTTGGCTCTTGGCTTTCTACATTTTGCCTTCATTATCCTTAGGTATTTTCCCTATTAGGGATCTAGTGCTATGAGTTTTCCTCTTATCAATGCTTTAGTTGTGTCCATTAAGTTTGGGTATGCTGTGGATTAATTTTCATTAAATTCTAGGAATTATTTGATATCTTTCTAAATTTATTCCTTGACACAGAGGAGGGGATCAATTGAGAGATGTTTAGTTTCCATGAATTTGTAGGCTTTATGTGTTTTTTTTTATTGCTGTAGAACTCTAGTTTTAGACTATGGTGGTCTGATATGACACAAGGAGTTATTTCCACCTTTTTGGTATCTATTGATATTTGCTTTATGAACATATACGTGGCCAATTCTAGAGAAAGTTCCACGGGGTGCTGAGAAATATGTACATCCCTTTGTGTTTGGGTGGAAGGTTCTGTATATATCTGTATATAAGATCCATTTGGGTCATAACACCTCTGAGATCTCTTCTTTTTTGCTGAGTTTCTGTCTGATTGACCTATCCAAGGGTGAAAGTGGGGTAGTGGGGTATTAAAGTCTGCTACTAATAGTGTGTGGGGTTTGATCTGAGGTGTAAGCTTTAGTATTGTTTCTTTTACATATGTAGGTGCTCGTGTGTTGGAGTCATAAATGTTCAGGATTGAGATTTCATCTTGGTGGATTTTTCCTTAGATGAATAAGTAATGATGTGGGAGGTTGTGTTGTTTCATTTTAAATAATTTTCCCAACAACTGGTTTAATAAAAAGAGCTGATTGGCCAAAGGCAGGCAGGAAGTGTAGGTGGGACTACCAGACTAAGAAAATCTCTGAGAGCAGAATGCCAGACAGAGCACCAGAGAGAAGGCAGAAGAAAGGTACAGAGCCGCATGGCTGAACAAGAGACATGGGTTAGATGAAGGGTAGAGAGCTAGCAAGCTATATGCCTGGGCCTAAGGCTTATCAGCCAAAAACTAATGAAAGCGTCTGTGTGTCTCTGTGGGTCTGCGGGTCTGCGGTTCTGTGGGCCTAGACCTTGAGGTTAAGCCCGAAAGTCTGGGCCAGAAACCTCATACTACATAATGACTATCCTGGTCTCTTTTGATTGTTTTTAGTATAAAGTCTATTTTGTTAGATATTAGGAAGCCTATACCAGCTTGTTTCTTGAGTCTATTTTATTGGAAAGAGTTTTCTCAACTTTACTCTGAGCCTGTGTCTATCTTTGAAGCTGAGGTGTGTCTCTTGTATGCAGCAGAAGGATGGCTTCTTCTTTTGTTTCCAATGTGTAGGATGTGACTTTTTATAGGCGAATTGAGTCCATTGATATTAATAGATATTAATGAGCAATGATTGTTATTTCCTGTTACTTTTGGTGATAATTTGTGTGTGCTTTTCTTTGTTGGGCTTTTATTCTGCGGCATTATCTATTTCTTGTGGTTTCATAGGTATATCTGGTTTCCTTAGATTGGAGTTTTCTCTCTAGTGCATTTTGGAAGGCCAGATTTGTGGATAGGTGTTGTTTAAATATGGATTCATTGTGAAGTATCTCATTTACTCCATCTATGTTGATTGGTAGTTTTGCCGGGTATAGCAGTCTGGCCTGGCAGCCTTGTTCTTTTAGTGTCTGTATAACCTCTGACCAGGACCTTCTTGGTTTCATTGTTTCCAATGAACATTTGGGTGTTATTCTGATGGGTCTGCCTTCATAGGTAATTTGGCCATTTTCCTTTGTAGCTCTTAGTTATTTTTTTATTCTGTAGATTTATTGGACAGATTGTCATGTGGAGAGGAGAATTTTATGGGGTTCTAGTCTGTTTGTTTGTCTGTAAGCTTCTTGTACGTGTATAGACGTTTTCTTTTTAGATTCAGAATGTTTTCTTCTATAATCTTGTTGACTGTATTTTCTGTGCCTTTGAGCTGATGTTCTCCTTTTTCATTTCTGATTATTCTAAGGTTTGGTTTTTCATGGTGTCCCAGATTTCCTGGATGTTTGTGTTGGGACACTTTTGGTTTTAGTGTTTTCTTTAACTTACCTATGTATTCCACTTCTGAATCTTCCACTCCAGGGATTCTCTCTTCCTTCTCTTGCATTCTCTTGGTTACACTTGGATCTTTAGTTCTGGTTTGTTTCTTTATGGTTTATATTTTCAGCATTGCCTTGGTTTGTGCCTTTTTCTATTTCAATTTTTAGTTCCTGGAATGTTTCCTTCACCTGTTTGTTTTATTTTTCTTGGTTTTCTTTATTTTCTTTCAGGGATTTGTTCATCTCTCAGATTTTTTGTTTGTATTTTCTTCTTTTTCTTTAAAGGAACTTTTTATATGTTTTTAAAGGCTTCTATTATCTTCATAAAGTGGTTTTTAAGGGTGTTTTTTTTCTGCTCCTTCTGCATTGCCATGCTCATGTCTTGTAGATCCACCAAATTCTTTTAATGGTGCCATGTTGTTTTTATGTTGTTATGTGTTCTGTCAGTGGCATCTGCCCATTGCATCCTCTGTTTACTACAGAATTTGAGTCTCAGGGAGCTGATTGTGGTGCAATGTGTTCTGTGTGTGTTTGTGTCTCAAGAATCCTCTTTTGGTCCAATCTAGGTTCTTTATCTATTCTTAGTCAGCTCTTAGTTACCTGTGGACCAGGTGACTGTGGGTTTTCAGTATTTCTGAAGAGTGCTTGGATTGCAGGGTGATGGCATGGGTTGGGGCAGGTAGGTTTTGTCCTTGCAATATCTGGTAGTCTGGGTTTTGATGGGGTTATGGGTCTCAGGGAATATCCCTGATGGCTTATTCTTAGGGCAGAGCTGAGTGGGGCTGGGGTTCCAGGGTCTATTTCTTGGACTGGGCTCTGGAGACTGCTGTCTCTACTTGGCCTGAGGTAGGGGGTGCTAGTCACATGTTAGTCAACTGTGGACCAGTGGTCTATGGGTTTCTAGTTTTTCAGAAGTAGGTTTCAACCTGTTTTGCTATGTAATAATTAGATGACCTTAAATTAGATTGTCTAGTGATACAGCACATTTGGCAGAATGGTTAACTAGAAACAGAGCCCTATGTTAATCTCCTAGCACATAACCTTGTCAGGGGGGTATTTACCTGTCATCCCACCTCTCAGGTTGATGTCAAGAGCATTAGCAGGTCAAGGTCATCAGACCTACATGGTGCTTTCAAGGCTAACCTAGGCTAGCCCAGTAGACACTCACAAAATTAACAATAAGCATAGTAGTACCTTCAGTGTGTTTTGAAGATTGTGTCACATAGCAGAGTATTTGGGCCACAATAAGCGAAGGCCCCCACAATCATTAGTGTATAGGATCACAGAGGATGTGGCATCAATTCTGCTAACCTTGGTCCCTATCATGGGTACCATGATTTCTTGATGATCTTCTTCATGGCCTCATTTTATTTTCTTTTATAGATGTATCTATCTACGTATTTTGAGCCTTTGTCTGCATGTACATCTACACACTGGAAAAGAGAATCAATTTCCATTCTATATAATCATGGGCTGCCATGTGAGTGCTGGGAATTGAACTCAGGACCTCTGGAAGCTTAGCCAAAAATGCCCTTGGACAATGAGTCAACTCTAAAGGCCCCTCATGTTTTTGTATTTTAATTAATAAAATCACAAACTTATTCAAGAGCCCAAAACAAATTGAAGATCTCTCCCTTTGGAAAATATTTATTCCACATTTGTAACATATAACTTTATAATCCATCTTCTCACTTACACACCAGTCCCACAACCTTATGATGTGTAATATGGCCACTATTAGTTCTTTTAAAAGATGAGGTTACTTGAGCCCTGTGGGTGATGCTTATGTTAACAGCTTGTCTAGGATGGTGAAGCACTTGTTTTAATGTACAACATCATAAACATAAAGATGAAACACTAAACTTCTGAGGCATCAAACAATTTTTCTTTCTGTTTCTGTCATAAACTCCACGACCAAAAGCAGCTTCGGAAGCAATGGTTTATTTTATCTCACATGTTACAATTTCTCCCTGAGAAATCAATTAGTGGAGCTTGATAAGTAAATAAGGAGGAATGCTCTCTGATACAGCCCATGCCCACCTGTTTAGAGATGACATTGTGCACAATAGCTTTGGGCCTCCTTAGTCTATCAAGAAAATGCCCAATAGACGTGCTGACAAATCAATACATTGCAGGCAATCTTTATGCTGATGATTACCCATTCCACTGTGTGTCAAGCTCACAATCAAGTTTAGCCATAAAAAGGGCTGGAGAGATGGCTGAGCACTTTACAGCACTCTGCTCTGGCTGTGAACTGGAGTTCAATTTTCAGTGACCTCATGTTGGTTTTTAAACAATGTCTGTTGGTCCAATTGTCTCAGACTCTGGGTTTGGTCATTTCTCATGTACCTTCTAAGTTAGCACCCCAGTACCTCCTTTTTCCCACTTCTCACCTCTTCCCTTGATAAAAACCATGTAAGGGCTGAGGAGACTTGGCTGTCTTCCTTCTAAAGATCCCCCAACCCTTTTATCAGGGCTACAGACAGACACTACCAGCTACTACCAGTCACTGCACCAGTTGCTGACCAGGCCTGACCTTGAGAGTGTTGAGGACTTTGCTTTAGGCTCAGTGCACAAGCGCGAGTTTTCAGCCCAGTGCACGGGCGCAGGTTTTCAGCTTAGTTCGCAAGCACGAGTTTTCAGTTCAGGGCGCAGGCTCGGTTTTCAACTTGCTGGCCTGCCACAACACCTGGCTCTGCTTTCAACCCACTGCAGTGCTCGGTTTTCAGCCCACAGACCCAGCGGGAATAGCATGCACCCATGTGGCCTGCCAGCACAGGACTCAGGAGGAGTAGTCCATCATCCACTTGTTGTGCCACTGCCTGCCTGTACAGCGGCTCCGTCCATCTAGCCCTAGTATTGGAGTTTAAAGTGAGCACACCCCTCCCCCACAGCCAGCCCACGTGGTCACTGATTGTGACCCGGGCAACTGTAAATTACTCGCACAAGTGAACAAAGGAAACAAAAACCCTTCTATTTTGTGATTAACATCCTGTCTTAATTTGTGAGAATTTGCTTTTCCCAGGATTGTATTCTGCCTGCTGGGGCCCATCAAAACCCCATAGGATCTGTAGGTAGCTTCCTGCTGCTGAGAGTCTCTGCATCTGCCATACAGTGGGCAGGGCATTGAATGCTACTGTGACACCTGTGTACTAAACGGCATAATTACACCTGAATTGACACAATGGCTGACAATGATTCTTTTGAAGACTTTAGATCATTTTGCCATGGTGGTTGACAAATTTTTAAATTAATGTCTTCAAGGATTCAATATCCCAGTTCTACTATTTTTTGGCTTGTTTCTCTATTTCATGTTTCAAAATAAGAGGATGATGACAGAGGTGTCAAGTGGAAACCAACAATTACTGTCCAGATTATGTATTATGGAACTATCGAACGCTAAGGTGGCAGATGAGGTTAAACAGGTACAAAATGTAAATCAACAGTTACTGTCCAAGGTATATGATGTGGAACTGTCAAACACTAAAATGGCAAAAAGGATGGATACTCTGGAAATTGGTTATAGCAAGCTTTCAGATAAGGCTTCCTCTTTAGATATGGATAACACTGTACAAGAAAAATATAGGCTCTACATAAATGATAAAAACAAGAAACTTGTTGACTACATTAATGACGAGAACAAGAAAATCATTAATTATTTTAATGATGGGGATTGAAAAATTGCTGGCTCGGCAGGTTCTGGGCCTCTGGCTGCCCAGGACCTGAGAAACCCCAATGCAACAGATGGCTTCCCAACGTGGGCCGAATATCCATTGAAAGCCTGAGAAAGTTTAAGAAGTGTTTTAGATCAGAAGCTGAGCCAAGGCAGCTTCCAAATTGCGTATACGGAATGGGTCATTGTATGAAGAAAGCGTGGCGTCTGGGTCACATTGAAAATGGCCCTGGTGGACTGGTGGCAGGCAGTGTAAGCTACAACTAGGCCAGCTCCTGAAATCTCACAGCAGACTCAGTAACATGTGATTGATTTTAGATTTCTGTTTATTTTGAACTATAATAAAAAAACAAAGACGGTTTCATAGTAGCAGCATTTTCTTGGGTGTGCTCTGCTGGCCATGAACAGAGACATGGTCTTGTTAAGAGAGCTTACTGATTCAGCTTCCTCGGCAAAAATTATGCAGTTCTTTAAGAGAGTGTATTTTAAAAGCACTTGTGGTTAGAAGATGATTAAGGATTCACAATAAAACAGATTCAGATGAAAAGAAAAACCTGTAAATGGGTTACAATGTGGGTAAAAGGTACATAGGCTTCAGAGAGAAAAGATAGAAGATAAAGTCTTTAAAAAGAGAAATAGAGCAATAAAAATATGATAAGCCATGTAAAGATGGAAAATAAACACAAAATCTGGATTTTGGTTGTTACTGTGTTTTCTTTTAATTTTTTAACTGTTAATGAGCTAACTGAAGAAAGAAAATGGATTGCAAATGCAAAGGCTATTAAGTTAAAGAAGAATATATATTTTAAAGGTATTTTGATTTTTGCCACATCCGACCTAGTGTAGCCGAGCCTGGAGAGGGTCGTCAGGGTTAAATCAACACTCAAGAGACAGTCAGTTCTATCTTTCAGGGAGATCAGATGCTTCTGCTCCCTCAGCCTTTATTTAGCAAGCTTATATACCCCTTAAGTTCCCCTGCCCTGGGTTCCTGTACCTGTCAGTGTGTTCTCTGGCAACTGGTGCAAGACTCCTCATCATAACAGGAAAACCATTGATTGCAAAACAGGGTGTTGATGCACACGAGGTGCATCAACAAAGATCAGGGAAGTAAACAAAAGGGCACTGACCTTGTCCAGGCTTTTTAGCCTAACACAGAGTGTATGGGTCTGGGTATGCCAGCACCCAACATCTCCCTCCCTTTTATTTAAAAAGAATAGAGGGACCCCTGTCTTAGGTCATCTCCTAGCCCCCCTCACAGTACCCGTCATTGGGGGTGCCCTTATCCCCTGCCTTAGGTGGATGTGAGGAGCGGAGAGGTTGCCCGTCATTAGGTATCCCTCTAAGACATAGATAGACAAATCTGTGCATCATTAGGTGGCCGTAAGGCCAAAAAGGCTTGTTTTTTCATCTTAACCCATTTCCATTAATCTGTCTGCCACGTGGCCCGTGGCTTACCTGTGCTCCTTACATGTTACTCTTTTGGGCTTCTGGCTCTGTCTGTCTCTGACTCTGCCCTGCTCCTCCTACCTACTCTGATGCCTCCTCCTACTTTTCCTATGGTGCCTGTCATGGGCCAAAACAGCTCTTTTATTTAAATATTGCTATTCACAGCATACAGAAAGGCATTTTCACAACACTTCCCCCTTTCTGTCTAATAAAAAAGGAAGGCTTCAATTTTAACAAGGCAAAATTACATATAACAAAACAGCTATCAAGCAAGAATTATAGTTACTACATATAGTCTATTTGTATTTAGCAAACCTAAAGAAAATACTCTTATCAACCTTATCCTTATGAATCTAAAGTTTTATATATACCTTAAAATAACCAAGAAAAACTATATCTATGACTGTCTAATCTTTAACTACATCAAAGACCACAGAAGGATATATTTACCCAAGTAAACCGTAAGTGCAAACAACTTCCAAAATCTAGAAATGACAAAGATGACACATATCTGCCTGGACAGTCACCCAAAGTTCCTTTATAAAGTTGGGGCATCCATCTTCAGCCTACAGGCCCAGAGTCTCTTTTTATTTCAGTGAAGCAGGAAATCTGTTTTGCCCATTCTGGTATAGTTCATCAGTCACTTCTCCTCGAGTCCTGAAGAATGTCTGACAGTTTTCTCTGCAAAGCAGGAACCTGAATGACCATCTTGGCTTGTTCTGCCAAAGTTCAGAGGTCATCTTCCTATGGAACCTGCATGTCCAGTTTAAACAGCATACTGTCAAGCAGTCAACATAGGAACAGGTTCATGTCCAGTGGCTAACCATTGCCACAAAGAGAGTAGACTCCATATGGAGTTTCTTTGATGCCCATTTTTTTCTTGATTGGTACTGCCAGCAGAAAATCTGTATCACTGTCCAGAAAAGTCTAAGTTCTTAAAACATTTAAATGCCATATTCTGTAGGTCTTAGAAGTGTTTGAAGATTACCTATCTAATTGAATTTATTTTTTTATACCTAAAAATCTAAGTAACATGCATTTCTTAATTATACATTACAATTTTAAATCAGTTACATAAACATCATACCATAAACAAGAGTAGAAAAATACATTCAGCATAATAAAATTGACCTTAAATTTGTATCAGTAAACCAAAGTCCATACCAATACAAAACATTTTGAGATTAACAGCTGATTTCCTGATCTAAGTAAATTCAATTAATCTAAGATTTTAAAAATTATTCATATACTATATCCCCCTTTTCTTCCTAGGAAGAGATTAACTATGACTATTAACCATTTATAATAAAAATAAACATTTAGAAACAATATTTGGGGAATTTGGGTGTACTTTTCCATTACTACTTCCTGCTGATTAAGGGGCACTGAAAATCTCATGGATTCTTGAGACTGGATCATAGTCTGCAGCCCTGAAGCTGATCTGGCCATCTCTTCCCATCAGAGGTTTTTTCAGGGGGTCTTGGTTGATGAAACCATATTTGCCTGGAAACAGTCCACAGGTTCCCATCTTCTGTGGAAACAAAATCAGAACTCTTCCAAAGCAATAAATCCTTAGTCACAAATTTCAAAATCAAAATACCTTTAAAATACATATTTTTGTTTAACTTAGTAGCCTTTGCTTTTGTAATCCATTGTCTTTCTGTAGTTAGCTCATTAACAGTCAAAAAATTTAAAGAATTTAAAGAATTTAAAAAATAAAAACTAAAATCTAGATTTTGTGTCTATTTTCCATCTTTATGTGGCTTATTATATTTCTATTACTCTATTTCTCTTTTTAAAGACTTTTTCTATTCTCTTTCTTTTCTCTCTGAAGCCTATGTATCTTTTACACACATTGTAACCCATTTACAGGTTTTTCTTTTCATCTGAATCTGCTTTATTGTGAATCTTTAATCATCTTTCAACCATAAGAGCTTTAAAAATATACTCTCTTAGTGAGTTGCATAGTGAATCAGTAAGTTCTCTTAAAGGGACCTTGTCAGTTTGTGGCCAGCAAACAGAGCAGACCCAGGAAAATGCTGCTACTAAGTATCTGTCTTTGCTTCGTTTTTGTTCAAAATACGCAGAAACCTTAAGCCAATAACATGCTACTGAGTCTTCTGTGAGACTTATGGAACTGGCTTGATTACAGCTTACACTGCCTGCTGCCAGTCTGCCAGTCCACTGGTACCATTTTGAATGTGACCTGTACACCACACTTTCTTTGTACAATGATCTGCTTTAGATACACAATTTGGAAGCTACTTTGGCTCAGTTTCTGTGAACTAGAATCCCTTTTTAAACTTTCTCAGGCTTTAAGTGGATATTCGCCCCACCTTGGGCACCATCTGTTACATTGTGGTTTCTTTCAGTCCCGGGCAGCCAGAGCCCAGACCCACAGACCAGCAGCCCCAGACCTCTTAGCCACTGCGTGTTGCTCAGGCCCCAGAAATGACTCAGACACTTATATTAACTTTATGCTGTTTGGCCTATGGCTCAGGCACATTGCTAGCTTGCTCTTCCATCTCCAAAATTCTCCCTGCTAATTGTAATAGCTGGGAAACAAAGTCAGCATAAATCTCAGAGGGTCCTTGTAAAAATTGTAAAGTCCTCTGTAATTCAGCCTTAACATGTTCCCAATCAGGAATATTAAATCCTCCCCCTGTCAAGAACCAAGGACAAATGTCTCCGACTGTAGTAACAAAAGCGAGTGTGGTACAAGACTTAATTGCAGTTCCTTGTATGCATAACAGTTCCTTAAGTTCAGAAGCCAGCCGAACCTTTGATTCTTATTTTCTATGGTATGTACCCTTTTATATCACAATTCTCCCCCTGTCTAATATACAGGTGAGCCCTGTCCAATTACCCCTCATACCTGGGTCTCGGTGGGACCTCCACTTGCCACATCTGGCCTAGTGTAGCCGAGCCTGGAGAGGGTCATCAGGGTTAAATCAACACTCAAGAGACAGTCAGTTCTGTCATCCAGGGAGATCAGATGGTTCTGCTCCCTCAGCCTTTATTTAGCAAGCTTATATACCCCTTAAGTTCCCCTGCACTGGGTTCCTGTACCTGTCCGTGTGTTCTCTGGCAATGGGTGCAAGACTCCTCATCATAACAGGAAAACCACTGATTGTAAAACAGGGTGTTGATCAACAAAGATCAGGGAAGTAAATTAAAGGGCACTGACCTTGCCCAGGCTGTTTTTAGCCTGACACAGAGTATATGGGTCTGGGTATGCCAGCACCCAACAGATTTTGAAATTTGTGTCTAAGGATTTATTCCTTTGAAGAGTTCTGCTTTTGTTTCCACAGAAGATGAGAACCTGTGGATTGCTTCCAGGCTAATATGGTTTCATCAACCAAGATCCCCTGAAAAAAAATCTCTGATGGGAAGAGATGGCCATATCAGCTTCACGACTGCAGAATATGATCCAGTCTCAACAATCCATGAGATTTTCAATGCCCCTTAATCAGCGGGAAGTAGTAATAGAAAACTACGCCCAAATTCCCCAAATATTGTTTCTAAATGTTTGTTTTAAGTATAAATAGTTAATGGTCATAGTTAATCTCTTTCTAAGAAGAAAAAGGGGATATGGCATATGAATGATTTTTAAAAAATTAGATTATTGAATTTACTTAGATCAGAAAATCAGCTGTTAATCTTGAAATGTTTTACATTGGTATGGATTTTGGTTTACTGATACAAATTTAAAGGTCAACTTTGTTATGCTGTAGTATTTTTCTATTCTAGTTTAAGGTATGATGTTCATGTAACTGATTTAAAATTTTAATGTATAATTAAGAAATGAAGGTTAATAGTCACCTTTGATTATCAGACTTATAGTTAGTTTAGTTAGGATTTTTAGATATACAAAAATATATTTCATTTAGGTAGGTAATCTTTAAATATTTCTAAGACCTACTGTAGTACAAGGTTTCTGGCCCAGACTTTCGGGCCTAACCTCAAAGTTTAGGTCTGCAGGCCCGCAGACCCGCAGACCCGCAGTCCCGCAGTCCCACAGAGACACACAGACACTTTCATTAGTTTCTGGCTGATCAGCCTCAGGCCCAGGCATATCACTTGCTAGCTCTCTACCCTTCATCTAACCCATGTCTTTTGTTCAGCCATGTGGTTCGGTACCTTTCTTTAGAGCAGCATAGTTGTCCTCGGCTTCCTCTCTTCTCTCTGGTGCTCTCCTGGCACACTGCTCTCAGAGATTTTCTTAGTCTGGTAGCCCCGCCTACACTTCCTGCCTGCCTTTGGCCAATCAGCTCTTTTTATTAAACCAGTGGGTGGGACAATTATTTACCATGACACAACACAATACCCCTACATATCCCCTTTTCTCTTTAAAACAAAAGGAACTCCAATTCTAAAATTCTTTCCCCCCCTTATCTATAACAGCTTATAAGCAACACTGTAAATAAACACAAACATCCATAATCCATGTTTTGGGAATGTGGGCGTCATTCTCTAGGCTACTTCCTGGTGAATGGGGACAATGGCAATCTCATGGGAATCCAAAGAAAACTGTAGGATTATGCACAAATCTTTAGTGGAGTAGTCTGTAAGCCTAGGTCATCTCAGCCTGTCTCCTTGAAATCGTTCTGGATACAGAGCTCAGGAAACTTCACAGAAGTGTTCTGAAATGCTGATTTAAGTGGTCCATTCATTTCCATTGGAGATTTTTTCAGGGGGTCTTCCTCTATCAAACTTTATGTTCTTTAATCAGAAATAAATCTACAGCCTCTCCTTTTCTGTGGAAATAAAAAGAAAACCTCTTCTTCAAAGTAGCATATCTTTGGATTTCAGTTTTAAAGTCAACTCATTTACAAAATATAAAGGTTGAATGAAACCAACAGCATTTATAATCAACTGTCTTTTAGCAGCTTTTACTAAGTCATTTTCAGTCAAGAGGCTTAAAGATAAGACAATAACATACAGTATCCAGACATTCTTTGTACTTTCCCTCTCTATGTGGCTTGCTTCTTTCCTTCTTTCCTTCTTTCCTTCTTTCCTTCTTTCCTTCTTTCCTTCTTTCCTTCTTTCCTTCTTTCCTTCTTTCCTTCTTTCCTTCTTTCCTTCTTTCCTTCTTTCCTTCCTTCCTTCCTTCCTTCCTTCCTTCCTTCCTTCCTTCCTTCCTTCCTTCCTTCCTTCCTTCCTCCTTCCTTCCTTTCCTTCCTTCCTTCCTTCCTTCCTTCCTTCCTTCCTTCCTTCCTTCCTTCCTCCTTCCTTCCTTCCTTTCCTTCCTTCCTTCCTTCCTTCCTTCCTTCCTTTCCTTCCTTCTTTCCTTCTTTCCTTCTTTCCTTCTTTCCTTCTTTCCTTCTTTCCTTCTTTCCTTCTTTCCTTCTTTCCTTCCTTCCTTCCTTCCTTCCTTCCTTCCTTCCTTCCTTCCTTCCTTCCTTCCTTCCTTCCTCCTTCCTTCCTTCCTTCCTTCCTTCCTTCCTTCCTTCCTTCCTTCCTCCTTCCTTCCTTCCTTTCCTTCCTTCCTTCCTTCCTTCCTTCCTTCCTTCCTTCCTTCCTTCCTTCCTTCCTTCCTTCCTTCCTTCCTTCCTTCCTTCCTTCCTTTCTCTCTTTCTTTAAATCTATTTCTGTTTAAGGGCTTTCTCTACCTTTTTTTTTTAAGCCTATGTACATATATTCTAAACACACTCTAAACCACTTAGACTTTTTTTTTTTTTTAAAAAAACCTGTCTTTACTGTATATTTATCTCTTAAAATTTTCTGTCTCTGACCACACCTTTGTTTGGCTAGGGTGATTGTCTCCACCCAGATTCTTCTATCTCTTTCTGTTTCTGACCACACTTTTAATCTTGCCATGGTTGTTAGGGTGGATGGATGGCTCCACCCAGCTCCCAGTCTAATTTCTAATTTATCTTTTTAACCCAGGTACTCTGGGGAATTTTAGGTTCCATATAGTCGCCAAGTAGAGCTTTGTCATCTGCTGCTCATTAACTCCATCTAAGTATTAGGCAGCAGGGCCTCTTAAGAAAGTCACAAGTGTTTTGCCTCTAAGGCTGAATCAGGAAGCTTTTCTTCAAAAAGCCAAGCCTCAGTTTGTCTCTGGCAAACAGAGCTGATCCAGGAAAACATCAACACTAAGAAGCCATCCTTGATTCTGTTCTCTTTTTGTACTTATTAACATAAACTTTAAATACATTATTTAACAATGTTTTTCTTATATTGAGGGTCCTGTGAGACTTCAGGAACCAGCCATTTTACACCTTAAGCTGCACTCCAAAAGCCTGCCATTGTAGCTAGGCCCATGTGCCTCACCAGGGCATCTTTGTACCAAGGCTCATGTCGGAGCCATAACTCAGAAGCTGTTTTGGGCTCTAGACCATTTTTAAAGCTTTCTGTGGCTTTCTGTGGGTCTATATCGTGTATATGCCCCATGTTGGGCTGCCATTTGTAGTAGGAGTTTTCTGGCCTTGGCCTTGCCTCAAGGTTTAGACCCACAGACTCACAGACCTGCAGAGACACACAGATGCATATGATAGTTTTCAGCTGATTGGCCTAAGGCCCAGGCATATAACTTGCTAGCTCTCTACCCTTCATCTAACATATGATTCTTATCCTGTTCAGCCATGTGGCTTGGTACCTTTTCTTAGAGCTGCATAGTTGTCTTCTGCTTCTTCTAGCTTCTATCTGGCATTCTGCTCTGTGCTTCCTGTTCTCAGAGTTTTCTTAGTCTGGTAGCCCTGCCCACATGTCCTGCCTGCCTTTGGCCAATCAGCGCTTTTTATTAAACTAGTGGGTGGGACAATTATTTACAATGTAATAACATAATCTCCCACAGGAGACCCACAGATATGGCTTACCAGAGCTATTGGGAGCTCACTGACTCTGAAATAACCACCAAGGAAACTTCATGGAACAGATCTAAACTGTCCAAATGTAGATGACAGTGAAATGGTGTGGGCAGTTAGTGGAGCCTCTTGAGGTAGGATCAGAGTGTATTCCCGGTGCATGAACATCTAGGAGCCCATGTGCTACAGAGGAACACCTAACTCAGCCTTGATACTGGGAAGAGGGCCTGGGTCCTACCTCAACTGGATATGCCAGACTGAACTGACTCACCTCTGGATTCCTTGCTCTCCTTGGGAAATGGATAGGGGGTGGGGCGGAGGCAGAGGAGGGACTGGGAAGGACTGGGAGGAGGGAAGAGAGGGGGAGCAGTGGTAGATATGGTTGTTGTGGGGTGGAGTGATATCATGGTTGGTTAAGTGGTTGCCATACAAGCATGAGGGCCTGACCAAGGATTCCCAGAGCTCATATTAAAAGCATGATACAATTGTGGCATGGGTATCACAGATTTCCAAAACCTGTTGGTCAGTCAGGCCAGCTAAAGGTGAGTGCCATGTTTAATGGGAAACACAGCTTCCAAAGACATGTAGATGGTGACTGAAGAAGACATGGATGACAACGTATTCCCACACATAAAAAATAAACAAACCATATTTAATCCTAATATCCAGAATACTATAAACATCAACTACCACTTATAAAATTATATGATCCTCCAGCCTCCACATCCAAAATGCAAAATTGTAGGTGTGTGCCACCACACTCAATTTATGGGTTCTGGATGTGAAATACAGGGCTCCGTGCATGCTAGGCACTCTAGAAACTGAGCTCTATCCCAGCCCTCTGATCCTCACCTATTAAATGGGAATGATAAGTTCTTCCCTGCATAGATCTTTATTCCAGTATCTGGTTCATAGCCAATGATGCAGCTCTCAGTTGTTCAGTCACTGTGGATCAGTCTAACCTAGCAGCCAATAGGGGAGGCTCTGGGCAGGCAAGAGGGCTCAGCGAATAAGGATCTTTCGGCCATATATGAACTCAACACCGTCTCCAGAACCCACATGCTTAAAAGAGAACTGACTCTTACAGATTGTCTTCTGAACTCCATAGGTGTGTTTTCTCATAGACACGTCTTCCCAGAAATGCATGAAAAACTTCATGTCTCCCCCTGAAATGCATGAAAACCTTCATGGCTCCCCCTGAAATGCATGAAAACCCTTCATGTCTCTGAAGGAAATGCATGAAAACCCTTCATGTCTCTGAAGGAAATGCATGAAGCCCTTATATATTTTAATAGAGGCTTTAGCATGATGTAGATCTGTGTTCATGATCCAAATGCTATCACTTCTAAGCTGAGTGATCTTGGGACGTGGTTCATCCTTCCTCTTCTTCCTTCCACACCAGTGACACTTATATTTTGGTATCTACCTGAGGATGCTGTTGTGTGTTTAAATGATATCAAGGAAGTGACCTCCAAATGATGCCTGTACTTGTTTCTTCCAAACCTACCCAGGGCCAAGCCGAGTCCCAAGGTCCAGGAGGGTAAACCTACCACTCCAGATGATCTCACTTCCAGAGCAGGAGTACGAATAGGAACTGCTGTAGGGGACATCTATGAAGAATTTCCATATTTTTAGGTGTGTGATCTTAGCATAGCAGTGATCAAGTGTCTGGCAACATCTGGAGAGAGGAAGGAACAGCTGATGGAGGACTAGGGACCCAGAGGTGTTCAGTTCTCACCTGCAATCTTTCCTAAACACCTCAGGATGATTTAAACATGGTGTTCATTGAGAAATAACCCTGAAAATTGAGAATCTGTGATTTCTATTAAGCATATACCTGTTAAAAGCATCTTCTGAGGAGACAGTTATATCCATCATTAATCTCAGCACTCAAGAGGCAGAGGCAGATGGATGTCTGAGTTCAAGGTCTACCTGGTCTCCAGTGAGTTCCATGAACCTAGGGCTACACAGAATTCCTGTCTGGAAGCAAACAAACAAAACCAAAAATAATGAAGAAGAAATTAAACATATGAAGTCTGGAGGACTTAAATGTCTTCTGTTCATGACTCATGAGATGCTCTGCCTGTGCCATGTCCCCACCCAAACTCAGACACTCTAGTCTCAAACCAGTTTGATTACTCACTTGTTTAACTCATCCACCTGTGTGTCTGAGCATTCCCAGCCACAGAAGCAACTGCCACACTGTGAGCCATCCTGTGGCCCCCTGTTGAGGGGTTGAGAACACTCTCCAGTCAGCAGCCAGGGATAAACTCACCTCTTAGTTAAATACCTCAACAATCTAACCATCTATTGAGTTTGAAAGCTGCCCCACCCCTACTCAAGCCTAGCTAAAACCCTAGCCTTAGCCAGCAATGGTATTGCTCACTGTTCTAGGTGAGACCTTGAGCCAGAGAAGAATCCACACATGCTTATTGTTTTACACTGGTAGAATTAGGAGGCATCTGTTGTAGGTCACATACAGCTCACATGTAAGGCTAATGTCCAGGTGATTATGTGTAACTTCAGCATTTACACAATGACTGTTCAGCAAATTAGGAGTAGGAAAATAAGTTTGGATTCAGTCTGCAGTGGGATACTTGGTCAGCATTAAAATGAAGGAGAATACTGGTACAGTGAACACATGCTGTGTAATCCTAGCCTGTGTGAGGCTAAGGCAAGCAGATCAGAATTTCAGATTTCCAGGGTTTAGTTTTGTCCATCTTAAAATGCAGCAATCTGGAGTCAGAGGCAGGTGGATATATCTTAGTTCCAAGCCATCCCAGTGTATAAATGAGATATGTCAGTACAGATATGTCTATATAGGTCATCTCTGAATCACAAAACTAGAAAAATAAGTAAAAAATAAAGAACTGACAATATCAGCCATACATATATGTAATCCTAACATATGGGAGGTTAAGGACAGTGTGGGCTATGGTATTGCGATGGATCACAACGTCAGCCTTACTATATGTTCTATTAATAATAATGATGTTAATAATAATAATAATAATAATAATAATAATAATAATAAAGAGCTGGTGAGATGGCTCTGTAGTCAGGAGCACTTCTTGAGCTGGTATAGGATCCACATTGGGTTCCAGTACCCACATCGTATCTCACTACTCTCTATGAGTCCAGATCATGAAGATCAGACAGCCCCCGACTTTGTATTCACTTCTCCCATACAGTTCACAGACACACTTGTAGGCAAAGCATTCACACATATAAAATAAAATAAATATTTTAAACATGATGAGAATAATAAATTTTTAAGGCTTCTTGCATGGTCAGGTAAATCAGTGCCAGGGCCATGTGGCAGAGGCAGAGGGTTGGTGAATGTCGTGGCTTTTAAAGGAGTCATCTGAGTTCAGACTTAAAGGATAAAGGTGCCTGTTATTACAGACACGTAGATGAGCAGTGAAATACAACTCAGAGGCTGTTAGACCCTAATGAGACCCTTATATCAGAATGTTAGGTTTGACCAGATGAGGCTCTGCACTGAAGACATGGGAGATGGAGGGGCACTCAGAGGGACAAGGGTCCTACCTGTGAGCAGAGCAAACAGCAGGAATCTCATCCTGATTGAGGTGAGGACTCAGTGACTTCTCTTCTCATAGTCCCGTAGCTGTGCTCTGTGTACAGTCAGCACATGGGATCTGTGACTAGAGTGTGTGTATCACAGAAGTAGACTATGTCCACCCTCACAGACAGTCATAACTGACAGAGCTACCATAGATGTTTGCAGAGTCTAAATCAGTGCTGTCACAAAGACAAGGATAAAGAGCTAGTTCAACACCACAACAAGCTCATGTGCAGTGAGTGGAAAGTGCCAAGTCCCTCCACTGTGAACATTATCAGGTCATAAGCAAATATAGGCTTTGGTCTGGGGTTGGTCTGAGGGATGCTGATAGTGACATGTGGTCCCAGGCAGGAGCAGCTGGCTCCAACAATCCTCCATGCTAACTGTATCCATTAAGGTCTAAGTCCAAAGAACCTGACACAGCCTTTGAGGTAAATCCATTTACAAATTCAATCTTAGATCAATTATATAATTATCTAATTAATTTGTGTGTGTCTGTGAGTGTGAGAGAAAGATACTGAGGGAGAAGGCACTCATGCACACATGTAGAGGTCTAAAGACAACTTTGTAGAGTCATTTAAAGGCATTTCAGGAATTGAACTCAGGTCTTACCCTTCCATTGTATGCTGCATCTTACTAGCCCACAAACTCCATTTGAAAGTTGGAAATGTAGTCAGATGGTGAGGTTGGTGCCTTCCTTTAATATTTTTAGTGTTAGTGATTGGGAGTCAGAGGCAGGTGAATGTCTGAGTTCCAGGTTCACCTAGTCTACAAAGTCAGTTCTAGGACAGTCAGAGAAACACAAAGACATCTTGTTTCTAAAACCAAGATCTTTAAAAAAAATGTAAGTCAAATGCCCAATGGATGTGCTCATAGGCTCATACAATGTATACAAACTTCAGCTGAAGCTCTCCCTAGCTAGTGTCTGAAGCTAACGACCAATCATTATGGGGGCTACATACATGGGTCAGCCCTTAAAAGCACTTTTTGCTCTTCCCAAGAATCCAAATTCTGCCTATTTTCAGCTACCACATGGTAGCTGTCAAACAATGTCTGCTGTCCTAATGCTCTCTTGCCTCTTGGTTTGGCCATATCATGGGTGCCTTTTAACTTAGCACCCCAGCACCTCCTTTGTCCACATCTCACTTCTTTCCTGCATAAAACCCATGTAGGGAGTGAGTTGTGTTGGTTGTTTCCATGTTCAAGAATCCCCTAACCTTCCAGCAGGACCCTGCCTTTTGGTCATTTACTGTCAGCCCAGTTTGTTTTCCCACATCCTTTTTCCTTGAACAGGTGCACAGAAGAATCTCTTTGAGTCCAGCATTTTTTTAAAAAAATAACCAAACGTTCCTGTAGTGTTCATTGACTGCTTTTCTCTCTTCTCTACTCTCCTTACTCTCTTTCCCTCTTTTCCTTCCCCTACACTTCTCCCCTTTCCTGTCATTATCTCTCCCAAATTTCTCCCCTCCTCATATCCTTCTGCCTTCACTACAGTCGTAACCAAAAGAAACTGGTGGCCCTATCAGCCATGGACATCGACAGTCGGGAGAAAAAGCAAACAAGAGTCAATTGGATTCCTGAATTCCAGCAATAGACGTAAAAACAAAGTGGTGGGTCTGCAGAGATGGCTCAGTTTTTAAGGTGATCTCCATACAAGCACAAAGGTCTGAGTTCTTGGTTTTTGAAAGTTTTTTCCCTTTTGCATATCAATGACAGTTCCCACTAACAACACCCCTTAGTCAATCCATTCCTCTGCTCCCTTAACCCCATCCCATCCACTCTTCCTAGAAGGTAAAGTCAATAATAAGGTCTGGTGTATCACATGATGGTTGGGATAAGCCTATTCCCCTGCATCCAGGCTTAGGAAGGCATCCCTCTTTAGGAAATGGGCCCTAATAAGCCAACTCAGCACAAGGGATAAATCCTGGTCTCACTACCAGGAGCCTCACTGACTGTCCAAGCCACACAACTGTTGTCCACATTCAGAAGGCCTCACAGAATGTATTAGCATCAAGGTCTCCATACTGCTTGTTGTACTGAGCCTTTGAAAAGCAGGTGGTAGCCTGGCAGTCACATTTGCAGGTGGAGTCGTCACAGGCCTTGTTTTTATTTGGAGAGAAACAAGAAAGGAGGTTGAGTGGACCCCATGATCCTAATATCAGCAACCTTGTGGGGATTTAATAAAGTTTCAGAAGTTTTGGAGATATCAGAGGGAATCTACCCACAGTCTATGTGGGGGGTTAGTAAAAACTCCAGAAGTGCCAGAGCTCTAACCACAGTCAGTCTAGGAAAATCAGAGTGGTGATTCAAACCTTTAATCCCAGCACAAGAGTATCCTGGGAGTGGTGACCTACACCCTTAATTCCAACTGAGTCAAGGTCACTTCATATTATAGAAGGATTTCTAGGCTCCCAAGCAGGTGTGGTGGAGCAATGTTTTAATTACTGAAAGAGTACTTAAGACAGGATTGAAATACAGAAGGATCCATTCCAAGGGAATTGAGGCTGAGGAAGCTAGAAGACAGCTGTGTAAGATTTGACTGTGGTGTTTATTCCCTCTAGTACCTACAACTTCTTCAGAGATCTATCCCTGAGTCTCATTCTTTCATGGGACACAACCTTATGTTGGTTTTTAAACAATGCCTGTTGGCCCAATGGTCTCATCCTCTGGGTTTGGCCCTGTCTCATGTACCCTCTAAGTTAGCACCCCAGCACTTCGTTTTTCCCACTTATCACTTCTTCTCTGGATAAAAACCATCTAAGGGGTGAGTTGAGTTGGTTTTTTTTACTCTCAAGATCCTCCAACCCTTGTAGCAGGCCTGTAGACAGCCACTACCAACTACCTTGTGAAGTGTGAAGCCAGAGCTTTGTGACATTAGTTAGAAGGCAGTAAGGGTGGAAAAGCAGAGGACTGGGCAGCTGATCACTAAAAGGAAGAGACACTGAGAACAACTTAGCCTTAAACTCGCCAGTAAGACATTTTATTCCTCAATCTGATTGATAAGGAACAAGAAATTAACTTGACTTTATCTATGAGATCAGGAGGTAGAGAAAAATGGAGATGTGTTCTGTTTTGTTTGTTGTAAAAAGTTAGGCTGCTCTGATCTTTAGCCAGACATTTAAACTGTGGTGTGTGTTTAGACACCCTGAAGTCTTGAAGGCCACAGGGATGTGATCCTGCCTTCAGGTCATTTCCTGTCAGTCCCTTTGGTTTCCTTGAAAGAGCACACAGCAAAAGGTTTTTCTGTCCAGCATTTTTAGGTCCAAAATGAATCCTGTGGGAGGTTGTGTTGTTTCATTGTAAATAATTATCCCACCCACTGGTTTAATAAAAAGCACTGATTGGCCAAAGGAAAGCAGGAAGTATGGGCGGGGCTACCAGACTAAGATAATTCTGAGAACAGGAAGCACAGAGCAGAAGGGCAGAGAGAAGCCAGAAGAAGCAGAGGATAACTATGGTGCTCTAAGAAAGGGTACCCAGCCCCATGGCTGAACAAGATAAGAGACATGGTTTAGATGAAGGGTAGAGAGCTAGCAAGCTGTATGCCTGGGCCTTAGGCCGATCACCCTAAAACTACCATATGCATTTGTGTGTCTTTGGGAGTCTGTTGGTCTGTGGGTCTGTGGGCCTAAACCTTAAGTTTAGGCCTGAAAGTCTGGACCAGAAACCTCTTACTACAGAATCCTTTAGTGCCCACGTGACACTGCATGTTCTCTCTTCTCTCACCTCCTGCCTCTGTCTTCTCTTCCATCCCTCCCCATCCCTCTCTCCTTCCCTCTCCCTGCCTCTCCTCTCTCACTCCTCTTCCTCTCCTCTTCCCTTTCTGTTCTTCCAACTTTCCATGTCGCTATGTATCTCAGACTGGCATCTTCTTTTTATTTTTTAGTTATTTGAGACAGGTTTTATGATTTGTTTTGTTTTGTTTTGAGTGTGTGAGTGTGTGTGTTTGTGTGTGTGTGTGTGTGTGTGTGTGTGTGTGTGTGTGTGTGTGTGTGTGTGTAGGAGTTAGCTACTCTGGAACTTGCTTTATATACCAGGTAGCCTTGAACTCAAGAGATTTACCTGTTTCTGCCTCTGTCTTCCAGAATTCTGGGATGAAAGACATGGCAAGGTTTGTCACCCACTCATCAAGGGGTGATATCCCTTGACATACCTAATGGTCTTTTCCACTAACCTTCATCTTCCAGGGCCAGACAGATGGATGTTCTCTGAGAATCTGTTTATATTTCATAGAATTAGAATACGATCACCACAGCCAAGCTTTCTTATTAGGTGCTTTATTATAGGGTAGAGTGTGTAGGGAACACAATAAGGCAGGCAGGGATGGTGTCTCAGTAACCGACTTGACAAGTCTAATAGTGAACACCTTTGTACTGCTTGTTCTAGGGAACCTTGGAGAAGCAGATGGCTGCCTGGCGGTCACAGTTGCAGAACGCGTTCTGACAGGGGCTATTTTTGTCTGGAGAGAAACAAGAGAGGAAGTTGATGGGAGCCCATGACCCTGCTCCTTATTATTTGTAGCCAAAAAACCCAGTGTACCTCCCATTGGTACAGACTCAAGGTTGAGAAGGACATTGTATTGTCCAAATTGCTGGAACCCACCTATAATAAAAATTATTTGTTGTGGGACTGGAGAGATGGCACAGTTGGTAAAGTGGTCTCCCTAGAAGTGTGATTGCCTGACCTATGATGCCCAGAGCTCATGTAAATATCAATGTGTAGTGGGGGAATCTGTAACTCTATTGAGAAATAGGGAGCACAGATTCTTAAAACTTGTTAGTCAGGTTTGCTAAAGGTAAATTTTAAGTTCAGTGAGAGACACAGCTTCTAAAGACATGCTAGAGAGTGACTGAACAAACATGGGGTGACCTTATTTTTATATGTAAAAATGAAGTATGACACATACAGCATTCTGTCTGCACATTTTCCTGCATCCAAGAAGAGGGCACCAGATCTAATTATGGATGGTTTTGAGCCACCATGCGGTTGTTAGGAGTTGAACTTAGGACCTCTGGAAACGCTGACAGTGCTTTTAACCTCTGAGCCATCGCTCCTGCCCCCAAGAGAGTCTATGAGCAAAGGGGTCATGATCATGATGAGGAAATCAACAAAGGTGACCAGGGGAGCTATTGGGAGCTCAGTGACTCTGAACAGCAGTGGGTATTTTAAAAAAGTTTTAAACAAATGAATCAATTAAAAAGCATATTTAATCCTAAAACTTAAAAACTACTAATATCAACTACCACTTATTAAATTATATGATTTAAGATAATCCTTCTTCTACCTCCCAAGTACTGGATTACAGGTGTGCACCACCACACTCAATTCATGGGATCTGGAGTTGGAATCCAAGGCTCTGTGCATGCTAAGCAAACACTCTAGCAACTGAGCTCTGTTCCCAGCCCTCTGATCTTTACCTGTTTATGGGAATGACAAGTCTCACCCCACTTAGGTGTTTTGACCAGTTTCTGGATTGTAACCAATGCTACAGCTGTCAGTTGTTCAGTCACTGTGGGATCAGTCTAACATAGCAGGAATAGGAGAGGCTGTGGGCAGGCAAGAGGGCTCAGGGAATAAGGGGGCTTGCTGCCAAATGTGGACCTGATTTCAGGAGAGAACAAGGTTCCTTCTTTTTTTCCTCAGACATAGATCCACACCTGTGTTCTTGAACAGGCTTGCCTCCCATGCAAAAACATAAAATTCTTAAATGTGTTTAAAGAGGCCTTGGAATGGCATATATCTGTGTTCCAGATTCAAATGCCTTCACTTCTAAGCTGGGTGACCTTGGGCAGTGGCTTAGCCTTCTTCATCTTCCTTTCTTGTCAGTGACCTCATTTATATTTTGGTATCTATCTGACAAGGTTGTCATTATGTCAAACAAGACCAAGGGAATGATCTCTAAATGGTGACTGTTCTAGTTACTTGGGTGTGTGTCACTTTAAGACCTGACCATGGAGTAACAGAACCCAGAGCCCTGGAGGGCAAACCTACCACTGCAGGTGACCTCATTCCCAGAGCAGGAGAATGAGTAGTCATTGATGTAGGGGTATTCCGAGATTGAAGGACATGCTATCGGGCGAAAGGCCTGAAAGTAGCACCTTTGAAGTTTGTAGCAGCACCTGGAGAAAGGAAGGAACAGCTGAAGAGCACTATGGACACACAGGAGGTCACTTCTAAGCTGCAGTCTCTCTCAAGCATGCCAGGTTGACTTAATCATGATGTTCCAGAAGAATCTTCCTCATGCTTGAGCATCTCTGCTTTCTATTAGCACATGTTATTGAAAGCAGCTTGTGTGTGGCTGTTCCTGTCTTTAATCCCAGGACTGTAGAGACAGTGGTATTTGGATCTCTGAGGTCAAGATAAGCTACATTTAAAGGATGAGACCTTGTCTGAAATAAGTGAATTTTAAAAACAAAGCTTCAAAAATATGGAAAATATATATTCTGAAATTTCACTGATGTTTTAAAGCCAAGGCTGAAACTGAATGTGACTGTGATGGTTTGCCATGCCCTAATCTGGAGCTGGACTTCTGCATTGTCCAGTATTTATAAGTCACACATTCTGCTTTCAGGGTCCTTTAGGTAGAGTGTCCTTGTGATGATATTCCTTACATAATAAGAGATAAAATGCATGCTGGAGTGGTGATGCAGGCCTCTCACCTAAGCAGTTTTAAGGCAGAGGCAAGAAGGTCTATGATTTCAAGGTCAGCATGGTTTCCAGAGAGAGTTTCAGGACAACTAGGGCTGCACAGAGAACCCCTGTCTGTATTCAAACAATAAAGAAACAAAAATGAAAAAAAAATAAACAAACCAAAATGTATGATGCTTGTTGATTATCTATGTCTCCTATTCATGCCTGATGAATGAGTGCTTTTGTCCTGTCCCAACCCAATCCAGACACTCCAGTCTCCCCCCAGATGGATCACTCACCTCCCAAAGTAGTAAAAACCAGAATATATGTTGACCTTATCACAAAAGAGGTAACTGTTGGTATACTTCAAAGGATCCTTCCCGGAGATGGTGCACTCGACCATGTTATGGAACGGCTTACGCTTAGGGCTGTTGCTGTTTTGAGTGGAACCTGCTGCAAGAACCCACAGCACACTCCATCAATCTCACTTGGTTTACTAGGGCTCTGATGCCTGCCTGCTGGCTTCCTCCTTAACTCCTACCTGCTGCTGGATTGAGACAGCAGCGAGTGTGTGTTTGTGTTTGTGTGTGTATGTGTGTATGTATGTGTTTGCCTCCTCACACACAGGTTCTAAGGTACACACTTGGGAGGACGCATAAAATTTGTGCTACACAAGAGGAGGTCAGAAGACAGCTTGGGAAGTTGGTTTTCTCCCCTTACTATGTAGGTCTTGGACCAAACTCAAGCCTCCAGGCTAAGCAGGAAGGTGTCTAGCCTCATCCTCCTGAGTTAGAATTATAAATAAACACCACTGTACTGTGATGGGTTGACTCCCAGGACTAAGTTCTACAGAGATTGCCTTTTGCCTTGCTTGCCTTCTCATTTCTCACTGTCAGGACAGACAGCTGCTACACTGTGAGCTGCCTGTGCTGTGGTACCCTGTTGATGAGCTGAGAACACTCTCCAGTCAGCAGCCAGAGACAAATTGACCACTTAGCTCCACAATCCAACAACCCAACCATCTCTTGAACACTAAAGCTGCTCAACCCCTTCTCAAGCCTTGTTGAAACTCTATCCTTAACCAGCAGTGGATTCATCACTGTTCCAGCTGAGACCTTGAGCCAGAGAAGCATCCACAGATGCTTATTGATTTACACTGTGGAATTAAGAGGAATCTGTTGTATGTCTATGAAGAGCTCACATACAAGTCTAATGTCAGATCATCACCATGTGACTTCAGCATTTGAAACATCAAAATTTGTCAGGTCAGTAGATTAAAAATAACTTTCTTGATTAAATCTGCACTGAAATACTTGGTAGCCATTAAAATGCAGGAGAAGTCAGGTGCATTGGAACATTCACTGTATAATCCCAGAACTCTGTAGGATAGCCTGAGGAATATGTCACTTCAAAATCATCTTGGTTTTATAGACTTCGTTCAGGAAGAGCCATGGCTACATCAAAAACTTTGAAATCAAAAATAAAAATAAAGTAAATGCAGACACAAGCCTTGCATGAATGTGATCTTATCATTGGGGTGTTGAGCTAAGTCTGGGCTGTAATGTTGAGTTGCAGAACATCCTCAGCTGTATTATATGATCATATCAATTATAATAACTGTGATAAAAATGGAGATATGGATTTGCAGTCAAGAGCACTAGCTGAGTTTGGTTGGAACCCAGGATCAGTTCTAGCATCTACATGGCAGCTCCCAACTGTCTATGACCCCAGTACTGGGAGATGAGACCCCTCTTCTGGCCTCAGAAGGCACTGTTCACCCACAGTTTACATACACACATGTAGGCAAAGGGATAATGCATATGAAATGAAAATTATTTTATGAAAAGTTTAAAAATAAAATTGCCAGCATAGCTTAGAGCCAGGTAAATTGGTGCCATGACACAATGGCAAAGTCATAAGGGGCTTCCTTTGCTTTCTGGTGAATGTACCAGATTTTTCTAAGGATTCATCTGAGTTCAGATATAAAGTTAATGGTGCCAACTGTTGTGAACAGGGGGTGATTTTGGAACCCTACTCCAGAGTCTATTTGACTCCAATAGGAACCCTGAATCCAAACTCCAAGTGTGACCATCACTGAAGACAAGGGAGATGGGGAGCCTCTCAGAGGGGACAGAGGTCCTACCTGTGAGCAGAGTGAGCAGCAGGAGGAGTCTCATCTTGAGTGAGGAAGGACTCAGGTGACTCCTCTCTTTATACTCCTCTGCTCTCACAGTGTCCAGTCAGCACACAGGGCCTGTGACTGCTGAGGGTGTAACACGGAATTAGCATATGTCCATTCTCACAACAGTTTAGACCTTCAGAGCTACTGTGGATGGTGGCAGGGCCTGAACTGGTGTTGTGGCAGAAGGAAAAGAGAAACGGCTAACTCAGCACCCTATTATCTCAAGTGCAGCGACTTGTAAAGTGCTTGGTTCTCACCACGGATTCTGTGAAGTCATAAGGAGGTATAGGCATTGGTCCTGGGGTTGGCGCTGGCAGAACATGTGTAAGGAGGGGAAGCCCACAGGTGTGCCAACCTGCTCTCTTAAAGGGAGACGCCCCCAAAGTGAAACTCCCTCTCTCCTCTCCATTCTCTCTCTCCCCCTCCACCTTTCTCTCTCAGCAACTCCACTGAATAAACTCTGGTGTGACATCTGGCAGTGTGTGCATTTGTCTCTCACATGGGAAACTACCAGAGAGATGCAGCCTCGAAGCACATGGTAGAGAGTGACCGAAAAGATACCAGATGCCAACTTATTCCTATACATAAAAATACACAAACATAGATATTTAATCTTAAATCCAGGAAAACTACAAAGCCAACTACCACGTAGGAAAATCTGTGATTTAATATAATCCTCCTGCCTCCAATGCTCAAGTGCTTGGATTGGAGGTGAGTACCACTGTGCCTAATTTATGGGACTTGGAGGTGGAACCCAAGGCTCTGTGCATGCTAGGCAAGCACTCCAGAAACTGGCTTATATTCCCAGCCCTCTGATCCTCACCTGTACATGGAAATGATAAATCCTACCCTGCATAGGTGTTTAGTCCAGTATTTGTCTTATGGCCAATGCTACAGCTGTCAGTTGTTCAGTCACTGTGGGATCAGTCTAACATAGCAGCCAATAGGAGAGGCTGTGGGCAGGCAAGAGGGCTCAGGGAATAAAGGCACTTGCTGTCAAGTGTTGACCTGATTTAAATCTCAACGTATAGTATTTCAGGGTAGAACAAGGATCCTGCAGGTTGTCCTAAGAGATCCACACCTGTGTTCTTGAACAGGCTTGCCTTCTTCACAAAAACATAAAAATCTTTAAGTGTGTTTAAAGAGGATTTGGAATGACATATATCTGTGTTCCAGAATCAAATGCCATCACTTCTAAGCTGGGTGACCTTGGGCAGTGGCCCAGCCTTCCTCATCTTTCTTCCTTGTCAGTGACCTCATCTATATTTTGGTATCTACCTGATAAGGTTGTCATTATGTCAAACAAGACCAAGGGAATGATCTCTAAATGGTGACTGTTCTAGTTACTTGTGTGTGTGTGTCTTTAACATCTGACCATGGAATAACAGAACCCAGAGCCCTGGAGGGCAAACCTACCACTGCAAGTGACCTCATTCCCAGAGCAGGAGTATGAGTAGGAGGTGTTTTAGGGGTTTTTTGAGGGTACAGGACATTTTCATCGTAAAAAGGCCCGAATGTAGCACTTCTTTTGAGTCAAACACCACCTGGAGAGAAGAAGGAACAGCTGAAGAGGATTATGGACCTATCGGAGGTCACTTCTCACCTGCAGTCTCTCTCAAGCATGTCAGGTTGACTTAATCATGATGTTCCAGAAGAAAGTTCCTCATGCTTGAGCATCTCTGCTTTCTATTAGCACATGTTATTGAAAGCAGCTTGTGTGTGGCTGTTCCTGTCTTTAATTCCAGGACTTTGGAGAAAGTGGCAATTGGATCTCTGAGGTCAAGATAAGCTAAAATTAAATAATGAGGCCCTGTCTGAAATAAGTGATTTTTAAAAACAAAGCTACAAAAATATGGGAACTATATATTCTGAAATTTCAATGATGTTTTTAAGCCGAGGTCGACACTGATTGTGGCTGTGATGGTTTGCCATGCCCTAGTCTGGAGCTGGAGTTCAGCATTGCCCAGAATTTGCAAGTCACACATTCTGCTTTCAGGTTCCCTTAGGTATATTGTTTTTGTGAAGAGATGTCATTATATAATAAAAGATAAAATGCTTGCTGGAATGGTGATGAAGGCCTTTCATCTCAGCAGTCTTGAGGCAGAGGCTAAAAGGTCTATGATTTCAAGGTCAGCATGGTTTCCATAGAGAGTTTCAGGACAACTAGGGCTACACAGAGAACCCCTGTCTGGATTCAAACAATAAAGGAACAAAAAATGAAAAAAATCAACAAACCAAACAAAATGTATGATCCTTGGTGAATATCCATGTCTCCTATTCATGCCTTATGAATGAATGATTGTGCCCTGTCCTCACCCAATCCAGACTCTCCAGTCTCCCACAGATGGATCACTCACTCGCCAAAGTAGTAATTATTGGAATATACATCAACATTATCACAAAAGAGCTAATTATTAGGATTCAAAGGATCCTTCCCAGAGTTGGTGCACTGGACCATATTATGGAACTGCTTATGCTTAGGGCTGTTGCTGTTTTGAGTGGCACCTGTTAAAGGTACCCACAGCACACTCCATCAATCCCTCTTGGCTTTACCAGGTCTCTGATGCCTGCCTGCTGGCTTCCTCCTTGATTCCTACTTGTTGCTGGATTGAGACAGCAGTGAATTGTGTATGTGTATAAGTGTGTTGCTTCCTCATATAAAGGTTCTAGAGCACACACTTGGGAACTCATAAAATTTATGCTACACATGAGAAAGTCAGAGGACAGCTTTAGTGAGTTGGTTTTCTCCATCCACTATGTAGGTCTTGGAGACCAAACTCAAGCCTGCAGGCTAAGGAGGAAGGTGTCTAGCCTCATCCTCCAGAGTTAGGATTATAAATGAACACCACTGTACTGTGATGGGCTGACTCCCACATTTAAGTTCTACAGAGATTGCCTTTGTCTTGCTTGCCTTGTCATTTCTCACTGTCATGGCAGACAACTGCTACACTGTGAGCTGCCTGTGCTGTGGTCCCCTGTTGAGGAGCTGAGAACTCTCTCCAGTTAGCAGGCATGGATGAACTGAACTCTTAGCTCAATAATCCAGTAATCCAACCATCTCTTGAGTACTGAAGCTGCCTCTGCTCAAGCCTATGTGAAAGTCTACTCTTAACCAGCAGTGGTTTCATCACTGTTCCAGATGAGACCTTGAGGCAGAGAAGCATCTACAGATGCTTATTGATTTACAATGTAGAATTGGGAGGAATCTGTTGTATGGCCATGCACAACTCACATACAGGGCTAATGCCAAATTATCATTTGTGACTTTAACAATAACCTTTGTCAGCTGAGTAGGTAAATCTTGATTCAGTCTGCAGTGGGAGACTTGGTAGCTATTAGAATGCAGAGGAAGGCAGGTACAGTAGAACACGCACTGTGTAATCCCAGAATTCTGTAGGCAGCACCAGAAGGATATGTCAGTTCAAAGCCAGCCTGGTCTATTGAGTGAGTTCCTGAACAGTCATGGCTACTTCGAGAAACCCTGTCTTTTGAAACCAGAAATAAAAATAAAAATAAATGCAGACAAAAGGCTTGCATGAATGTTATTGTGGGCGTTGGGTAGTTGAGCTAAGTCTGGGTTATGATGTTGAGTTAGGGAACATCCTTAGCTGCAGTATAAGATTATATCAATAATAATGGCAGTAACAGTGATAAGAGATGAAAAGTTAACTTTGCAGTCAGGAGCACTTGCTGAGCTTGGTTGGCACCCAGGTTCAGTTCCAGCATGTGTAAAGCATCTTCCAACTGTCTATTCTGCAGTTGTAGACATTCATACCTCTCTTCTTGCCTCTGTAGGCACTGCTCATATGCAGTTCACATACACACATGCAGGCAAAAGGCACATGCATATAAAATAAAAGTCCATATTTTGTTAAAAGGGTAAAAATTTCAATTTTCTAGCATAGCTTAGGGCCCGGGAAATTGGTGCCATGGCAATATGGCAGAGTCAGAAGGGGCTTCTTTACTCTGTTTGTTGAACATTGCAGACCCAGACCTAAAGCTAATTGTACCAGCTATGTTGGACAAGGGGCGAGCACAGAACCCTAACCCAGAGTCTATTAGACTCCGATAAGAACCCCAAACCCAAACTTCACTGGTGAGCACTGGGGGCTGTGAATTGACAATAAGAGAAATGGGGAGTCTGTGAGAGGGACAAGGGTCCTACCTGTGAAAAAAGTGAGTAGCAGAAGGTGGCTCAGCTTTAGTCAGGAAGGACTCAGGTGACTTCTCTCTTTACAGTCCTCTGCTCTCACAATGCCCTCTCAGCACACCGACCCTGTGACTGCTGTGGATGCAGCACAAAAATTAAATATGACCACACTCACAGACAGCTGGACCAGCAGAGCTACTGTGGATGGTGGCAGGGCCTGAACCAGTGTTGTAGAATAAGGAAAATAGAAAGGGCTAGCTCAACACCCTATTATCTCAACTGCAGTTACCAAAAAGCATCTAGTTCTCAACCATGGATGTTTTGAAATCATAAGAAGGTACAGACATTGGTCCTGGGGTTGCTCTGAGGGATGCTGATTGTGACATGTGGCCAGAGGCAGGAGTAGTAGTTGGTGGGACATGTGTGAGGATGAGAGAGGGGGTGGAAAAGCAGAAGATTGGACAGCTGTTCACTAAAGGAGAGAGAGACTGAGAACCATGTAGCCATAAACCCACCAATGAGACATCTTATTCCTGTATATCATTGATAAGGGACCCAGAGACGAACCAGGCTTTATCTGTGGGGTCAGGAGATATAGAAAGGCAGAGAAGACAATGTGTTCTCTCTTGTTTGCTGCTCTGTACTTAGTGGGACAATCATCCTCTGGTGTGTGTTTAGGGAAACTTTATTCCAAGGCCAACAGGATGTAATCCTTATTCAGGTCACTCACTATATTACTGTTTGGTTTCCTACATCCCAGTTCCTAGAACGAGTTTACATGGGAAGTTCTTTGAATCCAGTGTTTCTTTAGTGCTCACATGACCCTGCTTCCTTCTCTTTCTCCTACCTGTTCATCTTCTCTTTCCTGCTCTCCCCATCCATACTCTTCTTTCCTGTCCTTATGTCTGTCTGATCTCTCCCTTGTTCAATTTTCTGTTTTCCCAACTTCCCTATGAATATCAGACTGAGGGATTTTCCTCACCCTCCTCCCCCTCTCCTTCCTCCTCCTCCTTCTTAAGACAAGATTCTTTGTGTAATAGTTCTAGCTGACCTAGAACTTGCTTTTTAAACCAGGCTTGCCTTGAACTCGAGAGATCTGCTTTCCTCTTCCTCTGCTTCTACTTCTGTTTCTTCGTCTGCCTCTGCATCTCAGAGTGTTGGAATGAAAAGCCTGGCATGCTCACCAACCACTCACTCTTCAAAAGGTTCCCCCAATGGCAATGTCTTTTCCATTAACCCTCAGTTTTCAGGGCTTGATGGAATGTTGTTCTCTGGGAATCTATTTATGTTCTGTAGACAGAGAACACAATCACCCAAGCGGAGCTCCTTCTATAGCTTCTTTATCTGAGGGCACAGTGTGTACTGAAGACAACCAGACAGGTAGGGATGATGTCCCAGTGACTGAAGTGACCAAACTAACCTCTTGGTGTTAAAGTCTTTGTACTGCTTGTTGTATGGAGCCTTGTAGAAGCAGATGGCTGCCTTGTGGTCACCATTGTAGATGGAGTCCTCACAGAGCTTGTTTTTATCTGAAGAGAAACAAGAAAGGAAGTTGAGTGGAGCCTATGACCCTGCTCCCTATGTTTTGTAGATAAATAAATCGGTGGACCTCCCATTGGTATAGACTCCTGGTTGAGATACAAAGCACATGAAAGCACATCATGTTGGGAAATTTCTTGGAACAACACTTGTCATAAAAAACTCACTAGTTGTGGGGCTGGGGAGATGGCACAGTTGGTAAAGCGACTGACAGTCAAGCATGAAGGCCTGACCTAGGATGCCCAGAGCCCATGTATAAAGCAAGGTGTGGTTGGAGCATCCTTAACTCTATTCAGGATTAGTAGGTTGGACCATTAAAACTTGTTGCTCAGTGAAGCAGGTTAAAGGTGAGTGTCATGTTTAGTGAGAGACTCAGTCTCTAAGGACAGGGTAGAGGGTGACTGAGGAAGTCATTAGTGATAACGTATTCCTACACATAAAAATAAACAAACATAGATATTTAATCCTCAAACCTAGAAAACTATATATATCAACTATCACTAATTAAATTATACGGTTTAAGAAAATCCTTTTCCCTCTACCTCCTAAGTGCAGGAATTGCAGGCATGCCACACAATGCTTAATTCATGGTATCTGGTGTTGGAGCCCAGGGCTCTAGCAACTGGGCTCTGTTCTCAGCCCTCTGATCCTCATCTGGTGTGGGAATGGTCAGTTTTGCCTGGCATAGGTCTTCAGTCCAGTATCTGTCTTATAGCCAATGATGTAGCTCTCAGTTGTTCAGTCACTGTGGGGTCAGTCAACTTAGCAGCTAATAGGAGAGGCTCTGGGCAGGAAAGAGGGCTCAGGGAATAATAAGGGCACTTCCTGTCAATTCAACCTGATTGGCATCACATGATTGTTTTCATATTATTTTTAAGATGTGTTACATTTGTTTTGCTGTGGAGCATTTATTTAATGGTGCAAAGATGTGTTGCATTCTTTGATGTTACATTTGTTGAACTCTGTGAAGCTGTGTTACTGTGACTTTCTATTATACCTGATGGTCTTAAGAAAGTGATGACTGGCCAATAGCAAGGGAGAAGAAGAGATAGGAGAGACCGGCAGGCAGAGAGAGCAAAAAAGGAGAAATCTGGGAGAACTGGAATGGAGGAGAAGAACAAGGAAGGAGGATGCCAGTGTCCATCCACGGAGTAAGGGGAAAGTTAGACACACAGACCAGGGTCCAGCCACCTAGCCGTACTGCTAGCCACGGAGTAAGGGGAAAGTAAGATACACAGACCAGGGTCCAGCTACCTAGCCGTACTGCCAGCCATGGACTAAGGGAAAATTAAGATACACAGAAGTAAGAAAATGTAAAAACCAAAGTCATAAATAGTTCAGAAAAGCTGGCAAGAAACAAGCTGAGCTAAGGCTGGACATTATAATTAAGAATAAAGCTCTAAGACCAGATAAACAATATAAATAGACCTATAACCCTTATGGAAATAAAAGCAAGTCATTAAAAGTCTCTCAACTGAAAAGAACTCCCAGGGCCAGATAGTTGCAAGTACAGAAGTCAACAGGAATGCCAAAAAAGAGCTAATACAAATACCCTTACATTGTTTTACACAATATAAACAGAAGGAATACTGCCAAACTTTTTTTTAATGAGGCTACAGTTGCCCTGATTCCCAAACCACACAATGACACAACCAAAAAAGAGAAATTCAGACTAATCTCTCAAATGAACATGGATGGAAAAATACTCAACAAAGTACTAGGAAACCAAATACAAGAAAGAAGACATTAAAAATTGTCCACCACTCAAGTAGACTTTGTAACAGAGATGCAGGGATGGTTCAACATACAAAATTCTGTCAGTGTTATCCACCATATAAATAAAATGAAGGAAATGCCAAGACAATCATATCATTAGATGCTAAAAAAAAACCTTTGACAAGATCCAACACCCTTCATGGTAAATGTCTTGTGAATATCAGGGATTCTAGGAACATATCTAAGCATAGTAAAAACAATTTATAGCAAGCCGATAGCCAAAATCAAATTAAATAGAGAGAAACTCAAATTAATCTCACTAAAACAGGGACAAGACAAGACTGTCTACTGTCCATATCTATTAATACAGTACTCCAAGTTTTCCCTAGAGCAATAAGACAAAAAAGGAAATCCAGGGGATACAAGTTGGAAAGGAGAAAGTCAAACTTTTGCTATTTACAGATGATTTGTTAGATAAATAAGTGACCACAAAAATACCACCAAGGAACCCTACAACTGATAAACACCTTAGGCGATGTGTCTGGATACCAGATTAACTGAAAAAATCAATATTCATTCTATAAACAAACAATCAACAGGGCGAAAAAGAAACTGTGGAAGCACCACTCTCTACCATATCCAGAGATAACATAAAAAATTTTGGGGTAACTCTAACCAAATATTTGAAAAATCTGTTTAATGAGAACTTTATACTTCAATAATTTGTTAGATCCACCATGATCCAGCAATACCACTATTAGGCCAAAGATGTACATTCTTAACCTCAAGGGTATTAATTCAACTACATTTATAGCACTGTTATTCCTCAAAGACAGATCCTAGAAACAAACTAGGCACTCCTCAGCTGAAGAGTGTATTAACAAACTGTGGTACATCTATGCAATGGAGTACTGCTCAGCAGTTATAAAAATGATATCCTGAAATTTGCAGGAAAATGGATGGATTTTAAGAGTATAATACTGAGTGAAGTAACAGAGGCCCAGAAAGATAAACATGGTATATACTCACTCATAAGTGGGTTTTAGACAAAAAACAAAGAATATCCAGGCTGCAAAGTACAACCCCTGAACAGCTTGGGAGCAGAAGGAACTTAAGAGAGACATCCAGGGATTCCCACAGGAAGATAAATAGAGAAGATCTTCTGAGTATATTTGGATCATAATGGGTAGTAACCAAGGAGAGGTGGGAACAAATCATGAGAGAAGGAGATGGTTGAGTGAGAGGAGCAACAAAGGAGGAAAGAAGAGATGAATATCTTTAAAGAGGGAATCACTGTAGGGTTAGAAAGAAACCGGGTGCTAAGGAACCTCCAAGAACCCACAGGGTGGCCCTTGGCTAGGACTCCAAGCAATAGTAGAGAGGATACCTAAACAGAACTTCCCCTACAATCAAATGAATGAGCACCCTAAGTGTCATTATAGAGCCTTCATCCTACATTATAGAACCTTCCCCTTCCCAGAGTTGGAATCAGAGACCCATAGCTAAGCACCAGGTCAAGTTCCTAGTCCAGCTGAAGGGAGAGAAAGAGGAGAGTGTATATGAGCAAAGGGATTGGGATAGTGAGGAGGAGACACACACAGACAGATGACTAGCACTATTGGAAGTTTACTGAACCAGAAAAAACCCACCGAAGAACCTTCAGGAAAGGAACTAAACCCTCCAAAGGTAGAGGACTGTCAAATGGAGTGGACATTTTGTGGAGCCTCTTGGAGAAGGATCAGATTATGTTCATATGCATGAACTGGCATCCTTTAGCTCATTTCCTACAGAGGATCACCTAACATAGTCTTAATATGGGAATGAGGGAATAAAACAAAACTCAAGTGAATATTCCAGACTGAACAGACCCACCTTGGGACTCCTTGGCTTCCTTGGGGAACAGTTGAGGGTATTGGGTGGGGCAGAGAGAGGGAGGACTGTGAAGGACTGGGGAGAGGAAAGGGAGAGCCAGCAATGGCATATATGGGAAAATACTTTTAAATAACTAAAAAGTCAACTAAAAAAGAGAAATTGTTGTACCTTTAACTAATCAAGAAAATGACCAATTGTGGGGAGACAGTGACATTGGCTAAGAGCTTACAGTAACTTTTGGTAGAAATTAACAACAGATATCCAAAGAAAAATAATTAAATTTGTAAAGAAAACTAACGGGATTCTTTGTCATGTTGTATGGGTACACCATTCTGGAGCCCTTACATTTTATATTGGTCCAAATAAGTCAGGAAAGGCAGGTTACAAATTAGAAAATGTAAGTAAAGTGGCTTAAAGCCCTTATAAGTCTGTTTAAAAGTCAGAATTATAAGCTATCATGATGATATTAATGGATTTTTACAGAACTTCTTAACCTAGTCGCTGACTCTCAGAATGCAGAAAGAGTTGTTTTACACATCGAAATGCTGACTTTATTCCTGATGAGTCAGAACTAACCTCATTATTTATTGTTATAAGACATAATCAGGAATAAAAAATCATCTCTTTTTAGATAACACAATCTAATCCCATATGAGTCTGCCATGTCCCCTAGCACAAGGTATTGATGAAGTTGCTAATATATTAATAGAAAATGTACTATAGACCTCAGAGTTTCAAAAAAATTTCATGCCAATAGCAAAGTTTTTAAAAAAATTTCTTCATCACTTAGAAACAAACCAAGGAAATTGTAAAAAAGATAATCCACCTGTTTCTTCTATAATCAATCTCTGTAAGGGTAGGAAGTAATATTAAAGATATACATAGAAATGAAATTTGGAAAATGAATGTGTTTCATTTTACAGAATTTGGAAAATAAAAATATATGCATCATACAATAGATAGGTTTTCAGGATTTCAACGGGCAACTGCTTTGAGTTCAGAAAAGGCTGATTCTGTAATCACACATTTGCTTGTAGTTATGGCCATCATGGGAATACCTATAGAAATTAAGACTGACAATGCTCGAACATATGTTTCTGGTAAAATGAAGCATATTTTTGCTTCTTATAATATAAAGCATATTACAGGTATACCGAACAATCCTACAGGTCAAGCAGTCATAGAGAGATCAAATCAAACTGAAGGATATGCTAAATAAACAGAAAGGAATACCAACTCCCAGAAATAGACTACATAATGCTTTATTAATTTTGAATTGTCTCAATCTAATGATAAAGGAACAACAGTTGCTGAAAGGCATTGGACTATAGAAAAAACTGACAAAGGTGAACTAGCCTGTCTACTTCAAAGATATATTGACCTCAGAATGGAAGTCAGGATATGTGCTACATTGGGGAAGAAGTTTTACTTTTGTTTTTGAGGTGAAAAAAAAGCTATGGATACCATCAAAATTAATAAGACTCAATCTGAACTGGAGAAACTTCTTGATAAGGAGAAACAATGTCTCAGTCACCAATTTGACAACTATTTAATTTTTAAGAAAAATTCACCAAACAAGGATTGGGGAAGTATTTAACTTTTGCCTTTACAGAAATCTAGAGATACTCATATTCAAGAAGGCAAAAGACCTTGGACGGCTAGATTTCTAAAACAGAATGGAAAGCTATCTAGAAAGAATTTACAAGCAAAGAGATATCAGGCTAGTTGGTACCAATATAGTCTACAGAGTGAGATCTCACTCCTTAACATCTATATCTCTTTTTTTTTTTTATAAGAGAAGTCGAAGTTCCAGTTCAATTATAAATTAAAGCTGGCTTTGGAGTTGGAGTGTGGCTCTCTCCTTCTCTAAATCCTAGCATGCTTGTTAAAGGAAAATACAATATCTGTGTATTGTTATCAGAGGGAATACCTGATACAGAAGAGAACAACTAGAGTTAAGGGACTATGCTATTGCTACTAATATTATTAGATATGAATTTTATATCAGAATGTGTTAGAATAGTATATACTAACATTTTATCGTGATGTTAATGATCATATAGAGTAATAATAATAAAAATAAAGGCTTTTATCTAGCTTCCTGTACATTGTTATGTGTTTGAGTCTCTCATCAGTTTTCTGTGGTGAAACAGGACACTGCCTAATACTGACCTTGAAGATGAGGCTCCACAACGATGATTTCATATGAACCATGACAATGCCACTAGGCTGGCAAACACCAAGCAAAGATTGGATTTGGACTACACTGCTCAGGACAACTTCAAGGATTTTGACAGCTGGTCTGGAAACAGTAGGGTGCAGAGCTGGACTGGCCTGTAAATATTGCATTGCTGCCCTCAACAGGACACAGTCGGTAACTTCTATTCGTTTGAAGGGAAGGGAAGGGAAGGGAAGAGATGCTTAGGAATCTGAAAAGAAATAGACAAGTTAATGCCAATGGAGGGGAAGAAATGGTTGGAAACATCAGCCTCCCCACTAAAATACCAGAGTGGAGCAGGGGTGGCACATACCTTTAATCCCAGCACTCTGCAGGCAGAAGGAAGCGATCAGAAGTCAGCCAGGTCTACACAGAAACTCTCTCAAAACAATAAATGTACCCAAGGTCAGTAAGTCACATGGCTCTTGTGGGTAAAGATGCTTGCTGCCGACCCTGAGGACATGTGTTCAATCCCCAGAAGCCACATGGTAGAAGGCAAGCACTGACTTCTGTATATTGTTCTCTGGCCTGGACATAACATGCCATGATATCCATGTGTTCACACTCATACACATACATACAAAAATAAATAAAATTTTAAAAATGTTAAAGTTATACAAGCAGCCAGGTTGTGTTATTGACTTTAATCCAGAACTGGGTGGGGGCAGAGCCAAGGGGATCTCTGTGACATAAGGTCAGCCTGATCTACAGAGCAAGTTCCAGGACAACACAGAGACATCCTGTCTCACAGAAATGGATGCGAATATAATCAACACATAATATGCTGAGCCAGGTATTGGTGGTACATGCCTTTGCCTAGGATTCAAAGGCAGAGGCAAGTGGATCTCTGTGAATGGGAGGTCAGCCTGGTCTACAGAGCAAGTTCTTGAAAGCCAAGGCTACACACATAAATGTTACCCCCCATCTTGAAAAACCCAAAACCCAAACAAATCAAAAACAGTAAGTTAAAAATGTGTCTTAAATATATTATCCTAAGTAGATCAAACTCTGTACTAGCTGTATGTGGAAATGTGTACCTGAAGTGCAAGTACAGATAGATGAGTCAGAAGGACTTCAAGTTTTTTTCTTCATTTTGTTATTATTATTATTTTGTTTAAAGTGTCTTTTTTATCCATGTTTCCCCTTTCCTGCTCCCAATCCCTCCCAGTCAGCCTTCAACAGCCTCCTGCCACCCCATCCACCCATGCCCTCCCCCAAAAGGACAAGAAGTCGCAAGGTAGGTCAGCTCAGTGTGGCACATCTACTTCAGACAAGTCCGATGTGCTCACCCCAAAGTCAAGTCTGGGTTAGGTGTTCCTCTCCAGGGAATGGGCTCCAAGGTACCAATCCAAGCACAGAAACACAGTCTAACCCTATCCCTGGAGACTCCACACACTCTCTCTGCCAACTGACAGTTCCCTACCCTAGGAGGGCCTATCTCCTTTTCATGATGGATTTGCAGTGGCTGTTCATGATTCAGTGAGGTCCCCAGTACTCCATCCAGCCATCTCTGTAGAAATTTTCCTCATAATCCCTATCCTCTTGCTCACACACACTCTCCTCCTCAACTCTTGACTGGACCAGGAGCTCATCCATGGATCTCTGCCTCCACCTCTGTTCTTTGTTGGATGTAGGTTCTGTGATGACTTTTAGGGTGGTTGTTCATTTCATTATAGGAGAAGTTCTGTTTCGGCACCCTCTGCACTAATGGTTGGAGACCTACCCAGGGACCTGTAGTGAGTTCTTGGAGGTTCCCCTAGCACCTGATCTCTTTCCAACCCCCCATAGCTTCCTCTTTTATCCTTAGTGCATAGGAGGGCTATTGAGTTTTTTGAGTTAATCTTGTACCCTGGTACATTGCTGAAGGTGTTTATCAGCTGTAGGAGTTTCCTGATAGAATTTTGGTGGTCACTTATGTATACAATCATATCATAGTTTGACTTTTTCCTTTCCAATTTGTATCCTCTTAATCTCCTTTTGTTCTCTTATTGCTTTAGAAAAAAACTTTGAGAACTATATTGACTAAATAAGAAGAGAGAGGACAGCCTTGTCTTGTTCCTGAATTTAGTGGGATTGCTTTAACTGTTTCTCCATTTAGTTTGATGTTGGCTGTCAGCCTGCTGTATTTTGTCTTTATTATACTTAGGAATTTTCCCTGTATTCCTGATTTCTCCAGGACTTTTATCATGAAGGAATATTCAATTTTGCCAAAGGCTTTTTGTGCATGTGCTTTTTCTTTCAGTTTGTTTATATGATGGATGACATTCATAGTTTTTGTATGTTGAACCATTCCTGCATCTTTGGGATGAAGCCTATTTGCTCATGGTGGATGATTTTCTTTGATACTTTGTGGGATTCAGTTTGCCAGAATTGTATTGAGTATAATTGTGTCAATGTTTATGAGGGAGATTACTCTGTGATTATTTTTCTTTTCTGTATCTTTGAGTGGCCTGGAATCAGGGTGATTGTGGCCTCATAAGAAGAGTTCAGCAATGTTCCTTCAGTTTCTACTTTTTGAAACATTTTGAGAAATATCGGCATTAATTCTTCTTTGAATGTCTGGTCGAATTCTGCAGTGAATTCTTTTGGTCCTGGGCTTATTTTACCTGGGAGACTTTTAGTAACAGCTCCATTTCCTTTGGGGTTATAGGTCTGTTTAAGTATTTAATCTAATCTTCATTTAATTTTGGTAAGTGGTACCTGTCCAGAAAACTGTCCATATCTTTTACGTTTTCCATTTTTAGTGGAAAAATTATGACCTGATAATCCTGTAGATTTTATTGGTATCTGTTGTTTTGTCCCCCCCCTTTTTTTTTTATTATGATCCCACTAATTTGGATACTCTCTCTCTCTGCTTCCTGGTTAGTTTGGATAATATTTTATCTATTTTGTTGGATTTCTCAAAAATCCAACACATTGATTCTTTGTATTGATTCTTGGTTTCTACTGTACTGATTTCAGCCCCAGGTTTGATGATTTCCTGCATTGTACTCCTTCTAGGTGAGTTTGCTTGTGATTGTTCTAAAGCCTTCAGCTGTGCACTTTGGTCTCTTGTGTGAGATTTCTTTAGGTTTTTCCTGTAGGATATAGTGCTATGAGTTTTCTTCTTAGCACTGCATTCTTTGTGTCCGTTAAGTGTGGGTAAGCTGTGGATTCATTTTTATTAAATTCTAGGAATTCATTGATATCTTTCTTAATTTCTTCCTTGACACTGAGGAGGGGTTCAATTGAGAGATGTTTAGTTTCCATGAGTTTGCAGGCTCTCTGTGTTTCTTTATTGCTGTTGAACTCTAGTTTTAGACTATGGTGGTCTGATATGACACAAGGAGTTATTCCCATCTTTTTGGTATCTATTGATATTTGCTTTATGATGACATACATGGTCAATTCTAGAGAAGTTCCATGGGGTGCTGGGAAACATGTATATCCCTTTGTGTTTGGGTGGAAGTTTCTGTATCTATCTGTATATATGATTCATTTGGGTCATAACACCTCTTAGATCCCTTCTTTTGTTGTTGAGTTTCTGTCTGATTGACCTATCCAAGGGTGAAAGTCAGGTACTGAAGTCTCCCCCTATTAGTGTGTGGGATTTGATTTGAGGTGTAAGCTTTATTAATGTTTCTTTTACATATGTAGGCGCTCTTGTGTTGGAGGCATAGGTGTTCAGGATTGAGATTTCATCTTGGTGGATTTTTCCTTAGATGAATAAGTAATGACTATCCTGGTCTCTTTTGATTGTTTTTAGAATGAAGTCTATTTTGTTCGATATTAGAAAGCTTACACCAGCTTGTTTCTTGAGTGTAATTGATTGGAAAGTGTTTTTTCAACTGAACTCTGAGCCTGTGTCTATCTTTGAAGCTGAGATGTGTCTCTTGTATGCAGCAGAAGGATGGCTTCTGCTTTTGTTTCCAATGTGTAGGATGTGACTTTTTATAGGCAAAAAGAAATTCTATGAGCAAAGTGGTCATGATCACGATGTGAAGACCCACAAAGGTGACCAGGAGAGCTATTGGGAGCTCCCTGACTCTGAACTGACTGCTGGGAGACCTCCATGGGACTAAACAAGCTCCTCTGAATGTGCAAAACAGTCAAGTCAAGATGGCTTTTGGCAGCAGGATTAGAATCTCTTCCTAGTGCATGACCGGCCTTCTGAGAGCCCATTTTCTGTAGAGGGAAACCTTGTTCAGCATTGATACTGGGGAGGGGCTCTTGTTCCTACTCAACTGGAGATGCCAGAATGCATTGAATCACCCAGGAATCCTTATCCTCTGAGAGGAATGAATGAAGGGGTAGGGGAAAGCCGGGGGATGACTGAGAGTTGGGGAGGGAAGAGGAATAGTGGTGGGTATGTTAAAAAAGTTTTAAACAAATGAGTTAATTAACAAGCATATTTAATCCAAAAACTTAAAAGCTACAAATATCAACTACCACTTAGTAAATTATATGATTTAAGATAATTCTACTCCTTCCACCTCCCAAGTGCTGGAATACAGGTGAGCACCACCACACTCAGTTCTGGAGGTGGAACCCAGGGCTCTGTGCATGCTAGGCAAGCACTATCAACTGAGCTCTATTCCCCGCTCTTCGATCCCCACCTGTGTATGGAAACGACAAGTCTCACCCCACATAGGTGTTTAGTCCAGTATCTGGCTCATAGCCAATGTACAGCTGTCAGTTGTTCAGTCACTGTGGGATTAGTCTACCATAGCAGCCAATAGGAAGGCTCTGGGCAGGCAAGAGGGCTCAGAAACTAAAGGGAGTTGCTGCCAAGTGTGAACCTGACTCCAGTCCCAATTTATAGTATTTGAGGAGAGAACAAGGCTCCTTCTGGTTGTTCTCAGACATAGATCCACACCAGTGTTGTTGAACAGGCTTGCCTCCCATGCAAAAACATGAAACCTTTAAATGTGTTTAAAGTGATGTAGATCTGTGTTCAGGGCCAAATAACACCACTTCTAAGCTGGGTGACCTTGGGCAGTGGCTCAACCTTCCTCATCTTCCTTCCTCATGAGTAACCTCATCTATATTTTGGTATCTACCTGATAAGGTTGTCATTATGTCAAACAAGACCAAGGGAATGATCTCTAAATGGTGACTGTTCTAGTTACTTGTGTGTGTGTCTTTAACATCTGACCATGGAATAACAGAACCCAGAGCCCTGGAGGGCAAACCTACCACTGCAGGTGACCTTATTCCCAGAGCAGGAGTATGAGTAGGAGCTGTTGTAGGGGTTTTTTGAGGGTACAGGACATTTTCATCGTAAAAAGGCCCAAATGTAGCAGTTCTTTTGAGTCAAACACCACCTGGAGAGAAGAAGGAACAGCTGAAGAGGATTATGGACCTATCGGAGGTCACTTCTCACCTGCAGTCTCTCTCAAGCATGTCAGGTTGACTTAATCCTGATGTTCCAGAAGAAAGTTCCTCATGCTTGAGCATCTCTGCTTTCTATTAGCACATGTTATTGAAAGCAGCTATTGTGTGGCTGTTCCTGTCTTTAATTCCAGGACTTTGCAGACAGTGGCAGTTGGATCTCTGAGGTCAAGATAAGCTACAATTAAATAGCGAGACTCTGTCTGAAATAAGTGAATTTTAAAAACAAAGCTTCAAAAATATGGAAATTGTATATTCTGAAATTTCAATGATGTTTTAAAGCCGAGGCTGACATTGATTGTGGCAGTGATGGTTGGCTGTGCTCTAGTCTGGAGCTGGACTTCAGCATTGCTCAGTATTTGCAAGTCACACATTCTGCTTTGAGGGACCCTCAGGTAGAGTGCCCTCATGAAGACATTTCCTTATATAATAAGAGATAAAATGTATGCTGGAGTGGTGATGCAGGCCTCTCATCTAGCAGGGTTAAGGCAGAGGCTAGAAGGTCTATGATTTCAAGATCAGCATGATTTCCAGAGAGAGTTTCAGGACAACTAGGGCTACACAGAGAACCCCTGTCTGTATTTAAACAATAAAGGAACAAAAAATGAAAAAAATAAACAAAACAAAATGTATGATGCTTGGTGAATATCCATGTCTCCTATTCATGCCTGGTGAATGAATGATTTTGCCCTGTCCCCATGTAATCCAGACAGACTCTCCAGCCTCCCCCGAGATGGATCACTCACCTCCCAAAATAGTAATCATCTGAGTATATGCCGATTTTATCACAAAAGAGGTAACTGTCGGTATACTTCAAAGGGTCCTTCCCAGAGTTGGTGCACTGGACCATATTATGGAAGTGCTTATGCTTAGGGCTGTTGTTGTTTTGAGTGTCACCTGCTTAAGATCACACTCTGTCAGTCTCACTTGGCTTTCCCAGGACTCTGTTGCCTGCCTGCTAGCTTCCTCCATGACTCCTACCTGCTGCTAGATGGAGACAGCAGTGAATAGGGTGTGTGTGTGTGTGTGTGTGTGTGTGTGTGTGTGTGTGTGTGTGTGTGTGTGTGTGTGTGAGTGTCTTTGCTTCCTCACACACAGGTTCTAGAGCACACACTTGGGAGGACTCATAAAATTTGTGCTACATATGAGGAGGTCAGAAGACAGCTTGGGGATTTGGTTTTCTCCCTATGCTATGTAGGTTTTGGAGACCAAAGTCAAGCCTCCAGACTAAGCAGGAAGGTGTCTAGCCTCATCCTCCTGTGTTAGGATTATAAATGAACACCACTGTACTGTGATGGGCTGACTCCCAGGATTAAGTTCTACAGAGATTGCCTTTTGCCTTGCTTGCCTTCTCATTTCTCACTGTCAGGACAGATAGCTGCTACACTGTGAGCTGTCTGTGTTGTGTTCCCCTGTTGATGAGCTGAGAACACTCTCCAGTCAGTAGCCAGAGACAAACTGACCTCTTAGCTCAACAATCCAACAACCCAACCATCTCTTGAACACTAAAGCTGCTCAACCCCTTCTCAAGCCTAGGTAAAACTCTATCCTTGTCCAGCAGTGGATTCATCACTTTCTAGCTGAGACCTTGAGCTAGAGAAGCATCCACAGATGCTTATTGATTTACACTGTGGAATTAGAAGGAATCTGTTGTATGTCTATGAAGAGCTCACATACAAGTCTAATGTCAGATCATCACCATGTGACCTAAGCATTTGAAAAAACAAACTTTGTCAGCTGAGTAGGTTAAAAAAAACTTTGCTTGATTCAATCTGCAGTGGGATACTTGGTAGCCATTAAAATGCAGGAGAAGCCAGGTGCATTGAAACATGCACTGTATAATCCCAGCACTCTGTAGCAGAGCCTGAGGGCTATGTCAGTTTAAAATAATCTTGGTTTATAGACTGCATTCGGGAACAGCCATGGGTACAACAAGAAACTTTGAAATCCAAAGTAAAAATAAAGTAAATGCAGACACAAGCCTTGCATGTATGTGATCTTAACATTGGGGTGTTGAGCTAAGTCTAGGCTGTAATGTTGATTTGGAGAACATCCTCAGCTGTATTATATGATCATATCAACTATAATAACTGTGATAAAAATGGAGATATGGATTTGCAGTCAAGAGCACTAGCTGAGCTTGGTTGGAACCCAGGATCAGTTCTAGCACCTACATGGCAGCTCCCAACTGTCTAGGATACCAGTACTGTGGGTTAGGCCCCTCTTCTTGCCTCAGAAGGCACTGTTCACACACAGTTTACATACACACATGCAGGCAAAAGGATTATGCCTATGAAATAAAAGACTATTTTACAAAAAGACTAAAACTAAAATTGCTAGCATAGCTTAGAGCCAGGTAAGTTGGTGCCATGGCAATATAGCAAAGTCAGAAGGCGCTTTCTTTCTTTGGCTGGTGAATGTATTGTACTTTTATAAGAATTCATCTGAGTTCAGACCTAAAGCTAATGGTTCCAGCTGTTGTGAACAGGGGGTGATTCTGGAACCCTAACCCAGAGTCTATTTGACTTCAATAGGAACCCTGAACACAAACTTCAAGTGTGACCATCACTGAAGACAAGAGAGATGGGGAGGCTTTCATGGGGTCAAGGGTCCTACCTGTGAACAGAGTGAGGAGTATAAGGAATCTCATCTTGAGTGAGGAAGGACTCAGGTGACTCCTCTTTTTATACTCCTCTGCTCTTACAGTGTCCAGTCAGCACACGGGACCTGTGACTGCTGTGGGTGTAACACAGAAATAGCATATGTCCATCCTCACAACAGTTTAGACCTACAGAGCTACTGTGAATGGTGGCAGGGCTCAAACCAGTGTTGTAGAAGAAAGAAAAGAGAAAGGGATATCTCAGCACCCTATTACCTCTGGTTTAGTGACCTACAAAGTGATTGGTTCTCACCCATGGATGCTTTGAAGTCATAAAGATGTATAGAACTGGTCCTGGGGTTGGTCTGAAGGATGCTGATAGTGACATGTGGTCCAAGGAGTAGCTGGCTCCACAATTTTCCACATTACCTGTATGAACTAAGTGCTAAATCTGTCCCGAGATCCTGACAAGGGTTTTGGAGTAGATATAGTTACAAATTCAATATTCAATAAATTAACTATGAATTAATGAATGTGTGCAATGAGACAGACAGACAGACAGACAGACAAACACACACACACACACACACACAAAGAGAGAGAGAGAGAGAGAGAGAGAGAGAGAGAGAGAGAGAGAGAGAGAGAGAGAGAGAGAGAGAGAGAGAGAGAGAACACTCATGTACACATGTAGAGGTCAGATTACAACTCTGTGGAATCAATTCTCTCCTTCTATGTTTAAAAGGGTCCCAGGAATGTAACTCAGGTCAAGAGGCTTACACCCTAGGCTCTTCTTACTGCCCTACAGTATAAAGGAAAACTGGGAAGGTAGGCAGATCCTGGTGGTGGTGGTACATATTTTTAATGCCTTTAATGGCAGCATCAAAAGGCAGAAGCAGGCAAATATCTGAGTTTGAGGCCAGCTTGACCTACAAGAATGATACATGATAGCTAAAGATAGACAAAGAAACCCTGTCTAAAAAAAATAAAAAAGAATGAAGGAAAAATATTGGGACAAATGCTCAGCAGATGTTCCTGGAGGTACATATAATGTAGGCAATGATTCAGCTGAGGCTCTCCCTACCCTGTGTTAGAAGCTGAGAACCAACCATTACAGGGACTAGAGAGATGACTCAGCACTTAGGGTCTTATCTGCTCTTGCTGAGGACTGAAGTTCAAATCAAAACCCCCACATGGTGGCAGGTTAACAATGTCTGCTGGCCCGATGCCCTCTCACCTCTGGGTTTGGTCATCTCTCATGTACTCTATGACTTAGCAGCATAGTCTCTCCTTTACCAACTTCTCACCTCTTCCCTGTTGTTCACCAGACCTGACCTGTGAGGAGTGAGGCTTGGACATTTAGTGGAATGTGTGTGGGTATGGGAGTCATGTGGGAAAGGCAGAGGATGGGACAGCTGTTCACTGAAGCAAGAAGAGTCCAAGAACCACATAGCCGTACATGAACCAATAAGACATCTTATTCTTAAATGTGGTTCATAAGGAAACCAGGGATTAACCAGGCTTTACCTGTGGGGTCAGGAGATATAAAAAGTCAGAGAAGACAACATGTTCTCTCTTTTTGTTGCAAAAAGTTAGGGTGTTGTGTACTTTCTACGGACAGTTACCCTGTCTTGTGTGTTTAGTTAGGGTCTGTGAAGACTCAAAGGTCACAACGATGTAATCCTTCATTCAGGGCATTTATTGTGAGTATGTAATCTTAACCCTTGGGATGGTGAGGCAAATGTGGGATATTTTGTTGAGTTTCAGAACATCTTCCATCTCATAATAATGTCATCTACAAAAAATAAAGGCTAGAGAGATGGTTCTTCAGTCAGGAGCAGTTGCTGAGTCTGTAGGACACGGGCTCTGTTCTAACACTTACATGGCTACTCACAACCTTAGTTCTGGAGACTTAGACTGCTCTTCTGGCCTGTTTTTATGCAGTTCACAGACACAATGCAGTCAAAACACTCATATGCATAAATAAAAATAAATATTTTCTAAAGGTCAAGAAAAATCAAATATTCAGGGAAGCTTTGGGTTAGGCAAATAAGTGCCTGGACAATGTATCAGAGACAGAAGGAGCTTTCTTTTTGGGTATTCGAGAATGTAGTAGACTTTTCTAAGGAGTTTTTTGAGTTCAGTCCTAGAACCTCAATGTGCCAGCTCTTGTGGACATGGGGTGGTGGAGAGCCCAAACCAGAGGCTGCTAGACCCTAAAGAGAACTCCTCCATATAACTGCAAGTGTGACCTGCCGGGGCTGTACAGTGATAAGAAATCAAATTCTGGGAGGGCACAGGGGACAAGAGCTCTACCTGGGAGCAGAGTGACCAGAAGGTTCATCCTGAGTGAGTCAGGACTCAGGTGACTTCTCTTTATATTCCTGTAGCTGTGCTCTGACAATGTCCAGACGTGTGACTAGTGTGTGTGTAGCTCAGAAGTTGAATCTGTGTGGACTCACAGACAGTTCTGACTGGCAGAGCGACTGTAGATGGTGGCAGAGGCTGAATCAGTGCTGCTGCTCAGGCGAAGAGACAGGGCTAGCTCAGAATCCCACAACAGCTAAAGTGCAGCGGCTGGAAAAGATTTCACTTTCCCGTGAATGCTTTGAAGTCATAAGAAAACAGAAACCCCTGATGTTGTGTCTGAGGGATGCTGACAGTGAAGAGTGGTCTTAGGGATGAGTAGCTGGACCCTATCGTCCTCCTGTTAACCGTATAAGCCAAGTTTCAAGTCTACACCAGAACCTGACACAGACTATGAGCTACAGCCAGTTATAAATTTGATCTTCTAACTTTAATGGATTCTGGGAATTGAACTCAGGTCAGAGGCTTGTATCCTAGGCTTCATCTCCCTAGCCCACAAACTCCATTTGAATGAGCATGTAACCCGAGAGGTGGTTGTGATTCATGACTTTAATGTCAGCACTCGAGAGGCAGAGGCAGGTGAGTATCTGGCGTTGAGTTTAGCCTTATTTATAGAGTGAGTCCTAGAGCAGCCTGCAATACAAAAACAATCCTGTTTGAAAAATAAAACTAAAAATGAAAGAAGAAAAAACCAAAGGCTAACAACTGTGCCCACAGAATATACCATGCAAGAATCCTTAGGCTGAAGCTTTCTACCCATTGTTTGAAGCTAGAGTCAACCGTTCAGAGGCTGCAGTGATGGTCAGCATTTAAGAGCATTTTCTGTTCTTAATGAAGACTGGAGTCCAATTATCAACAACCATATGGTGGTTTGCAAACCACATCTACTTTCTCTATATCCTGAAGCCTTTGGGTTTGGCCATTTCTAACGTATTCTCTAACTCGGCATCCCAGGACCTCCCTTTCCTCACTTTTCTGACCTTCCCTGGATAAAAAACCATGTAGGTTGTATGTTCAGTGGAATGTCTCAATGCTCAGGATGCTCCTAACATTACAGCAGTACTATGAAATAAGATGTGTTCTGTGTTTTCAAAAAGTTAGGCTGCTATGTACTTTAGTGGAACAATTATCCTGTGTTGTGTGTTTAGGCACAGTGGAATATTCCTAGGCCAAGAGGATATAATCCTGCCTTCAGGTCTATTACAGACAGTCCAGTTTGCTTTCCCACTTTCTAGATTTGGACCCAGCAGAATCGTTCTGAGTTCAGTGTTTTTAGTGTCCATGTGACATTGCACCCTTCTCTCTTCTCTCCCCTCCTACCTCTCTGTCTTCTCTTTCCTTCCCTCCCCACCCATTTTTATCCTGCTTTCCATGACTAATTCTGTCTTCTCTCCTTACCATTTCTGTCTCACCATGCTCCTAGGCCTCTTACAATGGCTACTTTTACTTTCTTTTTTCCTCCTGTGTTTTCCAGACAGAGTTTCTTTGTGTAATCATCCTGGCTGTCCATGAGCTTGCTTTCTAGACCATGTTGTCTTGAACTCAAGTGATCTTCTTGCCTCTGCCATTTGCTCTGCATCCCTGAACACTGTGTGAAAGGCATGGCCAGGTTCCTCTCCCACTCTTCAAGGGGCTCCCCTGATGACACTGTCTTTCTCATTAACCTTCAGTTTCCAGGGCGAGATGGAATGATGTTCTCTGAGGATCCAGTTGTGTTTGGTAGACAGAGAGTACAATCACCAAAGTTGAGATCTTTCTATAGGTGCTTTATCTGAGGACACAGTATGTAGGGAACATAACCAGGCAGCCATGTTGTCTCAGTAGCTGAGGTGACAAGTCTAAGAGACTTTCTTAGGGTTAAGGCCTTTGTACTGCATGTTCTAGGGAGCTTTGGAGAAGCAGATGCCTGCCTCAAAGTCACAGTTGCCAATGTGGTTTTCACAGGGGTTGTTTTGGTCTGAAGAGGAACAAGAAAGGAAGTTGAGTGGAGCCCATAATCCTGTTCCCTATGATTTGTAGCCAAACAAACTGGTGGACATTCCATAGGTGCAGATTCAGGATAGAGAGTTGAATCATACAGCAGTATTGGGGATGATCAAATTACTTGAACATACTTATAATACAAACATTTGTTGAGCTGGAGAGATGGCACAGATTGCAAAGCCATTGCCATGGAAACACGAGGACCTGGCCTAGGATAACTGGGACCCAAGTAAAAGCAAAGTATGATTGGAGCATCTGTAACTCCACTGAGACATGGAAGATGTAAATCCCCTTAACTTGTTGGACCTAGAACATGTAGGTCAGTCAAGCTGTATACAGGAGAGTCTCCTGTGATGTGGGAATGTCTTTCTGTATGCTGTGTATATCAATCTTTAAATGAAGGAGCTGTTTTAGGCCATGGCAGGCACCAAAGAAGAAGTAGGAGGAGAAATAAGAGCATAGGTAGGAGAATCAGGGCAGAGTCAGGCAGATGAAGCAAGCCGCCCAAGGAGCAACATGTAAGGAACACAGGTGAGCCACAGGCCAAGTGGCAGACAGATTAATAGAAATGGGTTGATTTAAGGTGTAAGAGCTAGCTAACAATGTGCCTGAGCCATAGGCCAAACAGTATGAAGTTAATATAAGCGTCTGAGTCATGGGGGCCTGAACAGCAGAGACAGGTGGCTATAGGTCTGGTGAGGTAGGTCTGTGGGTGTGGGCCTCTGGCCACCCGGGACCAAGAAACCACCACTACTACAGATGGCACCAAACGTGGGGCGAATATCCACTTAATGCCTCAGAAAGTTTAAAAAGGGTTTTAACAGAAACTGAGCAAAGGCAGCTTCCAAATTTTGTATATAAAGCAGGTCATTGTACAAAGAAAGCATGGCCTGCGGGTCACATTTAAAACTGGCGGCAGGCAGTGTAAGCTGCAACAGGTGGCTTCCTGAGATCTCACAAAAGACTCAGCAGCATGTGATTGATTTTAGATTTCTGTTTATTTTGAAGAAAAAGGAAACAAAGACGGTTTCTTAGTAGCAGAATTTTCTTGGGTGTGCTCTGTTTGCTGCCCACGAACAGAGATGCGGTCCCTTTAAGAGAACTTACTGATTCAGCCTTATCTGCAAAAACTATGCAGCTCTTTAAGAGAGTGTATTTTAAAAGCTCTTCTGGTTGAAAGATGATTAAGGATTCACAGTAAAACAGATTCAGATGGAAAAAATCTGTAAATGGGTTACAATGTGTGTAAAAGGTATATAGTCTTCAGAGAGAAAAGAGAGAAGGTAGAGAAAGTCTTTAAAAAGAGAAATAGAGTAGAGTAACAAAAATATAATAAGCCACGTAAAGATGGAAAATAGACACAAAATCTAGATTTTGGTTGTTATTGTGTTTTCTTTTATTTTTTTAAAACTGTTAGTGAGCTCACTGCAGAAAGATAATGGATTACAAATACAAAGGCTACTAAGTTAAACAAGAATATATATTTTAAAGGTATTTTGATTTTTAAATTTGTGTCTAAGGATTTATTGCTTTAGAAGAGTTCTGCTTTTGTTTCTACAAAAGATGAGAACCTGTGGATTGCTTCCAGGCAAATATGGTTTCATCAACCAAGACCCCCTGAAAAAAACTCTGATGGAAAGAGATGGCCATATCAGCTTCAGGGCTGCAGACTATGATCCAGTCTTAAGAACCTATGAGATTTTCAACACTCCCTAATCAGCAGGAAGTAGTAATGGATAACTATACCCAAATTCCCCAAATATTGTTTCTAAATGTTTGTTTTCATTATAAATGGTTAATGGTCATAGTTAATGTCTTTCTAAGAAGAAAAAGGGGTTATGGTATATGAATGATTTTTTAAGAATTAGATTATTGAATTTACTTAGATCAGGAAATTAACTGTTAATCTCAAAATGATTTACATGAATAGATTTTGGTTTATTGATACAAATTTAAGTTCAATTCTCTTATGCTGTATGTATTTTTCTACTCTTTTTTAAGATATGATGTTTATGTAACTGATTTAAAATTGTAATGTATAATGAAAAAATGCTTGTTAGCTATAATATTAGGTATACAAAGATATAATTCAATTAGATAGGTAATCTTCAAACACTTCTAAGACCTACAGAATATGGCATTTAAAACATTTGAAGAACTTAGACTTTTCTAGACAGTGAGACAGATTTGATCCTGGCAACACCAATCTTCTTCAAGAGAAAAATGGGCATCGAAGAAATTCCATATGGAGTCTATATGTGGCAATGGTTAGCCACTGGATAAGAACCTGTTCTTATATTGACTCCTTGACAGTATGCTGTTTAAACTGGACATGCTGTTTTCATAAAAAGATGACCTCTGAACTTTGGCAGAAGAAGCTGAGATGGTTCCTGCTTTACAGAGAAAACTGTCAGGCATTCTTCAGGACTTGAGGAGAAGCAACTGATGAACTGTACCAGAATAGGCAGAGCAGATTCCCTGCTTCACTGAAATGAAAAGAGACTCTGGGCCTGTAGGCTGAAGATGGATGCCCCAACTTTATAAAGGAACTTTGGGTGACTGTCCAGGCAGATAGGTGGTCATCTCTGTCCTTTCTAGATTTTAGAAGTCGCTTGCACTTCTGGTTTACTTGGGTAAATATACCCTTCTGTGGTCTTTGATGTAGTTGAAGACTAGATAGTTGTAGGTACAGTTTTTCTTAGTCATTTGAAAGGTATATTGGATATGAAACTTTAGATTCATAAAGATAAGGTAGATGATAAGAGTATTTTCTTTAATATTGCTAAATACAAATAGACTAGATATTGTAACTGTAATTCTTGCTTGATAGCTATTTTAATATATGAAATTTATGTGTAGTAATGGTGGTTTTTTTGGTCCCAGGTGGCCAGAATCCCAGACCCACAGACCTGCCTCACCAGACCTATGGCCACCCGTCTCTGCTGTTCAGGCCCCCAGAAATGACTCAGATGCTTATATTAACTTCATGCTGTTTGGCTTATGGCCCAGGCACATTGTTAGCTAGCTTTAACAATGTAATTTTGCTATGTTAAAATTAAAACCTTACTTCATGTTAAACAGAAAGGGGAAGTGATGTGGGAATGCCTTTCTGTATGCTGTGAATATCAATCTTTAAATAAAAGAGCTGTTTTGTGCTATGGCAAGCACCAAAGAAGAAGTAGGAGGAAAAATAAGAGTGTAGGTAGGAGAAGCAGGGTGGAGTCAGGCAGATGAAGCAAGCTACCCAAGGAGCAACATGTAAGGAGCATAGGTGTGCCACGGGTCATATGGCAGACAGATTAATAGATATGGGTTGATTCAAGATGTAAGAGCAGGTGACCTAATTCCCAGAACAGGAGAGTGAGTGGCAGCTGGTTTATCAGTTGTTTATGAATGCACAGCACACTCCATCAATCCCACATGGCTTTACCAGGGCTCTGATGGTGCCTGCTACCTTCCTCTTTGACTCCCACCTGTTGCTGGATTGAAACAGCAGTGAATAGTGTGTATGTATGTATGTACGTATGTGTGTGTGTGTGTGTGTGTGTGTGTGTGTGTGAGTGAGTGTGTGTGTGTTGCTTCCTCACACACAGGTTCTAGAGCACAGACTTGGGAGGACTCATAAAATTTGAGCTACACATGAGGAGGTCAGAGGACAGCTTTAGGGAAGTTGGTTTTATCCCTGCACTATGTAGGTCTTGGAGACCAAAGTCAAGCCTCCAGACTAAGCAGGAAGGTGTCTAGCCTCATCCTCCTGAGTTAGGATTATAAGTGAACATCGCTGTACTGTGATGGGCTGACTCCCATCACAGGACTAAGTTCTACAGAGATTGCCTTTTGCCTTGCTTGCCTTCTCATTTCTCACTGTCTGGACAGACAGCTGCTACACTGTGAGCTGTCTGTGCTGTGGGCCCCTGTTGAGGAGCTGAGAACTCTCTTCAGTTCTCAGCCATGGATGAACAGAAATCTTAGCTCATTAATCCAATAATCTAGCCATCTCTTGAGTACTGAAGCTGCCCCTGCCAAGAATAGGTGAAACTCTACCCTTAACCAGCAGTGGATTCATCAGTGTTCCAGCTGAGACCTTGAGGCAGAGAAGCATCTACAGATGTTTATTGATTTACACTAATAGAATTAGGAGGAATCTGTTGTATGGCCATGCACATCTCATATACAGGGATAATGTCAGATTGTCATGTGTGACTTCAACAATAGCCTTTGTCAGCTGAGTAGGTAAATCTTGATTCAGTCTCCAGTGGGATACTTGGCAGCTATTAAAATGCAGGGGAAGCCAGGTACAGTAGAACACGCACTGTGTAATCCCAGAATTCTGTAGGCAGCACCAGAAGGATATGTCAGTTCAAAGCCAGCCTGGTCTATTGAGTGAGTTCCTGAACAGTCATGGCTACTTCGAGAAACTCTGTCGTTTGAAACCAGAAATAAAAATAAAAATAAATGCAGACAAAAGGCTTGCATGAATGTTATTGTGAGCATTGGGTAGTTGAGCTAAGTCTGGGTTATGATGTTGAGTTAGGGAACATCTTTATCTGCAGTATAAGATTATATCAATAATAATGGCAGTAACAGTGATAAGAGATGAAAAGTTAACTTTGCAGTCAGGAGCACTTGCTGAGCTTGGTTGGCACCCAGGTTCAGTTCCAGTACTTACATGGCAGGTACAAACTGTCTACGACCCAGTTTGGGACAATAAGACCCCTCTTCTGTCCTCTGTAGGCACTGCTCATACACAGTTCACATACAAAGATGCAGGCAAAGGGCTCATGCACATAAAATAAAATTCTATATTTTATAAATAAAAAGATAAAAAGTTCAAATTTCCAGGGAAGCTTAGGGCCAGGGAAATTGTTGCCATGGCAATATGGCAGAGTCAGAAGGGGCTTCTTTTCTCTGGTTGGTGAATGTAGCAGACCCAGACCTAAAGCTAATGGTTCCAGCTGTGGTGGACAGGGGGTGATCACAGAATCCTAACTCCAGAGTCTATTAGACTCCAATAAGAACCCCAAACCCAAGCTTCACTGGTGACCACTGGGGGCTGTGCATTGACTATAAGAGATATGGGGAGCCTCTCAGAGGGACAAAGGTACTACCTGTGAGCAGAGCGAGCAGCAGAAGGAGTCTCATCTCAAGTGAGGAAGGGACTCAAGTGACTTCTCTCTTTATAGTCCTCTGCTCTGATAGTGTCCAGTCAGCACAAGGGACCTGTGACTGCTGTGGGTGTAACATGGAATTAGCATATATCCATCCTCACAACAGTTTAGACCTACAGAGATACTGTGGATGGTGACAGGGCCTCAACCAGTGTTGTGACAGAAGGAAAAGAGAAAGGGCTATCTCAGCACCCTATTATCTTAAGTGCAATTACTTTAAAGTTCTTGGTTCTCACCCATGGATGTTGAAGTCATGAGAAGGTATAGACATTGGTCCTGGGGTTGCTCTGCGGGATGCTGATAGTGACATGTGGTCAGGAGTAGTCATTGGTGGTACATGCGAGAGGATGAGAGAGGGGATGGAAAGGCAGAGGATGGGACAACTGTTAACTAAAGGAAAGAGAGACTGAGAACCACTCAGCCATAAACCCACCAATGAGACATCTTATTCCTGTATATCATTGATAAGGATCCCAGAGACTAACCAGGCTTTATCTGTGGAGTCAGGAGATATAGAAAGGCAGAGAAGACAACCTGTTCTCTCTTGTTTGCTGCTGTGTACTGTAGTGGGACAATCATCCTCTGGTGTGTGTTTAGGGAAATGTTGTTCCTAGGCCAACAGGATGTAATCCTTATTCAGGTCACTCACTGTCATCCCAGTTCCTAGAACAAGCTCACTTGGGAAGTTCTTTGAGTCCAGTGTTTCTTTAGTGCTCACATGACCCTGCTTCCTTCTCTTTCTCCCACATGTTCAACTTCTCTTTCCTACCCTCCCCACCCATACTCTTCTCTTCTGTCCTTATGCCTGTCCGATCTCTCTCCTCTTCCCTTTTATGTCTTCACAACTGCCCTATGATTATCAGACTGAGAGATTTTCCTCACCCTCCTCCTCCCTCTCCTCCTCCTCCCCCCTCCTTCTTCAGACTATGTTTCTTTGTGTAATAGTCCTAGCTGACCTAGAACTTGCTTTTTAAACCAGGCTTGCCTTGAACTCAAGAGATCTGCCTTCCTCTGCCTCTGCTTCTACCTCTGTTTCTGCGTCTGCCTCTGCATCTGAGAGTGTTGGAATGAAAAGCATGGCAAGGTTCACCAACCACTCACTCTTCAAGGGGCTCCCCCAATGGCAATGTCTTTTCCATTAACCCTCAGTTTTCAGGACTTGATGGAATGTTGTTCTCTGGGAATCTATTTATGTTCTGTAGACAGAGAACACAATCACCCAAGCGGAGCTCCTTCTATAGCTTCTTTATCTGAGGGCACAGTGTGTACTGAAGACAACCAGACAGGTAGGGATGATGTCCCAGTGACTGAAGTGACCAAACTAACCTCTTGGTGTTAAAGTCTTTGTACTGCTTGTTGTATGGAGCCTTGGAGAAGCAGATGGCTGCCTTGTGGTCACCATTGTAGATGGAGTCCTCACAGAGCTTGTTTTTATCTGAAGAGAAACAAGAAAGAAAGTTGAGTGGAGCCCATGACCCTGCTCCCTACGTTTTGTAGATAAATAAATCGGTGGACCTCCCAGTGGTATAGACTCCTGGTTGAGATACAAAGCACATGAAAGCAATCAGGTTGCCAAATTTCTTGGAACAACACTTGTCATAAAAAACTCACTAGTTGTGGGGCTGGGGAGATGGCACAGTTGGTAAAGCGACTGCACTCAAGCATGAGGGCCTGACCTAGGATGCCCAGAGACCATGTATAAAGCAAGGTGTGGTTGGAGCATCCTTAACTCTATTCAGAATTAGTAGGTTGGACCATTAAAACTTGTTGCTCAGTGAAGCAGGTTAAAGGTGAGTGTCATGTTTAGTGAGAGACTCAGTCTCTAAGGACAGGGTAGAGGGTGACTGAGGAAGTCATTAGTGATAAAGTATTCCTACACATAAAAATAAACAAACATAGATATTTAATCCTCAAAACTAAAAAACTATACATATCAACTATCACTAATTAAATTATACAATTTAAGAAAATCCTTTTCCCTCTACCTCCTAAGTGCAGGAATTGCAGGCATGCCACACAATGCTTAATTCATGGTATCTGGAGTTGGAGCCCAGGGCTCTAGCAACTGGGCTCTGTTCTCAGCCCTCTGATCCTCATCTGGTGTGGGAATGGTCAGTTTTGCCTGGCATAGGTCTTCAGTCCAGTATCTGTCTTATAGCCAATGATGTAGCTCTCAGTTGTTCAGTCACTGTGGGGTCAGTCTAACTTAGCAGCTAATAGGAGAGGCTCTGGGCAGGCAGGAGGGCTCAGGGAATAATAAGGGCACTTGCTGTCAATTCAACCTGATTGGCATCACATGATTGTTTTCAAATATTATTTTAAGATGTGTTACATTTGTTTTACTGTGGAGCATTTATTTAATGATGCAAAGATGTGTTGCATTCTTTCATGTTGCATTTGTTGAAACCTGTGAAGCTGTGTTACTATGACTTTCTATTATACCTGATGGTCTTAAAAAGTGCTGAATGGCCAATAGCAAGGGAGAAGAAGAGATAGGAGAGACCTGCAGGCAGAGAGAGCAAAAAAGGAGAAATGTGGGAGAACTGGAATGGAGGAGAAGAACAAGGAAGGAGGATGCCAGTGTCCATCCACGGAGTAAGGGGAAAGTTAGACACACGGAACAGGGTCCAGCCACCTAGCTGTACTGCCAGCCACGGACTAAGGGGAAAAGTAAGATACACAGAAGTAAGAAAATGTAAAAACCAAAGTCAGAAATAGTACAGAAAAGCTGGCAAGAAACAAGCTGAGCTAAGGCTGGACAGTATAATTAAGAATAAAGCTCTAAGACCAGATAAACAATTTAAATAGACCTATAACCCTTACGGAAATAAAATCAAGTCATTAAAAGTCTCTCAACTGAAAAGAACTCCCAGGGCCAGATAGTTGCAAGTACAGAAGTCAACAGGAAGCCAAAAAAGAGCTCATACAAATACTCTTACGTTGTTTCACACCATATAAACAGAAGGAATACTGCCAAACTTTTTTTAATGAGGCTACAGTTGCCCTGATTCCCAAACCACTCAAAAACACAACCAAGAAAGGGAAATACAGACTAATCTCTCAAATGAACATGGATGCAAAAATACTCAAAAAGTACTAGGAAACCAAATGCAAGAAGGAACACATCAAAAATTGTCCACCTCGATCAAGTCGACTTTGTAACAGAGATGCAGGGATGGTTCAACATACAAAATTCTCTCAATGTAATCCACCATATAAACAACATGAAAGAAAAAGCCCTGACAATCATCTCATCAGATGCTGCAAAAAAACCTTTGACAAGATCCAACACCCTTCATGGTGAATGTCTTGTGAATATCAGACATTCAAGGAACATATCTAAGCATAGTAAAAACAATTTATAGCAAGCCGATAGCCAAAATCAAATGAAATTTAGAGAAACTCAAATTAATCTCACTAAAAACAGGGACAAGACAAGACTGTCTACTGTCCATATCTATTTAGTACTCGAAGTTTTCTCTAGAGCAATAAGACCACAAAAGGAGATCCAGGGGATACAAGTTGGAAAGGAGGAAGTCCAACTTTGCTATTTACAGATGATTTGGTAGATAAATACGTGACCACAAAAATACTACCAGGGAACCCTACAGCTGATAAACACCTTAGGGGATGTGTCAGAAAACAAGATTAACTGAAAAAATCAATAGACATTCTATAAACAAATAATCAACAGGCTGAAAAAGAAACTATGGTGCATCACTCTCTACAATAGCAACAGATAGTATAACATATTTTGGGGTAACTCTAACCAAGTAATTGAAAAATCTGTTTGATGAGATCTAGACATTTCAATTATTTTTTTAGATCCCCCATGATCCTGAAATACCACTATTGGGCCAAGGAATGCACATTCTTAACCTCAAGGGTGTTGTTAGTTGAACTATGTTTATAGAACCGTTATTCCTCATAGCCAGAACCTAGAAACATTCTAGATGCCCCTCGGCTGAAGAGTGTATTAACAAACTGTGGTACATCTATGTAATGATGTACTACTCAGCAGTTAAAAAAAAATGATATCCTGAAATTTGCAGGTAAATGAACGGATTTGGAGAGCATAATCCTGAGTGAAGTAACAGACACCCAGAAAGATAAGCATGGTATATACTCACTCGTAAGTGGGTTTTAGACAAAAAACAAAGAATATTCCGGCTGCAAAGTATAACCGCTGAATAGCTTGGGAGCAGAAGGAACTTAAGAGAGACATCCAGGGATCCCCATGGGAAGATAAAAACAAAGAAGATCTTCTGAGTAAATTGGGATCATAATGGGTAGTAACCAAGGAGAGGTGGGAACAAATCATGAGAGAAGGAGATGGTTGCATGAGAGAAGCAACAATGGGGGAAAGAAGAGATGAATATCTTTATAGAGGAAACCACTGTAGGGTTAGAAAGAAATTGGGTGCTAAGGAACCTTAAAGAAACCACAGGATGGCCTTTGGCTAGTACTTCAAGCAATACTAGAGAGGGTACCTAAACAGAACTTCCCCTACAATCAAATGAATGAGCACCCTAAGTGTCATTATAGAGCCTTCATCCTACATAATAGAACCTTCCACTTCCCAGAGTTGGAATCAGAGACCCATAGCTAAGCACCAGGTCAAGTTCCTAGTCCAGCTGAAGGGAGAGAAAGTGGAGAGTGTATATGAGCAAAGGGATTGGGATAGTGAGGAGGAGACCCACACACACAGATGACTAGCGCTATTGGAAGTTCACTGAACCAGAAAAAACCCACCGAAGAACCTTCAGGAAAGGAACTAAACCCTCCAAAGGTAGAGGACTGTCAATTGGTGTGGGCACTTTGTGGAGCCTCTTGGAGAAGGATCAGATTAGGGTCCTGTGCATGAACTGGCATCCTGGAGCCCATTCCCTACAGAGGAACACCTAGCCTAGTCTTAATACTGGGATGAGGGAATAGAACAAACTTCAAGTGAATATTCCAGACTGAACTGACCCATCTTGGGACTCATTGGCCTCTTTGGGGAATAGGTGGGGTTAGGGTTATTGTGTTGGGGGATGGTAAGGAAGGACTGTGAAGGACTGGGGAGAGGGAAGGGAGAGCCAGCAATGGCATATTTGAAAATATTTTTAAATAAATAACAAACCAACTACAAAAAGAAATTGTTGTACTGTTAACTAATGAAGAAACTGACCAGTTGTGGACAGATTGTGAACGTTGGCTAAGACCTTACAGCAATTTTTGGGAGAAATTAACCAGATATACCTAAAGCAAAATAACTCAATTTATAAAGAAAACTAACTGGATTCTTCATCATGTTGCATGGGTACACCAATTTCTGGAGCCCTTACATTTTATATTGGCCCAAATAAGTCAGAAAAGGCAGGTTAAAAATTAGAAAATGTAAGTAAAGTTGCTTAAGCCCTTATAATTCTCTTCAAATGTCAGAATTATATGCTATCATGATGATATTAATGGATTCTACAGAACATCTTAACCTAGTCGCTGACTCTCAGAATACAGAAAGAGTTGTTTTACACATTGAAATGCTGACTTTATTCCTGATGAGTCAGAACTAACTTCATTATTTATTGTTATAAGAAATAATCAAAACAAAAAATCATTCCTTTTTAAATTACACAATCTAATCCCATATGAGTCTGCCAGTTCCCTTAGCACAAGGCAATGATGAAATTGATAAAATAGTAATAGAAAGTATACTAGAGGCCACAGAATTTCATAAAAAACATCATTAGAATAGCAAAGATTTAAAAAAAATTCTCCATCATTTGGAAACAAACCAAAGAAATTGTAAAAAGATTTTCCACACGTTTCTTCTACTATCAATCTCTATTAGGGTAGGAAGTAATCCTAAAGATATACATAGAAATGAAATTTGGAAAATGAATGTGTTTCATTTTACAGAATTTGGAAAATAAAAATACATGCATCATACAATAGATAGGTTTTCAGGATTTCCATTGTCAACTGCTTTGAGTTCAGAAAAGACTGATTCTCTAATCACACATTTGCTTGAAGTTATGGCCATCATGGGAATACCTATAGAAATTAAGACTGACAATGCTCCAGCATATGTCTCTAGTAAAATGAAACATATTTTTGCTTCTTATAATATAAAGCATATTACAGGTATACCAAATAATCCTACAGGGCAAGGAGTCAGAGAGAGATTAAATCAAACTGAAGGATATGCTAAATAAACAGAAAGAAATACCAACTACCAGAAATAGACAACATAATGCTTTATTAATTTTTATTTGTCTCAGTCTAATGATAAAGGAACAACAGTTGCTGAAAGGCATTGGACTATAGAAAAATCAATTGAGCTGAACCAGCCTGTCTGCTTCAAAGATGTGTTGACCTCAGAATGGAAGCCAGGATATGTGTATATTGGGGAAGGAGTTTTGCTTTTGTTTTTGAGGGTGAAAAAAAGCTATGGATATCATCCCAATTAATAAAGACTCAATCTGTACTAGATAAACTTCTTGATAAAGAGAAACAATGTCTCACCCACAAATTTGACAACTCTTTAATTTTTCAGAAAAATTCACCAAACAAGGATTGGGGTAGTATTTTACTTTTGCCTTTACAGAAAACTAGAGATACTCATATTCAAGAAGGCAAAAGACCTTGGACATCCAGATGTCTAAGACAGAAGGGAAAGCTATGTATAAAGAATTTACAAGCAAAGAGATATCAGGCTGGTTGGTACCAATATAATGTAAAGAGTAAAATCTCACTCCTTAACATCTATATCTCTTTATATATAAGAGAAGTCGAAGTCCCAGATCAATTATAAATTAAAGCTGGCTTTGGAGTTGGAGTGTGGCTCTCTCCTTCTCTAAATCCTAGCATGCTTGTTAAAGGAAAATACAATATCTGTGTATCATTTTCAGAGGGAACACCTGATATAGAAGAGAACAACCTGAGTTAAGGGACTATTCTATTGCTACTGATATTATTAGATATACATTTTATATCAGAATGTGTTATAATAATATATACTAACATTTTATCGTGATGTTAATGATCATATAGAGTAATAATAATAAAAATAAAGGCTTTTATCTAGCTTCCTGTACATTGTTATGCATTTGAGTCTCTCATCATTTTTCTGTGGTGAACCAGGACAATGCCTAATTGTGACCTTTGAGGATGAGTCTCCACAACAATGATTTCCTATGAACTATGACAATGCCACTAGGCTGGCAAACACCAAACAAAGATTGGATTTGGACTACACTGCTCAGGACAATTTCAAGGATTTTGACAGCTGGTCTGGAAACAGCAGGGTGCAGAGCTAGACATGCTTATAACCATTGCTTTGCCACAGGGTGAATAGCTGGACACACTTATAACCATTGCTTTGCTGCCCTCAACAGGACACAGTTGGTAACTTCCATTTGTTTGAAGGGAAGGGAAGGAAGCTTAGGATCTGAAAAGAAATAGAGAAGTTAATTCCAATGGATCTCAAGAAACAGTTGGAAACATCAGCCTCCCCACTAAAACACCAGAGTGGAGCAGGGGTGGCACATACCTTTAATCCCAGCACTCTGCAGGCAGAAGCAGGCTGATCAGAAGTCAGCCAGGCCTACACAAAAACTCTCACAAAACAATAAATGTACCCAAGGCCAGTAATATGGCTCTGTGGGTAAAGATGCTTGCTGCCGACCCTGAGGACATGTGTTCAATCCCCACAAGCCACATGGTAGAAGGCAAGAACTGAATCCTGTATATTGTTCTCTGGCCTGGACATAACATGCCATGATACCTGTGTGTTCATACACATACATACAAAAATAAATAAAATTGTAAAAATGTTAAAGTTATACAAGCAACCAGGTTGTGTTAATGACTTTAATCCAGAACTGGGTGGAGGCAGAGCCAAGGGGATCTCTGTGATATGAGGTCAGCCTGATCTACAGAGCAAGTTCCAGGACAACACAGAGACATCCTGTCTCACAGAAATGGATGTGAATACAATCAACACATGATATGCCGAGCCAGGTATTGGTGGTACATGCCTTTACCTAAGACACAAAGGCAGAGGCAAGTGGATCTCTGTGAATGGGAGGTCATCCTGGTCTACAAAGCAAGTTCTTGAAAGCCAAGGCTACACACACAAACAACACTCCCACCCCCATCTTGAAAATCCCAAAACCCAAACAAATAAGAAACATTAAGTTTAAAATGTGTCTTAAATATATTATGCTCAGTAGCTCAAACTCTGTACTAGCTGCATGTGGAAATGTGTACCTGAAATGCAAGTACAGATATATGGGTCAGAAGGACTTTAAGTTTTTTGCTTCATTTTGTTATTATTATTATTTTGTTTAAAGTGTCTTTTTTATCCATGTTTCCCCTGTTCCCTCTCCATTTCCTGCTTCCAATCCCTCCCAGTCAGCCTTCAGCTTGCTGCCTCCCCATCCACCCTTGCCCTCTCCCCCAAAAGGGCAAGAAGTCCCAGGGCAGGTCAGCTCAGTGTGGCACATCTACTCCAGGCAAGTCAGATGTGCTCACCCCAAAGTCAAGACTGGATTAGGTGTTCCTCTGCAGGAAATGGTCTCCAAGGTACCAGCCCATGCACAGAAACACAGTCTGACCCCACCCCTGGAGGTTCCACATGCTGTCTCTGCCAATGGACAGTTGCCTACTCTTGGAGGGCTTAGCTCCTTTTCCCTATGAACTTCCAGTGTCTGTTCTTGATTAGGTGAGTCCCCAGTGCTCCAGCCAGCCATCTCTGTAGGAATTCTCCTCATAATCCCTATCCCCTTGCTCATACAGACTCTCCTCCCCTGCTCTTGGCTGGACCAGGAGCTCCGCCAAGTGCTCAGCCATGAATCTCTGCCTCCACCTCTATTATTTGTTGGATGTAGGTTCTTTGATGACACATAGGGTGGTTATTCATTTGATTATAGGGGAAGTTCTGTTTAGGCACCCTCTGCACTAATGGTTGGAGACCTACCTAGGGACCTGTAGTGAGTTCTTGGAAGTTTCCCTAGCACCTGATATCTTTCTAACTTCCCATTAGCTTTCTCTAATAGGAGGGCTATTGAGTTTTTTGAGTTAATCTCGTACCCTGATACATTGCTGAAGGTGTTTATCAGTTGTAGGAGTCCCCTGGAAGAATTTTGAAGGTCACTTATGTATATGATCATATCATCTGCAAATAGAGATAGTTTGACTTCTTCCTTTCCAGTTTGTATCCCTTTAATCTCCTTTTGTTCTCTTGGTCCTTTAGGAAAAATCTTTGAGAACTATATTGACTAGATAAGGAGAGAGAGGACAGCCTTGTCTTGTCCCAGATTTTAGTGTGATTGCTTTGAGTGTTTCTCCATTTATTTTGATGTTGGCTGTTGGCTTGCTACATTTTGCCTTCATTATCCTTAGGTATTTTCCTTGTATTCCTGATCTCTCCAGGACTTATATCATGAAGGACTATTCAATTCTGTCAAAGGCTCTTTCAGCATGTGTTTTTTTCTTTCAGTTTGTTTATATGATGGATGACATTCATGTTTTTTTATATGTTGTACCATCCCTGCATCTCTGGGATGAAGCCTATTTGCTCATGGTGGATGATTTTTTTAATACTCTATGGGATTCAGTTTGCCAGAATTGTATTGAGTATATTTGCATCAATGTTCATGAGTGAGATTGGTCTGTAATTATTTTCTTTGCTGCATCTTTGAGTGGCCTGGAATCAGGATGATTGTGGCCTCATAAAAAGAGTTCAGCAATGTTCCTTCAGTTTCTACTTTTGGAAAAATTTTGAGGAGTATCAGTACTAGTTCTTCTTTGAATGTCTGGTAGAATTCTGCAGTGAATCCTTCTGGTCCTGGGCTTTTTATTTTTGCTTGGGAGACTTCTAATAACAGCTTCAGTTTCCTTTGGGATCATAGGTCTGTTTAGGTCTTTAATCTGATCTTTATTTAATTTTGGTAAGTGGTACCTTTCCAGAACACTGTCGATTTCTTTTAGGTTTTCCATTGTTAGTGGAGTGTAGATTTTCAAAGTATGACCTGATAATTCTCTGGATTTCTTGGGTGTCTGCTATTCTGTCCCCCTTTTCATTTATGATTCTGTTCATTTGGATACTCTCTCTCTCTCTGCTTATTGGTTAGTTTGGATAAGGGTTTTTCTATATTGTTGGTTTTCTCAAAGAACCAACTCATTGAGTCTTTGTATTGTTTTCTTGGTTTCCATTGTATTGATTTAAGTCCTAAGTTTGATTATTTCCTGCCTTGTACTCCTTCTAGGTGAGTTTGCTTGTGATTGTTCTAATTCCTTCAGCTGTCCAGTTATGTCTCTTGTGTGAGAATTCTCTAGGTTTGTCATGTAGGATCTAGTGCTATGAGTTTTCCTCTTATCAATGCTTTAGTTGTGTCCATTAAGTTTCGGTGTGCTGTGGATTAATTTTCATTAAATTCTAGGAATTATTTGATATCTTTTAAAATTTGTTCCTTGACGCAGAGGAGGGGTTCAATTGAGAGATGTTTAGTTTCCATGAATTTGAAGGCTTTATGTGTTTTATTTATTGCTGTAAAACTCTAGTTTTAGACTATGGTGGTCTGATATGACACAAGGAGTTATTTCCACCTTTTTGGTATCTATTGATATTTGCTTTATGACCACATACGTGGTCAATTCTAGAGAAAGTTCCACGGGGTGCTGAGAAATATGTATATCCCTTTGTGTTTGGGTGAAAGGTTCTGTATATATCTGTATATATGATCCATTTGGGTCATAGCACCTCTTATATATCTTCTTTTTTGTTCAGTTTCTGTCTGATTGACCTATCCAAGTGTGAAAGTGGGGTATTAACGTCTGCTACTAATAGTGTGTGGGGTTTGATCTGAGGTGTAAGCTTTAGTATTGTTTCTTTTACATATGTAGGTACTCATGTGTTGGAGTCATAAATGTTCAGGATTGAGATTTCATCTTGGTGGATTTTTCCTTAGATGAATAAGTAATGATCACCCTGGTCTCTTTTGATTGTTTTTAGTATAAAGTCTATTTTGTTAGATATTAGGAAGCCTACACCAGCTTGTTTCTTGAGTCTATTTGATTGGAAAGTGTTTCTCAACTTTACTCTGAGCCTGTGTCTATCTTTGAAGCTGAGGTGTATCTCTTGTATACAGCAGAAGGATGGCTTCTGCTTTTGTTTCCAATGTGTAGGATGTGACTTTTTATAGCCGAATTGAGTCCATTAATATTAATAGATATTAATGAACAATGATTGTTATTTCCTGTTACTTTTGGTGATAATTTGTGTGTTTTTCTTCTTGAGCTTTTATTCTGAGGGATTATCTGTTTCTTGTGGTTTCATAGGTATATCCAGTTTCCTTAGATTGGAGTTTTCCCTCTAGTGCATTTTGGAAGGCCAGATTTGTGCATAGGTGTTGTTTAAATATGGATTCATTGGGAAGTATCTCATTTACTCCATCTATGTTGATTGGTAGTTTTGCTGGGTATAACAGTCTGGCCTGGCAGCCTTGCTCTTTTAGTGTCTGTATAACCTCTGACCAGGACCTTCTTGGTTTCAATGTTTCCAATGAACATTTGGGTGTTATTCTGATGGGTCTGCCTTTATAGGTAATTTGGCCATTTTCCTTTGTAGCTCTGAGTTATTTTTTTTTTATTTTGTAGATTTATTGGACAGATTATGATGTGGAGAGGAGAATTTTATTGGGTTCTAGTCTGTTTGTCTGTAAGCTTCTTGTACGTGTATAGACGTTTTCTTTTTTAGATTCAGAATGTTTTCTTCTATAATCTTGTTGACTATATTTTCTGTGCCTTTGAGCTGATGTTCTCCTTTTTCATTTCTGATTATTCTAAGGTTTGGTTTTTCATGGTGTCCCAGATTTCCTGGATGTTTGTGTTGGGACACTTTTGGTTTTAGTGTTTTCTTTAACTTACCTATGTATTCCACTTCTGAATCTTCCACTCCAGGGATTCTCTCTTCCTTCTCTTGCATTCTCTTGGTTACACTTGGATCTTTATTTCTGGTTTGTTTCTTCATGGTTTATATTTTCAGCATTGCCTTGGCTTGTGCCTTTTTCTATTTCAATTTTTAGTTCCTGGAATGTTTCCTTTACCTGTTTGTTTTCTTTTCTTTTTTTGGTTTTCTTTATTTTCTTTCAGGGATTTGTTCAACTCTCAAATTTTTTGTTTGTATTTTCTTCTTTTTCTTTAAAGGAACTTTAATATGTTTTTTGAGGCTTCTATTATCTTCATAAATTGGTTTTCAAGGTTGTTTTTTTTCTGCTCCTTCTGCATTGCCATGCTCATGTCTTGTAGATCCACCAAATTCTTTTAATGGTGCCATGTGGTTTTTATGTTGTTATGTGTTCTGTCAGTGGCGTCTGCCCATTGCATTCTCCATTCACTACAGAATTTGTCTGAGTCTCAGGGAGCTGATTGTGGTGCAATGTGTTCTGTGTGTGTTTGTGTCTCAAGAATCCTCTTTTGGTCCAATCTAGGTTCTTTATCTATTCTGAGTCATCTCTTAGTTAGCTGTAGACCAGGTGACTGTGGGTTTTCAGTATTTGTGAAGAGGGCTTGGATTGCAGGGTGATGGCATGGGTTGGGGCAGGTAGGTTTTGTCCTTGCAATATCTGGTAGTCTGGGTTTTGATGGGGTTATGGGTCTCAGGGAATCTCTCTGATGGCTTATTATTAGGGCAGAGCTGAGTGGGGCTGGGGTTCCAGGGTCTATTTCTTGGACTGGGCTCTGGAGACTGCTGTCTCTACTTGGCCTGAGGTAGGGGGTGCTAGTCACATGTTAGTCAACTGTGGACCAGTGGTCTGTGGGTTTCTAGTTTTTCAGAAGTAGGTTTCAACCTGTTTTGCTTTGTAATAATTAGATGACCTTAAATTAGATTGGCTAGTGATACAGCACAGTTGGCAGAATGGTTGACTAGAAACAGAAAGCCCTATGTTAATCTCCTAGCACATAACCTGGTCAGGGTGGTATTTACCTGTCATCCCACCTCTCAGGTTGATGTCAAGAGCATTAGCAGGTCAAGGTCATCAGACCTACATGGTGCTTTCAAGGCTAACCTAGGCTAGCCCACTAGACACTCACAAAATTAACAATAAGCATAGTAGTGCCTTCAGTGTGTTTTGAAGACTGTGTCACATAGCAGAGTATTTGGGCCACAATAAGCAAATGCCCCCACATTCATTAGTGCATAGGATCACAGAGAATGTACATCAATTCTGCTAACCTTGGTCCCTATCATGTGTACCAGGATTTCTTGATGATCTTCTTCATGGCCTCATTTTATTTTCTTGTATAGATGTATCTATTTATGTACTTTGGTCCTTTGTCTGCATGTACATCTACACACTGGAAGAGAGAATCAATTTCCTTTCTATATAATCATGGACTACCATGTGAGTGCTGGGAATTGAACTCACGACCTCTGGAAGCTTAGCCAAAAATGCCCTTGGACAATGAGTCAACTCTATGGGCTCCTCATGTTTTTGTATTTTAATTAATAAAATCACAAACTTATTCAAGAGCCCAAAACAAACTGAAGATCTCTCCCTTAGGAAAATATTTATTCTACACTTGTAACATATAACTTTATAATCCATCTTCTCACTTACACACCAGTCCCACAGCCTTATGATATGTAACATGGCCACTCTTAGTTCTTTAAAAGAAGAGGTTACTTGAGCCCTGTGGGTGATGTTTATGATAACAGCTTGTCTTGGATGGTGAAGACCTTGGTTTAATCTACAACATCATAAACATAAAGATGAAACACTAAACTTCTGAGGCATCAAACAATTTTTCTTTCTGTTTCTGTCATAAACACCACGACCAAAAGCAGCTTCAGAAGCAATGGATTATTTTATCTCACATGTTACAATTCCCCTCTGAGAATCAATTAGAGGAGCTTGATGAAGAAAATAAGAGGAATGCTCTCTGATACAGCCCATGCCCACCTGTTTAGAGATGACACTGTGCACAATAGGTTGGGGCCTCCTTAGTCTATCAAGAAAATGCCCAATAGATGTGCCCACAATTCAATACATTGCAGGCAATCTTTCACGTGATGCTTACCCATTCCACTGTGTGTCAAGCTCACAATCAAGTTTAGCCATAAAAAGGGCTGGAGAGATGGCTGAGCACTTTACAGCACTCTGCTCTGGCTGTGAACTGGAGTTCAATTCTCAGTGACCTCATGTTGGTTTTTAAACAATGTCTGTTGGCCCAATGGTCTCAGCCTCTGGGCTTGGTCATTTCTCATGTACCTTCTAAGTTAGCACGCCAGCATCTCCTTTTTCCCACTTCTCACCTCTTCCCTTGATAAAAACCATCTAAGGGGTGAGGAGACTTGGTTGTCTTTCTTCTAAAGATCCCCCAACCCTTTTATCAGGGCTATAGACAGACACTACCAGCTACTACCAGTCACTGCACCAGTTGCTGACCAGGCCTGACCTTGAGAGGGTTGAGGACTTTGCTTTAGGCTCAGTGTGCAAGCGCGAGTTTATAGCTCGGTGCACAGGTGCAGGTTTTCAGCTCAGTTCGCAAGCGCGAGTTTTCAGTTCAGGGCGCAGGCATGGTTTTCAACTTGCTGGCCTGCCATAGTACCTGGCTCTGCTTTCAGCCCACTACACCGCTGGGTTTTCAGCCCGCAGAACCAGCACGAATAGCACACACCCACTTGGCCTGTCAGCACAGGACTCAGGAGGAGTAGTCCATCGTCCACTTGTTGTGCCTGAACAGCGGCTCCATCCATCTAGCCCTAGTAGCGGAGTTTAAAGTGTGCGCACACTCCTCCCCCACAGCCAGCCCACGTTGTCACTGATTGTGACCCGGGCAACTGTAAATTACTCGGGCAAGTGAACAAAGGAAACGAAAACCCTTCTATTTTGTGATTAACATCCTGTCTTAATTTGTAAGAATTTGCTTTTTCCCAGGATTGTATTCGGCCTGCTGGGGCCCATCAAAACCCTGTAGGATCTGTAGGTAGCTTCCTGCTGCTGAGAGTCTCTGCATCTGCCATACAGTGTCAGGGCATTGACTGCTACTGTGACACCTGTGGACTAAACGGCATAATTACACCTGAATTGACACAATGGCTGACAATGATTCTTTTGAAGACTTTAGGTCATATTTTGCAATGGTGGTTGACAAATTTTTAAATGAATATCTTCAAGGATTCAATACCCCAGTTCTACTATTTTTTGGCTTATTTCTCTATTTCGTGTTTCAAAATAAGAGGATGATGACAGAGGTGTCAAATGGAAACCAACAATTACTGTCCAGATTATGTATTATGGAACTATCGAACGCTAAGGTGGCAGATGAGGTTAAACAGGTACAAAATGTAAATCAACAGTTACTGTCCAAGGTATATGACGTGGAACTGTCAAACACTAAAATGGCAAAAAGGATGGATACTCTGGAAATTGGTTATAGCAAGCTTTCAGATAAGGCTTCCTCTTTAGATATGGATAACACTGTACAAGAAAAATATAGGCTCTACATAAATGATAAAAACAAGAAACTTGTTGACTACATTAATGACGAGAACAAGAAAATCATTAATTATTTTAATGATGGGGATTGAAAAATTGCTGGCTCGGCAGGTTCTGGGCCTCTGGCTGCCCAGGACCTGAGAAACCCCAATGCAACAGATGGCTTCCCAACGTGGGCCGAATATCCATTGAAAGCCTGAGAAAGTTTAAGAAGTGTTTTAGATCAGAAGCTGAGCCAAGGCAGCTTCCAAATTGTGTATACGGAATTGGTCATTGTACGAAGAAAGCGTGGCGTCTGGGTCACATTCAAAATGGCCCTGGTGGACTGGTGGCAGGCAGTGTAAGCTACAACTAGGCCAGCTCCTGAAATCTCACAGAAGACTCAGTAACATGTGATTGATTTTAGATTTCTGTTTATTTTGAACTATAATAAAAAAACAAAGACGGTTTCATAGTAGCAGCATTTTCTTGGGTGCGCTCTGTTTGCTGGCCATAAACAGAGATGCGGTCCCGTTAAGAGAACTTACTGATTCAGCTTCCTCGGCAAAAATTATGCAGCTGTTTAAGAGAGTCTATTTTAAAACCTCTTGTGGTTAGAAGATGGTTAAGGATTCACAATAAAACAGATTCAGATGAAAAGAAAAACCTGTAAATGAGTTACAATGTGGGTAAAAGGTACATAGTCTTCAGAGAGAAAAGATAGAAGATAAAGTCTTTAAAAAGAGAAATAGAGTAATAAAAATATGATAAGCCATGTAAAGATGGAAAATAGACACAAATCTGGATTTTGGTTGTTACTGTGTTTTCTTTTAATTTTTTAACTGTTAATGAGATAGCTGCAGAAAGACAATGTATTGCAAATGCAAAGGCTACTAAGTTAAACAAGAATATATATTTTAAAGGTATTTTGATTTTTGCCACATCCGGCCTAGTGTTGCTGAGCCTGGAGAGGGTCGTCAGGGTTAAATCAACACTCAAGAGACAGTTCTATCATTCGAGGAGACCAGATGCTTCTGCTCCCTCAGCCTTTATTTAGCAAGCTTATATACCCCTTAAGTTCCCCTGACCTGGGTTCCTGTACCTGTCAGTGTGTTCTCTGGCAATGGGTGCTCATCATAACAGGAAACCACTGATTATAAAACAGGGTATTGATGCACACGAGGTGCATCAACAAAGATCAGGGAAGTAAACAAAAGGGCACTGACCTTGCCCAGGCTTTTTTAGCCTAACACAGAGTATATGGGTCTGGGTATGCCAGCACCCAACATCTCCCTCCCTTTTATTTAAAAAGAACAGAGGGACCCCTGTCTTAGGTCATCTCCTAGCCCCCCTCACAGTACCCGTCATTGGGGGTGCCCTTATCCCCTGCCTTAGGTGGATGTGAGGAGCGGCGAGGTTGCCCATCATTAGGTATCCCTCTAAGACATAGATAGACAAATCTGTGCATCGTTAGGTGGCCATAAGGCCAAAAAGGCTTGTTTTTTCATCTTAACTCAACCCATTTCCATTAATCTACCTGCCACATGGCCCTTGGCTTACCTGTGCTCCTTATATGTTACTCTTTTGGGCTTCTGGCTCTGTCTGTCTCTGACTCTGCCCTGCTCCTCCTACCTACTCTGATGCCTCCTCCTACTTTTCCTATGGTGCCTGTCATGGGCCAAAACAGCTCTTTTATTTAAATATTGCTATTCACAGCATACAGAAAGGCATTTTTACAACACTTCCCCCTTTCTGTCTATTAAAAAAGGAAGGCTTCAATTTTAACAAGGCAAAATTACATATAACAAAACAGCTATCAAGCAAGAATTATAGTTACAACATATAGTCTATTTATATTTAGCAGACCTAAAGAAAATACTCTTATCAACCTTATCCTTATGAATCTAAAGTTTTATATATACCTTAAAATAACCAAGAAAAACTATATCTATGACTATCTAATCTTTAACTACATCAAAGACCACAGAAGGATATATTTACCCAAGTAAACCGTAAGTGCAAACAACTTCCAAAATCTAGAAATGACAGAGATGACACCTATCTGCCTGACAGTCACCCAAAGTTCCTTTATAAAGTTGGGGCATCCATCTTCAGCCTACAGGCCCAGAGTCTCTTTTTATTTCAGTGAAGCAGGAAATCTGTTCTGCCCATTCTGGTACAGTTCATCAGTCACTTCTCCTCGAGTCCTGAAGAATGTCTGACAGTTTTCTCTGCAAAGCAGGAACCTGAATGACCATCTTGGCTTGTTCTGCCAAAGTTCAGAGGTCATCTTCCTATGGAACCTGCATGTCCAGTTTAAACAGCATACTGTCAAGCAGTCAACATAAGAACAGGCTCATGTCCAGTGGCTAACCATTGCCACAAAGAGAGTAGACTCCATATGGAGTTTCTTTGATGCCCATTTTTTTCTTGATTGGTACTGCTAGGAGAAAATCTGCATCACTGTCCAGAAAAGTCTAAGTTCTTAAAACATTTAAATGCCATATTCTGTAGGTCTTAGAAGTGTTTGAAGATTACCTATCTAATTGAATTTATTTTTTTATACCTAAAAATCTAAGTAACATGCATTTCTTAATTATACATTACAATTTTAAATCAGTTACATAAACATCATACCATAAACAAGAGTAGAAAAATACATTCAGCATAATAAAATTGACCTTAAATTTGTATCAGTAAACCAAAGTCCATACCAATGCAAAACATTTTGAGATTAACAGCTGATTTCCTGATCTAAGTAAATTCAATTAATCTAAGATTTTAAAAATTATTCATATACTATATCCCCCTTTTCTTCCTAGGAAGAGATTAACTATGACTATTAACCATTTATAATAAAAATAAACATTTAGAAACAATATTTGGGGAATTTGGGTGTACTTTTCCATTACTACTTCCTGCTGATTAAGGGGCGTTGAAAATCTCATGGATTCTTGAGACTGGATCATAGTCTGCAGCCCTGAAGCTGATATGGCCATCTCTTCCCATCAGAGGTTTTTTCAGGGGGTCTTGGTTGATGAAACCATATTTGCCTGGAAACAGTCCACAGGTTCTCATCTTCTGTGGAAACAAAATCAGAACTCTTCCAAAGCAATAAATCCTTAGTCACAAATTTCAAAATCAAAATACCTTTAAAATACATATTTTTGTTTAACTTAGTAGCCTTTGCATTTGTAATCCATTGTCTTTCTGTAGTTAGCTCATTAACAGTCAAAAAATTTAAAGAAAACACAATAAAAACTAAAATCTAGATTTTGTGTCTATTTTCCATCTTTATGTGGCTTATTATATTTCTATTACTCTATTTCTCTTTTTAAAGACCTTTTTCTATCCTCTTTCTTTTCTCTCTGAAGCCTATGTATCTTTTACACACATTGTAACCCATTTACAGGTTTTTCTTTTCATCTGAATCTGCTTTATTTTGAATCTTTAATCATCTTTCAACCAACCATAAGAGCTTTAAAAATATACTCTCTTAGTGAGTTGCATAGTGAATCAGTAAGTTCTCTTAAAGGGACCTTGTCAGTTTGTGGCCAGCAAACAGAGAAGACCCAGGAAAATGCTGCTACTAAGTATCTGTCTTTGCTTCCTTTTTGTTCAAAATACGCAGAAACCTTAAACCAATAACATGCTACTGAGTCTTCTGTGAGACTTATGGAACTGGCTTGATTACAGCTTACACTGCCTGCTGCCAGTCTGCCAGTCCACCGGTACCATTTTGAATGTGACCTGGACACCACGCTTTCTTTGTACAATGATCTGCTTTAGATACACAATTTGGAAGTGACTTTGGCTCAGTTTCTGTGAACTAGAATCCCTTTTTAAACTTTCTCAGGCTTTAAGTGGATATTCGCCCCACCTTGGGCACCATCTGTTACATTGTGGTTTCTTTCCGTCCCGGGCAGCCAGAGCCCAGACCCACAGACCAGCAGCCCCAGACCTCTTAGCCACTGCGTGTTGCTCAGGCCCCAGAAATGACTCAGACACTTATATTAATTTTATGCTGTTTGGCCTATGGCTCAGGCACATTGCTAGCTTGCTCTTCCATCTCCAAAATTCTCCCTGCTAATTGTAATAGCTGGGAAACAAAGTCAGCATAAATCTCAGAGGGTCCTTGTAAAACTTGTAAAGTCCTCTGTAATTCAGCCTTAACATGTTCCCAATCAGGAATATTAAATCCTCCCCCTGTCAAGAACCAAGGACAAATGTCTCCGACTGTAGTAACAAAAGCGAGTGCGGTACAAGACTTAATTGCAGTTCCTTGTATGCATAACAGTTCCTTAAGTTCAGAAGCCAGCCGAACCTTTGATTCTTATTTTCTATGGTATATACCCTTTTATATCACAATTCTCCCCCTGTCTAATATACAGGTGAGCCCTGTCCAATTACCCCTCATACCTGGATCTTGGTGGGACCTCCACTTGCCACATCTGGCCTAGTGTAGCCGAGCCTGGAGAGGGTCATCAGGGTTAAATCAACACTCAAGAGACAGTCAGTTCTGTCATCCAGGGAGATCAGAAGGTTCTGCTCCCTCAGCCTTTATTTAGCAAGCTTATATACCCCTTAAGTTCCCCTGCACTGGGTTCCTGTACCTGTCAGTGTGTTCTCTGGCAATGGGTGCAAGACTCCTCATCATAACAGGAAAACCACTGATTGTAAAACAGGGTGTTGATGCACACGAGGTGCATCAACAAAGATCAGGGAAGTAAACAAAAGGGCACTGACCTTGCCCAGGCTGTTTTTAGCCTGACACAGAGTATATGGGTCTGGGTATGCCAGCACCCAACAGATTTTGAAATTTGTGTCTAAGGATTTATTCCTTTGAAGAGTTCTGCTTTTGTTTCCACAGAAGATGAGAACCTGTGGGTTGCTTCCAGGCTAATATGGTTTCATCAACCAAGATCCCCTGAAAAAAAATCTCTGATGGGAAGAGATGGCCATATCAGCTTCACGACTGCAGATTATGATCCAGTCTCAACAATCCATGAGATTTTCAATGCCCCTTAATCAGCGGGAAGTAGTAATAGAAAACTATGCCCAAATTCCCCAAATATTGTTTCTAAATGTTTGTTTTAATTATAAATAGTTAATGGTCATAGTTAATCTCTTTCTAAGAAGAAAAAGGGGATATGGCATATGAATGATTTTTAAAAAATTAGATTATTGAATTTACTTAGATCAGAAAATCAGCTGTTAATCTTGAAATGTTTTACATTGGTATGGATTTTGGTTTACTGATACAAATTTAAAGGTCAACTTTGTTATGCTGTATTATTTTTCTATTCTAGTTTAAGGTATGATGTTCATGTAACTGATTTAAAATTTTAATGTATAATTAAGAAATGAAGGTTAATAGTCACCTTTGATTATCAGACTTATAGTTAGTTTAGTTAGGATTTTTAGATATACAAAAATATATTTCAATTAGGTAGGTAATCTTTAAATATTTCTAAGACCTACTGTAGTACAAGGTTTCTGGCCCAGACTTTCGGGCCTAACCTCAAAGTTTAGGTCCGCAGGCCCGCAGACCCACAGTCCGCAGTCCCACAGAGACACACAGACGCTTTCATTAGTTTCTGGCTGATCAGCCTCAGGCCCAGGCATATCACTTGCTAGCTCTCTACCCTTCATCTAACCCATGTCTTTTGTTCAGCCATGCGGCTCGGTACCTTTCTTTAGAGCAGCATAGTTGTCCTCGGCTTCCTTTCTTCTCTCTGGTGCTCTCCTGGCACACTGCTCTCAGAGATTTTCTTAGTCTGGTAGCCCCGCCTACACTTCCTGCCTGCCTTTGGCCAATCAGCTCTTTTTATTAAACCAGTGGGTGGGACAGTTATTTCCATGACACAACACAATACCCCTACATATCCCCTTTTCTCTTTAAAACAAAAGGAACTCCAATTCTAAAATTCTTTCCCCCCCTTATCTATAACAGCTTATAAGCAACACTGTAAATAAACACAAACATCCATAATCCATGTTTTGGGAATGTGGGCGTCGTTCTCTAGGCTACTTCCTGGTGAATGGGGACAATGGCAATCTCATGGGAATCCAAAGAAAACTGTAGGATTATGCACAAATCTTTAGTGGAGTAGTCTGTAAGCCTAGGTCATCTCAGCCTGTCTCCTTGAAATCGTTCTGGATACAGAGCTCAGGAAACTTCACAGAAGTGTTCTGAAATGCTGATTCAAGTGGTCCATCCATTTCCATTGGAGATTTTTCAGGGGGTCTTCCTCTATCAAACTTTATGTTCTTTAATCAGAAATAAATCTACAGCCTCTCCTTATCTGTGGAAATAAAAAGAAAACCTCTTCTCCAAAGTAGCATATCTTTGGATTTCAGTTTTAAAGTCAACTCATTTACAAAATATAAAGGTTGAATGAAACCAACAGCATTTATAATCGACTGTCTTTTAGCAGCTTTTACTAAGTCATTTTCAGTCAAGAGGCTTAAAGATAAGACAATAACATACAGTATCCAGACATTCTTTGTACTTTCCATCTTTATGTGGCTTGCTTCTTTCCTTCTTTCCTTCTTTCCTTCTTTCCTTCTTTCCTTCTTTCCTTCTTTCCTTCTTTCCTTCTTTCCTTCTTTCCTTCCTTCCTTCCTTCCTTCCTTCCTTCCTTCCTTCCTTCTTTCTTTCTTTCTTTCTTTCTTTCTTTCTTTCTTTCTTTCTTTCTTTCTTTCTTTCTTTCTTTCTTTCTTTCTTTCTTTCTTTCTTTCTTTCTTTCCTTCTTTCTTTCTTTCTTTCTTTCTTTCTTTCTTTCTTTCTTTCTTTCTTTCTTTCTTTCTTTCTTTCTTTCTTTCTTTCTTTCTTTCTTTCTTTCTTTCTTTCTTTCTTTCTTTCTTTCTTTCTTTCTCCCTTTCTTTAAATCTATTTCTTTTTAAGGGCTTTCTCTACCTTTTTTTTTAAAGCCTATGTACATATATTCTAAACACACTCTAAACCACTTAGACTTTTTTTAAAAAAAAAAACCCTGTTTTTACTGTATATTTATCTCTTAAAATTTTCTGTCACTGACCACACCTTTGTTTGGCTAGGGTGATTGTCTCCACCCAGATTCTTGTATCTCTTTCTGTTTCTGACCACACTTTTAATCTTGCCATGGTTGTTAGGGTGGATGGATGGCTCCACCCAGCTCCCAGTCTAATTTCTAATTTATCTTTTTAACCCAGGTACTCTGGGGAATTTTAGGTTCCATATAGTCACCAAGTAGAGCTTTGTCATCTTCTGCTCATTAACTCCATTTAAGTATTTGGCAGCAGGGCCTCTTAAGAAAGTCACAAGTGTTTTGCCTCTAAGGCTGAATCAGGAAGCTTTTCTTCAAAAAGCCAAGCCTCAGTTTGTCTCTGGCAAACAGAGCTGATCCAGGAAAACATCAACACTAAGAAGCCATCCTTGATTCTGTTCTCTTTTTGTACTTATTAACATAAACTTTAAATACATTATTTAACAATGTTTTTCTTATATTGAGGGTCCTGTGAGACTTCAGGAACCAGCCATTTTACACCTTAAGCTGCACTCCAAAAGCCTGCCGTTGTAGCTAAGCCCATGTGCCTCACCAGGGCATCTCTGTACCAAGGCTCATGTCGGAGACATAACTCAGAAGCTGTTTTGGGCTCTAGACCATTTTTAAAGCTTTCTGTGGCTTTCTGTGGGTCTATATCGTGTATATGCCCCACATTGGGCTGCCATTTGTAGTAGGAGTTTTCTGGCCTTGGCCTTGCCTCAAGGTTTAGACCCACAGACTCACAGACCTGCAGAGACACACAGATGCATATGATAGTTTTCAGCTGATTGGCCTAAGGCCCAGGCATATAACTTGCTAGCTCTCTACCCTTCATCTAACATATGACTCTTATCCTGTTCAGCCATGTGGCTCGGTACCTTTTCTCAGAGCAGCATAGTTGTCCTCTGCTTCTTCTGGCTTCTATCTGGCATTCTGCTCTGTGCTTCCTGTTCTCAGAGTTTTCTTAGTCTGGTAGCCCTGCCCATATATCCTGCCTGCCTTTGGCCAGTCAGCGCTTTTTATTAAACTAGTGGGTGGGACAATTATTTACAATGTAATAACATAATCTCCCACAGGAGACCCACAGATATGGCTTACCAGAGCTATTGGGAGCTCACTGACTCTGAAATAACCACCAAGGAAACTTCATGGAACGCATCTAAACTGTCCAAATGTAGATGACAGTGAAATGGTGTGAGTAGTTAGTGGAGCCTCTTGCAGTAGGGTCAGAGTGTATTCCTGGTGCATGAACATCTAGGAGCCCATGTGCTACAGAGGAACACCTAACTCAGCCTTGATACTGGGAAGAGGGCCTGGGTCCTACCTCAACTGGATATGCCAGACTGAACTGACTCACCTCTGGATTCCTTGCTCTCCTTGGGAAATGGATAGGGGGTGGGGAGGAGGCAGAGGAGGGAGAGTGAAGGACTGGGAGGAGGGAAGAGAGGGGGAGCAGTGGTAGATATGGTTGCTGTGGGGTGGAGAGATATCATGGTTGGTTAAGTGGTTGCCATACAAGCATGAGGGCCTGACCAAGGATGCCCAGAGCTCATATGAAAAGCAAGATACAATTGTGGCTTGGGTATCACAGATTTCCAAAATCTGTTGGTCAGTCAGGCCAGCTAAAGGTGAGTGTCATGTTTAATGGGAAACAGCTTCCAAAGACATGTAGATGGTGACTGAAGAAGACATGGATGACAACGTATTCCCACACATAAAAAATAAACAAACCATATTTAATCCTAATATCCAGAATACTATAAACATCAACTACCACTTATAAAATTATATGATCCTCCAGCCTCCACGTCCAAAATGCAAAATTGTAGGTGTGTGCCACCACACTCAATTTGTGGGTTCTGGATGTGAAATCCAGGGCTACGTGCATGTTAGGCACTCTAGCACCTGAGCTCTATCCCAGCCCTCTGATCCTCACCTATTAAATGGGAATGATAAGTTCTTCCCTGCATAGATCTTTATTCCAGTATCTGGTTCATAGCCAATGATGCAGCTCTCAGTTGTTCAGTCACTGTGGATCAGTCTAACCTAGCAGCCAATAGGGAGGCTCTAGGCAAGCAAGAGGGCTCAGCCAATAAGGATCTTTCGGCCATATATGAACTCAACACCGTCTCCAGAACCCACATGCTTAAAAGAGAACTGACTCTTACAGGTTGTCTTCAGAACTCCATAGGTGTGTTTTCTCATAGACATGTCTTCCCAGAAATGCATGAAAACCTTCATGTCTCCCCCTGAAATGCATGAAAACCTTCATGGCTCCCTAAGAAATGCATGAAACCCTTCATGTCTCTGAAGGAAATGCATGAAACCCTTCATGTCTCTGAAGGAAATGCGTGAAACCCTTAAATGTTTTAATAGAGGCTTTAGCATGATGTAGATCTGTGTTCATGAATCAAATGCTATCACTTCTAAGCTGAGTGATCTTGGGACGTGGTTCATCCTTCCTCTTCTTCCGTCCACACCAGTGACACTTATATTTTAATATCTACCTGAGAATGCTGTTGTGTGTTTAAATGATACCAAGGAGGTGACCTCCAAATGATGCCTGTACTTGTTACTTCCAAACCTACCCAGGGCCAAGCCGAATCCCAAGGTACAGGAGGGTAAACCTACCACTCCAGATGATCTCACTTCCAGAGCAGGAGTATGAATAGGAACTGGTGTAGGGGACATCTATGAAGAATTTCCATATTTTTAGGTGTGTGATCTTAGCATAGCAGTGATCAAGTGTCTGGCAACATCTGGAGAGAGGAAGGAACAGCTGATGGAGGACTAGGGACCCAGAGGTGTTCAGTTCTCACCTGCAGTCTTTCCCAAACAACTCAGGATGATTTAAACATAATGTTTATGGAGAAATTACCCTGAGACTTGAGAATCCGTAATTTTATTATGCATATACTTGTTAAAAGCATCTTCTGAGGAGACAGTTATATCCACCATTAATCTCAGCACTCAAGAGGCAGAGGCAGATGGATGTCTGAGTTGAAGGTCTACCTGGTCTCCAGTGAGTTCCATGAACCTAGGGCTACACAGAATTCCTGTCTGGAAGCAAACAAACAAAACCAAAAATAATGAAGAAGAAATTAAACATATGAAGTCTGGAGGATTTAAATGTCTTCTGTTCACGACTCATGAGATGCTCTGCCTGTGCCGTGTCCCCACCCAAACTCAGACACTCTAGTTTCGAACCAGTTTGATCACTCCCATGTCTAACTTATCCACCTGTGTGTCTGAGTGCTCCAAGCCACAAAAGCAACCATAGCTCTTGTTCTCTGACCAGGGATGGCTCCCAGGGATGTTGCCCTTGATCATATTTTCAACAGCCACAAAGCCCAGGGGGCATGCTGTTTGCAGTAGCTTCTGCTGCAAAAACCCACAGAAAACTCTATCAATCTCATGTGGTTTCACCAGGGGTCTCAATCTTGCCTGCTATCTTCCTCTTTGATGCCTAGCAGCTGCTGTATTGGGTGAACAGTGAATAGAAGTGTCTCTCTCTCTGTGTGTGTGTTTGTGTGTGTGTGTGGTGTGTTTTCTGACACATTGGCTCATAAGCACTAAGTTGGGAACATTCATAAACGTCATACTACACTCAAGAAAGTCAGAGGACAGCTTTAAAGTGCTGGTTTTCTCCTCCCACTATGTAGGTATTGGAAATTAAATTCAAGTCACTAGGCATGAATACGAAAGGGTATGCCTATTTCACACAGGGAATTGCCCTGTTAAACAGGCTAGTCACTGACTTTGCAGTAACCCTCTGGCCTCTACTTTCTGAGTGAAAGAATTATAAATAAAAAGTACTGTACATGGTGATTGACTCCCCAGTATTAAGTTCCTTAGATATTATCGATTGCCTTCCTTGCCTTCTCATTTCTCACTGTCAGGACAGACAGCTGCCACACTGTGAGCTGCCCTGTGGCTCCCTGTTGAGGAGCTGAGAACACTCTCCAGTCAGCAGCCAGGGATACATTGACCTCTTAGTTAAATACCTCAACAATCTAACCATCTATTGAGTTTGAAAGCTGCCCCATCCCTACTCAAATCTAGCCTAAACCCTAGCCTTAGTCAGCAATGGGATTGCTCACTGTTCTAATTGAGTCCTTGAGCCAGAGAAAAATCCACACATGCTTATTGTTTTACACTGGTAGAATTAGGAGGAATCTGTTGTAGGTCACATACAGCTCACATATAAGGCTAATGTCAAGATGATTATGTGTAACTTCAGCATTTACACAATGACTGTTCAGCAAATTAGGAGTAGGAAAATAATTTTGGATTCAGTCTGCAGTGGGATACTTGGTCAGCATTAAAATGAAGGAGAATACTGGTACAGTGAACACATGCTGTGTAATCCTAGCCTGTGTGAGGCTAAGGCAAGCAGATCAGAATTTCAGATTTCCAGGGTTTAGTTTTGTACATCTTAAAATGCAGCAATCTGGAGTCAGAGGCAGGTGGATATATCTTAGTTCCAAGCCATCCCAGTGTATAAATGAGATATGTCAGGACAGATATGTCTATACAGGTCATCCCTGACTCACAAAACTAGAAAAATAAGTAAAAAATAAAGAACTGACAATATCAGCCATACATATATGTAATCCTAACATATGGGAGGTTAAGGACAGTGTGGGCTATGGTATTGCGATGGATTACAACCTCAGCCTTACTATAAGTTCTATAAATAATAATGATAATGTTAATACTAATACTAATACTAATACTAATACTAATAAACAGCTGGTGAGATGGCTCTGCAGTCAGGAGCACTTCTTGAGCTGGTGTAGGATCCACATTGGGTTCCAGTACCCACATTGTATCTCACTACTCTCTATGAGTCCAGTTCATGAAGATCAGACAGCCCCTGACTTTGTATTCACTTCTCCCATACAGTTCACAGACACACTTGTAGGCAAAACATTCACACATATAAAATAAAATAAATATTTTAAACATGATAAGAACAACAAATTTCTAAGGTTGCTTGCAGGGGGCAGGTAAATCAGTGCCAGGGCCATATGGCAGAGGCAGAAGGGTTGGTGAATGTAGTGGACTTTTAAAGGAGTCATCTGAGTTCAGACCTAAAGGATAAAGGTGCCAGTTATTACAGACACATAGATGACCAGTGAAATACAACTCAGAGGCTATTAGACCCTAATGGGACCCTTATATCAGAATGCTAGGTTTGACCAGATGAGGCTCTGCACTGAAGACAAGGGAGATGGAGGGGCACTCAGAGGGACAAGGGTCCTACCTGTGAGCAGAGCAAACAGCAGGAATCTCATCCTGATTGAGCTGAGGACTCAGTGGCTTCTCTTCTCATAGTCCCATAGCTGTGCTCTGTGTCCAGTCAGCACATGGGATCTGTAACTAGAGTGTGTGTAGCACAGAAGTAGACTATGTCCACCCTCACAGACAGTCCTAACTGATAGAGCTACCATAATGTTTGCAGAGTCTAAATCAGTGCTGTCCCACAGACAAGGATAAAGAGCTAGCTCAACACCCCAACAAGCTCACATGCAGTGACTGGAAAGTGCCAAGTCCCTCCACTGTGAAAGTTATGAGGTCATAAGCAAATATAGGCTTTGGTCTGGGGTTGGTCTAAGGGATGCTGATATTGACATGTGGTCCCAGGCAGGAGCAGCTGGCTCCAACAGTCCTCTATGCTAACTGTATCCATTAAGGTCTAAGTCCAAAGAACATGACACAGCCTTTGAGGTAAATCCATTTACAAATTCAATCTTAGATCAATTATATAATTATCTAATTAATTTGTGTGTGTCTGTGAGTGTGAGAGAAAGATACTGAGGGAGAAGGCACTCATGCACACATGTAGAGGTCTAAAGACAACTTTGTAGAGTCATTTAAAGGCATTTCAGGAATTGAACTCAGGTCTTACCCTTCCATTGTATGCTGCATCTTACTAGCCCACAAACTCCATTTGAAAGTTGGAAATGTAGCCAGATGGTGAGGTTGGTGCCTTCCTTTAATATTTTTAGTGTTAGCGATTGGGAGGCAGAGGCAGGTGAATGTCTGAGTTCCAGGTTCACCTAGTCTACTAAGTCAGTTCTAGGACAGTCAGAGAAACACAAAGACATCTTGTTTCTAAAACCAAGATCTTTAAAAAAAAATGTAAGTCAAATGCCCAATGGATGTGCTCATAGGCTCATACAATGTATACAAACTTCAGCTGAAGCTCTCCCTAGCTAGTGTCTGAAGCTAGCGACCAATCATTATGGGGGCTACATACATGGGTCAGCCCTTAAAAGCACTTTTTGCTCTTCCCAAGCATCCAAATTCTGCCTATTCTCAGCTACCACATGGTAGCTGTCAAACAATGTCTGCTGTCCTAATGCTCTCTTGCCTCTTGGTTTGGCCATATCATGGGTGCCTTTTAACTTAGCACCCCAGCACCTCCTTTGTCCACATCTCACTTCTTTCCTGCATAAAACCCATGTAGGGAGTGAGTTGTGTTGGTTGTTTCCATGTTCAAGAATCCCCTAACCTTCCAGCAGAACCCTGCCTTTTGGTCATTTACTGTAGCCCAGTTTGGTTTCCCACATCGTTTTTCCTTGAACAGGTGCACAGAAGAATCTCTTTGAGTCCAGCATTTTTTAAAAAAATAACCAAACGTTCCTGTAGTGTTCATTGACTGCTTTTCTCTCTTCTCTACTCTCCTTACTCTCTTTCCCTCTTTTCCTTCCCCTACACATCTCCCCTTTCCTGTCATTATCTCTCCCAAATTTCTCCCCTCCTCATATCCTTCTGCCTTCACTATAGTAGTAACAAAAGAAACTGGTGGCCCTATCAGCCGTGGACAGGGACAGTCGGGAGAAAAAGCAAACAAGAGTCAATTGGATTCCTGAATTCCAGCAATAGACGTAAAAACAAAGTGGTGGGTCTGCAGAGATGGCTCAGTTTTTAAGGTGATCTCCATACAAGCAGGAAGGTCTGAGTTCTTGGTTTTTGAAAGTTTTTTCCCTTTTGCATATCAATGACAGTTCCCACTAACACCCCTTAGTCAATCCATTCCTCTGCTCCCTTAACCCCATCCCATCCACTCTTCCTAGAAGGTAAAGTCAATAATAAGGTCTGGTATATCACATGATGGTTGGGATAAGCCTATTCCCCTGCATCCAGGCTTAGGAAGGCATCCCTCTTTAGGAAATGGGCTCTAATAAGCCAACTCAGCACAAGGGATAAATCCTGGTCTCACTACCAGGAGCCTCACCGACTGTCCAAGCCACACAACTGTTGTCCACATTCAGAAGGCCTCACAGAATGTATTAGTATCAAAATCTCCATACTGCTTGTTGTACTGAGCCTTGGAAAAGCAGGTGGTAGCCTGGCAGTCACATTTGCAGGTGGAGTCGTCACAGGCCTTGTTTTTATTTGGAGAGAAACAAGAAAGGAGGTTGAGTGGACCCCATGATCCTAATATCAGCAACCTTGTGGGGATTTAATAAAGTTTCAGAAGTTTTGGAGATATCAGAGGGAATCTACCCACAGTCTATGTGGGGCATTAGTAAAAACTCCAGAAGTCCCAGTGCTCTAACCACAGTCAGTCTAGGAAAATCAGAGTGGTGATTCAAACCTTTAATCCCAGCATAAGAGTATCCTGGGAGTAGTGACCTACACCCTTAATTCCAACTGAGTCAAGGTCACTTCATATTATAGAAGGATTTCTAGGCTCCCAAGCAGGTGTGGTGGAGCAATGCTTTAATTACTGAAAGAGTACTTAAGACAGGATTGAAATACAGAAGGATCCATTCCAAGGGAATTGAGGCTGAGGAAGCTAGAAGACAGCTGTGTAAGATTTGACTGTGGTGTTTATTCCCTCTAGTACCTACAACTTCTTCAGAGATCTATCCCTGAGTCTCATTCTTTCATGGGACACAACCTTATGTTGGTTTTTAAACAATGCCTGTTGGCCCAATGGTCTCATCCTCTGGGTTTGGCCCTGTCTCATGTACCCTCTAAGTTAGCACCCCAGCACTTCGTTTTTACCACTTATCACTTTTTCTCTGGATAAAAACCATCTAAGGGGTGAGTTGAGTTGGTTTTTTTTACTCTCAAGATCCTCCAACCCTTGTAGCAGGCCTGTAGACAGCCACTACCAAGTACCTTGTGAAGTGTGAAGCCAGAGCTTTGTGACATTAGTTAGAAGGCAGTAAGGGTGGAAAAGCAGAGGACTGGGCAGCTGATCACTAAAAGGAAGAGACACTGAGAACAACTTAGCCTTAAACTGGCCAGTAAGACATTTTATTCCTCAATCTGATTGATAAGGAACAAGAAATTAACTTGACTTTATCTATGAGATCAGGAGGTAGAGAAAAATGGAGAAGATGTGTTCTGTTTTGTTTGTTGTAAAAAGTTAGGCTGCTCTGATCTTTAGCCAGACATTTAAACTGTGGTGTGTGTTTAGACACTCTGAAGTCTTGAAGGCCACAGGGATGTGATCCTGCCTTCAGGTCATTTCCTGTCAGTCCCTTTGGTTTCCTTGAAAGAGCACACAGCAAAAGGTTTTTCTGTCCAGCATTTTTAGGTCCAAAATGAATCCTGTGGGAGGTTGTGTTGTTTCATTGTAAATAATTATCCCACCCACTGGTTTAATAAAAAGCACTGATTGGCCAAAGGAAGGCAGGAAGTATGGGCGGGGCTACCAGACTAAGATAACTCTGAGAACAGGAAGCACAGAGCAGAAGGGCAGAGAGAAGCCAGAAGAAGCAGAGGATAACTATGGTGCTCTAAGAAAGGGTACCAAGCCCCATGGCTGAACAAGATAAGAGACATGGTTTAGATGAAGGGCAGAGAGCTAGCAAGCTGTATGCCTGGGCCTTAGGCCGATCACCCTAAAACTACCATATGTATTTGTGTGTCTTTGGGAGTCTGTTGGTCTGTGTGTCTGTGGGCCTAAACCTTAAGTTTAGGCCTGAAAGTCTGGACCAGAAACCTCTTACTACAGAATCCTTTAGTGCCCACGTGACACTGCATGTTCTCTGTTCTCTCACCTCCTGCCTCTGTCTTCTCTTCCATCCCTCCCCATCCCTCTCTCCTTCCCTCTCCCTGCCTCTCCTCTCTCACTCCTCTTCCTCTCCTCTTCCCTTTCTGTTTTTCCAACTCTCCATGTCGCTATGTATCTCAGACTGGCTTCTTCTTTTTATTTTTTAGTTATTTGAGACAGGTTTTATGATTTGTTTTGTTTTGTTTTGAGTGTGTGAGTGTGTGTGTGTGTGTGTGTGTGTGTGTGTGTGTGTGTGTGTGTGTAGGAGTTAGCTACTCTGGAACTTGCTTTATATACCAGGTAGCCTTGAACTCAAGAGAATTACCTGCTTCTGCCTCTGTCTTCCAGAATTCTGGGATGAAAGACATGGCAAGGTTTGTCACCCACTCATCAAGGGGTGATATCCCTTGACATACCTAATGGTCTTTTCCATTAACCTTCATCTTCCAGGGCCAGACAGATGGATGTTCTCTGAGAATCTGTTTATATTTCATAGAATTAGAATACGATCACCACAGCCAAGCTTTCTCATTAGGTGCTTTATCATAGGGTAGAGTGTGTAGGGAACACAATAAGGCAGGCAGGGATGGTGTCTCAGTAACCGACTTGACAAGTCTAATAGTGAACACCTTTGTACTGCTTGTTCTAGGGAACCTTGGAGAAGCAGATGGCTGCCTTGCGGTCACAGTTGCAGAACGCGTTCTGACAGGGGCTATTTTTGTCTGGAGAGAAACAAGAGAGGAAGTTGAGCGGAGCCCATGACTCTGCTCCTTATTATTTGTAGCCAAAAAACCCAGTGTACCTCCCATTGGTACAGACTCAAGGTTGAGAAGGACATTGTAATGTCCAAATTGCTGGAACCCACCTATAATAAAAATCATTTGTTGTGGGACTGGAGAGATGGCACAGTTGGTAAAGTGGTCTCCCTAGAAGTGTGATTGCCTGACCTATGATGCCCAGAGCTCATGTAAATACCAATGTGTAGTGGGGGAATCTGTAACTCTATTGAGAAATAGGGAGCACAGATTCTTAAAACTTGTTAGTCAGGTTTGCTAAAGGTAAATTTTAAGTTCAGTGAGAGACACAGCTTCTAAAGACATGCTAGAGAGTGACTGAACAAACATGGGGTGACCTTATTTTTATATGTAAAAATGAAGTATGACACATACAGCATTCTGTCTGCACATTTTCCTGCATCCAAGAAGAGGGCACCAGATCTAATTATGGATGGTTTTGAGCCACCATGCGGTTGTCAGGAGTTGAACTTAGGACCTCTGGAAACGCTGACAGTGCTTTTAACCTCTGAGCCATCGCTCCTGCCCCCAAGAGAGTCTATGAGCAAAGGGGTCATGATCATGATGAGGAAATCAACAAAGGTGACCAGGGGAGCTATTGGGAGCTCAGTGACTCTGAACAGCAGTGGGTATTTTAAAAAAGTTTTAAACAAATGAATCAATTAAAAAGCATATTTAATCCTAAAACTTAAAAACTACTAATATCAACTACCACTTATTAAATTATATGATTTAAGATAATCCTTCTTCTACCTCCCAAGTACTGGATTACAGGTTTGCACCACCACACTCAATTCATGGGATCTGGAGTTGGAATCCAAGGCTCTGTGCATGCTAAGCAAACACTCTAGCAACTGAGCTCTGTTCCCAGCCCTCTGATCTTTACCTGTTTATGGGAATGACAAGTCTCACCCCACTTAGGTGTTTTGACCAGTTTCTGGATTGTAACCAATGCTACAGATCTCAGTTGTTCAGTCACTGTGGGATCAGTCTAACATAGCAGGAATAGGAGAGGCTGTGGGCAGGCAAGAGGGCTCAGGGAATAAGGGGGCTTGCTGCCAAATGTGGACCTGATTTCAGGAGAGAACAAGGTTCCTTCTTTTTTTCCTCAGACATAGATCCACACCTGTGTTGTCAAACAGGCTTGCCTCCCATGCAAAAACATAAAATTCTTAAATGTGTTTAATGAGGCCTTGGAATGGCATATATCTGTGTTCCAGATTCAAATGCCTTCACTTCTAAGCTGGGTGACCTTGGGCAGTGGCTTAGCCTTCCTAATCTTCCTTCCTCATGAGTGACCTCATCTATATTTTAGTATCTATTTGATAAGGTTGTCATTATGTCAAACAAGACCAAGGGAATGATCTCTAAATGGTGACTGTTGTAGTTACTTGTGTGTGTGTCTCTTTCAGACCTGACCGTGGAGTAACAGAACCCAGAGCCCTGGAGGGCAAACCTACCAATGCATGTGACCTCATTCCCAGAGCAGGAGAATGAGTAGTCATTGTTGTAGGGGTTTGCTGAGATTGAAGGATATACTATGGGGTGAAAGGCCAGAAAGTAGCACCTTTCAAGTTTGAAGCAGCACCTGGAGAGAGGAAGGAACAGCTGAAGAGCACTATGGACACACCGGAGGTCACTTCTCACCTGCAGTCTCTCTCAAGCATGTCAAATAGAGTTAATCATGATGTTCCAGAAGAAAGTTCCTCATGCTTGAGCATCTCTGCTTTCTATTAGCACATGTTATTGAAAGCAGCTTGTGTGTGGCTGTTCCTGTCTTTAATCCCAGGACTTTGGAGAAAGTGGTGGTTGGATCTCTGAGGTCAAGATAAGCTACAATTAAATAGTGAGACACTGTCTGAAATAAGTGAATTTTAAAAACAAAGCTTCAAAAATATGGAAAATATATATTCTGAAATTTCACTGATGTTTTAAAGCCGAGGCTGAAACTGAATGTGACTGTGATGGTGGGCTGTGCCCTAGTCTGGAGCTGGACTTCAGCATTGCCCAGTATTTATAAGTCACACATTCTGCTTTCAGGGTTCTTTAGATAGAGTGTCCTTGTAATGATATTCCTTACATAAGAAGAGATAAAATGCATGCTGGAGTGGTGATGCAGGCCTCTCATCTCAGCAGTTTTAAGGCAGAGGCATGAAGGTCTATGATTTCAAGGTCAGCATGGTTTCCAGAGAGAGTTTCAGGACAACTAGGGCTGCACAGAGAACCCCTGTCTGTATTCAAACAATAAAGAAACAAAAATGAAAAAAATAAATAAACCAAAATGTATGATGCTTGTTGAATATCTATGTCTCTTATTCATGCCTGATGACTGAGTGCTTTTGTCCTGTCCCAACCCAATCCAGACACTCCAGTCTCCCCCCAGATGGATCACTCACCTCCCAAAGTAGTAAAAACCAGAGTATATGTTGACCTTATCACAAAAGAGGTAACTGTTGGTATACTTCAAAGGATCCTTCCCGGAGATGGTGCACTCGACCATGTTATGGAACGGCTTACGCTTAGGGCTGTTGCTGTTTTGAGTGGAACCTGCTGCAAGAACCCACAGCACACTCCATCAATCTCACTTGGTTTACTAGGGCTCTGATGCCTGCCTGCTGGCTTCCTCCTTAACTCCTACCTGCTGCTGGATTGAGACAGCAGTGAGTGTGTGTGTGTGGGTTTGTGTGTGTATGTGTGTGTGTGTGTGTATGTGTTTGCCTCCTCACACACAGGTTCTAAGGCACACACTTGGGAGGACGCATAAAATTTGTGCTACACAAGAGGAGGTCAGAAGACAGCTTGGGAAGTTGGTTTTCTCCCCTTACTATGTAGGTCTTGGACCAAACTCAAGCCTCCAGACTAAGCAGGAAGGTGTCTAGCCTCATCCTCCTGAGTTAGAATTATAAATAAACACCACTGTACTGTTATGGGCTGACTCCCAGGATTAAGGTCTACAGAGATTGCGTTTTGCCTTGCTTGCCTTCTCATTTCTCACTGTCAGGACAGACAGCTTCCACACTGTGAGCTGTCTGTGCTGTGGTCCCCTGTTGATGAGCTGAGAACACTCTCCAGTCAGCAGCCAGAGACAAATTGACCTCTTAGCTCAACAATCCAACAACCCAACCATCTCTTGAACACTAAAGCTGCTCAACCCCTTCTCAAGCCTAGTTGAAACTCTATCCTTAACCAGCAGTGGATTCATCACTGTTCCAGCTGAGACCTTGAGCCAGAGAAACATCCACAGATACTTATTGATTTACACTGTGGAATTAGAGGAATCTGTTGTATGGCGACGAAGAGCTCACATAGAAGTCTAATGTCAGATCATCACCATGTGACGTCAGCCTTTGAAACAACAAAATTTGTCAGGTCAGTAGATTAAAAATAACTTTCTTGGTTAAATCTGCACTGAAATACTCGGTAGCCATTAAAATGCAGGAGAAGTCAGGTGCATTGGAACATTCACTGTATAATCCCAGCACTCTGTAGCAGAGCCTGAGGGATATGTCAGTTCAAAATCATCTTGGTTTATAGACTTTGTTCAGGAAGAGCCATGGCTACATCAAAAACTTTGAAATCAAAAATAAAAATAAAGTAAATGCAGACACAAGCCTTGCATGTATGTGATTTTATCATTGGGGGTGTTGAGCTAAATCTGGGCTGTAATGTTGAGTTGCAGAACATCCTCAGCTGTATTATATGATCATATCAATTATAATAACTGTGATAAAGAATGGAGATATGGATTTGCAGTCTAGAGCACTAGCTGAGCTTGGTTGGAACCTAGGATCAGTTCTAGCATCTACATGGCAGCTCCCAACTGTCTATGACCCCAGTACTGGGAGATGAGACCCCTCTTCTGGCCTCTGAAGGCACTGTTCACCCACAGTTTACATACACACATGTAGGCAAAGGGATAATGCATATGAAATGAAAATTATTTTATGAAAATTTTAAAAATAAATTTGCCAGCATAGCTTAGAGCCAGGTAAATTGGTGCCATGGCACTATGGCAAAGTCATAAGGGGCTTCCTTTGCTTTCTGGTGAATGTACCAGATTTTTCTAAGGATTCATCTGAGTTCAGATGTAAAGTTAATGGTGCCAACTGTTGTGAACAGGGGGTGATTTTGGAACCCTACTCCAGAGTCTATTTGACTCCAATAGGAACCCTGAACCCAAACTCCAAGTGTGACCATCACTGAAGACAAGGGAGATGGGGAGGCTCTCAGAGGGGACAGAGGTCCTACCTGTGAGCAGAGTGAGCAGCAGGAGGAGTCTCATGTTGAGTGAGGAAGGACTCAGGTGACTCCTCTCTTTATACTCCTCTGCTCTCACAGTGTCCAGTCAGCACACGGGGCCTGTGACTGCTGAGGGTGTAACACGGAATTAGCATATGTCCATTCTCACAACAGTTTAGACCTTCAGAGCTACTGTGGATGGTGGCAGGGCCTGAACCGGTGTTGTGGCAGAAGGAAAAGAGAAACGGCTAACTCGGCACCCTATTATCTCAAGTGCAGCAACTTGTAAAGTGCTTGGTTCTCACCACGGATACTGTGAAGTCATAAGGAGGTATAGGCATTGGTCCTGGGGTTGGCGCTGGCAGAACATGTGTAAGGAGGGGAAGCCCACAGGTGTGCCAACCTGCTCTCTTAAAGGGAGACGCCCCCAAAGTGAAACTCCCTCTCTCCTCTCCATTCTCTCTCTCCCCCTCCACCATTCTCTCTCAGAAACTCCACTGAATAAACTCTGGTGTGACATCTGGCAGTGTGTGCATTTGTCTCTCACATGGGAAACTACCAGAGAGATGCAGCCTCGAAGCACATGGTAGAGAGTGACTGAAAAGATACCAGAGCCAACTTATTCCTATACATAAAAATACACAAACATAGATATTTAATCTTAAATCCAGGATAACTACAAAACCAACTACCCCGTAGGAAAATCTGTGATTTAATATAATCCTCCTCCCTCCAATGCTCAAGTGCTTGGATTGGAGGTGAGTACCACTGTGCCTAATTTATGGGACTTGGAGGTGGAACCGAAGGCTCTGTGCATGCTAGGCAAGCACTCCAGAAACTGGCTTATATTCCCAGCCCTCTGATCCTCACCTGTACATGGAAATGATAAATCCTACCCTGCATAGGTGTTTAGTCCCGTATTTGTCTTGTGGCCAATGCTACAGCTGTCAGTTGTTCAGTCACTGTGGGATCAGTTTAACATAGCAGCCAATAGGAGAGGCTGTGGGCAGGTAAGAGGGCTCAGGGAATAAAGGCACTTGCTGCCAAGTGTGGACCTGATTTAAGTCTCAACGTATAGTATTTCAGGGTAGAACAAGGATCCTGCAGGTTGTCCTAAGAGATCCACACCTGTGTTCTTGAACAGGCTTGCCTTCTTCACAAAAACATAAAATCTTTAAGTGTGTTTAAAGAGGATTTGGAATGACATATATCTGTGTTCCAGAATCAAATGCCATCACTTCAAAGCTGGGTGACCTTGGGCAGTGGCTCAGCCTTCCTCATCTTTCTTCCTTGTCAGTGACCTCATCTATATTTTAGTATCTACCTGATAAGGTTGTCATTATGTCAAACAAGACCAAGGGAATGATCTCCAAATGGTGACTGTTCTAGTTAATTGTGTGTGTGTCTTTAACATCTGACCATGGAATAACAGAACCCAGAGCCCTGGAGGGCAAACCTGCCACTGCAAGTGACCTTATTCCCAGAGCAGGAGTATAAGTAGGAGGTGTTTTAGGGGTTTTTTGAGGGTACAGGACATTTTCATTGTAAAAAGGCCCAAATGTAGCAGTTCTTTTGAGTCAAACACCACCTGGAGAGAAGAAGGAACAGCTGAAGAGGATTATGGACCTATCGGAGGTCACTTCTCACCTGCAGTCTCTCTCAAGAATGTCAGGTTGACTTAATCATGATGTTCCAGAAGAAAGTTCCTCATGCTTGAGCATCTCTGCTTTTTATTAGCACATGTTATTGAAAGCAGCTTGTGTGTGGCTGTTCCTGTCTTTAATTCCAGGACTTTGGAGAAAGTGGCAATTGGATCTCTGAGGTCAAGATAAGCTAAAATTAAATAATGAGACCCTGTCTGAAATAAGTGATTTTTAAAAACAAAGCTACAAAAATATGGGAACTATATATTCTGAAATTTCAATGATGTTTTTAAGCCGAGGTCGACACTGATTGTGGCTGTGATGGTTTGCCATGCCCTAATCTGGAGCTGGAGTTCAGCATTGCCCAGAATTTGCAAGTCACACATTCTGCTTTCAGGTTCCCTTAGGTATATTGTTTTTGTGAAGAGATGTCATTATATAATAAAAGATAAAATGCTTGCTGGAATGGTGAGGAAGGCCTTTCATTTCAGCAGTCTTGAGGCAGAGGCTAAAAGGTCTATGATTTCAAGGTCAGCATGGTTTCCATAGAGAGTTTCAGGACAACTAGGGCTACACAGAGAACCCCTGTCTGGATTCAAACAATAAAGGAACAAAAAATGAAAAAATCAACAAACCAAACAAAATGTATGATCCTTGGTGAATATCCATGTCTCCTATTCATGCCTTATGAATGAATGATTGTGCCCTGTCCTCACCCAATCCAGACTCTCCAGTCTCCCACCAGATGGATCACTCACTCGCCAAAGTAGTAATTATTGGCATATACATCAACATTATCACAAAAGAGCTAATTATTAGGATTCAAAGGATCCTTCCAAGAGTTGGTGCACTGGACCATATTATGGAACTGCTTATGCTTAGGGCTGTTGCTGTTTTGAGTGGCACCTGTTAAAGGTACCCACAGCACACTCCATCAATCCCTCTTGGCTTTACCAGGTCTCTGATGCCTGCCTGCTGGCTTCCTCCTTGATTCCTACTTGTTGCTGGATTGAGACAGCAGTGAATTGTGTATGTGTATAAGTGTGTTGCTTCCTCATATAAAGGTTCTAGAGCACACACTTGGGAACTCATAAAATTTATGCTACACATGAGAAAGTCAGAGGACAGCTTTAGTGAGTTGGTTTTCTCCACACACTATGTAGGTCTTGGAGACCAAACTCAAGCCTGCAGGCTAAGGAGGAAGGTGTCTAGCCTCATCCTCCAGAGTTAGGATTATAAATGAATACCACTGTACTGTGATGGGCTGACTCCCACATTTAAGTTCTACAGAGATTGCCTTTGTCTTGCTTGCCTTGTCATTTCTCACTGTCATGGCAGACAACTGCTACACTGTGAGCTGCCTGTGCTTTGGTCCCCTGTTGAGGAGCTGAGAACTCTCTCCAGTTAGCAGGCATGGATGAACTGAACTCTTACCTCAATAATCCAGTAATCCAACCATCTCTTGAGTACTGAAGCTGCCTCTGCTCAAGCCTATGTGAAAATCTACTCTTAACCAGCAATGGTTTCATCACTGTTCCAGATGAGACCTTGAGGCAGAGAAGCATCTACAGATGCTTATTGATTTACAATGTAGAATTGGGAGGAATCTGTTGTATGACCATGCACAACTCACATACAGGGCTAATGCCAAATTATCATTTGTGACTTTAACAATAACCTTTGTCAGCTGAGTAGGTAAATCTTGATTCAGTCTGCAGTGGGAGACTTGGTAGCTATTAAAATGCAGAGGAAGGCAGGTACAGTAGAACATGCACTGTGTAATCCCAAAATTCTGTAGGCAGCACCAGAAGGATATGTCAGTTCAAAGCCAGCCTGGTCTATTGAGTGAGTTTCTGAACAGTCATGGCTACTTCGAGAAACCCTGTCTTTTGAAACCAGAAATAAAAATAAAAATAAATGCAGACAAAAGGCTTGCATGAATGTTATTGTGGGCGTTGGGTAGTTGAGCTAAGTCTGGGTTATGATGTTGAGTTAGGGAACATCCTTAGCTGCAGTATAAGATTATATCAATAATAATGGCAGTAACAGTGATAAGAGATGAAAAGTTAACTTTGCAGTCAGGAGCACTTGCTGAGCTTGGTTGGCACCCAGGTTCAGTTCCAGCATGTGTAAAGCATCTTCCAACTGTCTATTCTGCAGTTGTAGACATTCATACCTCTCTTCTTGCCTCTGTAGGCACTGCTCATATGCAGTTCACATACACACATGCAGGCAAAAGTCTCATGCATATAAAATAAAAGTCCATATTTTGTTAAAAGGGTAAAAATTTCAATTTTCCAGCATAGCTTAGGGCCCGGGAAATTGGTGCCATGGCAATATGGCAGAGTCAGAAGGGGCTTCTTTACTCTGTTTTTTGATCATTGCAGACCCAGACCTAAAGCTAATTGTACCAGCTATGTTGGACAAGGGGTGAGCACAGAACCCTAACCCAGAGTCTATTAGACTCAGATAAGAAACCCAAACCCAAACTTCACTGGTGAGCACTGGGGGCTGTGAATTGACAATAAGAGAAATGGGGAGTCTGTGAGAGGGACAAGAGTCCTACCTGTGAAAAAAGTGAGTAGCAGAAGGTGGCTCAGCTTTAGTCAGGAAGGACTCAGGTGACTTCTCTCTTTACAGTCCTCTGCTCTCACAATGCCCTCTCAGCACACCGACCCTGTGACTGCTGTGGATGCAGCTCAAAAATTAAATATGAACACACTCACAGACAGCTGGACCAGCAGAGCTACTGTGGATGGGGGCAGGGCCTGAACCAGTGTTGTAGAAGAAGGAAAATAGAAAGGGCTAGCTCAACACCCTATTATATCAAGTTCAGTTACCAAAAAGCGTCTAGTTCTCAACCATGGATGTTTTGAAATCATAAGAAGGTACAGACATTGGTCCTGGGGTTGCTCTGAGGGATGCTGATTGTGACATGTGGCCAGAGGCAGGAGTAGTAGTTGGTGGGACATGTGTGAGGATGAGAGAGGGGGTGGAAAGGCAGAAGATTGGACAGCTGTTCACTAAAGGAGAGAGAGACTGAGAACCACTCAGCAATAAACCCACCAATGAGACATCTTATTCCTGTATATCATTGATAAGGGACCCAGAGACTAACCAGGCTTTATCTGTGGGGTCAGGAGATATAAAAAAGCAGAGAAGACAATGTGTTCTCTCTTGTTTGCTGCTATGTACTTTAGTGGGACATTCATCCTCTGGTGTGTGTTTAGGGAAACTTTATTCCAAGGCCAACAGGATGTAATCCTTATTCAGGTCACTCACTATATTACTGTTTGGTTTCCTACATCCCAGTTCCTAGAACGAGTTTACATGGGAAGTTCTTTGAGTCCAGTGTTTCTTTAGTGCTCACATGACCCTGCTTCCTTCTCTTTCTCCTACCTGTTCATCTTCTCTTTCCTGCTCTCCCCATCCATACTCTTCTTTCCTGTCCTTATGTCTGTCTGATCTCTCCCTTGTTCAATTTTCTGTTTTCCCAACTTCTCTATGAATATCAGACTGAGGGATTTTCCTCCCCCTCCTCCTCCCTCTCCTCCTCCTCCCCTCCTCCTTCTTCTAAAGACAAGGTTTCTTTGTGTAATAGTCTGATCTGACCTAGGACTTGCTTTTTAAACCAGGCTTGCCTTGAACTTGAGAGATCTGCCTTCCTCTGCCTCTGCTTCTACCTCTGTTTCTGCGTCTCCCTCTGCATCCCAGAGTGTTGGAATGAAAAGCCTGGCCAGGCTCACCAACCACTCACTCTTCAAAAGGCTTCTTAATGGCAATGTCTTTTTCATTAACCCTCAGTTTTCAGGACTTGATAGAATGTTGTTCTCTGGGAATCTATTTATGTTCTGTAGACAGAGAACACAATCACCAAAGCTGAGATCCTTCTATAGCTTCTTTATCTGAGGGCACAGTGTGTACTGAAGACAACCAGGCAGGCAGGGATGGTGTCCCAGTGACTGAGGTCACCAAACTAACCTCTTGGTGTTAAGGTCGTTGCACTGCTTGTTGTATGGAGCCTTGGAGAAGCAGATGGCTGCCTTGTGGTCACCGTTGCAGATAGAGTCTCACAGAGCTTGTTTTTATTTGGAGAGTACAAGAAAGGAAGTTGAGTGGAGCCCATGACCCTGTTCCCTATGTTTTGTAGACAAATAGACCAGTGGACCTCCCATTGGTATAGATTCCTGATTGAGATACAAAGCACATGAAAGTACCTCAGTTTGACAAATTTCTTGGAACAATACTTGTCATAAAAAACTCACTAGTTGTGGGGCTGGGGAGATGGCACAGTTGGTAAAGCAACTGCCAGTCATGCATGAGGGCCTGATCAGAGCCCATGTACAAAGCAAGGTGTGGTTGGAGCATCCTTAACTTTATTCAGAATTAGTAGTATGGAACCTTAAAACTTCTTGCTCATTCAAGCAGGTTAACCTTAAAACTTGTTGCTGAGTAAGTCTCTAAGGACAGGGCAGAGGGCGACTGAGGAAGTCATCAGTGATAGATATTAAATTCCCAAACCTAGAACACTATACATATCAACTATCACTAATTAAATTATATGGTTTAAGAAAATCCTTTTGTCTCTACCTCCTAAGTGCAGGAATTGCAGGTATGCCGCACAATGCTCAATTAATGGGTTCTGGTGTTGGAACCCAGGGCTCTGAGCATGGTAGGCAAGCACTCCAGCAACTTCACTCTATCCCAGCTCTCTGATCCTCACCTGTATATGGGAACGACAAGGCTCACCCTGCATAGGTGTTTAGTCTAGTATCTGGCTTATAGCCAACGCTACAGCTCTCAGTTGTTCAGTCACTGTGGGATCAGTCTAACTTAGCAGCTAATAGGAGAAGCTCTGGGCTTGCAGGAGGGCTCAGGGAATGAGGGCACTTGCTACCAATTCAACCTGATTTGCATCCCATGATTGTTGTCAAATATTAATTTAAGATGTGTTACATTTGTTTTGCTGTGGAGCATATATTTAATGATGCAAAGATGTGTTGCATTCTTTGATGTTGCATTTGTTGAACCCTGTGAAGCTGTGTTACTGTAACTGCCTAAAACATCTGATGCTCTTAAAAAGTGCTGAATGGCCAATAGCAAGGGAGAAGAAGAGATAGGAGAGACCAGCAGACAGAGAGAGCAAAAAAGGAGAAATCTTGGAGAACTGGAATAGAGGAGATGAACAAGGAAGTAGGATGCCAGTGTCCACCCACGGAGTAAGGGGAAATTAAGACACACAGAAAAGGGTCCAGCCACCTAGCCTTACTGCCAGCCATGGACTAAGGGCAAAAATAAAATATACAGAAGTAAGAAAATGTAGAAACCAACGTCAAAAATAGTTCAGACAACCTGGCAAGAAACAAGATGAGCTGAGGCTGGACATTATAATTAAGAATAAAGCTCTAAGACCAGGTAAACTATTTAAATAGACCTATAACCCTTATGGAAATAAAAGCAAGTCATTAAAAATCTCTTGACTAAAAAGAACATACAGGGCCAGATAGTTGCAAGTGCAGAACTCTACCAGAATGCCAAAAAAGAGCCTATACAAATACCCTTAAATTGTTTCACACAATATAAACAGAAGGAATAGTGCCAAACTTTTTTAATGAGGCTCTACAGTTGCTCTGATTCCCAAACCACACAAAGACACAACCAAGAAAGAGAAATACAGACTAATCTCCCACATGAACATGGATGTAAAAATACTCACAAAGTACTAGGAAACCAAATGCAAGAAAGAACACATCAAAAATTGTCCACCACGATAAAGTAGAGTTTGTATCAGAGATGCAGGGATGGTTCAACATACAAAATTCTGTCAATGTAATCCACCATATAAACAACATGAAAGAAAAAGCCCCGACAATCTTCTCATTAGATGCCTAAACAAACCTTTGACAAGATTCAACACCCCTTCATGGTAAATGTCTTGTGAATATGAGGGATTCAAGGAACATATCTAAGCATAGTATAACCAATTTACAGCAAGTCGATAGTCAAAATCAAATTAAATAAAGAGAAACTCAAATTAATCTCACTAAAACAGGGACAAGACAAGGCTGTCTACTGTCCATATCTATTTAATACAATACTCGAAGTTTTCTCTAGAGCAATAAGACAACAAAAGGAGATCCAGGGGATACAAGTTGGAAAGGAGGAAGTCAAACTTTTGCTATTTACAGATGATTTGTTAGATAAATAAGTGACCACAAAAATACCACCAAGGAACCCTACAACTGATAAACACCTTAGGCGATGTGTCTGGATACCAGATTAACTGAAAAAATCAATATTCATTCTATAAACAAACAATCAACAGGGCGAAAAAGAAACCGTGGAAGCACCACTCTCTACCATATCCAGAGATAACATAAAAAATTTTGGGGTAACTCTAACCAAATATTTGAAAAATCTGTTTAATGAGAACTTTATACTTCAATAATTTGTTAGATCCACCATGATCCAGAAATACCACTATTAGGCCAAAGATGTACATTCTTAACCTCAAGGGTATTAATTCAACTACGTTTATAGCACTGTTATTCCTCAAAGACAGATCCTAGAAACAAACTAGGCACTCCTCAGCTGAAGAGTGTATTAACAAACTGTGGTACATCTATGCAATGGAGTACTGCTCAGCAGTTATAAAAATGATATCCTGAAATTTGCAGGAAAATGGATGGATTTTAAGAGTATAATCCTGAGTGAAGTAACAGAGGCCCAGAAAGATAAACATGGTATATACTCACTCATAAGTGCGTTTTAGAAAAAAAAAACAAAGAATATCCAGGCTGCAAAGTACAACCCCTGAACAGCTTGGGAGCAGAGGGAACTTAAGAGAGACATCCAGGGATTCCCACAGGAAGAGAAACTAGAGAAGATCTTCTGAGTATATTTGGATCATAATGGGTAGTAACCAAGGAGAGGTGGGAACAAATCATGAGAGAAGGAGATGGTTGAGTGAGAGGAGCAACAAAGGAGGAAAGAAGAGATGAATATCTTTAAAGAGGGAATCACTGTAAGGTTAGAAAGAAACCGGGTGCTAAGGAACCTCCAAGAATCCACAGGGTGGCCCTTAGCTAGGACTCCAAGCAATAGTAGAGAGGATACCTAAACAGGACTTTCCCTACAATCAAAAGAATGAGCACCCTAAGTGTCATTATAGAGCCTTCATCCTACATTATAGAACCTTCACTTTCCAGAGTTGGAAGCAGAGGCCCATAGCTAAGCACCAGGTCAAGTTCCTAGTCCAGCTGAAGGGAGAGAAAGAGGAGAGTGTAAATGAGCAAAGGGATTGGGATAATGAGGAGGAGACACACACAGGCAGATGACTAGCGCTATTGGAAGTTTACTGAACCAGAAAAAACCCACCGAAGAACCTTCAGGAAAGGAACTAAACCCTCCAAAGGTAGAGGACTGTCAAATGGAGTGGACACTTTGTGGAGCCTCTTGGAGAAGGATCAGATTATGTTCCTGTGCATGAACTGGCATCCTTTAGCCCATTTCCTACAGAGGATCACCTAACATAGTCTTAATATGGGAATGAGGGAATAAAACAAAACTCAAGTGAATATTCCAGACTGAACAGACCCACCTTGGGACTCCTTGGCCTCCTTGGGGAACAGTTGAGGTTATTGGGTGGGGCAGAGAGAGGGAGGATTGTGAAGGACTGGGAAGAGGGAAGGGAGAGCCAGCAATGGCATATATGGGAAAATACTTTTAAATAACTAAAAAGTCAACTAAAAAAGAGAAATTGTTGTACCTTTAACTAATCAAGAAAATGACCAATTGTGGGCAGACAGTGACATTGGCTAAGAGCTTACAGTAAGTTTTGGTAGAAATTAACAACAGATATCCAAAGCAAAATAATTCAATTTGTAAAGAAAACTAATGGGATTCTTTGTCATGTTGTATGGGTACACCATTCTGGAGTCCTTACATTTTATATTGGTCCAAATAAGTCAGGAAAGGCAGGTTACAAATTAGAAAATGTAAGTAAAGTGGCTTAAAGCCCTTATAAGTCTGTTTAAAAGTCAGAATTATAAGCTATCATGATGATATTAATAGATTTTTACAGAACTTCTTAACCTAGTCGCTGACTCTCAGAATGCAGAAAGAGTTGTTTTACACATTGAAATGCTGACTTTATTCCTGATGAGTCAGAACTATCTTCATTATTTATTGTTATAAGACATAATCAGGAATAAAAAATCATCTCTTTTTAGATAACACAATCTAATCCCATATGAGTCTGCCATGTCCCCTAGCACAAGGTATTGATGAAATTGCTAATATATTAATAGAAAATGTACTATAGACCTCAGAGTTTCAAAAAAACTTCATGCCAATAGCAAAGTTTTTAAAAAAATTTCTTCATCACTTAGAAACAAACCAAGGAAATTGTAAAAAAGATAATCCACCTGTTTCTTCTATAATCAATCTCTGTAAGGGTAGGAAGTAATATTAAACATATACATAGAAATGAAATTTGGAAAATGAATGTTTCATTTTACAGAATTTGGAAAATAAAAATATATGCATCATACAATAGATAGGTTTTCAGGATTTCAACGGGCAACTGCTTTGAGTTCAGAAAAGACTGATTCTGTAATCACACATTTGCTTGAATTTATGGCTATAATGGGAATACCTATAGAAATTAAGACTGACAATGCTCGAACATATGTTTCTAGTATAATGAAGCATATTTTTGCTTCTTATAATATAAAGCTTATTACAGGTATACCGAACAATCCTACAGGTCAAGCAGTCATAGAGAGATCAAATCAAACTGAAGGATATGCTAAATAAACAGAAAGGAATACCAACTCCCAGAAATAGACTACATAATGCTTTATTAATTTTGAATTGTCTCAATCTAATGATAAAGGAACAACAGTTGCTGAAAGGCATTGGACTATAGAAAAAACTGACAAAGGTGAACCAGCCTGTCTACTTCAAAGATATATTGACCTCAGAATGGAAGTCAGGATATGTGCTACATTGGGGAAGAAGTTTTACTTTTGTTTTTGAGGTGAAAAAAAGCTATGGATACCATCAAAATTAATAAAGACTCAATCTGAACTGGAGAAACTTCTTGATAAGGAGAAACGATGTCTCAGTCAGCAATTTGACAACTATTTAATTTTTAAGAAAAATTCACCAAACAAGGATTGGGGAAGTATTTAACTTTTGCCTTTACAGAAATCTAGAGATACTCATATTCAAGAAGGCAAAAGACCTTGGACGGCTAGATTTCTAAAACATAATGGAAAGCTATCTAGAAAGAATTTACAAGCAAAGAGATATCAGGCTAGTTGGTACCAATATAGTCTACAGAGTAAGATCTCACTCCTTAACATCTATATCTCTTTATTTATAAGAGAAGTTGAAGTCCCAGTTCAATTATAAATTAAAGCTGGCTTTGGAGTTGGAGTGTGACTCCCTCCTTCTCTAAATCCTAGCATGCTTGTTAAAGGAAAATACAATATCTGTGTATTGTTATCAGAGGGAACACCTGATATAGAAGAGAACAACTAGAGTTAAGGGACTATGCTATTGCTACTAATATTATTAGATGTGAATTTTATATCAGAATGTGTTAGAATAGTATATACTAACATTTTATCGTGATGTTAATGATCATATAGAGTAATAATAATAAAAATAAAGGCTTTTATCTAGCTTCCTGTACATTGTTATGTGTTTGAGTCTCTCATCAATTTTCTGTGGTGAAACAGGACACTGCCTAATACTGACCTTGAAGATGAGGCTCCACAACGATGATTTCATATGAACCATGACAATGCCACTAGGCTGACAAACACCAAGCAAAGATTGGATTTGGACTACACTGCTCAGGACAACTTCAAGGATTTTGACAGCTGGTCTGGAAACAGCAGGGTGCAGAGCTGGACTGGCCTGTAAATATTGAATTGCTGCCCTCAACAGGACACAGTTGGTAACTTCTATTCGTTTGAAGGGAAGGGAAGGGAAGGGAAGGGAAGAGATGCTTAGGAATCTGAAAAGAAATAGACAAGTTAATGCCAATGGAGGAGAAGAAATGGTTGGAAACATCAGCCTCCCCACTAAAATACCAGAGTGGAGCAGGTGTGACACATACCTTTAATCCCAGCACTCTGCAGGCAGAAAGAAGCGATCAGAAGTCAGCCAGGTCTACACAGAAACTCTCTCAAAACAATAAATGTACCCAAGGTCAGTAAGTCACATGGCTCTTGTGGATAAAGATGCTTGCTGCCGACCCTGAGGACATGTGTTCAATCCCCAGAAGCCACATGGTAGAAGGCAAGCACTGACTTCTGTATATTGTTCTTTGGCCTGGACATAACATGCAGTGATATCCATGTGTTCACACACATACACATACATACAAAAATAAATAAAATTTTAAAAATGTTAAAGTTATACAAGCAGCCAGGGTGTGTTATTGACTTTAATCCAGAACTGGGTGGGGGCAGAGCCAAGGGGATCTCTGTGACATAAGGTCAGCCTGATCTACAGAGCAAGTTCCAGGACAACACAGAGACATCCTGTCTCACAGAAATGGATGTGAATACAATCAACACATAATATGCTGAGCCAGGTATTGGTGGTACATGTCTTTGCCAAGGATTCAAAGGCAGAGGCAAGTGGATCTCTGTGAATGGGAGGTCAGCCTGGTCTACAGAGCAAGTTCTTGAAAGCCAAGGCTACACACATAAATGTTACCCCCCATCTTGAAAAACCCAAAACCCAAACAAATCAAAAACAGTAAGTTAAAAATGTGTCTTAAATATATTATCCTAAGTAGATCAAACTCTGTACTAGCTGTATGTGGAAATGTGTACCTGAAATGCAAGTACAGATAGATGAGTCAGAAGGACTTCAAGTTTTTTTCTTCATTTTGTTATTATTATTATTTTGTTTAAAATGTCTTTTTTATCCATGTTTCCCCTTTCCTGCTCCCAGTCCCTCCCAGTCAGCCTTCAACAGCCTCCTGCCACCCCATCCACCCATGCCCTCCCCCAAAAGGACAAGAAGTCGCAAGGTAGGTCAGCTCAGTGTGGCACATCTACTTCAGGCAAGTCCGATGTGCTCACCCCAAAGTCAAGTCTGGGTTAGGTGTTCCTCTGCAGGGAATGGGCTCCAAGGTACCAATCCAAGCACAGAAACACAGTTTGACCCCATCCCTGGAGACTCCACACACTCTCTCTGCCAACTGACAGTTCCCTACCCTAGGAGGGCCTATCTCCTTTTCATGATGGATTTGCAGTGGCTGTTCATGATTCAGTGAGGTCCCCAGTACTCCATCCAGCCATCTCTGTAGAAATTTTCCCCATAATCCCTATCCTCTTGCTCACACACACTCTCCTCCTCAACTCTTGACTGGACCAGGAGCTCATCCATGGATGTCTGCCTCCACCTCTGTTCTTTGTTGGATGTAGGTTCTGTGATGACTTTTAGGGTGGTTGTTCATTTCATTATAGGAGAAGTTCTGTTTCGGCACCCTCTGCACTAATGGTTGGAGACCTACCCAGGGACCTGTAGTGAGTTCTTGGAGGTTTCCCTAGCACCTGATCTCTTTCCAACCCCCCATAGCTTCCTCTTTTATCCTTAGTGCATAGGAGGGCTATTGAGTTTTTTGAGTTAATCTTGTACCCTGGTACATTGCTGAAGGTGTTTATCAGCTGTAGGAGTTTCCTGATAGAATTTTGGTGGTCACTTATGTATACAATCATATCATAGTTTGACTTTTTCCTTTCCAATTTGTATCCTCTTAATCTCCTTTTGTTCTCTTATTGCTTTAGAAAAAACTTTGAGAACTATATTGACTAAATAAGAAGAGAGAGGACAGCCTTGTCTTGTTCCTGAATTTAGTGGGATTGCTTTAACTGTTTCTCCATTTAGTTTGATGTTGGCTGTCAGCCTGCTGTATTTTGTCTTTATTATACTTAGGAATTTTCCCTGTATTCCTGATTTCTCCAGGACTTTTATCATGAAGGAATATTCAATTTTGCCAAAGGCTTTTTGTGCATGTGCTTTTTCTTTCAGTTTGTTTATATGATGGATGACATTCATAGTTTTTGTATGTTGAACCATTCCTGCATCTTTGGGATGAACCCTATTTGCTCATGGTGGATGATTTTTTTTGATACTTTGTGGGATTCAGTTTGCCAGAATTGTATTGAGTATATTTGTGTCAATGTTTATGAGGGAGATTACTCTGTGATTATTTTTCTTTTCTGTATCTTTGAGTGGCCTGGAATCAGGGTGATTGTGGCCTCATAAGAAGAGTTCATCAATGTTCCTTCAGTTTCTACTTTTTGAAACATTTTGAGAAATATCGGCATTAATTCTTCTTTGAATGTCTGGTCGAATTCTGCAGTGAATTCTTTTGGTCCTGGGCTTATTTTACCTGGGAGACTTTTAATAACAGCTCCATTTCCTTTGGGGTTATAGGTCTGTTTAAGTATTTAATCTGATCTTCATTTTATTTTGGTAAGTGGTACCTTTCCAGAACACTGTCGATTTCTTTTAGGTTTTCCATTGTTAGTGGAGTGTAGATTTTCAAAGTATGACCTGATAATCCTGTAGATTTTATTTGTATCTGTTGTTTTGTACCCCCCCTTTTTTTATTATGATCCCACTAATTTGGATACTCTCTCTCTCTGCTTCCTGGTTAGTTTGGATAATATTTTATCTATTTTGTTGGATTTCTCAAAAATCCAACACATTGATTCTTTGTATTGATTCTTGGTTTCTACTGTATTGATTTCAGCCCCAGGTTTGATGATTTCCTGCCTTGTACTCCTTCTAGGTGAGTTTGCTTGTGATTGTTCTAAAGCCTTCAGCTGTGCACTTTGGTCTCTTGTGTGAGATTTCTTTAGGTTTTTCCTGTAGGATCTAGTGCTATGAGTTTTCTTCTTAGCACTGCATTCTTTGTGTCCGCTAAGTGTGGGTATGTTGTGGATTCATTTTTATTAAATTCTAGGAATTCATTGATATCTTTCTTAATTTCTTCCTTGACACTGAGGAGGGGTTCAATTGAGAGATGTTTAGTTTCCATGAGTTTGCAGGCTCTCTGTGTTTCTTTATTGCTGTTGAACTCTAGTTTTAGACTATGGTGGTCTGATATGACACAAGGAGTTATTCCCATCTTTTTGGTATCTATTGATATTTGCTTTATGATGACATACATGGTCAATTCTAGAGAAGTTTCATGGGGTGCTGGGAAACATGTATATCCCTTTGTGTTTGGGTGGAAGTTTCTGTATCTATCTGTATATATGATTCATTTGGGTCATAACACCTCTTAGATCCCTTCTTTTTTTGTTGAGTTTCTGTCTGATTGACCTATCCAAGGGTGAAAGTCAGGTACTGAAGTCTCCCCCTATTAGTGTGTGGGATTTGATTTGAGGTGTAAGCTTTATTAATGTTTCTTTTACATATGTAGGCGCTCTTGTGTTGGAGGCATAAGTGTTCAGGATTGAGATTTCATCTTGGTGGATTTTTCCTTAGATGAATAAGTAATGACTATCCTGGTCTCTTTTGATTGTTTTTAGAATGAAGTCTATTTTGTTAGATATTAGAAAGCTTACACCAGCTTGTTTCTTGAGTGTAATTGATTGGAAAGTGTTTTTTCAACTGAACTCTGAGCCTGTGTCTATCTTTGAAGCTGAGATGTGTCTCTTGTATGCAGCAGAAGGATGGCTTCTGCTTTTGTTTCCAATGTGTAGGATGTGACTTTTTATAGGCAAAAAGAAATTCTATGAGCAAAGTGGTCATGATCACGATGTGAAGACCCACAAAGGTGACCAGGAGAGCTATTGGGAGCTCCCTGACTCTGAACTGACTGCTGGGAGACCTCGATGGGACTAAACAAGCTCCTCTGAATGTGCAAAACAGTCAAGTCAAGATGGCTTTTGGCAGCAGGATTAGAATCTCTTCCTAGTGCATGACTGGCCTTCTGAGAGCCCATTTTCTGTAGAGGGAAACCTTGTTCAGCATTGATACTGGGGAGGGGCTCTTGTTCCTACTCAACTGGAGATGCCAGAATGCATTGAATCACCCAGGAATCCTTATCCTCTGAGAGGAATGAATGAAGGGGTAGGGGAAAGCCGGGGGATGACTGAGAGTTGGGGAGGGAAGAGGAATAGTGGTGGGTATGTTAAAAAAGTTTTAAACAAATGAGTTAATTAACAAGCATATTTAATCCAAAAACTTAAAAGCTACAAATATCAACTACCACTTAGTAAATTATATGATTTAAGATAATTCTACTCCTTCCACCTCCCAAGTGCTGGAATACAGGTGAGCACCACCACACTCAGTTCTGGAGGTGGAACCCAGGGCTCTGTGCATGCTAGGCAAGCACTATCAACTGAGCTCTATTCCCTGCTCTTCGATCCCCACCTGTGTATGGAAACGACAAGTCTCACCCCACATAGGTGTTTAGTCCAGTATCTGGCTCATAGCCAATGTACAGCTGTCAGTTGTTCAGTCACTGTGGGATTAGTCTACCATAGCAGCCAATAGGAAGGCTCTGGGCAGGCAAGAGGGCTCAGAAACTAAAGGGAGTTGCTGCCAAGTGTGAACCTGACTCCAGTCCCAATTTATAGTATTTGAGGAGAGAACAAGGCTCCTTCTGGTTGTTCTCAGACATAGATCCACACCAGTGTTGTTGAACAGGCTTGCCTCCCATGCAAACATGAAACCTTTAAATGTGTTTAAAGTGATGTAGATCTGTGTTCCAGGACCAAATGCCACCACTTCTACGCTGGGTGACCTTGGGCATTGGCTCAACCTTCCTCATCTTCCTTCCTCATGAGTGACCTCATCTATATTTTGGTATCTACCTGATAAGGTTGTCATTATGTCAAACAAGACCAAGGGAATGATCTCTAAATGGTGACTGTTCTAGTGTGTGTGTCTTTCACACCTGACCATGGAATAACAGAACCCAGAGCCCTGGAGGGCAAACCTGCCACTGCAAGTGACCTTATTCCCAGAGCAGGAGTATGAGTAGGAGGTGTTTTAGGGGTTTTTTGAGGGTACAGGACATTTTCATCGTAAAAAGGCCCAAATGTAGCAGTTCTTTTGAGTCAAACACCACCTGGGAGAAGAAGGAACAGCTGAAGAGGATTATGGACCTATCGGAGGTCACTTCTCACTTGCAGTCTCTCTCAAGCATGTCAGGTTGACTTAATCATGATGTTCCAGAAGAAAGTTCCTCATGCTTGAGCATCTCTGCTTTCTATTAGCACATGTTATTGAAAGCAGCTATTGTGTGGCTGTTCCTGTCTTTAATTCCAGGACTTTGCAGACAGTGGCAGTTGATCTCTGAGGTCAAGATAAGCTACAATTAAATAGCGAGACTCTGTCTGAAATAAGTGAATTTTAAAAACAAAGCTTCAAAAATATGGAAATTGTATATTCTGAAATTTCAATGATGTTTTAAAGCCGAGGCTGACATTGATTGTGGCAGTGATGGTTGGCTGTGCTCTAGTCTGGAGCTGGACTTCAGCATTGCTCAGTATTTATAAGTCACACATTCTGCTTTCAGGGACCCTCAGGTAGAGTGCCCTCATGAAGACATTTCCTTATATAATAAGAGATAAAATGTATGCTGGAGTGGTGATGCAGGCCTCTCATCTCAGCAGGGTTAAGGCAGAGGCTAGAAGGTCTATGATTTCAAGGTCAGCATGGTTTCCAGAGAGAGTTTCAGGACAACTAGGGCTACACAGAGAACCCCTGTCTGTATTTAAACAATAAAGGAACAAAAAGTGAAAAAAATAAACAAAACAAAATGTATGATGCTTGGTGAATATCCATGTCTCCTATTCATGCCTGGTGAATGAATGATTTTGCCCTGTCCCCATGTAATCCAGACAGACTCTCCAGCCTCCCCCGAGATGGATCACTCACCTCCCAAAATAGTAATCATCTGAGTATATGCCGATTTTATCACAAAAGAGGTAACTGTCGGTATACTTCAAAGGGTCCTTCCCAGGGTTGGTGCACTGGACCATCTTATGGAAGTGCTTATGCTTAGGGCTGTTGTTGTTTTGAGTGTCACCTGCTTAAGATCACACTCTGTCAGTCTCACTTGGCTTTCCCAGGACTCTGTTGCCTGCCTGCTAGCTTCCTCCATGACTCCTACCTGCTGCTAGATGGAGACAGCAGTGAATAGGGTGTGTGTGTGTGTGTGTGTGTGTGTGTGTGTGTGTGTGTGTGTGTGTGAGTGTCTTTGCTTCCTCACACACAGGTTCTAGAGCACACACTTGGGAGGACTCATAAAATTTGTGCTACATATGAGGAGGTCAGAAGACAGCTTGGGGATTTGGTTTTCTCCCTATGCTATGTAGGTTTTGGAGACCAAAGTCAAGCCTCCAGACTAAGCAGGAAGGTGTCTAGCCTCATCCTCCTGTGTTAGGATTATAAATGAACACCACTGTACTGTGATGGGCTGACTCCCAGGATTAAGTTCTACAGAGATTGCCTTTTGCCTTGCTTGCCTTCTCATTTCTCACTGTCAGGACAGACAGCTGCTACACTGTGAGCTGTCTGTGTTGTGTTCCCCTGTTGATGAGCTGAGAACACTCTCCAGTCAGTAGCCAGAGACAAACTGACCTCTTAGCTCAACAATCCAACAACCCAACCATCTCTTGAACACTAAAGCTGCTCAACCCCTTCTCAAGCCTAGGTAAAACTCTATCCTTGTCCAGCAGTGGATTCATCACTTTCTAGCTGAGACCTTGAGCTAGAGAAGCATCCACAGATGCTTATTGATTTACACTGTGGAATTAGAAGGAATCTGTTGTATGTCTATGAAGAGCTCACATACAAGTCTAATGTCAGATCATCACCATGTGACCTAAGCATTTGAAAAAACAAACTTTGTCAGCTGAGTAGGTTAAAAAAACTTTGCTTGATTCAATCTGCAGTGGGATACTTGGTGGCCATTAAAATGCAGGAGAAGCCAGGTGCATTGGAACATGCACTGTATAATCCCAGCACTCTGTAGCAGAGCCTGAGGGCTATGTCAGTTTAAAATAATCTTGGTTTGTAGACTGCATTCGGGAATAGCCATGGGTACAACAAGAAACTTTGAAATCCAAAGTAAAAATAAAGTAAATGCAGACACAAGCCTTGCATGAATGTGATCTTAAAATTGGGGTGTTGAGCTAAGTCTAGGCTGTATGTTGAGTTGGAGAACATCTTCTGCTGTATTATGTGATCACATCAACTACAATAACTGTGATAAAAAATGGAGATATGGAATTGCAGTCAAGAGCACTAGCTGAGCTTCGTTGGAACCCAGGATCAGTTCTAGCACCTACATGGCATCTCCCAACTGTCTAGGACCCCAGTACTTGGGGTTAGACCCCTCTTATAGCCTCAGAAGGCACTGTTCACACACAGTTTACATACACACATGCAGGCAAAAGTATTATACATATGAAATAAAAGACTATTTTACAAAAAGGTTAAAAATAAAATTGCTAGCATAGCTTAGAGCCAAGGAGCAACATGTAAGGAACACAGGTGATCCACAGGCCATGTGCAGACAGATTAATAGAAATGCGTTGATTGAAGGTATAAGAGCTAGCTAACAATGTGCCTGAGCCATAGGCCAAACAGCATGAAGTTAATATAAGTGTCTGAGTCATTTATGGGAGCCTGAACAGCAAAGATGGGTGGCTATAGGTTTTGCGAGGCAGGTCAGTGGGTCTGGGCCTCTGGCCACTTGGGACCAAGAAACCACCACTACTACAGATGGCACCAAACGTGGGGCAAATATCCACTTAATGCCTGAGAAAGTTTAAAAAGGGTTTTAACAAACACTGAGCAAATGCAGCTTCTAAATTGTGTATATGAAACAGGTCATTGTACAAAGAAAGTGTGGCCTGTGGGTCACATTTGAAACTGGTGTCAGGCAGTATAAACTGCAATCTGGTGGGTTCCTGAGATCTCACAAAAGACTCAGTAGCATGTGATTGATTTTAGATTTCTGTTTATTTTGAAGAAAAAGGAAACAAAGACGGTTTCTTGGTAGAAGCATTTTCTTGGGTGTGCTTTGTTTGCTGGCCATGAACAGAGACGCGGTCCCTTTAAGAGAACTTACTGATTCAGCCTTATCTGCAAAAACTATGCAGCTCTTTAAGAGAGTGTATTTTAAAAGCTCTTCTGGTTGAAAGATGATTAAGGATTCACAGTAAAACAGATTCAGATGGAAAAAAAAATCTGTAAATGGGTTACAATGTATATAAAAGGTATATAGTCTTCTGAGAGAAAAGAGAGAAGGTAGAGAAAGTCTTTAAAAAGAGAAATAGAGTAATAAAAATATAATAAGCCATGTAAAGTAATAAAAATATAATAAGCCACGTAAAGATGGATAGTGTACACAAAATCTAGATTTTGGTTATTATTGAGTTTTCTTTTATTTTTTTAAACTGTTAGTGAGCTCACTGCAGAAAGACAATGGATTGCAAATGCAAAGCCTACTAAGTTAAACAAGAATATATATTTTAAAGGTATTTTGATTTTTAAATTTGTGTCTAAGGATTTATTGCTTTAGAAGAGTTCTGCTTTTGTTTCCACAAAAGATAAGAACCTGTGGATTGCTTCCAGGCAAATATGGTTTCATCAACCAAGACCCCCTGAAAAAACCTCTGATGGAAAGAGATGGCCATATCAGCTTCAGGGCTGCAGACTATGATCCAGTCTTAAGAACCCATGAGATTTTCAACACCCCTTAATCAGCAGGAAGTAGTAATGGATAACTACACACAAATTCCCCAAATATTGTTTCTAAATGTTTATTTTCATTATAAATTGTTAATGGTCATAGTTAATCTCTTTCTAAGAAGAAAAAGGGGTTATGGTATATGAATGATTTTTTAAGAATTAGATTATTGAATTTACTTAGATCAGGAAATTAGCTGTTAATCTCAAAATGATTTACATGAATAGATTTTGGTTTATTGATACAAATTTAAGTTTAATTCTCTTATGCAGTATGTATTTTTCTACTCTTGTTTAAAATATGATGTTTATGTAACTGATTTAAAATTGTAATGTATAATAAAAATGCATGTTAGTTAGAATATTAGGTATACACAGATATAATTCAATTAGATAGGTAATCTTCAAACACTTCTAAGACCTACAGAATATGGCATTTAAAATATTTTAAGAACTTAGACTTTTCTAGACAGTGAGACAGATTTGATCCTGGCAACACCAATCTTCTTCAAGAGAAAAATGGGCATCGAAGAAATTCCATATGGAGTCTATATGTGGCAATGGTTAGCCACTGGGTAAGAACCTGTTCTTATATTGACTCCTTGACAGTATGCTGTTTAAACTGGACATGCTGTTTTCATAAAAAGATGACCTCTGAACTTTGGCAGAAGAAGCTGAGATGGTTCCTGCTTTACAGAGAAAACTGTCAGGCATTCTTCAGGACTTGAGGAGAAGCAACTGATGAACTGTATCAGAATGGGCAGAGCAGATTCCCTGCTTCACTGAAATGAAAAGAGACTCTGGGCCTGTAGGCTGAAGATGGATGCCCCAACTTTATAAAGGAACTTTGGGTGACTGTCCTGGCAGATAGGTTTCATCTCTGTCCTTTCTAGGTTTTAGAAGTCACTTGCACTTCTGGTTTACTTGGGTAAATATACCCTTTTGAGGTCTTTGATGTAGTTGAAGATTAGATAGTTATAGGTACAGTTTTTCTTAGTCATTTGAAAGGTATATTGGATATGAAACTTTAGATTCATAAAGATAAGGTAGATGATAAGAGTATTTTCTTTAATATTGCTAAGTACAAATAGACTAGATATTGTAACTGTAATTCTTGCTTGATAGCTATTTTGATATATGTAATTTATATGTAGTAATGGTGGTTTTTTTGGTCCCAGGTGGCCAGAATCCCAGACCCACAGACCTGCCTCACCAGACCTATGGCCACCCGTCTCTGCTGTTCAGGCCCACAGAAATGACTCAGACGCTTATATTAACTTCATGCTGTTTGGCTTATGGCTCAGGCATATTGTTAGCTAGCTCTAACAATGTAATTTTGCTATGTTAAAATTAAAACCTTCCTTCATGTTAAACAGAAAGGGGAAGTGATGTGGGAATGCCTTTCTGTATGCTGTGAATATCAATCTTTAAATAAAAGAGCTGTTTTGGGCTATGGCAGGCACCAAAGAAGAAGTAGGAGGAGAAATAAGAGTTTAGGTAGGAGAAGCAGGGTGGAGTCAGGCAGATGAAGCAAGCTACCCAAGGAGCAACATGTAAGGAACATAGGTGAGCCATGGGTCATATGGCAGACAGATTAATAGAAATGGGTTGATTTAAGATGTAAGAGCTACCTAACAATGTGCCTGAGCCATAGGCTGAACAGCATGAAGTTAATATAAGCATCTGAGTCATTTATGGGGGCCTGAACAGCAGAGATGGGTGGCTATAGGTCTGGCCAGGCAGGTCTGTGGTCTGGGCTTCTGGCCACCTGGGACCAAAAACCCACCATTACTACACTCCTGTTGAGTGAGAGTTTTATGATTCACTGGCATGTAGAGATCACATGGTAAACTCAACATGACATTGGCAGAACATGTGTAAAGAGGGGAAGCCCATAGGTGTGGCTATGTAAATCTGTGCCCACCCACTCTCTTAGAAGGAGCTGCTCACCATGTGAAACACTCTCTCACTTTCCTTTCATTCTCTCTCTCCCCCTCCACCTTTCTCTCTCAGCATCTCCCCTGAATAAACTCTGGTGTGACATCTGGCAGTGTGTGCATCTATCTCTCACATGTAAAACTACCAAAGAGATGCAGCCTTTAAGGAAATGGTAGAGAGTGTCTGAAAAGATACCAGATGCCAACTTATTCCTATACATAAAAATACACAAACATAGATATTTAATCTTAAATCCAGGAAAACTACAAAACCAACTACCACTTAGGAAAATCTATGATTTAATATAATCCTCCTGCCTCCAACGCTCAAGTGCTGGGATCTCAGGTGAGGACCACTGTGCCTAATTTATGGGATGTAGAGGTGGAACCCAGGGCTCTGTGCATACTAGGCAAGCACTCTAGAAACTGGTTTATATTCTCATCCCTCAGATCCTCACCTATTAAATGGGAATGATAAATCTTGCCCTGCATAGGTGTTTAGTCTAGTATCTGGCTCATAGCCAATGCTACAGTTCTCAGTTATTCACTCACTGTGGGATCAGTCTAACATAGCAGCCAAAAGGAGAGGCTCTGGGCAAGCAGGAGGGCTCAGGATGTCAAGGCACTTGCTGCCAAGTGTGAATTTGAGTTCCTTCCCCAGGATTCACATGGTCTCCTCTAAGATGTCCTCAGAGATCCACAACTGTGCTTTTGCACATGCATGCCTCCCACAGAAAGAAATAAAGAAGTGAAGGAGGCTGTAGAATGATGTAGATGTTTGTTTCAGAATCATATGCCATTACTTTTAAGCTGGTTGAACTTGAGCAAGTGATCCAACCTTCCCAAACCTTCCTCATTTGATCTCATCTATATTTAGTGTTTACCTGATAGGGCTGTTATGAGGTCAGAAGAGACCAAGGAAGTAACTTCTATATGGTGACTGTCTTTGTTACTTCTGTTTCCCTTCCAAACCCATTGAGGGTCAAGAAGAAGCCAGAAATCCCAGAGGGCAAACATACCACTGCAGGTGACCTAATTCCCAGAACAGGAGAGTGAGTGGCAGCTGGTTTATCTGTTGTTTATGAACCCACTGCACACTCCATCAATCCCACATGGCTTTACCAGGGCTCTGATGCCTGCCTGCTACCTTCCTCCTTGACTCCCACCTGTTGCTGGATTGAGACAGCAGTCAAATAGTGTGTGTGTGTGTGTGTGTGTGTGTGTGTGTGTGTGTGTGTGTGTGTGTGTTTGAGTGAGTGTGTGTATGTTGCTTCCTCACACACTGGTCTTGGAGACCAAACTCAAGCCTCCAGGCTAAGAAGGAAGGTGTCTAGCCTCATCCTCCTGAGTTAGGGTTATAAATGAACACCACTGTATTGTGATGGGCTGACTCCCATCACAGGATTAAGTTCTACAGAGATTGCCTTTTGCCTTGCTTGCCTTCTCATTTCTCACTGTCAGGACAGACAGCTGCTACACTGTGAGCTGCCTGTGCTGTGGTCCCCTGTTGAGGAGCTGAGAACTCTCTCTTGTTCGCAGCCATGGATGAACTGAACTCTTAGCTCATTAATCCAATAATCTAACCATCTCCTGAGTACTGAAGCTGCCCCTGTGCAAGCCTAGGTGAAACTCTACCCTTAACCAGTAGTGGATTCATCAGTGTTCCAGATGAAACCTTGAAGCAGAGAAGCATCTACAGATGTTTATTGATTTACACTATAGAATTAGGAGGAATCTGTTGTATGGCCATGCACAGCTCATATACAGGGATAATGTCAGATTGCCATGTGTGACTTCAACAATAGCCTTTGTCAGCTGAGTAGACAAATCTTGATTCAGTCTCCAGTGGGATACTTGGTAGCTATTAAAATGCAGGTGAAGCCAGGTACAGTAGAACATACACTGTGTAATCCCAGAATTCTGTAGGCAACACCAGAAAAATATGTCAGTTCAAAGCCAGCCTGGTCTATCGAGTGAGTTCCTGAACAGTCATGGCTACTTCAAGAAACCCTGTCTTTTGAAACCAGAAATAAAAATAAAAATAAATGCAGACACAAAGCCTTGCATGAATGTAATTGCAGCCATTGGGATCATGAGCTAAGTCTAGGTTATGACGTTGAGTGTAGGAACATCCTCAGCTGCATTATAAGATTATATCAATAATAATAACACTAACAATGATAATAGATGAAAAGATATGTTTGCAGTCCTGAGCATTTGCTGAGCTTGGTTGGCACCCAGGTTCAGTTCCAGTACTTACATGGCAGGTACAAACTGTCTACGACCCAGTTTGGGACAATAAGACCCCTCTTCTGTCCTCTGTAGGCACTGCTCATACACAGTTCATATACAAAGATGCAGGCAAAGGGCTCATGCACATAAAATAAAATTCTATATTTTATAAATAAAAAGATAAAAAGTTCAAATTTCCAGGGAAGCTTAGGGCCAGGGAAATTGGTGCCATGGCAATATGGCAGAGTCCGAAGGGGCTTCTTTTCTCTGGTTGGTGAATGTAGCTGACCTAGACCTAAAGCTAATGGTTCCAGCTGTGGTGGACAGGGGGTGATCACAGAATCCTAACTCCAGAGTCTATTAGACTCCAATAAGAACCCCAAACCCAAGCTTCACTGGTGACCACTGGGGGCTATGCATTGACAATAAGAGATATGGGGAGCCTCTCAGAGGGACAACGGTACTACCTGTGAGCAGAGCGAGCAGCAGAAGGAGTCTCATCTCGAGTGAGGAAGGGACTCAAGTGACTTCTCTCTTTATAGTCCTCTGCTCTGATAGTGTCCGGTCAGCACAAGGGACCTGTGACTGCTGTGGGTGTAACATTGAATTAGCATATATCCATCCTCACAACACTTTAGACCTATAGAGATACTGTGGATGGTGACAGGGCCTCAACCAGTTTTGTGACAGAAGGAAAAGAGAAAGAGCTTTCTCAGCACCCTATTGTCTTAAGTGCAATTACTTTAAAGTTCTTGTTTCTCACCCATGGATGTTGAAGACATGAGAAGGTATAGACATTGGTCCTGGGGTTGCTCTGCGGGATGCTGATAGTGACATGTGGTCAGGAGTAGCCATTGGTGGTACATGCATGAGGATGAGAGAGGAGATGGAAAGGCAGAGGATGGGACAACTGTTCACTAAAGGAAAGAGAGACTGAGAACCACTCAGCAATAAACCCACCAATGAGACATCTTATTCCTGTATATCATTGATAAGAGACCCAGAGACTAACCAGGCTTTATCTGTGGGGTCAGGAGATATAGAAAGGCAGAGAAGACAATGTGTTCCTCTTGTTTGCTGCTATGTACTGTAGTGGGACAATCATCCTCTGGTGTGTGTTTAGGGAAACTTTATTCCAAGGCCAACAGGATGTAATCCTTATTCAGGTCACTCACTATATTACTGTTTGGTTTCCTACATCCCAGTTCCTAGAACGAGTTTACATGGGAAGTTCTTTGAATCCAGTGTTTCTTTAGTGCTCACATGACCCTGCTTCCTTCTCTTTCTCCTACCTGTTCATCTTCTCTTTCCTGCTCTCCCCATCTATACTCTTCTTTCCTGTCCTTATGTCTGTCTGATCTCTCCCTTGTTCAATTTTCTGTTTTCCCAACTTCCCTATGAATATCAGACTGAGGATTTTCCCTCTCCCTCCTCCTCCCTCTCCTCCTCCCCCTCCTCCTTCTTCTTGAGACAAGGTTTCTTTGTGTAATAGTCCTAGCTGACCTAGAACTTGCTTTTTAAACCAGGCTTGCCTTGAACTCGAGAGATCTGCCTTCCTCTGCCTCTGCTTCTACTTCTGTTTCTGCGTCTGCCTCTGCATCCCACAGTGTTGGAATGAAAAGCATGGCCAGGCTCACCAACCACTCACTCTTCAAGGGGCTCCCCTAATGGCAATATCTTTTCTGTTAACCCTCAGTTTTTAGGACTCGATGGAATGGTGTTCTCTGGGAATCTATTTATGTTCTGTAGACAGAGAACACAATCACCCAAGCTGAGCTCTTTCTATAGCTTCTTTATCTGAGGTCACAGTGTGTACTGAAGACAACCAGACAGGTAGGGATGATGTCCCAGTGACTGAGGTGACCAAACTAACCTCTTGGTGTCAAAGTCTTTGTACTGCTTGTTGTATGGAGCCTTGGAGAAGCAGATGGCTGCCTTGTGGTCACTGTTTCAGATGAAGTCCTCACAGGCCTTGTTTTTATCTGAAGAGAAACAAGAAAGGAAGTTGAGTGGAGCCCATGACCCTGTTCATATGTTTTGTAGACAAATAAATCGGTGGACCTCCCAGTGGTATAGACTCCTGGTTGAGATACAAAGCACATGAAAGCACATCAGGTTGCCGAATTTCTTGGAACAACACTTGTCATAAAAAACTCACTAGTTGTGGGGCTGGGGAGATGGCACAGTTGGTAAAGCAATTGACAGTCAAGCATGAAGGCCTGACCTAGGATGCCCAGAGATCATGTATAAAGCAAGGTGTGGTTGGAGCATCCTTAACTCTATTCAGAATTAATAGGTTGGACCATTAAAACTTGTTGCTCAGTGAAGCAGGTTAAAGGTGAGTGTCATGTTTAGTGAGAGACTCAGTCTCTAAGGACATGGTAAAGGATGACTGAGGAAGTCATTAGTGATAACGTATTCCTACACATAAAAATAAAAAAATAGATATTTTGTCCCACGCCCACTCCTCGCCAGCAAGGAAAGATGCAGTACACACATAGGATCCTTCTGCAGTACAGCTTTAATGGGTCTTGGGGGAGAGCATTTAGCTTACGGAAAATGGAGGGGAGGGCAGAGAGAGAAGAGAGAGAGAGCGAGGGAGATGGGGGCCGCGCGGCGACAGGCCCCGGCGGGGAAAGAGAAAAGCGAAAAAGGGGCCACGAGGTAGGAAGCACCCGGTTTTATGTCGACCAAACGGCCCCCGCTTTTGACGTATCATCTTCCTATAGGTTGCAGTCCAGTATCCCACATGACGCCACGGAAGAGGCTGAGAAACCAGTCTCGCGAGAGCACGCATGCGTTCTCTACTGACTCAGGCGGGTTGGCCAGCACCAGATAATAGCGCCACCTTGAGGAGCTGGAGCCAGCGGCCTCCAACATCTCACCCTTCTTATATTCTAAGCAAAGAGAGAATCCTGTAAGAGGGTGGAGACATTGATTGTCCCCCAGAATACATTGTGGACTTGCGTGGGTGTCATCTCTAATCTCTCGACAGATAGAGATGCCCCCAGCCTGTCCTCTGCCTTTTGTTGGGAAGGGAATTAAGACAGACACCCTTATGCAGGACAATATGTCTCCCAGGACATGGCTATGTCCTGTGCGATGCCCTTGGCTCAACATACCCCTCAGGAAATGGGCCGAACTCTCTACCTAGTGTCCTAGGTGTGTAGGAGCTGTCTAAGCCACAATATCTCTATTGCTTTAGCATAGTTAGTCATACCTCTATCGAGGTTTCTGAGTCTAGAGCCATTAAGGCTTGAGCCGAAACTGTTTTGTTTCTCTGACTTTGGATTCTGATCCTGCAAACCGTCTAGAGAAGAATGACTAGTCCTCTGCAAAAGGCTAGGTCAAACATATCCACCCCCACCCACTTTCTGGAGTAGGGGAAGGCTGAGGGAATTCATGGAGTAAGCTCTCTGGTCAGTGACAGGTCTAGCCGAGTGGAATTGGCCTGGATGATCGCCACCTGCAGGTCACGATGGGTCTGTTCAAACTTAGACGACCAATTCTGTAAGAAAATTGAGAAAGGCTTTTCGAAAGATTAGTTGTCTTTGTAAAGTTTTTATATTGAATAGAGGTTATGCATAAGCCAGCAAGTTATTGCTCACACCTCAACTGTGCCATTTACTGGGGTGGACAATTTGTTAACCGCCTGTGCAGTCTGCACTATTTTGAAAGTGCACCAGCTGAGGCAGTCACTGAGGCCCCCATGGCAGCTGTGACAACGATCTCTATGATAACAGCAGAGATTCTAAAATCTCTTTTTTGTCTAAATAGCTGTGAGCTACTGGGGAACCACGGTGGTATGGGCACAAATCGTGGCATGTGGGCCGCTGCTGCAAAGAAATAAAGCTGAGCATCTCAGCATAAGGCATAAAGGCAATTATCAAATTTGTATCTCAATTTATCTATAATTTTTGAAGCATTGCTAACAATCTAAATAAATGGTGGTTAAATTGGGAGAAAATGAAAATATTTTAGGCGTGGCCCAACCTATATTTCTGGATTGGCAATTGTTATATGGAAAAATTGAATTTTTATCTGGCCTGCCTGAGCAAAAGGGAGCCAATTTTGGTTTTATCAAACTCTGTTTCTTTTGTCAGGCTGCCGAGAAAATTTTTTAGTAATATATCTGAACTATTTTTAACTAAAACATAAACTTCCCTTTAACCCCAAACTTCTATTTTCTTTAAAGCTATGTCTAAATCTTTATACATCACCGGCATTGGCAGAGGGAAGGTGGGCATTATCTTCTATCGCTGTCACCAAACACATCAACTGGAGAAGGCGAAGGCTCTTTTTCTTGCACTATTTTCCTGGTGAGGCGCTCTGGGATCCAAACTGGATTTTTTTTCATCCTGTGGAAAAACACAGACAGCTCCCCGGGATCTTATTAAAATAGGATCCGGGCCTTTCCATTTATTTTCTAAAATATCTTTCCATTTTATTAGCTCTTTTGGCCTTTGTGGTTCTGAGCAATGTCACTCAGCAGCATTTTGATATTTATCATCAATATTTAAAAAATTTATGGTAAACAACGCCAAGGCAATTGACACTCTTGGTGTTGGGGGCAATTCTATTCTCCCTCTCTGTTTTAACAAATAGGATTTTAAGGTTCGATGTGCACGTTCAATAATGCCTTGTCTTTGAGGGTTGTATGGTAACCCGGTAAGGTGTGTTACTTGCATCTGTGCACAAAATTGGGCGAATTTTTGGGAGCTGTAAGCTGGCCCATTATCAGTCTTGAGGTAAGCTGGTTTGCCCCAGGCGCTCCGTGCCTCTAAGCAATGTTGAATAACATGTATGGTCTTTTCTCCTGTAAGTGGTGTGGCATGAATAATACCTGAACATGTATCAATAGAAACATGTATAAATTGAAGCTTTCCAAAGGATGGAACATGTGTCACATCTATCTGCCATATTTGTAATGGTGAAATGCCTCTTGGGTTAACCCCAACAGTTTTGGCAGGGAGGAATTGACAGCAGTTTTGAAACTGTGTCACGATTTCGCGAGCTTGTTGTCTAGTAAGTGAGAAACGCTTGCGTAAAGTCTCTGCTGTAACATGAAATTTTGTATGAAAATCTTTTGCAGCTTGCAACGGATTAGCAAAGGCAGCAGCGACCAGGCGTGTAGCTTGGTCAGCCAAATTATTTCCTTTGCTCATAGGACCTGGGAGTCCCGAATGTGCCCGTATATGGGTAATGTAAAAGGGTTCACGTCGTTGCAGCAAACAGTCTTGTATGGTACAAAACAGGGCAGACACTGTACTAGAAGGATTAATAACACCGGCCGTTTCAAGTAACTGAAGGGCATTTACCACATAATGGGAATCAGACACAATATTAAGCGGACAATCAAACTTTTGTAAAACTTCTAACACAATTAGACATTCAACTATCTGGGGTGATTTTTGACCAAAATCTTTAAAAAATGTCTGTGAATTTATAATATAAGCACTCCTTTTATTTTTTGAGCATCTGTATACACAATTAAGCCATCTTTTAAAGGCACTGAGGAAGTAACACGTGGATATATCACAGGGTGATAAGCCACAAACTGTAACAAAGGATGTTTAGGATAATGATTATCATTTTTTCCAGGAAACATCAAACAAAGGCTTTAAATCTGCAGTGGGAATTTTCAAAAAAAGGTCTAAGCCAATTAATATATTCTATGGAGAAGTGGAGGGCTTAAAAATATGTCTTTTAGCAAGCTGTTCTGTAACAGGCTCAATCACTGTCTTAAGCTTGTCAGAGGTCAATGGCCACTGAGGAACCCATACCGGCACCTCTGTCTTTTAAGGTATGGGTCGTGCTGCCTCAGTGGCACCTAAGAAAAACCCAGGCCCTGTCTTTCTTCATACCCCATCTTTTTTAAAATCCCTTGTGCTTGAACTGAATATTCATTGGACAATACTAGCCCTAGCTCTTGCATAATATCCCGTCCCCATAGATTTACTGGTAGTGGGAGGACGTAGGGTGTGAACCAGCCTTTCTGACCTTCCTCTGTTCTCCATGCTAGAGCAGATGAACTAACTGTGGGATGAGAAGCATACCCAAGGCCTTGTAAGGAATGGGAAGACTCAGTAGTGGGCCATGATTTTGGCCACCAATGGGAGGAAATTATCCTCTTGTCTGCGCCCGTGTCTAAAACCCCTTCAAATTTTTTATCTTTAACCCAAAGAGTTAGGCTAGGTCGCTGTCTCAAGTCAACCAATAAATAGACTGAGTCTTGTCCTGAAGAGCCCATTGTGAGGCCTGTTGTGGTGTCTGATCTATAAGCGGGGAGCAGAACTAGCTGCGCTATTTTATCTCCAGGATTAATGGTGAACACCCCAGTAGGACAGGAGCATAAGGCTTGAATTTCATCAGTATGCTGATGATCTATTAAACCGGGGTGAACTACAAGTCCCTGCTTAGTGAGGGAGCCTTGCCCCAACAGCAACCCGATACATGCTTTGGGGATCGCCTCAGGCAGGCAGACGGGTACAGGCTGCACTCCCATTTGTGGTGTCAATAAGAAGTGGGAGGAGGCACACAGGTCCAGTCAGGCTCTCCTGGAGGGCTCACACTCTTGCTTTCCCTGACAAACTTTGCCCCATACTTTTGCGGGCCCTGGGACATGGGGCCCACTATCTCGTTTTTTGGCTCTGTAGTCTCTAATGGTGGTAGAATTCTCCCCTTAATATCTCGGACTGAGCGGCACTGATCTGTCCTATGGTATCCTTTACTACATCGAGAGCATAAGGAGGGGGTAGGCCCCTCAGAGACACAGCATTCTTTTTTAAAATGGCCGGGCTTGCCACATTTAAAGCAAACTTTCTTGGCGGGACCCGCTAGAGGGCGCCTCTGGGACTGCAAAATGGCTGCAGCCAGACCGGCGTTTGTCAGGGGACCGCCAAGCTCTCGGCATACCCTTAACCAGTCTTGTAGACCTTTATTTTTTCTGGGAGCTATTGCCATACAGCATTCCTTGGTAGCTTGTTCATATACCAGCTGCTCTATCAGAGGGGCAGCCGCCTCTGGGTCACCAAAGATTCGACCTGCTGCCTCTGTCATGCGAGCCACAAATTCAGAAAAGGGCTCTTGCGCACCTTGAACGATTTTAGTTAATTGACCGCTCCCTTCTCCTTTTTTGGATAAAGCCTTCCATGCCCTAATGGCTGTATTAGCAATCTGCTGATAAGCTCCCCAGGGGTAGTTAGTCTGATCAGCCGTGTGTGGTCCTTGCCTTGTCAGCATCTCAAATGTCCAGAGCTGTTGTTCGGAGGTAAGTGCAGTAGCATTGGCCCTAGCCTGTTCATGCCATAAGGCTTTCCATTCTAGATATTGACCCATACTAACCAGGGAGGCCTTAGCAACTGTCTGCCAATCGGCAGGCATCATGGCTGACAATGCTAACCTGTCCAGCTGAGCAACCGTAAAGTTGGCGGTTACACCATACTTTCGGACTGACTCGGCTAGTTCTTTAATCTGAGCGTATTCTACAGGAGCATGTATCCATCCCCCTTCCGCTGCTTCAAACATTGGATAGGCCAAGCTGAGCTTTTTCTTAACCTTCTCAGACAAAAAGGACAGGGTCCCGACTCGTCCCTCATAAGGAGGGGGAGCGGTAGATACTGGCCGTGTAGGTTCGACGGTCAGTTGTCGTTTTCTAACTCTCACATTCTGATCCTCGGGGGGAAGTTCATCAGGATAATATCCCTCTGTAGCTGCCTCTTCTTTTAGTTCACTCTCCTTATCAGGGCTCAACTCATCGTCTCCTGATTGCTCCGATGTATCAGAGCCACTAGAGGAGCCACACTTTAAATCTAAATTTTCAAGTTTCTGTATCGGGTATAAAGTGGTGGAACCAGGCTTTAGTTTCTGGTTTCCCAGCTCCCCCAAATTTTTTATTTCATCGGGGGGTCCTTTTTCCTTATGAAGTAGTTTCTGGTTTTTTAATTCTCCCATATTTACCGGGTCCGTCTTCCTTGTATTACGGCGCGCCTAACCTCACACTGCGCTCGGTTTCTGACATGCTGTCCTGAACTCTTCCTATCACGCCTCGCCCTTTAGCTATCAGATCTTTACAGGCCTTGTCTTCTACAAAGTTCTTTAGGGTAGGCTGTCCCAAAGACTGGGAGGATCTCACAGACCGGTAGAGGCAATAGACAACCCCAAGCAACAACACTATTAAGATAAGCACCAGGGCCTCAAGAAACCCTTTCCAGAGCGGCAAAAATTCCAAATTAAAGTCCAGTTCAGACATACCTCTCCGAGCAACCTGTCTGCAGTTCTGAATCCACCTCGTCTCTGAGGGCGGTGCAAACGATGTTTAAATCCCCGGGTCTCGGCACCAAATGTCCCGCGCCCACTCCTCGCCAGCAAGGAAAGATGCAGTACACACATAGGATCCTTCTGCAGTACAGCTTTAATGGGTCTTGGGGGAGAGCATTTAGCTTACGGAAAATGGAGGGGAGGGCAGAGAGAGAAGAGAGAGAGAGCGAGGGAGATGGGGGCCGCGTGGCGACAGGCCCCGGCGGGGAAAGAGAAAAGCGAAAAAGGGGCCACGAGGTAGGAAGCACCCGGTTTTATGTCGACCAAATGGCCCCCGCTTTAGACGTATCATCTTCCTATAGGTTGCAGTCCAGTATCCCACATGACGCCACGGAAGAGGCTGAGAAACCAGTCTCGCGAGAGCACGCATGCGTTCTCTACTGACTCAGGCGGGTTGGCCAGCACCAGATAATAGCGCCACCTTGAGGAGCTGGAGCCAGCGGCCTCAAACAATATTTAACCCTCAAACCTAGAAAACTATACATATCAACTATCACTAATTAAATTATACGGTTTAAGAAAATCCTTTTTCCTCTACCTCCTAAGTGCAGGAAATTGCAGGCATGCCACACAATGCTTAATTCATGGGATCTGGAGTTGGAGCCCAGGGCTCTAGCAACTGGGCTCTGTTCTCAGCCCTCTGATCCTCATCTGGTGTGGGAAAGGTCAGTTTTGCCTGGCATAGGTCTTCAGTCCAGTATCTGTCTTATAGCCAATGATGTAGCTCTCAGTTGTTCAGTCACTGTGGGGTCAGTCTAACTTAGCAGCTAATAGGAGAGGCTCTGGGCAGGAAAGAGGGCTCAGGGAATAGTAAGGGCACTTCCTGTCAATTCAACCTGATTGGCATCACATGACTGTTTTCATATTATTTTAAGATGTGTTACATTTATGATGTGGAACATTTATTTAATGATGCAAAGATGTGTTGCGTTCTTTGAGATTGCATTTTCTGAACTCTGTGAAGCTGTGTTATTGTGACTGCCTAAAACACCTGATGGTCTTAAAAAGTGCTGAATGGCCAATAGCAAGGGAGAAGAAGAGATAGGAGAGACTGGCAGGCAGAGAGAAAAAAAGGAGAAATGTGGGAGACCTGGAATGGAGGAGAAGGACAAGGAAGGAGGATGCCAGTGTCCATCCATGGAGTAAGGGGAAAGTTAGACACACAGAACAGGGTCCAGCCTCCTAGCCGTACTGCCAGCCATGGACTAAGGGAAAAGTAACATACACAGAAGTAAGAAAATGTAAAAGCCAAAGTCAGAAATAGTTCAGAAAAGCTGGCAAGAAACAAGCTGAGCTAAGGCTGGACATTATAATTAAGAATAAAGCTCTAAGACCAGATAAACAATATAAATAGACCTATAACCCTTATGGAAATAAAAGCAAGTCATTAAAAGTCTCTCAACTGAAAAGAACTCCCAGGGCCAGATAGTTGCAAGTACAGAAGTCAACAGGAATGCCAAAAAAGAGCTCATACAAATACTCTTACATTGTTTCACACCATATAAACAGAATAATACTGCCAAACTTTTTTTAAATGAGGCTACAGTTGCCCTGATTCCCAAACCACACAATGACACAACCAAGAAAGAGAAATACAGACTAATCTCTCAAATGAACATGGATGGAAAAATACTCAACAAAGTACTAGGAAACCAAATACAAGAAAGAAGACATCAAAAATTGTCCACCACGATCAAGTAGACTTTGTAACAGAGATGCAGGGATGGTTCAACATACAAAATTCTGTCAGTGTTATCCACCATATAAATAAAATGAAGGAAATGCCAAGACAATCATATCATTAGATGCTAAAAAAAACCTTTGACAAGATCCAACACCCTTCATGGTAAATGTCTTGTGAATATCAGGGATTCTAGGAACATATCTAAGCATAGTAAAAACAATTTACAGCAAGCCGATAGCCAAAATCAAATTAAATAGAGAGAAACTCAAATTAATCTCACTAAAAACAGGGACAAGACAAGGCTATCTACTGTCCATATGTATTAATACAGTACTCCAAGTTTTCTCTAGAGCAATAAGACAACAAAAGGAGATCCAGGGTATACAAGTTGGAAAGGAGGTAGTCAAACTTTTGCTATTTACAGATGATGTGATAGATAAATACGTGACCACAAAAATACTACCAGGGAACCCTACAGCTGATAAACACCTTAGGGGATGTTTCAGGATACAAGATTATCTGAAAAAAATCAATAGTCGTTCTATAAACAATTAATCAACAGGCTGAAAAAGAAACTATGGGAGCATCACTCTCTACAACAGCTACAGGTAACATAAAATATTTTGAGGTAACTCTAACCAAATAATTGAAATATCTGTTTGATGAGTACTTGACATTTCAATAATTTGTTAGATCCCCCATGATCCAGCAATAGCACTATTGGGCCAAAGAATGCACATTCTTAACCTCAAGGCTATTAGTTCAACTATGTTTATAGCACCGTTATTCCTCATAGCCAGAACCTAGAAACATCCTAGATGCCCCTCAGCTGAAGAGTGTATTAACAAACTGTGGTACATCTATGTAATGATGTACTACTCAGCAGTTAAAAAAAATGATATCCTGGAATTTGCAGGTAAATGGACAGATTTGGAGAGCATAATCCTGAGTGAAGTAACAGACATCCAGAAAGTTAAGCATGGTATATACTCACTCATAAGTGGGTTTTAGACAAAAAACAAAGAATATTCCGGCTGCAAAGTATAACCGCTGAACAGCTTGGGAGCAGAAGGAACTTAAGAGAGACATCCAGGGATCCCCATGGGAAGATAAAAACAAAGATCTTCTGAGTAAATTGGGATCATAATGGGTAGTAACCAAGGAGAGGTGGGAACAAATCATGAGAGAAGGAGATGGTTGAGTGAGAGGAGCAACAAAGGAGGAAAGAAGAGATGAATATTTTTATAGAGGGAACCACTGTAGGGTTAGAAAGAAACTGGGTGCTAAGGAACCTCCAGAAGCCACAGGATGGCCCTTGGCTAGTACTTCAAGCAATACTAGAGAGGGTACCTAAACAGGACTTTCCCTACAATCAAATGAATGAACACCCTAAGTGTCATTATAGAGCCTTCATCCTACATTATAAAACCTTCCACTTTCCAGAGTTGGAATCAGAGGCCCATAGCTAAGCACCAGGTCAAGTTCCTAGTCCATCTGAAGGGAGAGAAAGAGGAGAGTGTATATGAGCAAAGGGATTGGGATAGTGAGGAGGAGACCCACACAGGCAGATGACTAGCGCTATTGGAAGTTCACTGAACCAGAAAAAACCCACTGAAGATCCTGCAGGAAAGGAACGAAGCCCTCCAAAGGTAGAGGAGTGTCAAATGGTGTGGGCATTTTGTGGAGCCTCTTGGAGAAGGATCAGATTATGTTCCTGTGCATGAACTGGCATCCTGGAGCCCATTCCCTACAGAGGAACACCTAGGCTAGCCTTAATACTGGGATGAGGGAATAGAACAAGCCTCAAGTGAATATTCCAGACTGAACTGACCCAACTTGGGACTCATTGAAGAAACTTACCAATTGTGGGCAGACAGTGAACGTTGGCTAAGACCTTACAGCAATTTTTGGGAGAAATTAACCAGATATACCTAAAGCAAAATAACTCAATATATAAAGAAAACTAACTGGATTCTTTGTCATTTTGTATGGGATACACCAATTTCTGGAGTCCATACATTTTATATTGGCCCAAATAAGTCTGAAAAGGCAGGTTAAAAATTAGAAAATGTAAGTAAAGTGGCTTAAGCTCTTATAACTCTCTTCAAATGTCAGAATTATATGCTATTATGTTGATATTAATGGATTCTACAGAACTTTTTAACCTAGTCGTTGACTCTCAGTATGCAGAAAGAGTTGTTTTACACATTGAAATGCTGACTTTATTCCTGATGAGTCAGAACTAACTTCATTATTTATTGTTATAAGAAATAATCAAAATAAAAAATCATTCCTTTTTAAATTACACAATCTAATCCCATAAGAGTATGCCAGTTCCCTTAGCACAAGGCAATGATGAAATTGATAAAATACTAATAGAAAATATACTAGAGAATTTCATAAAAAACATCATGTCAATAGCAAAGATTAAAAAAAAATTCTCCATCACTTGGAAACAAACCAAAGAAATTGTAAAAAGATATTCCACATGTTTCTTCTACTATCAATCTCTATTAGGGTAGGAAGTAATCCTCAAGATATACATAGAAATGAAATTTGGAAAATGAATGTGTTTCATTTTATAGAATTTGGAAAATAAAAATACATGCATCATACAATAGATAGGTTTTCAGGATTTCCATTGTCAACTGCTTTGAGTTCAGAAAAGGCTGATTCTCTAATCACACATTTGCTTGAAGTTATGGCCATCATGGGAATACCTATAGAAATTAAGACTGACAATGCTCCAGCATATGTCTCTAGTAAAATGAAACATATTTTTGCTTCTTATAATATAAAGCATATTACAGGTATACTAAATAATCCTACAGGGAAAGCTGTCATGGAGAGATTATATCAAACTGAAGGATATGCTAAATAAACAGAAAGAAATACCAACTACCAGAAATAGACTACATAATGCTTTATTAATTTTGAATTGACTCAATCTAATGATAAAGGAACAACAGTTGCTGGAAGGCATTGGACTATAGAAAAATCAATTGAGCTGAACCAGCCTGTCTGCTTCAAAGATGTGTTGACCTCAGAATGGAAGCCAGGATATGTGTATATTGGGGAAGGAGCTTTGCATTTGTTTTTGAGGGTGAAAAAAAGCTATGGATATCATCCCAATTAATAAAGACTCAACCTGAACTGGAGAAACTTCTTGATAAAGAGAAACAATGTCTCACCCAAAAATTTGACAACTCTTTAATTTTTCAGAAAAATTCACCAAACAAGGATTGGGGAAGTATTTTACTTTTGCCTTTACAGAAAACTAGAGATACTCATATTCAAGAAGGCAAAAGACCTTGGACATCCAGATGTCTAAAACAGAAGGGAAAGCTATCTAGAAAAAATTTACAAGCAAAGAGATATCAGGCTAGTTGGTACCAATATAATCTACAGAGTAAAATCTCACTCCTTAACATCTATATCTCTTTTTTTTATAAGAGAAGTCGAAGTTCCAGTTCAATTATAAATTAAAGCTGGCTTTGGAGTTGGAGTGTGGCTCTCTCCTTCTCTTAATCCTAGCATGCTTGTTAAAGGAAAATACAATATCTGTGTATTGTTATCAGAGGGAACACCTGATATAGAAGAGAACAACCGGAGTTAAGGGACTATTCTATTGCTACTGATATTATTAGATATAAATTTTATATCAGAATGTGTTATAATAATATATACTAACATTTTATTGTGATGTTAATGATCATATAGAGTAATAATAATAAAAATAAAGGCTTTTATCTAGCTTCCTGTACGTTGTTATGCGTTTGAGTCTCTCATCATTTTTCTGTGGTGAACCAGGACAATGCCTAATTGTGACCTTTGAGGATGAATCTCCACAACAATGATTTCATATGAATTATGACAATGCCACTAGGCTGGCAAACACCAAACAAGGATTTGATTTGGACTACAAACTGCTCAGGATAATTTCAATGATTTTGACCGCTGGTCTGGAAACAGCAGGGTGCAGAGCTGGACATGCTTATAACCATTGCTTTGCCGCCCTCAACAGGACACAGTCGGTAACTTCCGTTTGTTTGAAGGGAAGGGAAGGATGCTTAGGGATCTATAAAGAAATAGAGAAGTTAATTCCAATGGATCACAAGAAATGGTTGGAAACATCGGCCTCCCCACTAAAACACCAGAGTGGAGCAGGGGTGGCACATACCTTTATTCCCAGCACTCTGCAGGAAGAAGCAGGCTGATCAGAAGTCAGCCAGGCCTACACAAAAACTCTGACAAAACAATAAATGTACCCAAGGCCAGTAACATGGCTCTGTGGGTAAAGATGCTTGCTGCCGACCCTGAGGACATGTGTTCAATCCCCACAAGCCACATGGTAGAAGGCAAGCACTGACTTCTGTATATTGTTCTTTGGCCTGGACATAACATGCCATGATACCTGTGTGTTCATACACATACACATACATACAAAAATAAATAAAATTGTAAAAATGTTAGTTATACAAGCAGCCAGGTTGTATTATTGACTTTAATCCAGAACTGAGTGGAGGCAGAGCCAAGGGGATCTCTGTGATATGAGTTTAGCCTGATCTACAGAGCATGTTCCAGGACAACACAGAGACATCCTGTCTCACAGAAATGGATGTGAATACAATCAACAAATAATATGCTGAGCCAGGTATTGGTGGTACATGCCTTTACCTAGGATTCAAAGGCAGAGGCTAGTGGATCTCTGTGAATGGGAGGTCATCCTGGTCTACAAAGCAAGTTCTTGAAAGCCAAGGCTACACACACAAACAACACCCCCACTCCCATCTTCAAAAACCCAAAACCCAAACAAATCAAAAACAGTAAGTTAAAAATGTGTCTTAATATATAATGCTAAGTAGCTCAAACTCTATACTAGCTGTATGTGGAAATGTATACCTGAAGTGCAAGTACAGATAGATGGATGAATTATAAGGACTTCAAGTTTTTTTCTTCATTTTGTTATTATTACTTTATTTAAAAAATGTCTTTTTATCCATGTATCCCCTGTTCTCCCTCCATTTCCTGCTCCCAATCCCTCCCAGTCAGCCTTCAGTCTGCTGCCTCCCCATCCACCTGTGCCCTACCCCAAAAGGGCAAGAAGTCCCAGGGCAGGTCAGCTCAGTTTGGCACTTCTACTCCAGGCAACTCCGATGTGCTCACCTCAAAGTCAAGACTGGATTAGGTGTTCCTCTGCAGGAAATGGGCTTTAAGGTACCAGCCCATGTACAGGAACACAGTCTGACCCACCCCTGGAGGTTCCACATGCTGTCTCTGCCAATGGACAGTTGCCTACCCTTGGAGGGCTTAACTCCTTTTCCCTATGGATTTCGAGTGGCTGTTCTTGATTCAGTGAGGTCCCCAGTGCTCCAGCCAGCCATCTCTGTAGGAGTTTTACTCACAATCCCTATCCCCTTGCTAATACAGACTCTGCTCCCCTGCTTTTGGCTGGGCCAGGAGCTTGGCCCAGAGCTCAGCCATGAATCTCTGCTTCCACCTCGATTATTTGTTGGATGTAGGTTCTTTGATGACACTTAGGGTGGATATTCATTTGATTATAGGGGAAGTTCTGTTTAGGCACCTTCTGCACTAATGGTTGGAGACCTACCCAGGGACCTGTAGTGAGTTCTTGGAGGTTTCCCTAGCAGCTGATATCTTTCGAACTTCCCATTAGCTTCCTCTTTTATCCTTAGTGTATAGGAGGCCTATTGAGTTTTTTGAGTTAATCTTGTACCCTGATACATTGCTGAAGGTGTTTATCAGCTGTAGGAGTCCCCTGGAAGAATTTTGAAGGTCACTTATGTATATGATCATATCATCTGCAAATAGAGATAGTTTGACTTCTTCCTTTCCAGTTTGTTTTCCTTTAATCTCCTTTTTTTTCTCTTGGTCCTTTAGAAAAAATCTTTGAGAACTATATTGACTAGATAAGGAGAGAGAGGACAGCCTTGTCTTGTCCCAGATTTTAGTCGGATTGCTTTGAGTGTTTCTCCATTTATTTTTATGTTGGCTCTTGGCTTGCTACATTTTGCCTTCATTATCCTTAGGTATTTTCCCTGTATTCGTGATCTCTCCAGGACTTATATCATGAAGGACTATTCAATTCTGTCAAAGGCTCTTTCAGCATGTGTTTTTTTCTTTCAGTTTGTTTATATGATGGATGACATTCATGTTTTTTATATGTTGTACCATCCCTGCATCTCTGGGATGAAGCCTATTTGCTCATGGTGGATGATTTTTTTTAATACTCTATGGGATTCAGTTTGCCAGAATTGTATTGAGTATATTTGCATCAATGTTCATGAGTGAGATTGGTCTGTAATTATTTTCTTTGCTGCATCTTTGAGTGGCCTGGAATCAGGATGATTGTGGCCTCATAAAAAGAGTTCAGCAATGTTCCTTCAGTTTCTACTTTTGGAAGCATTTTGAGGAGTATTGGTACTAATTCTTCTTTGAATGTCTGGTCGAATTCTGCAGTGAATTCTTCTGGTCCTGGGCTTTTTATTTTTACTTGGGAGACTTCTAATAACAGCTTCAATTTCCTTTGGGATTATAGGTCTGTTTATGTCTTTAATCTGATCTTGATTTAATTTTGGTAAGTGGTACCTGTCCAGAACACTGTCGATTTCTTTTAGGTTTTCCATTGTTAGTGGAGTGTAGATTTTCAAAGTATGACCTGATAATTCTCTGGATTTCCTGGGTGTCTGCTATTCTGTTCCCCTTTTCATTTATGATTCTGTTCATTTGGATACTCTCTCTCTCTGCTTATCGGTTAGTTTGGATAAAGGTTTTTCTATATTGTTGGTTTTCTCAAAGAACAAAGTCATTGAGTCTTTGTATTGTTTTCTTGGTTTCCATTGTATTGATTTAAGTCCTAAGTTTGTTGATTTCCTGCCTTGTACTCCTTCTAGGTGAGTTTGCTTGTGATTGTTCTAAAGCCTTCAGCTGTGCAGTTATGTCTCTTGTGTGAGAATTCTCTAAGTTTGTCATGTAGGATCTATTGCTATGAGTTTTCCTCTTATCAATGCTTTAGTTGTGTCCATTAAGTTTGGGTATGCTGTGGATTAATTTTCATTAAATTCTAGGAATTATTTGATATCTTTCTAAATTTATTCCTTGACACAGAGGAGGGGATCAATTGAGAGATGTTTAGTTTCCATGAATTTGTAGGCTTTATGTGTTTTTTTTTTATTGCTGTAGAACTCTAGTTTTAGACTATGGTGGTCTGATATGACACAAGGAGTTATTTCCACCTTTTTGGTATCTATTGATATTTGCTTTATGAACATATACATGGTCAATTCTAGAGAAAGTTCCACGGGGTGCTGAGAAATATGTACATCCCTTTGTGTTTGCGTGGAAGGTTCTGTATATATCTGTATATAAGATCCATTTGGGTCATAACACCTCTGAGATCTCTTCTTTTTTGCTGAGTTTCTGTCTGATTGACCTATCCAAGGGTGAAAGTGGGGTAGTGGGGTATTAAAGTCTGCTACTAATAGTGTGTGGGGTTTGATCTGAGGTGTAAGCTTTAGTATTGTTTCTTTTACATATGTAGGTGCTCGTGTGTTGGAGTCATAAATGTTCAGGATTGAGATTTCATCTTGGTGGATTTTTCCTTAGATGAATAAGTAATGATGTGGGAGGTTGTGTTGTTTCATTTTAAATAATTTTCCCAACAACTGGTTTAATAAAAAGAGCTGATTGGCCAAAGGCAGGCAGGAAGTGTAGGTGGGACTACCAGACTAAGAAAATCTGAGAGCAGAATGCCAGACAGAGCACCAGAGAGAAGGCAGAAGAAAGGTACAGAGCCGCATGGCTGAACAAGAGACATGGGTTAGATGAAGGGTAGAAAGCTAGCAAGCTATATGCCTGTGCCTAAGGCTGATCAGCCAAAAACTAATGAAAGTGTCTGTGTGTCTCTGTGGGACTGTGGGTCTGTGGGTCTGTGGTTCTGTGGACCTAGACCTTGAGGTTAAGCCCGAAAGTCTGGGCCAGAAACCTCATACTACATAATGACTATCCTGGTCTCTTTTGATTGTTTTTAGTATAAAGTCTATTTTGTTAGATATTAGGAAGCCTATACCAGCTTGTTTCTTGAGTCTATTTTATTGGAAAGAGTTTTCTCAACTTTACTCTGAGCCTGTGTCTATCTTTGAAGCTGAGGTGTGTCTCTTGTATGCAGCAGAAGGATGGCTTCTTCTTTTGTTTCCAATGTGTAGGATGTGACTTTTTATAGGCAAATTGAGTCCATTGATATTAATAGATATTAATGACCAATGATTGTTATTTCCTGTTACTTTTGGTGATAATTTGTGTGTGTTTTTCTTTGTTGGGCTTTTATTCTGTGGGATTATCTATTTTTTGTGGTTTCATAGGTATATCCGGTTTCCTTAGACTGGAGTTTTCCCTCTAGTGCATTTTGGAAGGCCAGATTTGTGCATAGGTGTTGTTTAAATATGGATTCATTATGAAGTATCTCATTTACTCCATCTATGTTGATTGGTAGTTTTGCTGGGTATAACAGTCTGGCCTGGCAGCCTTGCTCTTTTAGTGTCTGTATAACCTCTGACCAGGACCTTCTTGCTTTCAATGTTTCCAGTGAACATTTGGGTGTTATTCTGATGGGTCTGCCTTCATAGGTAATTTGGCAATTTTCCTTTGTAGCTCTTAGTTATTTTTTTATTCTGTAGATTTATTGGACAGATTATCATGTGGAGAGGAGAATTTTATGGGGTTCTAGTCTGTTTGTTTGTCTGTAAGCTTCTTGTACGTGTATAGACGTTTTCTTGTTTAGATTCAGAATGTTTTCTTCTATAATCTTGTTGACTGTATTTTCTGTGCCTTTGAGCTGATGTTCTCCTCTTTCATTTCTGATTATTCTAAGGTTTGGTCTTTTCATGGTGTCCCAGATTTCCTGGATGTTTGTGTTGGGACACTTTTGGTTTTAGTGTTTTCTTTAACTTACCTATGTATTCCACTTCTGAATCTTCCACTCCAGGGATTCTCTCTTCCTTCTCTTGCATTCTCTTGGTTACACTTGGATCTTTATTTCTGGTTTGTTTCTTCATGGTTTATATTTTCAGCATTGCCTTGGTTTGTGCCTTTTTCTATTTCAATTTTTAGTTCTTGGAATGTTTCCTTCACCTGTTTGTTTTCTTTTCTTTTTTTTTTTTGGTTTTCTTTATTTTCTTTCAGGGATTTGTTCAACTCTCAAATTTTTTGTTTGTATTTTCTTCTTTTTCTTTAAAGGATCTTTTTTATATGTTTTTTAAGGCTTCTATTATCTTCATAAAGTGGTTTTTAAGGGTGTTTTTTTTCCTGCTCCTTCTGCATTGCCATGCTCATGTCTTGTAGATCCACCAAATTCTTTTAATGGTGCCATGTGGTTTTTATGTTGTTATGTGTTCTGTCAGTGGCATCTGCCCATTGCATCCTCCGTTTACTACAGAATTTGTCTGAATCTCAGGGAGCTGATTGTGGTGCAATGTGTTCTGTGTGTGTTTGTGTCTCAAGAATCCTCTTTTGGTCCAATCTAGGTTCTTTATCTATTCTTAGTCAGCTCTTATTTAGCTGTGGACCAGGTGACTGTGGGTTTTCAGTATTTCTGAAGAGTGCTTGGATTGCAGGGTGATGGCATGGGTTGGGGCAGGTAGGTTTTGTCCTTGCAATATCTGGTAGTCTGGGTTTTGATGGAGTTATGGGTCTCAGGGAATCTCCCTGATGGCTTATTCTTAGGGCAGAGCTGAGTGGGGCTGGGGTTCCAGGGTCTATTTCTTGGACTGGGCTCTGGAGACTGCTGTCTCTACTTGGCCTGAGGTAGGGGGTGCTAGTCACATGTTAGTCAACTGTGGACCAGTGGTCTGTGGGTTTCTAGTTTTTCAGAAGTAGGTTTCAACCTGTTTTGCTTTGTAATAATTAGGTGACCTTAAATTAGATTGTCTAGTGATACAGCACAGTTGACAGAATGGTTGACTAGAAACAGAAAGCCCTATGTTAATCTCCTAGCACATAACCTGGTCAGGGTGGTATTTACCTGTCATCCCACCTCTCAGGTTGATGTCAAGAGCATTAGCAGGTCAAGGTCATCAGACCTACATGGTGCTTTCAAGGCTAACCTAGGCTAGCCCACTAGACACTCACAAAATTAACAATAAGCATAGTAGTGCCTTCAGTGTGTTTTGAAGATTGTGTCACATAGCAGAGTATTTGGGCCACAATAAGCGAAGGCCCCCACAATCATTAGTGTATAGGATCACAGAGGATGTGGCATCAATTCTGCTAACCTTGGTCCCTATCATGTGTACCAGGATTTCTTGATGATCTTCTTCATGGCCTCATTTTATTTTCTTGTATAGATGTATCTATTTATGTACTTTGGTCCTTTGTCTGCATGTACATCTACACACTGGAATAGAGAATCAATTTCCATTCTATATAATCATGGGCTGCCATGTGAGTGCTGGGAATTGAACTCAGGACCTCTAGAAGCTTAGCCAAAAATGCCCTTGGACAATGAGTCAACTCTAAAGGCCCTTCATGTTTTTGTATTTTAATTAATAAAATCACAAACTTATTCAAGAGCCTAAAACAAATTGAAGATCTCTCCCTTTGGAAAATATTTATTCCACATTTGTAACATATAACTTTATAATCCATCTTCTCACTTACACACCAGTCCCACAACCTTATGATGGGTAATATGGCCACTATTAGTTCTTTAAAAGATGAGGTTACTTGAGCCCTGTGGGTGATGCTTATGTTAACAGCTTGTCTAGGATGGTGAAGGACTTGTTTTAATGTACAACATCATAAACATAAAGATGAAACACTAAACTTCTGAGGCATAAAACAATTTTTCTTTCTTGTCTGTCATAAACACCACGACCAAAAGCAGCTTCGGAAGCAATGGTTTATTTTATGTCACATATTACAATTTCTCACTGAAAATCAATTAGAGGAGCTTGATGAAGAAAATAAGGTGGAATGCTCTGATACAGCCCATGCCCACCTGATTAGAGATGACACTGTGCACAGACTATGGTTGGGCCTCCTTAGTCTATCAAGAAAATTCCCAATAGACGTGCCCACAAATCAATACATTGCAGGCAATCTTTATGCTGATGATTACCCATTCCACTGTGTGTCAAGCTCACAATCAAGTTTAGCCATAAAAAGGGCTGGAGAGATGGCTGAGCACTTTACAGCACTCTCTGCCCTGGCTGTGGACTGGAGTTCAATTCTCAGCAACCTCATGTTGGTTTTTAAACAATGTCTGTTGGCCCAATGGTCTCAGACTCTGGGTTTGGTCATTTCTCATGTACCTTCTAAGTTAGCACCCCAGTACCTCCTTTTTCCCACTTCTCACCTCTTCCCTTGATAAAAACCATCTAAGGGGTGAGGAGACTTGGTTGTATTTCTTCTAAAGATCCCCCAACACTTTTATCAGGGCTATAGACAGACACTACCAGCTACTACCAGTCACTGCACCAGTTGCTGACCAGGCCTGACCTTGAGAGGGTTGAGGACTTTGCTTTAGGCTCAGTGCACAAGCGCGAGTTTTCAGCCCAGTGCACAGGCACAGGTTTTCAGCTCAGTTCGCAAGCACGAGTTTTCAGTTCAGGGCGCAGGCACGGTTTTCAACTTGCTGGCCTGCCACAACACCTGGCTCTGCTTTCAACCCACTGCAGTGCTCGGTTTTCAGCCCACAGACCCAGCGGGAATAGCATGCACCCATCTGGCCTGCCAGCACAGGACTCAGGAGGAGTAGTCCATCGTCCACTTGTTGTGCCACTGCCTGCCTGTACAGCGGCTCTGTCCATCTAGCCCTAGTAGTGGAGTTTAAAGGGAGCACACCCCTCCCCCACAGCCAGCCCATGTGGTCACTGATTGTGACCCAGGCAACTGTAAATTACTCGCACAAGTAAACAAAGGAAACAAAAACCCTTCTATTTTGTGATTAACATCCTGTCTTAATTTGTGAGAATTTGCTTTTCCCAGGATTGTATTCTGCCTGCTGGGGCCCATCAAAACCCCATAGGATCTGTAGGTAGTTTCCTGCTGCTGAGAGTCTCTGCATCTGCCATACAGTGGGCAGGGCATTGAATGCTACTGTGACACCTGTGTACTAAACGGCATAATTACACCTGAATTGACACAATGGCTGACAATGATTCTTTTGAAGACTTTAGATCATTTTGCCATGGTGGTTGACAAATTTTTAAATGAATATCTTCAAGGATTTAATATCCCAGTTTTACTATTTTTTGGCTTGTTTCTCTATTTCATGTTTCAAAATAAGAGGATGATGACAGAGGTGTCAAGTGGAAACCAACAATTACTGTCCAGATTATGTATTATGGAACTATCGAACGCTAAGGTGGCAGATGAGGTTAAACAGGTACAAAATGTAAATCAACAGTTACTGTCCAAGGTATATGATGTGGAACTGTCAAACACTAAAATGGCAAAAAGGATGGATACTCTGGAAATTGGTTATAGCAAGCTTTCAGATAAGGCTTCCTCTTTAGATATGGATAGCACTGTACAAGAAAAATATAGGCTCTACATAAATGATAAAAACAAGAAACTTGTTGACTACATTAATGACAAGAATAAGAAAATCATTAATTATTTTAATGATGGGGATTGAAAAATTGCTGGCTCGGCAGGTTCTGGGCCTCTGGTTGCCCAGGACCTGAGAAACCCCAATGCAACAGATGGCTTCCCAACGTGGGCCGAATATCCATTGAAAGCCTGAGAAAGTTTAAGAAGTGTTTTAGATCAGAAGCTGAGCCAAGGCAGCTTCCAAATTGTGTATACGGAATGGGTCATTGTATGAAGAAAGCGTGGCATCTGGGTCACATTCAAAATGGCCCTGGTAGACTGGTGGCAGGCAGTGTAAGCTACAACTAGGCCAGCTCCTGAAATCTCACAGAAGACTCAGTAACATGTGATTGATTTTAGATTTCTGTTTATTTTGAACTATAATAAAAAAACAAAGACGTTTTCATAGTAGCAGCATTTTCTTGGGTGCGCTCTGTTTGCTGGCCATGAACAGAGACATGGTCTTGTTAAGAGAGCTTACTGATTCAGCTTCCTTGGCAAAAATTATGCAGTTCTTTAAGAGAGTATATTTTAAAAGCTCTTGTGGTTAGAAGATGATTAAGGATTCACAATAAAACAGATTCTGATGAAAAGAAAAACCTGTAAATGGGTTACAATGTGGGTAAAAGGTACATAGGCTTCAGAGAGAAAAGAAAGAGGATAGAAAAAGGTCTTTAAAAAGAGAAATAGAGCAATAAAAATATGATAAGCCACGTAAAGATGGAAAATAAACACAAAATCTGGATTTTGGTTGTTACTGTGTTTTCTTTTAATTTTTTAACTGTTAATGAGCTAACTGAAGAAAGAAAATGGATTGCAAATGCAAAGGCTACAAAGTTAAACAAGAATATATATTTTAAAGGTATTTTGATTTTTGCCACTTCCGGCCTAGTGTAGCCGAACCTGGAGAGGGTCGTCAGGGTTAAATCAACACTCAAGAGACAGTCAGTTCTATCTTTCAGGGAGATCAGATGCTTCTGCTCCCTCAGCCTTTATTTAGCAAGCTTATATACCCCTTAAGTTCCCCTGCCCTGGGTTCCTGTACCTGTCAGTGTGTTCTCTGGCAATGGGTGCAAGACTCCTCATCATAACAGGAAAACCATTGATTGCAAAACAGGGTGTTGATGCACACAAAGTGCATCAACAAAGATCAGGGAAGTAAACAAAAGGGCACTGACCTTGTCCAGGCTTTTTAGCCTAACACAGAGTATATGGGTCTGGATATGCCAGCACCCAACATCTCCCTCCCTTTTATTTAAAAAGAACAGAGGGACCCCTGTCTTAGGTCATCTCCTAGCCCCCCTCACAGTACCCGTCATTGGGGGTGCCCTTATCCCCTGCCTTAGGTGGATGTGAGGAGCGGAGAGGTTGCCCGTCATTAGGTATCCCTCTCAGACATAGATAGACAAATCTGTGCATCATTAGGTGGCCATAAGGCCAAAAAGGCTTGTTTTTTCATCTTAACCCATTTCCATTAATCTACCTGCCACATGGCCCTTGGCTTACCTGTGCTCCTTATATGTTACTCTTTTGGGCTTCTGGCTCTGTCTGTCTCTGACTCTGCCCTGCTCCTCCTACCTACTCTGATGCCTCCTCCTACTTTTCCTATGGTGCCTGTCATGGGCCAAAACAGCTCTTTTATTTAAATATTGCTATTCACAGCATACAGAAAGGCATTTTCACAACACTTCCCCCTTTCTGTCTAATAAAAAAGGAAGACTTCAATTTTAACAAGGCAAAATTACATATAACAAAACAGCTATCAAGCAAGAATTATAGTTACTACATATAGTCTATTTGTATTTAGCAAACCTAAAGAAAATACTCTTATCAACCTTATCCTTATGAATCTAAAGTTTTATATATACCTTAAAATAACCAAGAAAAACTATATCTATGACTGTCTAATCTTTAACTACATCAAAGACCACAGAAGGATATATTTACCCAAGTAAACCGTAAGTGCAAACAACTTCCAAAATCTAGAAATGACAAAGATGACCTATATCTACCTGGACAGTCACCCAAAGTTCCTTTATAAAGTTGGGGCATCCATCTTTAGCCTACAGGCCCAGAGACTCTTTTTATTTCAGTGAAGCAGGAAATCTGCTCTGCCCATTCTGGTATAGTTCATCAGTCACTTCTCCTCGAGTCCTGAAGAATGTCTGACAGTTTTCTCTGCAAAGCAGGAACCTGAATGACCATCTTGGCTTGTTCTGCCAAAGTTCAGAGGTCATCTTCCTATGGAACCTGCATGTCCAGTTTAAACAGCATACTGTCAAGCAGTCAACATAAGAACAGGTTCATGTCCAGTGGCTAACCATTGCCACAAAGAGAGTAGACTCCATATGGAGTTTCTTTGATGCTCATTTTTTTCTTGATTGGTACTGCCAGGAGAAAATCTGTCTCACTGTCCAGAAAAGTCTAAGTTCTTAAAACATTTAAATGCCATATTCTGTAGGTCTTAGAAGTGTTTGAAGATTACCTATCTAATTGAATTTATTTTTTTATACCTAAAAATCTAAGTAACATGCATTTCTTAATTATACATTACAATTTTAAATCAGTTACATAAACATCATACCATAAAAAAGAGTAGAAAAATACATTCAGCATAATAAAATTGACCTTAAATTTGTATCAGTAAACCAAAGTCCATACCAATGCAAAACATTTTGAGACTAACAGCTGATTTCCTGATCTAAGTAAATTTAATTAATCTAATATTTTAAAAATTATTCATATACTATATCCCCCCTTTCTTCCTAGGAAGAGATTAACTATGACTATTAACCATTTACAATAAAAATAAACATTTAGAAACAATATTTGGGGAATTTGGGTGTACTTTTCCATTACTACTTCCTGCTGATTAAGGGGCGTTGAAAATCTCATGGATTCTTGAGACTGGATCATAGTCTGCAGCCCTGAAGCTGATATGGCCATCTCTTCCCATCAGAGGTTTTTTCAGGGGGTCTTGGTTGATGAAACCATATTTGCCTGGAAACAGTCCACAGGTTCTCATCTTCTGTGGAAACAAAATCAGAACTCTTCCAAAGCAATAAATCCTTAGTCACAAATTTCAAAATCAAAATACCTTTAAAATACATATTTTTGTTTAACTTAGTAGCCTTTGCATTTGTAATCCATTGTCTTTCTGTAGTTAGCTCATTAACAGTCAAAAAATTTACAGAATTTAAAGAATTTAAAAAATAAAAACTAAAATCTAGATTTTGTGTCTATTTTCCATCTTTATGTGGCTTATTATATTTCTATTACTCTATTTCTCTTTTTAAAGACTTTTTCTATCCTCTTTCTTTTCTCTCTGAAGCCTATGTATCTTTTACACACATTGTAACCCATTTACAGGTTTTTCTTTTCATCTGAATCTGCTTTATTGTGAATCTTTAGTCATCTTTCAACCATAAGAGCTTTAAAAATATACTCTCTTAGTGAGTTGCATAGTGAATCAGTAAGTTCTCTTAAAGGGACCTTGCCAGTTTGTGGCCAGCAAACAGAGCAGACCCAGGAAAATGCTGCTACTAAGTATCTGTCTTTGCTTCGTTTTTGTTCAAAATACGCAGAAACCTTAAACCAATAACATGCTACTGAGTCTTCTGTGAGACTTATGGAACTGGCTTGATTACAGCTTACACTGCCTGCTCCCAGTCTGCCAGCCCACTGGCACCATTTTGAATGTGACCTGGACACCACGCTTTCTTTGTACAATGATCTGCTTTAGATACACAATTTGGAAGCTACTTTGGCTCAGTTTCTGTGAACTAGAATCTCTTTTTAAACTTTCTCAGGCTTTAAGTGGATATTCGCCCCACCTTGGGCACCATCTGTTACATTGTGGTTTCTTTCAGTCCCGGGCAGCCAGAGCCCAGACCCACAGACCAGCAGCCCCAGACCTCTTAGCCACTGCGTGTTGCTCAGGCCCCAGAAATGACTCAGACACTTATATTAACTTTATGCTGTTTGGCCTATGGCTCAGGCACATTGCTAGCTTGCTCTTCCATCTCCAAAATTCTCCCTGCTAATTGTAATAGCTGGGAAACAAAGTCAGCATAAATCTCAGAGGGTCCTTGTAAAACTTGTAAAGTCCTCTGTAATTCAGCCTTAACATGTTCCCAATCAGGAATATTAAATCCTCCCCCTGTCAAGAACCAAGGACAAATGTCTCTGACTGTAGTAACAAAAGCGAGTGCGGTACAAGACTTAATTGCAGTTCCTTGTATGCATAACAGTTCCTTAAGTTCAGAAGCCAGCCGAACCTTTGATTCTTATTTTCTATGGTATGTACCCTTTTATATCACAATTCTCCCCTGTCTAATATACAGGTGAGCCCTGTCCAATTACCCCTCATACCTGGATCTCGGTGGGACCTCCACTTGCCACATCTGGCCTAGTGTAGCCAAGCCTGGAGAGGGTCATCAGGGTTACATCAACACTCAAGAGACAGTCAGTTCTGTCATCCAGGGAGATCAGATGGTTCTGCTCCCTCAGCCTTTATTTAGCAAGCTTATATACCCCTTAAGTTCCCCTGCACTGGGTTCCTGTACCTGTCCGTGTGTTCTCTGGCAATGGGTGCAAGACTCCTCATCATAACAGGAAAACCACTGATTGTAAAACAGGGTGTTGATGCACACAAGGTACATCAACAAAGATCAGGGAAGTAAACAAAAGGGCACTGTCCTTTCCCAGGCTGTTTTTAGCCTGACACAGTGTATATGGGTCTGGCTATGCCAGCACCCAATAGATTTGAAATTTGTGTCTAAGGATTTATTCCTTTGACGAGTTCTGCTTTTGTTTCCACAGAAGATGAGAACCTGTGGATTGCTTCCAGGCTAATATGGTTTCATCAACCAAGATCCCCTGAAAAAAAATCTCTGATGGGAAGAGATGGCCATATCAGCTTCACGACTGCAGATTATGATCCAGTCTTAACAATCCATGAGATTTTCAATGCCCCTTAATCAGCGGGAAGTAGTAATAGAAAACTACGCCCAAATTCCCCAAATATTGTTTCTAAATGTTTGTTTTAATTATAAATAGTTAATGGTCATAGTTAATCTCTTTCTAAGAAGAAAAAGGGGATATGGCATATGAATGATTTTTAAAAAATTAGATTATTGAATTTACTTAGATCAGAAAATCAGCTGTTAATCTTGAAATGTTTTACATTGGTATGGATTTTGGTTTACTGATACAAATTTAAAGGTCAACTTTGTTATGCTGTATTATTTTTCTATTCTAGTTTAAGGTATGATGTTCATGTAACTGATTTAAAATTGTAATGTATAATTAAGAAATGAAGGTTAATAGTCACCTTTGATTATCAGACTTATAGTTAGTTTAGTTAGGATTTTTAGGTATACAAAAATATATTTCAATTAGGTAGGTAATCTTTAAATATTTCTAAGACCTACTGTAGTACAAGGTTCCTGGCCCAGACTTTCGGGCCTAACCTCAAAGTTTAGGTCCGCAGGCCCGCAGACCCACAGTCCGCTGTCCCACAGAGACACACAGACACTTTCATTAGCTTCTGGCTGCTCAGCCTCAGGCCCAGGCATATCACTTGCTAGCTCTCTACCCTTCATCTAACCCATGTCTCTTGTTCAGCCATGTGGTTCGGTACCTTTCTTTAGAGCAGCATAGTTGTCCTCTGCTTCCTCTCTTCTCTCTGGTGCTCTCCTGGCACACTGCTCTCAGAGATTTTCTTAGTCTGGTAGCCCTGCCTACACTTCCTGCCTGCCTTTGGCCAATCAGATCTTTTTATTAAAGCAGTGGGTGGGACAATTATTTACCATGACACAACACAATACCCCTACATATCCCCTTTTCTCTTTAAAACAAAAGGAACCCCAATTCTAAAATTCTTTTCCCCCCTTATCTATAACAGCTTATAAGCAACACTGTAAATAAACACAAACATCCATAATCCATGTTTTGGGAATGTGGGCGTCGTTCTCTAGGCTACTTCCTGGTGAATGGGGATGCTGACAATCTCATGGGAATCCAAAGAAAACTGTAGTATTATGCACAAATCTTTAGTGGAGTAGTCTGTAAACCTAGGTCATCTCAGCCTGTCTCCTTGAAATTGTTCTGGATACAGAGCTCAAGAAACTTCACAGAAATGTTCTGAAATGCTGATTCAAGTGGTCCATCCATTTCCATTGGAGATTTTTCAGGGGGTCTTCCTCTATCAAACTTTATCTTCTTTAATCAGAAATAAATCTACAGCCTCTCCTTTTCTGTGGAAATAAAAAGAAAACCTCTTCTCCAAAGTAGCATATCTTTGGATTTCAGTTTTAAAGTCAACTCATTTACAAAATATAAAGGTTGAATGAAACCAACAGCATTTATAATCAACTGTCTTTTAGCAGCTTTTACTAAGTCATTTTCAGTCAGGAGGCTTAAAGATAAGACAATGACATAGAGTATCCAGACATTCTTTGTATTTTCACTCTTTATGTGGCTTCCTTCTTTCCTTCTTTCCTTCTTTCTTTCTTTCCTCTTTTCTTTCTTTCCTCCTTTCTTTCTTTCTTTCTTTCTTTCTTTCTTTCTTTCTTTCTTTCTTTCTTTCTTTCTTTCGTTTGTTCTTTCTTTCTTTCATTCTTTCTTTCTTTCTTTCCTTCTTTCTTTCTTTCTTTCTTTCTTTCTTTCTTCCTTCCTTCCTTCCTTCCTTCCTTTCTTCCTTTCTTTCTTTCTCTCTTTCTTTAAATCTATTTCTTTTTAAGGGCTTTCTCTACCTTTTTATTTAAGCAGATGTACATATATTCTAAACACACTCTAAACCACTTAGACTTTTTTTTTTTTAAAAAAAAACCTGTCTTTACTGTATACTTATCTCTTAAAATTTTCTGTCACTGACCACACCTTTGTTTGGCTAGGGTGATTGTCTCCACCCAGATTCTTCTATCTCTTTCTGTTTCTGACCACACTTTTAATCTTGCCATGGTTGTTAGGGTGGATGGATGGCTCCACCCAGCTCCCAGTCTAATTTCTAATTTATCTTTTTAACCCAGGTACTCTGGGGAATTTTAGGTTCCATATAGTCACCAAGTAGAGCTTTGTCATCTTCTGCTCATTAACTCCATTTAAGTATTTGGCAGCAGGGCCTCTTAAGAAAGTCACAAGTGTTTTGCCTCTAAGGCTGAATCAGGAAGCTTTTCTTCAAAAAGCCAAGCCTCAGTTTGTCTCTGGCAAACAGAGCTGATCCAGGAAAACATCAACACTAAGAAGCCATCCTTGATTCTGTTCTCTTTTTGTTCTTATTAACATAAACTTTAAATACATTATTTAACAATGTTTTCCTTATATTGAGGGTCCTGTGAGACTTCAGGAACCAGCCATTTTACACCTTAAGCTGCACTCCAAAAGCCTGCCGTTGTAATTCAAGCCCATGTGCCTCACCAGGGCATCTCTGTACCAAGGCTCATGTCGGAGACATAACTCAGAAGCTGTTTTGGGCTCTAGACCATTTTTAAAGGCTTTCTGTGGCTTTCTGTGGGTCTATATCATGTATATGCCCCACATTGGGTTGCTATTTGTAGTAGGAGTTTTCTGGCCTTGGCCTAGCCTCAAGGTTTAGACCCACAGACTCACAGACCTGCAGAGACACACAGATGCATATGATAGTTTTCAGCTGATTGGCCTAAGGCCCAGGCTTGCTAGCTCTCTACCCTTCATCTAACATATGACTCTTATCCTGTTCAGCCATGTGGCTTGGTACCTTTTCTCAGAGCAGCATAGTCGTCCTCGTCTTCTTCTGGCTTCTATCTGGCATTCTGCTCTGTGCTTCCTGTTCTCAGAGTTTTCTTAGTCTGGTAGCCCTGCCCACATGTCCTGCCTGCCTTTGGCCAATCAGCGCTTTTTATTAAACTAGTGGGTGGGACAATTATTTACAATGTAATAACATAATCTCCCACAGGAGACCCACAGATATGGCTTACCAGAGCTATTGGGAGCTCACCGACTCTGAAATAACCACCAGTGATACTTCATGGAATGGATCTAAACTGTCCAAATGTAGATGACAGTCAAACAGCGTGGTGGGCAGTTAGTGGAGCCTCTTGAGGTAGGATCAGAGTATATTCCCAGTGCATGAACATCTAGGAGCCCATGTGCTACAGAGGAATACCTAACTCAGGCTTGATACTGGGAAGAGGGCCTGGGTCCTACCTCAACTGGATATGCCAGACTGAACTGACTCACCTCTGGATTCCTTGCTCTCCTTGGGAAATGGATAGGGGGTGGGGCGGAGGCAGAGGAGGGACTGTGAAGGACTGGGAGGAGGGAAGAGAGGGGGAGCAGTGGTAGATATGGTTGTTGTGGGGTGGAGAGATATCATGGTTGGTTAAGTGGTTGCCATACAAGCATGAGGGCCTGACCAAGGATTCCCAGAGCTCATATGTAAAGCAAGATACAATTGTGGCGTGGGTATCACAGATTTCCAAAACCTATTGGTCAGTCAGGCCAGCTAAAGGTGAGTGCCATGTTTAATGGGAAACACAGCTTCCAAAGACATGTAGATGGTGACTGAAGAAGACATGGATGACAACGTATTCCCACACATAAAAAATAAACAAACCATATTTAATCCTAATATCCAGAATACTATAAACATCAACTACCACTTATAAAATTATATGATCCTCCTGCCTCCACGTCCAAAATGCAAAATTGTAGGTGTGTGCCACCACACTCAATTTATGGGTTCTGGATGTGAAATCCAGGGCTACGTGCATGTTAGGCACTCTAGCACCTGAGCTCTATCCCAGCCCTCTGATCCTCACCTATTAAATGGGAATGATAAGTTCTTCCCTGCATAGATCTTTATTCCAGTATCTGGTTCATAGCCAATGATGCAGCTCTCAGTTGTTCAGTCACTGTGGATCAGTCTAACCTAGCAGCCAATAGGGAGGCTCTAGGCAAGCAAGAGGGCTCAGCGAATAAGGATCTTTCGGCCATATATGAACTCAACACCGTCTCCAGAACCCACATGCTTAAAAGAGAACTGACTTTTACAGGTTGTTTTCAGAACTCCATAGGTGTGTTTTCTCATAGACATGTCTTCCCAGAAATGCATGAAAACCTTCATGACTCGCCCTGAAATGCATGAACCCTTCATGGCTCCCTAAGAAATGCATGAAACCCTTCATGTCTCTGAAGGAAATGCATGAAACCCTTCATGTCTCTGAAGGAAATGCGTGAAACCCTTAAATGTTTTAATAGAGGCTTTAGCATGAGGTAGATCTGTGTTCATGAATCAAATGCTATCACTTCTAAGCTGAGTGATCTTGGGACGTGGTTCATCCTTCCTCTTCTTCCGTCCACACCAGTGACACTTATATTTTAATATCTACCTGAGAATGCTGTTGTGTGTTTAAATGATACCAAGGAGGTGACCTCCAAATGATGCCTGTACTTGTTACTTCCAAACCTACCCAGGGCCAAGCCGAATCCCAAGGTACAGGAGGGTAAACCTACCACTCCAGATGATCTCATTTCCAGAGCAGGAGTATGAATAGGAACTGGTGTAGGGGACATCTATGAAGAATTTCCATATTTTTAGGTGTGTGATCTTAGCATAGCAGTGATCAAGTGTCTGGCAACATCTGGAGAGAGGAAGGAAAAGCTGATGTAGGACTAGGGACCTAGAGGTGTTCAGTTCTCACCTGCAGTCTTTCCCAAACACCCCAGGATGATTTAAACATAATGTTTATGGAGAAATAACCCTGAGACTTGAGAATCCATAATTTCTATTATGCATATACTTGTTAAAAGCATCTTCTGAGGAGACAGTTATATCCACCATTAATCTCAGCAATCAAGAGGCAGAGGCAGATGGATGTCTGAGTTCAAGGTCTACCTGGTCTCCAGTGAGTTCCATGAACCTAGGGCTACACAGAATTCCTGTCTGGAAGCAAACAAACAAAACCAAAAATAATGAAGAAGAAATTAAACATATGAAGTCTGGAGGATTTAAATGTCTTCTGTTCACGACTCATGAGATGCTCTGCCTGTGTCATGTCCCCACCCAAACTCAGACACTCTAGTTTCGAACCAGTTTGATCACTCCCATGTCTAACTTATCCACCTGTGTGTCTGAGTACTCCAAGCAACAAAAGCAACCATAGCTCTTGTTCTCTGACCAGGGATGGCTCCCAGGGATGTTGCCCTTGATCATATTTTCAACAGCCACAAAGCCCTAGCTTCTGCTGCAAAAACCCACAGAAAACTCTATCAATCTCATGTGGTTTCACTAGGGGTCTCAATCTTGCCTGCTATCTTCCTCTTTGATGCCTAGCAGCTCCTGTATTGGGTGAACAGTGAATAGAAGTGTCTCTGTGTGTGTGTGTTTGTGTGTGTGTGTGTGGTGTGTTTTCTGACACATTGGCTCATAAGCACTAAGTTGGGAACATTCATAAATGTCATACTACACTCAAGAAAGTCAGAGGACAACTTTAAAGTGCTGGTTTTCTCCTCCCACTATGTAGGTATTGGAAATTAAATACAAGTCACTAGGCATGAATACAAAAGGGTATGCCTATTTCACAGAGGGAACTGCCCTGTTAAATAGGCTAGTCACCGACTTTGTAGCAACTCTCTGGCCACTACCTTCAGAGTGAAAGAAGTATAAATAAAAAGTACTGTACATGGTGATTGACTCCCCAGGATTAAGTTCCTTAGATATTGTCTATTGCCTTGCTTGCCTTCTCATTTCTCACTGTCAGGACAGACAACTGCCACACTGTGAGCCATCCTGTGGCCCCCTGTTGAGGGGTTGAGAACACTCTCCAGTCAGCAGCCAGGGATAAACTCACCTCTTAGTTAAATACCTCAACAATCTAACCATCTATTGAGTTTGAAAGCTGCCCCACCCCTACTCAAGCCTAGCTAAAACCCTAGCCTTAGCCAGCAATGGGATTGCTCACTGTTCTAGGTGAGACCTTGAGCCAGAGAAGAATCCACACATGATTATTGTTTTACACTGGTAGAATTAGGAGGAATCTGTTGTAGGTCACATACAGCTCACATGTAAGCCTAATGTCCAGGTGATTATGTGTAACTTCAGCATTTACACCATGACTGTTCAGCAAATTAGGAGTAGGAAAATAAGTTTGGATTCAGTCTGCAGTGGGATACTTGGTCAGCATTAAAATGAAGGAGAATACTGGTACAGTGAACACATGCTGTGTAATCCTAGCCTGTGTGAGGCTAAGGCAAGCAGATCAGAATTTCAGATTTCCAGGGTTTAGGTTTGTACATCTTAAAATGCAGCAATCTGGAGGCAGAGGCAGGTGGATATATCTTAGTTCCAAGCCATCCCAGTGTATAAATGAGATATGTCAGTACAGATATGTCTATACAGGTCATCCCTGACTCACAAAACTAGAAAATTAAGTAAAAAATAAAGAACTGACAATATCAGCCATACATATATGTAATCCTAACATATGGGAGGTTAAGGACAGTGTGGGCTATGGTATTGCGATGGATTACAACCTCAGCCTTACTATAAGTTCTATAAATAATAATGATAATGTTAATAATAATAATAATAATACTAATACTAATAAAGAGCTGGTGAGATGGCTCTGCAGTCAGGAGCACTTCTTGAGCTGGTGTAGGATCCACATTGGGTTCCAGTACCCACATTGTAACTCACTACTCTCTATGAGTCCAGTTCATGAAGATCAGACAGCCCCTGACTTTGTATTCACTTCTCCCATACAGTTCACAGACACACTTGTAGGCAAAACATTCACACATATAAAATAAAATAAATATTTTAAACATGATAAGAACAACAAATTTCTAAGGATGCTTGCAGGGGGCAGGTAAATCAGTGCCAGGGCCATATGGCAGAGGCAGAAGGGTTGGTGAATGTCGTGGCCTTTAAAGGAGTCATCTGAGTTCAGACCTAAAGGGTGAAGGTGCCAGTTATTATAGACACGGAGATGAGCAGTGAAATACAACTCAGAGGCTATTAGACCCTAATGAGACCCTTATATCAGAGTGCTAGGTTTGACCAGATGAGGCTCTGCACTGAAGACAAGGGAGATGGAGGGGCACTCAGAGTGACAAGGGTCCTACCTGTGAGCAGAGCAAACAGCAGGAACCTCATCCTGATTGAGGTGAGGACTCAGTGACTTCTCTTCTTATAGTCCCATAGCTGTGCTCTGTGTCCAGTCAGCACATGGGACATGTGACTAGCACAGAAGTAGACTATGTCCACCCTCACAGACAGTCCTAACTGATAGAGCTAAAATAGATGTTTGCAGAGTCTAAATCAGTGCTGTCCCAAAGACAAGGATAAAGACCTAGTTCAACACCCCAACAAGCTCACATGCAGTAACTGGAAAGTGCCAAGTCCCTCCACTGTGAACGTTATGAGGTCATAAGCAAATTAGGCTTTGGTCTGGGGTTGGTCTGAGGGATGCTGATATTGACATGTGGTCCCAGGCAGGAGCAGCTGGCTCCAACAATCCTCCATGCTAACTGTATCCATTAAGGTCTAAGTCCAAAGAACCTGACACAGCCTTTGAGGTAAATCCATTTACAAATTCAATCTTAGATAAATTATATAATTATCTAATTAATTTGTGTGTGTCTGTGAGTGTGAGAGAAAGATACTGAGGGAGAAGGCACTCATGCACACATGTAGAGGTCTAAAGACAACTTTGTAGAGTCATTTAAAGGCATTTCAGGAATTGAACTCAGGTCTTACCCTTCCATTGTATGCTGCATCTTACTAGCCCACAAACTCCATTTGAAAGTTGGAAATGTAGTCAGATGGTGAGGTTGGTGCCTTCCTTTAATATTTTTAGTGTTAGCGATTGGGAGTCAGAGGCAGGTGAATGTCTGAGTTCCAGGTTCACCTAGTCTACAAAGTCAGTTCTAGGACAGTCAGAGAAACACAAAGACATCTTGTTTCTAAAACCAAGATCTTTAAAAAAAATGTAAGTCAAATGCCCAATGGATGTGCTCATAGGCTCATACAATGTATACAAACTTCAGCTGAAGCTCTCCCTAGCTAGTGTCTGAAGCTAACGACCAATCATTATGGGGGCTACATACATGGGTCAGCCCCTAAAAGCACTTTTTGCTCTTCCCAAGAATCCAAATTCTGCATATTTTCAGCTACCACATGGTAGCTGTCAAACAATGTCTGCTGTCCTAATGCTCTCTTGCCTCTTGGTTTGGCCATATCATGGGTGCCTTTTAACTTAGCACCCCAGCACCTCCTTTGTCCACATCTCACTTCTTTCCTGCATAAAACCCATGTAGGGAGTGAGTTGTGTTGGTTGTTTCCATGTTCAAGAATCCCCTAACCTTCCAGCAGGACCCTGCCTTTTGGTCATTTACTGTCAGCCCAGTTTGGTTTCCCACATCCTTTTTCCTTGAATAGGTACACAGAAGAATCTCTTTGAGTCCAGCATTTTTTTTAAAAAAATAACCAAACGTTCCTGTAGTGTTCATTGACTGCTTTTCTCTCTTCTCTACTCTCCTTACTCTCTTTCCCTCTTTTCCTTCCCCTACACTTCTCCCCTTTCCTGTCATTATCTCTCCCAAATTTCTCCCCTCCTCATATCCTTCTGCCTTCACTACAGTCGTAACCAAAAGAAACTGGTGGCCCTATCAGCTATGGACATGGACAGTCGGGAGAAAAAGCAAACAAGAGTCAATTGGATTCCTGAATTCCAGCAATAGATGTAAAAACAAAGTGGTGGGTCTGCAGATATGGCTCAGTTTTTAAGGTGATCTCCATACAAGCACGAAGGTCTGAGTTCTTGGTTTTTGAAAGTTTTTTCCCTTTTGCATATCAATGACAGTTCCCACTAACACCCCTTAGTCAATCCATTCCTCTGCTCCCTTAACCCCATCCCATCCACTCTTCCTAGAAGGTAAAGTCAATAATAAGGTCTGGTATATCACATGATGGTTGGGATAAGCCTATTCCCCTGCATCCAGGCTTAGGAAGGCATCCCTCTTTAGGAAATGGGCCCTAATAAGCCAACTCAGCACAAGGGATACATCCTGGTCTCACTACCAGGAGCCTCACTGACTGTCCAAACCACACAACTGTTGTCCACATTCAGAAGGCCTCACAGAATGTATTAGTATCAAAATCTCCATACTGCTTGTTGTACTGAGCCTTGGAAAAGCAGGTGGTAGCCTGGCAGTCACATTTGCAGGTGGAGTCGTCACAGGCCTTGTTTTTATTTGGAGAGAAACAAGAAAGGAGGTTGAGTGGACCCCATGATCCTAATATCAGCAACCTTGTGGGGATTTAATAAAGTTTCAGAAGTTTTGGAGATATCAGAGGGAATCTACCCACAGTCTATGTGGGGGGTTAGTAAAAACTCCAGAAGTGCCAGAGCTCTAACCACAGTCAGTCTAGGAAAATCAGAGTGGTGATTCAAACCTTTAATCCCAGCACAAGAGTATCCTGGGAGTGGTGACCTACACCCTTAATTCCAACTGAGTCAAGGTCACTTCATATTATAGAAGGAATTCTAGGCTCCCAAGCAGGTGTGGTTGAGCAATGCTTTAATTACTGAAAGAGTACTTAAGACAGGATTGAAATACAGAAGGATCCATTCCAAGGGAATTGAGGCTGAGGAAGCTAGAAGACAGCTGTGTAAGATTTGACTGTGGTGTTTATTCCCTCTAGTACCTACAACTTCTTCAGAGATCTATCCCTGAGTCTCATTCTTTCATGGGACACAACCTTATGTTGGTTTTTAAACAATGCCTGTTGGCCCAATGGTCTCATCCTCTGGGTTTGGCCCTGTCTCATGTACCCTCTAAGTTAGCACCCCAGCACTTCGTTTTTCCCACTTATCACTTCTTCTCTGGATAAAAACCATCTAAGGGGTGAGTTGAGTTGGTTTTTTTTACTCTCAAGATCCTCCAACCCTTGTAGCAGGCCTGTAGACAGCCACTACCAACTACCTTGTGAAGTGTGAAGCCAGAGCTTTGTGACATTAGTTAGAAGGCAGTAAGGGTGGAAAAGTAGAGGACTGGGCAGCTGATCACTAAAAGGAAGAGACACTGAGAACAACTTAGCCTTAAACTGGCCAGTAAGACATTTTATTCCTCAATCTGATTAATAAGGAACAAGAAATTAACTTGACTTTATCTATGAGATCAGGAGGTAGAGAAAAATGGAGAAGATGTGTTCTGTTTTGTTTGTTGTAAAAAGTTAGGCTGCTCTGATCTTTAGCCAGACATTTAAACTGTGGTGTGTGTTTAGACACCCTGAAGTCTTGAAGGCCACAGGGATGTGATCCTGCCTTCAGGTCATTTCCTGTCAGTCCCTTTGGTTTCCTTGAAAGAGCACACAGCAAAAGGTTTTTCTGTCCAGCATTTTTAGGTCCAAAATGAATCCTGTGGGAGGTTGTGTTGTTTCATTGTAAATAATTATCCCACCCACTGGTTTAATAAAAAGCACTGATTGGCCAAAGGAAGGCAGGAAGTATGGGCGGGGCTACCAGACTAAGATAATTCTGAGAACAGGAAGCACAGAGCAGAAGGGCAGAGAGAAGCCAGAAGAAGCAGAGGATAACTATGGTGCTCTAAGAAAGGGTACCCAGCCCCATGGCTGAACAAGATAAGAGACATGGTTTAGATGAAGGGCAGAGAGCTAGCAAGCTGTATGCCTGGGCCTTAGGCCGATCACCCTAAAACTACCATATGCATTTGTGTGTCTTTGGGAGTCTGTTGGTCTGTGTGTCTGTGGGCCTAAACCTTAAGTTTAGGCCTGAAAGTCTGGACCAGAAACCTCTTACTACAGAATCCTTTAGTGCCCACGTGACACTGCATGTTCTCTGTTCTCTCACCTCCTGCCTCTGTCTTCTCTTCCATCCCTCCCCATCCCTCTCTCCTTCCCTCTCCCTGCCTCTCCTCTCTCACTCCTCTTCCTCTCCTCTTCCCTTTCTGTTTTTCCAACTCTCCATGTCGCTATGTATCTCAGACTGGCTTCTTCTTTTTATTTTTTAGTTATTTGAGACAGGTTTTATGATTTGTTTTGTTTTGTTTTGAGTGTGTGAGTGTGTGTGTGTGTGTGTTTGTGTGTGTGTGTGTGTGTGTGTGTAGGAGTTAGCTACTCTGGAACTTGCTTTATATACCAGGTAGCCTTGAACTCAAGAGATTTACCTGTTTCTGCCTCTGTCTTCCAGAATTCTGGGATGAAAGACATGGCAAGGTTTGTCACCCACTCATCAAGGGGTGATATCCCTTGACATACCTAATGGTCTTTTCCATTAACCTTCATCTTCCAGGGCCAGACAGATGGATGTTCTCTGAGAATCTGTTTATATTTCATAGAATTAGAATACGATCACCACAGCCAAGCTTTCTCATTAGGTGCTTTATTATACGGTAGAGTGTGTAGGGAACACAATAAGGCAGGCAGGGATGGTGTCTCAGTAACTGACTTGCCAAGTCTAATAGTGAACACCTTTGTACTGCTTGTTCTAGGGAACCTTGGAGAAGCAGATGGCTGCCTGGCGGTCACAGTTGCAGAACGCGTTCTGACAGGGGCTATTTTTGTCTGGAGAGAAACAAGAGAGGAAGTTGAGCGGAGCCCATGACTCTGCTCCTTATTATTTGTAGCCAAAAAACCCAGTGTACCTCCCATTGGTACAGACTCAAGGTTGAGAAGGACAGTGTATTGTCCAAATTGCTGGAACCCACCTATAATAAAAATTATTTGTTGTGGGACTGGAGAGATGGCACAGTTGGTAAAGTGGTCTCCCTAGAAGTGTGATTGCCTGACCTATGATGCCCAGAGCTCATGTAAATACCAATGTGTAGTGGGGGAATCTGTAACTCTATTGAGAAATATGGAGCACAGATTCTTAAAACTTGTTAGTCAGGTTTGCTAAAGGTAAATTTTAAGTTCAGTGAGAGACACAGCTTCTAAAGACATGCTAGAGAGTGACTGAACAAACATGGGGTGACCTTATTTTTATATGTAAAAATGAAGTATGACACATACAGCATTCTGTCTGCACATTTTCCTGCATCCAAGAAGAGGGCACCAGATCTAATTATGGATGGTTTTGAGCCACCATGCGGTTGTCAGGAGTTGAACTTAGGACCTCTGGAAACGCTGATAGTGCTTTTAACCTCTGAGCCATCGCTCCTGCCCCCAAGAGAGTCTATGAGCAAAGGGGTCATGATCATGATGAGGAAATCAACAAAGGTGACCAGGGGAGCTATTGGGAGCTCAGTGACTCTGAACAGCAGTGGGTATGTTAAAAAAGTTTTAAACAAATGAATCAATTAAAAAGCATATTTAATCCTAAAACTTAAAAACTACTAATATCAACTACCACTTATTAAATTATATGATTTAAGATAATCCTTCTTCTACCTCCCAAGTACTGGATTACAGGTGTGCACCGCCACACTCAATTCATGGGATCTGGAGTTGGAATCCAAGGCTCTGTGCATGCTAAGCAAACACTCTAGCAACTGAGCTCTGTTCCCAGCCCTCTGATCTTTACCTGTTTATGGGAATGACAAGTCTCACCCCACTTAGGTGTTTTGACCAGTTTCTGGATTGTAACCAATGCTACAGATCTCAGTTGTTCAGTCACTGTGGGATCAGTCTAACATAGCAGGAATAGGAGAGGCTGTGGGCAGGCAAGAGGGCTCAGGGAATAAGGGGGCTTGCTGCCAAATGTGGACCTGATTTCAGGAGAGAACAAGGTTCCTTCTTTTTTTCCTCAGACATAGATCCACACCTGTGTTGTCAAACAGGCTTGCCTCCCATGCAAAAACATAAAATTCTTAAATGTGTTTAAAGAGCCCTTGGAATGGCATATATCTGTGTTCCAGATTCAAATGCCTTCACTTCTAAGCTGGGTGACCTTGGGCAGTGGCTTAGCCTTCCTCATCTTCCTTCCTCATGAGTGACCTCATCTATATTTTAGTATCTATTTGATAAGGTTGTCATTGTGTCAAACAAGACCAAGGGAATGATCTCTAAATGGTGACTGTTCTAGTTACTTGGGTGTGTGTCACTTTAAGACCTGACCGTGGAGTAACAGAACCCAGAGCCCTGGAGTGCAAACCTACCACTGCAGGTGACCTCATTCCCAGAGCAGGAGAATGAGTAGTCATTGATGTAGGGGTATTCCGAGATTGAAGGACATACTATCGGGCGAAAGGCCTGAAAGTAGCACCTTTCAAGTTTGTAGCAGCACCTGGAGAAAGGAAGGAACAGGTGAAGAGCACTATGGACTCACAGGAGGTCACTTCTCACCTGTAGTCTCTCTCAAGCATGTCAAGTTGACTTAATCATGATGTTCCAGAAGAAAGTTCCTCATGCTTGAGCATCTCTGCTTTCTATTAGCACATGTTAATGAAAGCAGCTTGTGTGTGGCTGTTCCTGTCTTTAATTCCAGGACTTTAGAGACAGTGGTAGTTGGATCTCTGAGGTCAAGATAAGCTACATTTAAAGGATGAGACCTTGTCTGAAATAAGTGAATTTTAAAAACAAAGCTTCAAAAATATGGAAAATATATATTCTGAAATTTCACTGATGTTTTAAAGCCAAGGCTGAAACTGAATGTGACTGTGATGGTTTGCCATGCCCTAATCTGGAGCTGGACTTCTGCATTGCCCAGTATTTATAAGTCACACATTCTGCTTTCAGGGACCCTTAGGTAGAGTGTCCTTGTGATGATATTCCTTACATAATAAGAGATAAAATGCATGCTGGAGTGGTGATGCAGGCCTCTCACCTAAGCAGTTTTAAGGCAGAGGCAAGAAGGTCTATGATTTCAAGGTCAGCATGGTTTCCAGAGAGAGTTTCAGGACAACTAGGGCTGCACAGAGAACCCCTGTCTGTATTCAAACAATAAAGAAACAAAAATGAAAAAAATAAATAAACAAACCAAAATGCATGATGCTTGTTGAATATCTATGTCTCCTATTCATGCCTGATGAATGAGAGCTTTTGTCCTGTCCCCACCCAATCCAGACACTCCAGTCTCCCCCCAGATGGATCACTCACCTCCCAAAGTAGTAAAAACCAGAATATATGTTGACCTTATCACAAAAGAGGTAACTGTTGGTATACTTCAAAGGATCCTTCCCGGAGATGGTGCACTCGACCATGTTATGGAACGGCTTACGCTTAGGGCTGTTGCTGTTTTGAGTGGAACCTGCTGCAAGAACCCACAGCACACTCCATCAATCTCACTTGGTTTACTAGGGCTCTGATGCCTGCCTGCTGGCTTCCTCCTTAACTCCTACCTGCTGCTGGATTGAGACAGCAGTGAGTGTGTGTGTGTGGGTTTGTGTGTGTATGTGTGTGTGTGTGTGTATGTGTTTGCCTCCTCACACACAGGTTCTAAGGCACACACTTGGGAGGACGCATAAAATTTGTGCTACACAAGAGGAGGTCAGAAGACAGCTTGGGAAGTTGGTTTTCTCCCCTTACTATGTAGGTCTTGGACCAAACTCAAGCCTCCAGACTAAGCAGGAAGGTGTCTAGCCTCATCCTCCTGAGTTAGAATTATAAATAAACATCACTGTACTGTGATGGGTTGACTCCCAGGACTAAGTTCTACAGAGATTGCCTTTTGCCTTGCTTGCCTTCTCATTTCTCAGTGTCAGGACAGACAGCTGCTACACTGTGAGCTGTCTGTGCTGTGGTCCCCTGTTGATGAGCTGAGAACACTCTCCAGTCAGCAGCCAGAGACAAATTGACCACTTAGCTCCACAATCCAACAACCGAACCATCTCTTGAACACTAAAGCTGCTCAACCCCTTCTCAAGCCTTGTTGAAACTCTATCCTTAACCAGCAGTGGATTCATCACTGTTCCAGCTGAGACCTTGAGCCAGAGAAGCATCCACAGATGCTTATTGATTTACACTGTGGAATTAAGAGGAATCTGTTGTATGTCTATGAAGAGCTCACATACAAGTCTAATGTCAGATCATCACCATGTGACTTCAGCATTTGAAACATCAAAATTTGTCAGGTCAGTAGATTAAAAATAACTTTCTTGATTAAATCTGCACTGAAATACTTGGTAGCCATTAAAATGCAGGAGAAGTCAGGTGCATTGGAACATTCACTTTATAATCCCAGAACTCTGTAGGATAGCCTGAGGAATATGTCAGTTCAAAATCATCTTGGTTTTATAGACTTCGTTCAGGAAGAGCCATGGCTACATCAAAAACTTTGAAATCAAAAATAAAAATAAAGTAAATGCAGACACAAGCCTTGCATGAATGTGATCTTATCATTGGGGTGTTGAGCTAAGTCTGGGCTGTAATGTTGAGTTGCAGAACATCCTCAGCTGTATTATATGATCATATCAATTATAATAACTGTGATAAAAATGGAGATATGGATTTGCAGTCAAGAGCACTAGCTGAGCTTGGTTGGAACCCAGGATCAGTTCTAGCATCTACATGGCAGCTCCCAACTGTCTATGACCCCAGTACTGGGAGATGAGACCCCTCTTCTGGCCTCTGAAGGCACTGTTCACCCACAGTTTACATACACACATGTAGGCAAAGAGATAATGCATATGAAATAAAAATTATTTTATGAAAAGTTTAAAAATAAAATTGCCAGCATAGCTTAGAGTCAGGTAAATTGGTGCCATGGCACTATGGCAAAGTCATAAGGGGCTTCCTTTGCTTTCTGGTGAATGTACCAGATTTTTCTAAGGATTCATCTGAGTTCAGATGTAAAGTTAATGGTGCCAACTGTTGTGAACAGGGGGTGATTTTGGAACCCTACTCCAGAGTCTATTTGACTCCAATAGGAACCCTGAACCCAAACTCCAAGTGTGACCATCACTGAAGACAAGGGAGATGGGGAGGCTCTCAGAGGGGACAGAGGTCCTACCTGTGAGCAGAGTGAGCAGCAGGAGGAGTCTCATGTTGAGTGAGGAAGGACTCAGGTGACTCCTCTCTTTATACTCCTCTGCTCTCACAGTGTCCAGTCAGCACACAGGACCTGTGACTGCTGAGGGTGTAACACGGAATTAGCATATGTCCATTCTCACAACAGTTTAGACCTTCAGAGCTACTGTGGATTGTGACAGGGCCTGACCCGGTGTTGTGGCAGAAGGAAAAGAGAAATGGCTAACTCAGCACCCTATTATCTCAAGTGCAGTAACTTGTAAAGTGCTTGGTTCTCACCACGGATACTGTGAAGTCATAAGGAGGTATAGGCATTGGTCCTGGGGTTGGCGCTGGCAGAACATGTGTAAGGAGGGGAAGCCCACAGGTGTGCCAACCTGCTCTCTTAAAGGGAGATGCCCCAAAGTGAAACTCCCTCTCTCCTCTCCATTCTCTCTCTCCCCCTCCACCTTTCTCTCTCAGCAACTCCACTGAATAAACTCTGGTGTGACATCTGGCAGTGTGTGCATTTGTCTCTCACATGGGAAACTACCAGAGAGATGCAGCCTCGAAGCACATGGTAGAGAGTGACTGAAAAGATACCAGATGCCAACTTATTCCTATACATAAAAATACACAAACATGGATATTTAATCTTAAATCCAGGATAACTACAAAACCAACTACCACGTAGGAAAATCTGTGATTTAATATAATCCTCCTCCCTCCAATGCTCAAGTGCTTGGATTGGAGGTGAGTACCACTGTGCCTAATTTATGGGACTTGGAGGTGGAACCCAAGGCTCTGTGCATGCTAGGCAAGCACTCCAGAAACTGGCTTATATTCCCAGCCCTCTGATCCTCACCTGTACATGGAAATGATAAATCCTACCCTGCATAGGTGTTTAGTCCCGTATTTGTCTTGTGGCCAATGCTACAGCTGTCAGTTGTTCAGTCACTGTGGGATCAGTTTAACATAGCAGCCAATAGGAGAGGCTGTGGGCAGGTAAGAGGGCTCAGGGAATAAAGGCACTTGCTGCCAAGTGTGGACCTGATTTAAGTCTCAACGTATAGTATTTCAGGGTAGAACAAGGATCCTGCAGGTTGTCCTAAGAGATCCACACCTGTGTTCTTGAACAGGCTTGCCTTCTTCACAAAAACATAAAATCTTTAAGTGTGTTTAAAGAGGATTTGGAATGACATATATCTGTGTTCCAGAATCAAATGCCATCACTTCAAAGCTGGGTGACCTTGGGCAGTGGCTCAGCCTTCCTCATCTTTCTTCCTTGTCAGTGACCTCATCTATATTTTAGTATCTACCTGATAAGGTTGTCATTATGTCAAACAAGACCAAGGGAATGATTTCTAAATGTGACTGTTTTAGTTACTTGTGTGTGTGTCTTTAACATCTGACCATGGAATAACAGAACCCAGAGCCCTGGAGGGCAAACCTGCCACTGCAAGTGACCTTATTCCCAGAGCAGGAGTATGAGTAGGAGGTGTTTTAGGGGTTTTTTGAGGGTACAGGACATTTTCATCATAAAAAGGCCCAAATGTAGCAGTTCTTTTGAGTCAAACACCACCTGGAGAGAAGAAGGAGCAGCTGAAGAGGATTATGGACCTATCGGAGGTCACTTCTCACCTGCAGTCTCTCTCAAGCATGTCAGGTTGACTTAATCATGATGTTCCAGAAGAAAGTTCTTCATGCTTGAGCATCTCTGCTTTCTATTAGCACATGTTATTGAAAGCAGCTTGTGTGTGGCTGTTCCTGTCTTTAATTCCAGGACTTTGGAGAAAGTGGCAATTGGATCTCTGTGGTCAAGATAAGCTAAAATTAAATAATGAGACCCTGTCTGAAATAAGTGATTTTTAAAAACAAAGCTACAAAAATATGGGAACTATATATTCTGAAATTTCAATGATGTTTTTAAGCCGAGGTCGACACTGATTGTGGCTGTGATGGTTTGCCATGCCCTAGTCTGGAGTTGGACTTCAGCATTGCCCAGAATTTACAAGTCACACATTCTGCTTTCAGGTTCCCTTAGGTATATTGTCCTTGTGAAGAGATTTCATTATATAATAAAAGATAAAATGCATGCTGGAGTGGTGATGCAGGCCTTTCTTCTCAGCAGTCTTGAGGCAGAGGCTAAAAGGTCTATGATTTCAAGGTCAGCATGGTTTCCATAGAGAGTTTCAGGACAACTAGGGCTACACAGAGAACCCCTGTCTGGATTCAAACAATAAAGGAACAAAAAATGAAAAAAATCAACAAACCAAACAAAATGTATGATCCTTGGTGAATATCCATGTCTCCTATTCATGCCTTATGAATGAATGATTGTGCCCTGTCCTCACCCAATCCAGACTCTCCAGTCTCCCACCAGATGGATCACTCACTCGCCAAAGTAGTAATTATTGGAATATACATCAACATTATCACAAAAGAGCTAATTATTAGGATTCAAAGGATCCTTCCCAGAGTTGGTGCACTGGACCATATTATGGAACTGCTTATGCTTAGGGCTGTTGCTGTTTTGAGTGGCACCTGTTAAAGGTACCCACAGCACACTCCATCAATCCCTCTTGGCTTTACCAGGTCTCTGATGCCTGCCTGCTGGCTTCCTCCTTGATTCCTACTTGTTGCTGGATTGAGACAGCAGTGAATTGTGTATGTGTATAAGTGTGTTGCTTCCTCATATAAAGGTTCTAGAGCACACACTTGGGAACTCATAAAATTTATGCTACACATGAGAAAGTCAGAGGACAGCTTTAGTGAGTTGGTTTTCTCCATCCACTATGTAGGTCTTGGAGACCAAACTCAAGCCTGCAGGCTAAGGAGGAAGGTGTCTAGCCTCATCCTCCAGAGTTAGGATTATAAATGAACACCACTGTACTGTGATGGGCTGACTCCCACATTTAAGTTCTACAGAGATTGCCTTTGTCTTGCTTGCCTTGTCATTTCTCACTGTCATGGCAGACAGCTGCTACACTGTGAGCTGCCTGTGCTGTGGTCCCATGTTGAGGAGCTGAGAACTCTCTCCAGTTAGCAGGCATGGATGAACTGAACTCTTAGCTCAATAATCCAGTAATCCAACCATCTCTTGAGTACTGAAGCTGCCTCTGCTCAAGCCTATGTGAAAGTCTACTCTTAACCAGCAGTGGTTTCATCACTGTTCCAGATGAGACCTTGAGGCAGAGAAGCATCTACAGATGCTTATTGATTTACAATGTAGAATTGGGAGGAATCTGTTGTATGGCCATGCACAACTCACATACAGGGCTAATGCCAAATTATCATTTGTGACTTTAACAATAACCTTTGTCAGCTGAGTAGGTAAATCTTGATTCATTCTGTATTGGGAGACTTGGTAGCTATTAAAATGCAGAGGAAGGCAGGTACAGTAGAACACACACTGTGTAATCCCAGAATTCTGTAGGCAGCACCAGAAGGATATGTCAGTTCAAAGCCAGCCTGGTCTATTGAGTGAGTTCCTGAACAGTCATGGCTACTTCGAGAAACCCTGTCTTTTGAAACCAGAAATAAAAATAAAAATAAATGCAGACAAAAGGCTTGCATGAATGTTATTGTGGGCGTTGGGTAGTTGAGCTAAGTCTGGGTTATGATGTTGAGTTAGGGAACATCCTTAGCTGCAGTATAAGATTATATCAATAATAATGGCAGTAACAGTGATAAGAGATGAAAAGTTAACTTTGCAGTCAGGAGCACTTGCTGAGCTTGGTTGGCACCCAGGTTCAGTTCCAGCATGTGTAAAGCATCTTCCAACTGTCTATTCTGCAGTTGTAGACATTCATACCTCTCTTCTTGCCTCTGTAGGCACTGCTCATATGCAGTTCACATACACACATGCAGGCAAAAGGCTCATGCATATAAAATAAAAGTCCATATTTTGTTAAAAGGGTAAAAATTTCAATTTTCCAGCATAGCTTAGGGCCCGGGAAATTGGTGCCATGGCAACATAGCAGTCAGAAGGGGCTTCTTTACTCTGTTTGTTGAACATTGCAGACCCAGACCTAAAGCTAATTGTGCCAGCTGTGTTGGACAAGGGGTGAGCACAGAACCCTAACCCAGAGTCTATTAGACTCCGATAAGAACCCCAAACCCAAACTTCACTGGTGAGCACTGGGGGCTGTGAATTGACAATAAGAGAAATGGGGAGTCTGTGAGAGGGACAAGGGTCCTACCTGTGAACAAAGTGAGTAGCAGAAGGTGGCTCAGCTTTAGTCAGGAAGGACTCAGGTGACTTCTCTCTTTACAGTCCTCTGCTCTCACAATGCCCTCTCAGCACACCGACCCTGTGTCTGCTGTGGATGCAGCACAAAAATTAAATATGACCACACTCACAGACAGCTGGACCAGCAGAGCTACTGTGGATGGTGGCAGGGCCTGAACCAGTGTTGTAGAAGAAGGAAAATAGAAAGGGCTAGCTCAACACCCTATTATCTCAAGTGCAGTTACCAAAAAGCGTCTAGTTCTCAACCATGGATGTTTTGAAATCATAAGAAGGTACAGACATTGGTCCTGGGGTTGCTCTGAGGGATGCTGATTGTGACATGTGGCCAGAGGCAGGAGTAGTAGTTGGTGGGACATGTGTGAGGATGAGAGAGGGGGTGGAAAGGCAGAAGATAGGACAACTGTTCACTAAAGGAGAGAGAGACTGAGAACCACTCAGCCATAAACCCACCAATGAGACATCTTATTCCTGTATATCATTGATATGGGACCCAGAGACTAACCAGGTTTTATCTGTGGGGTCAGGAGATATAGAAAGGCAGAGAAGACAATGTGTTCTCTCTTGTTTGCTGCTATGTACTTTAGTGGGACATGCATCCTCTGGTGTGTGTTTAGGGAAACTTTACTCCAAGGCCAACAGGATGTAATCCTTATTCAGGTCACTCACTATATTACTGTTTGGTTTCCTACATCCCAGTTCCTAGAACAAGTTTACATGTGAAGTTCTTTGAGTCCAGTGTTTCTTTAGTGCTCACATGACCCTGCTTCCTTCTCTTTCTCCTACCTGTTCATCTTCTCTTTCCTGCTCTCCCCATCCATACTCTTCTTTCCTGTCCTTATGTCTGTCTGATCTCTCCCTTGTTTAATTTTCTGTTTTCCCAACTTCTCTATGAATATCAGACTGAGGGATTTCCCTCGCCCTCCTCCTCTCTTTCCTCCTCCTCCCCTCCTCCTTCTTCTAAAGACAAGGTTTCTTTGTGTAATAGTCCTAGCTGACCTAGAACTTGCTTTTTAAACCAGGCTTGCCTTGAACTTGAGAGATCTGCCTTCCTCTGCCTCTGCTTCTACCTCTGTTTCTTCGTCTCCCTCTGCATCCCAGAGTGTTGGAATGAAAAGCCTGGCTAGGATCACCAACCACTCACTCTTCAAGGGGCTCCCCTAATGGCAATGTCTTTTCCATTAACCCTCAGTTTTCAGGACTTGATGGAATGTTGTTCTCTGGGAATCTATTTATGTTCTGTAGACAGAGAACACAATCACCAAAGCTGAGATCCTTCTATAGCTTCTTTATCTGAGGGAACAGTGTGTACTGAAGACAACCAGGCAGGCAGGGATGGTGTCCCAGTGACTGAGGTGACCAAACTAACCTCTTGGTGTTAAGGTCTTTGCACTGCTTGTTGTATGGAGCCTTGTAGAAGCAGATGGCTGCCTTGTGGTCACCATTGCAGATAGAGTCTCACAGAGCTTGTTTTTATCTGGAGAGTAACAAGAAAGGAAGTTGAGTGGAGCCCATGACCCTGTTCCCTATGTTTTGTAGACAAATAGACCAGTGGACCTCCCATTGGTATAGACTTCTGGTTGAGATACAAAGCACATGAAAGTACCTCAGTTTGACAAATTTCTTGGAACAATACTTGTCATAAAAAATTCACTAGTTGTGGGGCTGGGGAGATGGCACAGTTGGTAAAGCAACTGCCAGTCATGCACGAGGGCCTGACCAGAGCCCATGTATAAAGCAAGGTGTGGTTGGAGCATCCTTAACTTTATTCAGAATTAGTAGTATGGAACCTTAAAACTTCTTGCTCATTCAAGCAGGTTAACCTTAAAACTTGTTGCTGAGTAAATCTCTAAGGACAGGGCAGAGGGTGACTGAGGAAGTCATTAGTGATAATGTATTCCTACACATAAAAATAAACAAACATAGATATTAAATCCTCAAACCTAGAAAACTATACATATCAACTATCACTAATTAAATTATATGGTTTAAGAAAATCCTTTTGTCTCTACCTCCTAAGTGCAGGAATTGCAGGTATGCCGCACAATGCTCAATTTATGGGTTCTGGTGTTGGAACCCAGGGCTCTGAGCATGGTAGGCAAGCACTCCAGCAACTTCACTCTATCCCAGCTCTCTGATCCTCACCTGTATATGGGAATGACAAGGCTCACCCTGCATAGGTGTTTAGTCTAGTATCTGGCTTATAGCCAATGCTACAGCTCTCAGTTGTTCAGTCACTGTGGGATCAGTCTAACTTAGCAGCTAATAGGAGAAGCTCTGGGCATGCAGGAGGGCTCAGGGAATGAGGGCACTTGCTACCAATTCAACCTGATTTGCATCCCATGATTGTTGTCAAATATTATTTTAAGATGTGTTACATTTGTTTTGCTGTGGAGCATATATTTAATGATGCAAAGATGTGTTGCATTCTTTGATGTTGCATTTGTTGAACCCTGTGAAGCTGTGTTACTGTAACTGCCTAAAACACCTGATGCTCTTAAAAAGTGCTGAATGGCCAATAGCAAGGGAGAAGAAGAGATAGGAGAGACCAGCAGACAGAGAGAGCAAAAAAGGAGAAATCTTGGAGAACTGGAATAGAGGAGATGAACAAGGAAGTAGGATGCCAGTGTCCACCCACGGAGTAAGGGGAAATTAAGACACACAGAAAAGGGTCCAGCCACCTAGCCTTACTGCCAGCCACGGACTAAGGGCAAAAATAAAATATACAGAAGTAAGAAAATGTAGAAACCAACGTCAAAAATAGTTCAGACAACCTGGCAAGAAACAAGATGAGCTGAGGCTGGACATTATAATTAAGAATAAAGCTCTAAGACCAGGTAAACTATTTAAATAGACCTATAACCCTTATGGAAATAAAAGCAAGTCATTAAAAATCTCTTGACTAAAAAGAACATACAGGGCCAGATAGTTGCAAGTGCAGAACTCTACCAGAATGCCAAAAAAGAGCCTATACAAATACCCTTAAATTGTTTCACACAATATAAACAGAAGGAATAGTGCCAAACTTTTTTAATGAGGCTCTACAGTTGCCCTGATTCCCAAACCACACAAAGACACAACCAAGAAAGAGAAATACAGACTAATCTCCCACATGAACATGGATGTAAAAATACTCACAAAGTACTAGGAAACCAAATGCAAGAAAGAACACATCAAAAATTGTCCACCACGATAAAGTAGAGTTTGTATCAGAGGTGCAGGGATGGTTCAACATACAAAATTCTGTCAATGTAATCCACCATATAAACAACATGAAAGAAAAAGCCCTGACAATCTTCTCATTAGATGCCTAAACAAACCTTTGACAAGATTCAACACCCCTTCATGGTAAATGTCTTGTGAATATGAGGGATTCAAGGAACATATCTAAGCATAGTATAACCAATTTACAGCAAGTCGATAGTCAAAATCAAATTAAATAAAGAGAAAATCAAATTAATCTCACTAAAACAGGGACAAGACAAGGCTGTCTACTGTCCATATCTATTTAATACAATACTCGAAGTTTTCTCTAGAGCAATAAGACAACAAAAGGAGATCCAGGGGATACAAGTTGGAAAGGAGGAAGTCAAACTTTTGCTATTTACAGATGATTTGATAGATAAATAAGTGACCACAAAAATACCACCAAGGAACCCTACAACTGATAAACACCTTAGGCGATGTGTCTGGATACCAGATTAACTGAAAAAATCAATATTCATTCTATAAACAAACAATCAACAGGGCGAAAAAGAAACCGTGGAAGCACCACTCTCTACCATATCCAGAGATAACATAAAAAATTTTGGGGTAACTCTAACCAAATATTTGAAAAATCTGTTTAATGAGAACTTTATACTTCAATAATTTGTTAGATCCACTATGATCCAGCAATACCACTATTAGGCCAAAGATGTACATTCTTAACCTCAAGGGTATTAATTCAACTACGTTTATAGCACTGTTATTCCTCAAAGACAGATCCTAGAAACAAACTAGGCACTCCTCAGCTGAAGAGTGTATTAACAAACTGTGGTACATCTATGCAATGGAGTACTGCTCAGCAGTTATAAAAATGATATCCTGAAATTTGCAGGAAAATGGATGGATTTTAAGAGTATAATCCTGAGTGAAGTAACAGAGGCCCAGAAAGATAAACATGGTATATACTCACTCATAAGTGCGTTTTAGAAAAAAAAAACAAAGAATATCCAGGCTGCAAAGTACAACCCCTGAACAGCTTGGGAGCAGAGGGAACTTAAGAGAGACATCCAGGGATTCCCACAGGAAGAGAAACTAGAGAAGATCTTCTGAGTATATTTGGATCATAATGGGTAGTAACCAAGGAGAGGTGGGAACAAATCATGAGAGAAGGAGATGGTTGAGTGAGAGGAGCAACAAAGGAGGAAAGAAGAGATGAATATCTTTAAAGAGGGAACCACTGTAGGGTTAGAAAGAAACTGGGTGCTAAGGAACCTCCAAGAATCCACAGGGTGGCCCTTAGCTAGGACTCCAAGCAATAGTAGAGAGGATACCTAAACAGGACTTTCTCTACAATCAAATGAATGAGCACCCTAAGTGTCATTATAGAGCCTTCATCCTACATTATAGAACCTTCACTTTCCAGAGGTGGAAGCAGAGGCCCATAGCTAAGCACAAGGTCAAGTTCCTAGTCCAGCTGAAGGGAGAGAAAGTGGAGAGTGTATATGAGCAAAGGGATTGGGATAATGAGGAGGAGACCCACACACACAGATGACTAGCGCTATTGGAAGTTCACTGAACCAGAAAAAACCCACCGAAGAACCTTCAGGAAAGGAATGGAAGAGGACTGTCAAATGGAGTGGACACTTTGTGGAGCCTCTTGGAGAAGGATCAGATTATGTTCCTGTGCATGAACTGGCATCCTTTAGCCCATTTCCTACAGAGGATCACCTAACATAGTCTTAATATGGGAATGAGGGAATAGAACAAAACTCAAGTGAATATTCCAGACTGAACAGACCCACCTTGGGACTCCTTGGCCTCCTTGGGGAACAGTTGGGGTTATTGGGTGGGGGTGTTGAGGGAGGACTGTGAAGGACTGGGGAAAGGGAAGGGAAAGCCAGCAATGGCATATATGGGAAAATACTTTTAAATAACTAAAAAGTCAACTAAAAAAGAGAAATTGTACCTTTAACTAATCATGAAAATGACCAATTGTGGGCAGACAGTGACATTGGCTAAGAGGTTACAGTAACTTTTGGTAGAAATTAACAACAGATATCCAAAGCAAAATAATTCAATTTGTAAAGAAAACTAACGGGATTCTTCGTCATGTTGTATGGATACACCAATTTCTGGAGCCCTTACATTTTATATTGGTCCAAATAAGTCAGGAAAGGCAGGTTACAAATTAGAAAATGTAAGTAAAGTGGCTTAAAGCCCTTATAAGTCTGTTTAAAAGTCAGAATTATAAGCTATCATGATGATATTAATGGATTTTTACAGAACTTCTTAACCTAGTTGCTGACTCTCAGAATGCAGAAAGAGTTGTTTTACACATTGAAATGCTGACTTTATTCCTGATGAGTCAGAACTAACCTCATTATTTATTGTTATAAGACATAATCAGGAATAAAAAATCATCTCTTTTTAGATAACACAATCTAATCCCATATGAGTCTGCCAGGTCCCGTAGCACAAGGTATTGATGAAATTGCTAATATATTAATAGAAAATGTACTATAGACCTCAGAGTTTCAAAAAAACTTCATGCCAATAGCAAAGTTTTTAAAAAAATTTCTTCATCACTTAGAAACAAACCAAGGAAATTGTAAAAAAGATAATCCACCTGTTTCTTCTATAATCAATCTCTGTAAGGGTAGGAAGTAATATTAAAGATATACATAGAAATGAAATTTTGAAAATGAATGTGTTTCATTTTACAGAATTTGGAAAATAAAAATATATGCATCATACAATAGATAGGTTTTCAGGATTTCAACGGGCAACTGCTTTGAGTTCAGAAAAGGCTGATTCTGTAATCACACATTTGCTTGTAGTTATGGCCATCATGGGAATACCTATAGAAATTAAGACTGACAATGCTCGAACATATGTTTCTAGTAAAATGAAGCATATTTTTGCTTCTTATAATATAAAGCATATTACAGGTATACCGAACAATCCTACAGGTCAAGCAGTCATAGAGAGATCAAATCAAACTGAAGGATATGCTAAATAAACAGAAAGGAATACCAACTCCCAGAAATAGACTACATAATGCTTTATTAATTTTGAATTGTCTCAATCTAATGATAAAGGAACAACAGTTGCTGAAAGGCATTGGACTATAGAAAAAACTGACAAAGGTGAACCAGCCTGTCTACTTCAAAGATATATTGACCTCAGAATGGAAGTCAGGATATGTGCTACATTGGGGAAGAAGTTTTACTTTTGTTTTTGAGGTGAAAAAAAGCTATGGATACCATCAAAATTAATAAAGACTCAATCTGAACTGGAGAAACTTCTTGATAAGGAGAAATGATGTCTCAGTCACCAATTTGACAACTATTTAATTTTTAAGAAAAATTCACCAAACAAGGATTGAGGAAGTATTTAACTTTTGCCTTTACAGAAATCTAGAGATACTCATATTCAAGAAGGCAAAAGACCTTGGACAGCTAGATTTCTAAAACAGAATGGAAAGCTATCTAGAAAGAATTTACAAGCAAAGAGATATCAGGCTAGTTGGTACCAATATAGTCTACAGAGTAAGATCTCACTCCTTAACATCTATATCTCTTTATTTATAAGAGAAGTTGAAGTCCCAGTTCAATTATAAATTAAAGCTGGCTTTGGAGTTGGAGTGTGGCTCTCTCCTTCTCTAAATCCTAGCATGCTTGTTAAAGGAAAATACAATATCTGTGTATTGTTATCAGAGGGAATACCTGATACAGAAGAGAACAACTAGAGTTAAGGGACTATGCTATTGCTACTAATATTATTAGATATGAATTTTATATCAGAATGTGTTAGAATAGTATATACTAGCATTTTATCGTGATGTTAATGATCATATAGAGTAATAATAATAAAAATAAAGGCTTTATCTAGCTTCCTGTACATTGTTATGTGTTTGAGTCTCTCATCAGTTTTCTGTGGTGAAACAGGACACTGCCTAATACTGACCTTGAAGATGAGGCTCCACAACGATGATTTCATATGAACCATGACAATGCCACTAGGCTGGCAAACACCAAGCAAAGATTGGATTTGGACTACACTGCTCAGGACAATTTCAAGGATTTTGACAGCTGGTCTGGAAACAGCAGGGTGCAGAGCTGTACTGGCCTGTAAATATTGCATTGCTGCCCTCAACAGGACACAGTCGGTAACTTCTATTCGTTTGAAGGGAAGGGAAGGGAAGGGAAGGGAAGGGAAGAGATACTTAGGAATCTGAAAAGAAATAGACAAGTTAATGCCAACGGAGGGGAAGAAATGGTTGGAAACATCAGCCTCCCCACTAAAATACCAGAGTGGAGCAGGGGTGACACATACCTTTAATCCCAGCACTCTGCAGGCAGAAGGAAGCGATCAGAAGTCAGCCAGGTCTACACAGAAACTCTCTCAAAACAATAAATGTACCCAAGGTCAGTAAGTCACATGGCTCTTGTGGATAAAGATGCTTGCTGCCGACCCTGAGGACATGTGTTCAATCCCCAGAAGCCACATGGTAGAAGGCAAGCACTGACTTCTGTATATTGTTCTTTGGCCTGGACATAACATGCAGTGATATCCATGTGTTCACACACATACACATACATACAAAAATAAATAAAATTTTAAAAATGTTAAAGTTATACAAGCAGCCAGGGTGTGTTATTGACTTTAATCCAGAACTGGGTGGGGGCAGAGCCAAGGGGATCTCTGTGACATAAGGTCAGCCTGATCTACAGAGCAAGTTCCAGGACAACACAGAGACATCCTGTCTCACAGAAATGGATGTGAATACAATCAACACATAATATGCTGAGCCAGGTATTGGTGGTACATGCCTTTGCCTAGGATTCAAAGGCAGAGGCAAGTGGATCTCTGTGAATGGGAGGTCAGCCTGGTCTACAGAGCAAGTTCTTGAAAGCCAAGGCTACACACATAAATGTTACCCCCCATCTTGAAAAACCCAAAACCCAAACAAATCAAAAACAGTAAGTTAAAAATGTGTCTTAAATATATTATCCTAAGTAGATCAAACTCTGTACTAGCTGTATGTGGAAATGTGTACCTGAAATGCAAGTACAGATAGATGAGTCAGAAGGACTTCAAGTTTTTTTCTTCATTTTGTTATTATTATTATTTTGTTTAAAATGTCTTTTTTATCCATGTTTCCGCTTTCCTGCTCCCAGTCCCTCCAAGTCAGCCTTCAACAGCCTCCTGCCACCCCATCCACCCATGCCCTCCCCCAAAAGGACAAGAAGTCGCAAGGTAGGTCAGCTCAGTGTGGCACATCTACTTCAGGCAAGTCAGATGTGCTCACCCCAAAGTCAAGTCTGGGTTAGGTGTTCCTCTGCAGGGAATGGGTTCCAAGGTACCAATCCAAGCACAGAAACACAGTCTGACCCTATCCCTGGAGACTCCACACACTCTCTCTGCCAACTGACAGTTCCCTACCCTAGGAGGGCCTATCTCCTTTTCATGATGGATTTGCAGTGGCTGTTCATGATTCAGTGAGGTCCCCAGTACTCCATCCAGCCATCTCCGTAGAAATTTTCCTCATAATCCCTATCCTTTTGCTCACACACACTCTCCTCCTCAACTCTTGACTGGACCAGGAGCTCATCCATGGATCTCTGCCTCCACCTCTGTTCTTTGTTGGATGTAGGTTCTCTGATGACTTTTAGGGTGGTTGTTCATTTCATTATAGGAGAAGTTCTGTTTCTGCACCCTCTGCACTAATGGTTGGAGACCTACCCAGGGACCTGTAGTGAGTTCTTGGAGGTTTCCCTAGCACCTGATCTCTTTCCAACCCCCCATAGCTTCCTCTTTTATCCTTAGTGCATAGGAGGGCTATTGAGTTTTTTGAGTTAATCTTGTACCCTGGTACATTGCTGAAGGTGTTTATCAGCTGTAGGAGTTTCCTGATAGAATTTTGGTGGTCACTTATGTATACAATCATATCATAGTTTGACTTTTTCCTTTCCAATTTGTATCCTCTTAATCTCCTTTTGTTCTCTTAGTGCTTTAGAAAAAACTTTGAGAACTATATTGACTAAATAAGAAGAGAGAGGACAGCCTTGTCTTGTTCCTGAATTTAGTGGGATTGCTTTAACTGTTTCTCTATTTAGTTTGATGTTGGCTGTCAGCCTGCTGTATTTTGTCTTTATTATACTTAGGAATTTTCCCTGTATTCCTGATTTCTCCAGGACTTTTATCATGAAGGAATATTCAATTTTGCCAAAGGCTTTTTCTGCATGTGTTTTGTCTTTCAGTTTGTTTATATGATGGATGACATTCATAGTTTTTGTATGTTGAACCATTCCTGCATCTTTGGGATGAAGCCTATTTGCTCATGGTGGATGATTTTTTTTGATACTTTGTGGGATTCAGTTTGCCAGAATTGTATTGAGTATATTTGTGTCAATGTTCATGAGGGAGATTCCTCTGTGATTATTTTTCTTTTCTGCATCTTTGAGTGGCCTGGAATCAGGGTGATTGTGGCCTCATAAGAAGAGTTCAGCAATGTTCCTTCAGTTTCTACTTTTTGAAACATTTTGAGAAATATCGGCATTAATTCTTCTTTGAATGTCTGGTCGAATTCTGCAGTGAATTCTTTTGGTCCTAGGCTTATTTTACCTGGGAGACTTTTAATAACAGCTCCATTTCCTTTGGGGTTATAGGTCTGTTTAAGTATTTAATCTGATCTTCATTTTATTTTGGTAAGTGGTACCTTTCCAGAACACTGTCGATTTCTTTTAGGTTTTCCATTGTTAGTGGAGTGTAGATTTTCAAAGTATGACCTGATAATCCTGTAGATTTTATTGGTATCTGTTGTTTTGTACCCCCCCTTTTTTTATTATGATCCCACTAATTTGGATACTCTCTCTCTCTGCTTCCTGGTTAGTTTGGATAATATTTTATCTATTTTGTTGGATTTCTCAAAAATCCAACACATTGATTCTTTGTATTGATTCTTTGTTTCTACTGTATTGATTTCAGCCCCAGGTTTGATGATTTCCTGCCTTGTACTCCTTCTAGGTGAGTTTGCTTGTGATTGTTCTAAAGCCTTCAGCTGTGCACTTTGGTCTCTTGTGTGAGATTTCTTTAGGTTTTTCCTGTAGGATCTAGTGCTATGAGTTTTCTTCTTAGCACTGCATTCTTTGTGTCCGCTAAGTGTGGGTATGTTGTGGATTCATTTTTATTAAATTCTAGGAATTCATTGATATCTTTCTTAATTTCTTCCTTGACACTGAGGAGGGGTTCAATTGAGAGATGTTTAGTTTCCATGAGTTTGCAGGCTCTCTGTGTTTCTTTATTGCTGTTGAACTCTAGTTTTAGACTATGGTGGTCTGATATGACACAAGGAGTTATTCCCATCTTTTTGGTATCTATTGATATTTGCTTTATGATGACATACATGGTCAATTCTAGAGAAGTTCCATGGGGTGCTGGGAAACATGTATATCCCTTTGTGTTTGGGTGGAAGTTTCTGTATCTATCTGTATATATGATTCATTTGGGTCATAACACCTCTTAGATCCCTTCTTTTTTTGTTGAGTTTCTGTCTGATTGACCTATCCAAGGGTGAAAGTCAGGTACTGAAGTCTCCCCCTATTAGTGTGTGGGATTTGATTTGAGGTGTAAGCTTTATTAATGTTTCTTTTACATATGTAGGCGCTCTTGTGTTGGAGGCATAAGTGTTCAGGATTGAGATTTCATCTTGGTGGATTTTTCCTTAGATGAATAAGTAATGACTATCCTGGTCTCTTTTGATTGTTTTTAGAATGAAGTCTATTTTGTTAGATATTAGAAAGCTTACACCAGCTTGTTTCTTGAGTGTAATTGATTGGAAAGTGTTTTTTCAACTGAACTCTGAGCCTGTGTCTATCTTTGAAGCTGAGATGTGTCTCTTGTATGCAGCAGAAGGATGGCTTCTGCTTTTGTTTCCAATGTGTAGGATGTGACTTTTTATAGGCAAAAAGAAATTCTATGAGCAAAGGGGTCATGATCACGATGTGAAGACCCACAAAGGTGACCAGGAGAGCTATTGGGAGCTCCCTGACTCTGAACTGACTGCTGGGAGACCTCCATGGGACTAAACAAGCTCCTCTGAATGTGCAAAACAGTCAAGTCAAGATGGCTTTTGGCAGCAGGATTAGAATCTCTTCCTAGTGCATGACCGGCCTTCTGAGAGCCCATTTTCTGTAGAGGGAAACCTTGTTCAGCATTGATACTGGGGAGGGGCTCTTGTTCCTACTCAACTGGAGATGCCAGAATGCATTGAATCACCCAGGAATCCTTATCCTCTGAGAGGAATGAATGAAGGGGTAGGGGAAAGCCGGGGGATGACTGAGAGTTGGGGAGGGAAGAGGAATAGTGGTGGGTATGTTAAAAAAGTTTTAAACAAATGAGTTAATTAACAAGCATATTTAATCCAAAAACTTAAAAGCTACAAATATCAACTACCACTTAGTAAATTATATGATTTAAGATAATTCTACTCCTTCCACCTCCCAAGTGCTGGAATACAGGTGAGCACCACCACACTCAGTTCTGGAGGTGGAACCCAGGGCTCTGTGCATGCTAGGCAAGCACTATCAACTGAGCTCTATTCCCCGCTCTTCGATCCCCACCTGTGTATGGAAACGACAAGTCTCACCCCACATAGGTGTTTAGTCCAGTATCTGGCTCATAGCCAATGTACAGCTGTCAGTTGTTCAGTCACTGTGGGATTAGTCTACCATAGCAGCCAATAGGAAGGCTCTGGGCAGGCAAGAGGGCTCAGAAACTAAAGGGAGTTGCTGCCAAGTGTGAACCTGACTCCAGTCCCAATTTATAGTATTTGAGGAGAGAACAAGGCTCCTTCTGGTTGTTCTCAGACATAGATCCACACCAGTGTTGTTGAACAGGCTTGCCTCCCATGCAAACATGAAACCTTTAAATGTGTTTAAAGTGATGTAGATCTGTGTTCCAGGACCAAATGCCACCACTTCTAAGCTGGGTGACCTTGGGCATTGGCTCAACCTTCCTCATCTTCCTTCCTCATGAGTGACCTCATCTATATTTTGGTATCTACCTGATAAGGTTGTCATTATGTCAAACAAGACCAAGGGAATGATCTCTAAATGGTGACTGTTCTAGTGTGTGTGTCTTTCACACCTGACCATGGAATAACAGAACCCAGAGCCCTGGAGGGCAAACCTGCCACTGCAAGTGACCTTATTCCCAGAGCAGGAGTATGAGTAGGAGGTGTTTTAGGGGTTTTTTGAGGGTACAGGACATTTTCATAGTAAAAAGGCCCAAATGTAGCAGTTCTTTTGAGTCAAACACCACCTGGAGAGAAGAAGGAACAGCTGAAGAGGATTATGTACCTATCGGAGGTCACTTCTAACCTGCAGTCTCTCTCAAGCATGTCAGGTTGACTTAATCATGATGTTCCAGAAGAAAGTTCCTCATGCTTGAGCATATCTGCTTTCTATTAGCACATGTTATTGAAAGCAGCTATTGTGTGGCTGTTCCTGTCTTTAATTCCAGGACTTTTGAGACAGTGGCAGTTGGATATCTGAGGTCAAGATAAGCTACAATAAATAGCGAGACTCTGTCTGAAATAAGTGAATTTTAAAAACAAAGCTTCAAAAATATGGAAATTGTATATTCTGAAATTTCAATGATGTTTTAAAGCCGAGGCTGACATTGATTGTGGCAGTGATGGTTGGCTGTGCTCTAGTCTGGAGCTGGACTTCAGCATTGCTCAGTATTTACAAGTCACACATTCTGCTTTCAGGGACCCTTAGGTAGAGTGCCCTCATGAAGACATTTCCTTATATAATAAGAGATAAAATGTATGCTGGAGTGGTGATGCAGGCCTCTCATCTCAGCAGGGTTAAGGCAGAGGCTAGAAGGTCTATGATTTCAAGATTAGCATGATTTCCAGAGAGAGTTTCAGGACAACTAGGGCTACACAGAGAACCCCTGTCTGTATTTAAACAATAAAGGAACAAAAAGTGAAAAAAATAAACAAAACAAAATGTATGATGCTTGGTGAATATCCATGTCTCCTATTCATGCCTGGTGAATGAATGATTTTGCCCTGTCCCCATGTAATCCAGACAGACTCTCCAGCCTCCCCTGAGATGGATCACTCACCTCCCAAAATAGTAATCATCTGAGTATATGCCGATTTTATCACAAAAGAGGTAACTGTCGGTATACTTCAAAGGGTCCTTCCCAGGGTTGGTGCACTGGACCATATTATGGAAGTGCTTATGCTTAGGGCTGTTGTTGTTTTGAGTGTCACCTGCTTAAGATCACACTCTGTCAGTCTCACTTGGCTTTCCCAAGACTCTGTTGCCTGCCTGCTAGCTTCCTCCATGACTCCTACCTGCTGCTAGATTGAGACAGCAGTGAATAGGGTGTGTGTGTGTGTGTATGTATGTGTGTGTGTGTGTGTGTGTGTGTGTGTGTGTGTGTGAGTGTCTTTGCTTCCTCACACACAGGTTCTAGAGCACACACTTGGGAGGACTCATAAAATTTGTGCTACATATGAGGAGGTCAGAAGACAGCTTGGGGATTTGGTTTTCTCCCTATGCTATGTAGGTTTTGGAGACCAAAGTCAAGCCTCCAGACTAAGCAGGAAGGTGTCTAGCCTCATCCTCCTGTGTTAGGATTATAAATGAACACCACTGTACTGTGATGGGCTGACTCCCAGGATTAAGTTCTACAGAGATTGCCTTTTGCCTTGCTTGCCTTCTCATTTCTCACTGTCAGGACAGACAGCTGCTACACTGTGAGCTGTCTGTGTTGTGTTCCCCTGTTGATGATCTGAGAACACTCTCCAGTCAGTATCCAGAGACAAACTGACCTCTTAGCTCAACAATCCAACAACCCAACCATCTCTTGAACACTAAAGCTGCTCAACCCCTTCTCAAGCCTAGGTAAAACTCTATCCTTGTCCAGCAGTGGATTCATCACTTTCTAGCTGAGACCTTGAGCTAGAGAAGCATCCACAGATGCTTATTGATTTACACTGTGGAATTAGAAGGAATCTGTTGTATGTCTATGAAGAGCTCACATACAAGTCTAATGTCAGATCATCACCATGTGACCTAAGCATTTGAAAAAACAAACTTTGTCAGCTGAGTAGGTTAAAAAAACTTTGCTTGATTCAATCTGCAGTGGGATACTTGGTAGCCATTAAAATGCAGGAGAAGCCAGGTGCATTGGAACATGCACTGTATAATCCCAGCACTCTGTAGCAGAGCCTGAGGGCTATGTCAGTTTAAAATAATCTTGGTTTATAGACTGCATTCGGGAACAGCCATGGGTACAACAAGAAACTTTGAAATCCAAAGTAAAAATAAAGTAAATGCAGACACAAGCCTTGCATGTATGTGATCTTAACATTGGGCTGTTGAGCTAAGTCTAGGCTGTAATGTTGATTTGGAGAACATCCTCAGCTGTATTATATGATCATATCAACTATAATAACTGTGATAAAAATGGAGATATGGATTTGCAGTCAAGAACACTAGCTGAGCTTGGTTGGAACCCAGGATCAGTTCTAGCACCTACATGGCAGCTCCCAACTGTCTAGGATACCAGTACTGTGGGTTAGGCCCCTCTTCTTGCCTCAGAAGGCACTGTTCACACACAGTTTACATACACACATGCAGGCAAAAGGATTATGCCTATGAAACAAAAGACTATTTTACAAAAAGATTAAAAATAAAATTGCTAGCATAGCTTAGAGCCAGGTAAGTTGGTGCCATGGCAATATAGCAAAGTCAGAAGGCGCTTTCTTTCTTTGGCTGGTGAATGTATTGTACTTTTATAAGAATTCATCTGAGTTCAGACCTAAAGCTAATGGTTCCAGCTGTTGTGAACCGGGGGTGATTCTGGAACCCTAACCCAGAGTCTATTTGACTTCAATAGGAACCCTGAACCCAAACTTCAAGTGTGACTGTCACTGAAGACAAGAGAGATGGGGAGGCTTTCAGAGGGGACAAGGGTCTTACCTGTGAGCAGAGTGAGCAGCAGAAGGAGTCTCATCTTGAGTGAGGAAGGACTCAGGTGACTCCTCTCTTTATAGTCCTCTGCTCTCACAGTGTCCAGTCAGCACACAGGACCTGTGACTGCTGTGGGTGTAACACAGATATAGCATATGTCCATCCTCACAACAGTTTAGACCTACAGAGCTACTGTGAATGGTGGCAGGGCCTGAACCAGTGTTGTAGAAGAAAGAAAAGAGAAAGGGATATCTCAGCACCCTATTACCTCTGGTTTAGTGACCTACAAAGTGATTGGTTCTCACCCATGGATGCTTTGAAGTCATAAAGAGGTATAGAACTGGTCCTGGGGTTGGTCTGAAGGATGCTGATAGTGACATGTGGTCCAAGGAGTAGCTGGCTCCACAATTTTCCACATTACCTGTATGAACTAAGTGCTAAATCTGTCCTGAGATCCTGACAAGGGTTTTGGAGTAGATATAGTTACAAATTCAATATTCAATAAACTAACTATGAATTAATGAATGTGTGCAATGAGACAGACAGACAGACAGACAGACAGACACACACACACACACACACACAGAGAGAGAGAGAGAGAGAGAGAGAGAGAGAGAGAGAGAGAGAGAGAGAGAGAGAGAGAGAGAGAGAGAGAGAGAACACTCATGTACACATGTAGAGGTCAGATTACAACTCTGTGGAATCAATTCTCTCCTTCTATGTTTAAAAGGGTCCCAGGAATGTAACTCAGGTCAAGAGGCTTGCACCCTAGGCTCTTCTTACTGCCCTACAGTATAAAGGAAAACTGGGAAGGTAGGCAGATCCTGGTGGTGGTGGTATGTCCCGCGCCCACTTCTCGCCCGCAAGAAAAGGCACGACACACGTAGGATCCTTCTGCAGCAATGCTTTAATGCTCCATGAGGGAGAGCATTTAGCTTATGGAAAATGGAGAGAGAGAGCACGAGGTAGGAAGCCCAACCTTTATACAGACCAAAGGCCTCTGCCTTGGATGTGTCACCTTTCTATAGGCTGCAGCTCATTATCTCACATGACGCCACGGGAGAGGCGGAGAGACCAATCTCGCGAGAGTACCAAATGCATGCGCTCTTTACTGACTCAGGCGGGTTGGCCAGCACCGGATATTGGCGCCACCTTGAGGAGCTGGGGCCAGCGGCTCCCAACACCCCACCCTTTTTTATTTTCTAAGCAATGAGAGAATCCTGTAAGAGGGTGGAGGCAGTGGTTATCCCCCAGAAAACATTGTGGACTTGCGTGGGCGTCATCTCTAATCTCTCGACAGATCGAGATGCCCCCAGCCTGTCCTCTGCCTTTTGTTGGAAGGGAATTGAGGCAGGCACCCTTATGCAGAACAACATACCTCCCAGGACATAGCTATGTCCTGTGCGATGCCCTTGGCTCAACATTCCTCTCAGGAAAGGGGCCGAACACTCCATCCAGTGCAATAGACAGGACTGTCTTAGGTGTGCAGGAGTTGTTCGAGCCAAAACATCTCTATTGCTTTAGTATAGGTAGCCATACATCTACCGAGGCTCCTGAGTCTAGAGCCATTAAGGCTTGAGCCAAAATTGTTTTGTCTCTCGGACTTTGGATTCTGAGCCTGCAAACCATCTAGAGAAGAATGACCAGTCCTCCGCAAAAGGCTAGGCCAAACATACCCACCCCCACCCATTCTTTGGAGTAGGGGAAGGCTGAGGAAATCTACGGAGAAAACTCTCTGGTCAGCGACAGGTCTAGCCGAGTGGAATTGACCTGGACGATCGCCACCTGCAGGTCACGAAGGGTCTGCTCAAATTCAGACGACCAATTCTGTAATAAAAATTGAGAAAGGCTTCTCGAAAGATTAGCTGTCTTTGTAAAATTTTTATATTGAATAGAGGTTATGTATAAGTCAGCAAGTTTTTGCTCACATTCTAACTGTGCCATTTATTGAGGCGGACAAATCATTAACCGCCTGGGCAGTCTGCACTGTTTCTGAAAGTGCAAGTGCTGAGGCAGTTACCGAGGCCTTTATGGCAGCTGTGGCAACAATCCCTACAATAACAGCAGAGATTCCAAAATCTCTTTTTTGTCTAAATAGCTGTAAGCTATTGGGGGTCTTTACTGATATGGGCACAAATCGTGGCATGTGGGCCACTACTGTAAAGAAATAAAGCTGAGCATCTCAGCATAAGGCATAAAAGCAATTATTAAATTTGCATCTCAATTTATTTATAATTTCTGAAGCATTGCTAACAATCTAAATAAATGGTGGCCAAATTGGGAGGAAATGAAAATATTTTAGGCGTGGCCCAACCTATATTCCTGAATTGGCAACTGGTCCATGGTAAAATTGAATCTTTATCTGGCCTGCCTGAGTAAAAGGGAGCCAATTTTGGTTTTATCAAACTCTGTTTCTTTTTGCCAGGCTGCCGAGAAATTTTTTAGTAATATAACTTCCCTTTAACCCCAAACTTCTATTTTCTTTAAAGCTAGGCCTAAATCTTTATCAGTGGTATTATACATCACCGGCATTGGCAGAGGGAAGGTGGACATTATCCCCCACCGCTGTTCTCTCCGGGTGTGATATGTTAGTAACATCCAACGCGTCAACTGGAGAAGGCGAGGGCTCTTCTTCTTGTAATATCTTTCTGGTGAGGCGCTCTGGGACCCAAACCGGATTTTTTTCATCCTGTGGAAAAACACAGACAGCTCCCCGGGATCTTATTAAAATAGGATCCGGGCCTTTCCATTTATTCTCTAAAATATCTTTCCATTTTACTAGCTCTTTTGGCCGTTGTGGTTCTGAGCAATGTCGCTCAGCAGCATTTTGATGTTTATCATCAATATTTAAAAAATTTATGGTAAGCAATGCCAGGGCAATTGACACTCTTGGTGTTGGGGGCAGCCCTATTCCCCCTTTTTGTTTTAACAAATAGGATTTTAAGGTTCGATGTGCACGTTCAATAATGCCTTGTCCTTGAGGGTTGTATGGCAACCCGGTAAGGTGTGTCACTTGCATTTGTGCACAAAATTGGGCGAATTTTTGGGAGCTGTAAGCTGGCCCATTATCAGTCTTGAGGTAAGCTGGTTTGCCCCAGGCGCTCCGTGCCTCTAAGCAATGTTGAATAACATGTATGGTCTTTTCTCCTGTAAGTGGTGTGGCATGAATAATACCTGAACATGTATCAATAGAAACATGTACAAATTGAAGCTTTCCAAAGGATGGAACATGTGTCACATCCATCTGCCATATTTGTAATGGTGAGATGCCTCTTGGGTTAACCCCAACAGTTTTAGCAGGGAGGAATTGACAGCAATTTTGACATTGTGTCACAATTTCGCGAGCTTGTTGTCTAGTAAGTGAAAAACGCTTGCGTAAAGTCTCTGCTGTAACATGAAATTTTGTATGAAAATCTTTTGCAGCTTGCAATGGGTCAGCAAGGGCAGCCGCGACCAGGCGTGTGGTTTGGTCAGCTAAATCATTTCCCCTGCTCATAGGGCCCGGGAGTCCCGAATGTGCCCGTATATGGGTAATATAAAAAGGCTCACGGCGTTGCAGTAAACAGTCTTGTATGGTACAAAACAGGGCAGACACTGTACTAGAAGGATTAATAACACCGGCCGTTTCAAGTAATTGAAGAGCATTTACCACATAATGGGAATCAGACACAATATTAAGCAGACAATCAAATTTTTGTAAAACTTCTAACACAATTAGACATTCAACAATCTGGGGTGATCTTTGACCAAAGTCTTTAAAAAATGTCTGTGAATTTATAACATAAGCACCCCTTCCATTACTTGAGCCATCAGTATATACAATTAAGCCATCTTTTAAAGGTACCGAGGAAGTAACACGTGGATATATCACCGGGTGATAGGCCACAAACTGTAACAAAGGATGTTTAGGATAATGATTATCAATTTTTCCAGGAAACATAGTAGTTAATATGGCCCAATCATCATTGGTAGCAGCTAGGACCTGAACCTGATGGGTGGTATAGGGTAAGATCATCAAAGTGGGATAAGTACCAAAATACTCAGCCGAGGCCCTCAAGCCCCTTTGAGCTAACTGGGCAATGGCGGCTGGATACCAGGCAATAACCTTCTGGGGTGAGGCCGGTGGATGAATCCACAATAAGGGGCCTGCCTGCCATAATACAGCAGTAGGCAATATTCTTGTTTTAAAAACACATAGGGAAAATGGCTTATCATAATCAATCCGAGCTAATTGGGCCTTCATTATCGCATTTTCTACTATCTTAAGCACTTCTTTAGCTTGTGGTGTTAAACTGCGGGGAGAGGTGAGATTAGAGTCACCTTCCAAGATAGCAAACAAAGGTTTTAAATCTGCAGTGGGAATTTTCAAAAAAGGTCTAAGCCAATTAATATCTCCTAGTAATTTTTGAAAATCATTTAATGTCCTTAAATCTCTTCTGAAAATTTCAATCCTCTGGGGAACAATTCTATCAGGAAATATATTAGACCCTAGAAACTGTCCAACTTCTGAAGTCTGAATTTTATCTATTGCAATCTGAAGTCCCCATAATTTTAATTGCTCTTGTAATAAAACATAAGCCTCTCTTAAAATCATCAAATCACAATAGCAAAGGAGTATGTCGTCCATGTAATGGGCTATAACTACCTTAGAATATTTTTGCCACACTGGCGCAAGGGCTTCTTGAACATATAATTGACATATGGTAGGACTATTAGCCATACCCTGAGGCAATACCCTCCATTGATATCTCTTATCCGGTTCCAGATGATTAATAGAGGGAACCGTAAAGGCAAACCTAGGCCTATCTCTCTTATTTAAGGGAATGGAGAAAAAACAGTCCTTAATATCTATAATAATCATGTGCCAATCTTTTGGCAAGGCAGAGAGCATGGGGAGTCCCCGCTGAACCGGCCCAAAAAGATGCATCTGCGCATTAATAGCTCTTAAGTCGTGTAACAGACGCCATCTTCCGGATTTCTTTTTAATCACAAAAATGGGTGTATTCCATGGAGAAGTGGAGGGCTCAATATGTCCTCCAGCAAGCTGCTCTGCAACAAGCTCGATCACTGCCTTAAGCTTGTCAGAGGTCAATGGCCACTGAGGAACCCATACCGGCACCTCTGTTTTCCAAGGTATGGGTCGTGCTGCCTCAGTGGCACCTAAGGAAAACCCAGGCCCTGTCTTTCCTCATACCCCATCTTTTTTAAAATCTCTTGTGCTTGAACCGAATATTCATTGGACAATACCAGCCCTAGCTCTTGCATAATATCCCGTCCCCATAGATTTACTGGTAGTGGGAGGACGTAGGGCGTGAACCAGCCTTTCTGACCCTCTTCTGTTCTCCATGCTAGAGCAGATGAACTAACTATGGGATGAGAAGCATATCCAAGGCCTTGTAAGGAATGAGAAGACTCAGTAGTGGGCCATGATTTTGGCCACCAATGGGAGGAAATAATGCTATTGTCTGCGCCTGTGTCTAAAATCCCCTCAAATTTTTTGTCTTTAACCCAAAGAGTTAGGCTTGGTCGCTGTCTCAAGTCAACTAATAAATAGACTGAGTCCTGTTCTGAAGAGCCCATTGTGAGGCCTGTTGCGGTGTCTGATCTATAGGCGGGGAGCAGAACTAGCTGCGCTATTTTATCTCCAGGATTAATGGTGAACACCCCAGTAGGACAGGAGCATAAGGCTTGAATTTCATCAGTATGCTGATGATCTATTAAACCGGGGTGAACTACAAGTCCCTGCTTAGTGAGGGAGCCTTGCCCCAACAGCAACCCGATACATGCTTTGGAGATCGCCTCAGGCAGGCAGACGGGTATAGGCTGCACTCCCATTTGTGGTGTCAATAAGAAGTGGGAGGAGGCACACAGGTCCAGTCGGGCTCCCCTGGAGGGCTTACATTCTTGCTTTCCCTGACAAACTTTGTCCCATACTTTTGCGGGCCCTGGGACATGGGGCCCATCATCCTGTTTTTTGGCTCTGTAGTCTCTAATGGTGGTAGAATTCTCCCCTTAATATCTCGGACCGAGCGGCATTGATCTGTTCTATGGTATCCTTTACTACATCGAGAACATAAAGAGGGGGTAGGCCCCTCAGGGGCACAGCATTCTCTTTTTAAATGGCCGGGCTTGCCACACTTAAAGCAAACTTTCTTGGCGGGGCCCGCTAGAGGGCGCCTCTGGGACTGCAAAATGGCTGCAGCCAGACCGGCGTTTGTCAGGGGACCGCCAAGCTCCTGGCATACCCTTAACCAGTCTTGTAGACCTTTATTTTTTCTGGGAGCTATGGCCATATGGCATTCTTTGGTAGCTTGTTCAAATACCAGCTGCTCTATCAGAGGGGCAGCCGCCTCTGGGTCACCAAAGATTCGACCTGCTGCCTCTGTCATGCGAGCCACAAAATCAGAAAAGGGCTCCTGCGCACCTTGAACAATTTTAGTCAATTGACTGCTCCCTTCTCCTTTTCTGGATAAAGCCTTCCATGCCCTAATGGCTGTATTAGCAATCTGCTGATAAGCTCCCCAGGGGTAATTAGTCTGATCAGCCGCGTGTGGTCCTTGCCCTGTCAGCATCTCAAATGTCCAGAGCTGTTGTTCGGGGGTAAGTGCAGTAGCATTGGCCCTAGCCTGTTCTTGAGAAGCCTCGTGCCATAAGGCTTTCCACTCTAGATATTGACCCATACTAACCAGGGAGGCCTTAGCAACTGTCTGCCAATCAGCAGGCGTCATAGCTGACAATGCTAACCTGTCTAGCTGAGCAACCGTAAAGTTGGCAGTTACACCATACTTTCGGACCGACTCGGCTAGTTCTTTAATCTGAGCGTATTCTACAGGAGCATGTATCCGTCCTCCTTCTGCTGCTTCAAACACTGGATAGGCCAAGCGGAGCTTTCTCTTAACCTTCTCAGACAAAAAGGACAGGATCCCGACTCGTCCCTCATAAGGAGGGGGAGCGGTAGATACTGGCCATGTAGGTTCGACGGCCAGTTGTCGTTTTCTAACTCTTATATTTTGATTCTCGGGGGGAAATTCATCAGGATAATATATCCCTGCCTCATATTTAGCCGCCTCTTCCTCTAGGTCACTTTCCTCATCAGGGCTCAATTCATCATCTCCTGAGTGCCCCGATGTATCAGAGCCACTTGAGGAGCCACACTTTAAATTTAAATTTTCAAGCTCCCGTACAGGGCACAAGGTGGGGGGGACCAGGCTTTAGTTTCTGGTTCCCCAGCTCCCCCATATTTTTTCTCGTACCAGGGGGTCCTTTTTCCTTGTCGAGTATTGTTACTTTATGGCATGCGCCTAACCTCACATGGCCCTCGGTTTCTGACATGCTGTCCAGAACTTTTCCCATCACGCCTCGCCCTTTAGCTATCAGATCTTTACAGGCCTTATCTTCTACAAAGTTCTTTAGGGTACGCTGTGCCATCTTAATATCACGCTGCTTAAGCAAGGAGTCTAGTGCTGTTACGATAGACTGGGAGGATCTCACAGACCGGTAGAAGCAAAAGGCAACCACGAACAATAACACTACTAAGACAAGCACCAAGGCCTCAAAAAATCCTTTCCAGGATGGCAAAAGTCCCAAACTAAAGTCCAGTTCAGACATATCTCTCCGAGCAACCTACCTGCAGTTCTGAATCCACCTCGTCTCCGAGGGCTCTCCAACGGTGCAAATGGTGTTCAGTTCCCGGGTTTCGGCACCAGTTGTCCCGCGCCCACTTCTCGCCCGCAAGAAAAGGCACGACACACGTAGGATCCTTCTGCAGCAATGCTTTAATGCTCCATGAGGGAGAGCATTTAGCTTACGGAAAATGGAGAGAGAGAGCACGAGGTAGGAAGCCCAACCTTTATACAGACCAAAGGCCTCTGCCTTGGACGTGTCACCTTTCTATAGGCTGCAGCTCATTATCTCACATGACGCCATGGGAGAGGCGGAGAGACCAATCTCGCAAGAGTACCAAACGCATGCGCTCTTTACTGACTCAGGCGGGTTGGCCAGCACCGGATATTGGCGCCACCTTGAGGAGCTGGGGCCAGCGGCTCCCCACAGTGGTACATATTTTTAATGCCTTTAATGGAAGCATCAAAAGGCAGAAGCAGGCAAATATCTGAGTTTGAGGCCAGCTTGACCTACAAGAATGACACATGATAGCTAAAGATAGACAAAGAAACCCTGTCTAAAAAAAATAAAAAAGAATGAAGGAAAAATATTGGGACAAATGCTCAGCAGATGTTCCTGGAGGTACATATAATGTAGGCAATGATTCAGCTGAGGCTCTCCCTACCCAGTGTGAGAAGCTGAGAACCAACCATTACAGGGACTAGAGAGATGACTCAGCACTTAGGGTCTTATCTGCTCTTGCTGAGGACTGAAGTTCAAATCAAAACCCCCACATGGTGGCAGGCTGACAATGTCTGCTGGCCCAATGCCCTCTCACCTCTGGGTTTGGTCATCTCTCATGTACTCTATGACTTAGCAGCATAGTCTCTCCTTTACCAACTTCTCACCTCTTCCCTGTTGTTCACCAGACCTGACCTGTGAGGAGTGAGGCTTGGACATTTAGTGGAATGTGTGTGGGTATGGGAGTCATGTGGGAAAGGCAGAGGATGGGACAGCTGTTCACTGAAGCAAGAAGAGTCCAAGAACCACATAGCCGTACATGAACCAATAAGATATCTTATTCCTAAATGTGGTTCATAAGGAAACCAGGGATTAACCAGGCTTTACCTGTGGGGTCAGGAGATATAAAAAGTCAGAGAAGACAACATGTTCTCTCTTTTTGTTGCGAAAAGTTAGGGTGTTGTGTACTTTCTACGGACAGTTACCCTGTCTTGTGTGTTTAGTTAGGGTCTGTGAAGACTCAAAGGTCACAACGATGTAATCCTTCATTCAGGGCATTTATTGTGAGTATGTAATCTTAACCCTTGGGATGGTGAGGCAAATGTGGGATATTTTGTTGAGTTTCAGAACATCTTCCATCTCATAATAATGTCATCTACAAAAAATAAAGGCTAGAGAGATGGTTCTTCAGTCAGGAGCAGTTGCTGAGTGTGTAGGACACAGGCTCTGTTTTAGCACTCACATGGCTACTCACAACCTTAGTTCTGGAGACTTAGACTGCTCTTCTGGCCTGTTTTTATGCAGTTCACAGACACAATGCAGTCAAAACACTCATATGCATAAATAAAAATAAATATTTTCTAAAGGTCAAGAAAAATCAAATATTCAGGGAAGCTTTGGGTAAGACAAATCAGTGCCTGGACAATGTATCAGAGACAGAAGGAGCTTTCTTTTTGGGTATTCGAGAATGTAGTACACTTTTCTAAGGAGTTTTTTGAGTTCAGTCCTAGAACCTCAATGTGCCAGCTCTTGTGGACATGGGGTGGTGGAGAGCCCAAACCAGAGGCTGCTAGACCCTAAAGAGAACTCCTCCATATAACTGCAAGTGTGACCTGCCGGGGCTGTGCAGTGATAAGAAATCAAATTCTGGGAGGGCACAGGGGACAAGAGCTCTACCTGGGAGCAGAGTAACCAGAAGGTTCATCCTGAATGAGGTGAGGACTCAGGTGACTTCTCTTTATATTCCTGTAGCTGTGCTCTGACAATGTCCAGACCTGTGACTAGTGTATGTGTAGCTCAGAAGTTGAATCTGTGTGGACTCACAGACAGTTCTGACTGGCAGAGCGACTGTAGATGGTGGCAGAGGCTGAATCAGTGCTGCTGCTCAGGCGAAGAGACAGGGCTAGCTCAGTATCCCACAACAGCTAAAGTGCAGCGGCTGGAAAAGATTTCACTTTCCCGTGAATGCTTTGAAGTCATAAGAAAACAGAAACCCCTGATGTTGTGTCTGAGGGATGCTGACAGTGAAGAGTGGTCTTAGGGATGAGTAGCTGGACCCTATGGTCCTCCTGTTAACCGTATAAGCCAAGTTTCAAGTCTACACCAGAACCTGACACAGACTATGAGCTACAGCCAGTTATAAATTTGATCTTCTAACTTTAATGGATTCTGGGAATTGAACTCAGGTCAGAGGCTTGTATCCTAGGCTTCATCTCCCTAGCCCACAAACTCCATTTAAATGAGCATGTAACCCGAGAGGTGGTTGTGATTCATGACTTTAATGTCAGCACTCGAGAGGCAGAGGCAGGTGAGTATCTGGCGTTGAGTTTAGCCTTATTTATAGAGTGAGTCCTAGAGCAGCCTGCAAAACAAAAACAATCCTGTTTGAAAAATAAAACTAAAAATGAAAGAAGAAAAAACCAAAGGCTAACAACTGTGCCCACAGAATATACCATGCAAGAATCCTTAGGCTGAAGCTTTCTACCCATTGTTTGAAGCTAGAGTCAACCGTTCAGAGGCTGGAGTGATGGTCAGCATTTAAGAGCATTTTATGTTCTTACTGAAGACTGGAGTCCAATTATCAACAACCATATGGTGGTTTACAAACCACATCTACTTTCTCTATATCCTGAAGCCTTTGGGTTTGGCCATTTCTAACATATTCTCTAACTCAGCATCCCAGGACCTCCCTTTCCTCACTTTGCTGACCTTCCCTGGATAAAAAACCATGTAGGTAGTATGTTCAGTGGAATGTCTAAATGCTCAGGATGCCCCTAACATTACAGCAGTACTATGAAATAAGATGTGTTCCTTGTTTTCAAAAAGTTAGGCTGCTATGTACTTTAGTGGAACAATTATCCTGTGTCCTGTGTTTATGTGCAATGGAATTATTCCTAGGCCAAGAGGATATAATCCTGCCTTCAGGTCTATTACAGACAGTCCAGTTTGGTTTCCCACTTTCTAGATTTGGACCCAGCAGAATCGTTCTGAGTTCAGTGTTTTTAGTGTCCATGTGACATTGCACCCTTCTCTCTTCTCTCCCCTCCTACCTCTCTGTCTTCTCTTTCCTTCCCTCCCCACCCATTTTTATCCTGCTTTCCATGACTAATTCTGTCTTCTCTCCTTACCATTTCTGTCTCACCATGCTCCTAGGCCTCTTACAATGGCTACTTTTACTTTCTTTTTTCCTCCTGTGTTTTCCAGACAGAGTTTCTTTGTGTAATCATCCTGGCTGTCCATGAGCTTGCTTTCTAGACCATGTTGTCTTGAACTCAAGTGATCTTCTTGCCTCTGCCATTTGCTCTGCATCCCTGAACACTGTGTGAAAGGCATGGCCAGGTTCCTCTCCCACTCTTCAAGGGGCTCCTCTGATGACAATGTCTTTCTCATTAACCTTCAGTTTCCAGGGCGAGATGGAATGATGTTCTCTGAGGATCCAGTTGTGTTTGGTAGACAGAGAGTACAATCACCAAAGTTGAGATCTTTCTATAGGTGCTTTATCTGAGGACACAGTATGTAGGGAACATAACCAGGCAGCCATGTTGTCTCAGTAGCTGAGGTGACAAGTCTAAGAGACTTTCTTAGGGTTAAGGCCTTTGTACTGCATGTTCTAGGGAGCTTTGGAGAAGCAGATGCCTGCCTCAAAGTCACAGTTGCCAATGTGGTTTTCACAGGGGTTGTTTTGGTCTGAAGAGGAACAAGAAAGGAAGTTGAGTGGAGCCCATAATCCTGTTCCCTATGATTTGTAGCCAAACAAACTGGTGGACATTCCATAGGTGCAGATTCAGGATAGAGAGTTGAATCATACAGCAGTCTATTGGGGATGATCAAATTACTTGAACATACTTATAATACAAACATTTGTTGAGCTGGAGAGATGGCACAGTTTGCAAAGCCATTGCCATGGAAACACAAGGACCTGGCCTAGGATAACTGGGACCCAAGTAAAAGCAAAGTATGATTGGAGCATCTGTAACTCCACTGAGACATGGAAGATGTAAATCCCCTTAACTTGTTGGACCTAGAACATGTAGGTCAGTCAAGCTGTATACAGGAGAGTCTCCTGTGATGTGGGAATGTCTTTCTGTATGCTGTGTATATCAATCTTTAAATGAAGGAGCTGTTTTAGGCTATGGCAGGCACCAAAGAAGAAGTAGGAGGAGAAATAAGAGCATAGGTAGGAGAATCAGGGCAGAGTCAGGCAGATGAAGCAAGCCGCCCAAGGAGCAACATGTAAGGAACACAGGTGAGCCACGGGCCAAGTGGCAGACAGATTAATAGAAATGGGTTGATTTAAGGTGTAAGAGCTAGCTACCAATGTGCCTGAGCCATAGGCCAAACAGTATGAAGTTAATATAAGCGTCTGAGTCATGGGGGCCCGAACAGCAGAGACAGGTGGCTATAGGTCTGGCGAGGTAGGTCTGTGGGTGTGGGCCTCTGGCCACCCGGGACCAAGAAACCACCACTACTACAGATGGCACCAAACGTGGGGCGAATATCCACTTAATGCCTCAGAAAGTTTAAAAAGGGTTTTAACAGAAACTGAGCAAAGGCAGCTTCCAAATTTTGTATATAAAGCAGGTCATTGTACAAAGAAAGCATGGCCTGCGGGTCACATTTAAAACTGGCGGCAGGCAGTGTAAGCTGAGATCTCACAAAAGACTCAGCAGCATGTGATTGATTTTAGATTTCTGTTTATTTTGAAGAAAAAGGAAACAAAGACGGTTTCTTAGTAGCAGAATTTTCTTGGGTGTGCTCTGTTTGCTGCCCACGAACAGAGATGCGGTCCCTTTAAGAAAACTTACTGATTCAGCCTTATCTGCAAAAACTATGCAGCTCTTTAAGAGAGTGTATTTCAAAAGCTCTTCTGGTTGAAAGATGATTAAGGATTCACAGTAAAACAGATTCAGATGGAAAAAATCTGTAAATGGGTTACAATGTGTGTAAAAGGTATATAGTCTTCAGAGAGAAAAGAGAGAAGGTAGAGAAAGTCTTTAAAAAGAGAAATAGAGTAATAAAAATATAATAAGCCACGTAAAGATGGAAAATAGACACAAAATCTAGATTTTGGTTGTTATTGTGTTTTCTTTTATTTTTTTAAAACTGTTAGTGAGCTCACTGCAGAAAGATAATGGATTACAAATACAAAGGCTACTAAGTTAAACAAGAATATATATTTTAAAGGTATTTTGATTTTTAAATTTGTGTCTAAGGATTTATTGCTTTAGAAGAGTTCTGCTTTTGTTTCCACAAAAGATGAGAACCTGTGGATTGCTTCCAGGCAAATATGGTTTCATCAACCAAGACCCCCTGAAAAAAACTCTAATGGAAAGAGATGGCCATATCAGCTTCAGGGCTGCAGACTATGATCCAGTCTTAAGAACCTATGAGATTTTCAACACTCCCTAATCAGCAGGAAGTAGTAATGGATAACTATACCCAAATTCCCCAAATATTGTTTCTAAATGTTTGTTTTCATTATAAATGGTTAATGGTCATAGTTAATCTCTTTCTAAGAAGAAAAAGGGGTTATGGTATATGAATGATTTTTTTAAGAATTAGATTATTGAATTTACTTAGATCAGGAAATTAGCTGTTAATCTCAAAATGATTTACATGAATAGATTTTGGTTTATTGATACAAATTTAAGTTCAATTCTCTTATGCTGTATGTATTTTTCTACTCTTTTTTAAGATATGATGTTTATGTAACTGATTTAAAATTGTAATGTATAATTAAAAAATGCTTGTTAGCTATAATATTAGGTATACAAAGATATAATTCAATTAGATAGGTAATCTTCAAACACTTCTAAGACCTACAGAATATGGCATTTAAAACATTTTAAGAACTTAGACTTTTCTAGACAGTGAGACAGATTTGATCCTGGCAACACCAATCTTCTTCAAGAGAAAAATGGGCATCGAAGAAATTCCATATGGAGTCTATATGTGGCAATGGTTAGCCACTGGATAAGAACCTGTTCTTATATTGACTCCTTGACAGTATGCTCTTTAAACTGGACATGCTGTTTTCATAAAAAGATGACCTCTGAACTTTGGCAGAAGAAGCTGAGATGGTTCCTGCTTTACAGAGAAAACTGTCAGACATTCTTCTGGACTTGAGGAGAAGCAACTGATGAACTGTACCAGAATGGGAAGAGCAGATTCCCTGCTTCACTGAAATGAAAAGACACTCTGGGCCTGTAGGCTGAAGATGGATGCCCCAACTTTATAAAGGAACTTTGGGTGACTGTCCAGGCAGATAGGTGGTCATCTCTGTCCTTTCTAGGTTTTAGAAGTCGCTTGCACTTCTGGTTTACTTGGGTAAATATACCCTTCTGTGGTCTTTGATGTAGTTGAAGACTAGATAGTTATAGGTACAGTTTTTCTTAGTCATTTGAAAGGTATATTGGATATGAGACTTTAGATTCATAAAGATAAGGTAGATGATAAGAGTATTTTCTTTAATATTGGTAAATACAAATAGACTAGATATTGTAACTGTAATTCTTGCTTGATAGCTATTTTAATATATGAAATTTCTGTGTAGTAATGGTGGTTTTTTTGGTCCCAGGTGGCCAGAATCCCAGACCCACAGACCTGCCTCACCAGACCTATGGCCACCCGACTCTGCTGTTCAGGCCCCCAGAAATGACTCAGATGCTTATATTAACTTCATGCTGTTTGGCTTATGGCCCAGGCACATTGTTAGCTAGCTTTAACAATGTAATTTTGCTATGTTAAAATTAAAACCTTCCTTCATGTTAAACAGAAAGGGGAAGTGATGTGGGAATGCCTTTCTGTATGCTGTGAATATCAATCTTTAAATAAAAGAGCTGTTTTGGGCTATGGCAAGCACCAAAGAAGAAGTAGGAGGAAAAATAAGAGTGTAGGTAGGAGAAGCAGGGTGGAGTCAGGCAGATGAAGCAAGCTACCCAAGGAGCAACATGTAAGGAACATAGGTGTGCCACGGGTCATATGGCAGACAGATTAATAGAAATGGGTTGATTCAAGATGTAAGAGCAGGTGACCTAATTCCCAGAACAGGAGAGTGAGTGGCAGCTGGTTTATCAGTTGTTTATGAATGCACAGCACACTCCATCAATCCCACATGGCTTTACCAGGGCTCTGATGGTGCCTGCTACCTTCCTCTTTGACTCCCACCTGTTGCTGGATTGAAACAGCAGTGAATAGTGTGTATGTGTGTGTGTGTGTGTGTGTGTGTGTGTGTGTGTGTGTGTGTGTTGCTTCCTCACACACAGGTTCTAGAGCACAGACTTGGGAGGACTCATAAAATTTGTGCTACACATGAGGAGGTCAGAGGACAGCTTTAGGGAAGTTGGTTTTATCCCTGCACTATGTAAGTCTTGGAGACCAAAGTCAAGCCTCCAGGCTAAGCAGGAAGGTGTCTAGCCTCATCCTCCTGAGTTAGGATTATAAGTGAACATCGCTGTACTGTGATGGGCTGACTCCCATCACAGGACTAAGTTCTACAGAGATTGCCTTTTGCCTTGCTTGCCTTCTCATTTCTCACTGTCAGGACAGACAGCTGCTACACTGTGAGCTGTCTGGCTGTGGGCCCCTTTTGAGGAGCTGAGAACTCTCTCCAGTTCTCAGCCATGGATGAACAGAAATCTTAGCTCATTAATCCAACAATCTAGCCATCTCTTGAGTACTGAAGCTGCCCCTGCCAAGAATAGGTGAAACTCTACCCTTAACCAGCAGTGGATTCATCAGTGTTCCAGCTGAGACCTTGAGGCAGAGAAGCATCTACAGATGTTTATTGATTTACACTAATAGAATTAGGAGGAATCTGTTGTATGGCCATGCACATCTCATATACAGGGATAATGTCAGATTGTCATGTGTGACTTCAACAATAGCCTTTGTCAGCTGAGTAGGTAAATCTTGATTCAGTCTCCAGTGGGATACTTGGCAGCTATTAAAATGCAGGGGAAGCCAGGTACAGTAGAACACGCACTGTGTAATCCCAGAATTCTGTAGGCAGCACCAGAAGGATACATCAGTTCAAAGCCAGCCTGGTCTATTGAGTGAGTTCCTGAACAGTCATGGCTACTTCGAGAAACTCTGTCTTTTGAAACCAGAAATAAAAATAAAAATAAATGCAGACAAAAGGCTTGCATGAATGTTATTGTGGGCGTTGGGTAGTTGAGCTAAGTCTGGGTTATGATGTTGAGTTAGGGAACATCCTCAGCTGCATTATAAGATTATATCTATAATAATAACAGTAACAATGATAAGAGATGAAAAGATATGTTTGCAGTCAGGAGCATTTTCTGAGCTTGGTTGGCACCCAGGTTCAGTTCCAGTACTTACATGGCAGGTACAAACTGTCTACGACCCAGTTTGGGACAATAAGACCCCTCTTCTGTCCTCTGTAGGCACTGCTCATACACAGTTCACATACAAAGATGTAGGCAAAGGGCTCATGCACATAAAATAAAATTCTATATTTTATAAATAAAAAAGATAAAAAATTCAAATTTCCAGAAAAGCTTAGGGCCAGGGAAATTGTTGCCATGGCAATATGGCAGAGTCAGAAGGGGCTTCTTTTCTCTGGTTGGTGAATGTAGCAGACCCAGACCTAAAGCTAATAGTTCCAGCTGTGGTGGACAGGGGGTGATCACTGAATCCTAACTCCAGAGTCTATTAGACTCCAATAAGAACCCCAAACCCAAGCTTCACTGGTGACCACTGGGGGCTGTGCATTGACTATAAGAGATATGGGGAGCCTCTCAGAGGGACAAAGGTACTACCTGTGAGCAGAGCGAGCAGCAGAAGGAGTCTCATCTCAAGTGAGGAAGGGACTCAAGTGACTTCTCTCTTTATAGTCCTCTGCTCTGATAGTGTCCAGTCAGCACAAGGGACCTGTGACTGCTGTGGGTGTAACATGGAATTAGCATATATCCATCCTCACAACAGTTTAGACCTACAGAGATACTGTGGATGGTGACAGGGCCTCAACCAGTGTTGTGGCAGAAGGAAAAGAGAAAGGGCTATCTCAGCACCCTATTATCTTAAGTGCAATTACTTTAAAGTTCTTGGTTCTCACCCATGGATGTTGAAGTCATGAGAAGGTATAGACATTGGTCCTGGGGTTGCTCTGCGGGATGCTGATAGTGACATGTGGTCAGGAGTAGTCATTGGTGGTACATGTATGAGGATGAGAGAGGGGATGGAAAGGCAGAGGATGGGACAACTGTTAACTAAAGGAAAGAGAGACTGAGAACCACTCAGCCATAAACCCACCAATGAGACATCTTATTCCTGTATATCATTGATAAGGAACCCAGAGACTAACCAGGCTTTATCTGTGGAGTCAGGAGATATAGAAAGGCAGAGAAGACAATGTGGTCTCTCTTGTTTGCTGCTGTGTACTGTAGTGGGACAATCATCCTCTGGTGTGTGTTTAGGGAAATGTTGTTCCTAGGCCAACAGGATGTAATCCTTATTCAGGTCACTCACTGTCATCCCAGTTCCTAGAACAAGCTCACTTGGGAAGTTCTTTGAGTCCAGTGTTTCTTTAGTGCTCACATGACCCTGCTTCCTTCTCCTTCTCCCTCATGTTCATCTTCTCTTTCCTGCCCTCCCCACCCATACTCTTCTCTTCTGTCCTTATGCCTGTCCGATCTCTCTCCTCTTCCCTTTTATGTCTTCACAACTGCCCTATGATTATCAGACTGAGAGATTTTCCTCACCCTCCTCCTCCCTCTCCTCCTCCTCCCCCCTCCTTCTTCAGACTATGTTTCTTTGTGTAATAGTCCTAGCTGACCTAGAACTTGCTTTTTAAACCAGGCTTGCCTTGAACTTGAGAGATCTGCCTTCCTCGGCCTCTGCTTCTACCTCTGTTTCTGCGTCTGCCTCTGCATCTGAGAGTGTTGGAATGAAAAGCATGGCAAGGTTCACCAACCACTCACTCTTCAAGGGGCTCCCCCAATGGCAATGTCTTTTCCATTAACCCTCAGTTTTCAGGACTTGATGGAATGTTGTTCTCTGGGAATCTATTTATGTTCTGTAGACAGAGAACACAATCACCCAAGCTGAGCTCCTTCAATAGCTTCTTTATCTGAGGGAACAGTGTGTATTGAAGACAACCAGACAGGTAGGGATGATGTCCCAGTGACAGAAGTGACCAAACTAACCTCTTGGTATTAAAGTCTTTGTACTGCTTGTTGTATGGAGCCTTGTAGAAGCAGATGGCTGCCTTGTGGTCACCATTGTAGATGGAGTCCTCACAGAGCTTGTTTTTATCTGGAGAGAAACAAGAAAGGAAGTTGAGTGGAGCCCATGACCCTGCTCCCTATGTTTTGTAGACAAATAAATCGGTGGACCTCCCAGTGGTATAGACTCCTGGTTGAGATACAAAGCACATGAAAGCACATCAGGTTGGGAAATTTCTTGGAACAACACTTGTCATAAAAAACTCACTAGTTGTGGGGCTGGGGAGATGGCACAGTTGGTAAAGCGACTGCACTCAAGCATGAGGGCCTGAGCTAGGATGCCCAGAGCCCATGTATAAAGCAAGGTGTGGTTGGAGCATCCTTAACTCTATTCAGACTTAGTAGGTTGGACCATTAAAACTTGTTGCTCAGTGAAGCAGGTTAAAGGTGAGTGTCATGTTTAGTGAGAGACTCAGTCTCTAAGGACAGGGTAGAGGGTGACTGAGGAAGTCATTAGTGATAACGTATTCCTACACATAAAAATTAAAAAAATAGATATTTAATCCTCAAAACTAAAAAACTATACATATCAACTATCACTAATTAAATTATACAGTTTAAGAAAATCCTTTTCCCTCTACCTCCTAAGTGCAGGAATTGCAGGCATGCCACACAATGCTTAATTCATGGTGTCTGGAGTTGGAGCCCAGGGCTCTAGCAACTGGGCTCTGTTCTCAGCCCTCTGATCCTCATCTGGTGTGGGAATGGTCAGTTTTGCCTGGCATAGGTCTTCAGTCCAGTATCTGTCTTATAGCCAATGATGTAGCTCTCAGTTGTTCAGTCACTGTGGGGTCAGTCAACTTAGCAGCTAATAGGAGAGGCTCTGGGCAGGCAAGAGGGCTCAGGGAATAATAAGGGCACTTGCTGTCAATTCAACCTGATTGGCATCACATGATTGTTTTCAAATATTATTTTAAGATGTGTTACATTTGTTTTACTGTGGAGCATTTATTTAATGATGCAAAGATGTGTTGCATTCTTTCATGTTGCATTTGTTGAAACCTGTGAAGCTGTGTTACTATGACTTTCTATTATACCTGATGGTCTTAAAAAGTGCTGAATGGCCAATAGCAAGGGAGAAGAAGAGATAGGAGAGACCTGCAGGCAGAGAGAGCAAAAAAGGAGAAATGTGGGAGAACTGGAATGGAGGAGAAGAACAAGTAAGGAGGATGCCAGTGTCCATCCACGGAGTAAGGGGAAAGTTAGACACACAGACCAGGGTCCAGCCACCTAGCCGTACTGCCAGGCATGGACTAAGGGAAAAGTAAGATACACAGAAGTAAGAATATGTAAAAACCAAAGTCAAAAATAGTTCAGAAAAGCTGGCAAGAAACAAGCTGAGCTAAGGCTGGACATTATAATTAAGACTAAAGCTCTAAGACCAGATAAACAATTTAAATAGACCTATAACCCTTACAGAAATAAAAGCAAGTCATTAAAAGTCTCTCAACTGAAAAGAACTCCCAGGGCCAGATAGTTGCAAGTACAGAAATCAACAGGAAGCCAAAAAAGAGCTCATACAAATACTCTTACATTGTTTCACACCATATAAACAGAAGGAATACTGCCAAACTTTTTTTAATGAGGCTACAGTTGCCCTGATTCCCAAACCACTCAAAAACACAACCAAGAAAGCGAAATACAGACTAATCTCTCAAATGAGCATGGATGCAAAAATACTCAAAAAAGTACTAGGAAACCAAATGCAAGAAAGAACACATCAAAAATTGTCCACCTCAATCAAGTAGACTTTGTAACAGAGATGCAGGGATGGTTCAACATACAAAATTCTGTCAATGTAATCCACCATATAAACAACATGAAAGAAAAAGCCCTGACAATCATCTCATCAGATGCTGCAAAAAAACCTTTGACAAGATCTAACACCCTTCATGGTGAATGTCTTGTGAATATCAGACATTCAAGGAACATATCTAAGCATAGTAAAAACAATTTATAGCAAGCCGATAGCCAAAATCAAATGAAATTTAGAGAAACTCAAATTAATCTCACTCAAAACAGGGACAAGACAAGACTGTCTACTGTCCATATCTATTTAGTACTCGAAGTTTTCTCTAGAGCAATAAGACCACAAAAGGAGATCCAGGGGATACAAGTTGGAAAGGAGGAAGTCCAACTTTGCTATTTACAGATGATTTGATAGATAAATACGTGACCACAAAAATACTACCAGGGAACCCTACAGCTGATAAACACCTTAGGGGATGTGTCAGGAAACAAGATTAACTGAAAAAATCAATAAACATTCTATAAACAAATAATCAACAGGCTGAAAAAGAAACTATGGTGCATCACTCTCTACAATAGCCCCAGTTAGTATAACATATTTTGGGGTAACTCTAACCAAGTAATTGAAAAATCTGTTTGATGAGATCTAGACATTTCAATTATTTTTTTAGATCCCCCATGATCCTGAAATACCATTATTGGGCCAAGGAATGCACATTCTTAACCTCAAGGGTGTTAGTTGAACTATGTTTATAGAACCGTTATTCCTCATAGCCAGAACCTAGAAACATTCTAGATGCCCCTCGGCTGAAGAGTGTATTAACAAACTGTGGTACATCTATGTAATGATGTACTACTCAGCAGTTAAAAAAAAAATGATATCCTGAAATTTGCAGGTAAATGGACGGATTTGGAGAGCATAATCCTGAGTGAAGTAACAGACACCCAGAAAGATAAGCATGGTATATACTCACTCGTAAGTGGGTTTTAGACAAAAAACAAAGAATATTCTGGCTGCAAAGTATAACCGCTGAACAGCTTGGGAGCAGAAGGAACTTAAGAGAGACATCCAGGGATCCCCATGGGAAGATAAAAACAAAGAAGATCTTCTGAGTAAATTTGGATCATAATGGGTAGTAACCAAGGAGAGGTGGGAACAAATCATGAGAGAAGGAGATGGTTGCATGAGAGAAGCAACAATGGGGGAAAGAAGAGATGAATATCTTTATAGAGGAAACCACTGTAGGGTTAGAAAGAAATTGGGTGCTAAGGAACCTTCAACAAACCAAAGGATGGCCTTTGGCTAGTACTTCTAGCAATACTAGAGAGGGTACCTAAACAGAACTTCCCCTACAATCAAATGAATGATCACCCTAAGTGTCATTATAGAGCCTTCATCCTACATTATAGAACCTTTCACTTCCCAGAGTTGGAATCAGAGACCCATAGCTAAGCACCAGGTCAAGTTCCTAGTCCAGCTGAAGGGAGAGAAAGAGGAGAGTGTATATGAGCAAAGGGATTGGGATAGTGAGGAGGAGACACACACAGGCAGATGACGAGCGCTATTGGAAGTTCACTGAACCAGAAAAAACCCACTGAAGACCCTTCAGGAAAGGAACTAAACCCTCCAAAGTTAGAGGACTGTCAATTGGTGTGGACACTTTGTGGAGCCTCTTGGAGAAAGATCAGATTAGGGTCCTGTGCATGAACTGGCATCCTGGAGCCCATTCCCTACAGAGGAACACCTAGCCTAGTCTTAATACTGGGATGAGGGAATAGAACAAACCTCAAGTGAATATTCCAGACTGAACTGACCCATCTTGGGACTCATTGGCCTCTTTGGGGAATAGGTGGGGTTAGGGTTATTGTGTTGGGGGACGGTAAGGAAGGAGTGTGAAGGACTGGGGAGAGGGAAGGGAGAGCCAGCAATGGCATATTTGAAAATATTTTTAAATAAATAACAAATCAACTACAAAAAGAAATTGTTGTACTGTTAACTAATGAAGAAACTGACCAATTGTGGGCAGACAGTGAACGTTGGCTAAGACCTTACAGCAATTTTTGGGAGAAATTAACCAGATATACCTAAAGCAAAATAACTCAATTTATAAAGAAAACTAACTGGATTCTTCATCATGTTGCATGGGTACACCAATTTCTGGAGCCCTTACATTTTATATTGGCCCAAATAAGTCAGAAAAGGCAGGTTAAAAATTAGAAAATGTAAGTAAAGTTGCTTAAGCCCTTATAATTCTCTTCAAATGTCAGAATTATATGCTATCATGATGATGTTAATGGATTCTACAGAACTTCTTAACCTAGTCGCTGACTCTCAGAATGCAGAAAGAGTTGTTTTACACATTGAAATGCTGACTTTATTCCTGATGAGTCAGAACTAACTTCATTATTTATTGTTATAAGAAATAATCAAAACAAAAAATCATTCCTTTTTAAATTACACAATCTAATCCCATATGAGTCTGCCAGTTCCCCTAGGACAAGGTAATGATGAAATTGATAAAATAGTAATAGAAAGTATACTAGAGGCCTCAGAATTTCATAAAAAACATCATTAGAATAGCAAAGATTTAAAAAAAATTCTCCATCATTTGGAAACAAACCAAAGAAATTGTAAAAAGATTTTCCACACGTTTCTTCTACTATCAATCTCTATTAGGGTAGGAAGTAATCCTAAAGATATACATAGATATGAAATTTGGAAAATGAATGTGTTTCATTTTACAGAATTTGGAAAATAAAAATACATGCATCATACAATAGATAGGTTTTCAGGATTTCCATTGTCAACTGCTTTGAGTTCAGAAAAGACTGATTCTTTAATCACACATTTGCTTGAAATTATGGCCATCATGGGAATACCTATAGAAATTAAGACTGACAATGCTCCAGCATATGTCTCTAGTAAAATGAAACATATTTTTGCTTCTTATAATATAAAGCATATTACAGGTATACCAAATAATCCTACAGGGCAAGCAGTCAGAGAGAGATTAAATCAAACTGAAGGATATGCTAAATAAACAGAAAGAAATACCAACTACCAGAAATAGACTACATAATGCTTTATTAATTTTTATTTGTCTCAGTCTAATGATAAAGGAACAAGAGTTGCTGAAAGGCATTGGACTATAGAAAAATCAATTGAGCTGAACCAGCCTGTCTGCTTCAAAGATGTGTTGACCTCAGAATGGAAGCCAGGATATGTGTATATTGGGGAAGGAGTTTTGCTTTTGTTTTTGAGGGTGAAAAAAAGCTATGGATATCATCCCAATTAATAAAGACTCAATCTGAACTAGAGAAACTTCTTGATAAAGAGAAACAATGTCTCACCCACAAATTTGACAACTCTTTAATTTTTAAGAAAAATTCACCAAACAAGGATTGGGGTAGTATTTTACTTTTGCCTTTACAGAAAACTAGAGATACTCATATTCAAGAAGGCAAAAGACCTTGGACATCCAGATGTCTAAGACAGAAGGGAAAGCTATGTATAAAGAATTTACAAGCAAAGAGATATCAGGCTAGTTGGTACCAATATAATGTACAGAGTAAAATCTCACTCCTTAACACCTATATCTCTTTATTTATAAGAGAAGTCAAAGTCCCAGTTCAATTATAAATTAAAGCTGGCTTTGGAGTTGGAGTGTGGCTCTCTCCTTCTCTTAATCCTAGCATGCTTGTTAAAGGAAAATACAATATCTGTGTATCATTTTCAGAGGGAATACCTGATATAGAAGAGAACAACCGGAGTTAAGGGACTATGCTATTGCTACTAATCTTATTAGATATAATTTTTATATCAGAATGTGTTATAATAATATATACTAACATTTTATCGTGATGTTAATGATCATATAGAGTAATAATAATAAAAATAAAGGCTTTTATCTAGCTTCCTGTACATTGTTATGCATTTGAGTCTCTCATCATTTTTCTGTGGTGAACCAGGACAATGCCTAATTGTGACTTTTGAAGATGAGGCTCCACAACAGTGATTTCATATGAACTATGACAATGCCACTATGCTGGCAAACACCAAACAAAGATTGGATTTGGACTACAAACTGCTCAGGACAATTTCAAGGATTTTGTCAGCTGGTCTGGAAACAGCAGGGTGCAGAGCTGGACATGCTTATAACCATTGCTTTGCCGCCCTCAACAGGACACAGTCGGTAACTTCCGTTTGTTTGAAGGGAAGGGAAGGATGCTTAGGATCTGAAAAGAAATAGAGAAGTTAATGCCAATGGAGGAGAAGAAATGGTTGGAAACATCAGCCTCCCCACTAAAATACCAGAGTGGAGCAGGGGTGGCACAAACTTTTAATCCCAGCACTCTGCAGGCAGAAGCAGGCTGATCAGAAGTCAGCCAGGTCTACACAAAAACTCTCACAAAACAAACAAATGTACCCAAAGCCAGTAATATGGCTCTGTGGGTAAAGATGCTTGCTGTTGACCCTGAGAACATGTGTTCAATCCCCACAAGCCACATGGTAGAAGGCAAGAACTGAATCCTGTATATTGTTCTCTGGCCTGGACATAACATGCCATGATACCTGTGTGTTCATACACATACATACAAAAATAAATAAAATTGTAAAAATGTTAAAGTTATACAAGCAGCCAGGTTGTGTTAATGACTTTAATCCAGAACTGGGTGGGTGCAGAGCCAAGGGGAGATCTGTGATATGAGGTCAGCCTGATCTACAGAGCAAGTTCCAGGACAACACAGAGACATCCTGTCTCACAGAAATGGATGTGAATACAATCAACACATAATATGCCGAGCCAGGTATTGGTGGTACATGCCTTTACCTAAGACTCAAAGGCAGAGGCAAGTGGATCTCTGTGAATGGGAGGTCATCCTGGTCTACAAAGCAAGTTCTTGAAAGCCAAGGCTACACACACAAACAACACTCCCACCCCCATCTTGAAAAACCCAAAACCCAAACAAATAAAAAACATTAAGTTTAAAATGTGTCTTAAATATATTATGCTCAGTAGCTCAAACTCTGTACTAGCTGCATGTGGAAATGTGTACCTGAAATGCAAGTACAGATAGATGGGTCAGAAGGACTTTAAGTTTTTTGCTTCATTTTGTTATTATTATTATTTTGTTTAAAGTGTCTTTTTTATCCGTTTCCCCTGTTCCCTCTCCATTTCCTGCTTCCAATCCCTCCCAGTCAGCCTTCAGCTTGCTGCCTCCCCATCCAACCTTGCCCTCTCCCCCAAAAGGGCAAGAAGTCCCAGGGCAGTTCAGCTCAGTGTGGCACATCTACTCCAGGCAAGTCCGATGTGCTCACCCCAAAGTCAAGACTGGATTAGGTGTTCCTCTGCAGGAAATGGTCTCCAAGGTACCAGCCCATGCACAGAAACACAGTCTGACCCCACCCCTGGAGGTTCCACATGCCATCTCTGCCAATGGACAGTTGCCTACTCTTGGAGGGCTTAGCTCCTTTCCCTATGAACTTCGAGTGTCTGTTCTTGATTAGGTGAGTCCCCAGTGCTCCAGCCAGCCATCTCTGTAGGAATTCTCCTCATAATCCCTATCCCCTTGCTCATACAGACTCTCCTCCCCTGCTCTTGGCTGGACCAGGAGCTCCGCCCAGTGCTTAGCCATGAATCTCTGCCTCCACCTCGATTATTTGTTGGATGTAGGTTCTTTGATGACACATAGGGTGGTTATTCATTTGATTATAGGGGAAGTTCTGTTTAGGCACCCTCTGCACTAATGGTTGGAGACCTACCTAGGGACCTGTAGTGAGTTCTTGGAAGTTTCCCTAGCACCTGATGTCTTTCAAACTTCCCATTAGCTTTCTCTAATAGGAGGGCTATTGAGTTTTTTGAGTTAATCTCGTACCCTGATACATTGCTGAAGGTGTTTATCAGTTGTAGGAGTCCCCTGGAAGAATTTTGAAGGTCACTTATGTATATGATCATATCATCTGCAAATAGAGATAGTTTGACTTCTTCCTTTCCAGTTTGTATCCCTTTAATCTCCTTTTGTTCTCTTGGTCCTTTAGGAAAAATCTTTGAGAACTATATTGACTAGATAAGGAGAGAGAGAGGACAGCCTTGTCTTGTCCCAGATTTTAGTGTGATTGCTTTGAGTGTTTCTCCATTTATTTTGATGTTGGCTGTTGGCTTGCTACATTTTGCCTTCATTATCCTTAGGTATTTTCCTTGTATTCCTGATCTCTCCAGGACTTATATCATGAAGGACTATTCAATTCTGTCAAAGGCTCTTTCAGCATGTGTTTTTTTCTTTCAGTTTGTTTATATGATGGATGACATTCATGTTTTTTTATATGTTGTACCATCCCTGCATCTCTGGGATGAAGCCTATTTGCTCATGGTGGATGATTTTTTTAATACTCTATGGGATTCAGTTTGCCAGAATTGTATTGAGTATATTTGCATCAATGTTCATGAGTGAGATTGGTCTGTAATTATTTTCTTTGCTGCATCTTTGAGTGGCCTGGAATCAGGATGATTGTGGCCTCATAAAAAGAGTTCAGCAATGTTCCTTCAGTTTCTACTTTTGGAAAAATTTTGAGGAGTATCAGTACTAGTTCTTCTTTGAATGTCTGGTAGAATTCTGCAGTGAATCCTTCTGGTCCTGGGCTTTTTATTTTTGCTTGGGAGACTTCTAATAACAGCTTCAGTTTCCTTTGGGATCATAGGTCTGTTTAGGTCTTTAATCTGATCTTTATTTAATTTTGGTAAGTGGTACCTTTCCAGAACACTGTCGATTTCTTTTAGGTTTTCCATTGTTAGTGGAGTGTAGATTTTCAAAGTATGACCTGATAATTCTCTGGATTTCTTGGGTGTCTGCTATTCTGTCCCCCTTTTCATTTATGATTCTGTTCATTTGGATACTCTCTCTCTCTCTGCTTATTGGTTAGTTTGGATAAGGGTTTTTCTATATTGTTGGTTTTCTCAAAGAACCAACTCATTGAGTCTTTGTATTGTTTTCTTGGTTTCCATTGTATTGATTTAAGTCCTAAGTTTGATTATTTCCTGCCTTGTACTCCTTCTAGGTGAGTTTGCTTGTGATTGTTCTAATTCCTTCAGCTGTCCAGTTATGTCTCTTGTGTGAGAATTCTCTAGGTTTGTCATGTAGGATCTAGTGCTATGAGTTTTCCTCTTATCAATGCTTTAGTTGTGTCCATTAAGTTTCGGTGTGCTGTGGATTAATTTTCATTAAATTCTAGGAATTATTTGATATCTTTTAAAATTTGTTCCTTGACGCAGAGGAGGGGTTCAATTGAGAGATGTTTAGTTTCCATGAATTTGAAGGCTTTATGTGTTTTATTTATTGCTGTAAAACTCTAGTTTTAGACTATGGTGGTCTGATATGACACAAGGAGTTATTTCCACCTTTTTGGTATCTATTGATATTTGCTTTATGACCACATACGTGGTCAATTCTAGAGAAAGTTCCACGGGGTGCTGAGAAATATGTATATCCCTTTGTGTTTGGGTGAAAGGTTCTGTATATATCTGTATATATGATCCATTTGGGTCATAGCACCTCTTATATATCTTCTTTTTTGTTCAGTTTCTGTCTGATTGACCTATCCAAGTGTGAAAGTGGGGTATTAACGTCTGCTACTAATAGTGTGTGGGGTTTGATCTGAGGTGTAAGCTTTAGTATTGTTTCTTTTACATATGTAGGTACTCATGTGTTGGAGTCATAAATGTTCAGGATTGAGATTTCATCTTGGTGGATTTTTCCTTAGATGAATAAGTAATGGTCACCCTGGTCTCTTTTGATTGTTTTTAGTATAAAGTCTATTTTGTTAGATATTAGGAAGCCTACACCAGCTTGTTTCTTGAGTCTATTTGATTGGAAAGTGTTTCTCAACTTTACTCTGAGCCTGTGTCTATCTTTGAAGCTGAGGTGTATCTCTTGTATACAGCAGAAGGATGGCTTCTGCTTTTGTTTCCAATGTGTAGGATGTGACTTTTTATAGCCGAATTGAGTCCATTAATATTAATAGATATTAATGAACAATGATTGTTATTTCCTGTTACTTTTGGTGATAATTTGTGTGTTTTTCTTCTTTGAACTTTTATTCTGTGGGATTATCTGTTTCTTGTGGTTTCATAGGTATATCCAGTTTCCTTAGACTGGAGTTTTCCTTCTAGTGCATTTTGGAAGGCCAGATTTGTGCATAGGTGTTGTTTAAATATGGATTCATTGTGAAGTATCTCATTTACTCCATCTATGTTGATTGGTAGTTTTGCTGGGTATAACAGTCTGGACTGGCAGCCTTGCTCTTTTAGTGTCTGTATAACCTCTGACCAGGACCTTCTTGCTTTCAATGTTTCCAATGAACATTTGGGTGTTATTCTGATGGGTCTGCCTTTATAGGTAATTTGGCCATTTTCCTTTGTAGCTCTGAGTTATTTTTTTTTATTTTGTAGATTTATTGGACAGATTATGATGTGGAGAGTAGAATTTTATGGGGTTCTAGTCTGTTTGTCTGTAAGCTTCTTGTACGTGTATAGACATTTTCTTTTTTAGATTCAGAATGTTTTCTTCTATAATCTTGTTGACTGTATTTTCTGTGCCTTTGAGCTGATGTTCTCCTTTTTCATTTCTGATTATTCTAAGGTTTGGTTTTTCATGGTGTCCCAGATTTCCTGGATGTTTGTGTTGGGACATTTTTGGTTTTAGTGTTTTCTTTAACTTACCTATGTATTCCACTTCTGAATCTTCCACTCCAGACATTCTCTCTTCCTTCTTTTGCATTCTCTTGGTTACACTTGGATCTTTCGTTCCGGTTTGTTTCTTCATGGTTTATATTTTCAGCATTGCCTTGGTTTGTGCCTTTTTCTATTTCAATTTTTAGTTCCTGGAATGTTTCCTTTACCTGTTTGTTTTTTTTTTTTCTTTTTTTGGTTTTCTTTATTTTCTTTCAGGGATTTGTTCATCTGTCAAATTTTTTGTTTGTATTTTCTTCTTTTTCTTTAAAGGATCTTTTTATATGTTTTTTAAGGCTTCTATTATCTTCATAAAGTGGTTTTTAAGGGTGTTTTTTTCTGCTCCTTCTGCATTGCCATGCTCATGTTTTGTAGATCCACCAAATTCTTTTAATGGTGCCATGTGGTTTTTATGTTGTTATGTGTTCTTTCAGTGGCATCTGCCCATTGCATCCTCCATTCACTACAGAATTTGTCTGAGTCTCAGGGACCTGATTGTGGTGCAATGTGTTCTGTGTGTGTTTGTGTCTCAAGAATCCTCTATTGGTCCAATCTAGGTTCTTTATCTATTCTGAGTCATCTCTTAGTTAGCTGTAGACCAGGTGACTGTGGGTTTTCAGTATTTGTGAAGAGGGCTTGGATTGCAGGGTGATGGCATGGGTTGGGGCAGGTAGGTTTTGTCCTTGCAATATCTGGTAGTCTGGGTTTTGATGGGGTTATGGGTCTCAGGGAATCTCTCTGATGACTTATTATTAGGGCAGAGCTGAGTGGGGCTGGGGTTCCAGGGTCTATTTCTTGGACTGGGCTCTGGAGACTGCTGTCTCTACTTGGCCTGAGGTAGGGGGTGCTAGTCACATGTTAGTCAACTGTGGACCAGTGGTCTGTGGGTTTCTAGTTTTTCAGAAGTAGGTTTCAACCTGTTTTGCTTTGTAATAATTAGATGACCTTAAATTAGATTGGCTAGTGATACAGCACAGTTGGCAGAATGGTTGACTAGAAACAGAAAGCCCTATGTTAATCTCCTAGCACATAACCTGGTCAGGGTGGTATTTACCTGTCATCCCACCTCTCAGGTTGATGTCAAGAGCATTAGCAGGTCAAGGTCATCAGACCTACATGGTGCTTTCAAGGCTAACCTAGGCTAGCCCACTAGACACTCACAAAAATAACAATAAGCATAGTAGTGCCTTCAGTGTGTTTTGAAGATTGTGTCACATAGCAGAGTATTTGGGCCACAATAAGCAAATGCCCCCACATTCATTAGTGTATAGGATCACAGAGAATGTACATCAATTCTGCTAACCTTGGTACCTATCATGTGTACCAGGATTTCTTGATGATCTTCTTCATGGCCTCATTTTATTTTCTTGTATAGATGTATCTATTTATGTACTTTGGTCCTTTGTCTGCATGTACATCTACACACTGGAAGAGAGAATCAATTTCCTTTCTATATAATCATGGACTACCATGTGAGTGCTGGGAATTGAACTCAGGACCTCTGGAAGCTTAGCCAAAAATGCCCTTGGACAATGAGTCAACTCTATGGGCTCCTCATGTTTTTGTATTTTAATTAATAAAATCACAAACTTATTCAAGAGCCCAAAACAAACTGAAGATCTCTCCCTTAGGAAAATATTTATTCTACACTTGTAACATATAACTTTATAATCCATCTTCTCACTTACACACCAGTCCCATAGTCTTATGATATGTAACATGGCCACTCTTAGTTCTTTAAAAGAAGAGGTTACTTGAGCCCTGTGGGTGATGTTTATGATAACAGCTTGTCTTGGATGGTGAAGCCCTTGGTTTAATCTACAACATCATAAACATAAAGATGAAACACTAAACTTCTGAGGCATCAAACAATTTTTCTTTCTGTTTCTGTCATAAACACCACGACCAAAAGCAGCTTCAGAAGCAATGGATTATTTTATCTCACACGTTACAATTCCCCTCTGAGAATCAATTAGAGGACCTTGATGAAGAAAATAAGAGGAATGCTCTCTGATACAGCCCATGCCCACCTGTTTAGAGATGACACTGTGCACAATAGGTTGGGGCCTCCTTAGTCTATCAAGAAAATGCCCAATAGATGTGCCCACAATTCAATACATTGCAGGCAATCTTTCACGTGATGCTTACCCATTCCACTGTGTGTCAAGCTCACAATCAAGTTTAGCCATAAAAAGGGCTGGAGAGATGGCTGAGCACTTTACAGCACTCTGGTCTGGCTGTGAACTGGAGTTCAATTCTCAGTGACCTCATGTTGGTTTTTAAACAATGTCTGTTGGCCCAATGGTCTCAGCCTCTGGGCTTGGTCATTTCTCATGTACCTTCTAAGTTAGCACCCCAGCATCTCCTTTTTCCCACTTCTCACCTCTTCCCTTGATAAAAACCATCTAAGGGGTGAGGAGACTTGGTTGTCTTTCTTCTAAAGATCCCCCAACCCTTTTATCAGGGCTATAGACAGACACTACCAGCTACTACCAGTCACTGCACCAGTTGCTGACCAGGCCTGACCTTGAGAGGGTTGAGGACTTTGCTTTAGGCTCAGTGTGCAAGCGCGAGTTTATAGCTCGGTGCACAGGTGCAGGTTTTCAGCTCAGTTCGCAAGCGCGAGTTTTCAGTTCAGGGCGCAGGCATGGTTTTCAACTTGCTGGCCTGCCATAGTACCTGGCTCTGCTTTCAGCCCACTGCACCGCTGGGTTTTCAGCCCGCAGAACCAGCACGAATAGCACACACCCACTTGGCCTGTCAGCACAGGACTCAGGAGGAGTAGTCCATCGTCCACTTGTTGTGCCTGAACAGCGGCTCCATCCATCTAGCCCTAGTAGCGGAGTTTAAAGTGTGCGCACACTCCTCCCCCACAGCCAGCCCACGTTGTCACTGATTGTGACCCAGGCAACTGTAAATTACTCGGGCAAGTGAACAAAGGAAACGAAAACCCTTCTATTTTGTGATTAACATCCTGTCTTAATTTGTAAGAATTTGCTTTTTCCCAGGATTGTATTCGGCCTGCTGGGGCCCATCAAAACCATGTAGGATCTGTAGGTAGCTTCCTGCTGCTGAGAGTCTCTGCATCTGCCATACAGTGTCAGGGCATTGACTGCTACTGTGACACCTGTGGACTAAACGGCATAATTACACCTGAATTGACACAATGGCTGACAATGATTCTTTTGAAGACTTTAGGTCATATTTTGCAATGGTTGTTGACAAATTTTTAAATGAATATCTTCAAGGATTCAATACCCCAGTTCTACTATTTTTTTGGCTTATTTCTCTATTTCGTGTTTCAAAATAAGAGGATGATGACAGAGGTGTCAAATGGAAACCAACAATTACTGTCCAGATTATGTATTATGGAACTATCGAATGCTACAGTGGCAGATGAGGTTAAACAGGTACAAAATGTAAATCAACAGTTACTGTCCAAGGTATATGATGTGGAACTGTCAAACACTAAAATGGCAAAAAGGATGGATACTCTGGAAATTGGTTATAGCAAGCTTTCAGATAAGGCTTCCTCTTTAGATATGGATAACACTGTACAAGAAAAATATAGGCTCTACATAAATGATAAAAACAAGAAACTTGTTGACTACATTAATGATGAGAACAAGAAAATCATTAATTATTTTAATGATGGGGATCGAAAAATTGCTGGCTCGGCAGGTTCTGGGCCTCTGGCTGCCCAGGACCTGAGAAACCCCAATGCAACAGATGGCTTCCCAACGTGGGCCGAATATCCATTGAAAGCCTGAGAAAGTTTAAGAAGTGTTTTAGATCAGAAGCTGAGCCAAGGCAGCTTCCAAATTGTGTATACGGAATTGGTCATTGTACGAAGAAAGCGTGGCGTCTGGGTCACATTCAAAATGGCCCTGGTGGACTGGTGGCAGGCAGTGTAAGCTACAACTAGGCCAGCTCCTGAAATCTCACAGAAGACTCAGCAACATGTGATTGATTTTAGATTTCTGTTTATTTTGAACAACAACAACAACAAAAAAAAACAAAGACGGTTTCATAGTAGCAGCATTTTCTTGGGTGCGCTCTGTTTGCTGACCATAAACAGAGATGCGGTCCCGTTAAGAGAACTTACTGATTCAGCTTCCTCGGCAAAAATTATGCAGCTCTTTAAGAGAGTCTATTTTAAAACCTCTTGTGGTTAGAAGATGGTTAAGGATTCACAATAAAACAGATTCAGATGAAAAGAAAAACCTGTAAATGGGTTACAATGTGGGTAAAAGGTACATAGTCTTCAGAGAGAAAAGATAGAAGATAAAGTCTTTAAAAAGAGAAATAGAGTAATAAAAATATGATAAGCCATGTAAAGATGGAAAATAGACACAAATCTGGATTTTGGTTGTTACTGTGTTTTCTTTTAATTTTTTAACTGTTAATGAGATAGCTGCAGAAAGACAATGTATTGCAAATGCAAAGGCTACTAAGTTAAACAAGAATATATATTTTAAAGGTATTTTGATTTTTGCCACATCCGGCCTAGTGTAGCCGAACCTGGAGAGGGTCATCAGGGTTAAATCAACACTCAAGAGACAGTCAGTTCTGTCATCCAGGGAGATCAGATGGTTCTGCTCCCTCAGCCTTTATTTAGCAAGCTTATATACCCCTTAAGTTCCCCTGCCCTGGGTTCCTGTACCTGTCAGTGTGTTCTCTGGCAATGGGTGCTCATCATAACAGGAAACCACTGATTACAAAACAGGGTATTGATGCACACGAGGTGCATCAACAAAGATCAGGGAAGTAAACAAAAGGGCACTGACCTTGCCCAGGCTTTTTTAGCCTAACACAGAGTATATGGGTCTGGGTATGCCAGCACCCAACATCTCCGTCCCTTTTATTTAAAAAGAACAGAGGGACCCCTGTCTTAGGTCATCTCCTAGCCCCCCTCACAGTACCCGTCATTGGGGGTGCCCTTATCCCCTGCCTTAGGTGGATGTGAGGAGCGGCGAGGTTGCCCATCATTAGGTATCCCTCTAAGACATAGATAGCCCAATCTGTGCATCGTTAGGTGGCCATAAGGCCAAAAAGGCTTGTTTTTTCATCTTAACTCAACCCATTTCCATTAATCTACCTGCCACATGGCCCTTGGCTCACCTGTGCTCCTTATATGTTACTCTTTTGGGCTTCTGGCTCTGTCTGTCTCTGACTCTGCCCTGCTCCTCCTACCTACTCTGATGCCTCCTCCTACTTTTCCTATGGTGCCTGTCATGGGCCAAAACAGCTCTTTTATTTAAATATTGCTATTCACAGCATACAGAAAGGCATTTTTACAACACTTCCCCCTTTCTGTCTATTAAAAAAGGAAGGCTTCAATTTTAACAAGGCAAAATTACATATAACAAAACAGCTATCAAGCAAGAATTATAGTTACAACATATAGTCTATTTATATTTAGCAGACCTAAAGAAAATACTCTTATCAACCTTATCCTTATGAATCTAAAGTTTTATATATACCTTAAAATAACCAAGAAAAACTATATCTATGACTATCTAATCTTTAACTACATCAAAGACCACAGAAGGATATATTTACCCAAGTAAACCATAAGTGCAAACAACTTCCAAAATCTAGAAATGACAGAGATGACACCTATCTGCCTGGACAGTCACCCAAAGTTCCTTTATAAAGTTGGGGCATCCATCTTCAGCCTACAGGCCCAGAGTCTCTTTTTATTTCAGTGAAGCAGGAAATCTGTTCTGCCCATTCTGGTATAGTTCATCAGTCACTTCTCCTCGAGTCCTGAAGAATGTCTGACAGTTTTCTCTGCAAAGCAGGAACCTGAATGACCATCTTGGCTTGTTCTGCCAAAGTTCAGAGGTCATCTTCCTATGGAACCTGCATGTCCAGTTTAAACAGCATACTGTCAAGCAGTCAACATAAGAACAGGCTCATGTCCAGTGGCTAACCATTGCCACAAAGAGAGTAGACTCCATATGGAGTTTCTTTGATGCCCATTTTTTTCTTGATTGGTACTGCTAGGAGAAAATCTGTATCACTGTCCAGAAAAGTCTAAGTTCTTAAAACATTTAAATGCCATATTCTGTAGGTCTTAGAAGTGTTTGAAGATTACCTATCTAATTGAATTTATTTTTTTATACCTAAAAATCTAAGTAACATGCATTTCTTAATTATACATTACAATTTTAAATCAGTTACATAAACATCATACCATAAACAAGAGTAGAAAAATACATTCAGCATAATAAAATTGACCTTAAATTTGTATCAGTAAACCAAAGTCCATACCAATGCAAAACATTTTGAGATTAACAGCTGATTTCCTGATCTAAGTAAATTCAATTAATCTAAGATTTTAAAAATTATTCATATACTATATCCCCCTTTTCTTCCTAGGAAGAGATTAACTATGACTATTAACCATTTATAATAAAAATAAACATTTAGAAACAATATTTGGGGAATTTGGGTGTACTTTTCCATTACTACTTCCTGCTGATTAAGGGGCACTGAAAATCTCATGGATTCTTGAGACTGGATCATAGTCTGCAGCCCTGAAGCTGACATGGCCATCTCTTCCCATCAGAGGTTTTTTCAGGGGGTCTTGGTTGATGAAACCATATTTGCCTGGAAACAGTCCACAGGTTCTCATCTTCTGTGGAAACAAAATCAGAACTCTTCCAAAGCAATAAACCCTTAGTCACAAATTTCAAAATCAAAATACCTTTAAAATACATATTTTGTTTAACTTAGTAGCCTTTGCATTTGTAATCCATTGTCTTTCTGTAGTTAGCTCATTAACAGTTAAAAAATTTAAAGAAAACACAATAAAAACTAAAATCTAGATTTTGTGTCTATTTTCCATCTTTATGTGGCTTATTATATTTCTATTACTCTATTTCTCTTTTTAAAGACTTTTTCTATCCTCTTTCTTTTCTCTCTGAAGCCTATGTATCTTTTACACACATTGTAACCCATTTACAGGTTTTTCTTTTCATCTGAATCTGCTTTATTGTGCATCTTTAATCATCTTTCAACCATAAGAACTTTAAAAATATACTCTCTTAATGAGTTGCATAGTGAATCAGTAAGTTCTCTTAAAGGGACCTTGTCAGTTTGTGGCCAGTAAACAGAGCAGACCCAGCAAAATGCTGCTACTAAGTATCTGTCTTTGCTTCGTTTTTGTTCAAAATACGCAGAAACCTTAAACCAATAACATGCTACTGAGTCTTCTGTGAGACTTATGGAACTGGCTTGATTACAGTTTACACTGCCTGCTGCCAGTCTGCCAGTCCACCGGTACCATTTTGAATGTGACCTGGACACCACGCTTTCTTTGTACAATGATCTGCTTTAGATACACAATTTGGAAGTGACTTTGGCTCAGTTTCTGTGAACTAGAATCCCTTTTTAAACTTTCTCAGGCTTTAAGTGGATATTCGCCCCACCTTGGGCACCATCTGTTACATTGTGGTTTCTTTCAGTCCCTGGCAGCCAGAGCCCAGACCCACAGACCAGCAGCCCCAGACCTCTTAGCCACTGCGTGTTGCTCAGGCCCCAGAAATGACTCAGACACTTATATTAACTTTATGCTGTTTGGCCTATGGCTCAGGCACATTGCTAGCTTGCTCTTCCATCTCCAAAATTCTCCCTGCTAATTGTAATAGCTGGGAAACAAAGTCAGCATAAATCTCAGAGGGTCCTTGTAAAACTTGTAAAGTCCTCTGTAATTCAGCCTTAACATGTTCCCAATCAGGAATATTAAATCCTCCCCCTGTCAAGAACCAAGGACAAATGTCTCCGACTGTAGTAACAAAAGCGAGTGTGGTACAAGACTTAATTGCAGTTCCTTGTATGCATAACAGTTCCTTAAGTTCAGAAGCCAGCCGAACCTTTGATTCTTATTTTCTATGGTACGTACCCTTTTATATCACAATTCTCCCCCTGTCTAATATACAGGTGAGCCCTGTCCAATTACCCCTCATACCTGGATCTTGGTGGGACCTCTGGCCTAGTGTAGCCGAGCCTGGAGAGGGTCATCAGGGTTAAATCAACACTCAAGAGACAGTTCTGTCATCCAGGGAGATCAGATAGTTCTGCTCCCTCAGCCTTTATTTAGCAAGCTTATATACCCCTTAAGTTCCCCTGCCCTGGGTTCCTGTACCTGTCAGTGTGTTCTCTGGCAATGGGTGCAAGACTCCTCATCATAACAGGAAAACCACTGATTGCAAAACAGGGTATTGATGCACACAAGGTGCATCAACAAAGATCAGGGAAGTAAACAAAAGGGCACTGACCTTGCCCAGGCTGTTTTTAGCCTGACACAGAGTATATGGGTCTGGGTATGCCAGCACCCAACAGATTTTGAAATTTGTGTCTAAGGATTTATTCCTTTGAAGAGTTCTGCTTTTGTTTCCACAGAAGATGAGAACCTGTGGATTGCTTCCAGGCTAATATGGTTTCATCAACCAAGATCCCCTGAAAAAAAATCTCTGATGGGAAGAGATGTCCATATCAGCTTCACGACTGTAGATTATGATCCAGTCTCAACAATCCATGAGATTTTCAATGCCCCTTAATCAGCAGGAAGTAGTAATAGAAAACTACGCCCAAATTCCCCAAATATTGTTTCTAAATGTTTGTTTTAATTATAAATAGTTAATGGTCATAGTTAATCTCTTTCTAAGAAGAAAAAGGGGATATGGCATATGAATGATTTTTAAAAAATTAGATTATTGAATTTACTTAGATCAGAAAATCAGCTGTTAATCTTGAAATGTTTTACATTGGTATGGATTTTGGTTTACTGATACAAATTTAAAGGTCAACTTTGTTATGCTGTATTATTTTTCTATTCTAGTTTAAGATATGATGTTCATGTAACTGATTTAAAATTTTAATGTATAATTAAGAAATGAAGGTTAATAGTCACCTTTGATTATCAGACTTATAGTTAGTTTAGTTAGGATTTTTAGGTATACAAAAATATATTTCAATTAGGTAGGTATCTTTAAATATTTCTAAGACCTACTGTAGTACAAGGTTTCTGGCCCAGACTCGGGCCTAACCTCAAAGTTTAGGTCCGCAGGCCCGCAGACCCGCAGTCCCGCAGTCCCACAGAGACACACAGACGCTTTCATTAGTTTCTGGCTGATCAGCCTCAGGCCCAGGCATATCACTTGCTAGCTCTCTACCCTTCATCTAACCCATGTCTTTTGTTCAGCCATGTGGTTCGGTACCTTTCTTTAGAGCAGCATAGTTGTCCTCGGCTTCCTCTCTTCTCTCTGGTGCTCTCCTGGCACACTGCTCTCAGAGATTTTCTTAGTCTGGTAGCCCCGCCTACACTTCCTGCCTGCCTTTGGCCAATCAGCTCTTTTTATTAAACCAGTGGGTGGGACAATTATTTACCATGACACAACCCAATACTCCTACATATCCCCTTTTCTCTTTAAAACAAAAGGAACTCCAATTCTAAAATTCTTTCCCCCCCTTATCTATAACAGCTTATAAGTAACACTGTAAATAAACACAAACATCCATAATCCATGTTTTGGGAATGTGGGCGTCGTTCTCTAGGCTACTTCCTGGTGAATGGGGACAATGGCAATCTCATGGGAATCCAAAGAAAACTGTAGTATTATGCACAAATCTTTAGTGGAGTAGTCTGTAAGCCTAGGTCATCTCAGCCTGTCTCCTTGAAATCGTTCTGGATACAGAGCTCAGGAAACTTCACAGAAGTGTTCTGAAATGCTGATTCAAGTGGTCCATCCATTTCCATTGGAGATTTTTCAGGGGGTCTTCCTCTATCAAACTTTATGTTCTTTAATCAGAAATAAATCTACAGCCTCTCCTTTTCTGTGGAAATAAAAAGAAAACCTCTTCTCCAAAGTAGCATATCTTTGGATTTCAGTTTTAAAGTCAACTTATTTACAAAATATAAAGGTTGAATGAAACCAACAGCATTTATAATCGACTGTCTTTTAGCAGCTTTTACTAAGTAATTTTCAGTCAAGAGGCTTAAAGATAAGACAATGACATAGAGTATCCAGACATTCTTTGTATTTTCCCTCTTTATGTGGCTTGCTTCTTTCCTTCTTTCCTTCTTTCCTTCTTTCTTTCTTTCTTTCTTTCTTTCTTTCTTTCTTTCTTTCTTTCTTTCTTTCTTTCTTTCTTTCTTTCTTTCTTTCTCTCTCTTTCTTCCTTCCTTCCTTCCTTCCTTTCCTTCCTTCCTTCTTTCTTTCTTTCATTCTTTTTTTTTTCTTTCTTTCTTTCTTTCTTTCTTTCTTTCTTTCTTTCTTTCTTTCTTTCTTTCTTTCTTTCTTTCTTTCTTTCTTTCTTTCTTCCTTCCTTCCTTCCTTCCTTCCTTCCTTCCTTCCTTCCTTTCTCTCTTTCTTTAAATCTATTTCTTTTTAAGGGCTTTCTCTACCTTTTTTTTAAGCCTATGTACATATATTCTAAACACACTCTAAACTACTTAGACTTTTTTTTAAAAAAAAACCTGTCTTTACTGTATATTTATCTCTTAAAATTTTCTGTCACTGACCACACCTTTGTTTGGCTAGGGTGATTGTCTCCACCCAGATTCTTATATCTCTTTCTGTTTCTGACCACACTTTTAATCTTGCCATGGTTGTTAGGGTGGATGGATGGCTCCACCCAGCTCCCAGTCTAATTTCTAATTTATCTTTTTAACCCAGGTACTCTGGGGAATTTTAGGTTCCATATAGTCACCAAGTAGAGCTTTGTCATCTTCTGCTCATTAACTCCATTTAAGTATTTGGCAGCAGGGCCTCTTAAGAAAGTCACAAGTGTTTTGCCTCTAAGGCTGAATCTGGAAGCTTTTCTTCAAAAAGCCAAGCCTCAGTTTGTCTCTGGCAAACAGAGCTGATCCAGGAAAACATCAACACTAAGAAGCCATCCTTGATTCTGTTCTCTTTTTGTACTTATTAACATAAACTTTAAATACATTATTTAACAATGTTTTTCTTATATTGAGGGTCCTGTGAGACTTCAGGAACCAGCCATTTTACACCTTAAGCTGCACTCCAAAAGCCTGCCGTTGTAGCTAAGCCCATGTGCCTCACCAGGGCATCTCTGTACCAAGGCTCATGTCGGAGACATAACTCAGAAGCTGTTTTGGGCTCTAGACCATTTTTAAAGCTTTCTGTGGCTTTCTGTGGGTCTATATCGTGTATATGCCCCACGTTGGGCTGCCATTTGTAGTAGGAGTTTTCTGGCCTTGGCCTAGCCTCAAGGTTTAGACCCACAGACTCACAGACCTGCAGAGACACACAGATGCATATGATAGTTTTCAGCTGATTGGCCTAAGGCCCAGGCATATAACTTGCTAGCTCTCTACCCTTCATCTAACATATGACTCTTATCCTGTTCAGCCATGTGGCTCGGTACCTTTTCTCAGAGCAGCATAGTTGTCCTCGTCTTCTTCTGGCTTCTATCTGGCATTCTGCTCTGTGCTTCCTGTTCTCAGAGTTTTCTTAGTCTGGTAGCCCTGCCCACATGTCCTGCCTGCCTTTGGCCAATCAGCGCTTTTTATTAAACTAGTGGGTGGGACAATTATTTACAATGTAATAACATAATCTCCCACAGGAGACCCACAGATATGGCTTACCAGAGCTATTGGGAGCTCACCGACTCTGAAATAACCACTAAGGAAAATTCATGGAATGGATCTAAACTGTCCAAATGTAGATGACAGTGAAATGGTGTGAGTAGTTAGTGGAGCCTCTTGCAGTAGGGTCAGAGTGTATTCCTGGTGCATGAACATCTAGGAGCCCATGTGCTACAGAGGAACACCTAACTCAGCCTTGATACTGGGAAGAGGGCCTGGGTCCTACCTCAACTGGATATGCCAGACTGAACTGACTCACCTCTGGATTCCTTGCTCTCCTTGGGAAATGGATAGGGGGTGGGGAGGAGGCAGAGGAGGGACAGTGAAGGACTGGGAGGAGGGAAGAGAGGGGGAGCAGTGGTAGATATGGTTGTTGTGGGGTAGAGAGATATCATGGTTGGTTAAGTGGTTGCCATACAAGCATGAGGGCCTGACCAAGGATGCCCAGAGCTCATATGAAAAGCAAGATACAATTGTGGCTTGGGTATCACAGATTTCCAAAATCTGTTGGTCAGTCAGGCCAGCTAAAGGTGAGTGTCATGTTTAATGGGAAACAGCTTCCAAAGGCATGTAGATGGTGACTGAAGAAGACATGGGTGACAACGTATTCCCACTCATAAAAAATAAACAAACCATATTTAATCCTAATATCCAGAATACTATAAACATCAACTACCACTTATAAAATTATATGATCCTCCAGCCTCCACGTCCAAAATGCAAAATTGTAGGTGTGTGCCACCACACTCAATTTATGGGTTCTGGATGTGAAATCCAGGGCTACGTGCATGTTAGGCACTCTAGCACCTGAGCCCTATCCCAGCCCTCTGATCCTCACCTATTAAATGGGAATGATAAGTTCTTCCCTGCATAGATCTTTATTCCAGTATCTGGTTCATAGCCAATGATGCAGCTCTCAGTTGTTCAGTCACTGTGGATCAGTCTAACCTAGCAGCCAATAGGGAGGCTCTAGGCAAGCAAGAGGGCTCAGCGAATAAGGATCTTTCGGCCATATATGAACTCAACACCGTCTCCAGAACCCACATGCTTAAAAGAGAACTGACTCTTACAGGTTGTCTTCAGAACTCCATAGGTGTGTTTTCTCATAGACATGTCTTCCCAGAAAGGCATGAAAACCTTCATGTCTCCCCCTGAAATGCATGAAAACCTTCATGGCTCCCTAAGAAATGCATGAAACCCTTCATGTCTCTGAAGGAAATGCATGAAACCCTTCATGTCTCTGAAGGAAATGCGTGAAACCCTTAAATGTTTTAATAGAGGCTTTAGCATGATGTAGATCTGTGTTCATGAATCAAATGCTATCACTTCTAAGCTGAGTGATCTTGGGACGTGGTTCATCCTTCCTCTTCTTCCATCCACACCAGTGACACTTATATTTTAATATCTACCTGAGAATGCTGTTGTGTGTTTAAATGATACCAAGGAAGTGACCTCCAAATGATGCCTGTACTTGTTACTTCCAAACCTACCCAGGGCCAAGCCGAATCCCAAGGTACAGGAGGGTAAACCTACCACTCCAGATGATCTCACTTCCAGAGCAGGAGTATGAATAGGAACTGGTGTAGGGGACATCTATGAAGAATTTCCATATTTTTAGGTGTGTGATCTTAGCATAGCAGTGATCAAGTGTCTGGCAACATCTGGAGAGAGGAAGGAACAGCTGATGGAGGACTAGGGACCCAGAGGTGTTCAGTTCTCACCTGCAGTCTTTCCCAAACACCTCAGGATGATTTAAACATAATGTTTATGGAGAAATAACCCTGAGACTTGAGAATCCGTAATTTCTATTATGCATATACTTGTTAAAAGCATCTTCTGAGGAGACAGTTATATCCACCATTAATCTCAGCACTCAAGAGGCAGAGGCAGATGGATGTCTGAGTTGAAGGTCTACCTGGTCTCCAGTGAGTTCCATGAACCTAGGGCTACACAGAATTCCAGTCTGGAAGCAAACAAACAAAACCAAAAATAATGAAGAAGAAATTAAACATATGAAGTCTGGAGGATTTAAATGTCTTCTGTTCACGACTCATGAGATGCTCTGCCTGTGCCGTGTCCCCACCCAAACTCAGACACTCTAGTTTCGAACCAGTTTGATCACTCCCGTGTCTAACTTATCCACCTGTGTGTCTGAGTGCTCCAAGCAACAAAAGCAACCATAGCTCTTGTTCTCTGACCAGGGATGGCTCCCAGGGATGTTGCCCTTGATCATATTTTCAACAGCCACAAAGCCCAGGGGGCATGCTGTTTGCAGTAGCTTCTGCTGCAAAAACCCACAGAAAACTCTATCAATCTCATGTGGTTTCACCAGGGGTCTCAATCTTGCCTGCTATCTTCCTCTTTGATGCCTAGCAGCTGCTGTATTGGGTGAACAGTGAATAGAAGTGTCTCTCTCTGTGTGTGTTTGTGTGTGTGTGTGGTGTGTTTTCTGACACATTGGCTCATAAGCAGTAAGTTGGCAACATTCATAAACGTCATACTACACTCAAGAAAGTCAGAGAACAGCTTTAAAGTGCTGGTTTTCTCCTCCCACTATGTAGGTATTGGAAATTAAATTCAAGTCACTAGGCATGAATACGAAAGGGTATGCCTATTTCACACAGGGAATTGCCCTGTTAAACAGGCTAGTCACTGACTTTGCAGTAACCCTCTGGCCTCTACTTTCTGAGTGAAAGAATTATAAATAAAAAGTACTGTACATGGTGATTGACTCCCCAGTATTAAGTTCCTTAGATATTATCTATTGCCTTCCTTGCCTTCTCATTTCTCACTGTCAGGACAGACAGCTGCCACACTGTGAGCTGTCCTGTGGCTCCCTGTTGAGGAGCTGAGAACACTCTCCAGTCAGCAGCCAGGGATACATTGACCTCTTAGTTAAATACCTCAACAATCTAACCATCTATTGAGTTTGAAAGCTGCCCCATCCCTACTCAAATCTAACCTAAACCCTAGCCTTAGCCAGCAATGGGATTGCTCACTGTTCTAATTGAGACCTTGAGCCAGAGAAGAATCCACACATGCTTATTGTTTTACACTGGTAGAATTAGGAGGAATCTGTTGTAGGTCACATACAGCTCACATGTAAGGCTAATATCAAGATGATTATGTGTAACTTCAGCATTTACACAATGACTGTTCAGCAAATTAGGAGTAGGAAAATAATTTTGGATTCAGTCTGCAGTGGGATACTTGGTCAGCATTAAAATGAAGGAGAATACTGGTACAGTGAACACATGCTGTGTAATCCTAGCCTGTGTGAGGCTAAGGCAAGCAGATCAGAATTTCAGATTTCCAGGGTTTAGTTTTGTACATCTTAAAATGCAGCAATCTGGAGTCAGAGGCAGGTGGATATATCTTAGTTCCAAGCCATCCCAGTGTATAAATGAGATATGTCAGGACAGATATGTCTATACAGGTCATCCCTGACTCACAAAACTAGAAAAATAAGTAAAAAATAAAGAACTGACAATATCAGCCAGACATATATGTAATCCTAACATATGGGAGGTTAAGGACAGTCTGGGCTATGATATTGTGATGGATTACAACCTCAGCCTTACTATAATTTCTATAAATAATAATGATAATGTTAATAATAATAATACTAATACTAATAATAATAATACTAATAAAGAGCTGGTGAGATGGCTCTGCAGTCAGGAGCACTTCTTGAGCTGGTGTAGGATCCACATTGGGTTCCGGTACCCACATCGTATCTCACTACTCTCTATGAGTCCAGATCATGAAGATCAGACAGCCCCTGACTTTGTATTCACTTCTCCCATACATTTCACAGACACACTTGTAGGCAAAACATTCACACATATAAAATAAAATAAATATTTTAAACATGATAAGAACAACAAATTTCTAAGGATGCTTGCAGGGGGCAGGTAAATCAGTGCCAGGGCCATATGGCAGAGGCAGAAGTGTTGGTGAATGTAGTGACCTTTAAAGGAGTCATCTGAGTTCAGACCTAAAGGATGAAGGTGCCAGTTATTATAGACACGTAGATGAGCAGTGAAATATAACTCAGAGGCTATTAGACCCTAATGGGAACCTTAAACCAGAGTGCTAGGTTTGACCAGATGAGGCTCTGCACTGAAGACAAGGGAGATGGATGGGCACTCAGAGGTGACAAGGGTCCTACCTGTGAGCAGAGCAAACAGCAGGAATCTCATCCTGATTGAGGTGAGGACTCAGTGACTCCTATTCTTATAGTCCCGTAGCTGTGCTCTGTGTCCAGTCAGCACATGGGATCTGTGACTAGAGTGTGTGTAGCACAGAAGTAGACTATGTCCACCCTCACAGACAGTCCTAACTGATAGAGCTACCATAATGTTTGCAGAGTCTAAATCAGTGCTGTCCCAAAGACAAGGATAAAGAGTTAGCTCAACACCACAACAAGTTCACGTACAGTGACTGGAAAGTGCCAAGTCCCTCCACTGTGAACGTTATGAGGTCTTAAGCACATATAGGCTTTGGTCTGGGGTTGGTCTAAGGGATGCTGATATTGACATGTGGTCCCAGGCAGGAGCAGCTGGCTCCAACAGTCCTCTATGCTAACTGTATCCATTAAGGTCTAAGTCCAAAGAACCTGACACAGCCTTTGAGGTAAATCCATTTACAAATTCAATCTTAGATCAATTATATAATTATCTAATTAATTTGTGTGTGTCTGTGAGTGTGAGAGAAAGATACTGAGGGAGAAGGCACTCATGCACACATGTAGAGGTCTAAAGACAACTTTGTAGAGTCATTTAAAGGCATTTCAGGAATTGAACTCAGGTCTTACCCTTCCATTGTATGCTGCATCTTACTAGCCCACAAACTCCATTTGAAAGTTGGAAATGTAGCCAGATGGTGAGGTTGGTGCCTTCCTTTAATATTTTTAGTGTTAGCGATTGGGAGGCAGAGGCAGGTGAATGTCTGAGTTCCAGGTTCACCTAGTCTACTAAGTCAGTTCTAGGACAGTCAGAGAAACACAAAGACATCTTGTTTCTAAAACCAAGATCTTTAAAAAAAATGTAAGTCAAATGCCCAATGGATGTGCTCATAGGCTCATACAATGTATACAAACTTCAGCTGAAGCTCTCCCTAGCTAGTGTCTGAAGCTAGCGACCAATCATTATGGGGGCTACATACATGGGTCAGCCCTTAAAAGCACTTTTTGCTCTTCCCAAGCATCCAAATTCTGCCTATTCTCAGCTACCACATGGTAGCTGTCAAACAATGTCTGCTGTCCTAATGCTCTCTTGCCTCTTGGTTTGGCCATATCATGGGTGCCTTTTAACTTAGCACCCCAGCACCTCCTTTGTCCACATCTCACTTCTTTCCTGCATAAAACCCATGTAGGGAGTGAGTTGTGTTGGTTGTTTCCATGTTCAAGAATCCCCTAACCTTCCAGCAGGACCCTGCCTTTTGGTCATTTACTGTAGCCCAGTTTGGTTTCCCACATCGTTTTTCCTTGAACAGGTGCACAGAAGAATCTCTTTGAGTCCAGCATTTTTTAAAAAAATAACCAAACGTTCCTGTAGTGTTCATTGACTGCTTTTCTCTCTTCTCTACTCTCCTTACTCTCTTTCCCTCTTTTCCTTCCCCTACACATCTCCCCTTTCCTGTCATTATCTCTCCCAAATTTCTCTCCTCCTCATATCCTTCTGCCTTCACTATAGTAGTAACAAAAAGAGACTGGAGGCCCTATCAGCCGTGGACAGGGACAGTTGGGAGAAAAAGCAAACAAGAGTCAATTGGATTCCTGAATTCCAGCAATAGACGTAAAAACAAAGTGGTGGGTCTGCAGAGATGGCTCAGTTTTTAAGGTGATCTCCATACAAGCACGAAGGTCTGAGTTCTTGGTTTTTGAAAGTTTTTTCCCTTTTGCATATCAATGACAGTTCCCACTAACAACACCCCTTAGTCAATCCATTCCTCTGCTCCCTTAACCCCATCCCATCCACTCTTCCTAGAAGGTAAAGTCAATAATAAGGTCTGGTATATCACATGATGGTTGGGATAAGCCTATTCCCCTGCATCCAGGCTTAGGAAGGCATCCCTCTTTAGGAAATGGGCTCTAATAAGCCAACTCAGCACAAGGGATAAATCCTGGTCTCACTACCAGGAGCCTCACCGACTGTCCAAGCCACACAACTGTTGTCCACATTCAGAAGGCCTCACAGAATGTATTAGTATCAAAATCTCCATACTGCTTGTTGTACTGAGCCTTGGAAAAGCAGGTGGTAGCCTGGCAGTCACATTTGCAGGTGGAGTCGTCACAGGCCTTGTTTTTATTTGGAGAGAAACAAGAAAGGAGGTTGAGTGGACCCCATGATCCTAATATCAGCAACCTTGTGGGGATTTAATAAAGTTTCAGAAGTTTTGGAGATATCAGAGGGAATCTACCCACAGTCTATGTGGGGGGTTAGTAAAAACTCCAGAAGTCCCAGTGCTCTAACCACAGTCAGTCTAGGAAAATCAGAGTGGTGATTCAAACCTTTAATCCCAGCATAAGAGTATCCTGGGAGTAGTGACCTACACCCTTAATTCCAACTGAGTCAAGGTCACTTCATATTATAGAAGGATTTCTAGGCTCCCAAGCAGGTGTGGTGGAGCAATGCTTTAATTACTGAAAGAGTACTTAAGACAGGATTGAAATACAGAAGGATCCATTCCAAGGGAATTGAGGCTGAGGAAGCTAGAAGACAGCTGTGTAAGATTTGACTGTGGTGTTTATTCCCTCTAGTACCTACAACTTCTTCAGAGATCTATCCCTGAGTCTCATTCTTTCATGGGACACAACCTTATGTTGGTTTTTAAACAATGCCTGTTGGCCCAATGGTCTCATCCTCTGGGTTTGGCCCTGTCTCATGTACCCTCTAAGTTAGCACCCCAGCACTTCGTTTTTCCCACTTATCACTTCTTCTCTGGATAAAAACCATCTAAGGGGTGAGTTGAGTTGGTTTTATTTTACTCTCAAGATCCTCCAACCCTTGTAGCAGGCCTGTAGACAGCCACTACCAACTACCTTGTGAAGTGTGAAGCCAGAGCTTTGTGACATTAGTTAGAAGGCAGTAAGGGTGGAAAAGCAGAGGACTGGGCAGCTGATCACTAAAAGGAAGAGACACTGAGAACAACTTAGCCTTAAACTGGCCAGTAAGACATTTTATTCCTCAATCTGATTGATAAGGAACAAGAAATTAACTTGACTTTATCTATGAGATCAGGAGGTAGAGAAAAATGGAGAAGATGTGTTCTGTTTTGTTTGTTGTAAAAAGTTAGGCTGCTCTGATCTTTAGCCAGACATTTAAACTGTGGTGTGTGTTTAGACACCCTGAAGTCTTGAAGGCCACAGGGATGTGATCCTGCCTTCAGGTCATTTCCTGTCAGTCCCTTTGGTTTCCTTGAAAGAGCACACAGCAAAAGGTTTTTCTGTCCAGCATTTTTAGGTCCAAAATGAATCCTGTGGGAGGTTGTGTTGTTTCATTGTAAATAATTATCCCACCCACTGGTTTAATAAAAAGCACTGATTGGCCAAAGGAAGGTAGGAAGTATGGGCGGGGCTACCAGACTAAGATAACTCTGAGAACAGGAAGCACAGAGCAGAAGGGCAGAGAGAAGCCAGAAGAAGCAGAGGATAACTATGGTTCTCTAAGAAAGAGTACCCAGCCCCATGGCTGAACAAGATAAGAGACATGGTTTAGATGAAGGGTAGAGAGCTAGCAAGCTGTATGCCTGGGCCTTAGGCCGATCACCCTAAAACTACCATATGCATTTGTGTGTCTTTGGGAGTCTGTTGGTCTGTGGGTCTGTGGGCCTAAACCTTAAGTTTAGGCCTGAAAGTCTGGACCAGAAACCTCTTACTACAGAATCCTTTAGTGCCCACGTGACACTGCATGTTCTCTGTTCTCTCACCTCCTGCCCCTGTCTTCTCTTCCATCCCTCCCCATCCCTCTCTCCTTCCCTCTCCCTGCCTCTCCTCTCTCACTCCTCTTCCTCTCCTCTTCCCTTTCTGTTCTTCCAACTCTCCATGTCGCTATGTATCTCAGACTGGCTTCTTCTTTTTATTTTTTAGTTATTTGAGACAGGTTTTATGATTTGTTTTGTTTTGTTTTGAGTGTGTGAGTGTGTGTGTGTGTGTGTGTGTGTGTGTGTGTGTGTGTGTAGGAGTTAGCTACTCTGGAACTTGCTTTATATACCAGGTAGCCTTGAACTCAAGAGATTTACCTGCTTCTGCCTCTGTCTTCCAGAATTCTGGGATGAAAGACATGGCAAGGTTTGTCACCCACTCATCAAGGGGTGATATCCCTTGACATACCTAATGGTCTTTTCCATTAACCTTCATCTTCCAGGGCCAGACAGATGGATGTTCTCTGAGAATCTGTTTATATTTCATAGAATTAGAATACGATCACCACAGCCAAGCTTTCTCATTAGGTGCTTTATTATAGGGTAGAGTGTGTAGGGAACACAATAAGGCAGGCAGGGATGGTGTCTCAGTAACCGACTTGACAAGTCTAATAGTGAACTCCTTTGTACTGCTTGTTCTAGGGAACCTTGGAGAAGCAGATGGCTGCCTTGCGGTCACAGTTGCAGAACGCGTTCTGACAGGGGCTATTTTTGTCTGGAGAGAAACAAGAGAGGAAGTTGATGGGAGCCCATGACCCTGCTCCTTATTATTTGTAGCCAAAAAACCCAGTGTACCTCCCATTGGTACAGATTCAAGGTTGAGAAGGACATTGTATTGTCCAAATTGCTGGAACCCACCTATAATAAAAATCATTTGTTGTGGGACTGGAGAGATGGCACAGTTGGTAAAGTGGTCTCCCTAGAAGTGTGATTGCCTGACCTATGATGCCCAGAGCTCATGTAAATATCAATGTGTAGTGGGGGAACCTGTAACTCTATTGAGAAATAGGGAGCACAGATTCTTAAAACTTGTTAGTCAGGTTTGCTAAAGGTAAATTTTAAGTTCAGTGAGAGACACAGCTTCTAAAGACATGCTAGAGAGTGACTGAACAAACATGGGGTGACCTTATTTTTATATGTAAAAATGAAGTATGACACATACAGCATTCTGTCTGCACATTTTCCTGCATCCAAGAAGAGGGCACCAGATCTAATTATGGATGGTTTTGAGCCACCATGCGGTTGTTAGGAGTTGAACTTAGGACCTCTGGAAATGCTGACAGTGCTTTTAACCTCTGAGCCATCGCTCCTGCCCCCAAGAGAGTCTATGAGCAAAGGGGTCATGATCATGATGAGGAAATCAACAAAGGTGACCAGGGGAGCTATTGGGAGCTCAGTGACTCTGAACAGCAGTGGGTATTTTAAAAAAGTTTTAAACAAATGAATCAATTAAAAAGCATATTTAATCCTAAAACTTAAAAACTACTAATATCAACTACCACTTATTAAATTATATGATTTAAGATAATCCTTCTTCTACCTCCCAAGTACTGGATTACAGGTGTGCACCACCACACTCAATTCATGGGATCTGGAGTTGGAATCCAAGGCTCTGTGCATGCTAAGCAAACACTCTAGCAACTGAGCTCTGTTCCCAGCCCTCTGATCTTTACCTGTTTATGGGAATGACAAGTCTCACCCCACTTAGGTGTTTTGACCAGTTTCTGGATTGTAACCAATGCTACAGATCTCAGTTGTTCAGTCACTGTGGGATCAGTCTAACATAGCAGGAATAGGAGAGGCTGTGGGCAGGCAAGAGGGCTCAGGGAATAAGGGGGCTTGCTGCCAAATGTGGACCTGATTTCAGGAGAGAACAAGGTTCCTTCTTTTTTTCCTCAGACATAGATCCACACCTGTGTTGTCAAACAGGCTTGCCTCCCATGCAAAAACATAAAATTCTTAAATGTGTTTAATGAGGCCTTGGAATGGCATATATCTGTGTTCCAGATTCAAATGCCTTCACTTCTAAGCTGGGTGACCTTGGGCAGTGGCCTAGCCTTCCTCATCTTCCTTCCTCATGAGTGACCTCATCTATATTTTAGTATCTATTTGATAAGGTTGTCATTATGTCAAACAAGACCAAGGGAATGATCTCTAAATGGTGACTGTTCTAGTTACTTGGGTGTGTGTCTCTTTCAGACCTGACCATGGAATAACAGAACCCAGAGCCCTGGAGGGCAAACCTACCACTGCAGGTGACCTCATTCCCAGAGCAGGAGTATGAGTAGTCATTGTAGTAGGGGTTTGCTGAGATTGAAGGACATACTATCGGGTGAGAGGCCAGAAAGTAGCACCTTTCAAGTTTGAAGCAGCACCTGGAGAGAGGAAGGAACAGCTGAAGAGCACTATGGACACACAGGAAGTCACTTCTCACCTGCAGTCTCTCTCAAGCATGCCAGGTTGACTTAATCATGATGTTCCAGAAGAAAGTTCCTCATGCTTGAGAATCTCTGCTTTCTATTAGCACATGTTATTGAAAGCAGCTTGTGTGTGGCTGTTCCTGTCTTAATCCCAGGACTGTAGAGACAGTGGTATTTGGATCTCTGAGGTCAAGATAAGCTACATTCAAAGGATGAGACCTTGTCTGAAATAAGTGAATTTTAAAAACAAAGCTTCAAAAATATGAAAAATACATATTCTGAAATTTCACTGATGTTTTAAAGCCGAGGCTGAAACTGAATGTGACTGTGATGGTTGGCCATGCCCTAGTCTGGAGCTGGACTTCTGCATTGCCCAGTATTTATAAGTCACACATTCTGCTTTCAGGGTCCTTTAGGTAGAGTGTCCTTGTGATGATATTCCTTACATAATAAGAGATAAAATGCATGCTGGAGTGGTGATGCAGGCCTCTCACCTAAGCAGTTTTAAGGCAGAGGCAAGAAGGTCTATGATTTCAAGGTCAGCATGGTTTCCAGAGAGAGTTTCAGGACAACTAGGGCTGCACAGAGAACCCCTGTCTGTATTCAAACAATAAAGAAACAAAAATGAAAAAAATAAATAAACAAACCAAAATGTATGATGCTTGTTGAATATCTATGTCTCTTATTCATGCCTGATGAATGAATGCTTTTGTCCTGTCCCCACCCAATCCAGACACTCCAGTCTCCCCCCAGATGGATCACTCACCTCCCAAAGTTGTAAAAACCAGAATATATGTTGGCCTTATCACAAAAGTGGTAACTGTTGGTATACTTCAAAGGATCCTTCCCGGAGATGGTGCACTCGACCATGTTATGGAATGGCTTACGCTTAGGGCTGTTGCTGTTTTGAGTGGAACCTGCTGCAAGAACCCACAGCACACTCCATCAATCTCACTTGGTTTACTAGGGCTCTGATGCCTGCCTGCTGGCTTCCTCCTTAACTCCTACCTGCTGCTGGATTGAGACAGCAGCGAGTGTGTGTGTGTGTGTTTGTGTGTGTATGTGTGTGTGTATGTGTTTGCCTCCTCACACACAGGTTCTAAGGCACACACTTGGGAGGACGCATAAAATTTGTGCTACACAAGAGGAGGTCAGAAGACAGCTTGGGAAGTTGGTTTTCTCCCTCTGCTATGTAGGTCTTGGACCAAACTCAAGCCTCCAGGCTAAGCAGGAAGGTGTCTAGCCTCATCCTCCTGAGTTAGAATTATAAATAAACACCACTATACTGTGATGGGTTGACTCCCAGGACTAAGTTCTACAGAGATTGCCTTTTGCCTTGCTTGCCTTCTCATTTCTCACTGTCAGGACAGACAGCTTCCACACTGTGAGCTGTCTGTGCTGTGGTCCCCTGTTGATGAGCTGAGAACACTCTCCAGTCAGTAGCCAGAGACAAATTGACTTCTTAGCTCAACAATCCAACAACCCAACCATCTTTGAACACTAAAGCTGCTCAACCCCTTCTCAAGCCTAGTTGAAACTCTATCCTTAACCAGCAGTGGATTCATCACTGTTCCAGCTGAGACCTTGAGCCAGAGAAGCATCCACAGATGCTTATTGATTTACACTGTGGAATTAAGAGGAATCTGTTGTATGGCGATGAAGAGCTCACATACAAGTCTAATGTCATCATCACCATGTGACTTCAGCATTTGAAACATCAAAATTTGTCAGGTCAGTAGATTAAAAATAACTTTCTTGATTAAATCTGCACTGAAATACTTGGTAGCCATTAAAATGCAGAAGTCAGGTGTATTGGAACATTCACTGTACAATCCCAGCACTCTGTAGCAGAGCCTGAGGGATATGTCAGTTCAAAATCATCTTGGTTTTATAGACTTCGTTCAGGAAGAGCCATGGCTACATCAAAAACTTTGAAATCAAAAATAAAAATAAAGTAAATGCAGACACAAGCCTTGTATGAATGTGATCTTATCATTGGGGTGTTGAGCTAAGTCTGGGCTGTAATGTTGAGTTGCAGAACATCCTCAGCTGTATTATATGATCATATCAATTATAATAACTGTGATAAAAATGGAGATATGGATTTGCAGTCAAGAGCACTAGCTGAGTTTGGTTGGAACCCAGGATCAGTTCTAGCATCTACATGGCAGCTCCCAACTGTCTATGACCCCAGTACTGGGAGATGAGACCCCTCTTCTGGCCACAGAAGGCACTGTTCACCCACAGTTTACATACACACATGTAGGCAAAGGGATAATGCATATGAAATGAAAATTATTTTATGAAAAGTTTAAAAATAAAATTGCCAGAATAGCTTAGAGCCAGGTAAATTGGTGCCATGACACAATGGCAAAGTCATAAGGGGCTTCCTTTGCTTTCTGGTGAATGTACCAGATTTTTCTAAGGATTCATCTGAGTTCAGATATAAAGTTAATGGTGCCAACTGTTGTGAACAGGGGGTGATTTTGGAACCCTACTCGAGAGTCTATTTGACTCCAATAGGAACCCTGAACCCAAACTCCAAGTGTGACCATCACTGAAGACAAGGGAGATGGGGAGGCTCTCAGAGGGGACAGAGGTCCTACCTGTGAGCAGAGTGAGCAGCAGGAGGAGTCTCATGTTGAGTGAGGAAGGACTCAGGTGACTCCTCTCTTTATACTCCTCTGCTCTGATAGTGTCCAGTCAGCACACGGGGCCTGTGACTGCTGAGGGTGTAACACGGAATTAGCATATGTCCATTCTCACAACAGTTTAGACCTTCAGAGCTACTGTGGATGGTGGCAGGGCCTGAACTGGTGTTGTGGCAGAAGGAAAAGAGAAACGGCTAACTCAGCACCCTATTATCTCAAGTGCAGCGACTTGTAAAGTGCTTGGTTCTCACCACGGATTCTGTGAAGTCATAAGGAGGTATAGGCATTGGTCCTGGGGTTGGCGCTGGCAGAACATGTGTAAGGAGGGGAAGCCCACAGGTGTGCCAACCTGCTCTCTTAAAGGGAGACGCCCCCAAAGTGAAACTCCCTCTCTCCTCTCCATTCTCTCTCTCCCCGTCCACCTTTCTCTCTCAGCAACTCCACTGAATAAACTCTGGTGTGACATCTGGCAGTGTGTGCATTTGTCTCTCACATGGGAAACTACCAGAGAGATGCAGCCTCGAAGCACATGGTAGAGAGTGACCGAAAAGATACCAGATGCCAACTTATTCCTATACATAAAAATACACAAACATAGATATTTAATCTTAAATCCAGGAAAACTACAAAGCCAACTACCACGTAGGAAAATCTGTGATTTAATATAATCCTCCTGCCTCCAATGCTCAAGTGCTTGGATTGGAGGTGAGTACCACTGTGCCTAATTTATGGGACTTGGAGGTGGAACCCAAGGCTCTGTGCATGCTAGGCAAGCACTCCAGAAACTGGCTTATATTCCCAGCCCTCTGATCCTCACCTGTACATGGAAATGATAAATCCTACCCTGCATAGGTGTTTAGTCCCGTATTTGTCTTATGGCCAATGCTACAGCTGTCAGTTGTTCAGTCACTGTGGGATCAGTCTAACATAGCAGCCAATAGGAGAGGCTGTGGGCAGGCAAGAGGGCTCAGGGAATAAAGGCACTTGCTGTCAAGTGTGGACCTGATTTAAATCTCAACGTATAGTATTTCAGGGTAGAACAAGGATCCTGCAGGTTGTCCTAAGAGATCCACACCTGTGTTCTTGAACAGGCTTGCCTTCTTCACAAAAACATAAAATCTTTAAGTGTGTTTAAAGAGGATTTGGAATGACATATATCTGTGTTCCAGAATCAAATGCCATCACTTCTAAGCTGGGTGACCTTGGGCAGTGGCCCAGCCTTCCTCATCTTTCTTCCTTGTCAGTGACCTCATCTATATTTTAGTATCTACCTGATATGGTTGTCATTATGTCAAAGAAGACCAAGGGAATGATCTCTAAATGTGACTGTTCTAGTTACTTCTGTGTCTCTTTCAGACCTGACCGTGGAATAACAGAACCCAGAGCCCTGGAGGGCAAACCTACCACTGCAGGTGACCTTATTCCCAGAGCAGGAGTATGAGTAGGAGGTGTTTTAGGGGTTTTTTGAGGGTACAGGACATTTTCATAGTAAAAAGGCCCAAATGTAGCAGTTCTTTTGAGTCAAACACCACCTGGAGAGAAGAAGGAACAGCCGAAGAGGATTATGGACCTATCGGAGGTCACTTCTCACCTGCAGTCTCTCTCAAGCATGTCAGGTTGACTTAATCATGATGTTCCAGAAGAAAGTTCCTCATGCTTGAGCATCTCTGCTTTCTATTAGCACATGTTATTGAAAGCAGCTTGTGTGTGGCTGTTCCTGTCTTTAATTCCAGGACTTTGGAGAAAGTGGCAATTGGATCTCTGAGGTCAAGATAAGCTAAAATTAAATAATGAGGCCCTGTCTGAAATAAGTGATTTTTAAAAACAAAGCTACAAAAATATGGGAACTATATATTCTGAAATTTCAATGATGTTTTTAAGCCGAGGTCGACACTGATTGTGGCTGTGATGGTTTGCCATGCCCTAGTCTGGAGTTGGACTTCAGCATTGCCCAGAATTTACAAGTCACACATTCTGCTTTCAGGTTCCCTTAGGTATATTGTTTTTGTGAAGAGATTTCATTATATAATAAAAGATAAAATGCATGCTGGAGTGGTGATGCAGGCCTTTCATCTCAGCAGTCTTGAGGCAGAGGCTAAAAGGTCTATGATTTCAAGGTCAGCATGGTTTCCATAGAGAGTTTCAGGACAACTAGGGCTACACAGAGAACCCCTGTCTGGATTCAAACAATAAAGGAACAAAAAATGAAAAAAATCAACAAACCAAACAAAATGTATGATCCTTGGTGAATATCCATGTCTCCTATTCATGCCTTATGAATGAATGATTGTGCCCTGTCCTCACCCAATCCAGACTCTCCAGTCTCCCACCAGATGGATCACTCACTCGCCAAAGTAGTAATTATTGGAATATACATCAACATTATCACAAAAGAGCTAATTATTAGGATTCAAAGGATCCTTCCCAGAGTTGGTGCACTGGACCATATTATGGAACTGCTTATGCTTAGGGCTGTTGCTGTTTTGAGTGGCACCTGTTAAAGGTACCCACAGCACACTCCATCAATCCCTCTTGGCTTTACCAGGTCTCTGATGCCTGCCTGCTGGCTTCCTCCTTGATTCCTACTTGTTGCTGGATTGAGACAGCAGTGAATTGTGTATGTGTATAAGTGTGTTGCTTCCTCATATAAAGGTTCTAGAGCACACACTTGGGAACTCATAAAATTTATGCTACACATGAGAAAGTCAGAGGACAGCTTTAGTGAGTTGGTTTTCTCCATCCACTATGTACGTCTTGGAGACCAAACTCAAGCCTGCAGGCTAAGGAGGAAGGTGTCTAGCCTCATCGTCCAGAGTTAGGATTATAAATGAACACCACTGTACTGTGATGGGCTGACTCCCACATTTAAGTTCTACAGAGATTGCCTTTGTCTTGCTTGCCTTGTCATTTCTCACTGTCATGGCAGACAACTGCTACACTGTGAGCTGCCTGTGCTGTTGTCCCCTGTTGAGGAGCTGAGAACTCTCTCCAGTTAGCAGGCATGGATGAACTGAACTCTTAGCTCAATAATCCAGTAATCCAACCATCTCTTGAGTACTGAAGCTGCCTCTGCTCAAGACTATGTGAAAGTCTACTCTTAACCAGCAGTGGTTTCATCACTGTTCCAGATGAGACCTTGAGGCAGAGAAGCATCTACAGATGCTTATTGATTTACAATGTAGAATTGGGAGGAATCTGTTGTATGGCCATGTACAACTCACATACAGGGCTAATGCCAAATTATCATTTGTGACTTTAACAATAACCTTTGTCAGCTGAGTAGGTGAATCTTGATTCAGTCTGCAGTGGGAGACTTGGTAGCTATTAGAATGCAGAGGAAGGCAGGTACAGTAGAACACGCACTGTGTAATCCCAGAATTCTGTAGGCAGCACCAGAAGGATATGTCAGTTCAAAGCCAGCCTGGTCTATTGAGTGAGTTCCTGAACAGTCATGGCTACTTCGAGAAACCCTGTCTTTTGAAACCAGAAATAAAAATAAAAATAAATGCAGACAAAAGGCTTGCATGAATGTTATTGTGGGCGTTGGGTAGTTGAGCTAAGTCTGGGTTATGATGTTGAGTTAGGGAACATCCTTAGCTGCAGTATAAGATTATATCAATAATAATGGCAGTAACAGTGATAAGAGATGAAAAGTTAACTTTGCAGTCAGGAGCACTTGCTGAGCTTGGTTGGCACCCCGGTTCAGTTCCAGCATGTGTAAAGCATCTTCCAACTGTCTATTCTGCAGTTGTAGACATTCATACCTCTCTTCTTGCCTCTGTAGGCACTGCTCATATGCAGTTCACATACACACATGCAGGCAAAAGGCTCATGCATATAAAATAAAAGTCCATATTTTGTTAAAAGGGTAAAAATTTCAATTTTCCAGCATAGCTTAGGGCCCGGGAAATTGGTGCCATGGCAATATGGCAGAGTCAGAAGGGGCTTCTTTACTCTGTTTGTTGAACATTGCAGACCCAGACCTAAAGCTAATTGTACCAGCTATGTTGGACAAGGGGTGAGCACAGAACCCTAACCCAGAGTCTATTAGACTCCGATAAGAACCCCAAACCCAAACTTCACTGGTGAGCACTGGGGGCTGTGAATTGACAATAAGAGAAATGGGGAGTCTGTGAGAGGGACAAGGGTCCTACCTGTGAAAAAAGTGAGTAGCAGAAGGTGGCTCAGCTTTAGTCAGGAAGGACTCAGGTGACTTCTCTCTTTACAGTCCTCTGCTCTCACAATGCCCTCTCAGCACACCGACCCTGTGACTGCTGTGGATGCAGCACAAAAATTAAATATGACCACACTCACAGACAGCTGGACCAGCAGAGCTACTGTGGATGGTGGCAGGGCCTGAACCAGTGTTGTAGAAGAAGGAAAATAGAAAGGGCTAGCTCAACACCCTATTATCTCAACTGCAGTTACCAAAAAGCATCTAGTTCTCAACCATGGATGTTTTGAAATCATAAGAAGGTACAGACATTGGTCCTGGGGTTGCTCTGAGGGATGCTGATTGTGACATGTGGCCAGAGGCAGGAGTAGTAGTTGGTGGGACATGTGTGAGGATGAGAGAGGGGGTGGAAAGGCAGAAGATTGGACAGCTGTTCACTAAAGGAGAGAGAGACTGAGAACCATGTAGCCATAAACCCACCAATGAGACATCTTATTCCTGTATATCATTGATAAGGGACCCAGAGACTAACCAGGCTTTATCTGTGGGGTCAGGAGATATAGAAAGGCAGAGAAGACAATGTGTTCTCTCTTGTTTGCTGCTGTGTACTTAGTGGGACAATCATCCTCTGGTGTGTGTTTAGGGAAACTTTATTCCAAGGCCAACAGGATGTAATCCTTATTCAGGTCACTCACTATATTACTGTTTGGTTTCCTACATCCCAGTTCCTAGAACGAGTTTACATGGGAAGTTCTTTGAGTCCAGTGTTTCTTTAGTTCTCACATGACCCTGCTTCCTTCTCTTTCTCCTACCTGTTCATCTTCTCTTTCCTGCTCTCCCCATCCATACTCTTCTTTCCTGTCCTTATGTCTGTCTGATCTCTCCCTTGTTCAATTTTCTGTTTTCCCAACTTCTCTATGAATATCAGACTGAGGGATTTTCCTCCCCCTCCTCCTCCCTCTTCTCCTCCTCCCCCTCCTCCTTCTTCTAAAGACAAGGTTTCTTTGTGTAATAGTCTGATCTGAACTAGGACTTGCTTTTTAAACCAGGCTTGCCTTGAACTTGAGAGATCTGCCTTCCTCTGCCTCTGCTTCTACCTCTGTTTCTTCGTCTCCCTCTGCATCCAAGAGTGTTCGGAATGAAAAGCCTGGCCAGGCTCACCAACCACTCACTCTTCAAAAGGCTTCTTAATGGCAATGTCTTTTTCATTAACCCTCAGTTTTCAGGACTTGATGGAATGTGGTTCTCTGGGAATCTATTTATGTTCTGTAGACAGAGAACACAATCACCAAAGCTGAGATCCTTCTATAGCTTCTTTATCTGAGGGAACAGTGTGTACTGAAGATAACCAGGCAGGCAGTGATGGTGTCCCAGTGACTGAGGTCACCAAACTAACCTCTTGGTGTTAAGGTCTTTGCACTGCTTGTGGTATGGAGCCTTGGAGAAGCAGATGGCTGCCTTGTGGTCACCGTTGCAGATAGAGTCTCACAGAGCTTGTTTTTATCTGGAGAGTAACAAGAAAGGAAGTTGAGTGGAGCCCATGACCCTGTTCCCTATGTTTTGTAGACAAATAGACCAATGGACCTCCCATTGGTATAGATTCCTGGTTGAGATACAAAGCACATGAAAGTACCTCAGTTTGACAAATTTCTTGGAACAATACTTGTCATAAAAAACTCACTAGTTGTGGGGCTGGGGAGATGGCACAGTTGGTAAAGCAACTGCCAGTCATGCATGAGGGCCTGACCAGAGCCCATGTATAAAGCAAGGTGTGGTTGGAACATCCTTAACTTTATTCAGAATTAATAGTATGGAACCTTAAAACTTCTTGCTCATTCAAGTAGGTTAACCTTAAAACTTGTTGCTGAGTAAGTCTCTAAGGACAGGGCAGAGGGTGACTGAGGAAGTCATTAGTGATAATATATTCCTACACATAAAAATAAACAAACATAGATATTAAATCCTCAAACCTAGAAAACTATACATATCAACTATCACTAATTAAATTATATGGTTTAAGAAAATCCTTTTGTCTCTACCTCCTAAGTGCAGGAATTGCAGGTATGCCGCACAATGCTCAATTAATGGGTTCTGGTGTTGGAACCCAGGGCTCTGAGCATGGTAGGCAAGCACTCCAGCAACTTCACTCTATCCCAGCTCTCTGATCCTCACCTGTATATGGGAATGACAAGGCTCACCCTGCATAGGTGTTTAGTTCAGTATCTGGCTTATAGCCAACGCTACAGCTCTCAGTTGTTCAGTCACTGTAGGATCAGTCTAACTTAGCAGCTAATAGGAGAAGCTCTGGGCTTGCAGGAGGGCTCAGGGAATGAGGGCACTTGCTACCAATTCAACCTGATTTGCATCCCATGATTGTTGTCAAATATTAATTTAAGATTTGTTACATTTGTTTTGCTGTGGAGCATATATTTAATGATGCAAAGATGTGTTGCATTCTTTGATGTTGCATTTGTTGAACCCTGTGAAGCTGTGTTACTGTAACTGCCTAAAACACCTGATGCTCTTAAAAAGTGCTGAATGGCCAATAGCAAGGGAGAAGAAGAGATAGGAGAGACCTGCAGGCAGAGAGAGCAAAAAAGGAGAAATCTTGGAGAACTGGAATAGAGGAGATGAACAAGGAAGTAGGATGCCAGTGTCCATCCACGGAGTAAGGGAAAAGTTAGACACACAGAAAAGGGTCCAGCCACCTAGCCTTACTGCCAGCCACGGACTAAGGGCAAAAATAAAATATACAGAAGTAAGAAAATGTAAAAACCAAAGTCAAAAATAGTTCAGACAACCTGGCAAGAAACAAGATGAGCTGAGGCTGGACATTATAATTAAGAATAAAGCTCTAAGACCAGGTAAACTATTTAAGTAGACCTATAACACTTATGGAAATAAAAGCAAGTCATTAAAAGTGTCTTGACTAAAAAGAACATACAGGGCCAGATAGTTGCAAGTGCAGAACTCTACCAGAATGCCAAAAAAGAGCCTATACAAATACCCTTAAATTGTTTCACACAATATAAACAGAAGGAATAGTGCCAAACTTTTTTAATGAGGCTCTACAGTTGCCCTGATTCCCAAACCACACAAAGACACAACCAAGAAAGAGAAATACAGACTAATCTCCCACATGAACATGGATGTAAAAATACTCACAAAGTACTAGGAAACCAAATGCAAGAAAGAACACATCAAAAATTGTCCACCACGATAAAGTAGAGTTTGTATCAGAGATGCAGGGATGGTTCAACATACAAAATTCTGTCAATGTAATCCACCATATAAACAACATGAAAGAAAAAGCCCCGACAATCTTCTCATTAGATGCCTAAACAAACCTTTGACAAGATTCAACACCCCTTCATGGTAAATGTCTTGTGAATATGAGGGATTCAAGGAACATATCTAAGCATAGTATAACCAATTTACAGCAAGTCGATAGTCAAAATCAAATTAAATAAAGAGAAACTCAAATTAATCTCACTAAAACAGGGACAAGACAAGGCTGTCTACTGTCCATATCTATTTAATACAATACTCGAAGTTTTCTCTAGAGCAATAAGACAACAAAAGGAGATCCAGGGGATACAAGTTGGAAAGGAGGAAGTCAAACTTTTGCTATTTACAGATGATTTGATAGATAAATAAGTGACCACAAAAATACCACCAAGGAACCCTACAACTGATAAACACCTTAGGGGATGTGTCTGGATACCAGATTAACTGAAAAAATCAATATTCATTCTATAAACAATCAACAGGGCGAAAAAGAAACCGTGGAAGCACCACTCTCTACCATATCCAGAGATAACATAAAAAATTTTGGGGTAACTCTAACCAAATATTTGAAAAATCTGTCTAATGAGAACTTTATACTTCAATAATTTGTTAGATCCACCATGATCCAGCAATACCACTATTAGGCCAAAGATGTACATTCTTACCTCAAGGGTATTAATTCAACTACGTTTATAGCACTGTTATTCCTCAAAGACAGATCCTAGAAACAAACTAGGCACTCCTCAGCTGAAGAGTGTATTAACAAACTGTGGTACATCTATGCAATGGAGTACTGCTCAGCAGTTATAAAAATGATATCCTGAAATTTGCAGGAAAATGGATGGATTTTAAGAGTATAATCCTGAGTGAAGTAACAGAGGCCCAGAAAGATAAACATGGTATATACTCACTCATAAGTGCGTTTTAGACAAAAAAAAACAAAGAATATCCAGGCTGCAAAGTACAACCCCTGAACAGCTTGGGAGCAGAAGGAACTTAAGAGAGACATCCAGGGATTCCCACAGGAAGAGAAACTAGAGAAGATCTTCTGAGTATATTTGGATCATAATGGATAGTAAACAAGGAGAGGTGGGAACAAATCATGAGAGAAGGAGATGGTTGAGTGAGAGGAGCAAAAAGGAGGAAAGAAGAGATGAATATCTTTAAAGAGGGAACCACTGTAGTGTTAGAAACAAACCGGGTGCTAAGGAACCTCCAGAATCCACAGGGTGGCCCTTAGCTAGGACTCCAAGCAATAGTAGAGAGGATACCTAAACAGGACTTTCCCTACAATCAAAAGAATGAGCACCCTAAGTGTCATTATAGAGCCTTCATCCTACATTATAGAACCTTCACTTCCCAGAGTTGGAATCAGAGACCCATAGCTAAGCACCAGGTCAAGTTCCTAGTCCAGCTGAAGGGAGAGAAAGAGGAGAGTGTATATGAGCAAAGGGATTGGGATAATGAGGAGGAGACACACACACAGATGACTAGCGCTATTGGAAGTTCACTGAAACAGAAACAAACCCACCAAAGAACCTTCAGGAAAGGAACTAAACCCTCAAATGGAAGAGGACTGTCAAATGGAGTGGACACTTTGTGGAGCCTCTTGGAGAAGGATCAGATTATGTTCCTGTGCATGAACTGGCATCCTTTAGCCCATTTCCTACAGAGGATCACCTAACATAGTCTTAATATGGGAATGAGGGAATAAAACAAAACTCAAGTGAATATTCCAGACTGAACAGACCCACCTTGGGACTCCTTGGCCTCCTTGGGGAACAGTTGAGGTTATTGGGTGGGGCAGGGAGAGGGAGGACTGTGAAGGACTGGGAAGAGGGAAGGGAGAGCCAGCGATGGAATATATGGAAAAATACTTTTAAATAACTAAAAAGTCAACTCAAAAAGAGAAATTGTTGTACCTTTAACTAATCAAGAAAATGACCAATTGTGGGGAGACAGTGACATTGGCTAAGAGCTTACAGTAACTTTTGGTAGAAATTAACAACAGATATCCAAAGAAAAGTAATTAAATTTGTAAAGAAAACTAACGGGATTCTTTGTCATGTTGTATGGGTACACCATTCTGGAGCCCTTACATTTTATATTGGTCCAAATAAGTCAGGAAAGGCAGGTTACAAATTAGAAAATGTAAGTAAAGTGGCTTAAAGCCCTTATAAGTCTGTTTAAAAGTCAGAATTATAAGCTATCATGATGATATTAATGGATTTTTACAGAACTTCTTAACCTAGTTGCTGACTCTCAGAATGCAGGAAGAGTTGTTTTACACATTGAAATGCTGACTTTATTCCTGATGAGTCAGAACTAACCTCATTATTTATTGTTATAAGACATAATCAGGAATAAAAATCATCTCTTTTTAGATAACACAATCTAATCCCATATGAGTCTGCCAGGTACCCTAGCACAAGGTATTGATGAAATTGCTAATATATTAATAGAAAATGTACTATAGACCTCAGAGTTTCAAAAAAACTTCATGCCAATAGCAAAGTTTTTTTAAAAAAATTTCTTCATCACTTAGAAACAAACCAAGGAAATTGTAAAAAAGATAATCCACCTGTTTCTTCTATAATCAATCTCTGTAAGGGTAGGAAGTAATATTAAAGATATACATAGAAATGAAATTTGGAAAATGAATGTGTTTCATTTTACAGAATTTGGAAAATAAAAATATATGCATCATACAATAGATAGGTTTTCAGGATTTCAACGGGCAACTGCTTTGAGTTCAGAAAAGGCTGATTCTGTAATCACACATTTGCTTGTAGTTATGGCCATCATGGGAATACCTATAGAAATTAAGACTGACAATGCTCGAACATATGTTTCTAGTAAAATGAAGCATATTTTTGCTTCTTATAATATAAAGCATATTACAGGTATACCGAACAATCCTACAGGTCAAGCAGTCATAGAGAGATCAAATCAAACTGAAGGATATGCTAAATAAACAGAAAGGAGTACCAACTACCAGAAATAGACTACATAATGCCTAATTAATTTTGAATTATCTCAATCTTACAAGAAAGGAACAACAGTTGCTGAAAGGCATTGGAGTATAGAAAAAACTGACAAAGGTGAACCAGCCTGTCTACTTCAAAGATATATTGACCTCAGAATGGAAGTCAGGATATGTGCTACATTGGGGAAGAAGTTTTACTTTTGTTTTTGAGGTGAAAAAAAAGCTATGGATACCATCAAAATTAATAAAGACTCAATCTGAACTGGAGAAACTTCTTGATAAGGAGAAATGATGTCTCAGTCACCAATTTGACAACTATTTAATTTTTAAGAAAAATTCACCAAACAAGGATTGGGGAAGTATTTAACTTTTGCCTTTACAGAAATCTAGAGATACTCATATTCAAGAAGACAAAAGACCTTGGACAGCTAGATTTCTAAAACAGAATGGAAAGCTATCTAGAAAGAATTTACAAGCAAAGAGATATCAGGCTAGTTGGTACCAATATAGTCTACAGAGTAAGATCTCACTCCTTAACATCTATATCTCTTTATTTATAAGAGAAGTTGAAGTCCGAGTTCTATTATAAATTAAAGCTGGCTTTGGAGTTGGAGTGTGACTCCCTCCTTCTCTAAATCCTAGCATGCTTGTTAAAGGAAAATACAAGATCTGTGTATTGTTATCAGAGGGAACACCTGATATAGAAGAGAACAACTAGAGTTAAGGGACTATGCTATTGCTACTAATATTATTAGATATGAATTTTATATCAGAATGTGTTAGAATAGTATATACTAACATTTTATCGTGATGTTAATGATCATATAGAGTAATAATAATAAAAATAAAGGCTTTTATCTAGCTTCCTGTACATTGTTATGTGTTTGAGTCTCTCATCAGTTTTCTGTGGTGAAACGGGACACTGCCTAATACTGACCTTGAAGATGAGGCTCCACAATGATGATTTCATATGAACCATGACAATGCCACTAGGCTGGCAAACACCAAGCAAAGATTGTATGTGGACTACACTGCTCAGGACAACTTCAATGATTTTGACAGCTGGTCTGGAAACAGCAGGGTGCAGAGCTGGACTGGCCTGTAAATATTGCATTGCTGCACTCAACAGGACACAGTCGGTAACTTCTATTCGTTTGAAGGGAAGGGAAGGGAAGGGAAGGGAAGAGATGCTTAGGAATCTGAAAAGAAATAGACAAGTTAATGCCAATGGAGGGGAAGAAATGGTTGGAAACATCAGCCTCCCCACTAAAACACCAGAGTGGAGCAGGGGTGACACATACCTTTAATCCCAGCACTCTGCAGGCAGAAGGAAGCGATCAGAAGTCAGCCAGGTCTACACAGAAACTCTCTCAAAACAATAAATGTACCCAAGGTCAGTAAGTCACATGGCTCTTGTGGATAAAGATGCTTGCTGCCGACCCTGAGGACATGTGTTCAATCCCCAGAAGCCACATGGTAGAAGGCAAGCACTGACTTGTGTATATTGTTCTCTGGCCTGGACATAACATGCAGTGATATCCATGTGTTCACACACATACATACAAAAATAAATAAAATTTTAAAAATGTTAAAGTTATACAAGCAGCCAGGGTGTGTTATTGACTTTAATCCAGAACTGGGTGGGAGCAGAGCCAAGGGGATCTCTGTGACATAAGGTCAGCCTGATCTACAGAGCTAGTTCCAGGACAACACAGAGACATCCTGTCTCACAGAAATGGATGCGAATATAATCAACACATAATATGCTGAGCCAGATATTGGTGGTACATGCCTTTGCCTAGGATTCAAAGGCAGAGGCAAGTGGATCTCTGTGAATGGGAGGTCAGCCTGGTCTACAGAGCAAGTTCTTGAAAGCCAAGGCTACACACATAAATGTTACCCCCCATCTTGAAAAACCCAAAACCCAAACAAATCAAAAACAGTAAGTTAAAAATGTGTCTTAAATATATTATCCTAAGTAGATCAAACTCTGTACTAGCTGTATGTGGAAATGTGTACCTGAAATGCAAGTACAGAAAGATGAGTCAGAAGGACTTCAAGTTTTTTTCCTCATTTTGTTATTATTATTATTTTGTTTAAAATGTCTTTTTTTATCCATGTTTCCCCTTTCCTGCTCCCAATCCCTCCCAGTCAGCCTTCAACAGCCTCCTGCCACCCCATCCACCCATGCCCTCCCCAAAAAGGGCAAGAAGTTGCAAGGTAGGTCAGCTCAGTGTGGCACATCTACTTCAGGCAAGTCCGATGTGCTCACCCCAAAGTCAAGTCTGGGTTAGGTGTTCCTCTGCAGGGAATGGGCTCCAAGGTACCAATCTAAGCACAGAAACACAGTCTTACCCTATCCCTGGAGACTCCACACACTCTCTCTGCCAACTGACAGTTCCCTACCCTAGGAGGGCCTATCTCCTTTTCATGATGGATTTGCAGTGGCTGTTCATGATTCAGTGAGGTCCCCAGTACTCCATCCAGCCATCTCTGTAGAAATTTTCCTCATAATCCCTATCCTCTTGCTCACACACACTCTCCTCCTCAACTCTTGACTGGACCAGGAGCTCATCCATGAATCTCTGCCTCCACCTCTGTTCTTTGTTGGATGTAGGTTCTGTGATGACTTTTAGGGTGGTTGTTCATTTCATTATAGGAGAAGTTCTGTTTCGGCACCCTCTGCACTAATGGTTGGAGACCTACCCAGGGACCTGTTGTGAGTTCTTGGAGGTTTCCCTAGCACCTGATCTCTTTCCAACCCCCCATAGCTTCCTCTTTTATCCTTAGTGCATAGGAGGGCTATTGAGTTTTTTGAGTTAATCTTGTACCCTGGTACATTGCTGAAGGTGTTTATCAGCTGTAGGAGTTTCCTGATAGAATTTTGGTGGTCACTTATGTATACAATCATATCATAGTTTGACTTCTTCCTTTCCAATTTGTATCCTCTTAATCTCCTTTTGTTCTCTTTTTGCTTTAGAAAAAAACTTTGAGAACTATATTGACTAAATAAGAAGAGAGAGGACAGCCTTGTCTTGCCCTGAATTTAGTGGGATTGCTTTAACTGTTTCTCCATTTAGTTTGATGTTGGCTGTCGGCTTGCTGTATTTTGTCTTTATTATACTTAGGAATTTTCCCTGTATTCCTGATCTCTCCAGGAGTTTTATCATGAAGGAATATTCAATTTTGCCAAAGGCTTTTTGTGCATGTGCTTTTTCTTTCAGTTTGTTTATATGATGGATGACATTCATAGTTTTTGTATGTTGAACCATTCCTGCATCTTTGGGATGAAGCCTATTTGCTCATGGTGGATGATTTTTTTTGATACTTTGTGGGATTCAGTTTGCCAGAATTGTATTGAGTATATTTGCATCAATGTTCATGAGGGAGATTCCTCTGTGATTATTTTTCTTTTCTGCATCTTTGAGTGGCCTGGAATCAGGATGATTGTGGCCTCATAAGAAGAGTTCAGCAATGTTCCTTCAGTTTCTACTTTTTGAAACATTTTGAGAAATATCGGCATTAATTCTTCTTTGAATGTCTGGTCAAATTCTGCTGTGAATTCTTTTGGTCCTGGGCTTATTTTATCTGGGAGACTTTTAATAACAGCTCCATTTCCTTTGGGGTTATAGGTCTGTTTAGGTATTTAATCTGATCTTGATTTAATTTTGGTAAGTGGTACCTGTCCAGAAAACTGTCCATATCTTTTACGTTTTCCATTTTTAATGGAAAAATTATGACCTGATAATCCTGTAGATTTTATTGGTATCTGTTGTTTTGTCCCCCCTTTTTTTTATTATGATCCCACTAATTTGGATACTCTCTCTCTCTGCTTCCTGGTTAGTTTGGATAATATTTTATCTATTTTCTATTATCTATTTATTTCTAAAAAATCCAACACATTGATTCTTTGTATTGATTCTTGGTTTCTACTGTATTGATTTCAGCCCCAGGTTTGATGATTTCCTGCCTTGTACTCCTTCTAGGTGAGTTTGCTTGTGATTGTTCTAAAGCCTTCAGCTGTGCACTTTGGTCTCTTTCGTGAGATTTCTTTAGGTTTTTCCTGTAGGATCTAGTGCTATGAGTTTTCTTCTTAGCACTGCATTCTTTGTGTCTGCTAAGTGTGGGTATGCTGTGGATTCATTTTTATTAAATTCTAGGAATTCATTGATATCTTTCTTAATTTCTTCCTTGACACTGAGGAGGGGTTCAATTGAGAGATGTTTAGTTTCCATGAGTTTGCAGGCTCTCTGTGTTTCTTTATTGCTGTTGAACTCTAGTTTTAGACTATGGTGGTCTGATATGACACAAGGAGTTATTCCCATCTTTTTGGTATCTATTGATATTTGCTTTATGACGACATACATGGTCAATTCTAGAGAAGTTCCATGGGGTGCTGGGAAACATGTATATCCCTTTGTGTTTGGGTGGAAGTTTCTGTATCTATCTGTATATATGATTCATTTGGGTCATAACACCTCTTAGATCCCTTCTTTTTTTGTTGAGTTTCTGTCTGATTGACCTATCCAAGGGTGAAAGTCAGGTACTGAAGTCTCCCCCTATTAGTGTGTGGGATTTGATTTGAGGTGTAAGCTTTATTAATGTTTCTTTTACATATGTAGGCGCTCTTGTGTTGGAGGCATAAGTGTTCAGGATTGAGATTTCATCTTGGTGGATTTTTCCTTAGATGAATAAGTAATGACTATCCTGGTCTCTTTTTGATTGTTTTTAGAATGAAGTCTATTTTGTTCGATATTAGAAAGCTTACACCAGCTTGTTTCTTGAGTGTAATTGATTGGAAAGTGTTTTTTCAACTGAATTCTGAGCCTGTGTCTATCTTTGAAGCTGAGATGTGTCTCTTGTATGCAGCAGAAGGATGGCTTCTGCTTTTGTTTCCAATGTGTAGGATGTGACTTTTTATAGGCAAAAGGAAATTCTATGAGCAAAGGGGTCATGATCACGATGTGAAGACCCACAAAGGTGACCAGGAGAGCTATTGGGAGCTCCCTGACTCTGAACTGACTGCTGGGAGACCTCCATGGCACTAAACAAGCTCCTCTGAATGTGCAAAACAGTCAAGTCAAGATGGCTTTTGGCAGCAGGATTAGAATCTCTTCCTAGTGCATGACCGGCCTTCTGAGAGCCCATTTTCTGTAGAGGGAAACCTTGTTCAGCATTGATACTGGGGAGGGGCTCTTGTTCCTACTCAACTGGAGATGCCAGAATGCATTGAATCACCCAGGAATCCTTATCCTCTGAGAGGAATGAATGAAGGGGTAGGGGAAAGCCGGGGGATGACTGAGAGTTGGGGAGGGAAGAGGAATAGTGGTGGGTATGTTAAAAACGTTTTAAACAAATGAGTTAATTAACAAGCATATTTAATCCAAAAACTTAAAAGCTACAAATATCAACTACCACTTAGTAAATTATATGATTTAAGATAATTCTACTCCTTCCACCTCCCAAGTGCTGGAATACAGGTGAGCACCACCACACTCAGTTCTGGAGGTGAAACCAAGGGCTCTGTGCATGCTGGGCAAGCACTATCAACTGAGCTCTATTCCCCGCTCTTCGATCCCCACCTGTGGATGGAAACGACAAGTCTCACTCCACATAGGTGTTTAGTCCAGTGTCTGGGTCATAGCCAATGTATAGCTGTCAGTTGTTCAGTCACTGTGGGATCAGTCTAACATAGAAGCCAATAGGAAGGCTCTGGGCAGGCAAGAGGGCTCAGAAACTAAAGGGAGTTACTGCCAAGTGTGAACCTGACTCCAGTCTCAATTTATAGTATTTGAGGAGAGAACAAGGCTCCTTCTGGTTGTTCTCAGACATAGATCCACACCAGTGTTGTTGAACAGGCTTGCCTCCCATGCAAAAACATAAAATCTTTAAATGTGTTTAAAGTGATGTAGATCTGTGTTCCAGGACCAAATGCCACCACTTCTAAGCTGGGTGACCTTGGGCAGTGGCTCAACCTTCCTCATCTTCCTTCCTTGTCAGTGACCTCATCTATATTTTGGTATCTATCTGATAAGGTTGTCATTATGTCAAACAAGACCAAGGGAATGATCTCTAAATGGTGACTGTTCTAGTTACTTCTGTGTGTGTCTCTTTCACACCTGACCACAGAATAACAGAACCCAGAGCCCTGGAGGGCAAACCTGCCACCGCAGGTGACCTCATTCCCAGAGCAGGAGTATGAGTAGGAGCTGGTGTAGGGGTTTTCTGAGGGTACAAGACATTTTCTTTGTAAAAAGGCCTGAATGTAGCAGTTCTTTCGAGGCAAATATCACCTGGAGAGAGGAAGGAACAGATGGAGAGCAGTATGGACCCACAGGAGGTCACTTCTCACCTGCAGTCTCTCTCAAGCATGTCAGGTTGACTTAATCATGATGTTCCAGAAGAAAGTTCTTCATGCTTGAGAATCTCTACTTTCTATTATCACATCTTATTGAAAGCAGCTTGTGTGTGTCTGTTCCTGTCTTTAATCTCAGGATCTTGTAGACAGTGGTGGTTGGATCTCTGAGGTCAAGATAAGCTACAATTAATTAGTGAGACCCTGTCTGTAATAAGTGAATTTTAAAAACAAAGCTTCAAAAATATGGAAATTATATATTCTGAAATTTCAATGATGTTTTAAAGCCGAGGCTGACATTGATTGTGGCAGTGATGGTTGGCTGTGCTCTAGTCTGGAGCTGGACTTCAGCATTGCTCAGTATTTACAAGTCACACATTCTGCTTTCAGGGACCCTCAGGTAGAGTGCCCTCATGAAGACATTTCCTTATATAATAAGAGATAAAATGTATGCTTGAGTGGTGATGCAGGCCTCTCATCTCAGCAGGGTTAAGGCAGAGGCTAGAAGGTCTATGATTTCAAGGTCAGCATGGTTTCCAGAGAGAGTTTCAGGACAACTAGGGCTACACAGAGAACCCCTGTCTGTATTTAAACAATAAAGGAACAAAAAGTGAAAAAAATAAACAAAACAAAATGTATGATGCTTGGTGAATATCCATGTCTCCTATTCATGCCTGGTGAATGAATGATTTTGCCCTGTCCCCATGTAATCCAGACAGACTCTCCAGCCTCCTCTGAGATGGATCACTCACCTCCCAAAATAGTAATCATCCGAGTATATGCCGATTTTATCACAAAAGAGGTAACTGTCGGTATACTTCAAAGGGTCCTTCCCAGGGTTGGTGCACTGGACCATATTATGGAAATGCTCATGCTTAGGGCTGTTGTTGTTTTGAGTGTCACCTGCTTAAGATCACACTCTGTCAGTCTCACTTGGCTTTCCCAGGACTCTGTTGCCTGCCTGCTAGCTTCCTCCATGACTCCTACCTGCTGCTAGATGGAGACAGCAGTGAATAGGGTGTGTGTGTGTGTGTGTGTGTGTGTGTGTGTGTGTGTGTGTGTGTGTGTGTGTGAGTGTCTTTGCTTCCTCACACACAGGTTCTAGAGCACACACTTGGGAGGACTCATAAAATTTGTGCTACATATGAGGAGGTCAGAAGACAGCTTGGGGATTTGGTTTTCTCCCTATGCTATGTAGGTTTTGGAGACCAAAGTCAAGCCTCCAGACTAAGCAGGAAGGTGTCTAGCCTCATCCTCCTGTGTTAGGATTATAAATGAACACCACTGTACTGTGATGGGCTGACTCCCAGGATTAAGTTCTACAGAGATTGCCTTTTGCCTTGCTTGCCTTCTCATTTCTCACTGTCAGGACAGACAGCTGCTACACTGTGAGCTGTCTGTGTTGTGTTCCCCTGTTGATGAGCTGAGAACACTCTCCAGTCAGTAGCCAGAGACAAACTGACCTCTTAGCTCAACAATCCAACAACCCAACCATCTCTTGAACACTAAAGCTGCTCAACCCCTTCTCAAGCCTAGGTAAAACTCTATCCTTGTCCAGCAGTGGATTCATCACTTTCTAGCTGAGACCTTGAGCTAGAGAAGCATCCACTGATGCTTATTGATTTACACTGTGGAATTAGAAGGAATCTGTTGTATGTCTATGAAGAGCTCACATACAAGTCTAATGTCAGATCATCACCATGTGACCTAAGCATTTGAAAAAACAAACTTTGTCAGCTGAGTAGGTTAAAAAAACTTTGCTTGATTCAATCTGCAGTGGGATACTTGGTGGCCATTAAAATGCAGGAGAAGCTAGGTGCATTGGAACATGCACTGTATAATCCCAGCACTCTGTAGCAGAGCCTGAGGGCTATGTCAGTTTAAAATAATCTTGGTTTATAGACTGCATTCGGGAACAGCCATGGGTACATCAAGAAACTTTGAAATCCAAAGTAAAAATAAAGTAAATGCAGACACAAGCCTTGCATGAATGTGATCTTAAAATTGGGGTGTTGAGCTAAGTCTAGGCTGTATGTTGAGTTGGAGAACATCTTCTGCTGTATTATGTGATCACATCAACTATAATAACTGTGATAAAAAATGGAGATATGGATTTGCAGTCAAGAGCACTAGCTGAGCTTGGTTGGAACCCAGGATCAGTTCTAGCACCTACATGGCATCTCCCAACTGTCTAGGACCCCTGTACTTGTGGTTAGACCCTTCTTATAGCCTCAGAAGGCACTGTTCACACACAGTTTACATACACACATGCAGGCAAAAGTATTATACATATGAAATAAAAGATTATTTTACAAAAAGGTTAAAAATAAAATTGCCAGCATAGCTTAGAGCCAAGGAGCAACATGTAAGGAACACACGTGATCCACAGGCCATGTGCAGACAGATTAATAGAAATGCGTTGATTTAAGGTATAAGAGCTAGCTAACAATGTGCCTGAGCCATAGGCCAAACAGCATGAAGTTAATATAAGTGTCTGAGTCATTTATGGGAGCCTGAACAGCAAAGATGGGTGGCTATAGGTTTTGCGAGGCAGGTCTGTGGGTCTGGGCCTCTGGCCACCCGGGACCAAGAAACCACCACTACTACAGATGGCACCAAACATGGGGCAAATATCCACTTAATGCCTGAGAAAGTTTAAAAAGGGTTTTAACAGAAAGTGAGCAAATGCAGCTTCTAAATTGTGTATATGAAGCAGGTCATTGTACAAAGAAAGTGTGGCCTGTGGGTCACATTTGAAACTGGTGTCAGGCAGTATAAACTGCAATCTGGTGGGTTCCTGAGATCTCACAAAAGACTCAATAGCATGTGATTGATTTTAGATTTCTGTTTATTTTGAAGAAAAAGGAAACAAAGACGGTTTCTTGGTAGAAGCATTTTCTTGGGTGTGCTTTGTTTGCTGGCCATGAACAGAGACACGGTCCCTTTAAGAGAACTTACTGATTCAGCCTTATCTGCAAAAACTATGCAGCTCTTTAAGAGAGTGTATTTTAAAAGCTCTTCTGGTTGAAAGATGATTAAGGATTCACAGTAAAACAGATTCAGATGGAAAAAAAATCTGTAAATGGGTTACAATGTGTGTAAAAGGTATATAGTCTTCAGAGAGAAAAGAGAGAAGGTAGAGAAAGTCTTTAAAAAGAGAAATAGCGTAATAAAAATATAATAATCCATGTAAAGTAATACAAATATAATAAGCCACGTAAAGATGGATAGTATACACAAAATCTAGATTTTGGTTATTATTGTGTTTTCTTTTATTTTTTTAAACTGTTAGTGAGCTCACTGCAGAAAGACAATGGATTGCAAATGCAAAGCCTACTAAGTTAAACAAGAATATATATTTTAAAGGTATTTTGATTTTTAAATTTGTGTCTAAGGATTTATTGCTTTAGAAGTGTTCTGCTTTTGTTTCCACAAAAGATAAGAACCTGTGGATTGCTTCCAGGCAAATATGGTTTCATCAACCAAGACCCCCTGAAAAAACCTCTGATGGAAAGAGATGGCCATATCAGCTTCAGGGCTGCAGACTATGATCCAGTCTTAAGAACCCATGAGATTTTCAACACCCCTTAATCAGCAGGAAGTAGTAATGGATAACTACACACAAATTCCCCAAATATTGTTTCTAAATGTTTATTTTCATTATAAATGGTTAATGGTCATAGTTAATCTCTTTCTAAGAAGAAAAAGGGAATATGGTATATGAATGATTTTTTAAGAATTAGATTATTGAATTTACTTAGATCAGGAAATTAGCTGTTAATCTCAAAATGATTTACATGAATAGATTTTGGTTTATTGATACAAATTTAAGTTTAATTCTCCTATGCGGTATGTATTTTTCTACTCTTGTTTAAGATATGATGTTTATGTAACTGTTTTAAAATTGTAATGTATAATTGAAAAATGCATGTTAGTTAGAATATTAGGTATACAAAGATATAATTCAATTAGATAGGTAATCTTCAAACACTTCTAAGACCTACAGAATATGGCATTTAAAATATTTTAAGAACTTAGACTTTTCTAGACAGTGAGACAGATTTGATCCTGGCAACACCAATCTTCTTCAAGAGAAAAATAGGCATCGAAGAAATTCCATATGGAGTCTATATGTGGCAATGGTTAGCCACTGGGTAAGAACCTGTTCTTATATTGACTCCTTGACAGTATGCTCTTTAAACTGGACATGCTGTTTCCATAAAAAGATGACCTCTGAACTTTGGCAGAAGAAGCTGAGATGGTTCCTGCTTTACAGAGAAAACTGTCAGGCATTCTTCAGGACTTGAGGAGAAGCAACTGATGAACTGTACCAGAATGGGCAGAGCAGATACCCTGCTTCACTGAAATGAAAAGAGACTCTGGGCCTGTAGGCTGAAGATGGATGCCCCAACTTTATAAAGGAACTTTGGGTGACTGTCCAGGCAGATAGGTGTCATCTCTGTCCTTTCTAGATTTTAGAAGTCACTTGCACTTCTGGTTTACTTGGGTAAATATACCCTTCTGTGGTCTTTGATGTAGTTGAAGATTAGATAGTTATAGGTACAGTTTTTCTTAGTCATTTGAAAGGTATATTGGATATGAAACTTTAGATTCATAAAGATAAGGTAGATGATAAGAGTATTTTCTTTAATATTGCTAAGTACAAATAGACTAGATATTGTAACTGTAATTCTTGCTTGATAGCTATTTTGATATATGTAATTTATTTGTAGTAATGGTGGTTTTTTTGGTCCCAGGTGGCCAGAATCCCAGACCCACAGACCTGCCTCACCAGACCTATGGCCACCCGTCTCTGCTGTTCAGGCCCCCAGAAATGACTCAGACGCTTATATTAACTTCATGCTGTTTGGCTTATGGCTCAGGCACACTGTTAGCTAGCTCTAACAATGTAATTTTGCTATGTTAAAATTAAAACCTTCCTTCATGTTAAACAGAAAGGGGAAGTGATGTGGGAATGCCTTTCTGTATGCTGTGAATATCAATCTTTAAATAAAAGAGCTGTTTTGGGCTATGGCAGGCACCAAAGAAGAAGTAGGAGGAGAAATAAGAGCATAGGTAGGAGAAGCAGGGCGGAGTCAGGCAGATTGAAGCAAGCTACCCAAGGAGCAACATGTAAGGAACATAGGTGAGCCACGGGTCATATGGCAGACAGATTAATAGAAATGGGTTGATTTAAGATGTAAGAGCTACCTAACAATGTGCCTGAGCCATAGGCCGAACAGCATGAAGTTAATATAAGCATCTGAGTCATTTATGGGGGCCTGAACAGCAGAGATGGGTGGCTATAGGTCTGACCAGGCAGGTCTGTGGTCTGTGCTTCTGGCCACCTGGGACCAAAAACCCACCATTACTACACTCCTGTTGAGTGAGAGTTTTATGATTCACTGGCATGTAGAGATCACATGGTAAACTCAACATGGCATTGGCAGAACATGTGTAAAGAGGGGAAGCCCATAGGTGTGGCTATGTAAATCTGTGCCCACCCACTCTCTTAGAAGGAGCTGCCCACCATGTGAAACACTCTCTCACTTTTCTCTCATTCTCTCTCTCCCCCTCCACCTTTCTCTCTCAGCAACTCCCCTGAATAAACTCTGGTGTGACATCTGGCAGTGTGTGCATCTATCTCTCACATGTAAAACTACCAAAGAGATGCAGCCTCTAAGGAAATGGTAGAGAGTGACTGAAAAGATACCAGATGCCAACTTATTCCTATACATAAAAATACACAAACATAGATATTTAATCTTAAATCCAGGAAAACTACAAAACCAACTACCACTTAGGAAAATCTATGATTTGATATAATCCTCCTGCCTCCAACGCTCAAGTGCTGGGATCTCAGGTGAGGACCACTGTGCCTAATTTATGGGATGTAGAGGTGGAACCCAGGGCTCTGTGCATACTAGGCAAGCACTCTAGAAACTGGTTTATATTCTCAGCCCTCAGATCCTCACCTATTAAACGGGAATGATAAATCTTGCCCTGCATAGGTGTTTAGTCTAGTATCTGGCTCATAGCCAATGCTACAGTTCTCAGTTATTCACTCACTGTGGGATCAGTCTAACATAGCAGCCAAAAGGAGAGGCTCTGGGCAAGCAGGAGGGCTCAGGATGTCAAGGCACTTGCTGCCAAGTGTGAATTTGAGTTCCTTCCCCAGGATTCACATGGTCTCCTCTAAGATGTCCTCAGAGATCCACAACTGTGCTTTTGCACATGCATGCCTCCCACAGAAAGAAATAAAGAAGTGAAGGAGGCTGTAGAATGATGTAGATGTTTGTTTCAGAATCATATGCCTTAACTTTTAAGCTGGTTGAACTTGAGCAAGTGATCCAACCTTCCCAAACCTTCCTCATTTGATCTCATCTATATTTAGTGTTTACCTGATAGGGCTGTTATGAGGTCAGAAGAGACCAAGGAAGTAACTTCTATATGGTGACTGTCTTTGTTACTTCTGTGTCCCTTCCAAACCCATTGAGGGTCAAGAAGAAGCCAGAAATCCCAGAGAGCAAACATACCACTGCAGGTGACCTAATTCCCAGAACAGGAGAGTGAGTGGCAGCTGGTTTATCAGTTGTTTATGAACCCACAGCACACTCCATCAATCCCACATGGCTTTACCAGGGCTCTGATGCCTGCCTGCTACCTTCCTCCTTGACTCCCACCTGTTGCTGGATTGAGACAGCAGTGAAATAGTGTGTGTGTGTGTGTGTGTGTGTGTGTGTGTGTGTGTGTGTGTGTGTGTGTGTGTTTGAGTGAGTGTGTGTGTGTTGCTTCCTCATACACTGGTCTTGGAGACCAAACTCAAGCCTCCAGGCTAAGAAGGAAGGTGTCTAGCCTCATCCTCCTGAGTTAGGGTTATAAATGAACACCACTGTATTGTGATGGGCTGACTCCCATCACAGGATTAAGTTCTACAGAGATTGCCTTTTGCCTTGCTTGCCTTCTCATTTCTCACTGTCAGGACAGACAGCTGCTACACTGTGAGCTGCCTGTGCTGTGGGCCCCTGTTGAGGAGCTGAGAACTCTCTCTTGTTCGCAGCCATGGATGAACTGATCTCTTAGCTCATTAATCCAATAATCTAACCATCTCCTGAGTACTGAAGCTGCCCCTGTGCAAGCCTAGGTGAAACTCTACCCTTAACCAGTAGTGGATTCATCAGTGTTCCAGATGAAACCTTGAAGCAGAGAAGCATCTACAGATGTTTATTGATTTACACTATAGAATTAGGAGGATTCTGTTGTATGGCCATGCACAGCTCATATACAGGGATAATGTCAGATTGCCATGTGTGACTTCAACAATAGCCTTTGTCAGCTGAGTAGGTAAATCTTGATTCAGTCTCCAGTGGGATACTTGGTAGCTATTAAAATGCAGGTGAAGCCAGGTACTGTAGAACACACACTGTGTAATCCCAGAATTCTGTAGGCAGCACCAGAAAGATATGTCAGTTCAAAGCCAGCCTGGTCTATCGAGTGAGTTCCTGAACAGTCATGGCTACTTCAAGAAACCCTGTCTTTTGAAACCAGAAATAAAAATAAAAATAAATGCAGACACAAAGCCTTGCATGAATGTAATTGCAGCCATTGGGATCATGAGCTAAGTCTAGGTTATGACGTTGAGTGTAGGAACATCCTCAGCTGCATTATAAGATTATATCAATAATAATAACACTAACAATGATAAGAGATGAAAAGATATGTTTGCAGTCCTGAGCATTTGCTGAGCTTGGCTGGCACCCAGGTTCAGTTCCAATACTTACATGGCAGGTACAAACTGTCTACGACCCAGTTTGGGACAATAAGACCCCTCTTCTGTCCTCTGTAGGCACTGCTCATACACAGTTCACATACAAAGATGCAGGCAAAGGGCTCATGCACATAAAATAAAAGTCTATATTTTATAAAAAAAAGATAAAAAGTTCAAATTTCCAGGGAAGCTTAGGGCCAGGGAAATTGTTGCCATGGCAATATGGCAGAGTCAGAAGGGGCTTCTTTTCTCTGGTTGGTGAATGTAGCTGACCTAGACCTAAAGCTAATGGTTCCAGCTGTGGTGGACAGGGGGTGATCACAGAATCCTAACTCCAGAGTCTATTAGACTCCAATAAGAACCCGAAACCCAAGCTTCACTGGTGACCACTGGGGCCTGTGCATTGACAATAAGAGATATGGGGAGCCTCTCAAAGGGACAACGGTACTACCTGTGAGCAGAGCGAGCAGCAGAAGGAGTCTCATCTCGAGTGAGGAAGACTCAAGTGACTCCTCTCTTTATACTCCTCTGCTCTTACAGTGTCCGGTCAGCACAAGGGACCTGTGACTGCTGTGGGTGTAACACGGAATTAGCATATGTCCATCCTCACAACAGTTTAGACCTACAGAGATACTGTGGATGGTGACAGGGCCTCAACCAGTTTTGTGACAGAAGGAAAAGAGAAAGAGTTATCTCAGCACCCTATTGTCTTAAGTGTAATTACTTTAAAGTTCTTGGTTCTCACCCATGGATGTTGAAGACATGAGAAGGTATAGACATTGGTCCTGGGGTTGCTCTGAGGGATGCTGATAGTGACATGTGGTCAGGAATAGCCATTGGTGGTACATGCATGAGGATGAGAGAGGAGATGGAAAGGCAGAGGATGGGACAACTGTTCACTAAAGGAAAGAGAGACTGAGAACCACTCAGCAATAAACCCACCAATGAGACATCTTATTCCTGTATATCATTGATAAGGGACCCAGAGACTAACCAGGCTTTATCTGTGGGGTCAGGAGATATAGAAAGGCAGAGAAGACAATGTGTTCCTCTTGTTTGCTGCTATGTACTGTAGTGGGACAATCATCCTCTGGTGTGTGTTTAGGGAAACTTTATTCCAAGGCCAACAGGATGTAATCCTTATTCAGGTCACTCACTATATTACTGTTTGGTTTCCTACGTCCCAGTTCCTAGAACGAGTTTACATGGGAAGTTCTTTGAGTCCAGTGTTTCTTTAGTGCTCACATGACCCTGCTTCCTTCTCTTTCTCCCACATGTTCATTTTCTCTTTCCTGCTCTCTCCATCTATACTCTTCTTTCCTGTCCTTATGTCTGTCTGATCTCTCCCTTGTTCAATTTTCTGTTTTCCCAACTTCCCTATGAATATCAGACTGAGGATTTTCCCTCGCCCTCCTCCTCCCTCTCCTCCTCACCCTCCTCCTTCTTCTTAAGACAAGGTTTCTTTGTGTAATAGTCCGAGCTGACCTAGGACTTGCTTTTTAAACCAGGCTTGCCTTGAACTTGAGAGATCTGCCTTCCTCTGCCTCTGCTTCTACTTCTGTTTCTGCGTATGCCTCTGCATCCCAGAGTGTTGGAATGAAAAGCCTGGCCAGGATCACCAACCACTCACTCTTCAAGGGGCTCCCCTAATGGCAATGTCTTTTCCATTAACCCTCAGTTTTCAGGACTTGATGGAATGTTGTTCTCTGGGAATCTATTTATGTTCTGTAGACAGAGAACACAATCACCCAAGCTGAGCTCTTTCTATAGCTTCTTTATCTGAGGGCACAGTGTGTACTGAAGACAACCAGACAGGTAGGGATGATGTCCCAGTGACTGAGGTGACCAAACTAACCTCTTGGTGTCAAAGTCTTTGTACTGCTTGTTGTATGGAGCCTTGGAGAAGCAGATGGCTGCCTTGTGGTCACCGTTTCAGATGAAGTCCTCACAGGCCTTGTTTTTATCTGAAGAGAAACAAGAAAGGAAGTTGAGTGGAGCCCATGACCCTGTTCATATGTTTTGTAGACAAATAAATCGGTGGACCTCCCAGTGGTATAGACTCCTGGTTGAGATACAAAGCACATGAAAGCACATCAGGTTGCCAAATTTCTTGGAACAACACTTGTCACAAAAAACTCACTAGTTGTGGGGCTGGGGAGATGGCACAGTTGGTAAAGCGACTGCACTCAAGCATGAGGGCCTGACCTAGGATGCCCAGAGACCATGTATAAAGCAAGGTGTGGTTGGAGCATCCTTAACTCTATTCAGAATTAGTAGGTTGGACCATTAAAACTTGTTGCTTAGTGAAGCAGGTTAAAGGTGAGTGTCATGTTTAGTGAGAGACTCAGTCTCTAAGGACAGGGTAGAAGGTGACTGAGGAAGTCATTAGTGATAACGTATTCCTACACATAAAAATAAAAAAATAGATATTTAATCCTCAAACCTAGAAAACTATACATATCAACTATCACTAATTAAATTATACGGTTTAAGAAAATCCTTTTCGCTCTCCCTCCTAAGTGCAGGAATTGCACTCATGCCACACAATGCTTAATTCATGGTATCTGGAGTTGGAGCCCAGGGCTCTAGCAACTGGGCTCTGTTCTCAGCCCTCTGATCCTCATCTGGTGTGGGAATGGTCAGTTTTGCCTGGCATAGGTCTTCAGTCCAGTATCTGTCTTATAGCCAATGATGTAGCTCTCAGTTGTTCAGTCACTGTGGGGTCAGTCTAACTTAGCAGCTAATAGGAGAGGCTCTGGGCAGGAAAGAGGGCTCAGGGAATAATAAGGGCACTTCCTGTCAATTCAACCTGATTGGCATCACATGATTGCTTTCATATTATTTTAAGATGTGTTACATTTGTTTTCCTATGGAGCATTTATTTAATGATGTAAAGATGAGTTGCATTCTTTCATGTTGCATTTGTTGAAACCTGTGAAGCTGTGTTACTATGACTTTCTATTATATCTGATGGTCTTAAAAAGTGCTGAATGGCCAATAGCAAGGGAGAAGAGATAGGAGAGACCGGCAGGCAGAGAGAGCAAAAAAGGAGAAATGTGGGAGATCTGGAATGGAGGAGAAGAACAAGGAAGGAGGATGCCAGTGTCCATCCACTGAGTAAGGGGAAAGTTAGACACACGGAACAGGGTTCAGCCACCTAGCTGTACTGCCAGCCATGGACTAAGGGGAAAAGTAAGATACACAGAAGTAAGAAAATGTAAAAACCAAAGTCAGAAATAGTACAGAAAAGCTGGCAAGAAACAAGCTGAGCTAAGGCTGGACAGTATAATTAAGAATAAAGCTCTAAGACCAGATAAACAATTTAAATAGACCTATAACCCTTATGGAAATAAAAGCAAGTCATTAAAAGTCTCTCAACTGAAAAGAACTCCCAGGGCCAGATAGTTGCAAGTACAGAAGTCAACAGGAAGCCAAAAAAGAGCTCATACAAATACTCTTACATTGTTTCACACCATATAAGCAGAAGGAATACTGCCAAACTTTTTTTAATGAGGCTACAGTTGCCCTGATTCCCAAACCACTCAAAAACACAACCAAGAAAGGGAAATACAGACTAATCTCTCAAATGAGCATGGATGCAAAAATACTCAAAAAAGTACTAGGAAACCAAATGCAAGAAAGAACACATCAAAAATTGTCCACCTCAATCAAGTAGACTTTGTAACAGAGATGCAGGGATGGTTCAACATACAAAATTCTGTCAATGTAATCCACCATATAAACAACATGAAAGAAAAAGCCCTGACAATCATCTCATTAGATGCCTAAACAAACCTTTGACAAGATTCAACACCCTTCATGGTGAATGTCTTGTGAATATCAGACATTCAAGGAACATATCTAAGCATAGTAAAAACAATTTATAGCAAGCCGATAGCCAAAATCAAATGAAATTTAGAGAAACTCAAATTAATCTCACTCAAAACAGGGACAAGACAAGACTGTCTACTGTCCATATCTCTTAATACAGTACTCCAAATTTCCTCTAGAGCAATAAGACCACAAAAGGAGATCCAGGGGATACAAGTTGGAAAGGAGGAAGTCCAACTTTGCTATTTACAGATGATTTGGTAGATAAATACGTGACCACAAAAATACTACCAGGGAACCCTACAGCTGATAAACACCTTAGGGGATGTGTCAGGAAACAAGATTAACTGAAAAAATCAATAGACATTCTATAAACAAATAATCAACAGGCTGAAAAAGAAACTATGGAGCATCACTCTTTACAATAGCCACAGATAGTATAACATATTTTGGGGTAACTCTAACCAAGTAATTGAAAAATCTGTTTGATGAGATCTTGACATTTCAATTATTTTTTTAGATCCCCCATGATCCTGCAATACCACTATTGGGCCAAGGAGTGCACATTCTTAACCTCAAGGGTGTTAGTTCAACTATGTTTATAGAACCGTTATCCCTCATAGCCAGAACCGAGAAACATTGTAGAAGCCCCTCAGCTGAAGAGTGTATTAACAAACTGTGGTACATCTATGTAATGATGTACTACTCAGCAGTTAAAAAAAAATGATATCCTGGAATTTGCAGGTAAATGGACAGATTTGGAGAGCATAATCCCGAGTGAAGTAACAGACACCCAGAAAGATAAGCATGGTATATACTCACTCATAAGTGGGTTTTAGACAAAAAACAAAGAATATTCTGGCTGCAAAGTATAACCGGTGAACAGCTTGGGAGCAGAAGGAACTTAAGAGAGACATCCAGGGATCCCCATGGGAAGATAAAAACAAAGAAGATCTTCTGAGTAAATTGGGATCATAATGGGTAGTAACCAAGGAGAGGTGGGAACAAATCATGAGAGAAGGAGATGGTTGAGTGAGAGGAGCAACAAAGGAGGAAAGAAGAGATGAATATCTTTAAAGAGGGAATCACTGTAAGGTTAGAAAGAAACCGGGTGCTAAGGAACCTCCAGAATCCACAGGGTGGCCCTTAGCTAGGACTCCAAGCAATAGTAGAGAGGATACCTAAACAGGACTTTCTCTACAATCAAATGAATGAGCACCCTAAGTGTCATTATAGAGCCTTCATCCTACATTATAGAACATTCCACTTTCCAGAGTTGGAATCAGAGACCCATAGCTAAGCACCAGGTCAAGTTCCTAGTCCAGCTGAAGGGAGAGAAAGAGGAGAGTGTATATGAGCAAAGGGATTGGGATAATGAGGAGGAGACACACACAGATGACTAGCGCTATTGGAAGTTCACTGAAACAGAAACAAACCCACCGAAGAACCTTCAGGAAAGGAACTAAACCCTCCAAAGGTAGAGGACTGTCAAATGGTGTGGGCATTTTGTGGATCCTCTTGGAGAAGGATCAGATTACGGTCCTGTGCATGAACTGGCATCCTGGAGCCCATTCCCTACAGAGGAACACTTAGGCTAACCTTAATACTGGGATGAGGGAATAGAACAAACCTCAAGTGAATATTCCAGACTGAACTGACCCATCTTGGGACTCCTTGGCCTCCTTGGGGAATAGGTGGGGTTAGGGTTATTGTGTTGGGGGATGGTAAGGAAGGACTGTGAAGGACTGGGGAGAGGGAAGGGAGAGCCAGCAATGGCATATTTGAAAATATTTTTAAATAAATAACAAATCAACTACAAAAAGAAATTGTTGTACTGTTAACTAATGAAGAAACTGACCAATTGTGGGCAGACAGTGAACGTTGGCTAAGACCTTACAGCAATTTTTGGGAGAAATTAACCAGATATACCTAAAGCAAAATAACTCAATTTATAAAGAAAACTAACTGGATTCTTCATCATGTTGTATGGATACACCAATTTCTGGAGCCCGTACATTTTATATTGGTCCAAATAAGTCAGAAAAGACAGGTTACAAATTAGAAAATGTAAGTAAAGTTGCTTAAGCCCTTATAATTCTCTTCAAATGTCAGAATTATATGCTATCATGATGATATTAATGGATTCTACAGAACATCTTAATCTAGTCGCTGACTCTCAGAATGCAGAAAGAGTTGTTTTACAGATTGAAATGCTGATTTTATTCCTGATGAGTCAGAACTAACTTCATTATTTATTGTTATAAGAAATAATCAAAACAAAAAATCATTCCTTTTTAAATTACACAATCTAATCCCATATGAATATGACAGTTCCCCTAGCACAAGGTAATGATGAAATTGATAAAAAACTAATAGAAACTGTACTAGAGGCCTCAGAATTTCATAAAAACCATCATGACAATAGCAAAGATTTAAAAAAAAATTCTTCATCACTTGGAAACAAACCAAGAAATTGTAAAAATATATTCCACGCGTTTCTTCTACTATCAATCTCTATTAGGGTAGGAAGTAATCCTCAAGATATACATAGATATGAAATTTGGAAAATGAATGTGTTTCATTTCATAGAATTTGGAAAATAAAAATACATGCATCATACCATAGATAGGTTTTCAGGATTTCAACGGGCAACTGCTCTGAGTTCAGAAAAGGCTGATTCTGTAATCACACATTTGCTTGAAGTTATGGCCATTATGGGAATACCTATATAAATTAAGACTGACAATGCTCAAGCATATGTTGCTAGTAAAATGAAACTTTTTTTGCTTCTTATAATATAAAGCATATTACAGGTATACTAAATAATCCTACAGGGAAAGCTGTCATGGAGAGATTAAATCAAACTGAAGGATATGCTAAATAAACAGAAAGAAATACCAACTCCCAGAAATAGACTACATAATGCTTTATTAATTTTGAATTGACTCAATCTAATGAGAAAGGAACAACAGTTGCTGGAAGGCATTGGACTATAGAAAAATCAATTGAGCTGAACCAGCCTGTCTGCTTCAAAGATGTGTTGACCTCAGAATGGAAGCCAGGATATGTGTATATTGGGGAAGGAATTTTTTTTTTTTGTTTTTGAGGTGAAAAAAAAACTATGGATATCATCCTAATTAATAAAGACTCAATCTGAACTGGAGAAACTTCTTGATAAAGAGAAACAATGTCTCACCCACAAATTTGACAACTCTTTAATTTTTCAGAACAATTCACCAAACTAGGATTGGGGTAGTATTTTACTTTTGCCTTTACAGAAATCTAGAGATACTCATATTCAAGAAGGCAAAAGACCTTGGACATCCAAATGTCTAAGACAGAAGGGAAAGCTATGTATAAAGAATTTACAAGCAAAGAGATACCAGGCTAATTGGTACCAATATACTCTACAGAGTAAAATCTCACTCCTTAACATCTATATCTCTTTATTTATATGAGAAGTTGAAGTCCCAGTTCAATTATAAATTAAAGCGGGCTTTGGAGTTGGAGTGTGACTCCCTCCTTCTCTAAATCCTAGCATGCTTGTTAAAGGAAAATACAATATCTGTGTATTGTTATCAGAGGGAACACCTTATATAGAAGAGAACAACCAGAGTTAAGGGACTATTCTATTGCTACTGATCTTATTAGATATAAATTTTATATCAGAATGTGTTAGAATAATATATATTAATATTTTGTCATGATATTAGTGATCATATAGAATAATTAATTCTAGAAATAAAGGCTTTTATCTAGCTTCCTGTACATTGTTATGTGTTTGAGTCTCTCATCATTTTTCTGTGGTGAACCAGGACAATGCCTAATTGTGACCTTTGAGGATGAGTCTCCACAACAATGATTTCCTATGAACTATGACAATGCCACTATGCTGGCAAACACCAAACAAATATTTGATTTGGACTACACTGCTCAGAACAATTTCAAGGATTTTGACAGCTGGTCTGGAAACAGCAGGGTGCAGAGCAGGACACACTTATAACCATTGCTTTGCCGCCCTCAACAGCACACAGTCGGTAACTTCCATTTGTTTGAAGGGATGGAAAGGATGCTTAGGGATCTCAAAAGAAATAGAGAAGTTAATTCCAATGGAGGGGAAGAAGTGGTTGGAAACATCAGCCTCCCCACTAAAATACCAGAGTGGAGCAGGGGTGGCACATACTTTTAATCCCAGCACTCTGCAGGCAGAAGCAGGCTGATCAGAAGCCAACCAGGTCTACAAAGAAACTCTCTCAAAACAAACAAATGTACCCAAGGCCAGTATCATGGCTCTGTGGGTAAAGATGCTTGCTGCTGACCTGAGGACATGTGTTCAGTCCCCACAAGCCACATGGTAGAAGGCAAGAACTGACTCCTGTATATTGTTCTCTGGCCTGGACATAACATGCCATGATACCTGTGTGTTCCTACATATTCACATACATACAAAAATAAATAAAATTGTAAAAATGTTAAAGTTATACAAGCAGCCAGGTTGTATTATTGACTTTAATCCAGAACTGAGTGGAGGCAGAGCCAAGGGGATCTCTGTGATATGAGGTCAGCCTGATCTACAGAGCATGTTCCAGGACAACACAGAGACATCCTGTCTCACAGAAATGGATGTGAATACAATCAACACATAATATGCCGAGCTAGGTATTGGTGGTACATGCCTTTGCCTAGGATTCAAAGGCAGAGGCAAGTGGATCTCTGTGAATGGGAGGTCAGCCTGGTCTACAAAGCAAGTTCTTGAAAGCCAAGGCTACACACACAAACAACACCCCCACTTGAAAAACCAGAAACCCAAACAAATCAAAAACAGTAAGTTAAAAATGTGTCTTAATATATTATGCTAAGTATCTCAAACTCTATACTAGCTTCATGTGGAAATGTGTACCTGAAGTGCAAGTACAGATAGATGGGTCAGAAGGACTTCAAGTTTTTTTCTTCATTTTGTTATTATTATTATTATTATTATTTTGTTTAAAGTGTCTTTTTATCCATGTTTCCCCTGCTCCCCTTCCATTTCCTGCTCCCAAACCCTCCCAGTCAGCCTTCAGCCTGCTGCCTCCCCATCCACCCGTGCCCTCCCCCAAAAGGGCAAGAAGTCCCAGGGCAGGTCAGCTCAGTGTGGCACATCTACTCCAGGCAAGTCCGATGTGCTCACCCCAAAGTCAAGACTAGATTAGGTGTTCCTCTGCAGGAAATGGTCTCCAAGGTACCAGCCCATGCACAGAAACACAGTCTGACCCCACCCCTGGAGGTTCCACATGCCATCTCTGCCAATGGACAGTTGCCTACCCTTGGAGGGCTTAGCTCCTTTTCCTTATGAACTTCGAGTGGCTGTTCTTGATTCAGTGAGGTCCCCAGTGCTCCAGCCAGCCATCTCTGTAGGAATTTTATTCACAATCCCTATCCCCTTGTTCATACAGTCTCTGCTCCCCTGCTCTTGGCTGGAACAGGAGCTCGGCCCAGTTCTCAGCCATGGATCTCTGCCTCCACCTTTATTCTGTGTTGGATGTAGGTTCTGTAAAGACACTTAGGGTGGTTATTTATTTGATTATAGGGGAAGTTCTGTTTAGGCACCCTCTGCACTAATGGCTGGAGACCTACCCAGGGACCTGTAGTGAGTTCTTCCAGGTTTCCCTAGCACTAGATATCTTTCGAACTTCCCATTAGCTTTCTCTTATAAGAGGGCTATTGGGTTTTTTGAGTTAATCTTGTACCCTGATACATTGCTGAAGGTGTTTATCAGCTGTAGGAGTCACCTGGAAGAATTTTGAAGGTCACTTATGTATATGATCATATCATTTGCAAATAGAGATAGTTTGACTTCTTCCTTTCCAGTTTGTATCCCTTTGATCTCCATTTGTTCTCTTGGTCCTTTAGGAAAAATCTTTGAGAACTATATTGACTAGATAAGGAGAGAGAGGACAGGCTTGTCTTGTCCCAGATTTTAGTGTGATTGCTTTGAGTGTTTCTCCATTTAGTTTGATGTTGGCTGTTGGCTTGCTACATTTTGCCTTCGTTATCCTTAGGAATTTTCCCTGTATTCTTGATCTCTCCAGGACTTATATCATGAAGGAGTATTCAATTCTGTCAAAGGCTCTTTCAGCGTGTTTTTTTTCTTTCAGTTTTTTTATATCATGGATGACATTCATGTTTTTTGTATGTTGTACCATCCCTGCATCTCTGGGATGAAGCTTATTTGCTCATGGTGGATGATTTTTTTAATACTCTATGGGATTCAGTTTGCCAGAATTGTATTGAATATATTTGCGTCAATGTTCATGAGGGAGATTGGTCTGTAATTATTTTTTTTGCTGCATCTTTGAGTGGCCTGGAATCAGGGTGATTGTGGCCTCACAAAAAGAGTTCAGCAATGTTCCTTTGGTTTTTACTTTTGGAAAAATTTTGAGGAGTATCGGTATTAATTCTTCTTTGAATGTCTGGTAGAATTCTGCAGTGAATCCTTCTGGTCCTGGGCTTTTTATTTTTACTTGGGAGACTTCTAATAACAGCTTCAGTTTCCTTTGGGATCATAGGTCTGTTTAGGTCTTTAATCTGATCTTTATTTAATTTTGGTAAGTGGTACCTGTCCAGAACACTGTCGATTTCTTTTAGGTTTTCCATTGTTAGTGGAGTGTAGACTTTCAAAGTATGACCTGATAATTCTCTGGATTTCCTGGGTGTCTGCTATTCTGTCCCCCTTTTCATTTATGATTCTGTTCATTTGGATACTCTCTCTCTCTGCTTATCGGTTAGTTTGGATAAGGGTTTTTCTATATTGTTGGTTTTCTCAAAGAACAAAGTCATTGAGTCTTTGTATTGTTTTCTTGGTTTCCATTGTATTGATTTAAGTCCTAAGTTTGTTGATTTCCTGCCTTGTACTCCTTCTAGGTGAGTTTGCTTGTGATTGTTCTAAAGCCTTCAGCTGTGCAGTTAGGTCTCTTGTGTGAGAATTCTCTAGGTTTGTCATGTAGGATCTAGTGCTATGAGTTTTCCTCTTATCAATGCTTTAGTTGTGTCCATTAAGTTTGGGTATGCTGTGGATTAATTTTCATTAAATTCTAGGAATTATTTGATATCTTTTAAAATTTGTTCCTTGATGCAGAGGAGGGGTTCAGTTGAGAGATGTTTAGTTTCCATGAATTTGTAGGCTTTCTGTGTTTTTTTTTAATTGCTGTAGAACTCTAGGTTTAGACTATGGTGGTCTGATATGACACAAGGAGTTATTTCCACCTTTTTGGTATCTATTGATATTTGCTTTATGATCACATATGTGGTCAATTCTAGAGAAAGTTCTACGGGGTGCTGAGAAATATGTATATCCCTTTGTGTTTGGGTGGAAGGTTATGTACCTATCTGTATATAAGACCCATTTGGGTCATAACACCTCTTAGATATCTTCTTTTTTGTTGAGTTTCTTTCTGGTTGACCTATACAAGTGTAAAAGTGGGGTATTAAAGTCTGCTACTAATAGTGTGTGGGGTTTGATTTGAGGTGTAAGCTTTAGTATTGTTTCTTTTACATATGTAGGTGCTCTTGTGTTGGAGGCATAAATGTTCAGGATTGAGATTTCATCTTGGTGGATTTTTCCTTAGATGAATAAGTAATAACTATCCTGGTCTCTTTTGATTGTTTTTAGTATAAAGTCTATTTTGTTAGATACTAGGAAGCCTACACCAGCTTGTTTCTTGAGTCTATTTGATTGGAAAGTGTTACTCAACTTTATTCTGAGCCTGTGTCTATCTTTGAAGCTGAGGTGTGTCTCTTGTATGCAGCAGAAGGATGGCTTCTGCTTTTGTTTCCAATGTGTAGGATGTGACTTTTTATAGGCAAATTGAGTCCATTGATATTAATGGATATTAATGACTAATGATTGTTATTTCCTGTTACTTTTGGTGATAATTTGTGTTTTTCTTCTTTGGGCTTTTATTCTGAGGGATTATCTGTTTCTTGTGGTTTCATAGGTATATCCAGTTTCCTTAGATTGGAGTTTTCCCTCTAGTGCATTTTGGAAGGCCAGATTTGTGCATAGGTGTTGTTTAAATATGGATTCATTGTGAAGTATCTCATTTACTCCATCTATGTTGATTGGTAGTTTTGCTGGGTATAACAGTCTGGACTGGCAGCCTTGCTCTTTTAGTGTCTGTATAACCTCTGACCAGGACCTTCTTGGTTTCATTGTTTCCAATGAACATTTGGGTGTTATTCTGATGGGTCTGCCTTTATAAGTAATTTGGCCATTTTCCTTTGTAGCTCTGAGTTATTTTTTTTATTCTGTAGATTTATTGGACATATTATCATGTGGAGAGGAGAATTTTATGGGGTTCTAGTCTGTTTGTTTGTCTGTAAGCTTCTTGTACGTGTATAGACATTTTCTTTTGTAGATTCAGAAAGTTTTCTTCTATAATCTTGTTGACTATTTTCTGTGCCTTTGAGCTGATGTTCACCTTTTTCATTTCTGATTATTCTAAGGTTTGGTTTTTCATGGTGTCCCAGATTTCCTGGATGTTTGTGTTGGGACACTTTTGGTTTTAGTGTTTTCTTTAACTTACCTATGTATTCCACTTCTGAATCTTCCACTCCAGATATTCTCTCTTCCTTCTCTTGCATTCTGTTGGTTACACTTGGATCTTTAGTTCTGGTTTGTTTCTTCATGGTTTATAGTTTCAGCATTGCCTTGGTTTGTGCCTTTTTCTATTTCAATTTTTAGTTCCTGGAATGTTTCCTTCACCTGTTTGTTTTATTTTTCTTGGTTTTCTTTATTTTCTTTCAGGGATTTGTTCATCTCTCAATTTTTTGTTTGTATTTTCTTCTTTTTCTTTAAAGGAACTTTTTATATGTTTTTTAAAGGTTTCTATTATCTTCATAAAGTGGTTTTTAAGGGTGTTTTTTTCTGCTCCTTCTGCATTGCCATGCTCATGTCTTGTAGATCCACCAAATTCTTTTAATGGTGCCATGTTGTTTTTTATGTTGTTATGTGTTCTTTCAGTGGCATCTGCCCATTGCATTCTCCATTCATTACAGAATTTGTCTGAATCTCAGGGAGCTGATTGTGGTGCAATGTGTTCTGTGTGTGTTTGTGTCTCAAGAATCCTCTTTTGGTCCAATCTAGGTTCTTTATCTATTCTTAGTCAGCTCTTAGTTACCTGTGGACCAGGTGACTGTGGGTTTTCAGTATTTGTGAAGAGTGCTTGATTGCAGGGTGATGGCATGGGTTGGGGCAGGTAGGTTTTGTCCTTGCAATATCTGGTAGTCTGGGATTGATGGGGTTATGGGTCTCAGGGAATCTCCCTGATGGCTTATTCTTAGGGCAGAGCTGAGTAGGGCTGGGGTTCCAGGGTCTATTTCTTGGACTGGGCTCTGGAGACTGCTGTCTCTACTTGGCCTGAGGTAGGGGGTGCTAGTCACATGTTAGTCAACTGTGGACCAGTGGTCTGTGGGTTTCTAGTTTTTCAGAAGTAGGTTTCAACCTGTTTTGCTTTGTAATAATTAGATGACCTTAAATTAGATTGGCTAGTGATACAGCACAGTTGGCAGAATGGTTGACTAGAAACAGAAAGCCCTATGTTAATCTCCTAGCACATAACCTGGTCAGGGTGGTATTTACTTGTCATCCCACCTCTCAGGTTGATGTCAAGAGCATTAGCAGGTCAAGGTCATCAGACCTACATGGTGCTTTCAAGGCTAACCTAGACTAGCCTACTGGACACTCACAAAATTAACAATAAGCATAGTAGTGCTTTCAGTGTGTTTTGAAGATTGTGTCACATAGCAGAGTATTTGGGCCACAATAAGCGAATGCCCCCACATTCATTAGTGTATAGGATCACAGAGGATGTGGCATCAATTCTGCTAACCTTGGACCCTATCATGTGTACCAGGATTTCTTGATGATCTTCTTCATGGCCTCATTTTATTTTCTTGTATAGATGTATCTATTTATGTACTTTGGTCCTTTGTCTGCAGGTACATCTACACACTGGAATAGAGAATCAATTTCCATTTTAGATAATCATGGGCTGTCATGTGAGTGCTGGGAATTGAACTCAGGACCTCTGGAAGCTTAGCCAAAAATGCCCTTGGACAATGAGTCAACTCTAAAGGCCCCTCATGTTTTTGTATTTTAATTAATAAAATCACAGTCTTATTCAAGAGCCCAAACAAACTGAAGATCTCTCCCTTTGGAAAATATTTATTCTACACTTGTAACATATCACTTTATAATCCATCTTCTCACTTACACACCAGTCCCACAACCTTATGATATGTAACATGGCCACTATTAGTTCTTTTAAAATATGAGGTTACTTGAGCCCTGTGGGTGATGTTTATGATAACAGCTTGTCTAGGATGGTGAAGCGCTTGTTTTAATGTACAACATCATAAACATAAAGATGAAACCCTAAACTTCTGAGGCATCAAACAATTTTTCTTTCTGTTTCTGTCATAAACACCACGACCAAAAGCAGCTTCGGAAGCAATGGTTTATTTTATCTCACATATTACAATTTCTCACTGAGAATCAATTAGAGGACCTTGATGAATAAAATAAGGAGGAATCCTCTCTGATACAGCCCATGCCCACCTGATTAGAGATGACACTGTGCACAATAGGTTGGGGCCTCCTTAGTCTATCAAGAAAATGCCCAATAGATGTGCCCACAATTCAATACATTGCAGGCAATCTTTATGCTGATGATTACCATTCCAGTGTGTGTCAAGCTCACAATCAAGTTTAGCCATAAAAAGGGCTGGAGAGATGGCTGAGCACTTTACAGCACTCTCTGCCCTGGCTGTGGGCTGGAGTTCAATTCTCAGTGACCTCATGTTGGTTTTTAAGCAATGTCTGTTGGCCCAATGGTCTCAGACTCTGGGTTTGGTCATTTCTCATGTACCTTCTAAGTTAGCACCCCAGCACCTCCTTTTCCCCACTTCTCACCTCTTCCCTTGATAAAAACCATCTAAGGGGGTGAGGAGACTTGGTTGTCTTTCTTCTAAAGATCCCCCAACACTTTTATCAGGGCTATAGACAGACACTACCAGCTACTACCAGTCACTGCACCAGTTGCTGACCAGGCCTGACCTTGAGAGTGTTGAGGACTTTGCTTTAGGCTCAGTGCACAAGCGCGAGTTTTCAGCCCAGTGCACGGGCGCAGGTTTTCAGCTCAGTTCGCAAGCACGAGTTTTCAGTTCAGGGCGCAGGCACGGTTTTCAACTTGCTGGCCTGCCACAACACCTGGCTCTGCTTTCAACCCACTGCAGTGCTCGGTTTTCAGCCCACAGACCCAGCGGGAATAGCATGCACCCATCTGGCCTGCCAGCACAGGACTCAGGAGGAGTAGTCCATCGTCCACTTGTTGTACCACTGCCTGCCTGTACAGCGGCTCCATCCATCCATCTAGCCCTAGTATTGGAGTTTAAAGTGAGCACACCCCTCCCCCACAGCCAGCCCACGTGGTCACTGATTGTGACCCGGGCAACTGTAAATTACTCGCACAAGTGAACAAAGGAAACAAAAACCCTTCTATTTTGTGATTAACATCCTGTCTTAATTTGTGAGAATTTGCTTTTCCCAGGATTGTATTCTGCCTGCTGGGGCCCATCAAAACCCCATAGGATCTATAGGTAGCTTCCTGCTGCTGAGAGTCTCTGCATCTGCCATACAGTGGGCAGGGCATTGAATGCTACTGTGACACCTGTGTACTAAACAGCATAATTACACCTGAATTGACACAATGGCTGACAATGATTCTTTTGAAGACTTTAGATCATTTTGCCATGGTGGTTGACAAATTTTTAAATGAATATCTTCAAGGATTCAATATCCCAGTTCTACTATTTTTTGGCTTGTTTCTCTATTTCATGTTTCAAAATAAGAGGATGATGACAGAGGTGTCAAGTGGAAACCAACAATTACTGTCCAGATTATGTATTATGGAACTATCGAATGCTAAGGTGGCAGATGAGGTTAAACAGGTACAAAATGTAAATCAACAGTTACTGTCCAAGGTATATGATGTGGAACTGTCAAACACTAAAATGGCAAAAAGGATGGATACTCTGGAAATTGGTTATAGCAAGCTTTCAGATAAGGCTTCCTCTTTAGATATGGATAACACTGTACAAGAAAAATATAGGCTCTACATAAATGATAAAAACAAGAAACTTGTTGACTACATTAATGATGAGAACAAGAAAATCATTAATTATTTTAATGATGGGGATTGAAAAATTGCTGGCTCGGCAGGTTCTGGGCCTCTGGTTGCCCAGGACCTGAGAAACCCCAATGCAACAGATGGCTTCCCAACATGGGCCGAATATCCATTGAAAGCCTGAGAAAGTTTAAGAAGTGTTTTAGATCAGAAGCTGAGCCAAGGCAGCTTCCAAATTGTGTATACAGAATGGGTCATTGTATGAAGAAAGCGTGGCATCTGGGTCACATTCAAAATGGCCCTGGTGGACTGGTGGCAGGCAGTGTAAGCTACAAGTAGGCCAGCTCCTGAAATCTCACAGCAGACTCAGTAACATGTGATTGATTTTAGATTTCTGTTTATTTTGAACTATAATAAAAAAACAAAGATGGTTTCATAGTAGCAGCATTTTCTTGGGTGCGCTCTGTTTGCTGGCCATGAACAGAGACATGGTCCTGTTAAGAGAGCTTACTGATTCAGCTTCCTCGGCAAAAATTATGCAGTTCTTTAAAAGAGTGTATTTTAAAAGCACTTGTGGTTAGAAGATGATTAAGGATTCACAATAAAACAGATTCAGATGAAAAGAAAAACCTGTAAATGGGTTACAATGTGGGTAAAAGGTACATAGGCTTCAGAGAGAAAAGATAGAAGATAAAGTCTTTAAAAAGAGAAATAGAGCAATAAAAATATGATAAGCCACGTAAAGATGGAAAATAAACACAAAATCTGGATTTTGGTTGTTACTGTGTTTTCTTTTAATTTTTTAACTGTTAATGAGCTAACTGAAGAAAGAAAATGGATTGCAAATGCAAAGGCTACAAAGTTAAACAAGAATATATATTTTAAAGGTATTTTGATTTTTGCCACATCTGGCCTAGTGTAGCTGAGCCTGGAGAGGGTTGTCAGGGTTAAATCAACACTCAAGAGACAGTTCTATCATTCAGGGAGATCAGATGCTTCTGCTCCCTCAGCCTTTATTTAGCAAGCTTATATACCCCTTAAGTTCCCCTGCCCTGGGTTCCTGTACCTGTCAGTGTGTTCTCTGGCAACAGGTGCTCATCATAACAGGAAACCACTGATTACAAAACAGGGTGTTGATGCACACAAAGTGCATCAACAAAGATCAGGGAAGTAAACAAAAGGGCACTGACCTTGCCCAGGCTTTTTAGCCTAACACAGAGTATATGGGTCTGGATATGCCAGCACCCAACATCTCCCTCCCTTTTATTTAAAAAGAACAGAGGGACCCCTGTCTTAGGTCATCTCCTAGCCCCCCTCACAGTACCCGTCATTGGGGGTGCCCTTATCCCCTGCCTTAGGTGGATGTGAGGAGCAGAGAGTTTGTCCGTCATTATGTATCCCTCTAAGACATAGATAGACAAATCTGTGCATCATTAGGTGGCCGTAAGGCCAAAAAGGCTTGTTTTTTCATCTTAACCCATTTCCATTAATATGTCTGCCACGTGGCCCGTGGCTTACCTGTGCTCCTTATATGTTATTCTTTTGGGCTTCTGGCTCTGTCTGTCTCTGACTCTGCCCTGCTCCTCCTACCTACTCTGATGCCTCCTCCTACTTTTCCTATGGTGCCTGTCATGGGCCAAAACAGCTCTTTTATTTAAATATTGCTATTCACAGCATACAGAAAGGCATTTTCACAACACTTCCCCCTTTCTGTCTAATAAAAAAGGAAGGCTTCAATTTTAACAAGGCAAAATTACATATAACAAAACAGCTATTAAGCAAGAATTATAGTTACTACATATAGTCTATTTGTATTTAGCAAACCTAAAGAAAATACTCTTATCAACCTTATCCTTATGAATCTAAAGTTTTATATATACCTTAAAATAACCAAGAAAAACTATATCTATGACTGTCTAATCTTTAACTACATCAAAGACCACAGAAGGATATATTTACCCAAGTAAACCGTAAGTGCAAACAACTTCCAAAATCTAGAAATGACAGAGATGACACCTATCTGCCTGACAGTCACCCAAAGTTCCTTTATAAAGTTGGGGCATCCATCTTCAGCCTACAGGCCCAGAGTCTCTTTTTATTTCAGTGAAGCAGGAAATCTGTTCTGCCCATTCTGGTATAGTTCATCAGTCACTTCTCCTCGAGTCCTGAAGAATGTCTGACAGTTTTCTCTGCAAAGCAGGAACCTGAATGACCATCTTGGCTTGTTCTGCCAAAGTTCAGAGGTCATCTTCCTATGGAACCTGCATGTCCAGTTTAAACAGCATACTGTCAAGCAGTCAACATAAGAACAGGTTCATGTCCAGTGGCTAACCATTGCCACAAAGAGAGTAGACTCCATATGGAGTTTCTTTGATTCCCATTTTTTTCTTGATTGGTACTGCCAGGAGAAAATCTGTCTCACTGTCCAGAAAAGTCTAAGTTCTTAAAACATTTAAATGCCATATTCTGTAGGTCTTAGAAGTGTTTGAAGATTACCTATCTAATTGAATTTATTTTTTTATACCTAAAAATCTAAGTAACATGCATTTCTTAATTATACATTACAATTTTAAATCAGTTACATAAACATCATACCATAAACAAGAGTAGAAAAATACATTCAGCATAATAAAATTGACCTTAAATTTGTATCAGTAAACCAAAGTCCATACCAATGCAAAACATTTTGAGATTAACAGCTGATTTCCTGATCTAAGTAAATTTAATTAATCTAAGATTTTAAAAATTATTCATATACTATATCCCCCTTTCTTCCTAGGAAGAGATTAACTATGACTATTAACCATTTATAATAAAAATAAACATTTAGAAACAATATTTGGGGAATTTGGGTGTACTTTTCCATTACTACTTCCTGCTGATTAAGGGGCGTTGAAAATCTCATGGATTCTTGAGACTGGATCATAGTCTGCAGCCCTGAAGCTGATATGGCCATCTCTTCCCATCAGGTTTTTTCAGGGGGTCTTGGTTGATGAAACCATATTTGCCTGGAAACAGTCCACAGGTTCTCACATTCTGTGGAAACAAAAGCAGAACTCTTCCAAAGCAATAAATCCTTAGTCACAAATTTCAAAATCAAAATACCTTTAAAATACACATTTTTGTTTAACTTAGTAGCCTTTGCATTTGTAATCCATTGTCTTTCTGTAGTTAGCTCATTAACAGTCAAAAAATTTAAAGAAAACACAATAAAAACTAAAATCTAGATTTTGTGTCTATTTTCCATCTTTATGTGGCTTATTATATTTCTATTACTCTATTTCTCTTTTTAAAGACTTTTTCTATCCTCTTTCTTTTCTCTCTGAAGCCTATGTATCTTTTACACACATTGTAACCCATTTACAGGTTTTTCTTTTCATCTGAATCTGCTTTATTGTGAATCTTTAATAATCTTTCAACCATAAGAGCTTTAAAAATATACTCTCTTAGTGAGTTGCATAGTGAATCAGTAAGTTCTCTTAAAGGGACCTTGTCAGTTTGTGGCCAGCAAACAGAGCAGACCCAGGAAAATGCTGCTACTAAGTATCTGTCTTTGCTTCGTTTTTGTTCAAAATACGCAGAAACCTTAAACCAATAACATGCTACTGAGTCTTCTGTGAGACTTATGGAACTGGCTTGATTACAGCTTACACTGCCTGCTGCCAGTCTGCCAGTCCACCGGCACCATTTTGAATGTGACCTGGACACCACGCTTTCTTTGTACAATGATCTGCTTTAGATACACAATTTGGAAGCTACTTTGGCTCAGTTTCTGTGAACTAGAATCTCTTTTTAAACTTTCTAAGTCTTTAAGTTGGTATTCGCCCCACCTTGGGCACCATCTGTTACATTGTGGTTTCTTTCAGTCCCGGGCAGCCAGAGCCCAGACCCACAGACCAGCAGCCACAGACCTCTTAGCCACTGCGTGTTGCTCAGGCCCCAGAAATGACTCAGACACTTATATTAACTTTATGCTGTTTGGCCTATGGCTCAGGCACATTGCTAGCTTGCTCTTCCATCTCCAAAATTCTCCCTGCTAATTGTAATAGCTGGGAAACAAAGTCAGCATAAATCTCAGAGGGTCCTTGTAAAACTTGTAAAGTCCTCTGTAATTCAGCCTTAACATGTTCCCAATCAGGAATATTAAATCCTCCCCCTGTCAAGAACCAAGGACAAATGTCTCCGACTGTAGTAACAAAAGCAAGTGCCATACAAGACTTAATTGCAGTTCCTTGTATGCATAACAGTTCCTTAAGTTCAGAAGCCAGCCGAACCTTTGATTCTTATTTTATATGGTATGTACCCTTTTATATCACAATTCTCCCCCTGTCTAATATACAGGTGAGCCCTGTCCAATTACCCCTCATACCTGGATCTCGGTGGGACCTCCACTTGCCACATCTGGCCTAGTGTAGCCGAGCCTGGAGAGGGTCATCAGGGTTAAATCAACACTCAAGAGACAGTCAGTTCTGTCATCCAGGGAGATCAGATGGTTCTGCTCCCTCAGCCTTTATTTAGCAAGCTTATATACCCCTTAAGTTCCCCTGCCCTGGGTTCCTGTACCTGTCAGTGTGTTCTCTGGCAATGGGTGCAAGACTCCACCTCTTAACAGGAAAACCGCTGATTGCAAAACAGGGTGTTGATCAACAAAGTTCAGGGAAGTAAACAAAAGGGCACTGACCTTGCCCAGGCTGTTTTTAGCCTGACACAGAGTATATGGGTCTGGGTATGCCAGTACCCAACAGATTTTGAAATTTGTGTCTAAGGATTTATTCCTTTGAAGAGTTCTGCTTTTGTTTCCACAGAAGATGAGAACCTGTGGATTGCTTCCAGGCTAATATGGTTTCATCAACCAAGATCCCCTGAAAAAAAATCTCTGATGGGAAGAGATGTCCATATCAGCTTCACGACTGCAGATTATGATCCAGTCTCAACAATCCATGAGATTTTCAATGCCCCTTAATCAGCGGGAAGTAGTAATAGAAAACTATGCCCAAATTCCCCAAATATTGTTTCTAAATGTTTGTTTTAATTATAAATAGTTAATGGTCATAGTTAATCTCTTTCTAAGAAGAAAAAGGGGATATGGCATATGAATGATTTTTAAAAAATTAGATTATTGAATTTACTTAGATCTGAAAATCAGCTGTTAATCTTGAAATGTTTTACATTGGTATGGATTTTGGTTTACTGATACAAATTTAAAGGTCAACTTTGTTATGCTGTATTATTTTTCTATTCTAGTTTAAGGTATGATGTTCATGTAACTGATTTAAAATTTTAATGTATAATTAAGAAATGAAGGTCACCTTTGATTATCAGACTTATAGTTAGTTTAGTTAGGATTTTTAGATATACAAAAATATATTTCAATTAGGTAGGTAATCTTTAAATATTTCTAAGACCTACTGTAGTACAAGGTTTCTGGCCCAGACTCGGGCCTAACCTCAAAGTTTAGGTCCGCAGGCCCGCAGACCCGCAGTCCCGCAGTCCCACAGAGACACACAGATGCTTTCATTAGTTTCTGGCTGATCAGCCTCAGGCCCAGGCATATCACTTGCTAGCTCTCTACCCTTCATCTAACTCATGTCTTTTGTTCAGCCATGCGGCTCGGTACCTTTCTTTAGAGCAGAATAGTTGTCCTCGGCTTTCTCTCTTCTCTCTGGTGCTCTCCTGGCACACTGCTCTCAGAGATTTTCTTAGTCTGGTAGCCCCGCCTACACTTCCTGCCTGCCTTTGGCCAATCAGCTCTTTTTATTAAACCAGTGGGTGGGACAGTTATTTACCATGACACAACACAATACCCCTACATATCCCCTTTTCTCTTTAAAACAAAAGGAACTCCAATTCTAAAATTCTTTCCCCCCCTTATCTATAACAGCTTATAAGCAACACTGTAAATAAACACAAACATCCATAATCCATGTTTTGGGAATGTGGGCGTCATTCTCTAGGCTACTTCCTGGTGAATGGGGACAATGGCAATCTCATGGGAATCCAAAGAAAACTGTAGTATTATGCACAAATCTTTAGTGGAGTAGTCTGTAAGCCTAGGTCATCTCAGCCTGTCTCCTTGAAATCGTTCTGGATACAGAGCTCAGGAAACTTCACAGAAGTGTTCTGAAATGCTGATTTAAGTGGTCCATCCATTTCCATTGGAGATTTTTTCAGGGGGTCTTCCTCTATCAAACTTTATGTTCTTTAATCAGAAATAAATCTACAGCCTCTCCTTTTCTGTGGAAATAAAAAGAAAACCTCTTCTTCAAAGTAGCATATCTTTGGATTTTAGTTTTAAAGTCAACTCATTTACAAAATATAAAGGTTGAATGAAACCAACAGCATTTATAATCAACTGTCTTTTAGCAGCTTTTACTAAGTAATTTTCAGTCAAGAGGCTTAAAGATAAGACAATGACATAGAGTATCCAGACATTCTTTGTATTTTCCCTCTCTATGTGGCTTGTTTCTTTCCTTCTTTCCTTCTTTCCTTCTTTCCTTCTTTCCTTCTTTCCTTCCTTCCTTCCTTCCTTCCTTCCTTCCTTCCTTCCTCCCTCCCTCCCTCCCTCCCTCCCTCCCTCCCTCCCTCCTTCCTTCCTTCCTTCCTTCCTTCCTTCCTTCCTTCCTTCCTTCCTCCTTCCTTCCTTCCTTCCTTCCTTCCTTCCTTCCTTCCTTCCTTCCTTCCTTTCTTTCTCTCTGTTGGTCTGTGGGTCTGTGGGCTTAAACCTTAAGTTTAGGCCTGAAAGTCTGGACCAGAAACCTCTTACTACAGAATCCTTTAGTGCCCACGTGACACTGCATGTTCTCTCTTCTCTCACCTCCTGCCTCTGTCTTCTCTTCCATCCTTCCCATCCCTCTCTCCTTCCCTCTCCCTGCCTCTCCTCTCTCACTCCTCTTCCTCTCCTCTTCCCTTTCTGTTCTTCCAACTCTCCATGTCGCTATGTATCTCAGACTGGCTTCTTCTTTTTATTTTTTAGTTATTTGAGACAGGTTTTATGATTTGTTTTGTTTTGTTTTGAGTGTGTGAGTGCATATGTGCGTGTGTGTGTGTGTGTGTGTGTGTGTGTGTGTGTATGTGTGTGTGTGTAGGAGTTAGCTACTCAGGAACTTGTTTTATATACCAGGTAGCCTTGAACTCAAGAGATTTACCTGCTTCTGCCTCTGTCTCCCAGAATTCTGGATGAAAGACATGGCAAGGTTTGTCACCCACTCATCAAGGGGTGATATCCCTTGACATACCTAATGGTCTTTTCCATTAACCTTCATCTTCCAAGGTCAGACAGATGGATGTTCTCTGAGAATCTGTTTATATTTCATAGAAAGAGAATACGATCACCACAGCCAAGCTTTCTCATTAGGTGCTTTATTATAGGGTAGAGTGTGTAGGGAACACAATAAGGCAGGCAGGGATGGTGTCTCAGTAACCGACTTGACAAGTCTAATAGTGAACACCTTTGTACTGCTTGTTCTAGGGAACCTTGGAGAAGCAGATGGCTGCCTGGCGGTCACAGTTGCAGAACGCGTTCTGACAGGGGCTATTTTTGTCTGGAAAGAAACAAGAGAGGAAGTTGATGGGAGCCCATGACCCTGCTCCTTATTATTTGTAGCCAAAAAACCCAGTGTACCTCCCATTGGTACAGATTCAAGGTTGAGAAGGACATTGTATTGTCCAAATTGCTGGAACCCACCTATAATAAAAATCATTTGTTGTGGGACTGGAGAGATGGCACAGTTGGTAAAGTGGTCTCCCTAGAAGTGTGATTGCCTGACCTATGATGCCCAGAGCTCATGTAAATACCAATGTGTAGTGGGGGAATCTGTAACTCTATTGAGAAATAGGGAGCACAGATTCTTAAAACTTGTTAGTCAGGTTTGCTAAAGGTAAATTTTAAGTTCAGTGAGAGACACAGCTTCTAAAGACATGCTAGAGAGTGACTGAACAAACATGGGGTGACCTTATTTTTATATGTAAAAATGAAGTATGACACATACAGCATTCTGTCTGCACATTTTCCTGCATCCAAGAAGAGGGCACCAGATCTAATTATGGATGGTTTTGAGCCACCATGCGGTTGTCAGGAGTTGAACTTAGGACCTCTGGAAATGCTGACAGTGCTTTTAACCTCTGAGCCATCGCTCCTGCCCCCAAGAGAGTCTATGAGCAAAGGGGTCATGATCATGATGAGGAAATCAACAAAGGTGACCAGGGGAGCTATTGGGAGCTCAGTGACTCTGAACAGCAGTGGGTATGTTAAAAAAGTTTTAAACAAATGAATCAATTAAAAAGCATATTTAATCCTAAAACTTAAAAACTACTAATATCAACTACCACTTATTAAATTATATGATTTAAGATAATCCTTCTTCTACCTCCCAAGTATTGGATTACAGGTGTGCACTGCCACACTCAATTCATGGGATCTGGAGTTCGAATCCAAGGCTCTGTGCATGCTAAGCAAACACTCTAGCAACTGAGCTCTGTTCCCAGCCCTCTGATCTTTACCTGTTTATGGGAATGACAAGTCTCACCCCACTTAGGTGTTTTGACCAGTTTCTGGATTGTAACCAATGCTACAGATCTCAGTTGTTCAGTCACTGTGGGATCAGTCTAACATAGCAGGAATAGGAGAGGCTGTGGGCAGGCAAGAGGGCTCAGGGAATAAGGGGGCTTGCTGCCAAATGTGGACCTGATTTCAGGAGAGAACAAGGTTCCTTCTTTTTTTCCTCAGACATAGATCCACACCTGTGTTGTCAAACAGACTTGCCTCCCATGCAAAAACATAAAATTCTTAAATGTGTTTAAAGAGGCCTTGGAATGGCATATATCTGTGTTCCAGATTCAAATGCCTTCACTTCTAAGCTGGGTGACCTTGGGCAGTGGCTCAGCCTTCCTCATCTTCCTTTCTTGTTAGTGACCTCATCTATATTTTAGTATCTTTTTGATAAGGTTGTCATTATGTCAAACAAGACCAAGGGAATGATCTCTAAATGGTGACTGTTCTAGTTACTTGGGTGTGTGTCACTTTCAGACCTGGCCGTGGAGTAACAGAACCCAGAGCCATGGAGGGCAAACCTACCACTGCAGGTGACCTCATTCCCAGAGCAGGAGTATGAGTAGTCATTGATGTAGGGGTATTCCGAGATTGAAGGACATACTATCGGGCGAAAGGCCTGAAAGTAGCACCTTTGAAGTTTGTAGCAGCACCTGGAGAAAGGAAGGAACAGCTGAAGAGGATTATGGACACACAGGCGGTCACTTCTCACCTGCAGTCTCTCTCAAGCATGTCCAGTTGACTTAATCATGATGTTCCAGAAAAAACTTCCTCATGCTTGAGAATCTCTACTTTCTATTAGTACATGTTATTGAAAGCAGCTTGTGTGTGGCTGTTCCTGTCTTAATCCCAGGACTGTAGAGACAGTGGTATTTGGATCTCTGAGGTCAAGATAAGCTACATTTAAAGGATGAGACCTTGTCTGAAATAAGTGAATTTTAAAAACAAAGCTTCAAAAATATGGAAAATATATATTCTGAAATTTCACTGATGTTTTAAAGCCAAGGCTGAAACAGAATGTGACTGTGATGGTTTGCCATGCCCTAATCTGGAGCTGGACTTCTGCATTGTCCAGTATTTATAAGTCACACATTCTGCTTTCAGGGACCCTTAGGTAGAGTGTCCTTGTGATGATATTCCTTACATAATAAGAGATAAAATGCATGCTGGAGTGGTGATGCAGGCCTCTCACCTAAGCAGTTTTACGGCAGAGGCAAGAAGGTCTATGATTTCAAGGTCAGCATGGTTTCCAGAGAGAGTTTCAGGACAACTAGGGCTGCACAGAGAACCCCTGTCTGTATTCAAACAATAAAGAAACAAAAATGAAAAAAATAAATAAACAAACCAAAATGTATGATGCTTGTTGAATATCTATGTCTCTTATTCATCCCTGATGAATGAATGCTTTTGTCCTGTCCCCACCCAATCCAGACACTCCAGTCTCCCCCCAGATGGATCACTTACCTCCCAAAGTAGTAAAAACCAGAATATATGTTGACCTTATCACAAAAGAGGTAACTGTTGGTATACTTCAAAGGATCCTTCCCGGAGATGGTGCACTCGACCATGTTATGGAACGGCTTACGCTTAGGGCTGTTGCTGTTTTGAGTGGAACATGCTGCAAGAACCCACAGCACACTCCATCAATCTCACTTGGTTTACTAGGGCTCTGATGCCTGCCTGCTGGCTTCCTCCTTAACTCCTACCTGCTGCTGGATTGAGACAGCAGCGAGTGTGTGTGTGTGTGTTTGTGTGTGTATGTGTGTGTGTATGTGTTTGCCTCCTCACACACAGGTTCTAAGGCACACACTTGGGAGGACGCATAAAATTTGTGCTACACAAGAGGAGGTCAGAAGACAGCTTGGGAAGTTGGTTTTCTCCCTCTGCTATGTAGGTCTTGGACCAAACTCAAGCCTCCAGGCTAAGCAGGAAGGTGTCTAGCCTCATCCTCCTGAGTTAGAATTATAAATAAACACCACTGTACTGTGATGGGTTGACTCCCAGGACTAAGTTCTACAGAGATTGCCTTTTGCCTTGCTTGCCTTCTCATTTCTCACTGTCAGGACAGACAGCTTCCACACTGTGAGCTGTCTGTGCTGTGGTCCCCTGTTGATGAGCTGAGAACACTCTCCAGTCAGTAGCCAGAGACAAATTGACTTCTTAGCTCAACAATCCAACAACCCAACCATCTCTTGAACACTAAAGCTGCTCAACCCCTTCTCAAGCCTAGTTGAAACTCTATCCTTAACCAGCAGTGGATTCATCACTGTTCCAGCTGAGACCTTGAGCCAGAGAAGCATCCACAGATGCTTATTGATTTACACTGTGGAATTAAGAGGAATCTGTTGTATGTCTATGAAGAGCTCACATACAAGTCTAATGTCATCATCACCATGTGACTTCAGCATTTGAAACATCAAAATTTGTCAGGTCAGTAGATTAAAAATAACTTTCTTGATTAAATCTGCACTGAAATACTTGGTAGCCATTAAAATGCAGGAGAAGTCAGGTGTATTGGAACATTCACTGTACAATCCCAGCACTCTGTAGCAGAGCCTGAGGGATATGTCAGTTCAAAATCATCTTGGTTTTATAGACTTCGTTCAGGAAGAGCCATGGCTACATCAAAAACTTTGAAATCAAAAATAAAAATAAAGTAAATGCAGACACAAGCCTTGCATGTATGTGATCTTAACATTGGGGTGTTGAGCTAAGTCTGGGCTGTAATGTTGAGTTGCAGAACATCCTCAGCTGTATTATATGATCATATCAATTATAATAACTGTGATAAAAATGGAGATATGGATTTGCAGTCAAGAGCACTAGCTGAGCTTGGTTGGAACCCAGGATCAGTTCTAGCATCTACATGGCAGCTCCTAACTGTCTATGACCCCAGTACTGGGAGATGAGACCCCTCTTCTGGCCTCTGAAGGCACTGTTCACCCACAGTTTACATACACACATGTAGGCAAAGGGATAATGCATATGAAATAAAAATTATTTTATGAAAAGTTTAAAAATAAAATTGCCAGCATAGCTTAGAGTCAGGTAAATTGGTGCCATGGCACTATGGCAAAGTCATAAGGGGCTTCCTTTGCTTTCTGGTGAATGTACCAGATTTTTCTAAGGATTCATCTGAGTTCAGATGTAAAGTCAATGGTGCCAGCTGTTGTAGACAGGGGGTGATTTTGGAACCCTACTCCAGAGTCTATTTGACTCTAATAGGAACCCTGAACCCAAACTCCAAGTGTGACCATCACTGAAGACAAGGGAGATGGGGAGGCTCTCAGAGGGGACAGAGGTCCTACCTGTGAGCAGAGTGAGCAGCAGGAGGAGTCTCATGTTGAGTGAGGAAGGACTCAGGTGACTCCTCTCTTTATACTCCTCTGCTCTGATAGTGTCCAGTCAGCACACTGGGCCTGTGACTGCTGAGGGTGTAACACGGAATTAGCATATGTCCATTCTCACAACAGTTTAGACCTTCAGAGCTACTGTGGATTGTGACAGGGCCTGAACCAGTGTTGTGGCAGAAGGAAAAGAGAAACGGCTAACTCAGCACCCTATTATCTCAAGTGTAGTGACTTGTAAAGTACTTGGTTCTCACCACGGATACTGTGAAGTCATAAGGAGGTATAGGCATTGGTCCTGGGGTTGGCGCTGGCAGAACATGTGTAAGGAGGGGAAGCCCACAGGTGTGCCAACCTGCTCTCTTAAAGGGAGACGCCCCCAAAGTGAAACTCCCTCTCTCCTCTCCATTCTCTCTCTCCCCCTCCACCTTTCTCTCTCAGCAACTCCACTGAATAAACTCTGGTGTGACATCTGGCAGTGTGTGCATTTGTCTCTCACATGGGAAACTACCAGGGAGATGCAGCCTCTAAGCACATGGTAGAGAGTGACTGAAAAGATACCAGATGCCAACTTATTCCTATACATAAAAATACACAAACATGGATATTTAATCTTAAATCCAGGATAACTACAAAACCAACTACTACTTAGGAAAATCTGTGATTTAATATAATCCTCCTGCCTCCAATGCTCAAGTGCTTGGATTGGAGGTGAGTACCACTGTGCCTAATTTATGGGACTTGGAGGTGGAACCCAAGGCTCTGTGCATGCTAGGCAAGCACTCCAGAAACTGGCTTATATTCCCAGCCCTCTGATCCTCACCTGTACATGGAAATGATAAATCCTACCCTGCATAGGTGTTTAGTCCCGTATTTGTCTAATGGCCAATGCTACAGCTGTCAGTTGTTCAGTCACTGTGGGATCAGTCTAACATAGCAGCCAATAAGAGAGGCTGTGGACAGGCAAGAGGGCTCAGGGAATAAAGGCACTTGCTGCCAAGTGTGGACCTGATTTAAGTCTCAACGTATAGTATTTCAGGGTAGAACAAGGATCCTGCAGGTTGTCCTGAGAGATCCACACCTGTGTTCTTGAACAGGCTTGCCTTCTTCACAAAAACATAAAATCTTTAAGTGTGTTTAAAGAGGATTTGGAATGACATATATCTGTGTTCCAGAATCAAATGCCATCACTTCTAAGCTGGGTGACCTTGGGCAGTGGCTCAGCCTTCCTCATCTTTCTTCCTTGTCAGTGACCTCATCTATATTTTAGTATCTACCTGATAAGGTTGTCATTATGTCAAACAAGACCAAGGGAATGATCTCTAAATGGTGACTGTTCTAGTTAATTGTGTGTGTGTCTTTAACATCTGACCATGGAATAACAGAACCCAGAGCCGTGGAGGGCAAACCTGCCACTGCAGGTGACCTCATTCCCAGAGCAGGAGTATGAGTAGGAGGTGTTTTAGGGGTTTTTTGAGGGTACAGGACATTTTCATCATAAAAAGGCCCAAATGTAGCAGTTCTTTTGAGTCAAACACCACCTGGAGAGAAGAAGGAACAGCCGAAGAGGATTATGGACCTATCGGAGGTCACTTCTCACCTGCAGTCTCTCTCAAGCATGTCAGGTTGACTTAATCATGATGTTCCAGAAGAAAGTTCCTCATGCTTGAGCATCTCTGCTTTCTATTAGCACATGTTATTGAAAGCAGCTTGTGTGTGGCTGTTCCTGTCTTTAATTCCAGGACTTTGGAGAAAGTGGCAGTTGGATCTCTGAGGTCAAGATAAGCTAAAATTAAATAATGAGACCCTGTCTGAAATAAGTGATTTTTAAAAACAAAGCTACAAAAATATGGGAACTATATATTCTGAAATTTCAATGATGTTTTTAAGCCGAGGTGGACACTGATTGTGGCTGTGATGTTTTGCCATGCCCTAATCTGGAGCTGGAGTTCAGCATTGCCCTGAATTTGCAAGTCACACATTCTGCTTTCAGGTTCCCTTAGGTATATTGTTTTTGTGAAGAGATTTCATTATATAATAAAAGATAAAATGCATGCTGGAGTGGTGATGCAGGCCTTTCATCTCAGCAGTCTTGAGGCAGAGGCTAAAAGGTCTATGATTTCAAGGTCAGCATGGTTTCCATAGAGAGTTTCAGGACAACTAGGGCTACACAGAGAACCCCTGTCTGGATTCAAACAATAAAGGAACAAGAAATGAAAAAAATCAACAAACCAAACAAAATGTATGATCCTTGGTGAATATCCATGTCTCCTATTCATGCCTTATGAATGAATGATTGTGCCCTGTCCTCACCCAATCCAGACTCTCCAGTCTCCCACCAGATGGATCACTCACGCGCCAAAGTAGTAATTATTGGAATATACATCAACATTATCACAAAAGAGCTAATTATTAGGATTCAAAGGATCCTTCCCAGAGTTGGTGCACTGGACCATATTATGGAACTGCTTATGCTTAGGGCTGTTGCTGTTTTGAGTGGCACCTGTTAAAGGTACCCACAGCACACTCCATCAATCCCTCTTGGCTTTACCAGGTCTCTGATGCCTGCCTGCTGGCTTCCTCCTTGATTCCTACTTGTTGCTGGATTGAGACAGCAGTGAATTGTGTATGTGTATAAGTGTGTTGCTTCCTCATATAAAGGTTCTAGAGCACACACTTGGGAACTCATAAAATTTATGCTACACATGAGAAAGTCAGAGGACAGCTTTAGTGAGTTGGTTTTCTCCATCCACTATGTAGGTCTTGGAGACCAAACTCAAGCCTGCAGGCTAAGGAGGAAGGTGTCTAGCCTCATCGTCCAGAGTTAGGATTATAAATGAACACCACTGTACTGTGATGGGCTGACTCCCACATTTAAGTTCTACAGAGATTGCCTTTGTCTTGCTTGCCTTGTCATTTCTCACTGTCATGGCAGACAACTGCTACACTGTGAGCTGCCTGTGCTGTTGTCCCCTGTTGAGGAGCTGAGAACTCTCTCCAGTTAGCAGGCATGGATGAACTGAACTCTTAGCTCAATAATCCAGTAATCCAACCATCTCTTGAGTACTGAAGCTGCCTCTGCTCAAGCCTATGTGAAAGTCTACTCTTAACCAGCAGTGGTTTCATCACTGTTCCAGATGAGACCTTGAGGCAGAGAAGCATCTACAGATGCTTATTGATTTACAATGTAGAATTGGGAGGAATCTGTTGTATGGCCATGCACAACTCACATACAGGGCTAATGCCAAATTATCATTTGTGACTTTAACAATAACCTTTGTCAGCTGAGTAGGTAAATCTTGATTCAGTCTGTAGTGGGAGACTTGGTAGCTATTAGAACGCAGAGGAAGGCAGGTACAGTAGAACACACACTGTGTAATCCCAGAATTCTGTAGGCAGCACCAGAAGGATATGTCAGTTCAAAGCCAGCCTGGTCTATTGAGTGAGTTCCTGAACAGTCATGGCTACTTCGAGAAACCCTGTCTTTTGAAACCAGAAATAAAAATAAAAATAAATGCAGACAAAAGGCTTGCATGAATGTTATTGTGGGTGTTGGGTAGTTGAGCTAAGTCTGGGTTATGATGTTGAGTTAGGGAACATCTTTAGCTGCAGTATAAGATTATATCAATAATAATGGCAGTAACAGTGATAAGAGATGAAAAGTTAACTTTGCAGTCAGGAGCACTTGCTGAGCTTGGTTGGCACCCAGGTTCAGTTCCAGCATGTGTAAAGCATCCCCAACTGTCTATGATGCAGTTGTGGACATTCAGACCTCTCTTCTGGCCTCTGTAGGCACTGCTCATATGCAGTTCACATACACACATGCAGGCAAAAGGCTCATGCATATAAAATAAAAGTCCATATTTTGTTAAAAGGGTAAAAATTTCAATTTTCCAGCGTAGCTTAGGGCCCGGGAAATTGGTGCCATGGCAATATGGCAGAGTCAGAAGGGGCTTCTTTGCTCTGTTTGTTGAACATTGCAGACCCAGACCTAAAGCTAATTGTGCCAGCTGTGTTGGACAAGGGGTGAGCACAGAACCCTAACCCAGAGTCTATTAGACTCCGATAAGAACCCCAAACCCAAACTTCACTGGTGAGCACTGGGGCTGTGAATTGACAATGAGAGAAATGGGGAGTCTGTGAGAGGGACAAGGGTCCTACCTGTGAACAAAGTGAGTAGCAGAAGGTGGCTCAGCTTTAGTCAGGAAGGACTCAGGTGACTCCTCTCTTTACAGTCCTCTGCCCTCACAATGCCCTCTCAGCACACCGGACCTGTGACTGCTGTGGGTGCAGCTCAGAAATTAAATATGACCACACTCACAGACAGCTGGACCAGCAGAGCTACTGTGGATGGTGGCAGGGCCTGAACCAGTGTTGTGGCAGAAGGAAAATAGAAAAGGCTAGCTCAGCACCCTATTATCTCAAGTGCAGTTACCAAAAAGCGTCTAGTTCTCAACCATGGATGTTTTGAAATCATAAGAAGGTACAGACATTGGTCCTGGGGTTGCCCTGAGGGATGCTGATTGTGACATGTGGCCAGAGGCAGGAGTAGTAGTTGGTGGGACATGTGTGAGGATGAGAGAGGGGGTGGAAAGGCAGAGGATGGGATAGCTGTTCACTAAAGGAAAGAGAGACTGAGAACCATGTAACCCTAAACCCACCAATGAGACATCTTATTCCTGTATATCATTGATAAGGGACCCAGAGACTAACCAGGCTTTATCTGTGGGGTCAGGAGATATAGAAAGGCAGAGAAGACAATGTGTTCCTCTTGTTTGCTGCTGTGTACTTAGTGGGACAATCATCCTCTGGTGTGTGTTTAGGGAAACTTTATTCCAAGGCCAACAGGATGTAATCCTTATTCAGGTCACTCACTATATTACTGTTTGGTTTCCTACATCCCAGTTCCTAGAACGAGTTTACATGGGAAGTTCTTTGAGTCCAGTGTTTCTTTAGTGCTCACATGACCCTGCTTCCTTCTCTTTCTCCTACCTGTTCATCTTCTCTTTCCTGCTCTCCCCATCCATACTCTTCTTTCCTGTCCTTATGTCTGTCTGATCTCTCCCTTGTTCAATTTTCTGTTTTCCCAACTTCTCTATGAATATCAGACTGAGAGATTTTCCTCCCCCCCCTCCTCCCTCTCCTCCTCCTCCCCCTCCTCCTTCTTCTAAAGACAAGGTTTCTTTGTGTAATAGTCCGATCTGACCTAGGACTTGCTTTTTAAACCAGGCTTGCCTTGAACTTGAGAGATCTGCCTTCCTCTGCCTCTGCTTCTACCTCTGTTTCTTCGTCTCCCTCTGCATCCCAGAGTGTTGGAATGAAAAGCCTGGCCAGGCTCACCAACCACTCACTCTTCAAAAGGCTTCTTAATGGCAATGTCTTTTCCATTAACCCTTAGTTTGCAGGACTTGATGGAATGTTGTTCTCTGGGAATCTATTTATGTTCTGTAGACAGAGAACACAATCACCAAAGCTGAGATCCTTCTATAGCTTCTTTATCTGAGGGAACAGTGTGTACTGAAGATAACCAGGCAGGCAGTGATGGTGTCCCAGTGACTGAGGTCACCAAACTAACCTCTTGGTGTTAAGGTCTTTGCACTGCTTGTAGTATGGAGCCTTGGAGAAGCAGATGGCTGCCTTGTGGTCACCGTTGCAGATAGAGTCTCACAGAGCTTGTTTTTATCTGGAGAGTAACAAGAAAGGAAGTTGAGTGGAGCCCATGACCCTGTTCCCTATGTTTTGTAGACAAATAGACCAGTGGACCTCCCATTGGTATAGATTCCTGGTTGAGATACAAAGCACATGAAAGTACCTCAGTTTGACAAATTTCTTGGAACAATACTTGTCATAAAAAACTCACTAGTTGTGGGGCTGGGGAGATGGCACAGTTGGTAAAGCAACTGCCAGTCATGCACGAGGGCCTGACCAGAGCCCATGTATAAAGCAAGGTGTGGTTGGAACATCCTTAACTTTATTCAGTATTAGTAGTATGGAACCTTAAAACTTCTTGCTCATTCAAGCAGGTTAACCTTAAAACTTGTTGCTGAGTAAGTCTCTAAGGACAGGGCAGAGGGTGACTGAGGAAGTCATTAGTGATAATGTATTCCTACACATAAAAATAAACAAACATAGATATTAAATCCTCAAACCTAGAAAACTATACATATCAACTATCACTAATTAAATTATATGGTTTAAGAAAATCCTTTTGTCTCTACCTCCTAAGTGCAGGAATTACAGGTATGCCGCACAATGCTCAATTAATGGGTTCTGGTGTTGGAACCCAGGGCTCTGAGCATGGTAGGCAAGCACTCCAGCAACTTCACTCTATCCCAGCTCTCTGATCCTCACCTGTATATGGGAATGACAAGGCTCACCCTGCATAGGTGTTTAGTTCAGTATCTGGCTTATAGCCAATGCTACAGCTCTCAGTTGTTCAGTCACTATGGGATCAGTCTAACTTAGCAGCTAATAGGAGAAGCTCTGGGCTTGCAGGAGGGCTCAGGGAATGAGGGCACTTGCTACCAATTCAACCTGATTTGCATCCCATGATTGTTGTCAAATATTAATTTAAGATGTGTTACATTTGTTTTGCTGTGGAGCATATATTTAATGATGCAAAGATGTGTTGCATTCTTTGATGTTGCATTTGTTGAACCCTGTGAAGCTGTGTTACTGTAACTGCCTAAAACACCTGATGCTCTTAAAAAGTGCTGAATGGCCAATAGCAAGGGAGAAGAAGAGATAGGAGAGACCTGCAGACAGAGAGAGCAAAAAAGGAGAAATCTTGGAGAACTGGAATAGAGGAGATGAACAAGGAAGTAGGATGCCAGTGTCCATCCACGGAGTAAGGGGAAATTAAGACACACAGAAAAGGGTCCAGCCACCTAGCCTTACTGCCAGCCACGGACTAAGGGCAAAAATAAAATATACAGAAGTAAGAAAATGTAGAAACCAATGTCAAAAATAGTTCAGACAACCTGGCAAGAAACAAGATCAGCTGAGGCTGGACATTATAATTAAGAATAAAGCTCTAAGACCAGGTAAACTATTTAAATAGACCTATAACCCTTATGGAAATAAAAGCAAGTCATTAAAAATCTCTTGACTAAAAAGAACATACAGGGCCAGATTGTTGCAAGTGCAGAACTCTACCAGAATGCCAAAAAAGAGCCTATACAAATACCCTTAAATTGTTTCACACAATATAAACAGAAGGAATAGTGCCAAACTTTTTTAATGAGGATCTACAGTTGCCCTGATTCCCAAACCACACAAAGACACAACCAAGAAAGAGAAATACAGACTAATCTCCCACATGAACATGGATGTAAAAATACTCACAAAGTACTAGGAAACCAAATGCAAGAAAGAACACATCAAAAATTGTCCACCACGATAAAGTAGAGTTTGTATCAGAGATGCAGGGATGGTTCAACATACAAAATTCTGTCAATGTAATCCACCATATAAACAACATGAAAGAAAAAGCCCCGACAATCTTCTCATTAGATGCCTAAACAAACCTTTGACAAGATTCAACACCCCTTCATGGTAAATGTCTTGTGAATATGAGGGATTCAAGGAACATATCTAAGCATAGTATAACCAATTTACAGCAAGTCGATAGTCAAAATCAAATTAAATAAAGAGAAACTCAAATTAATCTCACTAAAACAGGGACAAGACAAGGCTGTCTACTGTCCATATCTATTTAATACAATACTCGAAGTTTTCTCTAGAGCAATAAGACAACAAAAGGAGATCCAGGGGATACAAGTTGGAAAGGAGGAAGTCAAACTTTTGCTATTTACAGATGATTTGTTAGATAAATAAGTGACCACAAAAATACCACCAAGGAACCCTACAACTGATAAACACCTTAGGCGATGTGTCTGGATACCAGATTAACTGAAAAAATCAATATTCATTCTATAAACAAACAATCAACAGGGCGAAAAAGAAACCGTGGAAGCACCACTCTCTACCATATCCATAGATAACATAAAAAATTTTGGGGTAACTCTAACCAAACATTTGAAAAATCTGTTTAATGAGAACTTTATACTTCAATAATTTGTTAGATCCACCATGATCCAGCAATACCACTATTAGGCCAAAGATGTACATTCTTAACCTCAAGGGTATTAATTCAACTACGTTTATAGCACTGTTATTCCTCAAAGACAGATCCTAGAAACAAACTAGGCACTCCTCAGCTGAAGAGTGTATTAACAAACTGTGGTACATCTATGCAATGGAGTACTGCTCAGCAGTTATAAAAATGATATCCTGAAATTTGCAGGAAAATGGATGGATTTTAAGAGTATAATCCTGAGTGAAGTAACAGAGGCCCAGAAAGATAAACATGGTATATACTCACTCATAAGTGCGTTTTAGACAAAAAAAAACAAAGAATATCCAGGCTGCAAAGTACAACCCCTGAACAGCTTGGGAGCAGAGGGAACTTAAGAGAGACATCCAGGGATCCCCACAGGAAGAGAAACTAGAGAAGATCTTCTGAGTATATTTGGATCATAATGGGTAGTAACCAAGGAGAGGTGGGAACAAATCATGAGAGAAGGAGATGGTTGAGTTAGAGGAGCAACAAAGGAGGAAAGAAGAGATGAATATCTTTAAAGAGGGAATCACTGTAAGGTTAGAAAGAAACCGGGTGCTAAGGAACCTCCAAGAATCCACAGGGTGGCCCTTGGCTAGGACTCCAAGCAATAGTAGAGAGGGTACCTAAACAGGACTTTCTCTACAATCAAATGAATGAGCACCCTAAGTGTCATTATAGAGCCTTCATCCTACATTATAGAACCTTCACTTCCCAGAGGTGGAAGCAGAGACCCATAGCTAAGCACCAGGTCAAGTTCCTAGTCCAGCTGAAGGGAGAGAAAGAGGAGAGTGTATATGAGCAAAGGGATTGGGATAGTGAGGAGGAGACACACGCACAGGCAGATGACTAGCGCTATTGGAAGTTCACTGAACCAGAAAAAACCCACCGAAGAACCTTCAGGAAAGGAACTAAACCCTCCAAAGGTAGAGGACTGTCAAATGGTGTGGGCATTTTGTGGATCCTCTTGGAGAAGGATCAGATTACGGTCCTGTGCATGAACTGGCATCCTTTAGCCCATTTCCTACAGAGGATCACCTAACATAGTCTTAATATGGGAATGAGGGAATAAAACAAAACTCAAGTGAATATTCCAGACTGAACAGACCCACCTTGGGACTCCTTGGCCTCCTTGGGGAACAGTTGGGGTTATTGTGTGGGGCAGAGAGAGGGAGGACTGTGAAGGACTGGGAAGAGGGAAGGGAGAGCCAGCAATGGCATATATGGGAAAATACTTTTAAATAACTAAAAAGTCAACTAAAAAAGAGAAATTGTTGTACCTTTAACTAATCAAGAAAATGACCAATTGTGGGCAGACAGTGATTGGCTAAGAGCTTACAGTAACTTTTGGTAGAAATTAACAACAGATATCCAAAGAAAAATAATTCAATTTGTAAAGAAAACTAACGGGATTCTTTGTCATGTTGTATGGGTACACCATTCTGGAGCCCTTACATTTTATATTGGTCCAAATAAGTCAGGAAAGGCAGGTTACAAATTAGAAAATGTAAGTAAAGTGGCTTAAAGCCCTTATAAGTCTGTTTAAAAGTCAGAATTATAAGCTATCGTGATGATATTAATGGATTTTTACAGAACTTCTTAACCTAGTTGCTGACTCTCAGAATGCAGGAAGAGTTGTTTTACACATTGAAATGCTGACTTTATTCCTGATGAGTCAGAACTAACCTCATTATTTATTGTTATAAGACATAATCAGGAATAAAAATCATCTCTTTTTAGATAACACAATCTAATCCCATATGAGTCTGCCAGGTACCCTAGCACAAGGTATTGATGAAATTGCTAATATATTAATAGAAAATGTACTATAGACCTCAGAGTTTCAAAAAAACTTCATGCCAATAGCAAAGTTTTTAAAAAAATTTCTTCATCACTTAGAAACAAACCAAGGAAATTGTAAAAAAGATAATCCACCTGTTTCTTCCATAATCAATCTCTGTAAGGGTAGGAAGTAATATTAAAGATATACATAGAAATGAAATTTGGAAAACGAATGTGTTTCATTTTACAGAATTTGGAATATAAAAATATATGCATCATACAATAGATAGGTTTTCAGGATTTCAACGGGCAACTGCTTTGAGTTCAGAAAAGGCTGATTCTGTAATCACACATTTGCTTGTAGTTATGGCCATCATGGGAATACCTATAGAAATTAAGACTGACAATGCTCGAACATATGTTTCTAGTAAAATGAAGCATATTTTTGCTTCTTATAATATAAAGCATATTACAGGTATACCGAACAATCCTACAGGTCAAGCAGTCATAGAGAGATCAAATCAAACTGAAGGATATGCTAAATAAACAGAAAGGAGTACCAACTACCAGAAATAGACTACATAATGCCTAATTAATTTTGAATTATCTCAATCTTACAAGAAAGGAACAACAGTTGCTGAAAGGCATTGGACTACAGAAAAAACTGACAAAGGTGAACCAGCCTGTCTACTTCAAAGATATATTGACCTCAGAATGGAAGTCAGGATATGTGCTACATTGGGGAAGAAGTTTTACTTTTGTTTTTGAGGTGAAAAAAAAGCTATGGATACCATCAAAATTAATAAAGACTCAATCTGAACTGGAGAAACTTCTTGATAAGGAGAAATGATGTCTCAGTCACCAATTTGACAACTATTTAATTTTTAAGAAAAATTCACCAAACAAGGATTGGGGAAGTATTTAACTTTTGCCTTTACAGAAATCTAGAGATACTCATATTCAAGAAGGCAAAAGACCTTGGACAGCTAGATTTCTAAAACAGAATGGAAAGCTATCTAGAAAGAATTTACAAGCAAAGAGATATCAGGCTAGTTGTTACAATATAGTCTACAGAGTAAGATCTCACTCCTTAACATCTATATCTCTTTATTTATAAGAGAAGTTGAAGTCCCAGTTCAATTATAAATTAAAGCTGGCTTTGGAGTTGGAGTGTGACTCCCTCCTTCTCTAAATCCTAGCATGCTTGTTAAAGGAAAATACAATATCTGTGTATTGTTATCAGAGGGAACACCTGATATAGAAGAGAACAACTAGAGTTAAGGGACTATGCTATTGCTACTAATATTATTAGATATGAATTTTATATCAGAATGTGTTAGAATAGTATATACTAACATTTTATCGTGATGTTAATGATCATATAGAGTAATAATAATAAAAATAAAGGCTTTTATCTAGCTTCCTGTACATTGTTATGTGTTTGAGTCTCTCATCAGTTTTCTGTGGTGAAACGGGACACTGCCTAATACTGACCTTGAAGATGAGGCTCCACAATGATGATTTCATATGAACCATGACAATGCCACTAGGCTGGCAAACACCAAGCAAAGATTGGATTTGGACTACACTGCTCAGGACAACTTCAAGGATTTTGACAGCTGGTCTGGAAACAGCAGGGTGCAGAGCTGGACTGGCCTGTAAATATTGCATTGCTGCCCTCAACAGGACACAGTCGGTAACTTCTATTCGTTTGAAGGGAAGGGAAGGGAAGGGAAGGGAAGAGATGCTTAGGAATCTGAAAAGAAATAGACAAGTTAATGCCAATGGAGGGGAAGAAATGGTTGGAAACATCAGCCTCCCCACTAAAATACCAGAGTGGAGCAGGGGTGACACATACCTTTAATCCCAGCACTCTGCACGCAGAAGGAAGCGATCAGAAGTCAGCCAGGTCTACACAGAAACTCTCTCAAAACAATAAATGTACCCAAGGCCAGTAACATGGCTCTGTGGGTAAAGATGCTTGCTGCTGACCCTGAGGACATGTGTTCAATCCCCAGAAGCCACATGGTAGAAGGCAAGCACTGACTTCTGTATATTGTTCTTTGGCCTGGACATAACATGCAATGATATCCATGTGTTCACACACATACACATACATACAAAAATAAATAAAATTTTAAAAATGTTAAAGTTATACAAGCAGCCAGGGTGTGTTATTGACTTTAATCCAGAACTGGGTGGGGGCAGAGCCAAGGGGATCTCTGTGACATAAGGTCAGCCTGATCTACAGAGCTAGTTCCAGGACAACACAGAGACATCCTGTCTCACAGAAATGGATGTGAATATAATCAACACATAATATGCTGAGCCAGGTATTGGTGGTACATGCCTTTGCCTAGGATTCAAAGGCAGAGCCAAGTGGATCTCTGTGAATGGGAGGTCAGCCTGGTCTACAGAGCAAGTTCTTGAAAGCCAAGGCTACACACATAAATGTTACCCCCCATCTTGAAAAACCCAAAACCCAAACAAATCAAAAACAGTAAGTTAAAAATGTGTCTTAAATATATTATCCTAAGTAGATCAAACTCTGTACTAGCTGTATGTGGAAATGTGTACCTGAAATGCAAGTACAGAAAGATGAGTCAGAAGTACTTCAAGTTTTTTTCCTCATTTTGTTATTATTATTATTTTGTTTAAAATGTCTTTTTTATCCATGTTTCCCCTTTCCTGCTCCCAATCCCTCCCAGTCAGCCTTCAACAGCCTCCTGCCACCCCATCCACCCATGCCCTCCCCCAAAAGGGCAAGAAGTTGCAAGGTAGGTCAGCTCAGTGTGGCACATCTACTTCAGGCAAGTCCGATGTGCTCACCCCAAAGTCAAGTCTGGGTTAGGTGTTCCTCTGCAGGGAATGGGCTCCAAGGTACCAATCTAAACACAGAAACACAGTCTGACCCTATCCCTGGAGACTCCATACACTCTCTCTGCCAACTGACAGTTCCCTACCCTAGGAGGGCCTATCTCCTTTTCATGATGGATTTGCAGTGGCTGTTCATGATTCAGTGAGGTCCCCAGTACTCCATCCAGCCATCTCTGTAGAAATTTTCCTCATAATCCCTATCCTCTTGCTCACACACACTCTCCTCCTCAACTCTTGACTGGACCAGGAGCTCATCCATGAATCTCTGCCTCCACCTCTGTTCTTTGTTGGATGTAGGTTCTGTGATGACTTTTAGGGTGGTTGTTCATTTCATTATAGGAGAAGTTCTGTTTCGGCACCCTCTGCCCTAATGGTTGGAGACCTACCCAGTGACCTGTTGTGAGTTCTTGGAGGTTTCCCTAGCACCTGATCTCTTTCCAACCCCCCATAGCTTCCTCTTTTATCCTTAGTGCATAGGAGGGCTATTGAGTTTTTTGAGTTAATCTTGTACCCTGGTACATTGCTGAAGGTGTTTATCAGCTGTAGGAGTTTCCTGATAGAATTTTGGTGGTCACTTATGTATACAATCATATCATAGTTTGACTTCTTCCTTTCCAATTTGTATCCTCTTAATCTCCTTTTGTTCTCTTATTGCTTTAGAAAAAATCTTTGAGAAATATATTGACTAAATAAGAAGAGAGAGGACAGCCTTGTCTTGCCCTGAATTTAGTGGGATTGCTTTAACTGTTTCTCCATTTAGTTTGATGTTGGCTGTCGGCTTGCTGTATTTTGTTTTTATTATACTTAGGAATTTTCCCTGTATTCCTGATCTCTCCAGGAGTTTTATCATGAAGGAATATTCAATTTTGCCAAAGGCTTTTTGTGCATGTGCTTTTTCTTTCAGTTTGTTTATATGATGGATGACATTCATAGTTTTTGTATGTTGAACCATTCCTGCATCTTTGGGATGAAGCCTATTTGCTCATGGTGGGTGATTTTTTTTGATACTTTGTGGGATTCAGTTTGCCAGAATTGTATTGAGTATATTTGCGTCAATGTTCATGAGGGAGATTCCTCTGTGATTATTTTTCTTTTCTGCATCTTTGAGTGGCCTGGAATCAGGATGATTGTGGCCTCATAAGAAGAGTTCAGCAATGTTCCTTCAGTTTCTACTTTTTGAAATATTTTGAGAAATATCGGCATTAATTCTTCTTTGAATGTCTGGTCGAATTCTGCAGTGAATTCTTTTGGTCCTGGGCTTATTTTACCTGGGAGACTTTTAATAACAGCTCCATTTCCTTTGGGGTTATAGGTCTGTTTAGGTATTTAATCTGATCTTGATTTAATTTTGGTAAGTGGTACCTGTCCAGAAAACTGTCCATATCTTTTACGTTTTCCATTTTTAGTGGAAAAATTATGACCTGATAATCCTGTAGATTTTATTGGTATCTGTTGTTTTGTCCCCCCCTTTTTTTTTATTATGATCCCACTAATTTGGATACTCTCTCTCTCTGCTTCCTGGTTAGTTTGGATAATATTTTATCTATTTTCTATTATCTATTTATTTCTCAAAAATCCAACACATTGATTCTTTGTATTGATTCTTGGTTTCTACTGTATTGATTTCAGCCCCAGGTTTGATGATTTCCTGCCTTGTACTCCTTCTAGGTGAGTTTGCTTGTGATTGTTCTAAAGCCTTCAGCTGTGCACTTTGGTCTCTTTCGTGAGATTTCTTTAGGTTTTTCCTGTAGGATCTAGTGCTATGAGTTTTCTTCTTAGCATTGCATTCTTTGTGTCCGCTAAGTGTGGGTATGCTGTGGATTCATTTTTATTAAATTCTAGGAATTCATTGATATCTTTCTTAATTTCTTCCTTGACACTGAGGAGGGGTTCAATTGAGAGATGTTTAGTTTCCATGAGTTTGCAGGCTCTCTGTGTTTCTTTATTGCTGTTGAACTCTAGTTTTAGACTATGGTGGTCTGATATGACACAAGGAGTTATTCCCATCTTTTTGGTATCTATTGATATTTGCTTTATGATGACATACATGGTCAATTCTAGAGAAGTTCCATGGGGTGCTGGGAAACATGTATATCCCTTTGTGTTTGGGTGGAAGTTTCTGTATCTATCTGTATATATGATTCATTTGGGTCATAACACCTCTTAGATCCCTTCTTTTTTTGTTGAGTTTCTGTCTGATTGACCTATCCAAGGGTGAAAGTCAGGTACTGAAGTCTCCCCCTATTAGTGTGTGGGATTTGATTTGAGGTGTAAGCTTTATTAATGTTTCTTTTACATATGTAGGCGCTCTTGTGTTGGAGGCATAAGTGTTCAGGATTGAGATTTCATCTTGGTGGATTTTTCCTTAGATGAATAAGTAATGACTATCCTGGTCTCTTTTTGATTGTTTTTAGAATGAAGTCTATTTTGTTCGATATTAGAAAGCTTACACCAGCTTGTTTCTTGAGTGTAATTGATTGGAAAGTGTTTTTTCAACTGAATTCTGAGCCTGTGTCTATCTTTGAAGCTGAGATGTGTCTCTTGTATGCAGCAGAAGGATGGCTTCTGCTTTTGTTTCCAATGTGTAGGATGTGACTTTTTATAGGCAAAAGGAAATTCTATGAGCAAAGGGGTCATGATCACGATGTGAAGACCCACAAAGGTGACCAGGAGAGCTATTGGGAGCTCCCTGACTCTGAACTGACTGCTGGGAGACCTCCATGGGACTAAACAAGCTCCTCTGAATGTGCAAAACAGTCAAGTCAAGATGGCTTTTGGCAGCAGGATTAGAATCTCTTCCTAGTGCCTGACCGGCCTTATGAGAGCCCATTTTCTGTAGAGGGAAACCTTGTTCAGCATTGATACTGGGGAGGGGCTCTTGTTCCTACTCAACTGGAGATGCCAGAATGCATTGAATCACCCAGGAATCCTTATCCTCTGAGAGGAATGAATGAAGGGGTAGGGGAAAGCCGGGGGATGACTGAGAGTTGGGGAGGGAAGAGGAATAGTGGTGGGTATGTTAAAAAAGTTTTAAACAAATGAGTTAATTAACAAGCATATTTAATCCAAAAACTTAAAAGCTACAAATATCAACTACCACTTAGTAAATTATATGATTTAAGATAATTCTACTGCCACCTCCCAAGTGCTGGAATACAGGTGAGCACCACCACACTCAGTTCTGGAGGTGAAACCCAGGGCTCTGTGCATGCTGGGCAAGCAGTATCAACTGAGCTCTATTCCCCGCTCTTCGATCCCCACCTGTGGATGGAAACGACAAGTCTCACTCCACATAGGTGTTTAGTCCAGTGTCTGGGTCATAGCCAATGTATAGCTGTCAGTTGTTCAGTCACTGTGGGATCAGTCTAACATAGAAGCCAATAGGAAGGCTCTGGGCAGGCAAGAGGGCTCAGAAACTAAAGGGAGTTGCTGCCAAGTGTGAACCTGACTCCAGTCTCAATTTATAGTATTTGAGGAGAGAACAAGGCTCCTTCTGGTTGTTCTCAGACATAGATCCACACCAGTGTTGTTGAACAGGCTTGCCTCCCATGCAAAAACATAAAATCTTTAAATGTGTTTAAAGTGATGTAGATCTGTGTTCCAGGACCAAATGCCACCACTTCTAAGCTGGGTGACCTTGGGCAGTGGCTCAACCTTCCTCATCTTCCTTCCTTGTCAGTGACCTCATCTATATTTTGGTATCTATCTGATAAGGTTGTCATTATGTCAAACAAGACCAAGGGAATGATCTCTAAATGGTGACTGTTCTAGTTACTTCTGTGTGTGTCTCTTTCACACCTGACCATGGAATAACAGAACCCAGAGCCCTGGAGGGCAAACCTGCCACCGCAGGTGATCTCATTCCCAGAGCAAGAGTATGAGTAGTTGCTGGTGTAGGGGTTTTCTGAGGGTACAAGACATTTTCTTTGTAAAAAGGCCTGAATGTAGCAGTTCTTTCGAGGCAAATATCACCTGGAGAGAGGAAGGAACAGATGTAGAGCAGTATGGACACACAGGAGGTCACTTCTCACCTGCAGTCTCTCTCAAGCATGTCAGGTTGACTTAATCATGATGTTCCAGAAGAAAGTTCCTCATGCTTGAGCATCTCTGCTTTCTATTAGCACATGTTATTGAAAGCAGCTATTGTGTGGCTGTTCCTGTCTTTAATTCCAGGACTTTGCAGACAGTGGCAGTTGGATCTCTGAGGTCAAGATAAGCTACAATTAAATAGCGAGACTCTGTCTGAAATAAGTGAATTTTAAAAACAAAGCTTCAAAAATATGGAAATTGTATATTCTGAAATTTCAATGATGTTTTAAAGCCGAGGCTGACATTGATTGTGGCAGTGATGGTTGGCTGTGCTCTAGTCTGGAGCTGGACTTCAGCATTGCTCAGTATTTACAAGTCACACATTCTGCTTTCAGGGACCCTCAGGTAGAGTGCCCTCATGAAGACATTTCCTTATATAATAAGAGATAAAATGTATGCTTGAGTGGTGATGCAGGCCTCTCATCTCAGCAGGGTTAAGGCAGAGGCTAGAAGGTCTATGATTTCAAGGTCAGCATGGTTTCCAGAGAGAGTTTCAGGACAACTAGGGCTACACAGAGAACCCCTGTCTGTATTTAAACAATAAAGGAACAAAAAGTGAAAAAAATAAACAAAACAAAATGTATGATGCTTGGTGAATATCCATGTCTCCTATTCATGCCTGGTGAATGAATGATTTTGCCCTGTCCCCATGTAATCCAGACAGACTCTCCAGCCTCCTCTGAGATGGATCACTCACCTCCCAAAATAGTAATCATCCGAGTATATGCCGATTTTATCACAAAAGAGGTAACTGTCGGTATACTTCAAAGGGTCCTTCCCAGGGTTGGTGCACTGGACCATATTATGGAAATGCTCATGCTTAGGGCTGTTGTTGTTTTGAGTGTCACCTGCTTAAGATCACACTCTGTCAGTCTCACTTGGCTTTCCCAGGACTCTGTTGCCTGCCTGCTAGCTTCCTCCATGACTCCTACCTGCTGCTAGATGGAGACAGCAGTGAATAGGGTGTGTGTGTGTGTGTGTGTGTGTGTGTGTGTGTGTGTGTGTGTGTGTGTGTGTGTGTGTGTGTGTGTGTGAGTGTCTTTGCTTCCTCACACACAGGTTCTAGAGCACACACTTGGGAGGACTCATAAAATTTGTGCTACATATGAGGAGGTCAGAAGACAGCTTGGGGATTTGGTTTTCTCCCTATGCTATGTAGGTTTTGGAGACCAAAGTCAAGCCTCCAGACTAAGCAGGAAGGTGTCTAGCCTCATCCTCCTGAGTTAGGATTATAAATGAACACCACTGTACTGTGATGGGCTGACTCCCAGGATTAAGTTCTACAGAGATTGCCTTTTGCCTTGCTTGCCTTCTCATTTCTCACTGTCAGGACAGACAGCTGCTACACTGTGAGCTGTCTGTGTTGTGTTCCCCTGTTGATGAGCTGAGAACACTCTCCAGTCAGTAGCCAGAGACAAACTGACCTCTTAGCTCAACAATCCAACAACCCAACCATCTCTTGAACACTAAAGCTGCTCAACCCCTTCTCAAGCCTAGGTAAAACTCTATCCTTGTCCAGCAGTGGATTCATCACTTTCTAGCTGAGACCTTGAGCTAGAGAAGCATCCACAGATGCTTATTGATTTACACTGTGGAATTAGAAGGAATCTGTTGTATGTCTATGAAGAGCTCACATACAAGTCTAATGTCAGATCATCACCATGTGACCTAAGCATTTGAAAAAACAAACTTTGTCAGCTGAGTAGGTTAAAAAAAACTTTGCTTGATTCAATCTGCAGTGGGATACTTGGTAGCCATTAAAATGCAGGAGAAGCCAGGTGCATTGAAACATGCACTGTATAATCCCAGCACTCTGTAGCAGAGCCTGAAGGCTATGTCAGTTTAAAATAATCTTGGTTTATAGACTGCATTCGGGAACAGCCATGGGTACAACAAGAAACTTTGAAATCCAAAGTAAAAATAAAGTAAATGCAGACACAAGCCTTGCATGTATGTGATCTTAACATTGGGGTGTTGAGCTAAGTCTAGGCTGTAATGTTGATTTGGAGAACATCCTCAGCTGTATTATATGATCATATCAACTATAATAACTGTGATAAAAATGGAGATATGGATTTGCAGTCAAGAGCACTAGCTGAGCTTGGTTGGAACCCAGGATCAGTTCTAGCACCTACATGGCAGCTCCCAACTCTCTAGGATACCAGTACTGTGGGTTAGGCCCCTCTTCTTGCCTCAGAAGGCACTGTTCACACACAGTTTACATACACACATGCAGGCAAAAGGATTATGCCTATGAAATAAAAGACTATTTTACAAAAAGATTAAAACTAAAATTGCTAGCATAGCTTAGAGCCAGGTAAGTTGGTGCCATGGCAATATAGCAAAGTCAGAAGGCGCTTTCTTTCTTTGGCTGGTGAATGTATTGTACTTTTATAAGAATTCATCTGAGTTCAGATGTAAAGTTAATGGTGCCAACTGTTGTGAACAGGGGGTGATTCTGGAACCCTAACCCAGAGTCTATTTGACTTCAATAGGAACCCTGAACACAAACTTCAAGTGTGACCATCACTGAAGACAAGAGAGATGGGGAGGCTTTCATGGGGTCAAGGGTCCTACCTGTGAACAGAGTGAGGAGTATAAGGAATCTCATCTTGAGTGAGGAAGGACTCAGGTGACTCCTCTCTTTATACTCCTCTGCTCTTACAGTGTCCAGTCAGCACACGGGACCTGTGACTGCTGTGGGTGTAACACAGAAATAGCATATGTCCATCCTCACAACAGTTTAGACCTACAGAGCTACTGTGAATGGTGGCAGGGCTCAAACCAGTGTTGTAGAAGAAAGAAAAGAGAAAGGGATATCTCAGCACCCTATTACCTCTGGTTTAGTGACCTACAAAGTGATTGGTTCTCACCCATGGATGCTTTGAAGTCATAAAGATGTATAGAACTGGTCCTGGGGTTGGTCTGAAGGATGCTGATAGTGACATGTGGTCCAAGGAGTAGCTGGCTCCACAATTTTCCACATTACCTGTATGAACTAAGTGCTAAATCTGTCCCGAGATCCTGACAAGGGTTTTGGAGTAGATATAGTTACAAATTCAATATTCAATAAATTAACTATGAATTAATGAATGTGTGCAATGAGACAGACAGACGGACAGACAGACAGACAGACAGACAAACACACACACACACACACACACACACAGAGAGAGAGAGAGAGAGAGAGAGAGAGAGAGAGAGAGAGAGAGAGAGAGAGAGAGAGAGACAGAGAGAGAGAACACTCATGTACACATGTAGAGGTCAGATTACAACTCTGTGGAATCAATTCTCTCCTTCTATGTTTAAAAGGGTCCCAGGAATGTAACTCAGGTCAAGAGGCTTGCACCCTAGGCTCTTCTTACTGCCCTACAGTATAAAGGAAAACTGGGAAGGTAGGCAGATCCTGGTGGTGGTGGTACATATTTTTAATGCCTTTAATGGCAGCATCAAAAGGCAGAAGCAGGCAAATATCTGAGTTTGAGGCCAGCTTGACCTACAAGAATGATACATGATAGCTAAAGATAGACAAAGAAACCCTGTCTAAAAAAAAAAATAAAAAAGAATGAAGGAAAAATATTGGGACAAATGCTCAGCAGATGTTCCTGGAGGTACATATAATGTAGGCAATGATTCAGCTGAGGCTCTCCCTACCCAGTGTGAGAAGCTGAGAACCAACCATTACAGGGACTAGAGAGATGACTCAGCACTTAGGGTCTTATCTGCTCTTGCTGAGGACTGAAGTTCAAATCCAAACCCCACATGGTGGCAGGTTAACAATGTCTGCTGGCCCGATGCCCTCTCACCTCTGGGTTTGGTCATCTCTCATGTACTCTATGACTTAGCAGCATAGTCTCTCCTTTACCAACTTCTCACCTCTTCCCTGTTGTTCACTAGACCTGACCTGTGAGGAGTGAGGCTTGGACATGTAGTGGAATGTGTGTGGGTATGGGAGTCATGTGGGAAAGGCAGAGGATGGGACAGCTGTTCACTGAAGCAAGAAGAGACCAAGAATCACATAGCCGTACATGAACCAATAAGACATCTTATTCTTAAATGTGGTTCATAAGGAAACCAGGGATTAACCAGGCTTTACCTGTGGGGTCAGGAGATATAAAAAGTCAGAGAAGACAACATGTTCTCTCTTTTTGTTGCAAAAAGTTAGGGTGTTGTGTACTTTCTACGGACAGTTACCCTGTCTTGTGTGTTTAGTTAGGGTCTGTGAAGACTCAAAGGTCACAACGATGTAATCCTTCATTCAGGGCATTTATTGTGAGTATGTAATCTTAACCCTTGGGATGGTGAGGCAAATGTGGGATATTTTGTTGAGTTTCAGAACATCTTCCATCTCATAATAATGTCATCTACAAAAAATAAAGGCTAGAGAGATGGTTCTTCAGTCAGGAGCAGTTGCTGAGTCTGTAGGACACGGGCTCTGTTCTAACACTTACATGGCTACTCACAACCTTAGTTCTGGAGACTTAGACTGCTCTTCTGGCCTGTTTTTATGCAGTTCACAGACACAATGCAGTCAAAACACTCATATGCATAAATAAAAATAAATATTTTCTAAAGGTCAAGAAAAATCAAATATTCAGGGAAGCTTTGGGTTAGGCAAATAAGTGCCTGGACAATGTATCAGAGACAGAAGGAGCTTTCTTTTTGGGTATTCGAGAATGTAGTAGACTTTTCTAAGGAGTTTTTTGAGTTCAGTCCTAGAACCTCAATGTGCCAGCTCTTGTGGACATGGGGTGGTGGAGAGCCCAAACCAGAGGCTGCTAGACCCTAAAGAGAACTCCTCCATATAACTGCAAGTGTGACCTGCTGGGGCTATACAGTGATAAGAAATCAAATTCTGGGAGGGCACAGGGGACAAGAGCTCTACCTGGGAGCAGAGTGACCAGAAGGTTCATCCTGAGTGAGTCAGGACTCAGGTGACTTCTCTTTATATTCCTGTAGCTGTGCTCTGACAATGTCCAGACCTGTGACTAGTGTGTGTGTAGCTCAGAAGTTGAATCTGTGTGGACTCACAGACAGTTCTGACTGGCAGAGCGACTGTAGATGGTGGCAGAGGCTGAATCAGTGCTGCTGCTCAGGCGAAGAGACAGGGCTAGCTCAGTATCCCACAACAGCTAAAGTGCAGCGGCTGGAAAAGATTTCACTTTCCCGTGAATGCTTTGAAGTCATAAGAAAACAGAAACCCCTGATGTTGTGTCTGAGGGATGCTGACAGTGAAGAGTGGTCTTAGGGATGAGTAGCTGGACCCTATGGTCCTCCTGTTAACCGTATAAGCCAAGTTTCAAGTCTACACCAGAACCTGACACAGACTATGAGCTACAGCCAGTTATAAATTTGATCTTCTAACTTTAATGGATTCTGGGAATTGAACTCAGGTCAGAGGCTTGTATCCTAGGCTTCATCTCCCTAGCCCACAAACTCCATTTGAATGAGCATGTAACCCGAGAGGTGGTTGTGATTCATGACTTTAATGTCAGCACTCGAGAGGCAGAGGCAGGTGAGTATCTGGCGTTGAGTTTAGCCTTATTTATAGAGTGAGTCCTAGAGCAGCCTGCAATACAAAAACAATCCTGTTTGAAAAATAAAACTAAAAATGAAAGAAGAAAAAACCAAAGGCTAACAACTGTGCCCACAGAATATACCATGCAAGAATCCTTAGGCTGAAGCTTTCTACCCATTGTTTGAAGCTAGAGTCAACCGTTCAGAGGCTGCAGTGATGGTCAGCATTTAAGAGCATTTTCTGTTCTTAATGAAGACTGGAGTCCAATTATCAACAACCATATGGTGGTTTGCAAACCACATCTACTTTCTCTATATCCTGAAGCCTTTGGGTTTGGCCATTTCTAACGTATTCTCTAACTCGGCATCCCAGGACCTCCCTTTCCTCACTTTTCTGACCTTCCCTGGATAAAAAACCATGTAGGTTGTATGTTCAGTGGAATGTCTCAATGCTCAGGATGCTCCTAACATTACAGCAGTACTATGAAATAAGATGTGTTCTGTGTTTTCAAAAAGTTAGGCTGCTATGTACTTTAGTGGAACAATTATCCTGTGTTGTGTGTTTAGGCACAGTGGAATTATTCCTAGGCCAAGAGGATATAATCCTGCCTTCAGGTCTATTACAGACAGTCCAGTTTGCTTTCCCACTTTCTAGATTTGGACCCAGCAGAATCGTTCTGAGTTCAGTGTTTTTAGTGTCCATGTGACATTGCACCCTTCTCTCTTCTCTCCCCTCCTACCTCTCTGTCTTCTCTTTCCTTCCCTCCCCACCCATTTTTATCCTGCTTTCCATGACTAATTCTGTCTTCTCTCCTTACCATTTCTGTCTCACCATGCTCCTAGGCCTCTTACAATGGCTACTTTTACTTTCTTTTTTCCTCCTGTGTTTTCCAGACAGAGTTTCTTTGTGTAATCATCCTGGCTGTTCATGAGCTTGCTTTCTAGACCATGTTGTCTTGAACTCAAGTGATCTTCTTGCCTCTGCCATTTGCTCTGCATCCCTGAACACTGTGTGAAAGGCATGGCCAGGTTCCTCTCCCACTCTTCAAGGGGCTCCTCTGATGACAATGTCTTTCTCATTAACCTTCAGTTTCCAGGGCGAGATGGAATGATGTTCTCTGAGGATCCAGTTGTGTTTGGTAGACAGAGAGTACAATCACCAAAGTTGAGATCTTTCTATAGGTGCTTTATCTGAGGACACAGTATGTAGGGAACATAACCAGGCAGCCATGTTGTCTCAGTAGCTGAGGTGACAAGTCTAAGAGACTTTCTTAGGGTTAAGGCCTTTGTACTGCATGTTCTAGGGAGCTTTGGAGAAGCAGATGCCTGCCTCAAAGTCACAGTTGCCAATGTGGTTTTCACAGGGGTTGTTTTGGTCTGAAGAGGAACAAGAAAGGAAGTTGAGTGGAGCCCATAATCCTGTTCCCTATGATTTGTAGCCAAACAAACTGGTGGACATTCCATAGGTGCAGATTCAGGATAGAGAGTTGAATCATACAGCAGTATTGGGGATGATCAAATTACTTGAACATACTTATAATACAAACATTTGTTGAGCTGGAGAGATGGCACAGTTTGCAAAGCCATTGCCATGGAAACACGAGGACCTGGCCTAGGATAACTGGGACCCAAGTAAAAGCAAAGTATGATTCGAGCATCTGTAACTCCACTGAGACATGGAAGATGTAAATCCCCTTAACTTGTTGGACCTAGAACATGTAGGTCAGTCAAGCTGTATACAGGAGAGTCTCCTGTGATGTGGGAATGTCTTTCTGTATGCTATGTATATCAATCTTTAAATGAAGGAGCTGTTTTAGGCCATGGCAGGCACCAAAGAAGAAGTAGGAGGAGAAATAAGAGCATAGGTAGGAGAATCAGGGCAGAGTCAGGCAGATGAAGCAAGCCGCCCAAGGAGCAACATGTAAGGAACACAGGTGAGCCACGGGCCAAGTGGCAGACAGATTAATAGAAATGGGTTGATTTAAGGTGTAAGAGCTAGCTAACAATGTGCCTGAGCCATAGGCCAAACAGTATGAAGTTAATATAAGCGTCTGAGTCATGGGGGCCCGAACAGCAGAGACAGGTGGCTATAGGTCTGGCGAGGTAGGTCTGTGGGTGTGGGCCTCTGGCCACCCGGGACCAAGAAACCACCACTACTACAGATGGCACCAAACGTGGGGCGAATATCCACTTAATGCCTCAGAAAGTTTAAAAAGGGTTTTAACAGAAACTGAGCAAAGGCAGCTTCCAAATTTTGTATATAAAGCAGGCCATTGTACAAAGAAAGCATGGCCTGCGGGTCACATTTAAAACTGGCGGCAGGCAGTGTAAGCTGCAACAGGTGGCTTCCTGAGATCTCACAAAAGACTCAGCAGCATGTGATTGATTTTAGATTTCTGTTTATTTTGAAGAAAAAGGAAACAAAGACGGTTTCTTAGTAGCAGAATTTTCTTGGGTGTGCTCTGTTTGCTGCCCACGAACAGAGATGCGGTCCCTTTAAGAGAACTTACTGATTCAGCCTTATCTGCAAAAACTATGCAGCTCTTTAAGAGAGTGTATTTTAAAAGCTCTTCTGGTTGAAAGATGATTAAGGATTCACAGTAAAACAGATTCAGATGGAAAAAATCTGTAAATGGGTTACAATGTGTGTAAAAGGTATATAGTCTTCAGAGAGAAAAGAGAGAAGGTAGAGAAAGTCTTTAAAAAGAGAAATAGAGTAGAGTAATAAAAATATAATAAGCCACGTAAAGATGGAAAATAGACACAAAATCTAGATTTGGGTTGTTATTGTGTTTTCTTTTATTTTTTAAAAACTGTTAGTGAGCTCACTGCAGAAAGATAATGGATTACAAATACAAAGGCTACTAAGTTAAACAAGAATATATATTTTAAAGGTATTTTGATTTTTAAATTTGTGTCTAAGGATTTATTGCTTTAGAAGAGTTCTGCTTTTGTTTCCACAAAAGATGAGAACCTGTGGATTGCTTCCAGGCAAATATGGTTTCATCAACCAAGACCCCCTGAAAAAAACTCTGATGGAAAGAGATGGCCATATCAGCTTCAGGGCTGCAGACTATGATCCAGTCTTAAGAACCTATGAGATTTTCAACACTCCTTAATCAGCAGGAAGTAGTAATGGATAACTATACCCAAATTCCCCAAATATTGTTTCTAAATGTTTGTTTTCATTATAAATGGTTAATGGTCATAGTTAATCTCTTTCTAAGAAGAAAAAGGGGTTATGGTATATGAATGATTTTTTAAGAATTAGATTATTGAATTTACTTAGATCAGGAAATTAGCTGTTAATCTCAAAATGATTTACATGAATAGATTTTGGTTTATTGATACAAATTTAAGTTCAATTCTCTTATGCTGTATGTATTTTTCTACTCTTTTTTAAGATATGATGTTTATGTAACTGATTTAAAATTGTAATGTATAATTAAAAAATGCTTGTTAGCTATAATATTAGGTATACAAAGATATAATTCAATTAGATAGGTAATCTTCAAACACTTCTAAGACCTACAGAATATGGCATTTAAAACATTTTAAGAACTTAGACTTTTCTAGACAGTGAGACAGATTTGATCCTGGCAACACCAATCTTCTTCAAGAGAAAAATGGGCATCGAAGAAATTCCATATGGAGTCTATATGTGGCAATGGTTAGCCACTGGATAAGAACCTGTTCTTATATTGACTCCTTGACAGTATGCTCTTTAAACTGGACATGCTGTTTTCATAAAAAGATGACCTCTGAACTTTGGCAGAAGAAGCTGAGATGGTTCCTGCTTTACAGAGAAAACTGTCAGGCATTCTTCAGGACTTGAGGAGAAGCAACTGATGAACTGTACCAGAATGGGCAGAGCAGATTCCCTGCTTCACTGAAATGAAAAGAGACTCTGGGCCTGTAGGCTGAAGATGGATGCCCTAACTTTATAAAGGAACTTTGGGTGACTGTCCAGGCAGATAGGTGGTCATCTCTGTCCTTTCTAGATTTTAGAAGTCGCTTGCACTTCTGGTTTACTTGGGTAAATATACCCTTCTGTGGTCTTTGATGTAGTTGAAGACTAGATAGTTATAGGTACAGTTTTTCTTAGTCATTTGAAAGGTATATTGGATATGAAACTTTAGATTCATAAAGATAAGGTAGATGATAAGAGTATTTTCTTTAATATTGCTAAATACAAATAGACTAGATATTGTAACTGTAATTCTTGCTTGATAGCTATTTTAATATATGAAATTTATGTGTAGTAATGGTGGTTTTTTTGGTCCCAGGTGGCCAGAATCCCAGACCCACAGACCTGCCTCACCAGACCTATGGCCACCCGTCTCTGCTGTTCAGGCCCCCAGAAATGACTCAGATGCTTATATTAACTTCATGCTGTTTGGCTTATGGCCCAGGCACATTGTTAGCTAGCTTTAACAATGTAATTTTGCTATGTTAAAATTAAAACCTTCCTTCATGTTAAACAGAAAGGGGAAGTGATGTGGGAATGCCTTTCTGTATGCTGTGAATATCAATCTTTAAATAAAAGAGCTGTTTTGGGCTATGGCAAGCACCAAAGAAGAAGTAGGAGAAAAAATAAGAGTGTAGGTAGGAGAAGCAGGGTGGAGTCAGGCAGATGAAGCAAGCTACCCAAGGATCAACATGTAAGGAGCATAGGTGTGCCACGGGTCATATGGCAGACAGATTAATAGAAATGGGTTGATTCAAGATGTAAGAGCAGGTGACCTAATTCCCAGAACAGGAGAGTGAGTGGCAGCTGGTTTATCAGTTGTTTATGAATGCACAGCACACTCCATCAATCCCATATGGCTTTACCAGGGCTCTGATGGTGCCTGCTACCTTCCTCTTTGACTCCCACCTGTTGCTGGATTGAAACAGCAGTGAAAAGTGTATATGTATGTATGTGTGTGTGTGTGTGTGTGTGTGTGTGAGTGAGTGTGTGTGTGTTGCTTCCTCACACACAGGTTCTAGAGCACAGACTTGGGAGGACTCATAAAATTTGTGCTACACATGAGGAGGTCAGAGGACAGCTTTAGGGAAGTTGGTTTTATCCCTGCACTATGTAGGTCTTGGAGACCAAAGTCAAGCCTCCAGGCTAAGCAGGAAGGTGTCTAGCCTCATCCTCCTGAGTTAGGATTATAAGTGAACATCGCTGTACTGTGATGGGCTGACTCCCATCATAGGACTAAGTTCTACAGAGATTGCCTTTTGCCTTGCTTGCCTTCTCATTTCTCACTGTCAGGACAGACAGCTGCTACACTGTGAGCTGTCTGTGCTGTGGGCCCCTGTTGAGGAGCTGAGAACTCTCTCCAGTTCTCAGCCATGGATGAACAGAAATCTTAGCTCATTAATCCAATAATCTAGCCATCTCTTGAGTACTGGAGCTACCCCTGCCAAGAATAGGTGAAACTCTACCCTTAACCAGCAGTGGATTCATCAGTGTTCCAGCTGAGACCTTGAGGCAGAGAAGCATCTACAGATGTTTATTGATTTACACTAATAGAATTAGGAGGAATCTGTTGTATGGCCATGCACATCTCATATACAGGGATAATGTCAGATTGTCATGTGTGACTTCAACAATAGCCTTTGTCAGCTGAGTAGGTAAATCTTGATTCAGTCTCCAGTGGGATACTTGGCAGCTATTAAAATGCAGGGGAAGCCAGGTACAGTAGAACACGCACTGTGTAATCCCAGAATTCTGTAGGCAGCACCAGAAGGATATGTCAGTTCAAAGCCAGCCTGGTCTATTGAGTGAGTTCCTGAACAGTCATGGCTACTTCGAGAAACTCTGTCTTTTGAAACCAGAAATAAAAATAAAAATAAATGCAGACAAAAGGCTTGCATGAATGTTATTGTGGGCGTTGGGTAGTTGAGCTAAGTCTGGGTTATGATGTTGAGTTAGGGAACATCCTCAGCTGCATTATAAGATTATATCTATAATAATAACAGTAACAATGATAAGAGATGAAAAGATATGTTTGCAGTCCTGAGCATTTGCTGAGCTTGGTTGGCACCCAGGTTCAGTTCCAGTACTTACATGGCAGGTACAAACTGTCTACGACCCAGTTTGGGACAATGAGACCCCTCTTCTGTCCTCTGTAGGCACTGCTCATACACAGTTCACATACAAAGATGCAGGCAAAGGGCTCATGCACATAAAATAAAATTCTATATTTTATAAATAAAAAGATAAAAAATTCAAATTTCCAGCGAAGCTTAGGGCCAGGGAAATTGTTGCCATGGCAATATGGTAGAGTCAGAAGGGGCTTCTTTTCTCTGGTTGGTGAATGTAGCAGACCCAGACCTAAAGCTAATGGTTCCAGCTGTGGTGGACAGGGGGTGATCACAGAATCCTAACTCCAGAGTCTATTAGACTCCAATAAGAACCCCAAACCCAAGCTTCACTGGTGACCACTGGGGGCTGTGCATTGACAATAAGAGATATGGGGAGCCTCTCAGAGGGACAAAGGTACTACCTGTGAGCAGAGCGAGCAGCAGAAGGAGTCTCATCTCGAGTGAGGAAGGGACTCAAGTGACTTCTCTCTTTATAGTCCTCTGCTCTGATAGTGTCCAGTCAGCACAAGGGACCTGTGACTGCTGTGGGTGTAACACGGAATTAGCATATATCCATCCTCACAACAGTTTAGACCTACAGAGATACTGTGGATGGTGACAGGGCCTCAACCAGTGTTGTGGCAGAAGGAAAAGAGAAAGGGCTATCTCAGCACCCTATTATCTTAAGTGCAATTACTTTAAAGTTCTTGGTTCTCACCCATGGATGTTGAAGTCATGAGAAGGTATAGACATTGGTCCGGGGGTTGCTCTGTGGGATGCTGATAGTGACATGTGGTCAGGAGTAGCCATTGGTGGTACATGCGTGAGGATGAGAGAGGGGATGGAAAGGCAGAGGATGGGACAACTGTTAACTAAAGGAAAGAGAGACTGAGAACCACTCAGCCATAAACCCACCAATGAGACATCTTATTCCTGTATATCATTGATAAGGAACACAGAGACTAACCAGGCTTTATCTGTGGAGTCAGGAGATATAGAAAGGCAGAGAAGACAACCTGTTCTCTCTTGTTTGCTGCTGTGTACTGTAGTGGGACAATCATCCTCTAGTGTGTGTTTAGGGAAATGTTGTTCCTAGGCCAACAGGATGTAATCCTTATTCAGGTCACTCACTGTCATCCCAGTTCCTAGAACAAGCTCACTTGGGAAGTTCTTTGAGACCAGTGTTTCTTTAGTGCTCACATGACCCTGCTTCCTTCTCTTTCTCCCACATGTTCATCTTCTCTTTCCTACCCTCCCCACCCATACTCTTCTCTTCTGTCCTTATGCCTGTCCGATCTCTCTCCTCTTCCCTTTTATGTCTTCACAACTGCCCTATGATTATCAGACTGAGAGATTTTCCTCACCCTCCTCCTCCCTCTCCTCCTCCTCCCCCCTCCTTCTTCAGACTATGTTTCTTTGTGTAATAGTCCTAGCTGACCTAGAACTTGCTTTTTAAACCAGGCTTGCCTTGAACTTGAGAGATCTGCCTTCCTCTGCCTCTGCTTCTACCTCTGTTTCTGCGTCTGCCTCTGCATCTGAGAGTGTTGGAATGAAAAGCATGGCAAGGTTCACCAACCACTCACTCTTCAAGGGGCTCCCCCAATGGCAATGTCTTTTCCATTAACCCTCAGTTTTCAGGACTTGATGGAATGTTGTTCTCTGGGAATCTATTTATGTTCTGTAGACAGAGAACACAATCACCCAAGCGGAGCTCCTTCTATAGCTTCTTTATCTGAGGGCACAGTGTGTACTGAAGACAACCAGACAGGTAGGGATGATGTCCCAGTGACTGAAGTGACCAAACTAACCTCTTGGTGTTAAAGTCTTTGTACTGCTTGTTGTATGGAGCCTTGTAGAAGCAGATGGCTGCCTTGTGGTCACCATTGTAGATGGAGTCCTCACAGAGCTTGTTTTTATCTGAAGAGAAACAAGAAAGGAAGTTGAGTGGAGCCCATGACCCTGCTCCCTATGTTTTGTAGATAAATAAATCGGTGGACCTCCCAGTGGTATAGACTCCTGGTTGAGATACAAAGCACATGAAAGCACATCAGGTTGCCAAATTTCTTGGAACAACACTTGTCATAAAAATCTCACTAGTTGTGGGGCTGGGGAGATGGCACAGTTGGTAAAGCGACTGCACTCAAGCATGAGGGCCTGACCTAGGATGCCCAGAGACCATGTATAAAGCAAGGTGTGGTTGGAGCATCCTTAACTCTATTCAGAATTAGTAGGTTGGACCATTAAAACTTGTTGCTCAGTGAAGCAGGTTAAAGGTGAGTGTCATGTTTAGTGAGAGACTCAGTCTCTAAGGACAGGGTAGAGGGTGACTGAGGAAGTCATTAGTGATAAAGTATTCCTACACATAAAAATAAACAAACATAGATATTTAATCCTCAAAACTAAAAAACTATACATATCAACTATCACTAATTAAATTATACAGTTTAAGAAAATCCTTTTCCCTCTACCTCCTAAGTGCAGGAATTGCAGGCATGCCACACAATGCTTAATTCATGGTATCTGGAGTTGGAGCCCAGGGCTCTAGCAACTGGGCTCTGTTCTCAGCCCTCTGATCCTCATCTGGTGTGGGAATGGTCAGTTTTGCCTGGCATAGGTCTTCAGTCCAGTATCTGTCTTATAGCCAATGATGTAGCTCTCAGTTGTTCAGTCACTGTGGGGTCAGTCTAACTTAGCAGCTAATAGGAGAGGCTCTGGGCAGGAAAGAGGGCTCAGGGAATAATAAGGGCACTTCCTGTCAATTCAACCTGATTGGCATCACATGATTGTTTTCATATTATTTTAAGATGTGTTACATTTGTTTTACTGTGGAGCATTTATTTAATGATGCAAAGATGTGTTGCATTCTTTCATGTTGCATTTGTTGAAACCTGTGAAGCTGTGTTACTATGACTTTCTATTATACCTGATGGTCTTAAAAAGTGCTGAATGGCCAATAGCAAGGGAGAAGAAGAGATAGGAGAGACCTGCAGGCAGAGAGAGCAAAAAAGGAGAAATGTGGGAGAACTGGAATGGAGGAGAACAAGGAAGGAGGATGCCAGTGTCCATCCACGGAGTTAGGGGAAAGTTAGACACACAGACCAGGGTCCAGCCACCTAGCCGTACTGCCAGCCACGGACTAAGGGAAAAGTAAGATACACACAAGTAAGAAAATGTAAAAACCAAAGTCAAAAATAGTTCAGAAAAACTGGCAAGAAACAAGCTGAGCTAAGGCTGGACATTATAATTAAGACTAAAGCTCTAAGACCAGATAAACAATTTAAATAGACCTATAACCCTCACAGAAATAAAAGCAAGTCATTAAAAGTCTCTCAACTGAAAAGAACTCCCAGGGCCAGATAGTTGCAAATACAGAAGTCAACAGGAAGCCAAAAAAGAGCTCATACAAATACTCTTACATTGTTTCACACCATATAAACAGAAGGAATACTGCCAAACTTTTTTTAATGAAGCTACAGTTGCCCTGATTCCCAAACCACTCAAAAACACAACCAAGAAAGGGAAATACAGACTAATCTCTCAAATGAGCATGGATGCAAAAATACTCAAAAAAGTACTAGGAAACCAAATGCAAGAAAGAACACATCAAAAATTGTCCACCTCAATCAAGTAGACTTTGTAACAGAGATGCAGGGATGGTTCAACATACAAAATTCTGTCAATGTTATCCACCATATAAACAACATGAAAGAAAAAGCCCTGACAATCATCTCATCAGATGCTGCAAAAAAACCTTTGACAAGATCCAACACCCTTCATGGTGAATGTCTTGTGAATATCAGACATTCAAGGAACATATCTAAGCATAGTAAAACCAATTTATAGCAAGCCCATAGCCAAAATCAAATGAAATTTAGAGAAACTCAAATTAATCTCACTCAAAACAGGGACAAGACAAGACTGTCTACTGTCCATATCTCTTAATACAGTACTCCAAATTTCCTCTAGAGCAATAAGACCACAAAAGGAGATCCAGGGGATACAAGTTGGAAAGGAGGAAGTCCAACTTTGCTATTTACAGATGATTTGGTAGATAAATACGTGACCACAAAAATACTACCAGGGAACCCTACAGCTGATAAACACCTTAGGGGATGTGTCAGAAAACAAGATTAACTGAAAAAATCAATAGACATTCTATAAACAAATAATCAACAGGCTGAAAAAGAAACTATGGTGCATCACTCTCTACAATAGCAACAGATAGTATAACATATTTTGGGGTAACTCTAACCAAGTAATTGAAAAATCTGTTTGATGAGATCTAGACATTTCAATTATTTTTTTAGATCCCCCATGATCCTGAAATACCACTATTGGGCCAAGGAGTGCACATTCTTAACCTCAAGGGTGTTGTTAGTTGAACTATGTTTATAGAACCGTTATTCCTCATAGCCAGAACCTAGAAACATTCTAGATGCCCCTCGGCTGAAGAGTGTATTAACAAACTGTGGTACATCTATGTAATGATGTACTACTCAGCAGTTAAAAAAAATGATATCCTGAAATTTGCAGGTAAATGGACGGATTTGGAGAGCATAATCCTGAGTGAAGTAACAGACACCCAGAAAGATAAGCATGGTATATACTCACTCGTAAGTGGGTTTTAGACAAAAAACAAAGAATATTCCGGCTGCAAAGTATAACCGCTGAACAGCTTGGGAGCAGAAGGAACTTAAGAGAGACATCCAGGGATCCCCATGGGAAGATAAAAACAAAGAAGATCTTCTGAGTAAATTGGGATCATAATGGGTAGTAACCAAGGAGAGGTGGGAACAAATCACGAGAGAAGGAGATGGTTGCATGAGAGAAGCAACAATGGGGGAAAGAAGAGATGAATATCTTTTAGAGGAAACCACTGTAGGGTTAGAAAGAAATTGGGTGCTAAGGAACCTTCAAGAAACCACAGGATGGCCTTTGGCTAGTACTTCAAGCAATACTAGAGAGGGTACCTAAACAGAACTTCCCCTACAATCAAATGAATGAGCACCCTAAGTGTCATTATAGAGCCTTCATCCTACATGATAGAACCTTTCACTTCCCAGAGTTGGAATCAGAGACCCATAGCTAAGCACCAGGTCAAGTTCCTAGTCCAGCTGAAGGGAGAGAAAGTGGAGAGTGTATATGAGCAAAGGGATTGGGATAGTGAGGAGGAGACACACACAGATGACTAGCGCTATTGGAAGTTCACTGAACCAGAAAAAACCCACCGAAGAACCTTCAGGAAAGGAACTAAACCCTCCAAAGGTAGAGTACTGTCAAATGGAGTGGACACTTTGTGGAGCCTCTTGGAGAAGGATCAGATTAGGGTCCTGTGCATGAACTGGCATCCTGGAGCCCATTCCCTACAGAGGAACACTTAGGCTAGTCTTAATACTGGGATGAGGGAATAGAACAAACCTCAAGTGAATATTCCAGACTGAACTGACCCATCTTGGGACTCATTGGCCTCTTTGGGGAATAGGTGAGTTTAGGGTTATTGTGTTGGGGGATGGTAAGGAAGGACTGTGAAGGACTGGGGAGAGGGAAGGGAGAGCCAGCAATGGCATATTTGAAAATATTTTTAAATAAATAACAAACCAACTACAAAAAGAAATTGTTGTACTGTTAACTAATGAAGAAACTGACCAGTTGTGGACAGATTGTGAACGTTGGCTAAGACCTTACAGCAATTTTTGGGAGAAATTAACCAGATATACCTAAAGCAAAATAACTCAATTTATAAAGAAAACTAACTGGATTCTTCATCATGTTGCATGGGTACACCAATTTCTGGAGCCCTTACATTTTATATTGGCCCAAATAAGTCAGAAAAGACAGGTTACAAATTAGAAAATGTAAGTAAAGTTGCTTAAGCCCTTATAATTCTCTTCAAATGTCAGAATTATATGCTATCATGATGATATTAATGGATTCTACAGAACATCTTAACCTAGTCGCTGACTCTCAGGATACAGAAAGAGTTGTTTTACACATTGAAATGCTGACTTTATTCCTGATGAGTCAGAACTAACTTCATTATTTATTGTTATAAGAAATAATCAAAACAAAAAATCATTCCTTTTTAAATTACACAATCTAATCCCATATGAGTCTGCCAGTTCCCCTAGGACAAGGTAATGATGAAATTGATAAAATAGTAATAGAAAGTATACTAGAGGCCTCAGAATTTCATAAAAAACATCATTAGAATAGCAAAGATTAAAAAAAAATTCTCCATCATTTGGAAACAAACCAAAGAAATTGTAAAAAGATTTTCCACACGTTTCTTCTACTATCAATCTCTATTAGGGTAGGAAGTAATCCTAAAGATATACATAGAAATGAAATTTGGAAAATGAATGTGTTTCATTTTACAGAATTTGGAAAATAAAAATACATGCATCATACAATAGATAGGTTTTCAGGATTTCCATTGTCAACTGCTTTGAGTTCAGAAAAGACTGATTCTCTAATCACACATTTGCTTGAAGTTATGGCCATCATGGGAATACCTATAGAAATTAAGACTGACAATGCTCCAGCATATGTCTCTAGTAAAATGAAACATATTTTTGCTTCTTATAATATAAAGCATATTACAGGTATACCAAATAATCCTACAGGGCAAGCAGTCAGAGAGAGATTAAATCAAACTGAAGGATATGCTAAATAAACAGAAAGAAATACCAACTACCAGAAATAGACTACATAATGCTTTATTAATTTTTATTTGTCTCAGTCTAATGATAAAGGAACAACAGTTGCTGAAAGGCATTGGACTATAGAAAAATCAATTGAGCTGAACCAGCCTGTCTGCTTCAAAGATGTGTTGACCTCAGAATGGAAGCCAGGATATGTGTATATTGGGGAAGGAGTTTTGCTTTTGTTTTTGAGGGTGAAAAAAAGCTATGGATATCATCCCAATTAATAAAGACTCAATCTGAACTAGAGAAACTTCTTGATAAAGAGAAACAATGTCTCACCCACAAATTTGACAACTCTTTAATTTTTCAGAAAAATTCACCAAACAAGGATTGGGGTAGTATTTTACTTTTGCCTTTACAGAAAACTAGAGATACTCATATTCAAGAAGGCAAAAGACCTTGGACATCCAGATGTCTAAGACAGAAGGGAAAGCTATGTATAAAGAATTTACAAGCAAAGAGATATCAGGCTGGTTGGTACCAATATAATGTACAGAGTAAAATCTCACTCCTTAACATCTATATCTCTTTATATATAAGAGAAGTCGAAGTCCCAGATCAATTATAAATTAAAGCTGGCTTTGGAGTTGGAGTGTGGCTCTCTCCTTCTCTAAATCCTAGCATGCTTGTTAAAGGAAAATACAATATCTGTGTATCATTTTCAGAGGGAACACCTGATATAGAAGAGAACAACCGGAGTTAAGGGACTATTCTATTGCTACTGATATTATTAGATATAAATTTTATATCAGAATGTGTTATAATAATATATACTAACATTTTATCGTGATGTTAATGATCATATAGAGTAATAATAATAAAAATAAAGGCTTTTATCTAGCTTCCTGTACATTGTTATGCATTTGAGTCTCTCATCATTTTTCTGTGGTGAACCAGGACAATGCCTAATTGTGACCTTTGAGGATGAGTCTCCACAACAATGATTTCCTATGAACTATGACAATGCCACTAGGCTGGCAAACACCAAACAAAGATTGGATTTGGACTACACTGCTCAGGACAATTTCAAGGATTTTGTCAGCCTGTCTGGAAACAGCAGGGTGCAGAGCTAGACATGCTTATAACCATTGCTTTGCCACAGGGTGAATAGCTGGACACACTTATAACCATTGCTTTGCCGCCCTCAACAGGACACAGTTGGTAACTTCCATTTGTTTGAAGGGAAGGGAAGGAAGCTTAGGATCTGAAAAGAAATAGAGAAGTTAATTCCAATGGATCTCAAGAAACAGCTGGAAACATCAGCCTCCCCACTAAAACACCAGAGTGGAGCAGGGGTGGCACATACCTTTAATCCCAGCACTCTGCAGGCAGAAGCAGGCTGATCAGAAGTCAGCCAGGCCTACACAAAAACTCTCACAAAACAATAAATGTACCCAAGGCCAGTAATATGGCTCGGTGGGTAAAGATGCTTGCTGCCGACCCTGAGGACATGTGTTCAGTCCCCAGAAGCCACATGGTAGAAGGCAAGAACTGACTCCTGTATATTGTTCTCTGGCCTGGACATAACATGCCATGATACCTGTGTGTTCATACACATACATACAAAAATAAATAAAATTGTAAAAATGTTAAAGTTATACAAGCAACCAGGTTGTGTTAATGACTTTAATCCAGAACTGGGTGGAGGCAGAGCCAAGGGGATCTCTGTGATATGAGGTCAGCCTGATCTACAGAGCAAGTTCCAGGACAACACAGAGACATCCTGTCTCACAGAAATGGATGTGAATACAATCAACACATGATATGCCGAGCCAGGTATTGGTGGTACATGCCTTTACCTAAGACTCAAAGGCAGAGGCAAGTGGATCTCTGTGAATGGGAGGTCATCCTGGTCTACAAAGCAAGTTCTTGAAAGCCAAGGCTACACACACAAACAACACTCCCACCCCCATCTTGAAAAACCCAAAACCCAAACAAATAAGAAACATTAAGTTTAAAATGTGTCTTAAATATATTATGCTCAGTAGCTCAAACTCTGTACTAGCTGCATGTGGAAATGTGTACCTGAAATGCAAGTACAGATAGATGGGTCAGAAGGACTTTAAGTTTTTTGCTTCATTTTGTTATTATTATTATTTTGTTTAAAGTGTCTTTTTTATCCATGTTTCCCCTGTTCCCTCTCCATTTCCTGCTTCCAATCTCTCCCAGTCAGCCTTCAGCTTGCTGCCTCCCCATCCACCCTTGCCCTCTCCCCCAAAAGGGCAAGAAGTCCCAGGGCAGGTCAGCTCAGTGTGGCACATCTACTCCAGGGAAGTCAGATGTGCTCACCCCAAAGTCAAGACTGGATTAGGTGTTCCTCTGCAGGAAATGGTCTCCAAGGTACCAGCCCATGCACAGAAACACAGTCTGACCCCACCCCTGGAGGTTCCACATGCTGTCTCTGCCAATGGACAGTTGCCTACTCTTGGAGGGCTTAGCTCCTTTTCCCTATGAACTTCCAGTGTCTGTTCTTGATTAGGTGAGTCCCCAGTGCTCCAGCCAGCCATCTCTGTAGGAATTCTCCTCATAATCCCTATCCCCTTGCTCATACAGACTCTCCTCCCCTGCTCTTGGCTGGACCAGGAGCTCCGCCCAGTGCTCAGCCATGAATCTCTGCCTCCACCTCTATTATTTGTTGGATGTAGGTTCTTTGATGACACATAGGGTGGTTATTCATTTGATTATAGGGGAAGTTCTGTTTAGGCACCCTCTGCACTAATGGTTGGAGACCTACCTAGGGACCTGTAGTGAGTTCTTGGAAGTTTCCCTAGCACCTGATATCTTTCTAACTTCCCATTAGCTTTCTCTAATAGGAGGGCTATTGAGTTTTTTGAGTTAATCTCGTACCCTGATACATTGCTGAAGGTGTTTATCAGTTGTAGGAGTCCCCTGGAAGAATTTTGAAGGTCACTTATGTATATGATCATATCATCTGCAAATAGAGATAGTTTGACTTCTTCCTTTCCAGTTTGTATCCCTTTAATCTCCTTTTGTTCTCTTGGTCCTTTAGGAAAAATCTTTGTGAACTATATTGACTAGATAAGCAGAGAGAGGACAGCCTTGTCTTGTCCCAGATTTTAGTGTGATTGCTTTGTGTGTTTCTCCATTTATTTTGATGTTGGCTGTTGGCTTGCTACATTTTGCCTATATTATCCTTAGGTATTTTCCTTGTATTCCTGATCTCTCCAGGACTTATATCATGAAGGACTATTCAATTCTGTCAAAGGCTCTTTCAGCATGTGTTTTTTTCTTTCAGTTTGTTTATATGATGGATGACATTCATGTTTTTTATATGTTGTACCATCCCTGCATCTCTGGGATGAAGCCTATTTGCTCATGGTGGATGATTTTTTTAATACTCTATGGGATTCAGTTTGCCAGAATTGTATTGAGTATATTTGCATCAATGTTCATGAGTGAGATTGGTCTGTAATTATTTTCTTTGCTGCATCTTTGAGTGGCCTGGAATCAGGATGATTGTGGCCTCATAAAAAGAGTTCAGCAATGTTCCTTCAGTTTCTACTTTTGGAAAAATTTTGAGGAGTATCAGTACTAGTTCTTCTTTGAATGTCTGGTAGAATTCTGCAGTGAATCCTTCTGGTCCTGGGCTTTTTATTTTTGCTTGGGAGACTTCTAATAACAGCTTCAGTTTCCTTTGGGATCATAGGTCTGTTTAGGTCTTTAATCTGATCTTTATTTAATTTTGGTAAGTGGTACCTTTCCAGAACACTGTCGATTTCTTTTAGGTTTTCCATTGTTAGTGGAGTGTAGATTTTCAAAGTATGACCTGATAATTCTCTGGATTTCTTGGGTGTCTGCTATTCTTTCCCCCTTTTCATTTATGATTCTGTTCATTTGGATACTCTCTCTCTCTCTGCTTATTGGTTAGTTTGGATAAGGGTTTTTCTATATTGTTGGTTTTCTCAAAGAACCAACTCATTGAGTCTTTGTATTGTTTTCTTGGTTTCCATTGTATTGATTTAAGTCCTAAATTTGATTATTTCCTGCCTTGTACTCCTTCTAGGTGAGTTTGCTTGTGATTGTTCTAAATCCTTCAGCTGTCCAGTTATGTCTCTTGTGTGAGAATTCTCTAGGTTTGTCATGTAGGATCTAGTGCTATGAGTTTTCCTCTTATCAATGCTTTAGTTGTGTCCATTAAGTTTCGGTGTGCTGTGGATTAATTTTCATTAAATTCTAGGAATTATTTGATATCTTTTAAAATTTGTTCCTTGATGCAGAGGAGGGGTTCAATTGAGAGATGTTTAGTTTCCATGAATTTGAAGGCTTTATGTGTTTTATTTATTGCTGTAAAACTCTAGTTTTAGACTATGGTGGTCTGATATGACACAAGGAGTTATTTCCACCTTTTTGGTATCTATTGATATTTGCTTTATGACCACATACGTGGTCAATTCTAGAGAAAGTTCCACGGGGTGCTGAGAAATATGTATATCCCTTTGTGTTTGGGTGAAAGGTTCTGTATATATCTGTATATATGATCCATTTGGGTCATAGCACCTCTTATATATCTTCTTTTTTGTTCAGTTTCTGTCTGATTGACCTATCCAAGTGTGAAAGTGGGGTATTAACGTCTGCTACTAATAGTGTGTGGGGTTTGATCTGAGGTGTAAGCTTTAGTATTGTTTCTTTTACATATGTAGGTACTCATGTGTTGGAGTCATAAATGTTCAGGATTGAGATTTCATCTTGGTGGATTTTTCCTTAGATGAATAAGTAATGATCACCCTGGTCTCTTTTGATTGTTTTTAGTATAAAGTCTATTTTGTTAGATATTAGGAAGCCCACACCAGCTTGTTTCTTGAGTCTATTTGATTGGAAAGTGTTTCTCAACTTTACTCTGAGCCTGTGTCTATCTTTGAAGCTGAGGTGTATCTCTTGTATACAGCAGAAGGATGGCTTCTGCTTTTGTTTCCAATGTGTAGGATGTGACTTTTTATAGCCGAATTGAGTCCATTAATATTAATAGATATTAATGAACAATGATTGTTATTTCCTGTTACTTTTGGTGATAATTTGTGTGTTTTTCTTCTTTGAGCTTTTATTCTGTGGGATTATCTGTTTCTTGTGGTTTCATAGGTATATCCGGTTTCCTTAGACTGGAGTTTTCCCTCTAGTGCATTTTGGAAGGCCAGATTTGTGCATAGGTGTTGTTTAAATATGGATTCATTGGGAAGTATCTCATTTACTCCATCTATGTTGATTGGTAGTTTTGCTGGGTATAACAGTCTGGCCTGGCAGCCTTGCTCTTTTAGTGTCTGTATAACCTCTGACCAGGACCTTCTTGGTTTCATTGTTTCCAATGAACATTTGGGTGTTATTCTGATGGGTCTGCCTTTATAGGTAATTTGGCAATTTTCCTTTGTAGCTCTGAGTTATTTTTTTTATTTTGTAGATTTATTGGACAGATTATGATGTGGAGAGGAGAATTTTATGGTGTTCTAGTCTGTTTGTTTGTCTGTAAGCTTCTTGTACATGTATAGACATTTTCTTTTTTAGATTCAGAATGTTTTCTTCTATAATCTTGTTGACTGTATTTTCTGTGCCTTTGAGCTGATGTTCTCCTCTTTCATTTCTGATTATTCTAAGGTTTGGTTTTTCATGGTGTCCCAGATTTCCTGGATGTTTGTGTTGGGACACTTTTGGTTTTAGTGTTTTCTTTAACTTACCTATGTATTCCACTTCTGAATCTTCCACTCCAGGGATTCTCTCTTCCTTCTCTTGCATTCTCTTGGTTACACTTGGATCTTTATTTCTGGTTTGTTTCTTCATGGTTTATATTTTCAGCATTGCCTTGGTTTGTGCCTTTTTCTATTTCAATTTTTAGTTCTTGGAATGTTTCCTTCACCTGTTTGTTTTCTTTTCTTTTTTTGGTTTTCTTTATTTTCTTTCAGGGATTTGTTCAACTCTCAAATTTTTTGTTTGTATTTTCTTCTTTTTCTTTAAAGGAACTTTTTATATGTTTTTTAAGGCTTCTATTATCTTCATAAATTGGTTTTCAAGGTTGTTTTTTTTCTGCTCCTTCTGCATTGCCATGCTCATGTCTTGTAGATCCACCAAATTCTTTTAATGGTGCCATGTGGTTTTTATGTTGTTATGTGTTCTGTCAGTGGCGTCTGCCCATTGCATCCTCCATTCACTACAGAATTTTTCTGAGTCTCAGGGACCTGATTGTGGTGCAATGTGTTCGGTGTGTGTTTGTGTCTCAAGAATCCTCTTTTGGTCCAATCTAGGTTCTTTATCTATTCTGAGTCATCTCTTAGTTAGCTGTAGACCAGGTGACTGTGGGTTTTCAGTATTTGTGAAGAGGGCTTGGATTGCAGGGTGATGGCATGGGTTGGGGCAGGTAGGTTTTGTCCTTGCAATATCTGGTAGTCTGGGTTTTGATGGGGTTATGGGTCTCAGGGAATCTCTCTGATGGCTTATTATTAGGGCAGAGCTGAGTGGGGCTGGGGTTGCAGGGTCTATTTCTTGGACTGGGCTCTGGAGACTGCTGTCTCTACTTGGCCTGAGGTAGGGGGTGCTAGTCACATGTTAGTCAACTGTGGACCAGTGGTCTGTGGGTTTCTAGTTTTTCAGAAGTAGGTTTCAACCTGTTTTGCTTTGTAATAATTAGATGACCTTAAATTAGATTGGCTAGTGATACAGCACAGTTGGCAGAATGGTTGACTAGAAACAGAAAGCCCTATGTTAATCTCCTAGCACATAACCTGGTCAGGGTGGTATTTACCTGTCATCCCACCTCTCAGGTTGATGTCAAGAGCATTAGCAGGTCAAGGTCATCAGACCTACATGGTGCTTTCAAGGCTAACCTAGGCTAGCCCACTAGACACTCACAAAATTAACAATAAGCATAGTAGTGCCTTCAGTGTGTTTTGAAGATTGTGTCACATAGCAGAGTATTTGGGCCACAATAAGCAAATGCCCCCACATTCATTAGTGCATAGGATCACAGAGAATGTAGCATCAATTCTGCTAACCTTGGTCCCTATCATGTGTACCAGGATTTCTTGAAGATCTTCTTCATGGCCTCATTTTATTTTCTTGTATAGATGTATCTATTTATGTACTTTGGTCCTTTGTCTGCATGTACATCTACACACTGGAAGAGAGAATCAATTTCCTTTCTATATAATCATGGACTACCATGTGAGTGCTGGGAATTGAACTCAGGACCTCTGGAAGCTTAGCCAAAAATGCCCTTGGACAATGAGTCAACTCTATGGGCTCCTCATGTTTTTGTATTTTAATTAATAAAATCACAAACTTATTCAAGAGCCCAAAACAAACTGAAGATCTCTCCCTTAGGAAAATATTTATTCTACACTTGTAACATATAACTTTATAATCCATCTTCTCACTTACACACCAGTCCCACAGCCTTATGATATGTAACATGGCCACTCTTAGTTCTTTAAAAGAAGAGGTTACTTGAGCCCTGTGGGTGATGTTTATGATAACAGCTTGTCTTGGATGGTGAAGCCCTTGGTTTAATCTACAACATCATAAACATAAAGATGAAACACTAAACTTCTGAGGCATCAAACAATTTTTCTTTCTGTTTCTGTCATAAACACCACGACCAAAAGCAGCTTCAGAAGCAATGGATTATTTTATCTCACACGTTACAATTTCTCTCTGAGAATCAATTAGAGGACCTTGATGAAGAAAATAAGAGGAATGCTCTCTGATACAGCCCATGCCCACCTGTTTAGAGATGACACTGTGCACAATAGGTTGGGGCCTCCTTAGTCTATCAAGAAAATGCCCAATAGATGTGCCCACAATTCAATACATTGCAGGCAATCTTTCACGTTATGCTTACCCATTCCACTGTGTGTCAAGCTCACAATCAAGTTTAGCCATAAAAAGGGCTGGAGAGATGGCTGAGCACTTTACAGCACTCTGGTCTGGCTGTGAACTGGAGTTCAATTCTCAGTGACCTCATGTTGGTTTTTAAACAATGTCTGTTGGCCCAATGGTCTCAGCCTCTGGGCTTGGTCATTTCTCATGTACCTTCTAAGTTAGCACGCCAGCATCTCCTTTTTCCCACTTCTCACCTCTTCCCTTGATAAAAACCATCTAAGGGGTGAGGAGACTTGGTTGTCTTTCTTCTAAAGATCCCCCAACCCTTTTATCAGGGCTATAGACAGACACTACCAGCTACTACCAGTCACTGCACCAGTTGCTGACCAGGCCTGACCTTGAGAGGGTTGAGGACTTTGCTTTAGGCTCAGTGTGCAAGCGCGAGTTTATAGCTCGGTGCACAGGTGCAGGTTTTCAGCTCAGTTCGCAAGCGCGAGTTTTCAGTTCAGGGCGCAGGCATGGTTTTCAACTTGCTGGCCTGCCATAGTACCTGGCTCTGCTTTCAGCCCACTGCACCGCTGGGTTTTCAGCCCGCAGAACCAGCACGAATAGCACACACCCACTTGGCCTGTCAGCACAGGACTCAGGAGGAGTAGTCCATCGTCCACTTGTTGTGCCTGAACAGCGGCTCCATCCATCTAGCCCTAGTAGCGGAGTTTAAAGTGTGCGCACACTCCTCCCCCACAGCCAGCCCACGTTGTCACTGATTGTGACCCGGGCAACTGTAAATTACTCGGGCAAGTGAACAAAGGAAACGAAAACCCTTCTATTTTGTGATTAACATCCTGTCTTAATTTGTAAGAATTTGCTTTTTCCCAGGATTGTATTCTGCCTGCTGGGGCCCATCAAAACCCTGTAGGATCTGTAGGTAGCTTCCTGCTGCTGAGAGTCTCTGCATCTGCCATACAGTGTCAGGGCATTGACTGCTACTGTGACACCTGTGGACTAAACGGCATAATTACACCTGAATTGACACAATGGCTGACAATGATTCTTTTGAAGACTTTAGGTCATATTTTGCAATGGTGGTTGACAAATTTTTAAATGAATATCTTCAAGGATTCAATACCCCAGTTCTACTATTTTTTTGGCTTATTTCTCTATTTCGTGTTTCAAAATAAGAGGATGATGACAGAGGTGTCAAATGGAAACCAACAATTACTGTCCAGATTATGTATTATGGAACTATCGAATGCTAAGGTGGCAGATGAGGTTAAACAGGTACAAAATGTAAATCAACAGTTACTGTCCAAGGTATATGATGTGGAACTGTCAAACACTAAAATGGCAAAAAGGATGGATACTCTGGAAATTGGTTATAGCAAGCTTTCAGATAAGGCTTCCTCTTTAGATATGGATAACACTGTACAAGAAAAATATAGGCTCTACATAAATGATAAAAACAAGAAACTTGTTGACTACATTAATGACGAGAACAAGAAAATCATTAATTATTTTAATGATGGGGATTGAAAAATTGCTGGCTCGGCAGGTTCTGGGCCTCTGGCTGCCCAGGACCTGAGAAACCCCAATGCAACAGATGGCTTCCCAACGTGGGCCGAATATCCATTGAAAGCCTGAGAAAGTTTAAGAAGTGTTTTAGATCAGAAGCTGAGCCAAGGCAGCTTCCAAATTGTGTATACGGAATTGGTCATTGTACGAAGAAAGCGTGGCGTCTGGGTCACATTCAAAATGGCCCTGGTGGACTGGTGGCAGGCAGTGTAAGCTACAACTAGGCCAGCTCCTGAAATCTCACAGAAGACTCAGTAACACGTGATTGATTTTACATTTCTGTTTATTTTGAACTATAATAAAAAAACAAAGACGGTTTCATAGTAGCAGCATTTTCTTGGGTGCGCTCTGTTTGCTGGCCATAAACAGAGATGCGGTCCCGTTAAGAGAACTTACTGATTCAGCTTCCTCGGCAAAAATTATGCAGCTCTTTAAGAGAGTCTATTTTAGAACCTCTTGTGGTTAGAAGATGGTTAAGGATTCACAATAAAACAGATTCAGATGAAAAGAAAAACCTGTAAATGGGTTACAATGTGGGTAAAAGGTACATAGTCTTCAGAGAGAAAAGATAGAAGATAAAGTCTTTAAAAAGAGAAATAGAGTAATAAAAATATGATAAGCCATGTAAAGATGGAAAATAGACACAAATCTGGATTTTGGTTGTTACTGTGTTTTCTTTTAATTTTTTAACTGTTAATGAGATAGCTGCAGAAAGACAATGTATTGCAAATGCAAAGGCTACTAAGTTAAACAAGAATATATATTTTAAAGGTATTTTGATTTTTGCCACATCCGGCCTAGTGTTGCTGAGCCTGGAGAGGGTCGTCAGGGTTAAATCAACACTCAAGAGACAGTTCTATCATTCGAGGAGATCAGATGCTTCTGCTCCCTCAGCCTTTATTTAGCAAGCTTATATACCCCTTAAGTTCCCCTGCCCTGGGTTCCTGTACCTGTCAGTGTGTTCTCTGGCAACTGGTGCAAGACTCCTCATCATAACAGGAAAACCATTGATTGCAAAACAGGGTGTTGATGCACACAAAGTGCATCAACAAAGATCAGGGAAGTAAACAAAAGGGCACTGACCTTGCCCAGGCTTTTTTAGCCTAACACAGAGTATATGGGTCTGGGTATGCCAGCACCCAACATCTCCCTCCCTTTTATTTAAAAAGAACAGAGGGACCCCTGTCTTAGGTCATCTCCTAGCCCCCCTCACAGTACCCGTCATTGGGGGTGCCCTTATCCCCTGCCTTAGGTGGATGTGAGGAGCGGCGAGGTTGCCCATCATTAGGTATCCCTCTAAGACATAGATAGCCCAATCTGTGCATCGTTAGGTGGCCATAAGGCCAAAAAGGCTTGTTTTTTCATCTTAACTCAACCCATTTCCATCAATCTACCTGCCACATGGCCCTTGGCTTACCTGTGCTCCTTATATGTTACTCTTTTGGGCTTCTGGCTCTGTCTGTCTCTGACTCTGCCCTGCTCCTCCTACCTACTCTGATGCCTCCTCCTACTTTTCCTATGGTGCCTGTCATGGGCCAAAACAGCTCTTTTATTTAAATATTGCTATTCACAGCATACGGAAAGGCATTTTTACAACACTTCCCCCTTTCTGTCTATTAAAAAAGGAAGGCTTCAATTTTAACAAGGCAAAATTACATATAACAAAACAGCTATCAAGCAAGAATTATAGTTACAACATATAGTCTATTTATATTTAGCAGACCTAAAGAAAATACTCTTATCAACCTTATCCTTATGAATTTAAAGTTTTATATATACCTTAAAATAACCAAGAAAAACTATGTCTATGACCATCTAATCTTTAACTACATCAAAGACCACAGAAGGATATATTTACCCAAGTAAACCATAAGTGCAAACAACTTCCAAAATCTAGAAATGACAGAGATGACACCTATCTGCCTGGACAGTCACCCAAAGTTCCTTTATAAAGTTGGGGCATCCATCTTCAGCCTACAGGCCCAGAGTCTCTTTTTATTTCAGTGAAGCAGGAAATCTGTTCTGCCCATTCTGGTACAGTTCATCAGTCACTTCTCCTCGAGTCCTGAAGAATGTCTGACAGTTTTCTCTGCAAAGCAGGAACCTGAATGACCATCTTGGCTTGTTCTGCCAAAGTTCAGAGGTCATCTTCCTATGGAACCTGCATGTCCAGTTTAAACAGCATACTGTCAAGCAGTCAACATAAGAACAGGTTCATGTCCAGTGGCTAACCATTGCCACAAAGAGAGTAGACTCCATATGAAGTTTCTTTGATGCCCATTTTTTTCTTGATTGGTACTGCCAGGAGAAAATCTGTCTCACTGTCCAGAAAAGTCTAAGTTCTTAAAACATTTAAATGCCATATTCTGTAGGTCTTAGAAGTGTTTGAAGATTACCTATCTAATTGAATTTATTTTTTTATACCTAAAAATCTAAGTAACATGCATTTCTTAATTATACATTACAATTTTAAATCAGTTACATAAACATCATACCATAAACAAGAGTAGAAAAATACATTCAGCATAATAAAATTGACCTTAAATTTGTATCAGTAAACCAAAGTCCATACCAATGCAAAACATTTTGAGATTAACAGCTGATTTCCTGATCTAAGTAAATTTAATTAATCTAAGATTTTAAAAATTATTCATATACTATATCCCCCTTTTCTTCCTAGGAAGAGATTAACTATGACTATTAACCATTTATGATAAAAATAAACATTTAGAAACAATATTTGGGGAATTTGGGTGTACTTTTCCATTACTACTTCCTGCTGATTAAGGGGCGTTGAAAATCTCATGGATTCTTGAGACTGGATCATAGTCTGCAGCCCTGAAGCTGATATGGCCATCTCTTCCCATCAGAGGTTTTTTCAGGGGGTCTTGGTTGATGAAACCATATTTGCCTGGAAACAGTCCACAGGTTCTCATATTCTGTGGAAACAAAATCAGAACTCTTCCAAAGCAATAAATCCTTAGTCACAAATTTCAAAATCAAAATACCTTTAAAATACATATTTTTGTTTAACTTAGTAGCCTTTGCTTTTGTAATCCATTGTCTTTCTGTAGTTAGCTCATTAACAGTCAAAAAATTTAAAGAAAACACAATAAAAACTAAAATCTAGATTTTGTGTCTATTTTCCATCTTTATGTGGCTTATTATATTTCTATTACTCTATTTCTCTTTTTAAAGACCTTTTTCTATCCTCTTTCTTTTCTCTCTGAAGCCTATGTATCTTTTACACACATTGTAACCCATTTACAGGTTTTTCTTTTCATCTGAATCTGCTTTATTGTGAATCTTTAATCATCTTTCAACCAACCATAAGAGCTTTAAAAATATACTCTCTTAGTGAGTTGCATAGTGAATCAGTAAGTTCTCTTAAAGGGACCTTGTCAGTTTGTGGCCAGCAAACAGAGCAGACCCAGGAAAATGCTGCTACTAAGTATCTGTCTTTGCTTCGTTTTTGTTCAAAATACGCAGAAACCTTAAACCAATAACATGCTACTGAGTCTTCTGTGAGACTTATGGAACTGGCTTGATTACAGCTTACACTGCCTGCTGCCAGTCTGCCAGTCCACCGGTACCATTTTGAATGTGACCTGGACACCACGCTTTCTTTGTACAATGATCTGCTTTAGATACACAATTTGGAAGTGACTTTGGCTCAGTTTCTGTGAACTAGAATCCCTTTTTAAACTTTCTCAGGCTTTAAGTGGATATTCGCCCCACCTTGGGCACCATCTGTTACATTGTGGTTTCTTTCAGTCCCGGGCAGCCAGAGCCCAGACCCACAGACCAGCAGCCCCAGACCTCTTAGCCACTGCGTGTTGCTCAGGCCCCAGAAATGACTCAGACACTTATATTAATTTTATGCTGTTTGGCCTATGGCTCAGGCACATTGCTAGCTTGCTCTTCCATCTCCAAAATTCTCCCTGCTAATTGTAATAGCTGGGAAACAAAGTCAGCATAAATCTCAGAGGGTCCTTGTAAAACTTGTAAAGTCCTCTGTAATTCAGCCTTAACATGTTCCCAATCAGGAATATTAAATCCTCCCCCTGTCAAGAACCAAGGACAAATGTCTCCGACTGTAGTAACAAAAGCGAGTGTGGTACAAGACTTAATTGCAGTTCCTTGTATGCATAACAGTTCCTTAAGTTCAGAAGCCAGCCGAACCTTTGATTCTTATTTTCTATGGTATGTACCCTTTTATATCACAATTCTCCCCATGTCTAATATACAGGTGAGCCCTGTCCAATTACCCCTCATACCTGGATCTTGGTGGGACCTTCACTTGCCACATCTGGCCTAGTGTAGCCGAGCCTGGAGAGGGTCATCAGGGTTAAATCAACACTCAAGAGACAGTCAGTTCTGTCATCCAGGGAGGTCAGATGGTTCTGCTCCCTCAGCCTTTATTTAGCAAGCTTATATACCCCTTAAGTTCCCCTGCACTGGGTTCCTGTACCTGTCAGTGTGTTCTCTGGCAATGGGTGCAAGACTCCTCATCATAATAGGAAAACCACTGATTGTAAAACAGGGTGTTGATGCACACGAGGTGCATCAACAAAGATCAGGGAAGTAAACAAAAGGGCACTGACCTTGCCCAGGCTGTTTTTAGCGTGACACAGAGTATATGGGTCTGGGTATGCCAGCACCCAACAGATTTTGAAATTTGTGTCTAAGGATTTATTCCTTTGAAGAGTTCTGCTTTTGTTTCCACAGAAGATGAGAACCTGTGGATTGCTTCCAGGCTAATATGGTTTCATCAACCAAGATCCCCTGAAAAAAAATCTCTGATGGGAAGAGATGTCCATATCAGCTTCACGACTGTAGATTATGATCCAGTCTCAACAATCCATGAGATTTTCAATGCCCCTTAATCAGCGGGAAGTAGTAATAGAAAACTACGCCCAAATTCCCCAAATATTGTTTCTAAATGTTTGTTTTAATTATAAATAGTTAATGGTCATAGTTAATCTCTTTCTAAGAAGAAAAAGGGGATATGGCATATGAATGATTTTTAAAAAATTAGATTATTGAATTTACTTAGATCAGAAAATCAGCTGTTAATCTTGAAATGTTTTACATTGGTATGGATTTTGGTTTACTGATACAAATTTAAAGGTCAACTTTGTTATGCTGTATTATTTTTCTATTCTAGTTTAAGATATGATGTTCATGTAACTGATTTAAAATTTTAATGTATAATTAAGAAATGAAGGTTAATAGTCACCTTTGATTATCAGACTTATAGTTAGTTTAGTGAGGATTTTTAGATATACAAAAATATATTTCAATTAGGTAGGTAATCTTTAAATATTTCTAAGACCTACTGTAGTACAAGGTTTCTGGCCCAGACTCGGGCCTAACCTCAAAGTTTAGGTCCGCAGGCCCGCAGATCCGCAGTCCCGCAGTCCCGCAGTCCCACAGAGACACACAGACGCTTTCATTAGTTTCTGGCTGATCAGCCTCAGGCCCAGGCATATCACTTGCTAGCTCTCTACCCTTCATCTAACCCATGTCTTTTGTTCAGCCATGCGCCTCGGTACCTTTCTTTAGAGCAGAATAGTTGTCCTCGGCTTTCTCTCTTCTCTCTGGTGCTCTCCTGGCACACTGCTCTCAGAGATTTTCTTAGTCTGGTAGCCCCGCCTACAATTCCTGCCTGCCTTTGGCCAATCAGCTCTTTTTATTAAACCAGTGGGTGGGACAGTTATTTCCATGACACAACACAATACCCCTACATATCCCCTTTTCTCTTTAAAAGAAAAAGAACTCCAAATCTAAAATTCTTTTCCCCCCTCATCTATAACAGCTTATAAGCAACACTGTAAATAAACACAAACATCCATAATCCATGATTTGGGAATGTGGGCGTCGTTCTCTAGGCTACTTCCTGGTGAATGGGGACAATGGCAATCTCATGGGAATCCAAAGAAAACTGTAGGATTATGCACAAATCTTTAGTGGAGTAGTCTGTAAGCCTAGGTCATCTCAGCCTGTCTCCTTGAAATCGTTCTGGATACAGAGCTCAGGAAACTTCACAGAAGTGTTCTGAAATGCTGATTCAAGTGGTCCATCCATTTCCATTGGAGATTTTTCAGGGGGTCTTCCTCTATCAAACTTTATGTTCTTTAATCAGAAATAAATCTACAGCCTCTCCTTTTCTGTGGAAATAAAAAGAAAACCTCTTCTCCAAAGTAGCATATCTTTGGATTTCAGTTTTAAAGTCAACTCATTTACAAAATATAAAGGTTGAATGAAACCAACAGCATTTATAATCGACTGTCTTTTAGCAGCTTTTACTAAGTAATTTTCAGTCAAGAGGCTTAAAGATAAGACAATAACATACAGTATCCAGACATTCTTTGTACTTTCCATCTTTATGTGGCTTGCTTCTTTCCTTCTTTCCTTCTTTCCTTCTTTCCTTCTTTCCTTCTTTCCTTCCTTCCTTCCTTCCTTCCTTCCTTCTTTCTTTCTTTCTTCTTTCCTTCCTTCCTTCCTTCCTTCCTCCCTCCCTCCCTCCCTTTCCTTCCTTCCTTCCTTCCTTCTTTCTTTCTTTCTTTCTTTCTTTCTTTCTTTCTTTCTTTCTTTCTTTCTTTCTTTCTTTCTTTCTTTCTTTCTTTCTTTCTTCTCTCTCTCTCTCTCTCTCTCTCTCTCTCTCTTTCTTTCTTTCTTTCTTTCTTTCTTTCTTTCTCCCTTTCTTTAAATCTATTTCTTTTTAAGGGCTTTCTCTACCTTTTTTTTAAAGCCTATGTACATATATTCTAAACACACTCTAAACCACTCAGACTTTTTTTTTAAAAAAAAAAAACCTGTTTTTACTGTATATTTATCTCTTAAAATTTTCTGTCACTGACCACACCTTTGTTTGGCTAGGGTGATTGTCTCCACCCAGATTCTTGTATCTCTTTCTGTTTCTGACCACACTTTTAATCTTGCCATGGTTGTTAGGGTGGATGGATGGCTCCACCCAGCTCCCAGTCTAATTTCTAATTTATCTTTTTAACCCAGGTACTCTGGGGAATTTTAGGTTCCATATAGTCACCAAGTAGAGCTTTGTCATCTTCTGCTCATTAACTCCATCTAAGTATTAGGCAGCAGGGCCTCTTAAGAAAGTCACAAGTGTTTTGCCTCTAAGGCTGAATCAGGAAGCTTTTCTTCAAAAAGCCAAGCCTCAGTTTGTCTCTGGCAAACAGAGCTGATCCAGGAAAACATCAACACTAAGAAACCATCCTTGATTCTGTTCTCTTTTTGTACTTATTAACATAAACTTTAAATACATTATTTAACAATGTTTTTCTTATATTGAGGGTCCTGTGAGACTTCAGGAACCAGCCATTTTACACCTTAAGCTGCACTCCAAAAGCCTGCCGTTGTAGCTAAGCCCATGTGCCTCACCAGGGCATCTCTGTACCAAGGCTCATGTCGGAGACATAACTCAGAAGCTGTTTTGGGCTCTAGACCATTTTTAAAGCTTTCTGTGGCTTTCTGTGGGTCTATATCGTGTATATGCCCCATGTTGGGCTGCCATTTGTAGTAGGAGTTTTCTGGCCTTGGCCTTGCCTCAAGGTTTAGACCCACAGACTCACAGACCTGCAGAGACACACAGATGCATATGATAGTTTTCAGCTGATTGGCCTAAGGCCCAGGCATATAACTTGCTAGCTCTCTACCCTTCATCTAACATATGACTCTTATCCTGTTCAGCCATGTGGCTCGGTACCTTTTCTCAGAGCAGCATAGTTGTCCTCGTCTTCTTCTGGCTTCTATCTGGCATTCTGCTCTGTGCTTCCTGTTCTCAGAGTTTTCTTAGTCTGGTAGCCCTGCCCACATGTCCTGCCTGCCTTTGGCCAGTCAGCGCTTTTTATTAAACTAGTGGGTGGGACAATTATTTACAATGTAATAACATAATCTCCCACAGGAGACCCACAGATATGGCTTACCAGAGCTATTGGGAGCTCACCGACTCTGAAATAACCACCAAGGAAACTTCATGGAACGGATCTAAACTGTCCAAATGTAGATGACAGTGAAATGGTGTGAGTAGTTAGTGGAGCCTCTTGCAGTAGGGTCAGAGTGTATTCCTGGTGCATGAATATCTAGGAGCCCATGTGCTACAGATGAACACCTAACTCAGCCTTGATACTGGGAAGTGGACCTGGGTCCTACCTCAACTGGATATGCCAGACTGAACTGACTCACCTCTGGATTCCTTGCTCTCCTTGGGAAATGGATAGGGGGTGGGGCGGAAGGAGAGGAAGGACTGTGAAGGACTGGGAGGAGGGAAGAGAGGGGGAGCAGTGGTAGATATGGTTGTTGTGGGGTGGAGAGATATCATGGTTGGTTAAGTGGTTGCCATACAAGCATGAGGGCCTGACCAAGGATTCCCAGAGCTCATATGAAAAGCAAGATACAATTGTGGCTTGGGTATCACAGATTTCCAAAACCTGTTGGTCAGTCAGGCCAGCTAAAGGTGATTGTCATGTTTAATGGAAACACAGCTTCCAAAGACATGTAGATGGCAACTGAAGAAGACATGGATGACAACGTATTCCCACACATAAAAAATAAACAAACCATATTTAATCCTAAAACCAGAATACTATAAACATCAACTACCACTTATAAAATTAGATGATCCACCAGCCTCCATGTCCAAAATGCAAAATTGTAGGTGTGTGCCACCACACTCAATTTATGGGTTCTGGATGTGAAATCCAGGGCTACGTGCATGTTAGGCACTCTAGCACCTGAGCTCTATCCCAGCCCTCTGATCCTCACCTATTAAATGGGAATGATAAGTTCTTCCCTGCATAGATCTTTATTCCAGTATCTGGTTCATAGCCAATGATGCAGCTCTCAGTTGTTCAGTCACTGTGGATCAGTCTAACCTAGCAGCCAATAGGGAGGCTCTAGGCAAGCAAGAGGGCTCAGCGAATAAGGATCTTTCGGCCATATATGAACTCAACACTGTCTCCAGAACCCACATGCTTAAAAGAGAACTGACTCTTACAGGTTGTCTTCAGAACTCCATAGGTGTGTTTTCTCATAGACATGTCTTCCCAGAAAGGCATGAAAACCTTCATGTCTCCCCCTGAAATGCATGAAAACCTTCATGGCTCCCTAAGAAATGCATGAAACCCTTCATGTCTCTGAAGGAAATGCGTGAAACCCTTAAATGTTTTAATAGAGGCTTTAGCATGGTGTAGATCTGTGTTCATGAATCAAATGCTATCACTTCTAAGCTGAGTGATCTTGGGACGTGGTTCATCCTTCCTCTTCTTCCGTCCACACCAGTGACACTTATATTTTAATATCTACCTGAGAATGCTGTTGTGTGTTTAAATGATACCAAGGAGGTGACCTCCAAATGATGCCTGTACTTGTTACTTCCAAACCTACCCAGGGCCAAGCCGAATCCCAAGGTACAGGAGGGTAAACCTACCACTCCAGATGATCTCACTTCCAGAGCAGGAGTATGAATAGGAACTGGTGTAGGGGACATCTATGAAGAATTTCCATATTTTTAGGTGTGTGATCTTAGCATAGCAGTGATCAAGTGTCTGGCAACATCTGGAGAGAGGAAGGAACAGCTGATGGAGGACTAGGGACCCAGAGGTGTTCAGTTCTCACCTGCAGTCTTTCCCAAACACCTCAGGATGATTTAAACATAATGTTTATGGAGAAATAACCCTGAGACTTGAGAATCCGTAATTTCTATTATGCATATACTTGTTAAAAGCATCTTCTGAGGAGACAGTTATATCCACCATTAATCTCAGCACTCAAGAGGCAGAGGCAGATGGATGTCTGAGTTGAAGGTCTACCTGGTCTCCAGTGAGTTCCATGAACCTAGGGCTACACAGAATTCCTGTCTGGAAGCAAACAAACAAAACCAAAAATAATGAAGAAGAAATTAAACATATGAAGTCTGGAGGATTTAAATGTCTTCTGTTCACGACTCATGAGATGCTCTGCCTGTGCCGTGTCCCCACCCAAACTCAGACACTCTAGTTTCGAACCAGTTTGATCACTCCCATGTCTAACTTATCCACCTGTGTGTCTGAGTGCTCCAAGCCACAAAAGCAACCATAGCTCTTGTTCTCTGACCAGGGATGGCTCCCAGGGATGTTGCCCTTGATCATATTTTCAACAGCCACAAAGCCCAGGGGGCATGCTGTTTGCAGTAGCTTCTGCTGCAAAAACCCACAGAAAACTCTATCAATCTCATGTGGTTTCACCAGGGGTCTCAATCTTGCCTGCTATCTTCCTCTTTGATGCCTAGCAGCTGCTGTATTGGGTGAACAGTGAATAGAAGTGTCTCTCTCTCTGTGTGTGTGTTTGTGTGTGTGTGTGGTGTGTTTTCTGACACATTGGCTCATAAGCACTAAGTTGGGAACATTCATAAACGTCATACTACACTCAAGAAAGTCAGAGGACAGCTTTAAAGTGCTGGTTTTCTCCTCCCACTATGTAGGTATTGGAAATTAAATTCAAGTCACTAGGCATGAATACGAAAGGGTATGCCTATTTCACACAGGGAATTGCCCTGTTAAACAGGCTAGTCACTGACTTTGCAGTAACCCTCTGGCCTCTACTTTCTGAGTGAAAGAATTATAAATAAAAAGTACTGTACATGGTGATTGACTCCCCAGTATTAAGTTCCTTAGATATTATCGATTGCCTTCCTTGCCTTCTCATTTCTCACTGTCAGGACAGACAGCTGCCACACTGTGAGCTGCCCTGTGGCTCCCTGTTGAGGAGCTGAGAACACTCTCCAGTCAGCAGCCAGGGATACATTGACCTCTTAGTTAAATACCTCAACAATCTAACCATCTATTGAGTTTGAAAGCTGCCCCATCCCTACTCAAATCTAGCCTAAACCCTAGCCTTAGCCAGCAATGGGATTGCTCACTGTTCTAGGTGAGACCTTGAGCCAGAGAAGAATCCACACATGCTTATTGTTTTACACTGGTAGAATTAGGAGGAATCTGTTGTAGGTCACATACAGCTCACATATAAGGCTAATGTCAAGATGATTATGTGTAACTTCAGCATTTACACAATGACTGTTCAGCAAATTAGGAGTAGGAAAATAATTTTGGATTCAGTCTGCAGTGGGATACTTGGTCAGCATTAAAATGAAGGAGAATACTGGTACAGTGAACACATGCTGTGTAATCCTAGCCTGTGTGAGGCTAAGGCAAGCAGATCAGAATTTCAGATTTCCAGGGTTTAGTTTTGTACATCTTAAAATGCAGCAATCTGGAGTCAGAGGCAGGTGGATATATCTTAGTTCCAAGCCATCCCAGTGTATAAATGAGATATGTCAGGACAGATATGTCTATACAGGTCATCCCTGACTCACAAAACTAGAAAAATAAGTAAAAAATAAAGAACTGACAATATCAGCCATACATATATGTAATCCTAACATATGGGAGGTTAAGGATAGTGTGGGCTATGGTATTGTGATGGATTACAACCTCAGCCTTACTATAAGTTCTATAAATAATAATGATAATGTTAATAATAATACTAATACTAATACTAATAAAGAGCTGGTGAGATGGCTCTGCAGTCAGGAGCACTTCTTGAGCTGGTGTAGGATCCACATTGGGTTCCGGTACCCACATCGTATCTCACTACTCTCTATGAGTCCAGTTCATGAAGACCAGACAGCCCCTGACTTTGTATTCACTTCTCCCATACATTTCACAGACACACTTGTAGGCAAAACATTCAGACATATAAAATAAAATAAATATTTTAAACATGATAAGAACAACAAAATTCTAAGGATGCTTGCAGGGGGCAGGTAAATCAGTGCCAGGGCCATATGGCAGAGGCAGAAGTGTTGGTGGATGTAGTGGACTTTTAAAGGAGTCATCTGAGTTCAGACCTAAAGGATAAAGGTGCCAGTTATTACAGACACATAGATGACCAGTGAAATACAACTCAGAGGCTATTAGACCCTAATGGGACCCTTATATCAGAATGCTAGGTTTGACCAGATGAGGCTCTGCACTGAAGACAAGGGAGATGGAGGGCACTCAGAGGGACAAGGGTCCTACCTGTGAGCAGAGCAAACAGCAGGAATCTCATCCTGATTGAGGTGAGGACTCAGTGGCTTCTCTTCTCATAGTCCCATAGCTGTGCTCTGTGTCCAGTCAGCACATGGGATCTGTGACTAGAGTGTGTGTAGCACAGAAGTAGACTATGTCCACCCTCAAAGACAGTCCTAACTGATAGAGCTACCATAATGTTTGCAGAGTCTAAATCAGTGCTGTCCCAAAGACAAGGATAAAGAGCTAGCTCAACACCCCAACAAGCTCACATGCAGTGACTGGAAAGTGCCAAGTCCCTCCACTGTGAAAGTTATGAGGTCATAAGCAAATATAGGCTTTGGTCTGGGGTTGGTCTGAGGGATGCTGATATTGACATGTGGTCCCAGGCAGGAGCAGCTGGCTCCAACAGTCCTCTATGCTAACTGTATCCATTAAGGTCTAAGTCCAAAGAACCTGACACAGCCTTTGAGGTAAATCCATTTACAAATTCAATCTTAGATCAATTATATAATTATCTAATTAATTTGTGTGTGTCTGTGAGTGTGAGAGAAAGATACTGAGGGAGAAGGCACTCATGCACACATGTAGAGGTCTAAAGACAACTTTGTAGAGTCATTTAAAGGCATTTCAGGAATTGAACTCAGGTCTTACCCTTCCATTGTATGCTGCATCTTACTAGCCCACAAACTCCATTTGAAAGTTGGAAATGTAGCCAGATGGTGAGGTTGGTGCCTTCCTTTAATATTTTTAGTGTTAGCGATTGGGAGGCAGAGGCAGGTGAATGTCTGAGTTCCAGGTTCACCTAGTCTACTAAGTCAGTTCTAGGACAGTCAGAGAAACACAAAGACATCTTGTTTCTAAAACCAAGATCTTTAAAAAAAATGTAAGTCAAATGCCCAATGGATGTGCTCATAGGCTCATACAATGTATACAAACTTCAGCTGAAGCTCTCCCTAGCTAGTGTCTGAAGCTAACGACCAATCATTATGGGGGCTACATACATGGGTCAGCCCTTAAAAGCACTTTTTGCTCTTCCCAAGCATCCAAATTCTGCCTATTCTCAGCTACCACATGGTAGCTGTCAAACAATGTCTGCTGTCCTAATGCTCTCTTGCCTCTTGGTTTGGCCATATCATGGGTGCCTTTTAACTTAGCACCCCAGCACCTCCTTTGTCCACATCTCACTTCTTTCCTGCATAAAACCCATGTAGGGAGTGAGTTGTGTTGGTTGTTTCCATGTTCAAGAATCCCCTAACCTTCCAGCAGGACCCTGCCTTTTGGTCATTTACTGTAGCCCAGTTTGGTTTCCCACATCGTTTTTCCTTGAACAGGTGCACAGAAGAATCTCTTTGAGTCCAGCATTTTTTTAAAAAATAACCAAACGTTCCTGTAGTGTTCATTGACTGCTTTTCTCTCTTCTCTACTCTCCTTACTCTCTTTCCCTCTTTTCCTTCCCCTACACATCTCCCCTTTCCTGTCATTATCTCTCCCAAATTTCTCCCCTCCTCATATCCTTCTGCCTTCACTATAGTAGTAACAAAAAGAGACTGGAGGCCCTATCAGCCGTGGACAGGGACAGTTGGGAGAAAAAGCAAACAAGAGTCAATTGGATTCCTGAATTCCAGCAATAGACGTAAAAACAAAGTGGTGGGTCTGCAGAGATGGCTCAGTTTTTAAGGTGATCTCCATACAAGCACGAAGGTCTGAGTTCTTGGTTTTTGAAAGTTTTTTCCCTTTTGCATATCAATGACAGTTCCCACTAACACCCCTTAGTCAATCCATTCCTCTGCTCCCTTAACCCCATCCCATCCACTCTTCCTAGAAGGTAAAGTCAATAATAAGGTCTGGTATATCACATGATGGTTAGGATAAGCCTATTCCCCTGCATCCAGGCTTAGGAAGGCATCCCTCTTTAGGAAATGGGCTCTAATAAGCCAACTCAGCACAAGGGATAAATCCTGGTCTCACTACCAGGAGCCTCACCGACTGTCCAAGCCACACAACTGTTGTCCACATTCAGAAGGCCTCACAGAATGTATTAGTATCAAAATCTCCATACTGCTTGTTGTACTGAGCCTTGGAAAAGCAGGTGGTAGCCTGGCAGTCACATTTGCAGGTGGAGTTGTCACAGGCCTTGTTTTTATTTGGAGAGAAACAAGAAAGGAGGTTGAGTGGACCACATGATCCTAATATCAGCAACCTTGTGGGGATTTAATAAAGTTTCAGAAGTTTTGGAGATATCAGAGGGAATCTACCCACAGTCTATGTGGGGGGTTAGTAAAAACTCCAGAAGTCCCAGTGCTCTAACCACAGTCAGTCTAGGAAAATCAGAGTGGTGATTCAAACCTTTAATCCCAGCATAAGAGTATCCTGGGAGTAGTGACCTACACCCTTAATTCCAACTGAGTCAAGGTCACTTCATATTATAGAAGGATTTCTAGGCTCCCAAGCAGGTGTGGTGGAGCAATGCTTTAATTACTGAAAGAGTACTTAAGACAGGATTGAAATACAGAAGGATCCATTCCAAGGGAATTGAGGCTGAGGAAGCTAGAAGACAGCTGTGTAAGATTTGACTGTGGTGTTTATTCCCTCTAGTACCTACAACTTCTTCAGAGATCTATCCCTGAGTCTCATTCTTTCATGGGACACAACCTTATGTTGGTTTTTAAACAATGCCTGTTGGCCCAATGGTCTCATCCTCTGGGTTTGGCCCTGTCTCATGTACCCTCTAAGTTAGCACCCCAGCACTTCGTTTTTCCCACTTATCACTTCTTCTCTGGATAAAAACCATCTAAGGGGTGAGTTGAGTTGGGTTTTTTTTACTCTCAAGATCCTCCAACCCTTGTAGCAGGGCTGTAGACAGCCACTACCAACTACCTTGTGAAGTGTGAAGCCAGAGCTTTGTGACATTAGTTAGAAGGCAGTAAGGGTGGAAAAGCAGAGGACTGGGTAGCTGATCACTAAAAGGAAGAGACACTGAGAACAACTTAGCCTTAAACTGGCCAGTAAGACATTTTATTCCTCAATCTGATTGATAAGGAACAAGAAATTAACTTGACTTTATCTATGAGATCAGGAGGTAGAGAAAAATGGAGATGTGTTCTGTTTTGTTTGTTGTAAAAAGTTAGGCTGCTCTGATCTTTAGCCAGACATTTAAACTGTGGTGTGTGTTTAGACACCCTGAAGTCTTGAAGGCCACAGGGATGTGATCCTGCCTTCAGGTCATTTCCTGTCAGTCCCTTTGGTTTCCTTGAAAGAGCACACAGCAAAAGGTTTTTCTGTCCAGCATTTTTAGGTCCAAAATGAATCCTGTGGGAGGTTGTGTTGTTTCATTGTAAATAATTATCCCACCCACTGGTTTAATAAAAAGCACTGATTGGCCAAAGGAAGGTAGGAAGTATGGGCGGGGCTACCAGACTAAGATAACTCTGAGAACAGGAAGCACAGAGCAGAAGGGCAGAGAGAAGCCAGAAGAAGCAGAGGATAACTATGGTGCTCTAAGAAAGGGTACCCAGCCCCATGGTTGAACAAGATAAGAGACATAGTTTAGATGAAGGGCAGAGAGCTAGCAAGCTGTATGCCTGGGCCTTAGGCCGATCACCCTAAAACTACCATATGCATTTGTGTGTCTTTGGGAGTCTGTTGGTCTGTGTGTCTGTGGGCCTAAACCTTAAGTTTAGGCCTGAAAGTCTGGACCAGAAACCTCTTACTACAGAATCCTTTAGTGCCCACGTGACACTGCATGTTCTCTCTTCTCTCACCTCCTGCCTCTGTCTTCTCTTCCATCCCTCCCCATCCCTCTCTCCTTCCCTCTCCCTGCCTCTCCTCTCTCACTCCTCTTCCTCTCCTCTTCCCTTTCTGTTCTTCCAACTCTCCATGTCGCTATGTATCTCAGACTGGCTTCTTCTTTTTATTTTTTAGTTATTTGAGACAGGTTTTATGATTTGTTTTGTTTTGTTTTGAGTGTGTGAGTGTGTGTGTGTGTGTGTGTGTGTGTGTGTGTGTGTGTAGGAGTTAGCTACTCTGGAACTTGCTTTATATACCAGGTAGCCTTGAACTCAAGAGATTTACCTGCTTCTGCCTCTGTCTTCCAGAATTCTGGGATGAAAGACATGGCAAGGTTTGTCACCCACTCATCAAGGGGTGATATCCCTTGACATACCTAATGGTCTTTTCCATTAACCTTCATCTTCCAGGGCCAGACAGATGGATGTTCTCTGAGAATCTGTTTATATTTCATAGAATTAGAATACGATCACCACAGCCAAGCTTTCTCATTAGGTGCTTTATCATAGGGTAGAGTGTGTAGGGAACACAATAAGGCAGGCAGGGATGGTGTCTCAGTAACCGACTTGACAAGTCTAATAGTGAACATCTTTGTACTGCTTGTTCTAGGGAACCTTGGAGAAGCAGATGGCTGCCTGGCGGTCACAGTTGCAGAACGCGTTCTGACAGGGGCTATTTTTGTCTGGAGAGAAACAAGAGAGGAAGTTGAGCGGAGCCCATGACTCTGCTCCTTATTATTTGTAGCCAAACAACCCAGAGTACCTCCCATTGGTACAGACTCAAGGTTGAGAAGGACATTGTATTGTCCAAATTGCTGGAACCCACCTATAATAAAAATCATTTGTTGTGGGACTGGAGAGATGGCACAGTTGGTAAAGTGGTCTCCCTAGAAGTGTGATTGCCTGACCTATGATGCCCAGAGCTCATGTAAATACCAATGTGTAGTGGGGGAATCTGTAACTCTATTGAGAAATAGGGAGCACAGATTCTTAAAACTTGTTAGTCAGGTTTGCTAAAGGTAAATTTTAAGTTCAGTGAGAGACACAGCTTCTAAAGACATGCTAGAGAGTGACTGAACAAACATGGGGTGACCTTATTTTTATATGTAAAAATGAAGTATGACACATACAGCATTCTGTCTGCATATTTTCCTGCATCCAAGAAGAGGGCACCAGATCTAATTATGGATGGTTTTGAGCCACCATGCGGTTGTCAGGAGTTGAACTTAGGACCTCTGGAAATGCTGACAGTGCTTTTAACCTCTGAGCCATCGCTCCTGCCCCCAAGAGAGTCTATGAGCAAAGGGGTCATGATCATGATGAGGAAATCAACAAAGGTGACCAGGGGAGCTATTGGGAGCTCAGTGACTCTGAACAGCAGTGGGTATTTTAAAAAAGTTTTAAACAAATGAATCAATTAAAAAGCATATTTAATCCTAAAACTTAAAAACTACTAATATCAACTACCACTTATTAAATTATATGATTTAAGATAATCCTTCTTCTACCTCCCAAGTACTGGATTACAGGTTTGCACCACCACACTCAATTCATGGGATCTGGAGTTGGAATCCAAGGCTCTGTGCATGCTAAGCAAACACTCTAGCAACTGAGCTCTGTTCCCAGCCCTCTGATCTTTACCTGTTTATGGGAATGACAAGTCTCACCCCACTTAGGTGTTTTGACCAGTTTCTGGATTGTAACCAATGCTACAGATCTCAGTTGTTCAGTCACTGTGGGATCAGTCTAACATAGCAGGAATAGGAGAGGCTGTGGGCAGGTAAGAGGGCTCAGGGAATAAGGGGGCTTGCTGCCAAATGTGGACCTGATTTCAGGAGAGAACAAGGTTCCTTCTTTTTTTCCTCAGACATAGATCCACACCTGTGTTGTCAAACAGGCTTGCCTCCCATGCAAAAACATAAAAATCTTAAATGTGTTTAAAGAGGCCTTGGAATGGCATATATCTGTGTTCCAGATTCAAATGCCTTCACTTCTAAGCTGGGTGACCTTGGGCAGTGGCTTAGCCTTCCTCATCTTCCTTCCTCATGAGTGACCTCATCTATATTTTAGTATCTATTTGATAAGGTTGTCATTATGTCAAACAAGACCAAGGGAATGATCTCTAAATGGTGACTGTTCTAGTTACTTGGGTGTGTGTCTCTTTCAGACCTGACCGTGGAGTAACAGAACACAGAGCCCTGGAGGGCAAACCTACCACTGCAGGTGACCTCATTCCCAGAGCAGGAGAATGAGTAGTCATTGTTGTAGGGGTTTGCTGAGATTGAAGGACATACTATCGGGCGAAAGGCCTGAAAGTAGCACCTTTCAAGTTTGAAGCAGCACCTGGAGAGAGGAAGGAACAGCTGAAGAGCACTATGGACACACAGGAGGTCACTTCTCACCTGCAGTCTCTCTCAAGCATGCCAGGTTGACTTAATCATGATGTTCCAGAAGAAAGTTCCTCATGCTTGAGAATCTCTGCTTTCTATTATCACGTGTTATTGAAAGCAGCTTGTGTGTGGCTGTTCCTGTCTTTAATCCCAGGACTTTGGAGAAAGTGGTGGTTGGATCTCTGAGGTCAAGATAAGCTACAATTAAATAGTGAGACGCTGTCTGAAATAAGTGAATTTTAAAAACAAAGCTTCAAAAATATGGAAAATATATATTCTGAAATTTCAATGATGTTTTAAAGCCGAGGCTGAAACTGAATGTGACTGTGATGGTGGGCTGTGCCCTAGTCTGGAGCTGGACTTCAGCATTGCCCAGTATTTATAAGTCACACATTCTGCTTTCAGGGTTCTTTAGATAGAGTGTCCTTGTAATGATATTCCTTACATAATAAGAGATAAAATGCATGCTGGAGTGGTGATGCAGGCCTCTCATCTCAGCAGTTTTAAGGCAGAGGCATGAAGGTCTATGATTTCAAGGTCAGCATGGTTTCCAGAGAGAGTTTCAGGACAACTAGGGCTGCACAGAGAACCCCTGTCTGTATTCAAACAATAAAGAAACAAAAATGAAAAAAATAAATAAACCAAAATGTATGATGCTTGTTGAATATCTATGTCTCTTATTCATGCCTGATGACTGAGTGCTTTTGTCCTGTCCCAACCCAATCCAGACACTCCAGTCTCCCCCCAGATGGATCACTCACCTCCCAAAGTAGTAAAAACCAGAGTATATGTTGACCTTATCACAAAAGAGGTAACTGTTGGTATACTTCAAAGGATCCTTCCCGGAGATGGTGCACTCGACCATGTTATGGAACGGCTTACGCTTAGGGCTGTTGCTGTTTTGAGTGGAACCTGCTGCAAGAACCCACAGCACACTCCATCAATCTCACTTGGTTTACTAGGGCTCTGATGCCTGCCTGCTGGCTTCCTCCTTAACTCCTACCTGCTGTTGGATTGAGACAGCAGTGAGTGTGTGTGTGTGGGTTTGTGTGTGTATGTGTGTGTGTGTGTGTGTGTGTGTGTGTGTGTGTGTGTGTATGTGTTTGCCTCCTCACACACAGGTTCTAAGGCACACACTTGGGAGGACGCATAAAATTTGTGCTACACAAGAGGAGGTCAGAAGACAGCTTGGGAAGTTGGTTTTCTCCCCTTACTATATAGGTCTTGGACCAAACTCAAGCCTCCAGACTAAGCAGGAAGGTGTCTAGCCTCATCCTCCTGAGTTAGAATTATAAATAAACACCACTGTACTGTTATGGGCTGACTCCCAGGATTAAGGTCTACAGAGATTGCCTTTTGCCTTGCTTGCCTTCTCATTTCTCACTATCAGGACAGACAGCTTCCACACTGTGAGCTGTCTGTGCGGTGGTCCCCTGTTGATGAGCTGAGGACACTCTCCAGTCAGCAGCCAGAGACAAATTGACCTCTTAGCTCAACAATCCAACAACCCAACCATCTCTTGAACACTAAAGCTGCTCAACCCCTTCTCAAGCCTAGTTGAAACTCTATCCTTAACCAGCAGTGGATTCATCACTGTTCCAGCTGAGACCTTGAGCCAGAGAAACATCCACAGATACTTATTGATTTACACTGTGGAATTAAGAGGAATCTGTTGTATGCGACGAAGAGCTCACATACAAGTCTAATGTCAGATCATCACCATGTGATGTCAGCCTTTGAAACAACAAAATTTGTCAGGTCAGTAGATTAAAAATAACTTTCTTGGTTAAATCTGCACTGTAATACTTGGTAGCCATTAAAATGCAGGAGAAGTCAGGTGCATTGGAACATTCACTGTATAATCCCAGCACTCTGTAGCAGAGCCTGAGGGATATGTCAGTTCAAAATCATCTTGGTTTATAGACTTTGTTCAGGAAGAGCCATGGCTACATCAAAAACTTTGAAATCAAAAATAAAAATAAAGTAAGTGCAGACACAAGCCTTGCATGTGTCTTGTATGTGATCTTATCATTGGGGGTGTTGAGCTAAATCTGGGCTGTAATGTTGAGTTGCAGAACATCCTCAGCTGTATTATATGATCATATCAATTATAATAACTGTGATAAAGAATGGAGATATGGATTTGCAGTCTAGAGCACTAGCTGAGCTTGGTTGGAACCCAGGATCAGTTCTAGCATCTACATGGCAGCTCCCAATTGTCTATGACCCCAGTACTGGGAGATGAGACCCCTCTTCTGGCTTCTGAAGGCACTGTTCACCCACAGTTTACATACACACATGTAGGCAAAGGGATAATGCGTATGAAATGAAAATTATTTTATGAAAATTTTAAAAATAAAATTGCCAGCATAGCTTAGAGCCAGGTAAATTGGTGCCATGGCACTATGGCAAAGTCATAAGGGGCTTCCTTTGCTTTCTGGTGAATGTACCAGATTTTTCTAAGGATTCATCTGAGTTCAGATGTAAAGTTAATGGTGCCAACTGTTGTGAACAGGGGGTGATTTTGGAACCCTACTCGAGAGTCTATTTGACTCCAATAGGAACCCTGAACCCAAACTCCAAGTGTGACCATCACTGAAGACAAGGGAGATGGGGAGGCTCTCAGAGGAGACAGAGGTCCTACCTGTGAGCAGAGTGAGCAGCAGGAGGAGTCTCATGTTGAGTGAGGAAGGACTCAGGTGACTCCTCTCTTTATACTCCTCTGCTCTCACAGTGTCCAGTCAGCACACGGGGCCTGTGACTGCTGTGGGTGTAACACGGAATTAGCATATGTCCATTCTCACAACAGTTTAGACCTTCAGAGCTACTGTGGATGGTGGCAGGGCCTGAACCGGTGTTGTGGCAGAAGGAAAAGAGAAACGGCTAACTCGGCACCCTATTATCTCAAGTGCAGCAACTTGTAAAGTGCTTGGTTCTCACCACGGATACTGTGAAGTCATAAGGAGGTATAGGCATTGGTCCTGGGGTTGGCGCTGGCAGAACATGTGTAAGGAGGGGAAGCCCACAGGTGTGCCAACCTGCTCTCTTAAAGGGAGATGCCCCCAAAGTGAAACTCCCTCTCTCCTCTCCATTCTCTCTCTCCCCCTCCACCATTCTCTCTCAGAAACTCCACTGAATAAACTCTGGTGTGACATCTGGCAGTGTGTGCATTTGTCTCTCACATGGGAAACTACCAGAGAGATGCAGCCTCGAAGCACATGGTAGAGAGTGACTGAAAAGATACCAGAGCCAACTTATTCCTATACATAAAAATACACAAACATAGATATTTAATCTTAAATCCAGGATAACTACAAAACCAACTACCACGTAGGAAAATCTGTGATTTAATATAATCCTCCTCCCTCCAATGCTCAAGTGCTTGGATTGGAGGTGCCTAATTTATGGGACTTGGAGGTGGAACCCAAGGCTCTGTGCATGCTAGGCAAGCACTCCAGAAACTGGCTTATATTCCCAGCCCTCTGATCCTCACCTGTACATGGAAATGATAAATCCTACCCTGCATAGGTGTTTAGTCCCATATTTGTCTTATGGCCAATGCTACAGCTGTCAGTTGTTCAGTCACTGCGGGATCAGTCTAACATAGCAGCCAATAAGAGAGGCTGTGGGCAGGCAAGAGGGCTCAGGGAATAAAGGCACTTGCTGCCAAGTGTGGACCTGATTTAAGTCTCAACGTATAGTATTTCAGGGTAGAACAAGGATCCTGCAGGTTGTCCTAAGAGATCCACACCTGTGTTCTTGAACAGGCTTGCCTTCTTCACAAAAACATAAAATCTTTAAGTGTGTTTAAAGAGGATTTGGAATGACATATATCTGTGTTCCAGAATCAAATGCCATCACTTCAAAGCTGGGTGACCTTGGGCAGTGGCTCAGCCTTCCTCATCTTTCTTCCTTGTCAGTGACCTCATCTATATTTTGGTATCTACCTGATAAGGTTGTCATTATGTCAAAGAAGACCAAGGGAATGATCTCTAAATGGTGACTGTTCTAGTTACTTCTGTGTGTGTCTCTTTCACACCTGATCATGGAGTAACAGAACCCAGAGCCCTGGAGGGCAAACCTACCACTGCAGGTGACCTCATTCCCAGAGCAGGAGTATGAGTAGGAGGTGTTTTAGGGGTTTTCTGAGGGTACAGGACATTTTCATCGTAAAAAGGCCCAAATGTAGCAGTTCTTTTGAGTCAAACACCACCTGGAGAGAAGATTGAACAGCTGAAGAGGATTATGGACCTATCGGAGGTCACTTCTCACCTGCAGTCTCTCTCAAGCATGTCAGGTTGACTTAATCATGATGTTCCAGAAGAAAGTTCCTCATGTTTGAGCATCTCTGCTTTCTATTAGCACATGTTATTGAAAGCAGCTTGTGTGTGGCTGTTCCTGTCTTTAATTCCAGGACTTTGGAGAAAGTGGCAATTGGATCTCTGAGATCAAGATAAGCTAAAATTAAATAATGAGACCCTGTCTGAAATAAGTGATTTTTAAAAACAAAGCTACAAAAATATGGGAACTATATATTCTGAAATTTCAATGATGTTTTTAAGCCGAGGTCGACACTGATTGTGGCTGTGATGGTTTGCCATGCCCTAATCTGGAGCTGGAGTTCAGCATTGCCCAGAATTTGCAAGTCACACATTCTGCTTTCAGGTTCCCTTAGGTATATTGTTTTTGTGAAGAGATGTCATTATATAATAAAAGATAAAATGCTTGCTGGAATGGTGAGGAAGGCCTTTCATCTCAGCAGTCTTGAGGCAGAGGCATGAAGGTCTATGATTTCAAGGTCAGCATGGTTTCCATAGAGAGTTTCAGGACAACTAGGGCTACACAGAGAACCCCTGTCTGGATTCAAACAATAAAGGAACAAAAAATGAAAAAATCAACAAACCAAACAAAATGTATGATCCTTGGTGAATATCCATGTCTCCTATTCATGCCTTATGAATGAATGTTTGTGCCCTGTCCTCACCCAATCCAGACTCTCCAGTCTCCCACCAGATGGATCACTCACTCGCCAAAGTAGTAATTATTGGAATATACATCAACATTATCACAAAAGAGCTAATTATTAGGATTCAAAGGATCCTTCCCAGAGTTGGTGCACTGGACCATATTATGGAACTGCTTATGCTTAGGGCTGTTGCTGTTTTGAGTGGCACCTGTTAAAGGTACCCACAGCACACTCCATCAATCCCTCTTGGCTTTACCAGGTCTCTGATGCCTGCCTGCTGGCTTCCTCCTTGATTCCTACTTGTTGCTGGATTGAGACAGCAGTGAATTGTGTATGTGTATAAGTGTGTTGCTTCCTCATATAAAGGTTCTAGAGCACACACTTGGGAACTCATAAAATTTATGCTACACATGAGAAAGTCAGAGGACAGCTTTAGTGAGTTGGTTTTCTCCACACACTATGTAGGTCTTGGAGACCAAACTCAAGCCTGCAGGCTAAGGAGGAAGGTGTCTAGCCTCATCCTCCAGAGTTAGGATTATAAATGAATACCACTGTACTGTGATGGGCTGACTCCCACATTTAAGTTCTACAGAGATTGCCTTTGTCTTGCTTGCCTTGTCATTTCTCACTGTCATGGCAGACAACTGCTACACTGTGAGCTGCCTGTGCTTTGGTCCCCTGTTGAGGAGCTGAGAACTCTCTCCAGTTAGCAGGCATGGATGAACTGAACTCTTACCTCAATAATCCAGTAATCCAACCATCTCTTGAGTACTGAAGCTGCCTCTGCTCAAGCCTATGTGAAAATCTACTCTTAACCAGCAATGGTTTCATCACTGTTCCAGATGAGACCTTGAGGCAGAGAAGCATCTACAGATGCTTATTGATTTACAATGTAGAATTGGGAGGAATCTGTTGTATGACCATGCACAACTCACATACAGGGCTAATGCCAAATTATCATTTGTGACTTTAACAATAACCTTTGTCAGCTGAGTAGGTAAATCTTGATTCAGTCTGCAGTGGGAGACTTGGTAGCTATTAGAATGCAGAGGAAGGCAGGTACAGTAGAACATGCACTGTGTAATCCCAAAATTCTGTAGGCAGCACCAGAAGGATATGTCAGTTCAAAGCCAGCCTGGTCTATTGAGTGAGTTTCTGAACAGTCATGGCTACTTCGAGAAACCCTGTCTTTTGAAACCAGAAATAAAAATAAAAATAAATGCAGACAAAAGGCTTGCATGAATGTTATTGTGGGCGTTGGGTAGTTGAGCTAAGTCTGGGTTATGATGTTGAGTTAGGGAACATCCTTAGCTGCAGTATAAGATTATATCAATAATAATGGCAGTAACAGTGATAAGAGATGAAAAGTTAACTTTGCAGTCAGGAGCACTTGCTGAGCTTGGTTGGCACCCAGGTTCAGTTCCAGCATGTGTAAAGCATCTTCCAACTGTCTATTCTGCAGTTGTAGACATTCATACCTCTCTTCTTGCCTCTGTAGGCACTGCTCATATGCAGTTCACATACACACATGCAGGCAAAAGTCTCATGCATATAAAATAAAAGTCCATATTTTGTTAAAAGGGTAAAAATTTCAATTTTCCAGCATAGCTTAGGGCCCGGGAAATTGGTGCCATGGCAATATGGCAGAGTCAGAAGGGGCTTCTTTACTCTGTTTGTTGAACATTGCAGACCCAGACCTAAAGCTTATTGTACCAGCTATGTTGGACAAGGGGTGAGCACAGAACCCTAACCCAGAGTCTATTAGACTCAGATAAGAAACCCAAACCCAAACTTCACTGGTGAGCACTGGGGGCTGTGAATTGACAATAAGAGAAATGAGGAGTCTGTGAGAGGGACAAGGGTCCTACCTGTGAAAAAAGTGAGTAGCAGAAGGTGGCTCAGCTTTAGTCAGGAAGGACTCAGGTGACTTCTCTCTTTACAGTCCTCTGCTCTCACAATGCCCTCTCAGCACACCGACCCTGTGACTTTGTGGATGCAGCTCAAAAATTAAATATGACCACACTCACAGACAGCTGGACCAGCAGAGCTACTGTGGATGGGGGCAGGGCCTGAACCAGTGTTGTAGAAGGAAAATAGAAAGGGCTAGCTCAACACCCTATTATCTCAAGTTCAGTTACCAAAAAGCGTCTAGTTCTCAACCATGGATGTTTTGAAATCATAAGAAGGTACAGACATTGGTCCTGGGGTTGCTCTGAGGGATGCTGATTGTGACATGTGGCCAGAGGCAGGAGTAGTAGTTGGTGGGACATGTGTGTGGATGAGAGAGGGGATGGAAAGGCAGAAGATTGGACAGCTGTTCACTAAAGGAGAGAGAGACTGAGAACCACTCAGCAATAAACCCACCAATGAGACATCTTATTCCTGTATATCATTGATAAGGGACCCAGAGACTAACCAGGCTTTATCTGTGGGGTCAGGAGATATAAAAATGCAGAGAAGACAATGTGTTCTCTCTTGTTTGCTGCTATGTACTTTAGTGGGACATTCATCCTCTGGTGTGTGTTTAGGGAAACTTTATACCAAGGCCAACAGGATGTAATCCTTATTCAGGTCACTCACTATATTACTGTTTGGTTTCCTACATCCCAGTTCCTAGAACGAGTTTACATGGGAAGTTCTTTGAGTCCAGTGTTTCTTTAGTGCTCACATGACCCTGCTTCCTTCTCTTTCTCCTACCTGTTCATCTTCTCTTTCCTGCTCTCCCCATCCATACTCTTCTTTCCTGTCCTTATGTCTGTCTGATCTCTCCCTTGTTCAATTTTCTGTTTTCCCAACTTCTCTATGAATATCAGACTGAGGGATTTTCCTCCCCCTCCTCCTCCCTCTCCTCCTCCTCCCCATCCTCCTTCTTCTAAAGACAAGGTTTCTTTGTGTAATAGTCTGATCTGACCTAGGACTTGCTTTTTAAACCAGGCTTGCCTTGAACTTGAGAGATCTGCCTTCCTCTGCCTCTGCTTCTACCTCTGTTTCTTCGTCTCCCTCTGCATCCAAGAGTGTTCGGAATGAAAAGCCTGGCCAGGCTCACCAACCACTCACTCTTCAAAAGGCTTCTTAATGGCAATGTCTTTTTCATTAACCCTCAGTTTTCAGGACTTGATGGAATGTTGTTCTCTGGGAATCTATTTATGTTCTGTAGACAGAGAACACAATCACCAAAGCTGAGCTCCTTCTATAGCTTCTTTATCTGAGGGCACAGTGTGTACTGAAGACAACCAGGCAGGCAGGGATGGTGTCCCAGTGACTGAGGTCACCAAACTAACCTCTTGGTGTTAAGGTCGTTGCACTGCTTGTTGTATGGAGCCTTGGAGAAGCAGATGGCTGCCTTGTGGTCACCGTTGCAGATAGAGTCTCACAGAGCTTGTTTTTATCTGGAGAGTACAAGAAAGGAAGTTGAGTGGAGCCCATGACCCTGTTCCCTATGTTTTGTAGACAAATAGACCAGTGGACCTCCCATTGGTATAGATTCCTGGTTGAGATACAAAGCACATGAAAGTACCTCAGTTTGACAAATTTCTTGGAACAATACTTGTCATAAAAAACTCACTAGTTGTGGGGCTGGGGAGATGGCACAGTTGGTAAAGCAACTGCCAGTCATGTACGAGGGCCTGACCAGAGCCCATGTATAAAGCAAGGTGTGGTTGGAGCATCCTTAACTTTATTCAGAATTAGTAGTATAGAACCTTAAAACTTCTTGCTCATTCAAGCAGGTTAACCTTAAAACTTGTTGCTGAGTAAGTCTCTAAGGACAGGGCAGAGGGTGACTGAGGAAGTCATCAGTGATAGATATTAAATTCCCAAACCTAGAACACTATACATATCAACTATCACTAATTAAATTATATGGTTTAAGAAAATCCTTTTGTCTCTACCTCCTAAGTGCAGGAATTGCAGGTATGCCGCACAATGCTCAATTAATGGGTTCTGGTGTTGGAACCCAGGGCTCTGAGCATGGTAGGCAAGCACTCCAGCAACTTCACTCTATCCAGCTCTCTGATCCTCACCTGTATATGGGAATGACAAGGCTCACCCTGCATAGGTGTTTAGTCTAGTATCTGGCTTATAGCCAATGCTACAGCTCTCAGTTGTTCAGTCACTGTGGGATCAGTCTAACTTAGCAGCTAATAGGAGAAGCTCTGGGCATGCAGGAGGGCTCAGGGCATGAGGGCACTTGCTACCAATTCAACCTGATTTGCATCCCATGATTGTTGTCAAATATTAATTTAAGATGTGTTATATTTGTTTTGCTGTGGAGCATATATTTAATGATGCAAAGATGTGTTGCATTCTTTGATGTTGCATTTGTTGAACCCTGTGAAGCTGTGTTACTGTAACTGCCTAAAACACCTGATGCTCTTAAAAAGTGCTGAATGGCCAATAGCAAGGGAGAAGAAGAGATAGGAGAGACCAGCAGACAGAGAGAGCAAAAAAGGAGAAATCTTGGAGAACTGGAATAGAGGAGATGAACAAGGAAGTAGGATGCCAGTGTCCATCCACGGAGTAAGGGGAAATTAAGACACACAGAAAAGGGTCCAGCCACCTAGCCTTACTGCCAACCATGGACTAAGGGCAAAAATAAAATATACAGAAGTAAGAAAATGTAGAAACCAACGTCAAAAATAGTTCAGACAACCTGGCAAGAAACAAGATCAGCTGAGGCTGGACATTATAATTAAGAATAAAGCTCTAAGACCAGGTAAACTATTTAAATAGACCTATAACCCTTATGTAAATAAAAGCAAGTCATTAAAAATCTCTTGACTAAAAAGAACATACAGGGCCAGATAGTTGCAAGTGCAGAACTCTACCAGAATGCCAAAAAAGAGCCTATACAAATACCCTTAAATTGTTTCACACAATATAAACAGAAGGAATAGTGCCAAACTTTTTTAATGAGGCTCTACAGTTGCCCTGATTCCCAAACCACACAAAGACACAACCAAGAAAGAGAAATAGAGACTAATCTCCCACATGAACATGGATGTAAAAATACTCACAAAGTACTAGGAAACCAAATGCAAGAAAGAACACATCAAAAATTGTCCACCACGATAAAGTAGAGTTTGTATCAGAGATGCAGGGATGGTTCAACATACAAAATTCTGTCAATGTAATCCACCATATAAACAACATGAAAGAAAAAGCCCTGACAATCTTCTCATTAGATGCCTAAACAAACCTTTGACAAGATTCAACACCCCTTCATGGTAAATGTCTTGTGAATATGAGGGATTCAAGGAACATATCTAAGCATAGTATAACCAATTTACAGCAAGTCGATAGTCAAAATCAAATTAAATAAAGAGAAAATCAAATTAATCTCACTAAAACAGGGACAAGACAAGGCTGTCTACTGTCCATATCTATTTAATACAATACTCGAAGTTTTCTCTAGAGCAATAAGACAACAAAAGGAGATCCAGGGGATACAAGTTGGAAAGGAGGAAGTCAAACTTTTGCTATTTACAGATGATTTGTTAGATAAATAAGTGACCACAAAAATACCACCAAGGAACCCTACAACTGATAAACACCTTAGGCGATGTGTCTGGATACCAGATTAACTGAAAAAATCAATATTCATTCTATAAACAAACAATCAACAGGGCGAAAAAGAAACCGTGGAAGCACCACTCTCTACCATATCCAGAGATAACATAAAAAATTTTGGGGTAACTCTAACCAAATATTTGAAAAATCTGTTTAATGAGAACTTTATACTTCAATAATTTGTTAGATCCACTATGATCCAGCAATACCACTATTAGGCCAAAGATGTACATTCTTAACCTCAAGGGTATTAATTCAACTACGTTTATAGCACTGTTATTCCTCAAAGACAGATCCTAGAAACAAACTAGGCACTCCTCAGCTGAAGAGTGTATTAACAAACTGTGGTACATCTATGCAATGGAGTACTGCTCAGCAGTTATAAAAATGATATCCTGAAATTTGCAGGAAAATGGATGGATTTTAAGAGTATAATCCTGAGTGAAGTAACAGAGGCCCAGAAAGATAAACATGGTATATACTCACTCATAAGTGCGTTTTAGAAAAAAAAAAAAAACAAAGAATATCCAGGCTGCAAAGTACAACCCCTGAACAGCTTGGGAGCAGAGGGAACTTAAGAGAGACATCCAGGGATTCCCACAGGAAGAGAAACTAGAGAAGATCTTCTGAGTATATTTGGATCATAATGGGTAGTAACCAAGGAGAGGTGGGAACAAATCATGAGAGAAGGAGATGGTTGAGTGAGAGGAGCAACAAAGGAGGAAAGAAGAGATGAATATCTTTAAAGAGGGAACCACTGTAGGGTTAGAAAGAAACCGGGTGCTAAGGAACCTCCAAGAATCCACAGGGTGGCCCTTAGCTAGGACTCCAAGCAATAATAGAGAGGATACCTAAACAGGACTTTCCCTACAATCAAAAGAATGAGCACCCTAAGTGTCATTATAGAGCCTTCATCCTACATTATAGAACCTTCACTTTCCAGAGTTGGAATCAGAGGCCCATAGCTAAGCACCAGGTCAAGTTCCTAGTCCAGCTGAAGGGAGAGAAAGAGGAGAGTGTATATGAGCAAAGGGATTGGGATAATGAGGAGGAGACACACACAGGCAGATGACTAGCGCTATTGGAAGTTTACTGAACCAGAAAAAACCCACCGAAGAACCTTCAGGAAAGGAACTAAACCCTCCAAAGGTAGAGGACTGTCAAATGGAGTGGACACTTTGTGGAGCCTCTTGGAGAAGGATCAGATTATGTTCCTGTGCATGAACTGGCATCCTTTAGCCCATTTCCTACAGAGGATCACCTAACATAGTCTTAATATGGGAATGATGGAATAAAACAAAACTCAAGTGAATATTCCAGACTGAACAGACCCACCTTGGGACTCCTTGGCTTCCTTGGGGAACAGTTGGGGTTATTGGGTGGGGCATAGAGAGGGAGGATTGTGAAGGACTGGGAAGAGGGAAGGGAGAGCCAGCAATGGCATATATGGGAAAATACTTTTAAATAACTAAAAAGTCAACTATAAAAGAGAAATTGTTGTACCTTTAACTAATCAAGAAAATGACCAATTGTGGGGAGACAGTGACATTGGCTAAGAGCTTACAGTAACTTTTGGTAGAAATTAACAACAGATATCCAAAGCAAAATAATTCAATTTGTAAAGAAAACTAACGGGATTCTTTGTCATGTTGTATGGGTACACCATTCTGGAGCCCTTACATTTTATATTGGTCCAAATAAGTCAGGAAAGGCAGGTTACAAATTAGAAAATGTAAGTAAAGTGGCTTAAAGCCCTTATAAGTCTGTTTAAAAGTCAGAATTATAAGCTATCATGATGATATTAGTAGATTTTTACAGAACTTCTTAACCTAGTCACTGACTCTCAGAATGCAGAAAGAGTTGTTTTACACATTGAAATGCTGACTTTATTCCTGATGAGTCAGAACTAACTTCATTATTTATTGTTATAAGACATAATCAGGAATAAAAATCATCTCTTTTTAGATAACACAATCTAATCCCATATGAGTCTGCCATGTCCCCTAGCACAAGGTATTGATGAAATTGCTAATATATTAATAGAAAATGTACTATAGACCTCAGAGTTTCTAAAAAACTTCATGCCAATAGCAAAGTTTTTAAAAAAATTTCTTCATCACTTAGAAACAAACCAAGGAAATTGTAAAAAAGATAATCCACCTGTTTCTTCTATAATCAATCTCTGTAAGGGTAGGAAGTAATATTAAAGATATACATAGAAATGAAATTTGGAAAATGAATGTGTTTCATTTTACAGAATTTGGAAAATAAAAATATATGCATCATACAATAGATAGGTTTTCAGGATTTCAACGGGCAACTGCTTTGAGTTCAGAAAAGGCTGATTCTGTAATCACACATTTGCTTGTAGTTATGGCCATCATGGGAATACCTATAGAAATTAAGACTGACAATGCTCGAACATATGTTTCTGGTAAAATGAAGCATATTTTTGCTTCTTATAATATAAAGCATATTACAGGTATACCGAACAATCCTACAGGTCAAGCAGTCATGGAGAGATCAAATCAAACTGAAGGATATGCTAAATAAACAGAAAGGAATACCAACTCCCAGAAATAGACTACATAATGCTTTATTAATTTTGAATTGTCTCAATCTAATGATAAAGGAACAACAGTTGCTGAAAGGCATTGGACTATAGAAAAAACTGACAAAGGTGAACCAGCCTGTCTACTTCAAAGATATATTGACCTCAGAATGGAAGTCAGGATATGTGCTACATTGGGGAAGAAGTTTTACTTTTGTTTTTGAGGTGAAAAAAAAGCTATGGATACCATCAAAATTAATAAAGACTCAATCTGAACTGGAGTAACTTCTTGATAAGGAGAAACGATGTCTCAGTCAGCAATTTGACAACTATTTAATTTTTAAGAAAAATTCACCAAACAAGGATTGGGGAAGTATTTAACTTTTGCCTTTACAGAAATCTAGAGATACTCATATTCAAGAAGGCAAAAGACCTTGGACGGCTAGATTTCTAAAACAGAATGGAAAGCTATCTAGAAAGAATTTACAAGCAAAGAGATATCAGGCTAGTTGGTACCAATATAGTCTACAGAGTAAGATCTCACTCCTTAACATCTATATCTCTTTATTTATAAGAGAAGTTGAAGTCCCAGTTCAATTATAAATTAAAGCTGGCTTTGGAGTTGGAGTGTGACTCCCTCCTTCTCTGAATCCTAGCATGCTTGTTAAAGGAAAATACAATATCTGTGTATTGTTATCAGAGGGAACACCTGATATAGAAGAGAACAACTAGAGTTAAGGGACTATGCTATTGCTACTAATATTATTAGATATGAATTTTATATCAGAATGTGTTAGAATAGTATATACTAACATTTTATCGTGATGTTAATGATCATATAGAGTAATAATAATAAAAATAAAGGCTTTTATCTAGCTTCCTGTACATTGTTATGTGTTTGAGTCTCTCATCAATTTTCTGTGGTGAAACAGGACACTGCCTAATACTGACCTTGAAGATGAGGCTCCACAATGATGATTTCATATGAACCATGACAATGCCACTAGGCTGACAAACACCAAGCAAAGATTGGATTTGGACTACACTGCTCAGGAAAACTTCAAGGATTTTGACAGCTGGTCTGGAAACAGCAGGGTGCAGAGCTGGACTGGCCTGTAAATATTGCATTGCTGCCCTCAACAGGACACAGTCGGTAACTTCTATTTGTTTGAAGGGAAGGGAAGGGAAGGGAAGAGATGCTTAGGAATCTGAAAAGAAATAGACAAGTTAATGCCAATGGAGGGGAAGAAATGGTTGGAAACATCAGCCTCCCCACTAAAATACCAGAGTGGAGCAGGGGTGACACATACCTTTAATCCCAGCACTCTGCAGGCAGAAAGAAGCGATCAGAAGTCAGCCAGGTCTACACAGAAACTCTCTCAAAACAATAAATGTACCCAAGGCCAGTAAGTCACATGGCTCTGTGGATAAAGATGCTTGCTGCCGACCCTGAGGACATGTGTTCAATCCCCAGAAGCCACATGGTAGAAGGCAAGCACTGACTTCTGTATATTGTTCTCTGGCCTGGACATAACATGCAGTGATATCCATGTGTTCACACTCATACACATACATACAAAAATAAATAAAATTTTAAAAATGTTAAAGTTATACAAGCAGCCAGGGTGTGTTATTGACTTTAATCCAGAACTGGGTGGGGGCAGAGCCAAGGGTATCTCTGTGACATAAGGTCAGCCTGATATACAGAGCTAGTTCCAGGACAACACAGAGACATCCTGTCTCACAGAAATGGATGCGAATATAATCAACCCATAATATGCTGAGCCAGGTATTGGTGGTACATGCCTTTGCCTAGGATTCAAAGGCAGAGGCAAGTGGATCTCTGTGAATGGGAGGTCAGCCTGGTCTACAGAGCAAGTTCTTGAAAGCCAAGGCTACACACATAAATGTTACCCCCCATCTTGAAAAACCCAAAACCCAAACAAATCAAAAACAGTAAGTTAAAAATGTGTCTTACATATATTATCCTAAGTAGATCAAACTCTGTACTAGCTGTATGTGGAAATGTGTACCTGAAATGCAAGTACAGATAGATGAGTCAGAAGGACTTCAAGTTTTTTTCTTCATTTTGTTATTATTATTATTTTGTTTAAAATGTCTTTTTTATCCATGTTTCCCCTTTCCTGCTCCCAATCCCTCCCAGTCAGCCTTCAACAGCCTCCTGCCACCCCATCCACCCATGCCCTCCCCCAAAAGGACAAGAAGTCGCAAGGTAGGTCAGCTCAGTGTGGCACATCTACTTCAGGCAAGTCCGATGTGCTCACCCCAAAGTCAAGTCTGGGTTAGGTGTTCCTCTGCAGGGAATGGGCTCCAAGGTACCAATCCAAGCACAGAAACACAGTCTGACCCTATCCCTTGAGACTCCACACACTCTCTCTGCCAACTGACAGTTCCCTACCCTAGGAGGGCCTATCTCCTTTTCATGATGGATTTGCAGTGGCTGTTCATGATTCAGTGAGGTCCCCAGTACTCCATCCAGCCATCTCTGTAGAAATTTTCCTCATAATCCCTATCCTCTTGCTCACACACACTCTCCTCCTCAACTCTTGACTGGACCAGGAGCTCATCCATGGATCTCTGCCTCCACCTCTGTTCTTTGTTGGATGTAGGTTCTGTGATGACTTTTAGGGTGGTTGTTCATTTCATTATAGGAGAAGTTCTGTTTCGGCACCCTCTGCACTAATGTTTGGAGACCTACCCAGGGACCTGTAGTGAGTTCTTGGAGGTTTCCCTAGCAGCTGATCTCTTTCCAACCCCCCATAGCTTCCTCTTTTATCCTTAGTGCATAGGAGGGCTATTGAGTTTTTTGAGTTAATCTTGTACTCTGGTACATTGCTGAAGGTGTTTATCAGGTGTAGGAGTTTCCTGATAGAATTTTGGTGGTCACTTATGTATACAATCATATCATAGTTTGACTTTTTCCTTTCCAATTTGTATCCTCTTAATCTCCTTTTGTTCTCTTATTGCTTTACAAAAAACTTTGAGAACTATATTGACTAAATAAGAAGAGAGAGGACAGCCTTGTCTTGTTCCTGAATTTAGTGGGATTGCTTTAACTGTTTCTCCATTTAGTTTGATGTTGGCTGTCAGCCTGCTGTATTTTGTCTTTATTATACTTAGGAATTTTCCCTGTATTCCTGATTTCTCCAGGACTTTTATCATGAAGGAATATTCAATTTTGCCAAAGGCTTTTTGTGCATGTGCTTTTTCTTTCAGTTTGTTTATATGATGGATGACATTCATAGTTTTTGTATGTTGAACCATTCCTGCATCTTTGGGATGAAGCCTATTTGCTCATGGTGGATGATTTTTTTTTGATACTTTGTGGGATTCAGTTTGCCAGAATTGTATTGAGTATATTTGTGTCAATGTTTATGAGGGAGATTACTCTGTGATTATTTTTCTTTTCTGTATCTTTGAGTGGCCTGGAATCAGGGTGATTGTGGCCTCATAAGAAGAGTTCAGCAATGTTCCTTCAGTTTCTACTTTTTGAAACATTTTGAGAAATATCGGCATTAATTCTTCTTTGAATGTCTGGTCGAATTCTGCAGTGAATTCTTTTGGTGCTGGGCTTATTTTACCTGGGAGACTTTTAATAACAGCTCCATTTCCTTTGGGGTTATAGGTCTGTTTAAGTATTTAATCGGATCTTCATTTAATTTTGGTAAGTGGTACCTGTCCAGAAAACTGTCCATATCTTTTACGTTTTCCATTTTTAGTGGAAAAATTATGACCTGATAATCCTGTAGATTTTATTGGTATCTGTTGTTTTGTCCCCCCCCTTTTTTTTATTATGATCCCACTAATTTGGATACTCTCTCTCTCTGCTTCCTGGTTAGTTTGGATAATATTTTATCTATTTTGTTGGATTTCTCAAAAATCCAACACATTGATTCTTTGTATTGATTCTTGGTTTCTACTGTATTGATTTCAGCCCCAGGTTTGATGATTTCCTGCATTGTACTCCTTCTAGGTGAGTTTGCTTGTGATTGTTCTAAAGCCTTCAGCTGTGCACTTTGGTCTCTTGTGTGAGATTTCTTTAGGTTTTTCATGTAGGATCTAGTGCTATGAGTTTTCTTCTTAGCACTGCATTCTTTGTGTCCGTTAAGTGTGGGTATGCTGTGGATTCATTTTTATTAAATTCTAGGAATTCATTGATACCTTTCTTAATTTCTTCCTTGACACTGAGGAGGGGTTCAATTGAGAGATGTTTAGTTTCCATGAGTTTGCAGGCTCTCTGTGTTTCTTTATTGCTGTTGAACTCTAGTTTTAGACTATGGTGGTCTGATATGACACAAGGAGTTATTCCCATCTTTTTGGTATCTATTGATATTTGCTTTATGATGACATACATGGTCAATTCTAGAGAAGTTCCATGGGGTGCTGGGAAACATGTATATCCCTTTGTATTTGGGTGGAAATTTCTGTATCTATCTGTATATATGATTCATTTGGGTCATAACACCTCTTAGATCCCTTCTTTTGTTGTTGAGTTTCTGTCTGATTGTCCTATCCAAGGGTGAAAGTCAGGTACTGAAGTCTCCCCCTATTAGTGTGTGGGATTTGATTTGAGGTGTAAGCTTTATTAATGTTTCTTTTACATATGTAGGCGCTCTTGTGTTGGAGGCATAAGTGTTCAGGATTGAGATTTCATCTTGGTGGATTTTTCCTTAGATGAATAAGTAATGACTATCCTGGTCTCTTTTGATTGTTTTTAGAATGAAGTCTATTTTGTTCAATATTAGAAAGCTTACACCAGCTTGTTTCTTGAGTGTAATTGATTGGAAAGTGTTTTTTCAACTGAACTCTGAGCCTGTGTCTATCTTTGAAGCTGAGATGTGTCTCTTGTATGCAGCAGAAGGATGGCTTCTGCTTTTGTTTCCAATGTGTAGGATGTGACTTTTTATAGGCAAAAAGAAATTCTATGAGCAAAGGGGTCATGATCACGATGTGAAGACCCACAAAGGTGACCAGGAGAGCTATTGGGAGCTCCCTGACTCTGAACTGACTGCTGGGAGACCTCCATGGGACTAAACAAGCTCCTCTGAATGTGCAAAACAGTCAAGTCAAGATGGCTTTTGGCAGCAGGATTAGAATCTCTTCCTAGTGCATGACCGGCCTTCTGAGAGCCCATTTTCTGTAGAGGGAAACCTTGTTCAGCATTGATACTGGGGAGGGGCTCTTGTTCCTACTCAACTGGAGATGCCAGAATGCATTGAATCACCCAGGAATCCTTATCCTCTGAGAGGAATGAATGAAGGGGTAGGGGAAAGCCGGGGGATGACTGAGAGTTGGGGAGGGAAGAGGAATAGTGGTGGGTATGTTAAAAAAGTTTTAAACAAATGAGTTAATTAACAAGCATATTTAATCCAAAAACTTAAAAGCTACAAATATCAACTACCACTTAGTAAATTATATGATTTAAGATAATTCTACTCCTTCCACCTCCCAAGTGCTGGAATACAGGTGAGCACCACCACACTCAGTTCTGGAGGTGGAACCCAGGGCTCTGTGCATGCTAGGCAAGCACTATCAACTGAGCTCTATTCCCCGCTCTTCGATCCCCACCTGTGTATGGAAACGACAAGTCTCACCCCACATAGGTGTTTAGTCCAGTATCTGGCTCATAGCCAATGTACAGCTGTCAGTTGTTCAGTCACTGTGGGATTAGTCTACCATAGCAGCCAATAGGAAGGCTCTGGGCAGGCAAGAGGGCTCAGAAACTAAAGGGAGTTGCTGCCAAGTGTGAACCTGACTCCAGTCCCAATTTATAGTATTTGAGGAGAGAACAAGGCTCCTTCTGGTTGTTCTCAGACATAGATCCACACCAGTGTTGTTGAACAGGCTTGCCTCCCATGCAAAAACATGAAACCTTTAAATGTGTTTAAAGTGATGTAGATCTGTGTTCCAGGACCAAATGCCACCACTTCTAAGCTGGGTGACCTTGGGCAGTGGCTCAACCTTCCTCATCTTCCTTCCTCATGAGTGACCTCATCTATATTTTGGTATCTACCTGATAAGGTTGTCATTATGTCAAACAAGACCAAGGGAATGATCTCTAAATGGTGACTGTTCTAGTTACTTGTGTGTGTGTCTTTCACAACTGACCATGGAATAACAGAACCCAGAGCCCTGGAGGGCAAACCTACCACTGCAGGTGACCTCATTCCCAGAGCAGGAGTATGAGTAGGAGGTGTTTTAGGGGTTTTTTGAGGGTACAGGACATTTTCATAGTAAAAAGGCCCAAATGTAGCAGTTCTTTTGAGTCAAACACCACCTGGAGAGAAGAAGGAACAGCTGAAGAGGATTATGGACCTATCGGAGGTCACTTCTAACCTGCAGTCTCTCTCAAGCATGTCAGGTTGACTTAATCATGATGTTCCAGAAGAAAGTTCCTCATGCTTGAGCATCTCTGCTTTCTATTAGCACATGTTATTGAAAGCAGCTTGTGTGTGGCTGTTCCTGTCTTTAATTCCAGGACTTTGCAGACAGTGGCAGTTGGACCTCTGAGGTCAAGATAAGCTACAATTAAATAGCAAGACTCTGTCTGAAATAAGTGAATTTTAAAAACAAAGCTTCAAAAATATGGAAATTGTATATTCTGAAATTTCAATGATGTTTTAAAGCCGAGGCTGACATTGATTGTGGCAGTGATGGTTGGCTGTGCTCTAGTCTGGAGCTGGACTTCAGCATTGCTCAGTATTTACAAGTCACACATTCTGCTTTCAGGGACCCTCAGGTAGAGTGCCCTCATGAAGACATTTCCTTATATAATAAGAGATAAAATGTATGCTTGAGTGGTGATGCAGGCCTCTCATCTCAGCAGGGTTAAGGCAGAGGCTAGAAGGTCTATGATTTCAAGATCAGCATGATTTCCAGAGAGAGTTTCAGGACAACTAGGGCTACACAGAGAACCCCTGTCTGTATTTAAACAATAAAGGAACAAAAAATGAAAAAAATAAACAAAACAAAATGTATGATGCTTGGTGAATATCCATGTCTCCTATTCATGCCTGGTGAATGAATGATTTTGCCCTGTCCCCATGCAATCCAGACAGACTCTCCAGCCTCCCCTGAGATGGATCACTCACCTCCCAAAATAGTAATCATCCGAGTATATGCCGATTTTATCACAAAAGAGGTAACTGTCGGTATACTTCAAAGGGTCCTTCCCAGGGTTGGTGCACTGGACCATATTATGGAAGTGCTTATGCTTAGTGCTGTTGTTGTTTTGAGTGTCACCTGCTTAAGATCACACTCAGTCAGTCTCACTTGGCTTTCCCAGGACTCTGTTGCCTGCCTGCTAGCTTCCTCCATGACTCCTACCTGCTGCTAGATGGAGACAGCAGTGAATAGGGTGTGTGTGTGTGTGTGTGTGTGTGTGTGTGTGTGTGTGTGTGTGTGTGTGTGTGTGTGAGTGTCTTTGCTTCCTCACACACAGGTTCTAGAGCACACACTTGGGAGGACTCATAAAATTTGTGCTACATATGAGGAGGTCAGAAGACAGCTTGGGAAGTTGGTTTTCTCCCTATGCTATGTAGGTTTTGGAGACCAAAGTCAAGCCTCCAGACTAAGCAGGAAGGTGTCTAGCCTCATCCTCCTGAGTTAGAATTATAAATGAACACCACTGTACTGTGATGGGCTGACTCCCAGGATTAAGTTCTACAGAGATTGCCTTTTGCCTTGCTTCCCTTCTCATTTCTCACTGTCAGGACAGACAGCTGCTACACTGTGAGCTGTCTGTGTTGTGTTCCCCTGTTGATGAGCTGAGAACACTCTCCAGTCAGTAGCCAGAGACAAACTGACCTCTTAGCTCAACAATCCAACAACCCAACCATCTCTTGAACACTAAAGCTGCTCAACCCCTTCTCAAGCCTAGGTAAAACTCTATCCTTGTCCAGCAGTGGATTCATCACTTTCTAGCTGAGACCTTGAGCTAGAGAAGCATCCACTGATGCTTATTGATTTACACTGTGGAATTAGAAGGAATCTGTTGTATGTCTATGAAGAGCTCACATACAAGTCTAATGTCAGATCATCACCATGTGACCTAAGCATTTGAAAAAACAAACTTTGTCAGCTGAGTAGGTTAAAAAAACTTTGCTTGATTCAATCTGCAGTGGGATACTTGGTGGCCATTAAAATGCAGGAGAAGCTAGGTGCATTGGAACATGCACTGTATAATCCCAGCACTCTGTAGCAGAGCCTGAGGGCTATGTCAGTTTAAAATAATCTTGGTTTATAGACTGCATTCGGGAACAGCCATGGGTACATCAAGAAACTTTGAAATCCAAAGTAAAAATAAAGTATATGCAGACACAAGCCTTGCATGAATGTGATCTTAAAATTGGGGTGTTGAGCTAAGTCTAGGCTGTATGTTGAGTTGGAGAACATCTTCTGCTGTATTATGTGATCACATCAACTACAATAACTGTGATAAAAAATGGAGATATGGATTTGCACTCAAGAGCACTAGCTGAGCTTCGTTGGAACCCAGGATCAGTTCTAGCACCTACATGGCATCTCCCAACTGTCTAGGACCCCAGTACTTGGGGTTAGACCCCTCTTATAGCCGCAGAAGGCACTGTTCACACACAGTTTACATACACACATGCAGGCAAAAGTATTATACATATGAAATAAAAGACTATTTTACAAAAAGGTTAAAAATAAAATTGCTAGCATAGCTTAGAGCCAAGGAGCAACATGTAAGGAACACAGGTGATCCACAGGCCATGTGCAGACAGATTAATAGAAATGCGTTGATTTAAGGTATAAGAGCTAGCTAACAATGTGCCTGAGCCATAGGCCAAACAGCATGAAGTTAATATAAGTGTCTGAGTCATTTATGAGAGCCTGAACAGCAAAGATGGGTGGCTATAGGTTTTGCGAGGCAGGTCTGTGGGTCTGGGCCTCTGGCCACTTGGGACCAAGAAACCACCACTACTACAGATGGCACCAAACGTGGGGCAAATATCCACTTAATGCCTGAGAAAGTTTAAAAAGGGTTTTAACAAAAACTGAGCAAATGCAGCTTCTAAATTGTGTATATGAAACAGGTCATTGTACAAAGAAAGTGTGGCCTGTGGGTCACATTTGAAACTGGTGTCAGGCAGTATAAACTGCAATCTGGTGGGTTCCTGAGATCTCACAAAAGACTCAGTAGCATCTGATTGATTTTAGATTTCTGTTTATTTTGAAGAAAAAGGAAACAAAGACAGTTTCTTGGTAGAAGCATTTTCTTGGGTGTACTTTGTTTGCTGGCCATGAACAGAGACGCGGTCCCTTTAAGAGAACTTACTGATTCAGCCTTATCTGCAAAAACTATGCAGCTCTTTAAGAGAGTGTATTTTAAAAGCTCTTCTGGTTGAAAGATGATTAAGGATTCACAGTAAAACAGATTCAGATGGAAAAAAAAATCTGTAAATGGGTTACAATGTATGTAAAAGGTATATAGTCTTCTGAGAGAAAAGAGAGAAGGTAGAGAAAGTCTTTAAAAAGAGAAATAGCGTAATAAAAATATAATAAGCCATGTAAAGTAATAAAAATATAATAAGCCACGTAAAGATGGATAGTGTACACAAAATCTAGATTTTGGTTGTACACAAAATCTAGATTTTGGTTATTATTGTGTTTTCTTTTATTTTTTTAAACTGTTAGTGAGCTCACTGCAGAAAGACAATGGATTGCAAATGCAAAGCCTACTAAGTTAAACAAGAATATATATTTTAAAGGTATTTTGATTTTTAAATTTGTGTCTAAGGATTTATTGCTTTAGAAGTGTTCTGCTTTTGTTTCCACAAAAGATAAGAACCTGTGGATTGCTTCCAGGCAAATATGGTTTCATCAACCAAGACCCCCTGAAAAAACCTCTGATGGAAAGAGATGGCCATATCAGCTTCAGGGCTGCAGACTATGATCCAGTCTTAAGAACCCATGAGATTTTCAACACCCCTTAATCAGCAGGAAGTAGTAATGGATAACTACACACAAATTCCCCAAATATTGTTTCTAAATGTTTATTTTCATTATAAATGGTTAATGGTCATAGTTAATCTCTTTCTAAGAAGAAAAAGGGGTTATGGTATATGAATGATTTTTTAAGAATTAGATTATTTAATTTACTTAGATCAGGAAATTAGCTGTTAATCTCAAAATGATTTACATGAATAGATTTTGGTTTATTGATACAAATTTAAGTTTAATTCTCTTATGCAGTATGTATTTTTCTACTCTTGTTTAAGATATGATGTTCATGTAACTGATTTAAAATTGTAATGTATAATAAAAATGCATGTTAGTTAGAATATTAGGTATACACAGATATAATTCAATTAGATAGGTAATCTTCAAACACTTCTAAGACCTACAGAATATGGCATTTAAAATATTTTAAGAACTTAGACTTTTCTAGACAGTGAGACAGATTTGATCCTGGCAACACCAATCTTCTTCAAGAGAAAAATGGGCATCGAAGAAATTCCATATGGAGTCTATATGTGGCAATGGTTAGCCACTGGGTAAGAACCTGTTCTTATATTGACTCCTTGACAGTATGCTGTTTAAACTGGACATGCTGTTTTCATAAAAAGATGACCTCTGAACTTTGGCAGAAGAAGCTGAGATGGTTCCTGCTTTACAGAGAAAACTGTCAGGCATTCTTCAGGACTTGAGGAGAAGCAACTGATGAACTGTACCAGAATGGGCAGAGCAGATTCCCTGCTTCACTGAAATGAAAAGAGACTCTGGGCCTGTAGGCTGAAGATGGATGCCCCAACTTTATAAAGGAACTTTGGGTGACTGTCCAGGCAGATAGGTGTCATCTCTGTCCTTTCTAGGTTTTAGAAGTCACTTGCACTTCTGGTTTACTTGGGTAAATATACCCTTTTGAGGTCTTTGATGTAGTTGAAGATTAGATAGTTATAGGTACAGTTTTTCTTAGTCATTTGAAAGGTATATTGGATATGAAACTTTAGATTCATAAAGATAAGGTAGATGATAAGAGTATTTTCTTTAATATTGCTAAATACAAATAGACTAGATACTGTAACTGTAATTCTTGCTTGATAGCTATTTTGATATATGTAATTTATATGTAGTAATGGTGGTTTTTTTGGTCCCAGGTGGCCCGAATCCCAGACCCACAGACCTGCCTCACCAGACCTATGGCCACCCGTCTCTGCTGTTCATGCCCCCAGAAATGACTCAGACGCTTATATTAACTTCATGCTGTTTGGCTTATGGCTCAGGCATATTGTTAGCTAGCTCTAACAATGTAATTTTGCTATGTTAAAATTAAAACCTTCCTTCATGTTAAACAGAAAGGGGAAGTGATGTGGGAATGCCTTTCTGTATGCTGTGAATATCAATCTTTAAATAAAAGAGCTGTTTTGGGCTATGGCAGGCACCAAAGAAGAAGTAGGAGGAGAAATAAGAGTTTAGGTAGGAGAAGCAGGGTGGAGTCAGGCAGATGAAGCAAGCTACCCAAGGAGCAACATGTAAGGAACATAGGTGAGCCATGGGTCATATGGCAGACAGATTAATAGAAATGGGTTGATTTAAGATGTAAGAGCTACCTAACAATGTGCCTGAGCCATAGGCTGAACAGCATGAAGTTAATATAAGCATCTGAGTCATTTATGGGGGCCTGAACAGCAGAGATGGGTGGCTATAGGTCTGGCCAGGCAGGTCTGTGGTCTGGGCTTCTGGCCACCTGGGACCAAAAACCCACCATTACTACACTCCTGTTGAGTGAGAGTTTTATGATTCACTGGCATGTAGAGATCACATGGTAAACTCAACATGACATTGGTAAAACATGTGTAAAGAGGGGAAGCCCATAGGTGTGGCTATGTAAATCTGTGCCCACCCACTCTCTTAGAAGGAGCTGCTCACCATGTGAAACACTCTCTCACTTTCCTCTCATTCTCTCTCTCCCCCTCCACCTTTCTCTCTCAGCATCTCCCCTGAATAAACTCTGGTGTGACATCTGGCAGTGTGTGCATCTATCTCTCACATGTAAAACTACCAAAGAGATGCAGCCTTTAAGGAAATGGTAGATAGTGACTGAAAAGATACCAGATGCCAACTTATTCCTATACATAAAAATACACAAACATAGATATTTAATCTTAAATCCAGGAAAACTACAAAACCAACTACCACTTAGGAAAATCTATGATTTAATATAATCCTCCTGCCTCCAACGCTCAAGTGCTGGGATCGCAGGTGAGGACCACTGTGCCTAATTTATGGGATGTAGAGGTGGAACCCAGGGTTCTGTGCATACTAGGCAAGCACTCTAGAATCTGGTTTATTTTCTCAGCCAACAGATCCTCACCTATTAAATGGGAATGATAAATCTTGCCCTGCATAGGTGTTTAGTCTAGTATCTGGCTCATAGCCAATGCTACAGTTCTCAGTTATTCACTCACTGTGGGATCAGTCTAACATAGCAGCCAAAAGGAGAGGCTCTGGGCAAGCAGGAGGGCTCAGGATGTCAAGGCACTTGCTGCCAAGTGTGAATTTGAGTTCCTTCCCCGGGATTCACATGGTCTCCTCTAGGATGTCCTCAGAGATCCACAACTGTGCTTTTGCACATGCATGCCTCCCAGAGAAAGAAATAAAGAAGTGAAGGAGGCTGTAGAATGATGTAGATGTTTGTTTCAGAATCATATGCCTTAACTTTTAAGCTGGTTGAACTTGAGCAAGTGATCCAACCTTCCCCAACCTTCCTCATTTGATCTCATCTATATTTAGTGTTTACCTGATAGGGCTGTTATGAGGTCAGAAGAGACCAAGGAAGTAACTTCTATATGGTGACTGTCTTTGTTACTTCTGTTTCCCTTCCAAACCCATTGAGGGTCAAGAAGAAGCCAGAAATCCCAGAGGGCAAACATACCACTGCAGGTGACCTAATTCCCAGAACAGGAGAGTGAGTGGCAGCTGGTTTATCTGTTGTTTATGAACCCACTGCACACTCCATCAATCCCACATGGCTTTACCAGGGCTCTGATGCCTGCCTGCTACCTTCCTCCTTGACTCCCACCTGTTGCTGGATTGAGACAGCAGTCAAATTGTGTGTGTGTGTGTGTGTGTGTGTGTGTTTGAGTGAGTGTGTGTATGTTGCTTCCTCACACACTGGTCTTGGAGACCAAACTCAAGCCTCCAGGCTAAGAAGGAAGGTGTCTAGCCTCATCCTCCTGAGTTAGGGTTATAAATGAACACCACTGTATTGTGATGGGCTGACTCCCATCACAGGATTAAGTTCTACAGAGATTGCCTTTTGCCTTGCTTGCCTTCTCATTTCTCACTGTCAGGACAGACAGCTGCTACACTGTGAGCTGCCTGTGCTGTGGTCCCCTGTTGAGGAGCTGAGAACTCTCTCCAGTTCTCAGCCATGGATGAACAGAACTCTTAGCTCATTAATCCAATAATCTAACCATCTCCTGAGTACTGAAGCTGCCCCTGTGCAAGCCTAGGTGAAACTCTACCCTTAACCAGTAGTGGATTCATCAGTGTTCCAGATGAAACCTTGAAGCAGAGAAGCATCTACAGATGTTTATTGATTTACACTATAGAATTAGGAGGAATCTGTTGTATGGCCATGCACAGCTCATATACAGGGATAATGTCAGATTGCCATGTGTGACTTCAACAATAGCCTTTGTCAGCTGAGTAGGCAAATCTTGATTCAGTCTCCAGTGGGATACTTGGTAGCTATTAAAATGCAGGTGAAGCCAGGTACAGTAGAACATACACTGTAATCCCAGAATTCTGTAGGCAGCACCAGAAAGATATGTCAGTTCAAAGCCAGCCTGGTCTATCGAGTGAGTTCCTGAACAGTCATGGCTACTTCAAGAAACCCTGTCTTTTGAAACCAGAAATAAAAATAAAAATAAATGCAGACACAAAGCCTTGCATGAATGTAATTGCAGCCATTGGGATCATGAGCTAAGTCTAGGTTATGACGTTGAGTGTAGGAACATCCTCAGCTGCATTATAAGATTATATCAATAATAATAACACTAACAATGATAAGAGATGAAAAGATATGTTTGCAGTCCTGAGCATTTGCTGAGCTTGGTTGGCACCCAGGTTCAGTTCCAGTACTTACATGGCAGGTACAAACTGTCTACGACCCAGTTTGGGACAATAAGACCCCTCTTCTGTCCTCTGTAGGCACTGCTCATACACAGTTCACATACAAAGATGCAGGCAAAGGGCTCATGCACATACAATAAAAGTCTATATTTTATAAAAAAAAGATAAAAAGTTCAAATTTCCAGGGAAGCTTAGGGCCAGGGAAATTGTTGCCATGGCAATATGGCAGAGTCCGAAGGGGCTTCTTTTCTCTGGTTGGTGAATGTAGCTGACCTAGACCTAAAGCTAATGGTTCCAGCTGTGGTGGACAGGGGGTGATCACAGAATCCTAACTCCAGAGTCTATTAGACTACAATAAGAACCCCAAACCCAAGCTTCACTGGTGACCACTGGGGGCTATGCATTGACAATAAGAGATATGGGGAGGCTCTCAGAGGGACAACGGTACTACCTGTGAGCAGAGCGAGCAGCAGAAGGAGTCTCATCTCGAGTGAGGAAGGGACTCAAGTGACTTCTCTCTTTATAGTCCTCTGCTCTGATAGTGTCCAGTCAGCACAAGGGACCTGTGACTGCTGTGGGTGTAACATTGAATTAGCATATATCCATCCTCACAACACTTTAGACCTATAGAGATACTGTGGATGGTGACAGGGCCTCAACCAGTTTTGTGACAGAAGGAAAAGAGAAAGAGCTTTCTCAGCACCCTATTGTCTTAAGTGCAATTACTTTAAAGTTCTTGTTTCTCACCCATGGATGTTGAAGACATGAGAAGGTATAGACATTGGTCCTGGGGTTGCTCTGTGGGATGCTGATAGTGACATGTGGTCAGGAGTAGCCATTGGTGGTACATGCATGAGGATGAGAGAGGAGATGGAAAGGCAGAGGATGGGACAACTGTTCACTAAAGGAAAGAGAGACTGAGAACCACTCAGCAATAAACCCACCAATGAGACATCTTATTCCTGTATATCATTGATAAGGGACCCAGAGACTAACCAGGCTTTATCTGTGGGGTCAGGAGATATAGAAAGGCAGAGAAGATAATGTGTTCCTCTTGTTTGCTGCTGTGTACTTTAGTGGGACAATCATCCTCTGGTGTGTGTTTAGGGAAACTTTATTCCAAGGCCAACAGGATGTAATCCTTATTCAGGTCACTCACTATATTACTGTTTGGTTTCCTACATCCCAGTTCCTAGAACGAGTTTACATGGGAAGTTCTTTGAGTCCAGTGTTTCTTTAGTGCTCACATGACCCTGCTTCCTTCTCTTTCTCCCACATGCTCATCTTCTCTTTCCTGCTCTCCCCATCTATACTCTTCTTTCCTGTCCTTATGTCTGTCTGATCTCTCCCTTGTTCAATTTTCTGTTTTCCCAACTTCTCTATGAATATCAGACTGAGGATTTTCCTTCTCCCTCCTCCTCCCTCTCCTCCTCCCCTTCCTCCTTCTTCTTGAGACAAGGTTTCTTTGTGTAATAGTCCGAGCTGACCTAGGACTTGCTTTTTAAACCAGGCTTGCTTTGAACTCGAGAGATCTGCCTTCCTCTGCCTCTGCTTCTACTTCTGTTTCTGCGTCTGCCTCTGCATCCCAGAGTGTTGGAATGAAAAGCATGGCCAGGCTCACCAACCACTCACTCTTCAAGGGGCTCCCCTAATGGCAATATCTTTTCTGTTAACCCTCAGTTTTCAGGACTCGATGGAATGTTGTTCTCTGGGAATCTATTTATGTTCTGTAGACAGAGAACACAATCACCCAAGCTGAGCTCTTTCTATAGCTTCTTTATCTGAGGGCACAGTGTGTACTGAAGACAACCAGACAGGTAGGGATGATGTCCCAGTGACTGAGGTAACCAAACTAACCTCTTGGTGTCAAAGTCTTTGTACTGCTTGTCGTATGGAGCCTTGGAGAAGCAGATGGCTGCCTTGTGGTCACTGTTTCAGATGAAGTCCTCACAGGCCTTGTTTTTATCTGAAGAGAAACAAGAAAGGAAGTTGAGTGGAGCCCATGACCCTGTTCATATGTTTTGTAGACAAATAAATCGGTGGACCTCCCAGTGGTATAGACTCCTGGTTGAGATACAAAGCACATGAAAGCACATCAGGTTGCCAAATTTCTTGGAACAACACTTGTCATAAAAAACTCACTAGTTGTGGGGCTGGGGAGATGGCACAGTTGGTAAAGCAATTGACAGTCAAGCATGAAGGCCTGACCTAGGATGCCCAGAGATCATGTATAAAGCAAGGTGTGGTTGGAGCATCCTTAACTCTATTCAGAATTAATAGGTTGGACCATTAAAACTTGTTGCTCAGTGAAGCAGGTTAAAGGTGAGTGTCATGTTTAGTGAGAGACTCAGTCTCTAAGGACATGGTAAAGGATGACTGAGGAATTCATTATTGATAACGTATTCCTACACATAAAAATAAAAAAATAGATATTTTGTCCCGCGCCCACTCCTCGCCAGCAAGGAAAGACGCAGTACACACATAGGATCCTTCTGCAGTACAGCTTTAATGGGTCTTGGGGGAGAGCATTTAGCTTACGGAAAATGGAGGGGAGGGCAGAGAGAGAAGAGAGAGAGAGCGAGGGACATGGGGGCCGCGTGGCGACAGGCCCCGGTGGGGAAAGAGAAAAGCGAAAAAGGGGCCACGAGGTAGGAAGCACCCGGTTTTATGTCGACCAAATGGCCCCCGCTTTAGACGCATCATCTTCCTATAGGTTGCAGTCCAGTATCCCACATGACGCCACGGAAGAGGCTGAGAAACCAGTCTCGCGAGAGCACGCATGCGTTCTCTACTGACTCAGGCGGGTTGGCCAGCACCAGATAATAGCGCCACCTTGAGGAGCTGGAGCCAGCGGCCTCCAACATCTCACCCTTCTTATATTCTAAGCAAAGAGAGAATCCTGTAAGAGGGTGGAGACAGTGATTGTCCCCCAGAATACATTGTGGACTTGCGTGGGCGTCATCTCTAATCTCGACAGATCGAGATGCCCCCAGCCTGTCCTCTGCCTTTTGTTGGGAAGGGAATTAAGACAGACACCCTTATGCAGGACAATATGTCTCCCAGGACATGGCTATGTCCTGTGCGATGCCCTTGGCTCAACATACCCCTCAGGAAATGGGCCGAACGCTCTACCTAGTGTCCTAGGTGTGTAGGAGCTGTCTAAGCCACAATATCTCTATTGCTTTAGCATAGTTAGTCATACCTCTATCGAGGTTTCTGAGTCTAGAGCCATTAAGGCTTGAGCCGAAACTGTTTTGTTTCTCTGACTTTGGATTCTGAACCTGCAAACCGTCTAGAGAAGAATGACTAGTCCTCTGCAAAAGGCTAGGTCAAACATATCCACCCCCACCCACTTTCTGGAGTAGGGGAAGGCTGAGGGAATTTATGGAGTAAGCTCTCTGGTCAGTGACAGGTCTAGCCGAGTGGAATTGGCCTGGACGATCGCCACCTGCAGGTCACGAAGGGTCTGTTCAAACTTAGACGACCAATTCTGTAAGAAAATTGAGAAAGGCTTTTCGAAAGATTAGTTGTCTTTGTAAAGTTTTTATATTGAATAGAGGTTATGCATAAGCCAGCAAGTTATTGCTCACACCTCAACTGTGCCATTTACTGGGGTGGACAATTTGTTAACCGCCTGTGCAGTCTGCACTATTTTTGAAAGTGCACCAGCTGAGGCAGTCACTGAGGCCCCCATGGCAGCTGTGACAACGATCTCTATGATAACAGCAGAGATTCTAAAATCTCTTTTTTGTCTAAATAGCTGTGAGCTACTGGGGAACCACGGTGGTATGGGCACAAATCGTGGCATGTGGGCCGCTGCTGCAAAGAAATAAAGCTGAGCATCTCAGCATAAGGCATAAAGGCAATTATCAAATTTGTATCTCAATTTATCTATAATTTTTGAAGCATTGCTAACAATCTAAATAACTGGTGGTTAAATTGGGAGAAAATGAAAATATTTTAGGCGTGGCCCAACCTATATTTCTGGATTGGCAATTGTTATATGGTAAAATTGAATTTTTATCTGGCCTGCCTGAGCAAAAGGGAGCCAATTTTGGTTTTATCAAACTCTGTTTCTTTTGTCAGGCTGCCGAGAAAATTTTTTTAGTAATATATCTGAACTATTTTTAACTAAAACATAAACTTCCCTTTAACCCCAAACTTCTATTTTCTTTAAAGCTATGTCTAAATCTTTATACATCACCGGCATTGGCAGAGGGAAGGTGGGCATTATCTTCTATCGCTGTCACCAAACACATCAACTGGAGAAGGCGAAGGCTCTTGTTCTTGCAATATTTTCCTGGTGAGGCGCTCTGGGATCCAAACTGGATTTTTTTTCATCCTGTGGAAAAACACAGACAGCTCCCCGGGATCTTATTAAAATAGGATCCGGGCCTTTCCATTTATTTTCTAAAATATCTTTCCATTTTATTAGCTCCTTTGGCCGTTGTGGTTCTGAGTAATGTCACTCAGCAGCATTTTGATATTTATCATCAATATTTAAAAAATTTATGGTAAACAACGCCAAGGCAATTGACACTCTTAGTGTTGGGGGCAATTCTATTCTCCCTCTCTGTTTTAACAAATAGGATTTTAAGGTTCGATGTGCACGTTCAATAATGCCTTGTCTTTGAGGGTTGTATGGTAACCCGGTAAGGTGTGTTACTTGCATCTGTGCACAAAATTGGGCGAATTTTTGGGAGCTGTAAGCTGGCCCATTATCAGTCTTGAGGTAAGCTGGTTTGCCCCAGGCGCTCCATGCCTCTAAGCAATGTTGAATAACATGTATGGTCTTTTCTCCTGTAAGTGGTGTGGCATGAATAATATCTGAACATGTATCAATAGAAACATGTATAAATTGAAGCTTTCCAAAGGATGGAACATGTGTCACATCTATCTGCCATATTTGTAATGGTGAAATGCCTCTTGGGTTAACCCCAACAGTTTTGGCAGGGAGGAATTGACAGCAGTTTTGACACTGTGTCACGATTTCGCGAGCTTGTTGTCTAGTAAGTGAGAAACGCTTGCGTAAAGTCTTTGCTGTAACATGAAATTTTGTATGAAAATCTTTTGCAGCTTGCAACGGATTAGCAAAGGCAGCAGCGACCAGGCGTGTAGCTTGGTCAGCCAAATTATTTCCTTTGCTCATAGGACCTGGGAGTCCCGAATGTGCCCGTATATGGGTAATGTAAAAGGGCTCACGTCGTTGCAGCAAACAGTCTTGTATGGTACAAAACAGGGCAGACACTGTACTAGAAGGATTAATAACACCGGCCGTTTCAAGTAACTGAAGGGCATTTACCACATAATGGGAATCAGACACAATATTAAGCGGACAATCAAACTTTTGTAAAACTTCTAACACAATTAGACATTCAACTATCTGGGGTGATTTTTGACCAAAATCTTTAAAAAATGTCTGTGAATTTATAATATAAGCACTCCTTTTATTTTTTGAGCATCTGTATACACAATTAAGCCATCTTTTAAAGGCACTGAGGAAGTAACATGTGGATATATCACAGGGTGATAAGCCACAAACTGTAACAAAGGATGTTTAGGATAATGATTATCAATTTTTCCAGGAAACATCAAACAAAGGCTTTAAATCTGCAGTGGGAATTTTCAATAAAAGGTCTAAGCCAATTAATATATTCTATGGAGAAGTGGAGGGCTTAAAAATATGTCTTTTAGCAAGCTGTTCTGTAACAGGCTCAATCACTGTCTTAAGCTTGTCAGAGGTCAATGGCCACTGAGGAACCCATACCGGCACCTCTGTCTTTTAAGGTATGGGTCGTGCTGCCTCAGTGGCACCTAAGAAAAACCCAGGCCCTGTCTTTCTTCATACCCCATCTTTTTTAAAATCCCTTGTGCTTGAACTGAATATTCATTGGACAATACTAGCCCTAGCTCTTGCATAATATCCCGTCCCCATAGATTTACTGGTAGTGGGAGGACGTAGGGTGTGAACCAGCCTTTCTGACCTTCCTCTGTTCTCCATGCTATGGCAGATGAACTAACTGTGGGATGAGAAGCATACCCAAGGCCTTGTAAGGAATGGGAAGACTCAGTAGTGGGCCATGATTTTGGCCACCAATGGGAGGAAATTATCCTCTTGTCTGCGCCCGTGTCTAAAACCCCTTCAAATTTTTTATCTTTAACCCAAAGAGTTAGGCTAGGTCGCTGTCTCAAGTCAACCAATAAATAGACTGAGTCTTGTCCTGAAGAGCCCATTGTGAGGCCTGTTGTGGTGTCTGATCTATAAGCGGGGAGCAGAACTAGCTGCGCTATTTTATCTCCAGGATTAATGGTGAACACCCCAGTAGGACAGGAGCTTAAGGCTTGAATTTCATCAGTATGCTGATGATCTATTAAACCGGGGTGAACTACAAGTCCCTGCTTAGTGAGGGAGCCTTGCCCCAACAGCAACCCGATACATGCTTTGGGGATCGCCTCAGGCAGGAAGACAGGTACAGGCTGCACTCCCATTTGTGGTGTCAATAAGAAGTGGGAGGAGGCACACAGGTCCAGTCAGGCTCTCCCGGAGGGCTCACACTCTTGCTTTCCCTGACAAACTTTGCCCCATACTTTTGCGGGCCCTGGGACATGGGGCCCACTATCTCGTTTTTTGGCTCTGTAGTCTCTAATGGTGGTAGAATTCTCCCCTTAATATCTCGGACTGAGCGGCACTGATCTGTCCTATGGTATCCTTTACTACATCGAGAGCATAAGGAGGGGGTAGGCCCCTCAGAGACACAGCATTCTTTTTTAAAATGGCCAGGCTTGCCACATTTAAAGCAAACTCTCTTGGCGGGACCCGCTAGAGGGCGCCTCTGGGACTGCAAAATGGCTGCAGCCAGACCGGCGTTTGTCAGGGGACCGCCAAGCTCTCGGCATACCCTTAACCAGTCTTGTAGACCTTTATTTTTTCTGGGAGCTATTGCCATACAGCATTCCTTGGTAGCTTGTTCAAATACCAGCTGCTCTATCAGAGGGGCAGCCGCCTCTGGGTCACCAAAGATTCAACCTGCTGCCTCTGTCATGCGAGCCACAAAATCAGAAAAGGGCTCTTGCGCACCTTGAACGATTTTAGTTAATTGACTGCTCCCTTCTCCTTTTTTGGATAAAGCCTTCCATGTCCTAATGGCTGTATTAGCAATCTGCTGATAAGCTCCCCAGGGGTAGTTAGTCTGATCAGCCGTGTGTGGTCCTTGCCCTGTCAGCATCTCAAATGTCCAGAGCTGTTGTTCGGAGGTAAGTGCAGTAGCATTGGCCCTAGCCTGTTCTTGAGCAGCCTCGTGCCATAAGGCTTTCCATTCTAGATATTGACCCATACTAACCAGGGAGGCCTTAGCAACTGTCTGCCAATCGGCAGGCGTCATGGCTGACAATGCTAACCTGTCCAGCTGAGCAACCGTAAAGTTGGCGGTTACACCATACTTTCGGACTGACTCGGCTAGTTCTTTAATCTGAGCGTATTCTACAGGAGCATGTATCCGTCCCCCTTCCGCTGCTTCAAACATTGGATAGGCCAAGCTCAGCTTTTTCTTAACCTTCTCAGACAAAAAGGACAGGGTCCCGACTCATCCCTCATAAGGAGGGGGAGCGGTAGATACTGGCCGTGTAGGTTCTACGGTCAGTTGTCGTTTTCTAACTCTCACATTCTGATCCTCGGGGGGAAGTTCATCAGGATAATATCCCTCTGTAGCTGCCTCTTCTTTTAGTTCACTCTCCTTATCAGGGCTCAACTCATCGTCTCCTGATTGCTCCGATGTATCAGAGCCACTAGAGGAGCCACACTTTAAATCTAAATTTTCAAGTTTCTGTATCGGGTACAAAGTGGTGGAACCAGGCTTTAGTTTCTGGTTTCCCAGCTCCCCCAAATTTTTTATTTCATCGGGGGGTCCTTTTTCCTTATGAAGTAGTTTCTGGTTTTTTAATTCTCCCATATTTACCGGGTCCTTCTTCCTTGTATTACGGCGCGCCTAACCTCACACTGCGCTCGGTTTCTGACATGCTGTCCTGAACACTTCCTATCACGCCTCGCCCTTTAGCTATCAGATCTTTACAGGCCTTGTCTTCTACAAAGTTCTTTAGGGTAGGCTGTGCCAAAGACTGGGAGGATCTCACAGACCGGTAGAGGCAATAGACAACCCCAAGCAACAACACTATTAAGACAAGCACCAGGGCCTCAAGAAACCCTTTCCAGAGCGGCAAAACTCCCAAATTAAAGTCCAGTTCAGACATACCTCTCCGAGCAACCTGTCTGCAGTTCTGAATCCACCTCATCTCTGAGGGCGGTGCAAACGATGTTTAAATCCCCGGGTCTCGGCACCAAATGTCCCGCACCCACTCCTCGCCAGCAAGGAAAGACGCAGTACACACATAGGATCCTTCTGCAGTACAGCTTTAATGGGTCTTGGGGGAGAGCATTTAGCTTACGGAAAATGGAGAGGAGGGCAGAGAGAGAAGAGAGAGAGAGCGAGGGAGATGGGGGCCGCGCGGCGACAGGCCCCGGCGGGGAAAGAGAAAAGCGAAAAAGGGGCCACGAGGTAGGAAGCACCCGGTTTTATGTCGACCAAATGGTCCCCGCTTTAGACGTATCATCTTCCTATAGGTTGCAGTCCAGTATCCCACATGACGCCACGGAAGAGGCTGAGAAACCAGTCTCGCGAGAGCACGCATGCGTTCTCTACTGACTCAGGCGGGTTGGCCAGCACCAGATAATAGCACCACCTTGAGGAGCTGGAGCCAGCGGCCTCCAACAATATTTAACCCTCAAACCTAGAAAACTATACATATCAACTATCACTAATTAAATTATACGGTTTAAGAAAATCCTTTTCCCTCTACCTCCTAAGTGCAGGAAATTGCAGGCATGCCACACAATGCTTAATTCATGGGATCTGGAGTTGGAGCCCAGGGCTCTAGCAACTGGGCTCTGTTCTCAGCCCTCTGATCCTCATCTGGTGTGGGAAAGGTCAGTTTTGCCTGGCATAGGTCTTCAGTCCAGTATCTGTCTTATAGCCAATGATGTAGCTCTCAGTTGTTCAGTCACTGTGGGGTCAGTCTAACTTAGCAGCTAATAGGAGAGGCTCTGGGCAGGAAAGAGGGCTCAGGGAATAGTAAGGGCACTTTCTGTCAATTCAACCTGATTGGCATCACATGATTGTTTTCATATTATTTTAAGATGTGTTACATTTATGATGTGGAACATTTATTTAATGATGCAAAGATGTGTTGCGTTCTTTGAGGTTGCATTTTCTGAACTCTGTGAAGCTGTGTTATTGTGACTGCCTAAAACACCTGATGGTCTTAAAAAGTGCTGAATGGCCAATAGCAAGGGAGAAGAAGAGATAGGAGAGACTGGCAGGCAGAGAGAAAAAAAGGAGAAATGTGGGAGAACTGGAATGGAGGAGAAGGACAAGGAAGGAGGATGCCAGTGTCCATCCATGGAGTAAGGGGAAAGTTAGACACACAGAACAGGGTCCAGCCTCCTAGCCGTACTGCCAGCCATGGACTAAGGGAAAAGTAACATACACAGAAGTAAGAAAATGTAAAAGCCAAAGTCAGAAATAGTTCAGAAAAGCTGGCAAGAAACAAGCTGAGCTAAGGCTGGACATTATAATTAAGAATAAAGCTCTAAGACCAGATAAACAATATAAATAGACCTATAACCCTTATGGAAATAAAAGCAAGTCATTAAAAGTCTCTCAACTGAAAAGAACTCCCAGGGCCAGATAGTTGCAAGTACAGAAGTCAACAGGAAGCCAAAAAAGAGCTCATACAAATACTCTTACATTGTTTCACACCATATAAACAGAATAATACTGCCAAACTTTTTTTAAATGAGGCTACAGTTGCCCTGATTCCCAAACCACACAATGACACAACCAAGAAAGAGAAATACAGACTAATCTCTCAAATGAACATGGATGGAAAAATACTCAACAAAGTACTAGGAAACCAAATACAAGAAAGAAGACATCAGAAATTGTCCACCACGATCAAGTAGACTTTGTAACAGAGATGCAGGGATGGTTCAACATACAAAATTCTGTCAGTGTTATCCACCATATAAATAAAATGAAGGAAATGCCAAGACAATCATGTCATTAGATGCTAAAAAAAAACCTTTGACAAGATCCAACATCCTTCATGGTAAATGTCTTGTGAATATCAGGGATTCTAGGAACATATCTAAGCATAGTAAAAACAATTTACAGCAAGCCGATAGCCAAAATCAAATTAAATAGAGAGAAACTCAAATTAATCTCACTAAAAACAGGGACAAGACAAGGCTATCTACTGTCCATATGTATTAATACAGTACTCCAAGTTTTCTCTAGAGCAATAAGACAACAAAAGGAGATCCAGGGTATACAAGTTGGAAAGGAGGTAGTCAAACTTTTGCTATTTACAGATGATATGATAGATAAATACGTGACCACAAAAATACTACCAGGGAACCCTACAGCTGATAAACACCTTAGGGGATGTTTCAGGATACAAGATTATCTGAAAAAAATCAATAGTCGTTCTATAAACAATTAATCAACAGGCTGAAAAAGAAACTATGGGAGCATCACTCTCTACAACAGCTACAGGTAACATAAAATATTTTGAGGTAACTCTAACCAAATAATTGAAATATCTGTTTGATGAGAACTTGACATTTCAATAATTTGTTAGATCCCCCATGATCCAGCAATAGCACTATTGGGCCAAAGAATGCACATTCTTAACCTCAAGGGTATTAGTTCAACTATGTTTATAGCACCGTTATTCCTCATAGCCAGAACCTAGAAACATCCTAGATGCCCCTCAGCTGAAGAGTGTATTAACAAACTGTGGTACATCTATGTAATGATGTACTACTCAGCAGTTAAAAAAAATGATATCCTGGAATTTGCAGGTAAATGGACAGATTTGGAGAGCATAATCCTGAGTGAAGTAACAGACACCCAGAAAGATAAGCATGGTATATACTCACTCATAAGTGGGTTTTAGACAAAAAACAAAGAATATTCCGGCTGCAAAGTATAACCGCGGAACAGCTTGGGAGCAGAAGGAACTTAAGAGAGACATCCAGGGATCCCCATGGGAAGATAAAAACAAAGATCTTCTGAGTAAATTGGGATCATAATGGGTAGTAACCAAGGAGAGGTGGGAACAAATCATGAGAGAAGGAGATGGTTGAGTGAGAGGAGCAACAAAGGAGGAAAGAAGAGATGAATATTTTTATAGAGGGAACCACTGTAGGGTTAGAAAGAAACTGGGTGCTAAGGAACCTCCAGAAGCCACAGGATGGCCCTTGGCTAGTACTTCAAGCAATACTAGAGAGGGTACCTAAACAGGACTTTCCCTACAATCAAATGAATGAACACCCTAAGTGTCATTATAGAGCCTTCATCCTACATTATAAAACCTTCCACTTTCCAGAGTTGGAATCAGAGGCCCATAGCTAAGCACCAGGTCAAGTTCCTAGTGCATCTGAAGGGAGAGAAAGAGGAGAGTGTATATGAGCAAAGGGATTGGGATAGTGAGGAGGAGACCCACACAGGCAGATGACTAGCGCTATTGGAAGTTCACTGAACCAGAAAAAACCCACTTAAGATCCTGCAGGAAAGGAACGAAGCCCTCCAAAGGTAGAGGAGTGTCAAATGGTGTGGGCATTTTGTGGAGCCTCTTGGAGAAGGATCAGATTATGTTCCTGTGCATGAACTGGCATCCTGGAGCCCATTCCCTACAGAGGAACACCTAGGCTAGCCTTAATACTGGGATGAGGGAATAGAACAAGCCTCAAGTGAATATTCCAGACTGAACTGACCCAACTTGGGACTCATTGAAGAAACTGACCAATTGTGGGCAGACAGTGAACGTTGGCTAAGACCTTACAGCAATTTTTGGGAGAAATTAACCAGATATTCCCTTAGCAAAATAACTCAATATATAAAGAAAACTAACTGGATTCTTTGTCATTTTGTATGGGATACACCAATTTCTGGAGTCCATACATTTTATATTGGCCCAAATAAGTCTGAAAAGGCAGGTTACAAATTAGAAAATGTAAGTAAAGTGGCTTAAGCTCTTATAACTCTCTTCAAATGTCAGAATTATATGCTATTATGTTGATATTAATGGATTCTACAGAACTTTTTAACCTAGTCGTTGACTCTCAGTATGCAGAAAGAGTTGTTTTACACATTGAAATGCTGACTTTATTCCTGATGAGTCAGAACTAACTTCATTATTTATTGTTATAAGAAATAATCAAAATAAAAAATCATTCCTTTTTAAATTACACAGTCTAATCCCATAAGAGTATGCCAGTTCCCTTAGCACAAGGCAATGATGAAATTGATAAAATAGTAATAGAAAATATACTAGAGAATTTCATAAAAAACATCATGTCAATAGCAAAGATTAAAAAACAAATTCTCCATCACTTGGAAATAAACCAAAGAAATTGTAAAAAGATATTCCACATGTTTCTTCTACTATCAATCTCTATTAGGGTAGGAAGTAATCCTCAAGATATACATAGAAATGAAATTTGGAAAATGAATGTGTTTCATTTTATAGAATTTGGAAAATAAAAATACATGCATCATACAATAGATATGTTTTCAGGATTTCCATTGTCAACTGCTTTGAGTTCAGAAAAGGCTGATTCTCTAATCACACATTTGCTTGAAGTTATGGCCATCATGGGAATACCTATAGAAATTAAGACTGACAATGCTCCAGCATATGTCTCTAGTAAAATGAAACATATTTTTGCTTCTTATAATATAAAGCATATTACAGGTATACTAAATAATCCTACAGGGAAAGCTGTCATGGAGAGATTAAATCAAACTGAAGGATATGCTAAATAAACAGAAAGAAATACCAACTACCAGAAATAGACTACATAATGCTTTATTAATTTTGAATTGACTCAATCTAATGAGAAAGGAACAACAGTTGCTGGAAGGCATTGGACTATAGAAAAATCAATTGAGCTGAACCAGCCTGTCTGCTTCAAAGATGTGTTGACCTCAGAATGGAAGCCAGGATATGTGTATATTGGGGAAGGAGCTTTGCATTTGTTTTTGAGGGTGAACAAAAGCTATGGATATCATCCCAATTAATAAAGACTCAACCTGAACTGGAGAAACTTCTTGATAAGGAGAAACGATGTCTCAGTCAGCAATTTGACAACTCTTTAATTTTTCAGAAAAATTCACCAAACAAGGATTGGGGAAGTATTTTACTTTTGCCTTTACAGAAAACTAGAGATACTCATATTCAAGAAGGCAAAAGACCTTGGACATCCAGATGTCTAAAACAGAAGGGAAAGCTATCTAGAAAGAATTTACAAGCAAAGATATATCAGGCTAGTTGGTACCAATATAATGTACAGAGTAAAATCTCACTCCTTAACATCTATATCTCTTTTTTTTATAAGAGAAGTCGAAGTTCCAGTTCAATTATAAATTAAAGCTGGCTTTGGAGTTGGAGTGTGGCTCTCTCCTTCTCTTAATCCTAGCATGCTTGTTAAAGGAAAATACAATATCTGTGTATTGTTATCAGAGGGAACACCTGATATAGAAGAGAACAATCGGAGTTAAGGGACTATTCTATTGCTACTGATATTATTAGATATAAATTTTATATCAGAATGTGTTATAATAATATATACTAACATTTTATTGTGATGTTAATGATCATATAGAGTAATAATAATAAAAATAAAGGCTTTTATCTAGCTTCCTGTACGTTGTTATGCGTTTGAGTCTCTCATCATTTTTCTGTGGTGAACCAGGATAATGCCTAATTGTGACCTTTGAGGATGAATCTCCACAACAATGATTTCATATGAATTATGACAATGCCACTAGGCTGGCAAACACCAAACAAGGATTTGATTTGGACTACAAACTGCTCAGGATAATTTCAATGATTTTGACCGCTGGTCTGGAAACAGCAGGGTGCAGAGCTGGACATGCTTATAACCATTGCTTTGCCGCCCTCAACAGGACACAGTCGGTAACTTCCGTTCGTTTGAAGGGAAGGGAAGGATGCTTAGGGATCTGAAAAGAAATAGAGAAGTTAATTCCAATGGATCACAAGAAATGGTTGGAAACATCAGCCTCTGCACTAAAATACCAGAGTGGAGCAGGGGTGGCACATACCTTTATTCCCAGCACTCTGCAGGCATGAGCAGGCTGATCAGAAGTCAGCCAGGCCTACACAAAAACTCTCACAAAACAATAAATGTACCCAAGGCCAGTAACATGGCTCTGTGGGTAAAGATGCTTGCTGCCGACCCTGAGGACATGTGTTCAGTCCCCAGAAGCCACATGGTAGAAGGCAAGAACTGACTCCTGTATATTGTTCTCTGGCCTGGACATAACATGCCATGATACCTGTGTATTCATACACATACATACAAAAATAAATAAAATTGTAAAAATGTTAGTTATACAAGCAGCCAGGTTGTATTATTGACTTTAATCCAGAACTGAGTGGAGGCAGAGCCAAGGGGATCTCTGTGATATGAGTTTAGCCTGATCTACAGAGCATGTTCCATGACAACACAGAGACATCCTGTCTCACAGAAATGGATGTGAATACAATCAACACATAATATGCTGAGCCAGGTATTGGTGGTACATGCCTTTACCTAGGATTCAAAGGCAGAGGCTAGTGGATCTCTGTGAATGGGAGGTCATCCTGGTCTACAAAGCAAGTTCTTGAAAGCCAAGGCTACACACACAAACAACACCCCCACTCCCATCTTCAAAAACCCAAAACCCAAACAAATCAAAAACATTAAGTTAAAAATGTGTCTTAATATATTATGCTAAGTAGCTCAAACTCTATACTAGCTGTATGTGGAAATGTATACCTGAAGTGCAAGTACAGATAGATGGATGAATTATAAGGACTTCAAGTTTTTTTCTTCATTTTGTTATTATTACTTTATTTAAAAAATGTCTTTTTATCCATGTATCCCCTGTTCTCCCTCCATTTCCTGCTCCCAATCCCTCCCAGTCAGCCTTCAGCCTGCTGCCTCCCCATCCACCTGTGCCCTACCCCAAAAGGGCAAGAAGTCCCAGGGCAGGTCAGCTCAGTTTGGCACTTCTACTCCAGGCAACTCCGATGTGCTCACCTCAAAGTCAAGACTGGATTAGGTGTTCCTCTGCAGGAAATGGGCTTTAAGGTACCAGCCCATGTACAGGAACACAGTCTGACCCACCCCTGGAGGTTCCACATGCTGTCTCTGCCAATGGACAGTTGCCTACCCTTGGAGGGCTTAACTCCTTTTCCCTATGGATTTCGAGTGGCTGTTCTTGATTCAGTGAGGTCCCCAGTGCTCCAGCCAGCCATCTCTGTAGGAGTTTTACTCACAATCCCTATCCCCTTGCTAATACAGACTCTGCTCCCCTGCTTTTGGCTGGGCCAGGAGCTTGGCCCAGAGCTCAGCCATGAATCTCTGCCTCCACCTCGATTATTTGTTGGATGTAGGTTCTTTGATGACACTTAGGGTGGTTATTCATTTGATTATAGGGGAAGTTCTATTTAGGCACCTTCTGTACTAATGGTTGGAGACCTACCCAGGGACCTGTAGTGAGTTCTTGGAGGTTTCCCTAGCAGCTGATATCTTTCGAACTTCCCATTAGCTTCCTCTTTTATCCTTAGTGTATAGGAGGCCTATTGAGTTTTTTGAGTTAATCTTGTACCCTGATACATTGCTGAAGGTGTTTATCAGCTGTAGGAGTCCCCTGGAAGAATTTTGAAGGTCACTTATGTATATGATCATATCATCTGCAAATAGAGATAGTTTGACTTCTTCCTTTCCAGTTTGTTTCCCTTTAATCTCCTTTTTTTTCTCTTGGTCCTTTAGAAAAAATCTTTGAGAACTATATTGACTAGATAAGGAGAGAGAGGACAGCCTTGTCTTGTCTCAGATTTTAGTTGGATTGCTTTGAGTGTTTCTCCATTTATTTTTATGTTGGCTCTTGGCTTGCTACATTTTGCCTTCATTATCCTTAGGTATTTTCCCTGTATTCCTGATCTCTCCAGGACTTATATCATGAAGGACTATTCATTTCTGTCAAAGGCTCTTTCAGCATGTGTTTTTTTCTTTCAGTTTGTTTATATGATGGATGACATTCATGTTTTTTATATGTTGTACCATCCCTGCATCTCTGGGATGAAGCCTATTTGCTCATGGTGGATGATTTTTTTAATACTCTATGGGATTCAGTTTGCCAGAATTGTATTGAGTATATTTGCATCAATGTTCATGAGTGAGATTGGTCTGTAATTATTTTCTTTGCTGCATCTTTGAGTGGCCTGGAATCAGGATGATTGTGGCCTCATAAAAAGAGTTCAGCAATGTTCCTTCAGTTTCTACTTTTGGAAGCATTTTGAGGAGTATTGGTACTAATTCTTCTTTGAATGTCTGGTTGAATTCTGCAGTGAATTCTTCTGGTCCTGGGCTTTTTATTTTTACTTGGGAGACTTCTAATAACAGCTTCAATTTCCTTTGGGATCATAGGTCTGTTTAGGTCTTTAATCTGATCTTTATTTAATTTTGGTAAGTGGTACCTTTCCAGAACACTGTCGATTTCTTTTAGGTTTTCCATTGTTAGTGGAGTGTAGATTTTCAAAGTATGACCTGATAATTCTCTGGATTTTTTGGGTGTCTGCTATTCTGTCCACCTTTTCATTTATGATTCTGTTCATTTGGATACTCTCTCTCTCTGCTTATCGGTTAGTTTGGATAAGGGTTTTTCTATATTGTTGGTTTTCTCAAAGAACCAACTCATTGAGTCTTTGTATTGTTTTCTTGGTTTCCATTGTATTGATTTAAGTCCTAAGTTTGTTGATTTCCTGCCTTGTACTCCTTCTAGGTGAGTTTGCTTGTGATTGTTCTAAAGCCTTCAGCTGTGCAGTTATGTCTCTTGTGTGAGAATTCTCTAAGTTTGTCATGTAGGATCTAGTGCTATGAGTTTTCCTCTTATCAATGCTTTAGTTGTGTCCATTAAGTTTGGGTATGCTGTGGATTAATTTTCATTAAATTCTAGGAATTATTTGATATCTTTCTAAATTTATTCCTTGACACAGAGGAGGGGATCAATTGAGAGATGTTTAGTTTCCATGAATTTGTAGGCTTTATGTGTTTTTTTATTGCTGTAGAACTCTAGTTTTAGACTATGGTGGTCTGATATGACACAAGGAGTTATTTCCACCTTTTTGGTATCTATTGATATTTGCTTTATGAACATATACATGGTCAATTCTAGAGAAAGTTCCACGGGGTGCTGAGAAATATGTACATCCCTTTGTGTTTGGGTGGAAGGTTCTGTATATATCTGTATATAAGATCCATTTGGGTCATAACACCTCTGAGATCTCTTCTTTTTTTGCTGAGTTTCTGTCTGATTGACCTATCCAAGGGTGAAAGTGGGGTAGTGGGGTATTAAAGTCTGCTACTAATAGTGTGTGGGGTTTGATCTGAGGTGTAAGCTTTAGTATTGTTTCTTTTACATATGTAGGTGCTCGTGTGTTGGAGTCATAAATGTTCAGGATTGAGATTTCATCTGGTGGATTTTTCCTTAGATGAATAAGTAATGATGTGGGAGGTTGTGTTGTTTCATTTTAAATAATTTTCCCAACAACTGGTTTAATAAAAAGAGCTGATTGGCCAAAGGCAGGCAGGAAGTGTAGGTGGGACTACCAGACTAAGAAAATCTCTGAGAGCAGAATGCCAGACAGAGCACCAGAGAGAAGGCAGAAGAAAGGTACAGAGCCGCATGGCTGAACAAGAGACATGGGTTAGATGAAGGGTAGAGAGCTAGCAAGCTATATGCCTGGGCCTAAGGCTGATCAGCCAAAAACTAATGAAAGTGTCTGTGTGTCTCTGTGGGACTGTGGGTCTGTGGGTCTGTGGTTCTGTGGACCTAGACCTTGAGGTTAAGCCCGAAAGTCTGGGCCAGAAACCTCATACTACATAATGACTATCCTGGTCTCTTTTGATTGTTTTTAGTATAAAGTCTATTTTGTTAGATATTAGGAAGCCTATACCAGCTTGTTTCTTGAGTCTATTTTATTGGAAAGAGTTTTCTCAACTTTACTCTGAGCCTGTGTCTATCTTTGAAGCTGAGGTGTGTCTCTTGTATGCAGCAGAAGGATGGCTTCTTCTTTTGTTTCCAATGGGTAGGATGTGACTTTTTATAGGCAAATTGAGTCCATTGATATTAATAGATATTAATGACCAATGATTGTTATTTCCTGTTACTTTTGGTGATAATTTGTGTGTTTTTCTTCTTTGAGCTTTTATTCTGTGGGATTATCTGTTTCTTGTGGTTTCATAGGTATATCAGGTTTCCTTAGACTGGAGTTTTCCCTCTAGTGCATTTTGGAAGGCCAGATTTGTGCATAGGTGTTGTTTAAATATGGATTCATTGTGAAGTATCTCATTTACTCCATCTATGTTGATTGGTAGTTTTGCTGGGTATAACAGTCTGGACTGGTAGCCTTGCTCTTTTAGTGTCTGTATAACCTCTGACCAGGACCTTCTTGCTTTCAATGTTTCCAATGAACATTTGGGTGTTATTCTGATGGGTCTGCCTTCATAGGTAATTTGGCAATTTTCCTTTGTAGCTCTTAGTTATTTTTTTATTATGTAGATTTATTGGACAGATTATCATGTGGAGAGCAGAATTTTATTGTGTTCTAGTCTGTTTGGCTGTCTGTAAGCTTCTTGTACGTGTATAGACATTTTCTTTTTTAGATTCAGAATGTTTTCTTCTATAATCTTGTTGACTATATTTTCTGTGCCTTTGAGCTGATGTTCTCCTTTTTCATTTCTGATTATTCTAAGGTTTGGTCTTTTCATGGTGTCCCAGATTTCCTGGATGTTTGTGTTGGGACACTTTTGGTTTTAGTGTTTTCTTTAACTTACCTATCTATTCCACTTCTGAATCTTCCACTCCAGGGATTCTCTCTTCCTTCTCTTGCATTCTCTTGGTTACACTTGGATCTTTATTTCTGGTTTGTTTCTTCATGGTTTATATTTTCAGCATTGCCTTGGCTTGTGCCTTTTTCTATTTCAATGTTTATTTCCTGGAATGTTTCCTTCACCTGTTTGTTTGTTTGTTTGTTTTTGGTTTTCTTTATTTTCTTTCAGGGATTTGTTCAACTCTCAAATTTTTTGTTTGTATTTTCTTCTTTTTCTTTAAAGGATCTTTTTATATGTTTTTTAAGGCTTCTATTATCTTCATAAAGTGGTTTTTAAGGGTGTTTTTTTTCCTGCTCCTTCTGCATTGCCATGCTCATGTCTTGTAGATCCACCAAATTCTTTTAATGGTGCCATGTGGTTTTTATGTTGTTATGTGTTCTGTCAGTGGCGTCTGCCCATTGCATCCTCCGTTTACTACAGAATTTGTCTGAATCTCAGGGAGCTGATTGTGGTGCAAAGTGTTCTGTGTGTGTTTGTGTCTCAAGAATCCTCTTTTGGTCCAATCTAGGTTCTTTATCTATTCTAAGTCAGCTCTTAGTTAGCTGTGGACCAGGTGACTGTGGGTTTTCAGTATTTCTGAAGAGTGCTTGGATTGCAGGGTGATGGCATGGGTTGGGGCAGGTAGGTTTTGTCCTTGCAATATCTGGTAGTCTGGGTTTTGATGGGGTTATGGGTCTCAGGGAATCTCCCTGATGGCTTATTCTTAGGGCAGAGCTGAGTGGGGCTGGGGTTCCAGGGTCTATTTCTTGGGCTGGGCTCTGGAGACTGCTGTCTCTACTTGGCCTGAGGTAGGGGGTGCTAGTCACATGTTAGTCAACTGTGGACCAGTGGTCTATGGGTTTCTAGTTTTTCAGAAGTAGGTTTCAACCTGTTTTGCTATATAATAATTAGATGACCTTAAATTAGATTGGCTAGTGATACAGCACAGTTGGCAGAATGGTTGACTAGAAACAGAAAGCCCTATGTTAATCTCCTAGCACATAACCTGGTCAGGGTGGTATTTACCTGTCATCCCACCTCTCAGGTTGATGTCAAGAGCATTAGCAGGTCAAGGTCATCAGACCTACATGGTGCTTTCAAGGCTAACCTAGGCTAGCCCACTAGACACTCACAAAATTAACAATAAGCATAGTAGTGCCTTCAGTGTGTTTTGAAGATTGTGTCACATAGCAGAGTATTTGGGCCACAATAAGCGAAGGCCCCCACAATCATTAGTGTATAGGATCACAGAGGATGTGGCATCAATTCTGCTAACCTTGGTCCCTATCATGGGTACCATGATTTCTTGATGATCTTCTTCATGGCCTCATTTTATTTTCTTTTATAGATGTATCTATCTACATATTTTGAGCCTTTGTCTGCATGTACATCTACACACTGGAATAGAGAATCAATTTCCATTCTATATAATCATGGGCTGCCATGTGAGTGCTGGGAATTGAACTCAGGACCTCTGGAAGCTTAGCCAAAAATGCCCTTGGACAATGAGTCAACTCTAAAGGCCCTTCATGTTTTTGTATTTTAATTAATAAAATCACAAACTTATTCAAGAGCCCAAAACAAATTGAAGATCTCTCCCTTTGGAAAATATTTATTCCACATTTGTAACATATAACTTTATAATCCATCTTCTCACTTACACACCATTCCCACAACCTTATGATGTGTAATATGGCCACTATTAGTTCTTTAAAAGATGAGGTTACTTGAGCCCTGTGGGTGATGCTTATGTTAACAGCTTGTCTAGGATGGTGAATGACTTGTTTTAATGTACAACATCATAAACATAAAGATGAAACACTAAACTTCTGAGGCATAAAACAATTTTTCTTTCTGTTTCTGTCATAAACACCACAACCAAAAGCAGCTTCGGAAGCAATGGTTTATTTTATGTCACATATTACAATTTCTCACTGAAAATCAATTAGAGGAGCTTGATGAAGAAAATAAGGTGGAATGCTCTGATACAGCCCATGCCCACCTGATTAGAGATGACACTGTGCACAGACTATGGTTGGGCCTCCTTAGTCTATCAAGAAAATTCCCAATAGACGTGCCCACAAATCAATACATTGCAGGCAATCTTTATGCTGATGATTACCCATTGCACTGTGTGTCAAGCTCACAATGAAGTTTAGCCATAAAAAGGGCTGGAGAGATGGCTGAGCATTTTACAGCACTCTCTGCCCTGGCTGTGGACTGGAGTTCAATTCTCAGCAACCTCATGTTGGTTTTTAAACAATGTCTGTTGGCCCAATGGTCTCAGACTCTGGGTTTGGTCATTTCTCATGTACCTTCTAAGTTAGCACCCCAGTACCTCCTTTTTCCCACTTCTCACCTCTTCCCTTGATAAAAACCATCTAAGGGGTGAGGAGACTTGGTTGTCTTTCTTCTAAAGATCCCCCAACATTTTTATCAGGGCTATAGACAGACACTACCAGTCACTGCACCAGTTGCTGACCAGGCCTGACCTTGAGAGTGTTGAGGACTTTGCTTTAGGCTCAGTGCACAAGCGCGAGTTTTCAGCCCAGTGCACAGGCACAGGTTTTCAGCTCAGTTCTCAAGCACGAGTTTTCAGTTCAGGGCGCAGGCACGGTTTTCAACTTGCTGGCCTGCCACAACACCTGGCTCTGCTTTCAACCCACTGCAGTGCTCGGTTTTCAGCCCACAGACCCAGCAGGAATAGCATGCACCCATCTGGCCTGCCAGCACAGGACTCAGGAGGAGTAGTCCATCGTCCACTTGTTGTGCCACTGCCTGCCTGTACAGCGGCTCCGTCCATCTAGCCCTAGTATTGGAGTTTAAAGGGAGCACACCCCTCCCCCACAGCCAGCCCACGTGGTCACTGATTGTGACCCGGGCAACTGTAAATTACTCGCACAATTGAACAAAGGAAACAAAAACCCTTCTATTTTGTGATTAACATCCTGTCTTAATTTGTGAGAATTTGCTTTTCCCAGGATTGTATTCTGCCTGCTGGGGCCCATCAAAACCCCATAGGATCTGTAGGTAGCTTCCTGCTGCTGAGAGTCTCTGCATCTGCCATACAGTGGGCAGGGCATTGAATGCTACTGTGACACCTGTGGACTAAACGGCATAATTACACCTGAATTGACACAATGGCTGACAATGATTCTTTTGAAGACTTTAGATCATTTTGCCATGGTGGTTGACAAATTTTTAAATGAATATCTTCAAGGATTCAATATCCCAGTTCTACTATTTTTTGACTTGTTTCTCTATTTCATGTTTCAAAATAAGAGGATGATGACAGAGGTGTCAAGTGGAAACCAACAATTACTGTCCAGATTATGTATTATGGAACTATCGAATGCTAAGGTGGCAGATGAGGTTAAACAGGTACAAAATGTAAATCAACAGTTACTGTCCAAGGTATATGATGTGGAACTGTCAAACACTAAAATGGCAAAAAGGATGGATACTCTGGAAATTGGTTATAGCAAGCTTTCAGATAAGGCTTCCTCTTTAGATATGGATAACACTGTACAAGAAAAATATAGGCTCTACATAAATGATAAAAACAAGAAACTTGTTGACTACATTAATGACGAGAACAAGAAAATCATTAATTATTTTAATGATGGGGATTGAAAAATTGCTGGCTCGGCAGGTTCTGGGCCTCTGGCTGCCCAGGACCTGAGAAACCCCAATGCAACAGATGGCTTCCCAACGTGGGCCGAATATCCATTGAAAGCCTGAGAAAGTTTAAGAAGTGTTTTAGATCAGAAGCTGAGCCAAGGCAGCTTCCAAATTGCATATACGGAATGGGTCATTGTATGAAGAAAGCGTGGCGTCTGGGTCACATTCAAAATGGCCCTGGTGGACTGGTGGCAGGCAGTGTAAGCTACAACTAGGCCAGCTCCTGAAATCTCACAGAAGACTCAGTAACATGTGATTGATTTTAGATTTCTGTTTATTTTGAACTATAATATAAAAACAAAGACGGTTTCATAGTAGCAGCATTTTCTTGCGTGTGCTCTGCTGGCCATGAACAGAGACATGGTCTTGTTAAGAGAGCTTACTGATTCAGCTTCCTCGGCAAAAATTATGCAGTTCTTTAAGAGAGTGTATTTTAAAAGCACTTGTGGTTAGAAGATGATTAAGGATTCACAATAAAACAGATTCAGATGAAAAGAAAAACCTGTAAATGGGTTACAATGTGGGTAAAAGGTACATAGGCTTCAGAGAGAAAAGATACAAGATAAAGTCTTTAAAAAGAGAAATAGAGCAATAAAAATATGATAAGCCACGTAAAGATGGAAAATAAACACAAAATCTGGATTTTGGTTGTTACTGTGTTTTCTTTTAATTTTTTAACTGTTAATGAGCTAACTGAAGAAAGAAAATGGATTGCAAATGCAAAGGCTACAAAGTTAAACAAGAATATATATTTTAAAGGTATTTTGATTTTTGCCACATCTGGCCTAGTGTAGCCGAACCTGGAGAGGGTCGTCAGGGTTAAATCAACACTCAAGAGACAGTCAGTTCTATCTTTCAGGGAGATCAGATGCTTCTGCTCCCTCAGCCTTTATTTATCAAGCTTATATACCCCTTAAGTTCCCCTGCCCTGGGTTCCTGTACCTGTCAGTGTGTTCTCTGGCAACTGGTGCAAGACTCCTCATCATAACAGGAAAACCATTGATTGCAAAACAGGGTGTTGATGCACACAAAGTGCATCAACAAAGATCAGGGAAGTAAACAAAAGGGCACTGACCTTGTCCAGGCTTTTAAGCCTAACACAGAGTATATGGGTCTGGATATGCCAGCACCCAACATCTCCCTCCCTTTTATTTAAAAAGAACAGAGGGACCCCTGTCTTAGGTCATCTCCTAGCCCCCCTCACAGTACCCGTCATTGGGGGTGCCCTTATCCCCTGCCTTAGGTGGATGTGAGGAGCGGAGAGGTTGCCCGTCATTAGGTATCCCTCTAAGACATAGACAAATCTGTGCATCATTAGGTGGCCATAAGGCCAAAAAGGCTTGTTTTTTCATCTTAACCCATTTCCATTAATCTGTCTGCCACGTGGCCCGTGGCTTACCTGTGCTCCTTACATGTTACTCTTTTGGGCTTCTGGCTCTGTCTGTCTCTGACTCTGCCCTGCTCCTCCTACCTACTCTGATGCCTCCTCCTACTTTTCCTATGGTGCCTGTCATGGGCCAAAACAGCTCTTTTATTTAAATATTGCTATTCACAGCATACAGAAAGGCATTTTCACAACACTTCCCCCTTTCTGCCTAATAAAAAGGAAGGCTTCAATTTAAAAAGACAAAATTACATATAACAAAACAGCTATCAAGCAAGAATTATAGTTACTACATATAGTCTATTTGTATTTAGCAAACCTAAAGAAAATACTCTTATCAACCTTATCCTTATGAATCTAAAGTTTTATATATACCTTAAAATAACCAAGAAAAACTATATCTATGACTGTCTAATCTTTAACTACATCAAAGACCACAGAAGGATATATTTACCCAAGTAAACCGTAAGTGCAAACAACTTCCAAAATCTAGAAATGACAGAGATGACACCTATCTGCCTGGACAGTCACCCAAAGTTCCTTTATAAAGTTGGGGCATCCATCTTCAGCCTACAGGCCCAGAGTCTCTTTTTATTTTATTGAAGCAGGAAATCTGTTCTGCCCATTCTGGTATAGTTCATCAGTCACTTCTCCTCGAGTCCTGAAGAATGTCTGACAGTTTTCTCTGCAAAGCAGGAACCTGAATGACCATCTTGGCTTGTTCTGCCAAAGTTCAGAGGCCATCTTCCTATGGAACCTGCATGTCCAGTTTAAACAGCATACTGTCAAGCAGTCAACATAAGAACAGGTTCATGTCCAGTGGCTAACCATTGCCACAAAGAGAGTAGACTCCATATGGAGTTTCTTTGATGCCCATTTTTTTCTTGATTGGTACTGCCAGGAGAAAATCTGTCTCACTGTCCAGAAAAGTCTAAGTTCTTAAAACATTTAAATGCCATATTCTGTAGGTCTTAGAAGTGTTTGAAGATTACCTATCTAATTGAATTTATTTTTTTATACCTAAAAATCTAAGTAACATGCATTTCTTAATTATACATTACAATTTTAAATCAGTTACATAAACATCATACCATAAACAAGAGTAGAAAAATACATTCAGCATAATAAAATTGACCTTAAATTTGTATCAGTAAACCAAAGTCCATACCAATGCAAAACATTTTGAGATTAACAGCTGATTTCCTGATCTAAGTAAATTCAATTAATCTAAGATTTTAAAAATTATTCATATACTATACCCCCCTTTCTTCCTAGGAAGAGATTAACTATGACTATTAACCATTTATAATAAAAATAAACATTTAGAAACAATATTTGGGGAATTTGGGTGTACTTTTCCATTACTACTTCCTGCTGATTAAGGGGCGTTGAAAATCTCATGGATTCTTGAGACTGGATCATAGTCTGCAGCCCTGAAGCTGATATGGCCATCTCTTCCCATCAGAGGTTTTTTCAGGGGGTCTTGGTTGATGAAACCATATTTGCCTGGAAACAGTCCACAGGTTCTCATATTCTGTGGAAACAAAAGCAGAACTCTTCCAAAGCAATAAATCCTTAGTCACAAATTTCAAAATCAAAATACCTTTAAAATACATATTTTTGTTTAACTTAGTAGCCTTTGCATTTGTAATCCATTGTCTTTCTGTAGTTAGCCCATTAACAGTCAAAAAATTTAAAGAATTTAAAGAATTTAAAAAATAAAATCTAAAATCTAGATTTTGTGTCTATTTTCCAACTTTATGTGGCTTATTATATTTCTATTTCTCTATTTCTCTTTTTAAAGACTTTTTCTATCCTCTTTCTTTTCTCTCTGAAGCCTATGTATCTTTTACACACATTGTAACCCATTTACAGGTTTTTCTTTTCATCTGAATCTGCTTTATTGTGAATCTTTAGTCATCTTTCAACCATAAGAGCTTTAAAAATATACTCTCTTAGTGAGTTGCATAGTGAATCAGTAAGTTCTCTTAAAGGGACCTTGTCAGTTTGTGGCCAGCAAACAGAGCAGACCCAGGAAAATGCTGCTACTAAGTATCTGTCTTTGCTTCGTTTTTGTTCAAAATACGCAGAAACCTTAAACCAATAACATGCTACTGAGTCTTCTGTGAGACTTATGGAACTGGCTTGATTACAGCTTACACTGCCTGCTGCCAGTCTGCCAGTCCACCGGCACCATTTTGAATGTGACCTGGACACCACGCTTTCTTTGCACAATGATCTGCTTTAGATACACAATTTGGAAGTGACTTTGGCTCAGTTTCTGTGAACTAGAATCCCTTTTTAAACTTTCTCAGGCTTTAAGTGGATATTCGCCCCACCTTGGGCACCATCTGTTACATTGTGGTTTCTTTCAGTCCCGGGCAGCCAGAGCCCAGACCCACAGACCAGCACCCCCAGACCTCTTAGCCACTGCGTGTTGCTCAGGCCCCAGAAATGACTCAGACACTTATATTAACTTTATGCTGTTTGGCCTATGGCTCAGGCACATTGCTAGCTTGCTGTTCCATCTCCAAAATTCTCCCTGCTAATTGTAATAGCTGGGAAACAAAGTCAGCATAAATCTCAGAGGGTCCTTGTAAAACTTGTAAAGTCCTCTGTAATTCAGCCTTAACATGTTCCCAATCAGGAATATTAAATCCTCCCCCTGTCAAGAACCAAGGACAAATGTCTCTGACTGTAGTAACAAAAGCGAGTGTGGTACAAGACTTAATTGCAGTTCCTTGTATGCATAACAGTTCCTTAAGTTCAGAAGCCAGCCGAACCTTTGATTCTTATTTTCTATGGTATGTACCCTTTTATATCACAATTCTCCCCCTGTCTAATATACAGGTGAGCCCTGTCCAATTACCCCTCATACCTGGATCTTGGTGGAACCTCCACTTGCCACATCTGGCCTAGAGTAGCCGAGCCTGGAGAGGGTCATCAGGGTTAAATCAACACTCAAGAGACAGTCAGTTCTGTCATCCAGGGAGATCAGATGGTTCTGCTCCCTCAGCCTTTATTTAGCAAGCTTATATACCCCTTAAGTTCCCCTGCCCTGGGTTCCTGTACCTGTCAGTGTGTTCTCTGGCAATGGGTGCTCATCATAACAGGAAACCACTGATTACAAAACAGGGTATTGATGCACACAAGGTGCATCAACAAAGATCAGGGAAGTAAACAAAAGGGCACTGACCTTGCCTAGGCTGTTTTTAGCCTGACACAGAGTATATGGGTCTGGGTATGCCAGCACCCAACAGATTTTGAAATTTGTGTCTAAGGATTTATTCCTTTGAAGAGTTCTGCTTTTGTTTCCACAGATGAGAACCTGTGGATTGCTTCCAGGCTAATATGGTTTCATCAACCAAGATCCCCTGAAAAAAAATCTCTGATGGGAAGAGATGGCCATATCAGCTTCACGACTGCAGATTATGATCCAGTCTTAACAATCCATGAGATTTTCAATGCCCCTTAATCAGCTGGAAGTAGTAATAGAAAACTATGCCCAAATTCCCCAAATATTGCTTCTAAATGTTTGTTTTAATTATAAATAGTTAATGGTCATAGTTAATCTCTTTCTAAGAAGAAAAAGGGAATACGGCATATGAATGATTTTTAAAAAATTAGATTATTGAATTTACTTAGATCAGAAAATCAGCTGTTAATCTTGAAATGTTTTACATTGGTATGGATTTTGGTTTACTGATACAAATTTAAAGGTCAACTTTGTTATGCTGTATTATTTTTCTATTCTAGTTTAAGGTATGATGTTCATGTAACTGATTTAAAATTGTAATGTATAATTAAGAAATGAAGGTTAATAGTCACCTTTGATTATCAGACTTATAGTTAGTTTAGTTAGGATTTTTAGGTATACAAAAATATATTTCAATTAGGTAGGTAATCTTTAAATATTTCTAAGACCTACTGTAGCACAAGGTTTCTGGCCCAGACTTTCGGGCCTAACCTCAAAGTTTAGGTCCGCAGACCCGCAGTCCCGCAGTCCCGCAGAGACACACAGATGCTTTCATTAGTTTCTGGCTGCTCAGCCTCAGGCCCAGGCATATCACTTGCTAGCTCTCTACCCTTCATCTAACCCATGTCTCTTGTTCAGCCATGTGGTTCGGTACCTTTCTTTAGAGCAGCATAGTTGTCCTCTGCTTCCTCTCTTCTCTCTGGTGCTCTCCTGGCACACTGCTCTCAGAGATTTTCTTAGTCTGGTAGCCCTGCCTACACTTCCTGCCTGCCTTTGGCCAATCAGATCTTTTTATTAAAGCAGTGGGTGGGATAATTATTTACCATGACACAACACAATACCCCTACATATCCCCTTTTCTCTTTAAAACAAAAGGAACTCCAATTCTAAAATTCTTTTCCCCCCTTATCTATAACAGCTTATAAGCAACACTGTAAATAAACACAAACATCCATAATCCATGATTTGGGAATGTGGGCGTCGTTCTCTAGGCTACTTCCTGGTGAATGGGGACAATGGCAATCTCATGGGAATCCAAAGAAAACTATAGGATTATGCACAAATCTTTAGTGGAGTAGTCTGTAAGCCTAGGTCATCTCAGCCTGTCTCCTTGAAATCGTTCTGGATACAGAGCTCAGGAAACTTCACAGAAGTGTTCTGAAATGCTGATTCAAGTGGTCCATCCATTTCCATTGGAGATTTTTCAGGGGGTCTTCCTCTATCAAACTTTATGTTCTTTAATCAGAAATAAATCTACAGCCTCTCCTTTTCTGTGGAAATAAAAAGAAAACCTCTTCTCCAAAGTAGCATATCTTTGGATTTCAGTTTTAAAGTCAACTCATTTACAAAATATAAAGGTTGAATGAAACCAACAGCATTTATAATCAACTGTCTTTTAGCAGCTTTTACTAAGTAATTTTCAGTCAAGAGGCTTAAAGATAAGACAATGACATAGAGTATCCAGACAGTCTTTGTATTTTCCCTCTTTATGTGGCTTCCTTCTTTCCTTCTTTCTTTCTTTCTTTCTTCCTTTCTTTCTTTCTCTCTTTCTTTAAATCTATTTCTTTTTAAGGGCTTTCTCTACCTTTTTATTTTAGCAGATGTACATATATTCTAAACACACTCTAAACCACTTAGACTTTTTTTTTTAAAAAAAAACCTGTCTTTACTGTATATTTATCTCTTAAAATTTTCTGTCACTGACCACACCTTTGTTTGGCTAGGGTGATTGTCTCCACCCAGATTCTTCTATCTCTTTCTGTTTCTGACCACACTTTTAATCTTGCCATGGTTGTTAGGGTGGATGGATGGCTCCACCCAGCTCCCAGTCTAATTTCTAATTTATCTTTTTAACCCAGGTACTCTGGGGAATTTTAGGTTCCATATAGTCACCAAGTAGAGCTTTGTCACCTGCTGCTCATTAACTCCATTTAAGTATTTGGCAGCAGGGCCTCTTAAGAAAGTCACAAGTGTTTTGCCTCTAAGGCGGAATCAGGAAGCTTTTCTTCAAAAAGCCAAGCCTCAGTTTGTCTCTGGCAAACAGAGCTGATCCAGGAAAACATCAACACTAAGAAGCCATCCTTGATTCTGTTCTCTTTTTGTACTTATTAACATAAACTTTAAATACATTATTTAACAATGTTTTTCTTATATTGAGGGTCCTGTGAGACTTCAGGAACCAGCCATTTTACACCTTAAGCTGCACTCCAAAAGCCTGCCATTGTAACTCAAGCCCATGTGCCTCACCAGGGCATCTCTGTACCAAGGCTCATGTCGGAGACATAACTCAGAAGCTGTTTTGGGCTCTAGACCATTTTTAAAGCTTTCTGTGGCTTTCTGTGGGTCTATATCGTGTATATGCCCCACGTTGGGCTGCCATTTGTAGTAGGAGTTTTCTGGCCTTGGCCTAGCCTCAAGGTTTAGACCCACAGACTCACAGACCTGCAGAGACACACAGATGCATATGATAGTTTTCAGCTGATTGGCCTAAGGCCCAGGCATATAACTTGCTAGCTCTCTACCCTTCATCTAACATATGACTCTTATCCTGTTCAGCCATGTGGCTCGGTACCTTTTCTCAGAGCAGCATAGTTGTCCTCGTCTTCTTCTGGCTTCTATCTGGCATTCTGCTCTGTGCTTCCTGTTCTCAGAGTTTTCTTAGTCTGGTAGCCCTGCCCACATGTCCTGCCTGCCTTTGGCCAATCAGCGCTTTTTATTAAACTAGTGGGTGGGACAATTATTTACAATGTAATAACATAATCTCCCACAGGAGACCCACAGATATGGCTTACCAGAGCTATTGGGAGCTCACCGACTCTGAAATAACCACCAAGGAAACTTCATGGAATTGATCTAAACTGTCCAAATGTAGATGACAGTCAAACAGCGTGGTGGGCAGTTAGTGGAGCCTCTTGAGGTAGGATCAGAGTATATTCCCGGTGCATGAACATCTAGGAGCCCATGCCGTACAGAGGAATACCTAACTCAGGCTTGATACTGGGAAGAGGGCCTGGGTCCTACCTCAACTGGATATGCCAGACTGAACTGACTCACCTCTGGATTCCTTGCTCTCCTTGGGAAATGGATAGGGGGTGGGACGGAGGCAGAGGAGGGACTGTGAAGGACTGGGAGGAGGGAAGAGAGGGGGAGCAGTGGTAGATATGGTTGTTGTGGGGTGGAGAGATATCATGGTTGGTTAAGTGGTTGCCATACAAGCATGAGGGCCTGACCAAGGATTCCCAGAGCTCATATGTAAAGCAAGATACAATTGTGGCTTGGGTATCACAGATTTCCAAAACCTGTTGGTCAGTCAGGCCAGCTAAAGGTGAGTGTCATGTTTAATGGGAAACACAGCTTCCAAAGACATGTAGATGGCGACTGAAGAAGACATGGATGACAACGTATTCCCACACATAAAAAATAAACAAACCATATTTAATCCTAATATCCAGAATACTATAAACATCAACTACCACTTATAAAATTATATAATCCTCCAGCCTCCATGTCCAAAATGCAAAATTGTAGGTGTGTGCCACCACACTCAATTTATGGGTTCTGGATGTGAAATCCAGGGCAAAGTGCATGTTAGGCACTCTATCACCTGAGCTCTATCCCAGCCCTCTGATCCTCACCTATTAAATGGGAATGATAAGTTCTTCCCTGCATAGATCTTTATTCCAGTATTTGGTTCATAGCCAATGATGCAGCTCTCAGTTGTTCAGTCACTGTTTATCAGTCTAACCTAGCAGCCAATAGGGAGGCTCTAGGCAAGCAAGAGGGCTCAGCGAATAAGGATCTTTCGGCCATATATGAACTCAACACTGTCTCCAGAACCCACATGCTTAAAAGAGAACTGACTCTTACAGGTTGTCTTCAGAACTCCATAGGTGTGTTTTCTCATAGACATGTCTTCCCAGAAATGCATGAAAACCTTCATGTCTCCCCCTGAAATGCATGAAACCTTCATGGCTCCCTAAGAAATGCATGAAACCCTTCATGTCTCTGAAGGAAATGCGTGAAACCCTTAAATGTTTTAATAGAGGCTTTAGCATGATGTAGATCTGTGTTCATGAATCAAATGCTATCACTTCTAAGCTGAGTGATCTTGGGACGTGGTTCATCCTTCCTCTTCTTCCGTCCACACCAGTGACACTTATATTTTAATATCTACCTGAGAATGCTGTGTGTGTTTAAATGATACCAAGGAAGTGACCTCCAAATGATGCCTGTACTTGTTACTTCCAAACCTACCCAGGGCCAAGCCGAATCCCAAGGTACAGGAGGGTAAACCTACCACTCCAGATGATCTCATTTCCAGAGCAGGAGTATGAATAGGAACTGGTGTAGGGGACATCTATGAAGAATTTCCATATTTTTAGGTGTGTGATCTTAGCATAGCAGTGATCAAGTGTCTGGCAACATCTGGAGAGAGGAAGGAAAAGCTGATGTAGGACTAGGGACCTAGAGGTGTTCAGTTCTCACCTGCAGTCTTTCCCAAACACCTCAGATTGATTTAAACATAATGTTTATGGAGAAATAACCCTGAGACTTGAGAATCCATAATTTCTATTATGCATATACTTGTTAAAAGCATCTTCTGAGGAGACAGTTATATCCACCATTAATCTCAGCACTCAAGAGGCAGAGGCAGATGGATGTCTGAGTTCAAGGTCTACCTGGTCTCCAGTGAGTTCCATGAACCTAGGGCTACACAGAATTCCTGTCTGGAAGCAAACAAACAAAACCAAAAATAATGAAGAAGAAATTAAACATATGAAGTCTGGAGGATTTAAATGTCTTCTGTTCATGACTCATGAGATGCTCTGCCTGTGCCATGTCCCCACCCAAACTCAGACACTCTAGTTTCGAACCAGTTTGATCACTCCCATGTCTAACTTATCCACCTGTGTGTCTGAGTGCTCCAAGCAACAAAAGCAACCATAGCTCTTGTTCTCTGACCAGGGATGGCTCCCAGGGATGTTGCCCTTGATCATATTTTCAACAGCCACCAAACCCTAGCTTCTGCTGCAAAAACCCACAGAAAACTCTATCAATCTCATGTGGTTTCACTAGGGGTCTCAATCTTGCCTGCTATCTTCCTCTTTGATGCCTAGCAGCTGCTGTATTGGGTGAACAGTGAATAGAAGTGTCTCTGTGTGTGTGTGTTTGTGTGTGTGTGTGGTGTGTTTTCTGACACATTGGCTCATAAGCACTAAGTTGGGAACATTCATAAATGTCATACTACACTCAAGAAAGTCAGAGGACAGCTTTAAAGTGCTGGTTTTCTCCTCCCACTATGTAGGTATTGGAAATTAAATTCAAGTCACTAGGCATGAATACAAAAGGGTATGCCTATTTCACAGAGGGAACTGCCCTGTTAAATAGGCTAGTCACCAACTTTGTAGCAAATCTCTGGCCTCTACCTTCAGAGTGAAAGAAGTATAAATAAAAAGTACTGTACATGGTGATTGACTCCCCAGGATTAAGTTCCTTAGATATTGTCTATTGCCTTGCTTGCCTTCTCATTTCTCACTGTCAGGACAGACAACTGCCACACTGTGAGCCATCCTGTGGCCCCCTGTTGAGGGGTTGAGAACACTCTCCAGTCAGCAGCCAGGGATAAACTCACCTCTTAGTGAAATACCTCAACAATCTAACCATCTATTGAGTTTGAAAGCTGCCCCACCCCTACTCAAGCCTAGCTAAAACCCTAGCCTTAGCCAGCAATGGGATTGCTCACTGTTCTAGGTGAGACCTTGAGCCAGAGAAGAATCCACACATGCTTATTGTTTTACACTCATAGAATTAGGAGGAATCTGTTGTAGGTCACATACAGCTCACATGTAAGGCTAATGTCCAGGTGATTATGTGTAACTTTAGCATTTACACAATGACTGTTCAGCAAATTAGGAGTAGGAAAATAATTTTGGATTCAGTCTGCAGTGGGATACTTGGTCAGCATTAAAATGAAGGAGAATACTGGTACAGTGAACACATGCTGTGTAATCCTAGCCTGTGTGAGGCTAAGGCAAGCAGATCAGAATTTCAGATTTCCAGGGTTTAGTTTTGTACATCTTAAAATGCAGCAATCTGGAGGCAGATGCAGGTGGATATATCTTAGTTCCAAGCCATCCCAGTGTATAAATGAGATATGTTAGGACATGTATGTCTATACAGGTCATCCCTGACTCACAAAACTAGAAAATTAAGTAAAAAATAAAGAACTGACAATACCAGCCATACATATATGTAATCCTAACATATGGGAGGTTAAGGACAGTGTGGGCTATGGTATTGCGATGGATTACAACCTCAGCCTTACTATAAGTGATATAAATAATAATGATAATGTTAATAATAATAATAATAATAATAATAATAATAATAATAATAATAATAATAATAAAGAGCTGGTGAGATGGCTCTGCAGTCAGGAGCACTTCTTGAGCTGGTATAGGATCCACATTGGGTTCCAGTACCCACATCGTATCTCACTACTCTCTATGAGTCCAGTTCATGAAGATCAGACAGCTCCCAACTTTGTATTCACTTCTCCCATACAGTTCACAGACACACTTGTAGGCAAAACATTCACACATATAAAATAAAATAAATATTTTAAACATGATAAGAACAACAAATTTCTAAGGATGCTTGCAGGGGGCAGGTAAATCAGTGCCAGGGCCATATGGCAGAGGCAGAAGGGTTGGTGAATGTAGTGGCCTTTAAAGGAGTCATCTGAGTTCAGACCTAAAGGATAAAGGTGCCAGTTATTACAGACACATAGATGAGCAGTGAAGTACAACTCAGAGGCTATTAGACCCTAATGGGAACCTTAAACCAGAGTGCTAGGTTTGACCAGATGAGGCTCTGCACTGAAGACAAGGGAGATGGAGGGCACTCAGAGGGACAAGGGTCCTACCTGTGAGCAGAGCAAACAGCAGGAATCTCATCCTGATTGAGGTGAGGACTCAGTGACTTCTCTTCTTATAGTCCCGTAGCTGTGCTCTGTGTCCAGTCAGCACATGGGATCTGTGACTAGAACAAGAAATTAACTTGACTTTATGAGATCAGGAGGTAGAGAAAAATGGAGAAGATGTGTTCTGTTTTGTTTGTTGTAAAAAGTTAGGCTGCTCTGATCTTTAACCAGACATTTAAACTGTGGTGTGTGTTTAGACACCCTGAAGTCTTGAAGGCCACAGGGATGTGGTCCTGCCTTCAGGTCATTTCCTGTCAGTCCCTTTGGTTTCCTTGAAAGAGCACACAACAAAAGGTTTTTCTGTCCAGCATTTTTAGGTCCAAAATGAATCCTGTGGGAGGTTGTGTTGTTTCATTGTAAATAATTATCCCACCCACTGGTTTAATAAAAAGCACTGATTGGCCAAAGGAAGGCAGGAAGTATGGGTGGGGCTACCAGACTAAGATAACTCTGAGAACAGGAAGCTCAGAGCAGAAGGGCAGAGAGAAGCCAGAAGAAGCAGAGGATAACTATGGTGCTCTAAGAAAGGGTACCCAGCCCCATGGCTGAACAAGATAAGAGACATGGTTTAGATGAAGGGTAGAGAGCTAGCAAGCTGTATGCCTGGGCCTTAGGCCGATCACCCTAAAACTACCATATGCATTTGTGTGTCTTTGGGAGTCTGTTGGTCTGTGGGTCTGTGGGCCTAAACCTTAAGTTTAGGCCTGAAAGTCTGGACCAGAAACCTCTTACTACAGAATCCTTTAGTGCCCACATGACACTGCATGTTCTCTCTTCTCTCACCTCCTGCCTCTGTCTTCTCTTCCATCCCTCCCCATCCCTCTCTCCTTCCCTCTCCCTGCCTCTCCTCTCTTGCTCCTCTTCCTCTCCTCTTCCCTTTCTGTTCTTCCAACTTTCCATGTCGCTATGTATCTCAGACTGGCTTCTTCTTTTTATTTTTTAGTGATTTGAGACAGGTTTTATGATTTGTTTTGTTTTGTTTTGAGTGTGTGAGTGCATGTGTGTGTGTGTGTGTTTGTGTGTGTGTGTGTGTGTGTGTGTGTGTGTGTGTGTGTGTGTGTAGAAGTTAGCTACTCTGGAACTTGCTTTATATACCAGGTAGCCTTGAACTCAAGAGATTTACCTGTTTCTGCCTCTGTCTTCCAGAATTCTGGGATGAAAGACATGGCAAGGTTTGTCACCCACTCATCAAGGGGTGATATCCCTTGACATACCTAATGGTCTTTTCCATTAACCTTCATCTTCCAGGGCCAGACAGATGGATGTTCTCTGAGAATCTGTTTATATTTCATAGAATTAGAATACGATCACCACAGCCAAGCTTTTTCATTAGGTGCTTTATTATAGGATAGAGTGTGTAGGGAACACAATAAGGCAGGCAGGCATGGTGTCTCAGTAACCGACTTGACAAGTCTAATAGTGAACACCTTTGTACTGCTTGTTCTAGGGAACCTTGGAGAAGCAGATGGCTGCCTGGCGGTCACAGTTGCAGAACGCATTCTGACAGGGGCTATTTTTGTCTGGAGAGAAACAAGAGAGGAAGTTGAGCGGAGCCCATGACTCTGCTCCTTATTATTTGTAGCCAAAAAACCCAGTGTACCTCCCATTGGTACAGACTCAAGGTTGAGAAGGACATTGTATTGTCCAAATTGCTGGAACCCACCTATAATAAAAATCATTTGTTGTGGGACTGGAGAGATGGCACAGTTGGTAAAGTGGTCTCCCTAGAAGTGTGATTGCCTGACCTATGATGCCCAGAGCTCATGTAAATACCAATGTGTAGTGGGGGAATCTGTAACTCTATTGAGAAATAGGGAGCACAGATTCTTAAAACTTGTTAGTCAGGTTTGCTAAAGGTAAATTTTAAGTTCAGTGAGAGACACAGCTTCTAAAGACATGCTAGAGAGTGACTGAACAAACATGGGGTGACCTTATTTTTATATGTAAAAATGAAGTATGACACATACAGCATTCTGTCTGCACATTTTCCTGCATCCAAGAAGAGGGCACCAGATCTAATTATGGATGGTTTTGAGCCACCATGCGGTTGTCAAGAGTTGAACTTAGGACCTCTGGAAACGCTGACAGTGCTTTTAACCTCTGAGCCATCGCTCCTGCCCCCAAGAGAGTCTATGAGCAAAGGGGTCATGATCATGATGAGGAAATCAACAAGGTGACCAGGGGAGCTATTGGGAGCTCAGTGACTCTGAACAGCAGTGGGTATGTTAAAAAAGTTTTAAACAAATGAATCAATTAAAAAGCATATTTAATCCTAAAACTTAAAAACTACTAATATCAACTACCACTTATTAAATTATATGATTTAAGATAATCCTTCTTCTACCTCCCAAGTACTGGATTACAGGTTTGCACCACCACACTCAATTCATGGGATCTGGAGTTGGAATCCAAGGCTCTGTGCATGCTAAGCAAACACTCTAGCAACTGAGCTCTGTTCCCAGCCCTCTGATCTTTACCTGTTTATGGGAATGACAAGTCTCACCCCACTTAGGTGTTTTGACCAGTTTCTGGATTGTAACCAATGCTACAGATCTCAGTTGTTCAGTCACTGTGGGATCAGTCTAACATAGCAGGAATAGGAGAGGCTGTGGGCAGGCAAGAGGGCTCAGGGAATAAGGGGGCTTGCTGCCAAATGTGGACCTGATTTCAGGAGAGAACAAGGTTCCTTCTTTTTTTCCTCAGACATAGATCCACACCTGTGTTGTCAAACAGGCTTGCCTCCCATGCAAAAACATAAAATTCTTAAATGGGTTTAAAGAGGCTTTGGAATGGCATATATCTGTGTTCCAGATTCAAATGCCTTCACTTCTAAGCTGGGTGACCTTGGGCAGTGGCCTAGCCTTCCTCATCTTCCTTCCTCATGAGTGACCTCATCTATATTTTAGTATCTATTTGATAAGGTTGTCATTATGTCAAACAAGACCAAGGGAATGATCTCTAAATGGTGACTGTTCTAGTTACTTGGGTGTGTGTCACTTTAAGACCTGACCGTGGAGTAACAGAACACAGAGCCCTGGAGGGCAAACCTACCACTGCAGGTGACCTCATTCCCAGAGCAGGAGAATGAGTAGTCATTGATGTAGGGGTATTCCGAGATTGAAGGACATACTATCGGGCGAAAGGCCTGAAAGTAGCACCTTTCAAGTTTGTAGCAGCACCTGGAGAAAGGAAGGAACAGCTGAAGAGCACTATGGACACACAGGAGGTCACTTCTCACCTGCAGTCTCTCTCAAGCATGTCAGGTTGACTTAATCATGATGTTCCAGAAGAAACTTCCTCATGCTTGAGCATCTCTGCTTTCTATTAGCACATGGTATTGAAAGCAGCTTGTGTGTGGCTGTTCCTGTCTTTAATTCCAGGACTTTAGAGACAGTGGTAGTTGGATCTCTGAGGTCAAGATAAGCTACATTTAAAGGATGAGACCTTGTCTGAAATAAGTGAATTTTAAAAACAAAGCTTCAAAAATATGGAAAATATATATTCTGAAATTTCACTGATGTTTTAAAGCCAAGGCTGAAACTGAATGTGACTGTGATGGTTTGCCATGCCCTAATCTGGAGCTGGACTTCTGCATTGCCCAGTATTTATAAGTCACACATTCTGCTTTCAGGGACCCTTAGGTAGAGTGTCCTTGTGATGATATTCCTTACATAATAAGAGATAAAATGCATGCTGGAGTGGTGATGCAGACCTCTCACCTAAGCAGTTTTAAGGCAGAGGCAAGAAGGTCTATGATTTCAAGGTCAGCATGGTTTCCAGAGAGAGTTTCAGGACAACTAGGGCTGCACAGAGAACCCCTGTCTGTATTCAAACAATAAAGAAACAAAAATGAAAAAAATAAATAAACAAACCAAAATGTATGATGCTTGTTGAATATCTATGTCTCCTATTCATGCCTGATGAATGAGTGCTTTTGGCCTGTCCCAACCCAATCCAGACACTCCAGTCTCCCCCCAGATGGATCACTCACCTTCCAAAGTAGTAAAAAGCAGAATATATGTTGACCTTATCACAAAAGAGGTAACTGTTGGTATACTTCAAAGGATCCTTCCCGGAGATGGTGCACTCGACCATGTTATGGAACGGCTTACGCTTAGGGCTGTTGCTGTTTTGAGAGGAACCTGCTGCAAGAACCCACAGCACACTCCATCAATCTTACTTGGTTTACTAGGGCTCTGATGCCTGCCTGCTGGCTTCCTCCTTAACTCCTACCTGCTGCTGGATTGAGACAGCAGCGAGTGTGTGTTTGTGTTTGTGTTTGTGTGTGTATGTGTGTGTGTATGTGTTTGCCTCCTCACACACAGGTTCTAAGGTACACACTTGGGAGGACGCATAAAATTTGTGCTACACAAGAGGAGGTCAGAAGACAGCTTGGGAAGTTGGTTTTCTTTCGTTACTATGTAGGTCTTGGACCAAACTCAAGCCTCCAGGCTAAGCAGGAAGGTGTCTAGCCTCATCCTCCTGAGTTAGAATTATAAATAAACACCACTGTACTGTGATGGGTTGACTCCCAGGACTAAGTTCTACAGAGATTGCCTTTTGCCTTGCTTGCCTTCTCATTTCTCACTGTCAGGACAGACAGCTGCTACACTGTGAGCTGCCTGTGCTGTGGTTCCCTGTTGATGAGCTGAGAACACTCTCCAGTCAGCAGCCAGAGACAAATTGACCACTTAGCTCCACAATCCAACAACCCAACCATCTCTTGAACACTAAAGCTGCTCAACCCCTTCTCAAGCCTTGTTGAAACTCTATCCTTAACCAGCAGTGGATTCATCACTGTTGCAGCTGAGACCTTGAGCCAGAGAAGCATCCACAGATGCTTATTCATTTACACTGTGGAATTAAGAGGAATCTGTTGTATGTCTATGAAGAGCTCACATACAAGTCTAATGTCAGATCATCACCATGTGACTTCAGCATTTGAAACATCAAAATTTGTCAAGTCAGTAGATTAAAAATAACTTTCTTGATTAAATCTGCACTGAAATACTTGGTAGCCATTAAAATGCAGGAGAAGTCAGGTGCATTGGAACATTCACTGTATAATCCCAGAACTCTGTAGGATAGCCTGAGGAATATGTCACTTCAAAATCATCTTGGTTTTATAGACTTCGTTCAGGAAGAGCCATGGCTACATCAAAAACTTTGAAATCAAAAATAAAAATAAAGTAAATGCAGACACAAGCCTTGCATGAATGTGATCTTATCATTGGGGTATTGAGCTAAGTCTGGGCTGTAATGTTGAGTTGCAGAACATCCTCAGCTGTATTATATGATCATATCAATTATAATAACTGTGATAAAAATGGAGATATGGATTTGCAGTCAAGAGCACTAGCTGAGTTTGGTTGGAACCCAGGATCAGTTCTAGCATCTACATGGCAGCTCCCAACTGTCTATGACCCCAGTACTGGGAGATGAGACCCCTCTTCTGGCCTCAGAAGGCACTGTTCACCCACAGTTTACATACACACATGTAGGCAAAGGGATAATGCATATGAAATGAAAATTATTTTATGAAAAGTTTAAAAATAAAATTGCCAGCATAGCTTAGAGCCAGGTAAATTGGTGCCATGACACAATGGCAAAGTCATAAGGGGCTTCCTTTGCTTTCTGGTGAATGTACCAGATTTTTCTAAGGATTCATCTGAGTTCAGATATAAAGTTAATGGTGCCAACTGTTGTGAACAGGGGGTGATTTTGGAACCCTACTCGAGAGTCTATTTGACTCCAATAGGAACCCTGAACCCAAACTCCAAGTGTGACCATCACTGAAGACAAGGGAGATGGGGAGGCTCTCAGAGGGGACAGAGGTCCTACCTGTGAGCAGAGTGAGCAGCAGGAGGAGTCTCATGTTGAGTGAGGAAGGACTCAGGTGACTCCTCTCTTTATACTCCTCTGCTCTCACAGTGTCCAGTCAGCACACAGGGCCTGTGACTGCTGAGGGTGTAAAACGGAATTAGCATATGTCCATTCTCACAACAGTTTAGACCTTCAGAGCTACTGTGGATGGTGGCAGGGCCTGAACCGGTGTTGTGGCAGAAGGAAAAGAGAAAGGGCTATCTCAGCACCCTATTATCTCAAGTGCAGCAACTTGTAAAGTGCTTGGTTCTCACCACGGATTCTGTGAAATCATAAGGCGGTATAGGCATTGGTCCTGGGGTTGGCGCTGGCAGAACATGTGTAAGGAGGGGAAGCCCACAGGTGTGCCAACCTGCTCTCTTAAAGGGAGATGCCCCCAAAGTGAAACTCCCTCTCTCCTCTCCATTCTCTCTCTCCCCCTCCACCTTTCTCTCTCAGCAACTCCACTGAATAAACTCTGGTGTGACATCTGGCAGTGTGTGCATTTGTCTCTCACATGGGAAACTACCAGAGAGATGCAGCCTCGAAGCACATGGTAGAGAGTGACTGAAAAGATACCAGATGCCAACTTATTCCTATACATAAAAATACACAAACATAGATATTTAATCTTAAATCCAGGAAAACTACAAAGCCAACTACCACGTAGGAAAATCTGTGATTTAATATAATCCTCCTGCCTCCAATGCTCAAGTGCTTGGATTGGAGGTGAGTACCACTGTGCCTAATTTATGGGACTTGGAGGTGGAACCCAAGGCTCTGTGCATGCTAGGCAAGCACTCCAGAAACTGGCTTATATTCCCAGCCCTCTGATCCGCACCTGTACATGGAAATGATAAATCCTACCCTGCATAGGTGTTTAGTCCCGTATTTGTCTTATGGCCAATGCTACAGCTGTCAGTTGTTCAGTCACTGTGGGATCAGTCTAACATAGCAGGCAATAAAAGAGGCTGTGGGCAGGCAAGAGGGCTCAGGGAATAAAGGCACTTGCTGCCAAGTGTGGACCTGATTTAAGTCTCAACGTATAGTATTTCAGGGTAGAACAAGGATCCTGCAGGTTGTCCTAAGAGATCCACACCTGTGTTCTTGAACAGGCTTGCCTTCTTCACAAAAACATAAAATCTTTAAGTGTGTTTAAAGAGGATTTGGAATGACATATATCTGTGTTCCAGAATCAAATGCCATCACTTCTAAGCTGGGTGACCTTGGGCAGTGGCTTAGCCATCCTCATCTTTCTTCCTTGTCAGTGACCTCATCTATATTTTAGTATCTATTTGATAAGGTTGTCATTATGTCAAACAAGACCAAGGGAATGATCTCCAAATGGTGACTGTTCTAGTTAATTGTGTGTGTGTCTGTAACATCTGACCACAGAAGAACAGAACCCAGAGCCCTGGAGGGCAAACCTGCCACTGCAAGTGACCTTATTCCCAGAGCAGGAGTATGAGTAGGAGGTGTTTTAGGGGTTTTCTGAGGGTACAGGACATTTTCATAGTAAAAAGGCCCAAATATAGCAGTTCTTTTGAGTCAAACACCATCTGGAGAGAAGAAGGAACAGCTGAAGAGGATTATGGACCTATCGGAGGTCACTTCTCACCTGCAGTCTCTCTCAAGCATGTCAGGTTGACTTAATCATGATGTTCCAGAAGAAAGTTCCTCATGCTTGAGCATCTCTGCTTTCTATTAGCACATGTTATTGAAAGCAGCTTGTGTGTGGCTGTTCCTGTCTTTAATTCCAGGACTTTGGAGAAAGTGGCAATTGGATCTCTGAGGTCAAGATAAGCTAAAATTAAATAATGAGACCCTGTCTGAAATAAGTGATTTTTAAAAACAAAGCTACAAAAATATGGGAACTATATATTCTGAAATTTCAATGATGTTTTTAAGCCGAGGTCGACACTGATTGTGGCTGTGATGGTTTGCCATGCCCTAATCTGGAGCTGGAGTTCAGCATTGCCCAGAATTTGCAAGTCACACATTCTGCTTTCAGGTTCCCTTAGGTATATTGTTTTTGTGAAGAGATATCATTATATAATAAAAGATAAAATGCTTGCTGGAATGGTGATGAAGGCCTTTCATCTCAGCAGTCTTGAGGCAGAGGCTAAAAGGTCTATGATTTCAAGGTCAGCATGGTTTCTATAGAGAGTTTCAGGACAACTAGGGCTACATAGAGAACCCCTGTCTGGATTCAAACAATAAAGGAACAAGAAATGAAAAAAAAATCAACAAACCAAACAAAATGTATGATCCTTGGTGAATATCCATGTCTCCTATTCATGCCTTATGAATGAATGATTGTGCCCTGTCCTCACCCAATCCAGACTCTCCAGTCTCCCACCAGATGGATCACTCACTCGCCAAAGTAGTAATTATTGGAATATACATCAACATTATCACAAAAGAGCTAATTATTAGTATTCAAAGGATCCTTCCCAGAGTTGGTGCACTGGACCATATTATGGAACTGCTTATGCTTAGGGCTGTTGCTGTTTTGAGTGGCACCTGTTAAAGGTACCCACAGCACACTCCATCAATCCCTCTTGGCTTTACCAGGTCTCTGATGCCTGCCTGCTGGCTTCCTCCTTGATTCCTACTTGTTGCTGGATTGAGACAGCAGTGAATTGTGTATGTGTATAAGTGTGTTGCTTCCTCATATAAAGGTTCTAGAGGACACACTTGGGAACTCATAAAATTTATGCTACACATGAGAAAGTCAGAAGACAGCTTTAGTGAGTTGGTTTTCTCCATCCACTATGTAGGTCTTGGAGACCAAACTCAAGCCTGCAGGCTAAGGAGGAAGGTGTCTAGCCTCATCCTCCAGAGTTAGGATTATAAATGAACACCACTGTACTGTGATGGGCTGACTCCCATGATTAAGTTCTACAGAGATTGCCTTTGTATTGCTTGCCTTGTCATTTCTCACTGTCATGCCAGACAACTGCTACACTGTGAGCTGCCTGTGCTGTGGTCCCCTGTTGAGGAGCTGAGAACTCTCTCCAGTTAGCAGGCATGGATGAACTGAAGTCTTAGCTCTTGAGCTCTGGATATTGAACTCTTATCCAGTAATCCAACCATCTCTTGAGTACTGAAGCTGCCTCTGCTCAAGCCTATGTGAAAGTCTACTCTTAACCAGCAGTGGATTCAACACTGTTCCAGATGAGACCTTGAGGCAGAGAAGCATCTACAGATGCTTATTGATTTACAGTGTAGAATTGGGAGGAATCTGTTGTATGGCCATGCACAGCTCATATACAGGCCAAGGTCAGATTATCATTTGTGACTTCTAAAATAACCTTTGTCAGCTGAGTAGGTAAATCTTGATTCAGTCTGCAGTGGGAGACTTGGTAGCTATTAAAATGCAGAGGAAGGCAGGTACAGTAGAACACACACTGTGTAATCCCAGAATTCTGTAGGCAGCACCAGAAGGATATGTCAGTTCAAAGCCAGCCTGGTCTATTGAGTGAGTTCCTGAACAGTCATGGCTACTTCGAGAAACCCTGTCTTTTGAAACCAGAAATAAAAATAAAAATAAATGCAGACAAAAGGCTTGCATGAATGTTATTGTGGGTGTTGGGTAGTTGAGCTAAGTCTAGGTTATGATGTTGAGTTAGTGAACGTCCTCTGCTGCAGTATAAGATTATATCAACAATAATGGCAGTAACAATGATAAGAGATGAAAAGTTAACTTTGCAGTCAGGAGCACTTGCTGAGCTTGGTTGGCACCCAGGTTCAGTTCCAGCATGTGTAAAGCATCCCCAACTGTCTATTCTGCAGTTGTGGACATTCAGACCTCTCTTCTGGCCTCTGTAGGCACTGCTCATATGCAGTTCACATACACACATGCAGGCAAAGGGCTCATGCATATAAAATAAAAGTCCATATTTTATGAAAAGGATAAAAATTTCAATTTTCCAGCGTAGCTTAGGGCCCAGGAAATTGGTACCATGGCAATATGGCAGAGTCAGAAGGGGCTTCTTTACTCTGTTTGTTGAACATTGCAGACCCAGACCTAAAGCTAATTGTGCCAGCTGTGTTGGACAAGGGGTGAGCACAGAACCCTAACCCAGAGTCTATTAGACTCTGATAAGAAACCCAAACCCAAACTTCACTGGTGAGCACTGGGGGCTGTGAATTGACAATAAGAGAAATGGGGAGTCTGTGAGAGGGACAAGGGTCCTACCTGTGAACAAAGTGAGTAGCAGAAGGTGGCTCAACTTTAGTCAGGAAGGACTCAGGTGATTTCTCTCTTTACAGTCCTCTGTTCTCACAATGCCCTCTCAGCACACCAGACCATTGACTGCTGTGGATGTAGCACAGAAATTAAATATGACCACCCTCACAGACAGCTGGACCAGCAGAGCTACTGTGGATGGTGGCAGGGCCTGAACCAGTGTTATAGCAGAAGGAAAATAGAAAGGGCTAGCTCAACACCCTATTATCTCAAGTGCAGTTACCAAAAAGTGTGTAGTTCTCAACCATGGATGGTTTGAAATCATAAGAAGGTACAGACATTGGTCCTGGGGTTGCTCTGAGGGATGCTGATTGTGACATGTGGCCAGAGGCAGGAGTAGTAGTTGGTGGGACATGTGTGAGGATGAGAGAGGGGGTGGAAAGGCAGAAGATGTTATAGCTGTTCATTAAAGGAGAGAGAGACTGAGAACCACTCAGCCATAAACCCAAAAATGAGACATCTTATTCCTGTATATCATTGATAAGGGACCCAAAGACTAACCCAGTTTTATCTGTGGGGTCAGGAGATATAGACAGGCAGAGAAGACAATGTGTTCTCTCTTGTTTGCTGCTATGTACTTTAGTGGGACAATCATCCTCTGGTGTGTGTTTAGGGAAACTTTATTCCAAGGCCAACAGGATGTAATCCTTATTCAGGTCACTCACTATATTACTGTTTGGTTTCCTACATCCCAGTTCCTAGAACAAGTTTACATGGATAATTCTTTGAGTCCAGTGTTTCTTTAGTGCTCACATGACCCTGCTTCCTTCTCTTTCTCCTACCTGTTCATCTTCTCTTTCCTGCTCTCCCCATCTATACTCTTCTTTCCTGTTCTTATGTCTGTCTGATCTCTCCCTTGTTCAATTTTCTGTTTTCCCAACTTCCCTATGAATATCAGACTGAGGGATTTTCCTCCCCCTCCTCCTCCCCCTCCTCCTTCTTCTAAAGACAAGGTTTCTTTGTGTAATAGTCTGATCTGACCTAGGACTTGCTTTTTAAACCAGGCTTGCCTTGAACTCGAGAGATCTGCCTTCCTCTGCCTCTGCTTCTACCTCTGTTTCTTCGTCTCCTTCTGCATCCCAGAGTGTTGGAATGAAAAGCCTGGCCAGGCTCACCAACCACTCACTCTTCAAAAGGCTTCTTAATGGCAATGTCTTTTCCATTAACCCTCAGTTTTCAGGACTTGATGGAATGTTGTTCTCTGGGAATCTATTTATGTTCTGTAGACAGAGAACACAATCACCAAAGCTGAGCTCTTTCTATAGCTTCTTTATCTGAGGGCACAGTGTGTACAGAAGACAACCAGGCAGGAAGAGATTATGTCCCAGTAACTGAGGTCACTAAACTAATCTCTTGGTGTTGAGGTCTTTGTACTGCTTGTTGTATGGAGCCTTGGAGAAGCAGATGGCTGCCTTGTGGTCACTGTTGCAGATGGAGTGCTCTCAGAGCTTGTTTTTATCTGGAGAGTAACTAGAAAGGAAGTTGAGTGGAGCCCATGACCCTGCTCCCTATGTTTTGTAGACAAATAAACCAGTGGACCTCCCATTGGTATAAAATCCTGGTTGAGATACAATGCACATGAAAATAACTCAGTTTACCAAATTTCTTGGAACAATATTTGTCATAAAAAACTCACTAGTTGTGGGGCTGGGGAGATGGCACAGTTGGTAAAGCAACTGCCAGTCATGCACGAGGGCCCTGACCAGAGCCCATGTATAAAGCAAGGTGTGGTTGGAGCATCCTTAACTTTATTCAGAATTAGTAGTATGGAACCTTAAAACTTCTTGCTCATTCAAGCAGGTTAACCTTAAACCTTGTTGCTGTGTAAGTCTCTAAGGACAGGGCAGAGGGTGACTGAGGAAGTCATAAGTGATAGTGTATTCCTACACATAAAAATAAACAAACATAGATATTCAATCCTCAAACCTAGAAAACTATACATATCAACTATCACTAATTAAATTATATGGTTTAAGAAAATCCTTTTGTCTCTACCTCCTAAGTGCAGGAATTGCAGGTATGCCGCACAATGCTCAATTAATGGGTTCTGGTGTTGGAACCCAGGGCTCTGAGCATGGTAGGCAAGCACTCCAGCAACTTCACTCTATCCCAGCTCTCTGATCCTACCTGTATATGGGAATGACAAGGTTCACCCTGCATAGGTGTTTAGTTCAGTATCTGGCTTATAGCCAATGCTACAGCTCTCAGTTGTTCAGTCACTGTGGGATCAGTCTAACTTAGCAGCTAATAGGAGAAGCTCTGGGCATGCAGGAGGGCTCAGGGAATGAGGGCACTTGCTACCAATTCAACCTGATTTGCATCCCATGATTGTTGTCAAATATTATTTTAAGATGTGTTACATTTGTTTTGCTGTGGAGCATATATTTAATGATGCAAAGATGTGTTGCATTCTTTGATGTTGCATTTGTTGAACCCTGTGAAGCTGTGTTACTGTAACTGCCTAAAACACCTGATGCTCTTAAAAAGTGCTGAATGGCCAATAGCAAGGGAGAAGAAGAGATAGGAGAGACCGGCAGACAGAGAGAGCAAAAAAGGAGAAATCTTGGAGAACTGGAATAGAGGAGATGAACAAGGAAGTAGGATGCCAGTGTCCATCCACGGAGTAAGGGAAAAGTTAGACACACAGAAAAGGGTCCAGCCACCTAGCCATACTGCCAGCCACGGACTAAGGGCAAAAATAAAATATACAGAAGTAAGAAAATGTAGAAACCAAAGTCAAAAATAGTTCAGAAAACCTGGCAAGAAACAAGATGAGCTGAGGCTGGACATTATAATTAAGAATAAAGCTCTAAGACCAGGTAAACTATTTAAGTAGACCTATAACACTTATGGAAATAAAAGCAAGTCATTAAAAGTTTCTTGACTAAAAAGAACATACAGGGCCAGATAGTTGCAAGTGCAGAACTCTACCAGAATGCCAAAAAAGAGCCTATACAAATACCCTTAAATTGTATCACACAATATAAACAGAAGGAATAGTGCCAAACTTTTTTAATGAGGCTCTACAGTTGCCCTGATTCCCAAACCACACAAAGACACAACCAAGAAAGAGAAATAGAGACTAATCTCCCACATGAACATGGATGTAAAAATACTCACAAAGTACTAGGAAACCAAATGCAAGAAAGAACACATCAAAAATTGTCCACCACGATCAAGTAGAGTTTGTATCAGAGATGCAGGGATGGTTCAACATACAAAATTCTGTCAATGTAATCCACCATATAAACAACATGAAAGAAAAAGCCCTGACAATCTTCTCATTAGATGCCTAAACAAACCTTTGACAAGATTCAACACCCCTTCATGGTAAATGTCTTGTGAATATGAGGGATTCAAGGAACATATCTAAGCATAGTATAACCAATTTACAGCAAGTCGATAGTCAAAATCAAATTAAATAAAGAGAAACTCAAATTAATCTCACTAAAACAGGGACAAGACAAGGCTGTCTACTGTCCATATCTATTAATACAGTACTCGAAGTTTTCTCTAGAGCAATAAGACAACAAAAGGAGATCCAGGAGATACAAGTTGGAAAGGAGGAAGTCAAACTTTGCTATTTACCGATGATGTGATAGATAAATACGTGACCACAAAAATACTACCAAGGAACCCTACAAGTGATAAACACCTTAGGGGAGGTGTCTGGATACCAGACTAACTGAAAAAAATCAATATTCATTCTATAAACAAATAATTAACAGGCCGAAAAAGAAACCGTGGAAGCACCACTCTCTACCATATCCAGAGATAACATAAAATATTTTGGGGTAACTCTAACCAAATATTTGAAAAATCTGTTTAATGAGAACTTGATACTTCAATAATTTGTTAGATCCACCATGATCTAGCAATACCACTATTAGGCCAAAAATGCACATTATTAACCTCAAGGGTATTAATTCAACTACGTTTATAGCACTGTTATTCCTCAAAGACAGAACTTAGAAACAAACTCGGCACTCCTCAGCTGAAGAGTGTATTAACAAACCATGGTACATCTATTCAATGAAGTACTGCTCAGCAGTTATAAAAATGATATCCTGAAATTTGCAGGAAAATGGATGGATTTTAAGAGTATAATCCTGAGTGAGGTAACAGAGGTCCAGAAAGATAAACATGGTATATACTCACTCATAAGTGCGTTTTAGACAAAAAAACAGAATATCCAGGCTCCAAAGTACAACCCCTGAACAGCTTGGGAGCAGAAGGAACTTAAGAGAGACATCCAGGAATCCCCACAGGAAGAGAAACTAGAGAAGATCTTCTGAGTAAATTGGGATCATAATGGGTAGTAACCAAGGAGAGGTGGGAACAAATCATGAGAGAAGGAGATGGTTGAGTGAGAGGAGCAACAAAGGAGGAAAGAAGAGATGAATATCTTTATAGAGGGAACCACTGTAGTGTTAGAAACAAACCGGGTGCTAAGGAACCTCCAGAAGCCACAGGATGGCCCTTAGCTAGGACTCCAAGCAATACTAGAGAGGGTACCTAAACAGGACTTCCCCTACAATCAAATGAATGAGCACCCTAAGTGTCATTATAGAGCCTTCATCCTACATAATAGAACCTTCCACTTTCCAGAGTTGGAATCAGAGACCCATAGCTAAGCTCCAGGTTAGGTTCCTAGTCCAGCTGAAGGGAGAGAAAGAGGAGAGTGTATATGAGCAAAGGGATTGGGATAGTGAGGAGGAGACACACACAGACAGATGACTAGCGCTATTGGAAGCTCATTGAACCAGAAAAAAAAAAAAAACCACTGAAGATCCTGCAGGAAAGGAACTAAACCCTCCAAAGGTAGAGGACTATAAAATGGTGTGGTTATTTTGTGGAACCTCTTGGAGAAGGATCAGATTACGGTCCTGTGCATGAACTGGCATCCTGGAGCCCATTTCCTACAGAGGAACACCTAACCTAGTCTTAATACTGGAATCAGGGAATAAAACAAAACTCAAATGAATATTTTAGAGTGAACTGACCCACCTTGGGACTCCTTGGCTTCCTTGGGGAACAGTTGAGGTTATTGGGTGGGGCAGAGAGAGGGAGGACTGTGAAGGACTGGGGAGAGGGAAGGGAGAGCCAGCAATGGCATATATGGGAAAATACTTTTAAAAAAAAATAAAAAATCAACTAAAAAAATTGTTGTGCCTATAACTAATCAAGAAAATGACCAATTATGGGCATACAGTGAACAGTGTCAAAGAGCTTACAATAACTTTTGGGAGAAATTAACAACAGATATCAAAAAGCAAAATAATTCAATTTATAAAGAAAACTAACTGGATTCTTCATCATGTTGCATGGGATACACCAATTTCTGGAGCCCCTACATTTTATATTGGTCCAAATAAGTCAGGAAAGGCAGGTTACAAATTAGAAAATGTAAGTAGAGTGGTTTAAAGCCCTTATAAGTCTGTTTAAAAGTCAGAATTATAAGCTATCATGATGATATTAATGGATTTTTACAGAATTTCTTAACCTAGTCGCTGACTCTCAGAATGCAGAAAGAGTTGTTTTACACATTGAAATGCTGACTTTATTCCTGATGAGTCAGAACTAACTTCATTATTTATTGTTATAAGAAACAATCAGGAATAAAAAATCATTCCTTTTTAAATAACACAATCTAATCCCATATGAGTCTGCCAGGTCTCCTAGCACATGGTAATGATGAAATTGCTAAAATATTAATAGAAAATGTACTAGAGACCTCAGAGTTTCATAAAAAAACTTCATGCCAATAGCAAAGTTTTAAAAAAGTTTTTTCATCACTTGGAAACAAACCAAGGAAATTGTAAAAAAGATAATCCACCTGTTTCTTCTATAATCAATCTCTGTAAGGGTAGGAAGTAATCCTAAAGATATACATAGAAATGAAATTTGGAAAATGAATGTGTTTCATTTTGCAGAACTTGGAAAATAAAAATATATGCATCATACAATAGATAGGTTTTCAGGATTTCAATGGACAACTGCTTTGAGTTCAGAAAAGGCTGATTCTGTAATCACACATTTGCTTGAAGTTATGGCCATCATGGGAATACCTATAGAAATTAAGACTGACAATGCTCCAGCATATGTCTCTAGTAAAATGAAACATATTTTTGCTTCTTAAATATAAAGCATATTACAGGTATACCAAACAATTCTACAGGGAAAGCAGTCATAGAGAAATCAAATCAAACTGAAGGATATGCTAAGTATACAGAAAGGAGTACCAACTCCCAGAAATAGACTAGATAATGCATTATTAATTTTAATTTGTCTCAATCTAATGATAAAGGAACAACAGTTGCTGCAAGGCATTGGAGTATAGAAAAAACTGACAAAGGTGAACCAGCCTGTCTACTTCAAAGATATATTGACCTCAGAATGGAAGTCAGGATATGTGGTACACTGGGGAAGAAGTTTTACTTTTGTTTTTGAGGTGAAAAAAAAGCTATGGATACCATCAAAATTAATAAAGACTCAATCTGAACTGGAGAAACTTCTTGATAAAGAGAAATGATGTCTCAGTCACCAATTTGACAACTATTTAATTTTTCAGAAAAATTCACCAAACAAGGATTGGGGAAGTATTTAACTTTTGCCTTTACAGAAATCTAGAGATACTCATATTCAAGAAGGGAAAAGACCTTGGACAGCTAGATTTCTAAAACATAATGGAAAGCTATCTAGAAAGAATTTACAAGCAAAGAGATATCAGGCTAGTTGTTACCAATATAGTCTACAGAGTAAGATCTCACTCCTTAACATCTATATCTCTTTATTTATAAGAGAAGTTGAAGTCCCAGTTCAATTATAAATTAAAGCTGGCTTTGGAGTTGGAGTGTGGCTCTCTCCTTCTCTAAATCCTGCATGCTTGTTAAAGGAAAATACAATATCTGTGTATCATTTTCAGAGGGAACACCTGATATAGAAGAGAACAACTGGAGTTAAGGGATTATTCTATTGCTACTAATCTTATTAGATATGAATTTTATATCAGAATGTGTTAGAATAATATATATTAACATTTTGTCATGATATTAATGATCATATAGAGAACTAACTAATTCTAGAAAAAAAGGCTTTATCTAGCTTCCTGTACATTGTTATGTGTTTGAGTCTCTCATCAGTTTTCTGTAGTGAAACAGGACAATGCCTAATACTGACCTTGAAGATGAGGCTCCACAACGATGATTTCATATGAACCATGACAATGCCACTATGCTGGCAAACACCAAGCAAAGATTGGATTTGGACTACACTGCTCAGGACAACTTCAAGGATTTTGACAGCTGGTCTGGAAACAGCAGGGTGCAGAGCTGGACTGGCCTGTAAATATTGCATTGCTGCCCTCAACAGGACACAGTCGGTAACTTCTATTTGTTTGAAGGGAAGGGAAGGGAAGGGAAGGGAAGGGAAGGGAAGGGAAGGGAAGGGAAGGGAAGGGAAGGGAAGGGAAGGGAAGGGAAGGGAAGGGAAGGGAAGGGAAGGGAAGAGATGCTTAGGAATCTGAAAAGAAATAGACAAGTTAATGCCAATGGAGGGGAAGAAATGATTGGAAACATCAGCCTCCCCACTAAAATACCAGAGTGGAGCAGGGGCGCACATACCTTTAATCCCAGCACTCTGCAGGCAGAAGGAAGCGATCAGAAGTCAGCCAGGTCTACACAGAAACTCTCTCAAAACAATAAATGTACCCAAGGCCAGTAACATGGCTCTTGTGGATAATAATGCTTGCTGCCGACCCTGAGGACATGTGTTCAATCCCCAGAAGCCACATGGTAGAAGGCAAGCACTGACTTGTGTATATTGTTCTTTGGCCTGGACATAACATGCCATGATACCCATAGGTTCACACACATACATACAAAGTTAAATAAAATTTTTAAAATGTTAAAGTTATACAAGCAGCCAGGTTGTGTTATTGACTTTAATCCAGAACTGGGTGGGGGCAGAGCCAAGGGGATCTCTGTGACATAAGGTCAGCCTGATCTACAGAGCTAGTTCCAGGACAACACAGAGACATCCTTTCTCACAGAAATAGATGTGAATACAACCAACACATAATATGCTGAGCCAGGTATTGGTGGTACATGCCTTTGCCTAGGATTGAAAGGCAGAGGCAAGTGGATCTCTGTGAATGGGAGGTCATCCTGGTCTACAGAGCAAGTTCTTGAAAGCCAAGGCTACACACATAAACGTTACCCCCCATCTTGAAAAACCCAAAACCCAAACAAATCAAAAACATTAAGTTAAAAATGTGTCTTACATATATTATCCTAAGTAGATCAAACTCTGTACTAGCTGTATGTGGAAATGTGTACCTGAAATGCAGCTCAGATAGATGAGTCAGAAGGACTTCAAGTTTTTTCTTCATTTTGTTATTATTATTATTATTTTGTTTAAAGTGTCTTTTTTATCCATGTTTCCCCTTTCCTGCTCCCAATCCCTCCAAGTCAGCCTTCAGCAGCCTCCTGCCACCCCATCCACCCACGCCCTCCCCCAAAAGGGGGAGGAGTGTCAAGGTAGGTCAGCTCAGTGTGGCACATCTACTCCAGGCAAGTCCGATGTGCTCACCCCAAAGTCAAGTCTGGGTTAGGTGTTCCTCTGCAGGGAATGGGCTCCAAGGTACCAATCCAAGCACAGAAACACAGTCTGACCCTATCCCTGGAGACTCCACACACTCTCTCTGCCAGCTGACAGTTTCCTACCCTAGGAGGGCCTATCTCCTTTTCACGATGGATTTGCAGTGGCTGTTAATGATTCAGTGAGGTCCCCAGTACTTCATCCAGCCATCTCTGTAGAAATTTTCCTCATAATCCCTATCCTCTTGCTTACACACACTCTCCTCCTCAACTCGTGACTGGACCAGGAGCTCATCCATGGATCTCTGCCTCCACCTCTGTTCTTTGTTGGATGTAGGTTCTGTGATGACTTTTAGGGTGGTTATTCATTTCATTATAGGAGAAGTTCTGTTTAGGCACCTGTAGGCGGAGTTTACCCACAAGGACACCAATGCCAGATAGATATTTATTAAAATATAAACCAACACTCACGGTACGGGCAACAGATTACAGTAGCACCTGAACAGGAACTGGAGTCTGCAGACGGATGATGGGATCCTCCCTCCAGCAGCCAGGAACCAGGAAGAGAGCCTCCCAGCGTCCCAACAGCCCCTTATCAATGGGGTTGGCCACACCCCCTCCAGGAGCCCGGGACCCTGGATAAGCTTCTTTGGACCTTATCAGCTGACACCTGAATCCCACAACATCTCCCCCCTTTTTCTAACTAAGAAGGTTCTAAACTAAGACTATGTACAGTAGGAATTATTATGAGGTAGTATCTAGGAGAGGTCAAAGTATAATTGCTAATCAAAGCCTAACTTATATAAGGTACATCTAATAGTTCTAGAATATTGGTAGATAGTAGGGTGTATAGATTATTTTAAAGGGTTAATCTGGGAAAGTGAGAATCTAACACCTGAGTGTTCTTATCTAAGGGATACTAGGGTGAAAACCTTAAACATCTATTCTTCAACCTCTTCAAGACCTGAGAAGGAAGGTGAATTTGTCTGAAAGACAGAAGTATATGGAAGTAGTTACTTCCAAAATTTGGGAGAGGACAGCAACATAGCTACCTGGACAATCACCTCTGGATTTGTGCACCATTAGAGCATCTATCGGATTGGCTATAGGCCCATGGTATCTGACAGATCTTTTCACAAGCAGAACAATTTTGAAGGGACTGTCTTATCCTGTCTAGGCAGGTTTCGTCAGTCTCCATCTATCAACTTGTTCATCCAGCTTGACATCATGTGTGTACTGTCAGCAATCAAGGTAAGGACAGTTCCTTACTCAACCGGCCATTTTTTGCCAAAATGACCAACTCCAATGGAGTATCTTTGATGCTCAACACCATCTCGTGAAGGGAGCAGTGACACCAGGAGTCGTCGTGTCTCTCGTGGCTGAATTTTAAATGTTTAATGCCATATTCTCTGGGTCTATGAAACGGTTGAAGATTCTTGTCTATCTATGATATTCTAACCTGTATCTGACATGACTGGGATATGATACCTTAAATAGTGTTGACTGCAGATCTTATCATCTTAAGGAATAAACCCTGTACTAAAAATTAGAATACCTATATAAGGGGTGTACAATCTCTGAACAATGACCCTTAGTAGAACTATCGAACATTAGCCAGGGGTATTTTACCAGGTAAAGTGTCCACAGAATTTTAGACATGTAAATACACATATATCATCCAAACAGAGGTATATAAAACATCTTGTGCATATATCATAACTAGTGCAATCATACATTATATCTAGTATAGTTAAATGAAGGTAGTAATTGCATAGTATACATGACAATGATGTGCAAATATTTTAAACAAAGGTAGAAGCATACATAAAATATAGCAATTTCAGATTCAGCTTTACATAATAGTTACAGATTCAGATTTATATCGAAGTACAAGTTGCTTTGGTTACATAAAACAATCTCAGATTAAACTTTGTACCAATGTACAAATTATCACAATTAAACATATAAAATGATTTCGCATTAGTATCAATATACAGATATCTATGACAGTGCAAATTGTCTTTAGCTTAGCCCATACATTCAGCTAAAATGAAGTATAGGTAGGTAGAACAGTTTACCTTTATCTATCCTATCTATTCCCCCTCTCTTCTTCAAAAAAAGATCTCTGATGCTATATTATAGTTTTGTCTTTTACCCAGTTTTATCCACAACCTTTGGAGCATAAAACTTATTGGGAAAGGGGGCGTAGTCATTTATAAGGTTGCTTCCTGCTGACTTAAGGGCGATGGCATCTCTTTGGGATCCTGTAAAAGCTAAAACAATGGTTAGTTCTTAATGGACTGACCACATACATCTATAACCATTTTTAGGATAGTGGTTAACTCCATCTGGAAACTTAATTAGCAGTGTGATCTGAAGGATAATCATAAGGAGCTATCTTGCAGCTGTTTTTGAATAATCTATTTCTTGAAAGCAATTATTGATTGGTGCGCACCAGGTTCTTGATTTTTCTATTTTTGTCTCTGCTGTCTATCTGTCTCTTATTCTCTCTCTCTCATACTCTTTCTTTTATTTTTGTTTTACTAGCAGGAGTTGTTCCGGTGGAGGCCCCATCTCGGTTTCAGATTCTTTGTAGATAGCTGATAGGATGAAATGTTATTTACAGTGGAAAACTTAAGCATTGTCGATATTCAAAAGATATTTATATCTTTCATGACTTTAGGAGACTGGAAGCAGACAGAATGAGATGTTTGAGAGGTACAGAAACAGGGAGGAACAAGGTTTAAGATGAAGTCACAGTAATATTGGTCCCTAAATATTTTGCCTTCTGTCTCACACCAGGTGGCTTTTATGATGTGAGACAGAATTTTTCATATTCCTTTACCAATATGCTTGGGTTTAGAGAGGGAGAAAGCCACAAGTTCCCAATCCAAATCCAGCCTTATTAATAGTCAAATCAGGACCATTTTTTTTGAGGTGTAGATGCAAGATGTAAAGCAGTAAAAATTGAGGAATTACCCAGTATTGCATGTGTGTATCAGTTGGTCTCGTAGTCCGTCTTGTACATCCCTTAATCCTCAGTCTGTCTTCTATTGCAGGTGAGTAATTATTCAATGTTTAGTCAATGCCGTAAAAATAGTTGTATCCATTTTCCTGTAAAGACAAAACTGAGAGACCCTGCCCCAGGTTTGTTAAGTGTGTTTTCCTTACCACGAATCCGTTTGTCATGTCAGGGATGTAAACCTATCTTATATCCTAAATAATTGATAGAATCTCCCCTCTGTACTTTTTCTGGAGCAATTTGCAGTCCCCAATTAGGCAATACTTTCTGTAGTTCTTCAAACAATGTTTCTAATGTCTGTGGGTTTGGGTCTGCCAACAAAATATCATCCATATAATGGTAAATGATAGATTGTGGGAAGCGCTTGCGCAGTATTTCTAGTGGTTGTTGTACAAAATATTGGCATAAGGTGGGACTATTTAACATTCCTTGGGGCAGGACTCTCCATTGGTACCTCTTAGCTGGCCCTGAATTATTAAGAGTAGGCACTGTAAAAGCAAATTTCTCTTTGTCTTGTTCCTGTAAAGGTATGGTAAAAAAACAATCTTTCAAGTCAATAACTGTAATAGGCCATCCTTTAGGTAGCAGAGAAGGCAGGGGAATACCAGATTGTAAGGAGCCCATAGGTTGAATCACCTTATTAATTGCTCTTAAATCTGTCACCATCCTCCATTTTCCAGATTTCTTCTTGACAACAAAAACAGGAGAATTCCACGGACTGGTTGATTCTTCAATATGCTGAGCCTGTAACTGCTCCTGTACCAACTGTTCCAAAGCCTGAAGTTTTTCTTTTGTCAAAGGCCATTGTTGAACCCAAATAGGCTTTTCCGTTAACCATTTCAAAGGCAGTGCTGTGAGTGTCTTATTAAGAGGGCAATTCTTTTGTACAACTTGAATGGCTGGTGAATTTTTTTCATTTTTGGAAACATAGTTGAGCCTCCGGCTGACATCATAACCAGGAGGGATTTTAATCTGGGTATTCCATTGCATTAGGAGGTCGTGACCCCACAGATTCACTGCTATATCAGCCATATATGGCTTCAACTGTCCTTTCTGACCTTCTGGTCCTATGCATTCAAGCCACCTCACACTCTGTTTCACCTGAGATATTGTTCCAATACCCAGAAATTGGATATCTACTGTCTGTAAAGGCCATCTCGGATGCCAGGACCGTGGGGCTATGATCGAAACATCAGCCCCCGTGTCGACTAAACCCTGGATATAAATATTGTCTATCCGTACCCCCAATTTTGGTCTTTGTTCATTTATCAAAGTCTGCCAAAATATTCGTTTCGTAATTTTCTTTGGAGTTTCTGAATCTTCTTTTGAATTTATGTTATCATCTGATATTGTATGTTTTTCAAGATCAGGTATTGGGTGTTCTATTCGTCTTGAGAATGCTGGTCTTCTACTATGACCGGATATGATCTCACCATCCTCGAATTTGGAGTCTGATTTTGGGGGGCTTCCCGGGGGAAGCCCCGAAAGGTGTTTTCCGATGGCAGAGGGTTGCCTTCTTTATCTCTGGTAGATCTACATTCATTGGTCCAATGCCGTCCCTTGCCACATCTTCTGCATAATCCAGAAGGCAATGGCCTTCTGTTCGAATTAAACCTAGATTGGGCATCGTTTCCAAGAGTACTTTGTGTACAGTTTCATCTTATATGGCCTTGTCTACCACAGTTGAAACAAGTGATTCCTTGGTTCCTCTTCCTTACCTTATCAATGGCTTGGTCTACCCAATTGTCTTCATTACTATGGAGAGGTTCAGCATTGATTGTATATTGAATCCATTCCTCTAGAGGTGCGGCTCTGATTTTTAAAGGCAGAAGCATTCTTCTACATTCCGGATTAGAATATCAAAGGCCAGAGAAAGTATTATTTGCTTTCTAGCTTCTGGATCTGATATTGCTCTATTTACAGCCGTGGTAAGCCTGTGTAGAAAGTCAGTATAAGGCTCTTTGAAACCTTGTTTGACCTTAGCATAATGCTCAACTTTTTGACCTGCGTCTAAAATCTTTTCCCATGCATTAAGTGCGGCCGTACGGCATAGCAATAAAGTATGTTCGTCATAAGTAGTTTGAGTCTTCACGTCAGCAAACATTCCTTCACCAAGGATTTGGTCCTGAGAAGCAAAGAAACCCCTAATTCTTCCTTGGTGTTCTAAGGTCCTGGCTTCCTCTCTAAACCAGCTTCTCCACTGTAAGTTTTGACTTTGGTCCAAGACAGCAGCCGTTAGCTGCATCCAATCGAAGGGGAGGATTCGGTTTTTTGCAGACCATGAATTCAGGAGCTGCTTTACATAAGTAGAGTGAATACCATACATGGATATTGCCTCTTTAAAATCTTTGATGTCTTTCATATGTAGTGGCTCATAACTATACTCTACATATTCTGAGGAACCCCCTGGTGCCATCTTTGTCTGAATATTAGCTGGGAACAATAGTGGTGATGAAGGGGGTATCCCCGTGATGTTTACAACTTTATGTAAAGTATTTCCAGTACCATAACACCCCATTTGGGGTTGACCTGAACTGTTCTGAGCATAAGATGTATCATTGCCCTTTTGTAGTGTTGCAATATGGTCCCCACATTCTTTCATTTTGGATATAATGGGTTCCCATTCTTGGATTTTGGACACTACGGATTCCCATTCCTGGAATTTGGACATTGCAGGTACAAATTCTTGTATTTCAGATACCATCTGTCTCAAAGTTTGACTTTCTTGATGAAGTAATCCTTCTAAAGACCTCGCCGAGTTAGCAATTTTGAGATCTACATCATTAACATAATTAATGATTTTCTCGTCCACTTTATTAATGTGGTCAACAAGTTTCTTGTTCTCATCAGTTACGTAGAGTTTATATTGTTCTCGTATAGTGCTGTCATAATGAGAAAGCTTGTTGTAATCAATTTGTAGAGTATCTATCGTTTTTGACATAGCAGAGTTTGAGAGTTGTAATTCACATACGTTGGACAACAGCTGCCGATTTAAGTTCTGCATCTGCTTAACGTCATCTGACACCATAGCGTTTGATAACTCTATAATACCAAGTTTGGACTGTAATTGAAGGTTTGAATTCGTGACCTCAGTCATCACCCTTCTATTGTGGAACACAACATACAGAAACAGACCAAAAAATAGTAAAACTGGGGTATTGAATACCTCAAGATACTCATTTAAAAACTTGTCAACCATCGTGGAAAAATATATACCGAATTCTTCAAAAGAATAGTTGTCAGCCATTACCTCAATCCAGGTGCAATGATGCTGTGTGGTAGAAGATGTCACAATAACGTTTAGTGCCCTGCTATATGGCGGATGCAGAGACACTCAGCTCGCTATTCAGAGATCCTAGGTGTTAAAGGGTCTCAGCGGGCAGAATAGAATCCTTGGGAAAAGCAAAGTGTCACAAGTCAAGACAGCCGCTTGAATCTGCAGTTTTTGGGTAGGCAGCGGGGCCGCAGCCACGCGGCTGGTAAAGCAGAGGAGGAAGCCGTAGGAAACATGGGGGGGTGGGAACACGGGTCGCGTGAGTGCGTTCTAAGCCCGACCCGCGGGTCCGCCAGCCTGGGACGTTGGGCGCCAGATGTAGGCAGAGTTTACCCACAAGGACACCAATACCAGATAGATATTTATTAAAATATAAACCAACACTCACGGTACGGGCAACAGATTACAGTAGCACCTGAACAGGAACTGGAGTCTGCAGACGGACGGACGATGGGATCCTCCCTCCAGCAGCCAGGAACCAGGAAGAGAGCCTCCCAGCGTCCCAGCAGCCCCTTATCAATGGGGTTGGCCACACCCCCTCCAGGAGCCCGGGACCCTGGATAAGCTTCTTTGGACCTTATCAGCTGACACCTGAATCCCACAACAGGCACCCTCTGCACTAATGGTTGGAGACCTACCCAGGGACCTGTTGTGAGTTCTTGGAGGTTTCCCTAGCACCTGATCTCTTTCCAACCCCCCATAGCTTCCTCTTTTATCCTTAGTGCATAGGAGGGCTATTGAGTTTTTTGAGTTAATCTTGTACCCTGGTACATTGCTAAAGGTGTTTATCAGCTGTAGGAGTTTCCTGATAGAATTTTGGTGGTCACTTATGTATACAATCATATCATAGTTTGACTTCTTCCTTTCCAATTTGTATCCTCTTAATCTCCTTTTGTTCTCTTATTGCTTTAGAAAAAACTTTGAGAACTATATTGATTAAATAAGAAGAGAGAGGACAGCCTTGTCTTGTTCCTGAATTTAGTGGGATTGCTTTAACTGTTTCTCCATTTAGTTTGATGTTGGCTGTCAGCCTGCTGTATTTTGTCTTTATTATACTTAGGAATTTTCCCTGTATTCCTGATCTCTCCAGGACTTTTATCATGAAGGAATATTGGATTTTGTCAAAGGCTCTTTCAGCATGTTTTTTTTCTTTCAGTTTGTTTATATGATGGATAACATTCATAGTTTTTTGTATGTTGAACCATTCCTGCATCTTTGGGATGAAGCCTATTTGCTCATGGTGGGTGATTTTTTTTGATACTTTGTGGGATTCAGTTTGCCAGAATTGTATTGAGTATATTTGCGTCAATGTTCATGAGGGAGATTCCTCTGTGATCATTTTTCTTTTCTGCATCTTTGAGTGGCCTGGAATCAGGGTGATTGTGGCCTCATAAGAAGAGTTCAGCAATGTTCCTTCAGTTTCTACTTTTTGAAACATTTTGAGAAATATCAGCATTAATTCTTCTTTGAATGTCTGGTAGAATTCTGCAGTGAATTCTTTTGGTCCTGGGCTTATTTTACCTGGGAGACTTTTAATAACAGCTCCATTTCCTTTGGGGTTATAGGTCTGTTTAGGTATTTAATCTGATCTTGATTTAATTTTGGTAAGTGGTACCTGTCCAGAAAACTGTCCATATCTTTTACGTTTTCCATTTTTAGTGGAAAAATCATGACCTGATAATTCTGTAGATTTCATTGGTATCTGCTGTTTTGTCCCCCTTTTTATTATGATCCTGTTAATTTGGATACTCTCTCTCTCTGCTTCCTGGTTAGTTTGGATAATATTTTATCTATATTGTTGGATTTCTCAAAAATCCAACACATTGATTCTTTGTATTGATTCTTGGTTTCTTCTGTATTGATTTAAGCCCCCGGTTTGATGATTTCCTGCCTTGTACTCCTTCTAGGTGAGCTTGCTTGTGATTGTTCTAAAGCCTTCAGCTGTGCACTTTGGTCTCTTGTGTGAGATTTCTCTAGGTTTTTCATGTAGGATCTAGTGCTATGAGTTTTCCTCTTAGCACTGCATTCTTTGTGTCCATTAAGTGTGGGTGTGCTGTGGATTCATTTTTATTAAATTCTAGGAAGTCTTTGATATCTTTCTTAATTTCTTCCTTGACACCGAGGAGGGGTTCAATTGAGAGATGTTTAGTTTCCATGAGTTTGCAGGCTCTCTGTGTTTTTTTTTTATTGCTGTTGAACTCTAGTTTTAGACTATAGTGGTCTGATATGATACAAGGAGTTATTCCCATCTTTTTGGTATCTATTGATATTTTTATGACCACATATGTGGTCATTTATAGAGGAAGTTCGATGAAGTGCTGAGAAATATGTGTATTCCTTTATGTTTGGGTGGAAGGTTCTGTATATATCTGTATATATAACCCATTTGGGTTATAACACCTCTTAGATCCCTTCTTCTTTGTTGAGTTTCTGTCTGATTGACCTATCCAAGGGTGAAAGTGAGGTACTGAAGTCTCCCCCTATTAGTGTGTGGGGTTTGATGTGAGGTGTAAGCTTTAGTAATGTTTCTTTTACATATGTAGGTGCTCTTATGTTGGGGACATAAATGTTCAGGATTGAGATTTCATCTTGGTGGATTTTTCCTTAGATGAATATGTAATGACTATCCTGGTCTCTTTTGATTGTTTTTAGTATGAAGTCTATTTTGTTAGATATTAGAAAGCTTACACCAGCTTGTTTCTTGAGTCTAATTGATTGGAAAGTGTTTTTTCAACTGAACTCTGAGCCTGTGTCTATCTTTGAAGCTGAGGTGTGTCTCTTGTATACAGCAGAAGGATGGCTTCTGCTTTTGTTTCCAATGTGTAGGATGTGACTTTTTATAGGCGAATTGAGTCCATTGATATTAATGTATATTAATGACCAATGATTGTTATTTCCTGTTACTTTTGGTGATAATTTGTGTGTTTTTCTTCTTTGGGCTTTTATTCTGTTGGATTATCTGTTTCTTGTGGTTTTATAGTTATATCCAGTTTCCTTACATTGGAGTTTTCCCTCTAGTGCTTTTTGGATGGCCAAATTTGTGCATAGGTATTATTTAAATATGGATTCATTGTGAAGTATCTCATTTACTCCATCTATGTTGATTTGTAGTCTTGCTGGGTATAATAGTCTGGGCTGGCAGCCTTGCTCTTTTAGTGTCTGTATAACCTCTGACCAGGACCTTCTTGCTTTCATTGTTTCCAATGAACATTTGGGTATTATTCTGATGGGTCTACCTTTATAGGTAATTTGGCCTTTTTTTTCTTTACAGCTCTTAGTTATTTTTCTTTATTCTGTAGATTTATTGGATAGATTGTTATGTGGAGAGGAGACTTTTTCTTGGGGGTTTAGTCTGTTTGTCTGTAAGCTTCCTGTATGTGTATAGACATTTTCATTTTTATATTGAGAATGTTTTCTTCTATGATTTTGTCGAGTATATTTTCTGTGTCTTAGAGCTGATATTTTCCCTTTTCATTTCTGATTATTCTCAGGTTTGGTCTTTTCATGGTTTCCCAGATTTCCTTGATGTTTGTGTTGGGACATTTTGGTTTTAGTGTTTTCTTTAACTGACTTATCTATTTCCACTAATGAATCTTCCACTACAGATATTCTCCCATCCATCTCTTGCATTCTCTTGGTTACCCTTGCATCTTTAGTTTCTGTTCATTTCTTCTTGGTTTATATTTTCATCATTGCCTTGGTTTTTACCTTCTTCATTGTTTCTATATCAATTTTTACTTCCTGGAATGTTTCTGTTACCTGTTTGTTTTCTTTTTTTTGGTTTTCTTTATTTTCTTCCAGGGATTTGCTCATCTCTTCCAAATTTTTTGTTTGTATTTTCTTCTTTCTCTTTAAAGGAACTTTTAATATTTTCTTCTAAGGCTTCTATGATCTTCATAAAGTTGTTTTATGGTTGTTTCCTTCTGCTCCTTCTGCATTGCTATGCTTAGGTCTTGTTGTAGACCCACCAGATACTTTTAGTGGTGCCATGTTGTTCTTTATGTTGTTATGTGTTCTTCCAGTCGCATCTGCCCATTGCTTCCTCAGTTTACTACAGGATTTGTCTGAATCTCAGTTAGCTGATTGCGGTGCAATGTGTTCTGTGTATGTCTGTGTCTCCAGAATCCTCTCTTGGTCCAATCTGGGTTCTTGGTCTATTCTTAGTCAGCTCTTAGTCAGCTGTGGACCAGATGTCTGTGAGTTTTCAGTATTTGTGAAGAGTGCTTGGGTTGCTTGTTGATGACATGGTTTGTGGCAGGCAGGGTTTGGCCTTGCACTTTCTGGCAGTCTGGGTTTTGGTGGGGGTCTGTGTCTAAGGGCCTCTCCCTGATGGCTTATTCTTAGGGCAGAGCTGAGTGGGCCTGGGGTTCTAGGGTCTATTTACCTGGGCTGTGGTTTGGAGACTGCTGTCTCTACTTGGCCTTAGTTGGGGGGGGGGATGCTACTCCCATGTTAGTCAGCTGTGGACCAGCGGTCTGTGGGTTTCTAGTTTTTCAGAAGTGGGTTTCTACCTGTTTTGCTATGTAATAATTAGATGACCTTAAATTAGATTGTCTAGTGATTCAGCACAGTTGGGAGAATGGTTGACTGAAAACAGAAAACCCTAGGTTAATTTCCTAGTACATAACCTGGTCATGGTGGCATTTATCTGTCATCCTACCTCTCAGGTTGATGTCAGCATTAGCAGGTCAAGGTCATCAGACATACATAGTGATTTTAAGGCTAGTCTAGGCTAGCCCACTAGACACTCACAAAATCAACAAAGAGCATAGCAGTGACTTCAGTGGGTTCTGAAGAATGTGTCACATAGCAGAGTATTTGGGCCACAATATGCGAATGCCCCCACAATCATTAGTGTATAGGATCACAGAGGATGTGGCATCAATTCTGCTAACCTTGGTCCCTATCATGATTTCTTGATGATCTTCTTCATGGCCTCATTTTATTTTCTTTTATAGAGTATCTATTTATGTACTTTGTTCTTTGTCTGCATGTACATCTACACACTGGAAGAGAGAATCAGTTTCCTTTCTAGATAATCATGGGCTGCCATGTGAGTGCTGGGAATTGAATCAGGACCTCTGGAAGCTTAGCCAAAAATGCCCTTGGACAATGAGTCAACTCTAAAGGCCCCTCATGTTTTTGTATTTTAATCAATAAAATCACAAACTTATTCAAGAGCCTAAAACAAGCTGAAGATCTCTCCCTTAGGAAAATATTTATTCTACATTTGTAACATATCACTTTATAGTCCATCTTCTCACTTACACACCAGTCCCACAACCTTATGATGTGTAATATGGCCACTATTAGTTCTTTAAAAGAAGAGGTTACTTGAGCCCTGTGGGTGATGCTTATGTTAACAGCTTGTCTTGGATGGTGAAGCCCTTGGTTTAATCTACAACATCATAAACATAAAGATGACACACTAAACTTCTGAGGTATCGACCTGTTTTCCTTTCTGTTGCTGTCATAAACACCATGACCAAAAGCAGCTTCAGAAGCAATGGTTTATTACAATTTCTCTCTGAGAAATCAATTAGAGGAGCTTGATGAAGAAAATAAGGAGGAATGCTCTCTGATACAGCCCATGCCCACCTGATTAGAGATGACACTGTGCACAATAGGTTGGGACCTCCTTAGTCTCTCAAGAAAATGCCCAATAGATGTGCTCACAAATCAATACATTGCAGGCAATCTTTAAGCTGATGATTACCATTCCAGTGTGTGTCAAGCTCACAATCAAGTTTAGCCATAAAAAGGGCTGGAGAAATGGCTGAGCACTTTACAGCACTCTCTGCTTTGGCAGTGGCCGTGAGTTCAATTTTCAGCAACCTCATGTTGGTTTTTAAACAATATCTGTTGGCCCAATGGTCTCAGCCTTTGGGTTTGGCTGTCTCTCATGTACCTTCTAAATTATCACCCCAGCATCTCCTTTTTACAACTTCTCACCTCTTCCCTTGATAAGAAACAATCTAAGGGGTGAGGAGACTTGGTTGTCTTCCTTCTAAGCTCCCCCAACCCTTTTATCAGGGCTATAGACAGAGACAGTACCAGCTACTACCAGTCACTGTACCAGTTGTTCAACCAGGCCTGATGTTGAGAGGGTTGAGGCCTTTGCTTTGGGCCATCAGTTAGAAGGCAGGAGGGGTGGAAAGGCAGAGGTCATGGGTAGCTGAGACTAAAAGGAAGAGAGACACTAAACAAAACTATTTAGCCTTAAACTGGCCACATTTTTTTCCTAGCTATGATTGATAAGGAACCAGAGATTAACTTGGCTGTATCTATGAGATCAGGAGGGAGAGAGAAGTGGAGGAGAAGATGTGTTCTGTTTTGTTTGTTGTAAAAAGTTAGGCTTCTCTGTACTCTAGCCAGACAGTTACCCTGTGGTGTGTGTTTAGACACTGTGACATCTTGAAGGTCACAGGGATGTGATCCTGCCTTCAGGGCATTTCCTGTCAGTCCTTTCGTTTCCTTGAAAGAGCACACAGCAGAAGGTCTTTGAGTCCAGCATTTTTAGGGCCAAAATAAATCCTTTAGTGCTCATGTGACATGGCATGTTCCCTCTTCTCCCCCTTCCTGCCTCTGTCTTCTTTTCCATCCCTCCCCATCCCTCTCTCCTTCCCTATCCCTGAGTTCCCTCTTCCCTCTCCTCTCCCCTTCACATTCTTCCAACCCTCCATGTCCCTATGTATCTCAGCCTGGCTTTTTTATTTTTTAGTTATTTGAGACAGATTTTATATTTTGTTTTGTTTTGTGTGTGTGTTTTTGTATGTGTAAGAGTTAGCTACTCTGGAACTTGCTTTATATACCAGGTAACCTTGAACTCAAGAGATTTACCTGCTTCTGCTTTTGTCTCCCAGAATTCTGGGATGAAAGACATGGCAATGTTTGTCACCCACTCATCAAGGGGTGATATCCCTTGACATACCTAATGGTCTTTTCTATCAACTTTCATCTTACAAGGCCAGACAAATGGATTTTCTCTGAGAATCTATTTATGTTTCATAGAAAGAGAATACGATCACCACAGCCAAGCTCTCTCATTAGGTGCTTTATTATAGGGTAGAGTGTGTAGGGAACACAACCAGGCAGACAGGGATGGTGTCTCAGTGACCAAGGTGACAAGTCTAATAGTGACCACCTTTGTACTGCTTGTTCTAGGGAGCTTTGCAGAAGCAGATGGCTGCCTGGTGGTCACAGTGGCAGATGGCATTCTCACAGATGCTATTTTTTTATGGAGAGAAACAAGAGAGGAAGTTGAGTAGAGCCCATGACCCTGCTCCCTATTATTTGTAGCCAAAAAACCAGTTTTCCCTCCCACTGGTGCAGACTCAAGGTTGAGAAAGTACATTGTGTTGTCCAAATTGCTAGAACACACTTATAATAAAAATCATTTGTTGTGGAATTGGAGAAATGGCACAGTTGGTAAAGTGGTCTCCCTAGAAGTGTGATGGCCTGACCTGTGATGCCCAGAGCTCATGTAAATATCAATGTGTGGCTGGGGCACCTGTAACTCTTTTGAGAAATTGGGAGCACAGATTCCTAAAACTTGTTAGAGAGTCAGGCTTGCTAAGTGTAAATTTCAATTTCAGTGAGAGACTCAGCTTCTAAAGACATGCTAGAGAGTGACTGAACAAACACAGGGTGACCTTATTCTTATATGTAAAAGTGAAGTATGACCTATACAGCATTCTGTCTTCACGTTTTACTACACCCCAGAAGAGGGTACCAGATCTCATTATGGATGGTTGTGAGCCACCATGCACTAGTCAGGAATTGAACTCAAGAACCCTGGAAAAGGTGCCAGTGCTTTTAAACTCTGAGCCATCACTCCAGCCTCCAAGAAATTCTATGAGCAAAGGGGTCATGATCACGATGTGAAGACCCACAAAGGTGACCAGGGGAGCTATTGGGAGCTCCCTGACTCTGAAGTGACTGCTGGGAGACCTCCCTGGGACTAAACAAGCTCCTCTGAATGTGCAAAACATTCAAGTGAAGAGGGCTTCTGGCAGCAGGATTAGAATTTCTTCCTAGTGCATGACCGGCCTTCTGAGAGCCCATTCTCTGTAGAGGGACACCTTGTTCAGCATTGATACTGGGGAGAGGTTCTTGTTCCTACTCAACTGGAGATGCCAGCGTGCATTGACTCACCTGGGAATCCTTACCCTCTCAGAGGAATGGATGAAGGGGTAGGGGAAGCCGGGGCATGACTGAGAGTTGGGGAGGGAAGGGGAACAGTGGTGGGTATGTTAAAAAAGTTTTAAAGAAATGAATCAGTTAACAAGCATATTTAATACTAAAACTTAAAAGCTACAAATATCAACTACCACTTATTAAATTATATGATTTAAGATAATCCTCCTCCTTCCACCTCCCAAGTGCTGGAATACAGGTGAGCACCACCACACTCAGTTCATGGGATCTGGAGGTGGAACCCAGGGCTCTGTGCATGGTAGGCAAGCACTCTATCAACTGAGCTCTATTCCCAACCCTCTGATCCTCACCAGTGTATGGAAATGACAAGTCTCACCCCACATAGGTGTTTAGTCCAGTATCTGGCTCATAGGCCTACAGCTGTCAGTTGTTCAGTCACTGTGGGATCAGTCTAACATAGCAGCCAATAGGAGAGGCTCTGGGCAGGAAGAGGGCTCAGGAACTAAAGGGAGTTGCTGCTAAGTGTGAACCTGACTCCAGTCTCAATTTATAGTATTTGAGGAGAGAACAAGGCTCCTTCTGGTTTTCCTCAGACATAGATCCACACCTGTGTTGTCAAACAGGCTTGCCTCCCATGCAAAAACATAAAATCTTTAAATGTGTTTAAAGTGATGTAGATCTGTGTTCCAGGACCAAATGCCACAACTTCTCAGCTGGGTGACCTTGGGCAGTGGCTCAGCTTTCCTCATCTTCCTTCCTCACGAGTGACCTCATCTATATTTTGGTATCTACCTGATAAGGTTGTCATTATGTCAAACAAGACCAAGGGAATGATCTCTAAATGGTGACTGTTAAAGTTACTTCTGCCTGTGTCTCTTTCACACCTGACCATGGAATAACAGAATCCAGAGCCCTGGGGGGCAAACTTACCACTGCAGGTGACCTCATTCCCAGAGCAAGAGTATGAGTAGGAGCTGGTTTAGGGGTTTTCTGAGGGTAGAAGACATTTTCTTTGTAAAAAGGCCTGAATGTAGCACTTCTTTTGAGCCAAACATCACCTGGAGAGAGGAAGGAACAGCTGGAGAGCTCTATGGACCCACAGGAGGTCACTTCTCACCTGCAGTCTCTCTCAAGCATGTCAGGTTGACTTAATCATGATGTTCCAGAAGAAAGTTTCTCATGCTTGAGAATCTCTGCTTTCTATTGGCACATCTTATTGAAAGCAGCTTGTGTGTGGCTGTTCCTGTCTTTAATCCCAGGACTTTGGAGACAGTGGTGGTTGGATCTCTGAGGTCAAGATAAGCTACAATTAAATAGTGAGACTCTGTCTGAAATAAGTGAATTTTAAAAGCAAAGCTTCAAAAATATGGAAATTATATATTCTGAAATTTCAATGATGTTTTAAAACCGAGGCTGACATTGATTGTGGCAGTGATGGTTGGCTGTGCTCTAGTCTGGAGCTGGACTTCAGCATTGCTCAGTATTTACAAGTCACATATTCTGCTTTCAGGGACCCTTAGGTAGAGTGCCCTCATGAAGATATTTCCTTATATAATAAGAGATAAAATGCATGATGGAGTGGTGATGCAGGCCTCTCTTCTCAGCAGGGTTAAGGCAGAGGCTATAAGGTCTATGATTTCAAGATCAGCATGGTTTCCAGAGAGAGTTTCAGGACAACTAGGGTACACAGAGAACACCTGTCTGTTTTCAAACAATAAAGGAACAAAAAATGAAAAAATAAACAAACAAAATGTATGATGCTTGGTGAATACCCATGTCTCCTATTCATGCCTGATGAATGAATGATTTTGCCCTGTCCTTACCCAATCCAGACAGACTCTCCAGCCTCCCCCAAGATGGATCACTCACCTCCCAATATAGTAATCATCCAAGTATATGCTGATTTTATCACAAAAGAGGTAACTGTCGGTATACTTCAAAGGGTCCTTCCTAGAGATGGTGCACTGGACCATATTATGGAAGTGCTTATGCTTAGGGCTGTTGTTGTTTTGAGTGTCACCTGCTTAAAGAACCCAGATCACACTCCATCAATCTCACTTGGCTTTTCCAGATTCTGATGCCTGCCTGCTAGCTTCCTCCATGACTCCTACCTGCTGCTAGATTGAGACAGCAGTGAATAGAGTGTGTGTGTGTTTGTATGTGTGAGTATGTGTGTATGTGAATGCGTCTTTGCTTCCTCACACATAGGTTCTAGAGCACACATTTGGGAGGACTCATAAAATTTGTGCTACATATGAGGAGGTCAGAAGACAGCTTGGGGAGTTGGTTTTCTCCCTCTGCTATGTAGGTCTTGGAGACCAAAGTCAAGCCTCCAGGCTAAGCAGGAAGGTGTCTAGCCTCATCCTCCTGAGTTAGAATTATAAATGAACACCACTGTACTGTGATGGGCTGACACCCAGGATTAAGTTTTATAGAGATTGCCTTTTGCCTTGCTTGCCTTCTCATTTCTCACTGTCAGGACAGACAGCTGCTACACTGTGAATTGCCTGTGTTGTGGTCCCCTGTTGATGAGCTGAGAACACTCTCCAGTCAGCAGCCAGAGACAAACTGACCACTTAGCTCAACAATCCAACAACCCAACCATCTCTAGAACACTAAAGCTTCTCCATCTCTGCTCAAGCCTAGGTAAAACTCTATCCTTGTCCAGCAGTGGATTCATCACTTTCTAGCTGAGACCTTGAGCTAGAGAAACATCCACTGATGCTTATTGATTTACACTGTGGAATTAGGAGGAATCTGTTGTATGGCTATGAAGAGCTCACATACAAGTCTAATGTCAGATCATCACCATATGACTTCAGCATTAGAAACAACAAACTTTGTCAGCTGAGTAGGTTAAAAAAACTTTGCTTGATTCAATCTGCAGTGGGATACTTGGTAGCCATTAAAATGCAGGAGAAGTCAGGTGCATTGGAACATGCACTGTATAATCCCAGCACTCTGTAGCAGAGCCTGAGGGCTATGTCAGTTTAAAATAATCTTGGTTTATAGACTGCATTCTGAAACAGCCATGGGTACATCAAGAAACTTTGAAATCCAAAGTAAAAATAAAGTAAATGCAGACACAAGCCTTGCATGTATGTGATCTTAACATTGGGGTGTTGAGCTAAGTCTAGGCTGCATGTTGAGTTGGAGAACATTCTCAGCTGTATTATGTGATCATATCAATTATAATAACTGTGATAAAAATGGAGATATGGATTTGCAGTCAACATCACTAGCTGAGCTTGGTTGGAACCCAGGATCAGTTCTAGCACCTACATGGCATCTCCCAATTGTCTAGGACACCAGTACTGGGGGTTAGACCCCTCTTCTTGCTTCACAAGGCACTGTTCACACACAGTTTACGTACACACATGCAGGCAAAAGGATTATGCATATGAAATAAAAGACTATTTTACAAAAAGGTTAAAAATAAAATTGCTGGTATAGCTTAGAGCCAGGTAAATTGGTGCCATGGCAATATAGCAAAGTCAGAGGGGGCTTTCTTTGCTTTGGCTGGTGAATGTAATGTACATTTATAAGAATTCTTCTGAGTTCAGACCTAAAGCTAATGGTGCCAGCTGTTGTGAACAGGGGGTGATTCTGGAACCCTAACCCAGAGTCTATTTGACTTCAATAGGAACCCTGAACACAAACTTCAAGTGTGACCATCACTGAAGACAAGAGAGATGGGGAGGCTTTCATGGGGACAAGGGTCTTACCTGTGAGCAGAGTGAGCAGTATAAGGAATCTCATCTTGAGTTAGGAAGGACTCAGGTGACTCCCCTCTTATAGTTCTCTGCTCTTACAGTGTCCAGTCAGCACACGGGACCTGTGACTGCTGTGGGTGTAACACAGATATAGCATATTTCCATCCTCACAACAGTTCAGACCTACAGAGCTACTGTGAATGGTGGCAGGGCCCGAACCAGTGTTGTGGAAGAAAGAGAAGAGAAAGGGATATCTCAGCACCCTATTATCTCAGGTTTAGTGACCTACAAAGTGATTGGTTCTCACCCATGGATGCTTTCAAGTCATAAAGAGGTATAGACACTGGTCCTGGGGTTGGTCTGAAGGATGCTGATAGTGACATTTGGTACAAGGAACAGCTGGCTCCACAATTCTCCACATTACCTGTATGAACTAAGTGCTAAATCTGTCCCGAGATCCTGACAAGGGTTTTGGAGTAGATATAGTTACAAATTCAATATTCAATAAGTTAACTATGAATTAATATGTGTGTGTAATGAGAGAGACAGACAGACAGACACACACACAGAGAGAGAGAGGGGGGAGAGAACACTCATGCACACATGTAGAGGTCAGATTACAACTCTGTGGAATCAATTCTCTCCTTATATGTTTAAATGGATCCCAGGAATGAAACTCAGGTCAAGAGGCTTGCACCCTAGACTCTTCTTACTGCCCCACAGTATAAAGGAAAACTGGGAAGGTAGGCAGATTCTGGTGGTGGTGGTACACATTTTTAATGCCTTTAATGGAAGCATCAAAAGGCAGAAGCAGGCAGATATCTAAGTTTGAGGCCACCTTGATCTACAAGAATGATCCATGATAGCTAAAGATAGACAAAGAAACCCTGTCTAAAAAAAATAAAAAAGAATGAGGGAAAAATATTGGGACAAATGCTCAGCAGATGTTCCTGGAGGTACATATAATGTAGGCAATGATTCAGCTGAAGCTCTCCCTACCCAGTGTGAGAAGCTGAGAACCAACCATTACAGGGACTAGAGAGATGACTCAGCACTTAGGGTCTTATCTGCTCTTCCTGAGGACTGAATTTCAAATCCAAACCCCACATGGTGGCAGGCTAACAATGTCTGCTGGCCCGACGCCCTCTCACCTCTGGGTTTGGTCATCTCTCGTGTACTCTATGACTTAGCAGCATAGTCTCTCCTTTACCAACTTCTCACCTCTTCCCTGTTGTTCACCAGACCTGACCTGTGAGGAGTGAGGCTTGGACATGTAGTGGAATGTGTGTGGGTATGGGAGTCATGTGGGAAAGGCAGAGGATGGGACAGCTGTTCACTGAAGCAAGAAGAGACCAAGAACCACATAGCCATAAACCCACCAATGAGACATCTTATTCCTAAATGTAGTTCATAAGGAAACCAGGGATTAACCAGGCTTTACCTGTGGGGTCAGGAGATATAAAAAGTCAGAGAAGACAACATGTTCTCTTTTTGTTGCAAAAAGTTAGGGTGTTGTGTACTTTATAGGGACAGTTATCCTGTCTTATGTGTTTAGTTAAGGTCTGTGAAGACTCAAAGGCCACAATGATGTAATCCTTCATTCAGGACCTTTACTGTCAGTATGTAATCCTAACCCTTGGGATGTTGAGGTAAATGTGGGATATTTTGTTGAGTTTCAGAACATCTTCCATCTCATAATAATGTCATCTACAAAAAATAAAGGGTAGAGAGATGGTTCTTCAGTCAGGAGCAGTTGCTGAGTGTGTAGGACACCGGCTCTGTTCTAGAGCTCCCATGGCTACTCACAACCTATGATCTCAGTTCTGGAGTATTAGACTGCTCTTCTGGCCTGTTTTCATACAGTTCACAGACACAATGCAGTCAAAACCCTCATATACACAAATAAAAATAAATATTTTCTAAAGGTCAAGAAAAATCAAATATTCAGGGCAGCTTTGGGCCAGGCAAATCATTGCCTGGACAATGTATCAGAGACAGAAGGGGCTTTCTTTTTGGGTATTCATGAATGTAGTAGACTTTTCTAAGGAGTTATTTGAGTTCAGTCCTAGAACCTAAATTTGCCAGCTCTTGTGGACATGGGGTGGTGGAGAGCCCAAACCAGAGGCTACGAGACCCCAAAGAGAATCCCTCCATATAACTTCAAGTCTGACCAGCAGGGGCTGTGCAGTGATAAGAGATCAAATTCTGTGAGCACACTGTGGACAAGAGCTCTAACGGGGAGCAGAGTGACCAGACAGATAATCCTGAGTGAGGTGAGGACTCACGTGTCTCCTCTCTTTATATTCCTGTAGCTGTGCTCTAACAATGTCCAGACCTGTTACTAGTGTGTGTGTAGCTCAGAAGTTGAATCTGTCTGCCCTCACAGACATTTCTGACTGGCAGAACTACTGTAGATGGTGGCAGAGGCTGAATCAGTGCTGCTGCTCAGGTGAAGAGACAGGGCTAGTTTAGTATCCCACAATAACTAAAGTGCATGGCTGGGAAAGATTTCACTTACCCATGAATGCTTTGAAGTCATAAGAAAACAGAAACCCCTGATGTTGTGTCTGAGGGATGCTGACAGTGAAGAGTGGTCTTAGGGATGAGTAGCTGGACCCTATGGTCCTCCTGTTAACCATATAAGCCAAGTTTCAAGTCTACACCAGAACCTGACACAGACTATGAGCTATAGCCAGTTAAAAATTTGAACTTCTAACTTTAATGGATTCTGGGAATTGAACTCAGGTCAGAGGCTTGTATCCTAGGCTTCATCTCACTAGCCCACAAACTCCATTTGAATGAGCATGTAACCTTGGAGGTGGTAGTTATTCATGACTTTAATGTCAGCACTCGAGAGGCAGAGGCAGGTGAGTATCTGGCTTTGAGTTTAGCCTTATTTATAGAGTGAGTCCTAGAGCAGCCAGAAATACAAAAACAATCCTGTTTGAAAAATAAAACTAAAAATGAAAGAAGAAAAAACCAAAGGCTAACAACTGTGCCCACAGAATATATCATGCAAGAATCCTTAGGCTGAAGCTCTCTACCCATTGTTTGAAGCTAGAGTCAACCGTTCAGAGGCTGCAGTGATGGTCAGCATTTAAGAGCATTTTCTGTTCTTAATGAAGACTGGAGTCCAATTATCAACAACCATATGGTGGTTTGCAAACCACATCTACTTTCTCTATATCCTGAAGCCTTTGGGTTTGGCCATTTCTAACGTATTTTCTAACTCGGCATCCCAGGACCTCCCTTTCCTCACTTTTCTGACCTTCCCTGGATAAAAAACCATGTAGGTTGTATGTTCAGTGGAATGTCTCAATGCTCAGGATGCTCCTAACATTACAGCAGTACTATGAAATAAGATGTGTTCTGTGTTTTCAAAAAGTTAGGCTGCTATGTACTTTAGTGGAACAATTATCCTGTGTTGTGTATTTAGGCACAGTGGAATTATTCCTAGGCCAAGAGGATATAATCCTGCCTTCAGGTCTATTACAGACAGTCCAGTTTGCTTTCCCACTTTATAGATTTAGACCCAGCAGAATCGCTCTGAGTTCAGTGTTTTTAGTGTCCATGTGACATTGCACCCTTCTCTCTTCTCTCCCCTCCTACCTCTCTGTCTTCTCTTTACTTCCCTCCCCACCCATTTTTATCCTGCTTTCCATGACTCATCCTGTCCTCTATCCTTACCATTTCTGTCTCACCATGGTGGTTTTTTTGGTCTCAGGTGGCCAGAGGGCCAGACCCACAGACCTGCCTCACCAGACCTATGGCCACCTGTCTCTGCTGTTCAGGCCCCCAGAAATGACTCAGACGCTTATATTAACTTCATGCTGTTTGGCTTATGGACCAGGCACATTGTTAGCTAGCTCTGACAATGTAATTTTGCTATGTTAAAATTAAAACCTTCCTTCATGTTAAACAGAAAGGGGAAGTGATGTGGGAATGCCTTTCTGTATGCTGTGAATATCAATCTTTAAATAAAAGAGCTGTTTTGGGCTATGGCAGGCACCAAAGAAGAAGTAGGAGGAGAAATAAGAGCATAGATAGGAGAAGCAGGGTGGAGTCAGGCAGATGAAGCAAGCTACCCAAGGAGCAACACGTAAGGAACATAGGTGAGCCACGGGTCATATGGCAGACAGATTAATAGAAATGGGTTGATTTAAGATGTAAGAGCTACCTAACAATGTGCCTGAACCATAGGCTAAACAGCATGAAGTTAATATAAGCATCTGAGTCATTTATGGGGGCCTGAAGAGCAGATTCAGTTGGCTATAGGTTTTGTGAGTCAGGTCTGTGGGTCTGGGCCTCTGGCCACCTGGGACCAAAAAACCACCATTACTACACTCTTGTTGAGTGAGAGTTTTATGATTCACTGGCATGTAGAGGTCACATGGTAAACTCAACATGGCATTGGCATGTGTAAACAGAGGAACATGTGGAAAAAGGGGAAGCCCATAGGTGTGGCTATGTAAATCTGTGCCCACCCACTCTCTTAGAAGGAGCTGCCCACCATGTGAAACACTCTCTCACTTTCCTCTCCTTCTCTCTCTCCCCCTCCACCTTTCTCTCTCAGCATCTCCCCTGAATAAACTCTGGTGTGACATCTGGCAGTGTGTTCATCTATCTCTCACATGCAAAATTACCAAAGAGATGCAGCCTCTAAGGACATGGTAGAGAGTGACTGAAAAGATACCAGAGCCAACTTATTCCTATACATAAAAATACACAAACATAGATATTTAATCTTAAATCCAGGAAAACTACAAAACCAACTACCACTTAGGAAAATCTATGATTTAATATAATCCTCCTGCCTCCAACGCTCAAGTGCTGGGATTGCAGGTGAGGACCACTGTGCCTAATTTATGGGATGTAGAGGTGGAACCCAGGGCTCTGTGCATGCTAGGCAAACACTCTAGAATCTGGTTTATTTTCTCAGCCAACAGATCCTCACCTATTAAATGGGAATGATAAATCTTGCCCTGCATAGGTGTTTAGTCTAGTATCTGGCTCATAGCCAATGCTACAGTTCTCAGTTATTCACTCACTGTGGGATCAGTCTAACATAGCAGCCAAAAGGAGAGGCTCTGGGCAAGCAGGAGGGCTCAGGATGTCAAGGCACTTGCTGCCAAGTGTGAATTTGAATTCCTTCACCAGGATTCACATGGTCTCCTGTAAGATGTCCTCAGAGATCCACAACTGTGCTTTTGCACATGCATGCCTCCCAGAGAAAGAAATAAAGAAGTGAAGGAGGCTTAGAATGATGTAGATGTTTGTTTCAGAATCATATGCCTTAACTTTTAAGCTGGTTGAACTTGAGCAAGTGATCCAACCTTCCCCAACCTTCCTCATTTGATCTCATCTATATTTAATGTTTACCTGATAGGGCTGTTATGAGGTCAGAAGAGACCAAGGAAGTAACCTCTAAATGGTGACTGTCTTTGTTACTTCTGGGTCCCTTCCAAACCCATTGAGGGTCAAGAAGAAGCCAGAAATCCCAGAGGGAAAACCTACCACTGCAGGTGACCTAATTCCCAGAACAGGAGAGTGAGTGGCAGCTGGTTTATCTGTTGTTTATGAACCCACAGCACACTCCATCAATCCCACATGGCTTTACCAGGGCTCTGATGCCTGCCTGCTACCTTCCTCCTTGACTCCCACCTGTTGCTGGATTGAGACAGCAGTGAATAGTGTGTGTGTGTGTATGTGTGAGTGAGTGTGTGTGTGTTGCTTCCTCACACACAGGTTCTAGAGCCCAGACTTGGGAGGACTCATAAAATTTATGCTACACATGATGAGGTCATAGGACAGCTTTAGGGAAGTTGGTTTTATCCCTGCACTATGTAGGTCTTGGAGACCAAAGTCAAGCCTCCAGGCTAAGCAGGAAGGTGTCTAGCCTCATCCTCCTGAGTTCGGATTATAAATGAACACCACTGTACTGTGATGGGCTGACTCCCATCACAGGATTAAGTTCTACAGAGATTGCCTTTTGCCTTGCTTGCCGTCTCATTTCTCACTGTCAGGACAGACAGCTGCTACACTGTGAGCTGCCTATGCTGTGTTCCCCTGTTGAGGAGCTGAGAACTCTCTCCAGTTCTCAGCCATGGATGAACAGAACTCCTAGCTCATTAATCCAATAATCTAACCATCTCTTGAGTACTAATGCTGCCCCTGTGCAAGCCTAGGTGAAACTCTACTTTTAACCAGAAGTAGATTCATCAGTGTTCCAGATGAGACCTTGAGGCAAAGAAGCATCTACAGATGTTTATTGATTTACACTATAGAATTAGGAGGAATCTGTTGTATGGCCATGCACAGCTCATATACAGGGATAATGTCAGGTTGTCATGTGTGACTTCAATAATAGCCTTTGTCAGCTGAGGAGGTAAATCTTGATTCAGTCTCCATTGGGATACTTTGTAGCTATTAAAATGAAGGGGAAGCCAGGTACAGTAGAACACACACTGTGTAATCCCAGAATTCTGTAGGCAGCACCAGAAAGATATGTCAGTTCAAAGCCAGCCTGGTCTATTGTGTGAGTTCCTGAACAGTCATGGCTACTTCGAGAAACTCTGTCTTTTGAAACCAGAAATAAAAATAAAAATAAATGCAGACACAAGCCTTGCATGAATGTAATTGCAGCCATTGGGATGTTGATCTAAGTCTGGGTTATGATGTTGAGAGTGGGAACATCCTCAGCTGCATTATAAGATTATATCTATAATAATAACAGTAACAATGATAAGAGCTGAAAAGATATGTTTGCAGTCAGGAGCATTTGCTGAGCTTGATTGGCACCCAGGTTCAGTTCCAGTACTTACATGGCAGGTACAAACTGTCTACGACCCAGTTTGGGACAATAAGACCCCTCTTCTGTCCTCTGTAGGCACTGCTCATAAACAGTTCACATACAAAGATGCACGCAAAGGGCTCATGCACATAAAATAAAAGTCTATATTTTATAAATAAAAAAGATAAAAAATTCAAATTTCCAGGGAAGCTTAGGGCCAGGGAAATTGGTGTCATGGCAATATGGCAGAGTCAGAAGGGGATTCTTTTCTGTGGTTGGTGAATGTAGCAGACCTAGACCTAAAGCTAATGGTTGCAGCTGTGGTGGACAGGGGGTGATCACAGAATCCTAACTCCAGAGTCTATTAGACTCCAATAAGAACCCCAAACACAAGCTTCACTGGTGACCACTGGAGGCTGTGCATTGACAATAAGAGATATGGGGAGCCTCTCAGAGGGACAACGGTACTACCTGTGAGCAGAGCGAGCACCAGAAGGAGTCTCATCTCGAGTGAGGAAGGGACTCAAGTGACTTCTCTCTTTATAGTCCTCTGCTCTGATAGTGTCCAGTCAGCACAAGGGACCTGTGACTGCTGTGGGTGTAACATGGAATTAGCATATATCCATCCTCACAACAGTTTAGACCTACAGAGATACTGTGGATGGTGAGAGGGCCTCAACCAGTGTTGTGACAGAAGGAAAAGAGAAAGAGCTATCTCAGCACCCTTTTATCTTAAGTGCAATTACTTTAAAGTTCTTGGTTCTCACCCATGGATGTTGAAGTCATGAGAAGGTATAGACATTGGTCCTGGGGTTGCTCTGCGGAATGCTGATAGTGACATGTGGTCAGGAGTAGTCATTGGTGGTGAGGATGCGTGAGGATGAGAGAGGGGATGGAAAGGCAGAGGATGGGACAACTGTTAACTAAAGGAAAGAGAGACTGAGAACCACTCAGCCATAAACCCACCAATGAGACATCTTATTCCTGTATATCATTGATAAGGAACACAGAGACTAACCAGGCTTTATCTGTGGAGTCAGGAGATATAGAAAGGCAGAGAAGACAACGTGTTCTCTCTTGTTTGCTGCTGTGTACTGTAGTGGGACAATCATCCTCTGGTGTGTGTTTAGGGAAATGTTGTTCCTAGGCCAACAGGATGTAATCCTTATTCAGGTCACTCACTGTCATCCCAGTTCCTAGAACAAGCTCACTTGGGAAGTTCTTTGAGTCCAGTGTTTCTTTAGTGCTCACATGACCCTGCTTCCTTCTCCTTCTCCCTCATGTTCATCTTCTCTTTCCTGCCCTCCCCATCCATACTCTTCTTTCCTGTCCTTATGCCTGTCCGATCTCTCTCCTCTTCCCTTTTATGTCTTCACGACTGCCCTATGAATATCAGACTGAGGGTTTTTCCTCGCCCTCTTGCTCCTCCCTCTCCTCCTCCTCCCCCTCCTCCTTCTTCTTGAGACAAGGTTTCTTTGTGTAATAGTCCTAGCTGACCTAGAACTTGCTTTTTAAACCAGGCTTGCCTTGAACTTGAGAGATCTGCCTTCCTCTGCCTCTGCTTCTACCTCTGTTTCTGCATCTGCCTCTGCATCCCAGAGTGTTGGAATAAAAAGCATGGCCAGGCTCACTAACCACTCACTCTTCAAGGGGCTCCCCCAATGGCAATGTCTTTTCCATTAACCCTCAGTTTTCAGGACTTGATGGAATGTCGTTCTCTAGGAATCTATTTATGTTCTATAGACAGAGAACACAATCACCAAAGCTGAGCTCCTTGTATAGATTCTTTATCTGAGGGCACAGTGTGTACAGAAGACAACCAGGCAGGCAGGGATGATGTCCCAGTGACTGAGGTGACCAAACTAACCTCTTGGTGTTAAAGTCTTTGTACTGCTTGTTGTATGGAGCCTTGGAGAAGCAGATGGCTGCCTTGTGGTCACCGTTGCAGATAGAGTCTCACAGAGCTTGTTTATATCTGGAGAGAAACTAGAAAGGAAGTTGAGTGGAGTCCATGACCCTGCTTCCTATGTTTTGTAGACAAATAAACCAGTGGCCCTCCCATTGTATAGAATCCTGGTTGAGATACAAAGCACATGAAAGTACATCAGGTTGCCAAATTTCTTGGAACAAAACTTGTCATAAAAATCTCACTAGTTGTGGGGCTGGGGAGATGGCACAGTGGGTAAAGCAACTGCAAGTCAAGCACGAGGGCCTGACCTAGGATGCCCAGAGCCCATGTATAAAGCAAGGTGTGGTTGGAGCATCCTTAACTCTATTCAGAATTAGTAGGTTGGACCATTAAAACTTGTTGCTCAGTGAAGCAGGTTAAAGGTGAGTGTCATGTTTAGTGAGAGACTCAGTCTCTAAGGACAGGGTAGAGGGTGACTGAGGAAGTCATAAGTGATAGTGTATTCCTACACATAAAAATAAACAAACATAGATATTTAATCCTCAAACCTAGAAAACTATACATATCAACTATCACTAATTAAATTATACAGTTTAATAAAATCCTTTTGTCTCTACCTCCTAAGTGTAGGAATTGCAGGCATGCCACACAATGCTTAATTCATGGTATCTGGAGTTGGAGCCCAGGGCTCTAGCAACTGGGCTCTGTTCTCAGCCCTCTGATTCTCACCTGTACATGGAAATGATAAATCTTGCCCTGCATAGGTGTTTAATCCAGTATTTGTCTTATGGCCAATGTTACAGCTCTCAGTTGTTCAGTCACTGTGGGATCAGTCTAACTTAGCAGCTAATAGGAGAGGCTTTGGGCAGGCAGGAGGGCTCAGGGAATAATGAGGGCACTTGCTGCCAATTCAACCTGATTGACATCACATGATTGTTTTCATATTATTTTAAGATGTGTTACATTTGTTTTCCTATGGAGCATTTATTTAATGATGCAAAGATGTGTTGCATTCTTTCCTGTTGCATTTGTTGAACCCTGTGAAGCTGTGTTATTGTGACTGCCTAAAACACCTGATGGTCTTAAAAAGTGCTGAATGGCCAATAGCAAGGGAGAAGAAGAGATAGGAGAGACTGGCAGGCAGAGAACAAAAAAAGGAGAAATCTGGGAGAACTGGAATGGAGGAGAAGAACAAGGAAGGAGGATGCCAGTGTCCATCCATGGAGTAAGGGGAAAGTGAGACACACAGACCAGGGTCCAGCCACCTAGCCGTACTGCCAGCCACGGACTAAGGGCAAAGTAAGATACACAGAAGTAAGAAAATGTAAAAGCCAAGTCAAAAATAGTTCAGAAAAACTGGCAAGAAACAAGCTGAGCTAAGGCTGGACATTATAATTAAGAATAAAGCTCTAAGACCAGATAAACAACATAAATAGACCTATAACCCTTATGGAAATAAAAGCAAGTCATTAAAAGTCTCTCAACTGAAAAGAACTCCCAGGGCCAGATAGTTGCAAGTACAGAAGTCAACAGGAAGCCAAAAAAGAGCTCATACAAATACTCTTACATTGTTTCACACCATATAAACAGAACGAATACTGCCAAACTTTTTTTAATGAGGCTACAGTTGCCCTGATTCCCAAACCACACAATGACACAACCAAGAAAGAGAAATACAGACTAATCTCTCAAATGAACATGGATGCAAAAATACTCAACAAAGTACTAGGAAACCAAATGCAAGAAAGAAGACATCAAAAATTGTCCACCTCAATCAAGTAGACTTTGTAACAGAGATGCAGGGATGGTTCAACATACAAAATTCTGTCAGTGTAATCCACCATATAAACAACATGAAAGAAAAAGCCCTGACAATCCTCTCATTAGATGCTGCAAAAAAACCATTGACAAGATCCAACACCCTTCATGGAGAATGTCTTGTGAATATCAGACATTCAAGGAACATATCTAAGCATAGTAAAAACAATTTACAGCAAGCCGATAGCCAAAATCAAATTAAATAGAGAGAAACTCAAATTAATCTCACTAAAAACAGGGACAAGACAAGACTGTCTACTGTCCATATCTATTTAGTACTCGATGTTTTATCTAGAGCAATAAGACCACAAAAGGAGATCCAGGGGATACAAGTTGGAAAGGAGGAAGTCAAACTTTGCTATTTACAGATGATGTGGTAGATAAATATGTGACCACAAAAATACTACCAAGGAACCCTACAGCTGATAAACACCTTCGGGGATGTGTCAGGATACCAGATTAACTGAAAAAAATCAATAGCCGTTCTATAAACAATCAACAGGCCGAAAAAGAAACTATGGGAGCATCAATCTCTACAATAGTTACAGGTAACATAAAATATTTTGGGGTAACTCTAACCAAATAATTGAAAAATCTGTTTGATGAGATCTTGACATTTCAATTATTTTTTTAGATCTTCCATGATCCTGCAATACCAGTATTGGGCCAAGGAATGCACGTTCTTAACCTCAAGGGTGTTAGTTCAACTATGTTTATAGCACCGTTATTCCTCATAGCCAGAACCTAGAAACATCCTAGGTGCTCCTCAGCTGAAGAGTGTATTAACAAACTGTGGTACATCTATGTAATGATGTACTACTCAGCAGTTAAAAAAAATGATATCCTGAAATTTGCAGGTAAATGGACGGATTTGGAGAGCATAATCCTGAGTGAAGTAACAGACGCCCAGAAAGATAAGCATGGTATATACTCACTCATAAGTGGGTTTTAGACAAAAAACAAAGAATATTCCGGCTGCAAAGTATAACCGCTGAACAGCTTGGGAGCAGAAGGAACTTAAGAGAGACATCCAGGGATCCCCATGGGAAGATAAAAACAAAGAAGATCTTCTGAGTAAATTGGGATCATAATGGGTAGTAACCAAGGACAGGTGGGAACAAATCATGAGAGAAGGAGATGGTTGCATGAGAGAAGCAACAAAGGAGGAAAGAAGAGATGAATATCTTTATAGAGGGAACCACTGTAGGGTTAGAAAGAAACTGGGTGCTAAGGAACCTCCAAGAAACCACAGGATGGCCCTTGGCTAGTACTTCAAGCAATACTAGAGAGGGTACCTAAACAGAACTTCCCCTATAATCAAATGAATGAACACCCTAAGTGTCATTATAGAGCCTTCATCCTACATTATAGAACCTTTCACTTTCCAGAGTTGGAATCAGAGACCCACAGCTAAGCACCAGGTCAAGTTCCTAGTCCAACTGAAGGGAAAGTGGAGCGTGTATATGAGCAAAGGGATTGGGATAATGAGGAGGAGACACACACACAGATGACTAGTGCTATTGGAAGCTCACTGAACCAGAAAAAAACCCACTGAAGACCCTTCAGGAAAGGAACTAAGCCCTCCAAAGGTAGAGGAGTGTCAAATGGTGTGGGCATTTTGTGGAGCCTCTTGGAGAAGAATCAGATTATGTTCCTGTGCATGAACTGGATGACATCCTGGAATCCATTTCCTACAGAGGAACACCTAACCTAGTATTAATACTGGGATGAGGGAATAGAACAAACCTCAAGTGAATATTCCAGACTGAACTGACCCACCTTGGGACTCCTTGGCCTCCTTGGGGAACAGGTGGGGTTACTGGGTGGGGGGTGTTGAGGGAGGACTGTGAAGGACTGGGGAGAGGGAAGGGAGAGCCAGCAATGGCATATATGGGAAAATATCCTTTAAAATAAATAATAATTCAACCAAAAGAGAGAAATTGTTGTACCTTTAACTAATCAAGAAACTGACCAATTGTGAGCAGACAGTGAACGTTGGCTAAGACCTTACAGCAAGTTTTTGGAGAAATTAACTACAGATATCCCTAAAGCAAAATAACTCAATTTATAAAGAAAACTTACTGGATTCTTCATCATGTTGCATGGGATACACCAATTTCTGGAGCCCGTACATTTTATATTGGTCCAAATAAGTCAGGAAAGGCAGGTTACAAATTAGAAGATGTAAGTAAAGTGGCTTAAGCTCTTATAACTCTCTTCAAATGTCAGAATTATATGCTATCATGATGATATTAATGGATTCTACAGAACTTCTTAACCTAGTCGCTGACTCTCAGAATGCAGAAAGAGTTGTTTTACACATTGAAATGCTGACTTTATTCCTGATGAGTCAGAACTAACTTCATTATTTATTGTTATAAGAAATAATCAGGAATAAAAAATCATTCCTTTTAAAATTACACAATCTAATCCCATATGAGTATGCCAGTTCCCCTAGCACAAAGTAATGATGAAATTGATAAAACATTAATAGAAAATGTACTAGAGGCCTCAGAATTTCATAAAAAACATCATGTCAATAGCAAAGATTAAAAAAAAAATTTCTCCATCACTTGGAAATAAACCAAAGAAATTGTAAAAATATATTCCATGCATTCCTTCTACAATCAATCTCTGTTAGGGTAGAAAGTAATCCTAAAGATATACATAGAAATGATATTTGGAAAATGAATGTATTTCGTTTTATAGAATTTGGAAAATAAAAATATATGCATTATATAGTAGATAGGTTTTCAGGATTTCTATGGGCAACTGCTTTGAGTTCAGAAAAGGCTGATTCTGTAATCACACATTTGCTTGAAGTTATGACCATCATGGGAATACCTATAGAAATTAAGACTGACAATGCTCCAGCATATGTCTCTAGTAAAATGAAACATATTTTTGCTTCTTATAATATAAAGCACATTACAGGTATACCAAATAATCCTACAGGGCAAGCAGTCATGGAGAGATTAAATCAAACTGAAGGATATGCTAAATAAACAGAAAGAAGTACCAACTCCCAGAAATAGACTACATAATTCATTATTAATTTTGATTTGTCTCAATCTAATGAGAAAGGAACAACAGTTGCTGAAAGGCATTGGAGTATAGACAAATCAATTGAGCTGAACCAGCCTGTCTGCTTCAAAGATGTGTTGACCTCAGAATGGAAGCCAGGATATGTGTATATTGGGGAAGGAGTTTTGCTTTTGTTTTTGAGGTGAAAAAAAGCTATGGATATCATCCCAATTAATAAAGACTCAATCTGAACTGGAGAAACTTCTTGATAAAGAGAAACAATGTCTCATCCACCAATTTGACAACTCTTTAATTTTTCAGAACAATTCACCAAACAAGGATTGGGGTAGTATTTTACTTTTGCCTTTACAGAAATCTAGAGATACTCATATTCAACAAGGGAAAAGACCTTGGACATCCAGATGTCTAAAACAGAAGGGAAAGCTATCTAGAAAGAATTTACAAGCAAAGAGATACCAGGCTAATTGGTACCAATATAATTTACCGAGTAAAATCTCACTCTTTAACTCCTATATCTCTTTATTTATAAGAGAAGTTGAAGTCCCAGATCAATTATAAATTAAAGCTGGCTTTGGAGTTGGAGTGTGACTCTCTCCTCTAAATCCTAGCATGCTTGTTAAAGGAAAAATACAATATCTGTGTATCATTTTCAGAGGGAACACCTGATATAGAAGAGAACAACCAGAGTTAAGGGACTATTCTATTGCTACTAATCTTATTAGATATAAATTTTATATCAGAATGTGTTAGAATAATATATACTAACATTTCATCGTGATGTTAATAATCATATAGAGTAATAATTAATTCTAGAAGTAAAGGCTTTTATCTAGCTTCCTGTACATTGTTATGCGTTTGAGTCTCTCATCATTTTTCTGTTGTGAACCAGAACAATGCCTAATTGTGACCTTTGAAGATGAGGCTCCACAACAATGATTTTAATATGAACTATGACAATGCCACTAGGCTGGCAAACACCAAACAAAGATTTGATTTGGACTACAGTGCTCAGGACAATTTCAAGGATTTTGACAGCTGGTCTGGAAACAGCAGGGTGCAGAGGTGGACACACTTATAAACATTGCTTTGCCGCCCTCAACAGGACACAGTCGGTAACTTCCATTTGTTTGAAGGGAAGGGAAGGATGCTTAGGATCTGAAAAGAAATAGACAAGTTAATTCCAATGGATCACAAGAAACGGTTGGAAACATCAGTCTCCCCACTAAAATACCAGAGTGGAGCAGGGGTGGCACATACCTTTAATCCCAGCACTCTGCAGGCAGAAGCAGGCTGATCAGAAGCCAGCCAGGCCTACACAGAAACTCTGACAAAACAATAAATGTACCCAAGGCCAGTAACATGGCTCTGTGGGTAAAGATGCTTGCTGCCGACCCTGAGGACATGTGTTCAGTCCCCACAAGCCACATGGTAGAAGGCAAGAACTGACTCCTGTATATTGTTCTCTGGCCTGGACAAAGCATGCCATGATACCTGTGTGTTCATACACATACACATACATACAAAAATAAATAAAATTATAAAAATGTTAAAGATATACAAGCAGCCATGTTGTGTTATTGACTTTAATCCAGAACTGGGTGGAGGCAGAGCCAAGGGGATCTCTGTGATATGAGGTCAGCCTGATCTACAGAGCATGTTCCAGGACAACACAGAGACATCCTGTTTCACAGAAATGGATGTGAATACAATCAACACATAATATACTGATCCAGGTGTTGGTGGTACATGCCTTTACCCAGGATTCAAAGGCAGAGGCAAGTGGATCTCTGTGAATGGGAGGTCAGCCTGGTCTACAAAGCAAGTTCTTGAAAGCCAAGGCTACACACACAAACAACACCCCCACCCCCATCTTCAAAAACCCCAGACCCAAACAAATCAAAAACAGTAAGTTAAGAAATGTGTCTTAATATATTATGCTTAGTATCTCAAACTCTGTACTAGCTGCATGTGGAAATGTGTATCTGAAGTGCAAGTACAGATAGATGGATGAGTCAGAAGAACTTCAATTTTTTTCTTCACTTTGTTATTATTATTATTTTGTTTATAGTGTCTTTTTTATCCATGTTTCCCCTGCTCCCCCTCCATTTCCTGCTCCCAATCCCTCCCAGTCAGCCTTCAGCTTGCTGTCTCCCCATTCACCCGTGTCTACCCCAAAATGGCAAGAAGTCCCAAATCAGGTCAGCTCAGTGTGGCACATCTTCTCCAGGCAAGTCCGATGCACTCACCTCAAAGTCAAGACTGGATTAGGTTTTTCTCTGCAGGAAATGGGCTCCAAGGTACCAGCCCATGCACAGGAACACAGTCTGACTCACCCCTGGAGACATGCTGTCTTTGCCAATGGACAGTTGCCTACCCTTGGAGGGCTTAGATCCTTTTCCCTATGGATTTCGAGTGGCTGTTCTTTATTCAGTGAGGTCCCCAGTGCTCCAGCCAGCCATCTCTATAGGAATTTTATTCACAATCCCTATCCCCTTGTTCATACAGACTCTGCTCCCCTGCTCTTGGCTGGAACAGAAGCTCGGCCCAGTTCTCAGCCATGGATCTCTGCCTCCACCTTTATTCTGTGTTGGATGTAGGTTCTGTAAAGACACTTAGGGTGGTTATTCATTTGATTATAGGGGAAGTTCTGTTTAGGCACCCTCTGCACTAATGGTTGGAGACCTACCCAGGGATCTGTAGTGAGTTCTTCAAGGTTTCCCTAGCACTAGATATCTTTCAAACTTCCCATTAGCTTTCTCTAATAGGAGGTCTATTGGGTTTTTTGAATTAATTTGTACCCTGATACATTGCTGAAGGTGTATATTAGCTGTAGGAGTCCCCTGGAAGAATTTTGAAGGTCACTTATGTATATGATCATATCATCTGCAAATAGAGATAGTTTGACTTCTTCCTTTCCAATTTGTATCCCCTTAATCTCCTTTTGTTCTCTTAGTGCTTTAGGAAAAACTTTGAGAACTATATTGACTAGATAAGGAGAGAGAGGACAGCCTTGTCTTGTCCCAGATTTTAGTCGGATTGCTTTGAGTGTTTCTCCATTTAGTTTGATGTTGGCTGTTGGCTTGCTGTATTTTGCCTTCATTATCCTTAGGAATTTTCCCTGTATTTCTGATCTCTCCAGGACTTTTATCATGAAGGAGTATTTGATTTTGTCAAAGGCTCTTTGAGCATGTGTTTTTTTCTTTCAGTTTGTTTATATGATGGATGACATTAATTTTTTTTTGTATGTTGTACCATCCCTGCATCTCTGGGATGCAGTCTATTTGCTCATGGTGGATGATTTTTTTGATACTTTGTGGGATTCAGTTTGCCAGAATTGTATTGGGTATATTTGCATCAATGTTCATGAGTGAGATTGGTCTGTAATTATTTTCTTTGCTGCATCTTTGAGTGGCCTGGAATCAGGGTGATTGTGGCCTCATAAAAAGAGTTCAGCAATGTTCCTTCAGTTTCTACTTTTGGAAACATTTTGAGAAGTATTGGTATTAATTCTTCTTTGAATGTCTGGTTGGATTCTGCAGTGAATCTTTCTGGTCCTGGGCTTTTTATTTTTACTTGGGAGACTTCTAACAACAGCTTCAATTTTCTTCGGGTTTATAGGTCTGTTTAGGTCTTTATTCTGATCTTGATTTAATTTTGTTAAGTGGTACCTGTTCAGAACACTGTTGATTTCTTTTAGGTTTTCTATTGTTAGTGGAGTTTAGATTTTCAAAGTATGACCTGATAATTCTTTGGATTTCCTGGGTGTCTGCTACTCTGTCCCCCTTTTCATTTATGATCCTGTTCATTTGGATACTCTCTCTCTCTCTCTCTGCTTCTTGGTTGGTTTGGATAAGGGTTTTTCTATATTGTTGGCTTTCTCAAAGAACCAACTCATTGATTCTTTGTATTGTTTTCTATGTTCCTATTGTATTGATTTCAGTCCTAAGTTTGATGATTTCCTGCCTTGTACTCCTTCTAGGTGAGTTTGCTTGTGATTGTTCTAAAGCCTTCAGCTGTGTAGTTGGGTCTCTTGTGTGAGATTTCTCTAGGTTTGTTATGTAGGATCTAGTGCTAAGAGTTTTGCTCTTAGCACTGCTTTCGTTGTGTCCATCAAGTTTTTGTACGCTGTGGATTAATTTTCATTAAATTGTAGGAATTCTTTGATATCTTTCTCAATTTCTTCCTTGATGCAGAGGAGGGGTTCAATTGAGAGATGCTTAGTTTCCATGAATCTGTAGGCTCTCTGTGTTTCTTTATTGCTGTTGAACTCTAGTTTTAGACTATGGTGGTCTGATATGATATAAGAAGTTATTTTCATCTTTTTGGTATCTCTTGATATTTGCTTTATGACCACATATGTGGTCAATTCTATAGGAAGTTCCATGGGGTGCTGAGAAATATGTATATCACTTTGTGTTTGGGTGGAAGGTTCTGTATATATCTGTATATATGATCCATTTGGGTTAACACCTCTTAGATCCCTTCTTCTTTGTTGAGTTTCTGTCTGGTTGACCTATCCAAGGGTGAAAGTGGGGAATTAACATCTGCTAATAATAGTGTGTGGGGTTTGATCTGAGGTGTAAGCTTTATTAATGTTTCTTTTACATATGTAGGCGCTCTTGTGTTGGAGGCATAAATGTTCAGGATTGAGATTTCATCTTGGTGGATTTTTCCTTAGATGAATAAGTAATGACTATCCTGGTCTCTTTTGATTGTTTTTAGTATGAAGAATATTTTGTTAGATATTAGGAAGCCTACACCAGCTTGTTTCTTGAGTTTATTTGATTGGAAAGTGTTTTCTAAACTTTACTCTGAGCCTGTGTCTATCTTTGAAGCTGAGATATATCTCTTGTATCAGCAGAAGGATGGCTTCTGCCTTTGTTTCCAATGTGTAGGATGTTACTTTTTATAGGTGAATTGAGTCCATTGGTATTAATGTATATTAATGACCAATGATTGTTATTTCATGTTACTTTTGGTGATAATTTGTGTGTGTTTTTCTTCTTTGGGCTTTACTCTGTGGGATTATCTATTTCTTGTGGTTTCATAGGTATATCTGGTTTCCTTAGTTTTGAGTTTTCCCTCTAGTGCTTTTTGAAGGGCCAGATTTGTGCATAGGTGTTGTTTAAATATGGATTCATTGGGAAGTATCTCATTTACTCCATCTATGTTGATTGGTAGTTTTGCTGGTTATAATAGTCTGGGCTGGAAGCCTTGCTCTTTTTGGGTCTGTATAAAATCTGACTAGGACCTTCTTGCTTTCATTGTTTCCAATGAATATTTGGGTGTCATTGTGATGGGTCTGCCTTTATAGGAAATTTGGCCATTTTCCATTGCAGTTCTTAGTTATTTTTCTTTATTCTGTAGATTTATTGGATAGATTATTATGTGGAGAGGAGACTTTTTATGGGGTTCTAGTCTGTCTGTAAGCTTCTTGTATGTGTATAAACATTTTATTTTTTAGATTGAGAATGTGTTCTTCTATAATCTTGTTGACTATATTTTCTGTGCCTTTGAGCTGATGTTTTACTTTTTAATTTCTGATTATTCTAAGGTTTGGTCTTTTCATGGTGTCCCAGATTTCCTGGATGTTTGTGCTGCAACATTTTTGGTTTGAGTGTTTTCTTTAACTGATCTATCTATTTCATTTCTGACTCTTTCACTCCAGGGATTTTCTCTTCCATCTCTTGCATTCTGTTGGATACACTTACATCTTTAGTTCTGGTGTGTTTCTTCATGGTTTATATTTTCAGTACTGACTCGGTTTGAGCCTTCTTCTATTTCAATTTTTAGTTCCTGGAATGTTTCCTTTATCTGTTTGTTTTCTTTTTCTTGGGTTTCTTTATTTTCTTTCATGGATTTGTTAATCTCTTCCAAATTTTTTGTTTGTATTTTCTTCTTTTTCTTTAAGGGAACATTTTATTTTTTCTTTTAAGGCTTCTATTATCTTCATAAAGTGGTTTTCAAGGTTGTTTTTTTTCTGCTCCTTCTGCACTGCCATGCTCAGGTCTTGTTGTAGATCCACAAAATTATTTTAATGGTGACATGTTGTTCTTTATTCTGTTATGTGTTTTTGCAGTGGTGTCTGCCCATTGCTTCCTCAGTTCACTACAGAATTTGTCTGAATCTCAGGGAGCTGATTGTGGTGCAATGTGTTCTGTGTGTGTGTCTGTGTCTCAAGAATCCTCTTTTGGTCCAATCTAGGTTCTTTGTCTATTCTTAGTCAGCTCTTAGCTGTGGACCAGATGTCTGTGGGTTTTCAGTATTTGTGAAGAGGGCTTGGGTTGCAGGGTGATGGCGTGGGTTGGGTCAGGCAGGTTTTGGCCTTGCAATATCTGGCAGTCTGGGTTTTGGTGGGGGTCTGGGTCTCAGGGAATCTCCTTGATGGCTTATTCTTTGGGCAGAGCTGAATGGGACTGGGGTTCCAGGGTCTATTTTCCTGGGCTGAGCTTTGGAAACTGCTGTCTCTACCTGACCTGAGGTAGGGGGTTGCTACTCCCATGTTAGTCATCTGTGGACCAGCGGTCTGTGGGTTTCTAGTTTTTCAGAAGGGGGTATCCACCTGTTTTTTATGTAATAATTAGATGACCTTAAATTAGATTGGCTAGTGAATACAGCACAGTTGGCAGAATGGTTGACTAGAAACAGAAAGCCCTAGGTTAATTTCCTAGCACATACACTGGTCAGGGTGGTATTTACCTGTCATCCCACCTCTCAGGTTGATGTCAGGAGCATTAGCAGGTCAAGGTCATCAGACCTACATGGTGCTTTCAAGGCTAACCTAGGCTAGCCCACTAGACACTCACAAAATTAACAATAAGCATAGTAGTGCCTTCAGTGTGTTTTGAAGATTGTGTCACATAGCAGAATATTTGGGCCACAATAAGTGAATGCCCCCACATTCATTAGTGTATAGGATCACAGAGAATGTAGCATCAATTCTGCTAACCTTGGTCCCTATCATGGGTACCATGATTTCTTGATGATCTTCTTCATGGCCTCATTTTATTTTCTTTTATAGATGTATCTATCTACGTATTTTGAGCCTTTGTCTGCATGTACATCTACACACTGGAATAGAGAATCAATTTCCATTCTATATAATCATGGGCTGCCATGTGAGTGCTGGGAATTGAACTCAGGAGCTCTGGAAGCTTAGCCAAAAATGCCCTTGGACAATGAGTAAACTCTAAAGGCCCCTCATTTCTTTTGTATTTTAATCAATAAGGTCACAGACTTATTCAAGAGCCCAAAACAAACTGAAGATCTCTCCCTTAGGACAATTATTTATTCCACATTTGTAACATATCACTTTATAATCCATCTTCTCACTTACACACCAGTCCCACAGCCTTACAATATGTAACATGGCCACTATTAGTTCTTTAAAAGAAGAGGTTACTTGAGCCCTGTGGGTGATGCTTATGATAACAGCTTGTCTTGGATGGTGAAGCCCTTGGTTTAATCTACAACATCATAAACATAAAGATGACACACTAAACTTCTGAGGCATCGACCTGTTTTCCTTTCTGTTGCTGTCATAAACACCATGACCAAAATCAGCTTCAGAAGCAATGGACTATTTTATCTCACACAATACAATTTCTCTCTGAGAAATCAATTAGAGGAGCTTGATGAAGAAAATAAGGAGGAATGCTCTCTGATACAGCCCATGCCCACCTGATTAGAGATGACACTGTGCACAATAGGTTGGGGCCTCCTTAGTCTCTCAAGAAAATGCCCAATAGATGTGCCCACAATTCAATACATTGCAGGCAATCTTTAAGCTGATGATTACCATTCCACTGTGTGTCAAGCTCACAATCAAGTTTAGCCATAAAAAGGGCTGGAGAGATGGCTGAGCACTTTAAAGCACTCTCTGCTGTGGCTGTGGAATGGAGTTCAATTCTCAGCGACCTCATGTTGGTTTTTAAACAATGTTTGTTGGCCCAATGGTCTCAGCCTCCGAGTTTGGTTGTTTCTCATGTACCTTCCAAGTTAGCACCCCAGCACCTCCTTTTTCTCACTTCTAACCTCTTCCCTTGATAAAAACCATCTAAGGGGTGAGGAGAGCCCAACCCTTTTATCAGGGCTATAGACAGAGACACTACCAGCTACTATCAGTCACTGTAGCAGTTGCTCACCAGGCCTGACCTTGAGAGAGTTGAGGCCTTTGCTTTTGGACATCAGTTAGAAGGCAGTAGGGGCAGAAATTCAGAGGATCCAGCAGCTGATCACTAAAAGGAAAAGAGACACTTTGAACATCTTACCCTTAAACCAGCCAGTGAGACATTTTATTCCTAAATCTGATTGATAAGAAACCAGAGAATAACTTGGCTTTATCTCTGAGATCAGGAGGTAGAGAGAAGTGGAGGAGAAGATGTGTTCTGTTTTGTTTGTTGTCAAAAGTTAGGCTGCTCTGTACTTTAGCCAGACAAGTACCCTGTGGTGTGTGTTTAGACACTGTGAAGTCTTGAAGGCCACAGGGATGTGATCCTGCCTTCATGTAATTTTCTGTCAGTCCTTTGGCTTCCTTGAAAGAGCACACAGCAGAAGGTCTTTGTGTCCAGCACTTTAGGGCCAAGATGAATCCTTTAGTGCCCATGTGACACTGCATGTTCTCTCTTCTCTCCTCTCCTGCCTCTGTCTTCTTTTCCATCCCTCCCCATCCCTCTCTCCTTCCCTATCCCTGCCTCCCTTTCCCCTCTCCTCTCCCCTCTTCTCTCTCCTCTACCCTTTCCTCTCCCCTTCTTGTTCTTCCAACCATCCATGTTTTTCTGCATCTCAGCCTGGCTTCTTTTTATTTTTTAGTTATTTGAGACAGGTTTTATGTTTTATTTTGTTTTGTGTGTGTATGTTTTTGTATGTATAGGAGTTAGCTGCCCTAGAACTTGCTTTATATACCAGGTAGCCTTGAACTCAAGAGACTTACCTGCTTCTCCCTATGTCTCACAGAATTCTGGGATGAAGGACATAGCTTGGTTTGTCACCCACTCGTCAAGGGGTGATATCCCTTGACATCCCAAAATCGTCTTTTCCATTAAACTTCAGCTTCCATGGCCAGACAGATGGATGTTCTCTGAGAATCTATTTCTGTTTCATAGACAGAGAAAACAATCACCACAGCCCAGCTCTCTCATTATGTGCTTTATTATAGGGTAGAGTGTATAGGGAACACAACCAGGCAGGCAGGGATGGTGTCTCAGTAACCAAGGTGACAAGTCTAATAGTGATCACCTTTGTACTGCTTGTTCTAGGGAGCCTTGGAGAAGCAGATGGCTGCCTGTCAGTCACAGTTGCAGATGGCATCCTCACAGAAGTTATTTTTTTCTGGAGAGAAAAAAGAGAGGAAGTGGAGTGGAGCCCATGGTCCTGCTCCCTATTATTTGTAGCCAAAAAAAACCCAGTTTACCTCGCACTGGGGCAGACTCAAGGTTGAGAAAGTACATTGTGTTGTCCAAATTGCTGGAAAACACTTATAATAAAAGTCATTTGTTGTGGGACTGGAGAGATGGCAAAATTGGTAAAGTGGTCTCCCTAGATGTGTGATGGCCTGATTTATGATGCCCAGAGCTCATGTAAATATCAATGTGTGGCTGGGGCACCTGTAACTCTGTTGAGAAATAGGGAACACAGATTCTTAAAACTTGTTAGAGAGTCAGGCTTGCTAAAGGTAAATTTCAAGTTCAGTGAGAGACTCAGCTTCTAAAGACATGCTAGAGAGTGACTGAACAAACATGGGTTGACCTTATTTTTATAAGTAAAAATGAAGTATGACCTATAGAACATTCTGTCTGCATGATTTCCTGCACCCCGGAAGAGGGCGCCAGATCTCATTATGTATGGTTGTGAGCCACCATGCAGTTGGCAGGAATTGAACTCAAGACCTTTGGAAAAGCTGCCAGTGCTTTTAACCTCTGAACCATCACTCCAGCCATCAAGAGATTCCAAGAGCCATGTGGTCATGAGCACGATGAGGAAACCCAAAGGTGACCGTGGGAGCTATTGGGAGTTCACTGACTCTGAACTTAAAGCTGGGAGACCTTCATAGGACTAAACAAGGCCCTCTGAATGTTCAAGACAGTCAAGTGAAGGAGCTTCTGGCAGCAGGAATAGAATCCATTCCTAGTGCATGACCGGCCTTCTGAGAGCCCAGACTCTGTATTGGGACACCTTGTTCAGCTTTAATTCTGGGATGACATTCTTGGTCCTAACTCAACTGGATATGCCAGAGTGCATTGACTCAACCCGGGGACTCCTTACCCTCTCAGAGGAATGAATGAAGGGGTAGAGGAAGCTGGGGAATGACAGAGAGTGGGGAGGGAAGGATAACAGTGGTGGGCAAGTTAAAAAAAATTTAAACAAATGAATCAATTAACAAGCATATTTAATCCTAAAACCTAAAACTACAAATATCAACTACCACTTATTAAATGATATGATTTAAGATAATCTTCCTTCTTCCACATTCCAACTCCTGCATTAGAAGTATGCAGCAATACTCAATTCATGGGATCTGGAGGTGGAACCCAGGGCTCTGTGCATGCTAGGCAAGCTTTCTAGCAACTGAGCTCTATTCCCAATGTCTGATCCTCAACTGTATATGGGTATGATAAGTCTCACCCTGCATAAGTGTTTAGTCCAGTATCTGTATTATGACCAGTGCTACAGCTCTCAGTTATTCAGTCACTGTGGGATCAGTCTAACATAGCAGCCAGTAGGAGAGGCTCTGGGCAGGCAAGAGGGCTCAGGAAGTAAAGGCACTTGCTGCCAAGTGTGAACCTGCCTCCAGTCTCAATTTATAGTACTTCAGGAGAGAACAAGACTCCTTCTGGTTTTCCTCAGACATAGATCCACACCTGTGTTGTCAAACAGGCTTGCCTCCCATGCAAAAACATAAAATTTTCAAATGTGTTTAAAGAGGCCTTGGAATGGCATATATCTGTGTTCCAGAATCAAATGCCATCACTTCTAAGCTGGGTGACCTTGGGCAGTGGATCAGGCGTCATCATCTTAATTCTTCATGAGTGACCTCATCTATATTTTAGTATCTATTTCATAAGGTTGTCATTATGTCAAACAAGACAAGGGAGTGATCTCTAAATGGGGACGGTTTAAGTTACTTCTGTGTCTTTTTCAGACCTGACCATGGAATAACAGAACCCAGAGCCCTGGAGGGTATACCTACCACTGCAGGTGACCTCATTCCCAGAGCAGGAGTATGAGTAGGAGGTGTTGTAGGGGTTGTGTGAGATTGGAGGACATATTTTCAGGTCTAAGGCCTGATAGTATCACTCAACAAGTTTTAAGCAGCACCTGGAGAGAGGAAGGAACAGCTGAAGAGAATGATGGACCCACAGGAGGTCACTTCTCACCTGCAGTCTCTCTCAAGCATGTGAGGTTGACTTAATCATGATGTTCCAGAAGAAAGTTCCTCATGCTTCAAAATCTCTGATTTCTATTAGCACATGTTATTGAAAGCAGCTATTGTGTGGCTGTTCCTGTCTTTAATTCCAGGACTTTGGAGAAAGTGGTAGTTGGATTTCTGAGGTCAAGATAAGCTACAATTAAATAATGAGACCTACTCTGCAATAAGTGAATTTTGGAAACAAACCTTCAAGAAATGTGGAAATTACATATTCTGAAATTTCAATGATGTTTGAAAGTCGAGGCTGACACTGATTTTGGCTGTGAGGGTTGCCTGGAGCTGGACTTCAGCATTGCCAAGTATTTACAAGTCATGCATTCTGCTTTCAGGGTCACTTAGGTAGTGTGCCCTTGTGAATTGATTTCCTTATATAACAAGAGATAAAATGCATGCTGGAGTGGTGATGCAGGCCTCTCATCTCAGCAGTTTTAAGGCAGTGGCTAGAAGGTCTATAATTTCAAGGTCAGCATGGTTTCCAGAGAGAGTTTCAGGACAACTAGGGCTACACAGAGAACCCCTGTCTGGATTCAAACAATAAAGAAACAGAAAATAAAAAAATTGATAAAAAACCAAAATGTATGACCATTGGTGAATATCCATGTCTCCTATTCATGCCTGATGAATGAATGCTTGTGTCCTGTCCCCACCCCAATCCAGATACTCCAGTCACAATGCAGATGGATCACTCACCTGCCAAAGTACTAAAATGTGGAATATACGTCGATTTTATCACAAAAGAGGTAACTGTTGGTATACTTCAAAGGATCGTTCCCGGAGATGGTGCACTGGACCATATTATGGAACTGCTTATGCCTAGGGCTGTTGCTGCTTTGAGTGGCACCTGCTGCAAGAACCCACAGCACACTCCATCATTCCCACAGCAGTGAGACAGCAGTGAAAGTGTGTGTGTGTGTCTTTGCTTCCTCACACACGGGTTCTAGAGCACACACTTGGGAGGACTCATAAAATTTATGAGGAGGTCAGAGGACAGCTTGGGGAATTGGTTTTCTCCCTCTGATATGTAGGTTTTGGAGACCAAACTCAAGCCTCCAGGCTAAGCAGGAAGGTGTCTAGCCTCATCCTCCTGAGTTAGGATTATAAATGAACACCATTGTACTGTGATGGGATGACTCCCAGGATTAAGTTCTACAGAGAATGCCTTTTGCCTTGCTTGCTTTCTCATTTCTCACTGTCAGGACAGACAGCTGCCACACTGCGAACTGCCTCTGCTGTGGTCCACTGTTGATGGGCTGAGAACACTCTCCCCTCACCAGTCAGAGACAAACTGAGCTCTTTGTTTGATAACACAACAACCCAACCATCTCTTGAACACTAAAGCTGCTCCACCCCTGCTCAAGCCTAGGTGAAACTCTACCCTCATCCAGCAGTGGATTCATCACTGTTCAGCTGAGACTGTGAGTCACAGAAACATCCATAGATGCTTATTGATTTACACTGTGGAATAAGAAGCAGTCTGTTGTATGGCCACACAGAGCTCACATACAAGGCTAATGTCAGATCATCATGTGACTTCAGCATTTGAAACAACAAACTTTGTCAGCTGAGTAGGTTAAAAAGAACCTTGCATGATTCAATCTGCAGTGGGATACTTGTTAGCAATTAAAATGCAGGGGAAGCCAGATGCATTGGAACATGCACTGTATAATCCCAGCACTCTGTAGGATATGTCAGTTCAAACTCATCTTGGTATGTAGACTGCATTCGGGAACAGCCATGGCTACATCAAGAAAGTTAGAACTCAAAAGTAAAAATAAAATAAATGCAGACACATGCCTTGCATGTATGTGAGCTTATCATTGGGATGTTGAACTAAGTCTAGGTTGAAATGTTGAGTTGGAGAACATCCTCAGCTGTATTATATGATCATATCAATTATAATAACTGTGATAAAGAATGGAGATATGGATTTGCAGTCAAGAGCACTAGCTGAGCTTGGTTGGAACCCAGGATCAGTTCTAGCACCTACATGGCAGCTACCAACTGTCTATGAACCCAGTCCTCGAAAATCTAACCCTCACCTGGCATCTGTTGCCACTACTCACTCACAGTTTACATACACACATGCAGGTAAAGGGATTATGCATATGTAATTATTGACTATTTCATGAAAGGTTAAAAAATCAAATTTCCAGCATAGCATAGGGCCAGGGAAATTGGTGCCATGGCAATATGACAGAGTCAGAAGGGACTTTCTTTGCTTTAGCTGGTGAATGTATTGGACTTTTCTAAAGATTCATCTGAGTTCAGACATAAAGTTAATGGTGCCAGCTGTTGTGGACAAGAGGTGATTCTTGAACCCTATCCCAGAGTCTATTCAATTCCAATAGGAACCCCAAACCCAAATTTCAAGTGTGACCATCATTGAAGAAAAGAGAGATGGGGAGGCTCTCAGAGGGGACAAGTGTCCTACCTGTAAGCAGAGTGAGCAGCAGGAGGAGTCTCATCTTGAGTGAGGAAGGACTCAGGTGACTCCTCTCTTTATAATCTTCTGCTCTCACAGTATCCAGTCAGCACATGGGCCCTGTGACTACTGTGTGTGTAACACAGACTTAACATATGTCCATCCTCACAGCAGTTTAGACCTACAGAGCTACTGTGGATGATGGCAGGGCCTGAACCAGTGTTGTAGCATAAGGAAAAGAGAAAGGGCTATTTCAGCACCCTATTATGTCAAGTGCAGTGATTTGTAAAGTGCTTTCTTCTCACCCTTGGATGCTTTGAAGTCATAAGAAGGTATTGACATTGGTCCTGGGGTGGTCTGAGGGATGCTGATAGTGATGATAGTGAAATGTGGTCCCAGGCAGGAGTAGCTGGCTCCACAATTTTCCATGTTAACTGTATGAACTAAGTGCTTAATTTGTCCTGAGATCCTGACATAGGCTTTTGAGTAGATATAGTTACAAATTCAATATGTAATAGATTAACTATAAATTAATGTGGGTATTTTTGATGAGACAGAGAGAGAGAGAGAGAGAGAGAGAGAGAGAGAGAGAGAGAGAGAGAGAGAGAGAGAGAGAGAGAGAGAGAGAGAGAGAACACTCATGCACACATGTAGAAGTCAGATTACAACTCTTTGGAGTCAATTCTCTCCTTCTACCTTTACATGGGTCCCAGGAATGAAACTCAAGTCAACAGGTTTGCATCCTAGGCTTCTCTTACTGGCCCACAGTGAAAGTGAAAACTGGAAAGGTAGACACATCCTGGTGGTGGTACACATTTTTAATGCCTTTAATGGCAGCATCAGGAGGCAGAAACAGGCAAATACCTGAGATTGAGGCCTGCTTGATCTAGAAAATGAGTTCCAGGACAGCTAAAGATAGACAAAGAAACCCTCTCTAAAAACAATAAAAAAAAGAATGAAGGAAAAATATGGAGGGCAAATGCCCCACAGACGTTCCAGGAGGTTCATATAATGTAGGCAATGATTCAGCTGAGGCACTCCCTCAGTGTGAGAAGCTGAGAACCAACCATTACAGGGGCTGGAGAGATGACTCAGCACTTAGGGTCTTATCTGCTCTTCCTGAGGACTGAATTTCAAATCCAAACCCCACATGGTGGCAGGCTGACAATGTCTGCTGGCCCGATGCCCTCTCACCTCTGGGTTTGGTCATCTCTCATGTACTCTATGACTTAGCAGCATAGTCTCTCCTTTACCAACTTCTCACCTCTTCCCTGTTGTTCACCAGACCTGACCTGTGAGGAGTGAGGCTTGGACATTTAGTGGAATGTGTGTGGGTATGGGAGTCATGTGGGAAAGGCAGAGGATGGGACAGCTGTTCCCTGAAGCAAGAAGAGACCAAGAACCACATAGCCATAAATTAACCAATAAGACATCTTATTCCTAAATGTGGTTCATAAGGAAACTAGGAATTAACAAGGCTTTACCATTTGGGGTCAGGAGATATAAAAACTCAGAGAAGACAACATGTTCTCTCTTTTTGTTGCAAAAAGTTAGGGTGTTGTGTGCTTTATAGGGACAGTTATCCTGTCTTGTGTGTTTAGTTTGGGTCAGTGAAGTCTCAAAGGTCACAATGATGTAATCCTTGATTCAGGGCATTTACTGTCAGTATGTAATCCTAACCCTTGGGATGTTGAGGCTAATGTGGGATATTTTGTTGAGTTTCAGAACATCTTCAGTCTCATAATAATGTCATCTATAAAAAATAAAGGCTAGAGAGATGGTTCTTCAGTCAGGAGCAGTTGCTGAGTCTGTAGGACACGGGCTCTGTTCTAGAGCTCACATGGCTACTCACAACCTATGATCTTAGTTCTGGAGACTTAGATCAGTCTTCTGGCCTCTGTTTTCATACAGCTCACAGACACAATGCAGGCAAAACACTTATATACGTAAATAAAAATAAATATTTTCTAAAGGTCAAGAAAAAACAAATATTCAGGGCTGCTTTGGGTCAGGTAAATCAGTGCCTGGACAAAGTTTCAGTGACAGAATGGGCTTACTTTTTGGGTGTCAGTTAATGTAGTAGACTTTTCTAAGGAGTTATTTGAGTTCAGTCCTAGAACCTAAATGTTCCAGCTGTTGTGGACATGGGGTGGTGGAGAGCCCAAACCAGAGGCTACTAGACCCCAAAGAAAACCCCTCCATATAACTGCAATTGTGACCAGCAGGGGCTGTGTAGTGATAAGAAATCAAAATCTGGGAGTGCACAGAGGACAGAGCTCTACCTGGGAGCAGAGTGACCAGCTGGTTCATCCTGACTGAGTCAATGACTCAGGTGACTTTTCTATTTATATTCCTGTAGCTGTGCTCTGACAACATCCAGACCTGTGACTAGTGTGTGTGTAGCACAGAATTTGAACCTGTCTGCCTTCACAGACAGTTTTGACTGGCAGAGCTTCTGTAGATGGGGCAGAGGCTGAATCAGTGCTGCTCTTCAGGCAAAGAAACAGGGCTAGCTCAGTACCCCACAACAGCTGAAGTGCAGTGGCTGACAAAGATTTCACTTCCTTGTGAGTGCTTTGAATTTGTTAGAAAACAGAGAACCCTGATGTTGGGTCTGAGGGATGCTGACAGTGAAGAGTGGTCTCAGGTAGGAGTAGCTGGATCCTATGGTTCTCCTCTTAACTGTATAAACCAAATGTCAAGTCTGCTCCAGAACCTGACACAGACTATGAGCTACAGCCAGTTAAAAATTTGATCTGTAATTAACTAATTATTTAATATGTGTATGTAAGGGAGATAGACAGAGATAGAGACATATAGAGAGACATAGAGACAAAGGGGAGGTATGGAGGGAGAGGGAGAGAACATTTGTGTGCACATGTGGAGGTCAGAGAGAAAGTCTGTGGGGTCAGGTCTCTTCTAAATTTAATGGATTCCAGGAATTAAACTCATGTCAGAGGCTTGTATCCTAGGCTTCATCTCACTAGCCCACAAACTCCATTTGAATGAGCATGTAACCTGAGAGGTGGTAGTTATTCATGACTTTAATGTCAGCACTCAGGAGGCAGAGGCAGGTGAATATCTGTTTTTGAGGTTAGCCTTATTTACACAGTGAATTCTAGAACTGCCAGAGATACAAAAAAAATCCTGTTTGAAAACAAAACCACAAAATAAAAAAATAAAAAAGCAAAGGCCATCAGCTGTGCCCACAGGCCAATACCACACAAGAGTCCTTAGGCTGAAGCTCTCTCTACCCAGTGTTTAAAGCTATAGTCAACTGTTCAACAGCGGGAGTGATGGTCAGCATTTAAGAGCATTTTCTGTTCTTGATGAGAACTCGAGTCCAATTATCAACAACCATATGGTGGTTTGCAAACCATATCTGCTGTCTCTATGTCCTGAAACCTTTGGGTTTGGCCATTTCTAGCGTATTCTCTAACTCTTCACTCCAGCACCTCCTTTTCCTCTAGAGCAATAAGACAACAAAAGGAGATCCAGGGGATACAAGTTGAAAAGGAGGAAATCAAACTTTTGCTATTTACAGATGATTTGATAGATAAATAAGTGACCACAAAAATACTACCAGGGAACCCTACAGCTGAAAAACACTTTAGGGGATGTGTCAGGATACAAGATTAACTGAAAAAATCAATAGACAGTCTATAAACAAATAATCAACAGGCTGAAAAAGAAACTATGGAGCATCACTCTCTACAATAGCCACAGATAGCATAAAATATTTTGGGGTAACTCTAACCAAATAATTGAAAAATCTGTTTAATGAGAACTTGATATTTCCATTATTTGGTTAGATCCCCCATGATCCAGCAATACCACTATTGGGCATATACCCAAATAATGCACATTCTTAACCTCAAGGGTCTTAGTTCAAATATGTTCATAGCACCGTTATTCCTCATAGCCAGAATCTAGAAACATCCTAGGTGATCCTCAGCTGAAGACTGTATTAACAAGCTGTGGTACATCTATGCAATGGAGTACTGCTCAGCAGTTAAAAAATGATATCCTGAAATTTGCAGGAAAATCAATGGATTTGGAAAGTATAATGCTGAGTGAGGTAACAGAGGCCCAGAAAGATAAATATGGTATATACTCACTTATAAGTGAGTTTTAGAAAAAAAAACAAAGAATATTTGAGCTCCAAAGCGCAATCCCTGAACAGCTTGGAGCAGAAGGAACTTAATATCATCACGGGTAAGTTCATCATTTGACTCAATGAACTATTCATCTGCCAAGGAAGAGGTAAATAAGCCAGAATTCCATCTGTGGCAAGATAATTCATCACCATTAAAGAAGAAGAAGAAGAAGAAGAAGAAGAAGAAGAAGAAGAAGAAGAAGAAGAAGAAGAAGAAGAAGAAGAAGAAGAAGAAGAAGAAGAGGGGGAGGAGGAGGAGGAAGATGAAGAAGAAGAAGAAGAAGAAGAAGAAGAAGAAGAAGAAGAAGAAGAAGAAGAAGAAGAAGAAGAAGAAGAAGAAGAAGAAGAAGCAGTAGCCAGGTCAATGGACACACGTTGTGTAACACTGGCACTCTGGAGGTTGTGTAAGAGGATCAGAAGTGTAGGTTGTCAGGGGAAAGTGTCCCTGGACTTAAATCCCTGCTCTCTAACAGGAAGCACCTGGATATCTAAGAACAAAGCCAGGTTGTCTATAGTGAGTTTCAGGATGGCTATGTGTGGTAATATATTGTACACTTAATAAAAGTGATCTGGAATATCAGAGGACAGAATTACCCACAACCCAGCCATGAAGGTCAGGGAGTGGTTACCCGCACCTTTAATCCCATCACTCTAGAGACAGAGATTCATCTGGATTTCTGTGAGTTCAGGGCCCAACAGTGGTAGTTCATATGTTTAATCCTAGCTCTAACAGAGTTGAACCAGAAAGTAAAATATCTGGCCAGAGAAAGAAAGGACAGGAGAAGTCAGAAATCCAACCATTATTTCTGAGCTACTAGTCAACCTGAGGAGCACTTACTCTGTTTGGCCTGAGAGGTTGGCATGGTGAGAAGTTGCTGAGGTTTTTACCTGTCTCTAATACTCCATCTTTTCTCCATTATCTGGCCACAGTTTGTTATTACAATATTAAATGGAATCTGTGGAATAGCTAGGATATCCAGGGAAACCCTGTCAGTAATACAAGGGATAAAAATAAAAAAGAATCGGAGACAGAAGTCAGGCATGTATGTAACCATGCTTGGGATGTTCAGTCTAGTCTGGGCTAGAATGTTGAGCTGTAGGACACTCTCAGCCACAGTATAATGTCATCAATAATAATAATAATAATAATAATAATAATAATAATAATAATAACAACAACAACAACAACAACAATGGCGAGGGATGAAGAGCTAGCTCTGCAGTTAGGAGACCCTGCTGTTCTTGCACAGGACCAGGGCACTGTTCTAGTACCCACATGGCAGCTCACAACTGTCTATGACCCCAGTTCTGGAAGATCAGACACCTCCCTCATCTGTCTTCTGTAGGCACTGGTCACACATGGTTCAAAGACACACATGCAGGCAAAACACTCAGACACATAAATAAAATCAATATAGTTTTAAAAGAAATAGAAACAATCCCATATCCAGAGCACTCGAGGGCCAGGGAAATCAGTTTCAGGGAAATATGTCAGAGGCAGAAACAGCTTTCTTTGCTTGGTTTAGTGAATGCTGTAAACTTTTCTAAGGAGTCACCTGAGTTCAGACCTGAAGCTAATGGTGCCAGGTCTAAACATGGAGGTTATGGACATGGGGGTAGACACAGAACCCTAACCCACAGGCTCTTAGAACCCAAGGGAATCCAAAACCAGAACTTTAGGTGTGACCCTTGTGGTTGCTGTGCATTAAAGACAAGGGAGATGGTGGGGTTCTCAGAGGGAACAATGGTTCTATTTGTGAGCAGATCAAGCAGCAGAAGGAGTTTTATCCTGAATGAGGCAAGGACTCAAGTGACTTCTCTCCTTATAGTCCTTCTTCAGCTGGTCCTCAGAGATAGATCCACATCTGTGTTGTTGAACAGGCATGCCTCCCTCACAGAAACAAAATCTTTAAGTGTGTTCAAAGAGGCACTGGAATGACATATATCTCTGTTCCAGAACCAAATGTTCCTGTAGTGTTCATTGACTGCTTTTTCTCTCTTCTCTACTCTCCTTACTCTCTTTCCCTCTTTTCCTTCCCCTACACGTCTCCCTGTTCCTGTCCTTATCTCTGCCTCATTTCTCCCCTCCTCATATCCTTCTGCCTTCACTATAGTAGTAAGGAAAAGAAACTGGTGGCCCTATCAGCTGTGGACAGTAGGGTCGAGAGACAAAGCAAATGAGAGTCAATTAGATGCCTGAATTGCAGCAACACACATAATAAAAAATCAGTTGTTGAGCTGTGGATATGGCTCAGTTAGTATGGTGATCTTCTTACAAGCATGAAGGTCTGAGTTCTTATTTTTTGAAAGTTTTTTCCCTTTTGCATATGAATGATAATTCCCACTACCATCCTTCTTCATTCTGTTCCTCTGCTCCCTTAAGCTCATCTTGTCCACTCTTCCTAGAAGGCAAAGTCAATAACAACATCTGGTATATCACATGATGGCAGGGATAAGCCCATTCCCCTGCATCAAGGCTCAGGATGGCACCCCTCTGTAGGAAATGGGCTATTTAAAGCCAACTCAGGCACAAGGGATAAATCCTGGTCTCACTATCAGGAGCCTCACCACTGATTATCCAAGCCACACAACGGTTGTCCACATTCAGAAGGTCTAACAGAATGTATTAGCATCAAGATTCCATACTGCTTGTTTTACTGTGCCTTGGAGAAGCAGATGGCAGCCTTGCGGTCACAGTTACAGATGGAGTCCTCATAGGCATTGTTTTTATTTGGAGAGAAACAAGGTAGGAGGTTGAGTGGAACCTGAGACCCTGCTCCTTATGATTTGTAACTGTAATAATGGAGAAATCCCATTTAACTCTTTCCCCCTTAACTCTATAGTGTCACGATAGCTGTTCGCCCACCAAGCCAAAACCCCCATTGCCCCTCCCTGAGGCCCCTGAAGCTGACTGAGGTAGGCAGAGTTTCAGTGACTGTCTGCTCAAGGACTCAGAGTCTTGGAAAAAGCTTTGTTTACAGGATTTCTCAGCTGCATGCAGGATGTGCAGTCTAAACAAAGCTTGCTTCTTGCATTCTTGGGACACATCACCTGGTCAGCCTGACCTGCACTAGTAACTCAGGCGAGACCACCCTGAGTAACCATGAGAGCCGCTGCAACTTCCCCCTCCCCTACCTAGAGTGCTGTATAAAAATTCTACCCTGAGAGCATTCAGGGCTCTTGGCTATCTTCTTGCCTTGAGCCCACTTGTGGGTGTAGTAAATTTTTTTTATCTTGTAAGAAATCTGGGTCTGGGGTCTTCTTTGTTCTTGCCGTTAATAGTAACCAAAAGAAATTAGAGGCCTTCCCATAGGTTCAGGCTCAGGGATGAGAGTCAGATCATTAAAAAGTAGATTGGATGCCTAAACTTTGGGAAGACATAATAAAATTTTAGTTGTGGGCTGGGGAGATAGCACAATTGGTAAAGTAGTTTCCATATAAGCAAGAGGACCTGACCTAGGATACCCAGAGCTCATAAATAAAGCAAGGTGTGGTTGGGAACCTGTAACTGTATTGAGAAATGTGGAGCATGGATTCCTAAGAACACTATCTAAAGGAGAGTATCATGTTTAGTGAGAGGACTTGTCTCTGAGAACATGGTAGAGAGTGACTGAAGACACTGGGTGCCAGTCATTACTGCACATAAAATAAATAAATACATAATTTTAATCCTAAAACCAAGTAAACTTCAGATATCAAGAATCACTTATAAAACTATATGGTTACAGACAATACTTCCATCTCTTCCTCCCTGCTGGGACTGCAGATGTTCACTACCACTACAGTTGAGGGGTTTTGAGCTGGAACCCACGGTTATAGACTACAGTGTAGCACTTATCAAGTATTCAGCAGCATCCGGAGAGAGGAAGGAAGAACTGAGAGAGGAGAAAGGACTCGTGGAATATCAGTTCTACTTGGAGTCTTTCTCAAACATGTCAGGATGACTTAAACATGATGTTCTTGAAGAAATGGTTCCCATGCTTGAGAATCTCTGATTGCTTTATAAATTGTTTTTATTTAAAAGTTTGGTTTACAAACCACTACCGATTCCCCTCTCTTCCCTCTTCCCAGTAATCCCCAGATTTTCCCCCAACCCCATAACCCCATTCCCTCCTCAGAGATGGTAAGATCTCCCAGGGTGAGTCAAAACAGTTTGGCATATCCAGCTGAAGCAGGACCAAGTTCCTTCTCCCAGGATTAAGGCTGAACACATTATCTCTTTATAGGAAATAGTCTCCAAAAGGCCAGTTTATGTACTAGGTCCCACTGCCAAGGGCCACAAACTGCCAGAGCCGTTCAACTGCCATCCACATTCAGAGGCTTAGTTTAGTCCCAAGCAGGTTCCCCACCTGCTAGTTGAGAGTCTCTGAGCTCCCAATTGTTGGGTTGGCTTTCTTTCTGGGTTTTCTCATCATATTCTTGACTCCTTTGCTCATATAATCTCTCTTCCCTGTCTTTTCCTTACAGAAGCTCCTCAGTTTCACGAGGTCCTGTTTGTTAATTGATGCTCTCAGTGTCTGTGCTACTGGTATTATATTTAGAAAGTGGTCTCCTGTGGTAATGTTCTGGAGGGTATTTCGCACTTTGTTTTCCTATCAGGTTCAGTGTAACTGGGCTTATGTTGAGGTCTTTGACCCACTTGGGTTTGAGTTTTGTGCTGGATGATAGGTTTGGATTTATTTGCATTCTTCTACATGCCACTTACGCCAGAACTATTTGTTGAAGATGCTCTCTTTTTTCCTTTGTACCTTTCTGGCCTTTTTGTTAAAAACTAGGTGTTCATAGGTGTGTGAATTAATATCAGGATCATCGATTTGGATCCATTGAGTCAGAAGTTTATTTCTATGCCATTACCAAGCTGTTTTTATTACTGTAGCTCAATAGTAGAACTTGAATTTAGGGATGGTGATGCCTCCAAAGTTCTATTATTGAACAACTTTGCTTTTCAAATCCAGGGTTTTTTGTTTGTTTGTTTTTTTTTTTTTTTTTTGCTATTCCAGATAAAGTTGACTTTTCTTGAGGTCTGTTGATAATTTTGTAGGAATATTTATGGGGATTGCACTGAGTCGGTAGATTACTTTTGGTAAGACTGCCATTTTTACTATGTTAATTTTACCTATCTAAGAGTATGAGAGATGTTTTTGTATTTTGATATCTTTTTTAATTTCTTTCTTTAGTGACTTAAATTTCTTGTCATACAGGTCTGTCACATTTTTTGTTGGAGTTATCTCAAAGATACTTAACGCTATTTGCAGCTGTTGTAAAATGTGATGTTTCTTGATTTCTCAAAACAATCCTGTTCAATAATAGAGCCTCCTTTTTCCCACTTCTCACCTCTTTTTTGGATAAAATCCTTCTAAGTGGTGAGTTGAGTAGGTTTCTTCACTCTCAAGATCCCCCAACCCTTGTAGCAGAGCTGCAGACAGACACTACCAGCTTCTACCAGTCACTGTGCCTGTTGCTCACCAGGCCTGACCTTGGGAGGGTGAGGTCTGAGCTTTGTGACATCAGTTAGAAGGCAGTAGGGGCAGAAAGTCAGAGGACTGGGCAGCTGATCACTGAAGGGAAAGAGACACTGAGAATAACTTGGCCTTAAACTGGCCAGTGAGACATTTTATTCCTCAATCTGATTGATAAGGAACCAGATTAACTTGGCTTTATCTGTGAGATCAGGAGGTAGAGAGAAGTGGAGGAGAAGATGTGTTCTGTTTTGTTTGTTGTAAAAAGTTAGGCTGCTCTGTACTTTAGCCAGACAATTACTCTGTGGTGTGTGTTTAGACACTGTGAAGTTTTGAAGGCCACAGGGATGTGATCCTGCCTTCAGGGCATTTCCAGTCAGTCCCTTTGGTTTCCTTGAAAGAGCACACAGCAGAAGGTCTTTGAGTCCAGCATTTTTAGGGCCAAGATGAATCCTTTAGTGCCCATGTGACACTGCATGTTCTCTCTTCTCTCCCCTCCTGCCTCTGTCTTCTTTTCAATCCCTCCCCATCTCTTTCTCCTTCCCTATCCCTGCCTCCCCTCTCTTCTCTCTTCTCCCCTTCTTGGTTTTTCAACCATCCATATTTTTATGTATCTCAGACTGCCTTCTATTTATTTTTTAGTTATTTGAGACAGGTTTTATGTTTTGTTTTGTTTTGTTTTGAGTGTGTGTGTGTGTGTGTGTGTGTGTGTGTGTGCATGTGTGTGTGTGTGTGTGTGTGTGTAGATGTTAGGTACTCCGGAACTGGCTTTATATACCAGGTAGCCTTGAACTCAAGAGATTTACCTGCTTCTGCCTCTGTCTCCCAGAATTCTGTGATGAAAGATATGGCCAGGTTTGTCACATTTTGTCAAGAAGTGACATCCCTTGACATCCCATAATCGTCTTTTCCATTAAACTTCAGCTTCCAGGGCCAGACAGTTGGATGTTCTCTGAGAAACTATTTATGTTTCATAGACAGAGAATATGATCACCATAACCCAGCTCTCTCATTAGGCACTTTATTATTGGGTAGAGTATGTAGGGAACGGAACCAGGCAGGCAGGGATGGTGTCTCAGTAACCAAGGTGACAAGTCTAATAGTGACCACCTTTGTACTGCTTGTTCTAGGGAGCCTTGGAGAAGCAGATAGCTGCCTGTCAGTCACAGTTGCAGATGGCATTCTCACAGAGGCTATTGTTGTCTGGAGAGAAACAAGAGAGGAATGTAATTAGAACTCATGACCATGCTCCCTATGATTTGTAGCCAAAAAAACCCAGTGTACCTCCCATTCGTGTAGACTCAAGTTTGAAAAAGTACATTGTGTTGTCCACATTGCTGTAACACTTATAATAAAAAATCATTTGTTGTGAACATGAGGAGATGGCACAGTTGGTAAAGTGGTCTCCCTAGAAGTTTGATGGCCTGATCTACTATGCCCAGAGCTCAATTAAATATCATTGTGTGGCTGGGGCATCTTAACTCTATTGAGAAATAGGGAGCACAATTCTTAAAACTTGTTAGTCAGTCAGGCTTGCTAAAGGTATATTACAAGTTCAGTGAGATACTCAGCTTCTAAAGACATGCTAGAGTGACTGAACAAACATGGGGTGACCTTATTTTATATGTAAAAATGAAGTATGTCATATACAGCATTCTGTCTGCACATTTTACTGCAACCTAGAAGAGGGCACCAGATCTCATTATGGATTGTTATCAGGTACCATGCAGTTGTCAGGAATTGAACTCAAGAACCGTGGAAAAGGTGTCAGTGCTTTTAACCCATGAGCCATCGCTCCAGCCCCCAAGAGAGTCTATGATCAATGGGGTCATGATCACAATGAGAAGACCCACAAAGGTGACCAGGGGAGCTATTGGGAGTTCACTGCCTCTGTAATGACAACTGGAAGACCTCCATGGGACTAAACAAGGCCCTTTGAATGTGCAAGACAGTCAAGTGAAGGGGGTTCTGGCAGCAGGATTAGAATCTATTCCTAGTGCATGACTGGCCTTCTGATAGCCCATTTTCTGTAGAGGGACACCTTGTTCAATATTGATACTGGGGAGAGTTTCTTGGTCCTACTCAACTGGAGATGCCAGAGTGCATTGACTCACTTGGGGAATCCTTACCCTCTCAGAGGAATGGTTGAAGGTATAGGGGAAAGCTGGGGGATGACTGAGAGTTGAGTAGGGAAGGGGAACAGCGGTGGGTATGTAAAAAATTTTTAAACAGACGAATCAATTAACAAGCATATTTATTTAATCCTAAAACCTAAAACTACAAATATCAACTACCACTTATTAAATTATATGATTTAAGATAATCTTCCTTCTTCCACATATGAAAGTGCTGGATTACATGTGAGCACCACCACACTCAGTCCATGGGATCTGGAGGTGGAACCCAAGGCTTCGTGCATGCTAAGCAAGCACTCTAGCAACTGAGTTCTATCCCAACCCTCTGATCCTCACCGGTATATGGGAATGATAGGTGTCAACCTGCATAGGTGTTTAGTCCAGAATCTGGTTTATAACCAATGCTACAGCTCTCAGTTATTCAGTCACTGTGAGACCAGTCTAACATAGCAGCCAATAGGAGAGGCTCTGGGCAGGCAAGTGGGCTCAGGGAATAAGGACACATGTTGCCAAGTGTCAACCTGATTCCATCCTCTGGATTCACATGATTTCAGGAGAGAAGAAGGCTCCTGCAGGTTGTCCTCAGAGATTCACACCTGTGTTGTCAAACAGGCTTGCCTCCCTCACAAGAAAAGAAAATCTTTAAATGTGTTTAAAGAGGCCTTGGAATGACATATATCTGTGTTCCAGAATCAAATGCAGTCACTTCTAAGATGGATGACCTTGGGCAGTGGCTCAGCCTTCCTCATCTTCTTTCCTTGTCAGTGACCTCATCTATATTTTAGTATCTACCTGATAAGGTTGTCATTATGTCAAACAAATCAAGGGAATGATCTCTAAATGGTGTCTGTTTTAGTTACTTGTGTGTGTGTGTCTCTTTCTGATCCAACCATGGAATAACAGAACCCAGTGCCCTGGTGGGCAAACCTACCACTGCAGGTGACCTCATTCCCAGAGCAGGAGTATGAGTAGGAGCTGGTGTAGCGTTTATCTGAGGGTAAAGTACAGGTTCCCTGCATAAAGGCCTGAACCTGGCAGTTGTTTCGATACAAACAGCACCTGGAGAGAGGAAGGAACAGCTGGAGAGAACTATGGATCCACAGGAGGTCACTTCTCACCTGCAGTCTCTCTCAAGAATGTCAGGTTGACATTTTAAAAACAAAGCTTCATAAATATGGAAATTATATATTCTGAAATTTCAATGATGTTTTAAGGCTGAGGCTGACACTGATTGTGGCAGTGATGGTTGGCTGTGCCCTAGTCTGGAGCTGGACTTCAGGATTTCCCAGTATGTGGGAGATTGTGTTGTTACATTGTATATAATTGTCCCACCCACTGGTTTAATAAAAACACTGATTGACCAAAGGCAGGCAGGATGTGTGGGCAGGGCTACCAGACTAAGAAAACTCTGAGAATAGGAAGCACAGAGCAGAATGCCAGAGAGAAGCTAGATGAAGCAGGGGACAATGATGCTGCTCGAAGAAAAGGTACCAAGCCGCATGGCTGAACAGGAGGAATCATGGGTTAGATGAAGGGTAGAGAGCTAGCAAGTGATATGCCTGGGCCTTAGTTCGATCATCCTTAAACTATAGTAAGCCTCTGTGTGTCTTGGTGGGACTGTGGGACTGCAGCACTGTGGGTCTGTGGGTCCTAAACCTTGAGGTTAGGCCTGAAAGTCAGGGACAAAAACCTCCTACTACATCAGTATTTACAAGTCACACATTCTGCTTTCAGGGACTCTTAGGTAGAGTGTCCTTGTGAAGAGATTTCCTTATATAATAAGAGATAAAATGCATGCTGGAGTGGTGATGCAGGCCTCTCATTTCAGCACTTTAAGGCAGAGGCTAGAAGGTCTATGATTTCAAGGTCAGCATGGTTTCCAGAGAGAGTTTCAGGAAAACTAGGGCTACACAGAGAACCCCTGTCTGGATTCAAACAATAAAGAAACAAACAATGAAAAAAATCAATAAACAAAACTAAATGTATAATCCTTGGCGAATATCTATGTCTCCTATTCATGCCTGATGAATGAATGCTGTGCCCTGTCCCCACCCCAATCCAGACTCTCCAGTACCCACCCCCCCATATGTTTTACTCACCTTCCAAAGTAGTTTACAACGCCACCTGTTCTGATTTTATCAGAAAAGCGGCCATGGTAAGTATACTTAACAGGATCCTTTCCGGAGATGGTGCACTCGACTAAATTATTGAACAGCTTACGCTTAGGGCTGTTGCTGGGTTGAGTGGCACCTGCTGAAGGAACCCACAGTACACTCCATCAATCCTACTCAGCTTTACCAGGGCTCTGATGCCTGCCTGCTAGCTTCCTCCTTGACTCCTACCCACTACTGCATTGGGACAGCAACGAATAGTGTGTGTGAGTGTGTGTATCTGTGTGCGTGTGTTTGCTTCCTCATGCACAAGTTCTTTGGGACATACTTGGGAGAACTTATAAAATTTGTGCTATATATTAAGAGGTCAGAGGACAGCTTAGAGACCAAATGTGTCTAGCCTCATCCTCCTATGTTGTAGGATTATAAATGAACACCACTGTACTGTGATGCGCTGACTCCCAGGATTAAGTTCTACAGAGAATGCCTTTTGCCTTAATTGCCTTCTCATTTCTCACCATCAGATCAGACAGTCCCACACTGTGAGCTGCCCTGTGGTCTCTTGTTAAGGAGCTGAGAACACTCTCCAGTCAGCAGCCAGAGACAAATTGACCTCTTAGTTTAACAACCCAACAACGGCAACCATCTCTTGAACACTAAATCTACTCCACCCCTGTTCAAGCCTAGGTGAAACTCTATCCTTATCCAGCAGTGGATTCATCACTGTTATAGCTGAGACCTTGAGCCAGAAAAGTATCCACAGATGTTTATTGATTTATACTGTGGAATTAGGAGGAGTCTGTTGTATGGCCACACACAGCTCACATGCAAGGCTAATGTCGGATCATCTTGTGTGACTTCAACATTTGAAACAACAAACTCAGTCAGCTGAGTAGGTTAAAAAAAACCTTGCTTGATTCAATTAGCAGTGGGATACTTGGTAGCTCTTAAAATGCAGGAGAAGCCAGGTGCATTGGAACATGCACTGTATAATCCCAGCACTCTGTAGCAGAGCCTGAGGGATATGTCAGTTCAAAGTCATCTTGGTTTATAGACTATGTTCAGGAACATCCATGGCTACATCAAGAAACTTTGAAATCAAAAGTAAAAATAAAGTAAATGCAGACACAAGCCTTGCATGTATGTGATCTTAACATTGGGGTGTTGAGCTAAGTCTGAGTTGTAATGTTGAGTTGCAGAACATCCTCAGCTGTATTATATGATCATATCAATTATAATAACTGTGATAAAAATGGAGATATGGATTTGCAGTCAACATCACTAGCTGAGCTTGGTTGGAACCCAGGATCAGTTCTAGCACCTACATGGCAGCTGCCAACTGTCTATGACCCTAGTCCTGGAAGTTCAGACCCCTCTTCTGGCCTCTGTAGGCACTGCTCATACATAATTCACATACACACATGCAGGGAAAGAGCTTATGCATATGAAACCAAAGACTATTTTATGAAAAGGCTAAAAATAAAATTGCCAGCATAGCTTAGAGCCAGGGAAATTGGTTCCATGCAGTATGGCAGAATCAGAAGGGACATTCTTTGCTTTGGCTGGTGAATGTATTGGGATTTTCTACAGATTCATCCGAGTTCAGACCTAAAGCTAATGGTGCCAGCTGTTGTGGACAGGGGGTGATTATTGAACCCTACCCCAGAGACTATTCTACTCCAATAGGAACCCGGAACCCAAACTCCAAGTGTGACCATCACTGAAGACAAGAGAGATGGGGAGGATCTCAGAGGGGACAAGGTTCCTACCTGTGAGCAGAGTGAGCAGCAGGAGGAGTCTCATCTTGAGTGAGGAAGGACTCAGGTGACTCCTCTCTTTATAGTCCTCTGCTCTGACAGTGTCCAGTCAGCACACGGGACCTGTGACTGCTGAGGGTGTAACATGGAAATAGCATATTCCATCTTCACAACAGTTTAGACCTACAGAGCTACTGTGGATGGTGGCAGGGCCTGAACCAGTGTTGTGGCGGAAGGAAAAGAGAAAGGGCTATCTCAGCACCCTATTATGTCAAGTGAAGTGACTTGTAAAGTTCTTGTTTCTCACTAATGGATGCTTTAAAGTCATAAGAAGGTATAGCCATTGGTCCTGGGGTTGCTCTGAGGGATGCTGACAGTGACATGTGGTCCCAGGCAGGAGTAGTTGGCTCCACAATTCTCCATATTAACTGTATGAACTAAGTACTAATTCTGTCCTGAGATCCTGACATAGGTTTTGGAGTAGATATAGTTACAAATTCATTATTTAGTAAATTAACTATGAATTAGTGTGTGTGCCTGCGTGATGTGACACAGAGATGGAGAGATGGAAGGAGGGAGAGAGGGGTGGGAGGAAGAACACTCATGCACACATGTAGAGGTCAGAGTATAACTCTTTGGAGTCAATCCTCTCCTTCTACCTTTAAATGGGTCCCAGGAATGAAACTCATGTCAACAGGCTTGCATCCTAGGCTCCTCTTACTGGCCCACAGTGAAAGGGAAAACTGGGAAGGTAGGAAGATCCTGGTGGTGGTGGTGCACCTTTTAATGCCTTTAATGGCAGCATTAGGATGCAGAAGCAGGAAAATACCTGAGGTTGAGGCCTGCTTGATCTACAAGAATGAGTTCCAGGACAGCTAAAGACAGACAAAGAAACCCTCTCTAAAAAAAATTAAATGAAAAATATTTTGGGGAAATGCCCACAGACATTCCCAGAGGTTCATATAATCTAGGCAATGATTCAACTGAGGCTCTCCCTACCCAGTGTGAGAAGCTGAGAACCAACCATTACATGAGCTGGAGAGATGACTCAGCACTTAGGGTCTTATCTGCTCTTGCTGAGGACTGAAGTTCAAATCCAAACCCCCACATGGTGGCATGCTGACAATGTCTGCTGGCCCGATGCCCTCTCACCTCTGGGTTTGGTCATCTCTCATGTACTCTATAACTTAGCAGCATAGTCTCTCCTTCACCAACTTCTCACCTCTTCCCTGTTGTTCACTAGACCTGACCTGTGAGGAGTGAGGCTTGGACATTTAGTGGAATGTGTGTGGGTATGGGAGTCATGTGGGAAAGGCAGAGGATGGGACAGCTGTTCACTGAAGCAAGAAGAGACCAAGAACCACATAGCCATAAACCCAACCATGAGACATCTTATTCCTAAATGTGGTTTATAAGGAAACCAGGGATTAGCCAGGCTTTACCTGCGGGGTCAGGAGATATAAAAAGTCAGAGAAGACAACATGTTCTCTCTTTTTGTTGCAAAAAGTTAGGGTGTTCTTTCTGTACTTTACAGGGGCAGTTATCCTGTCTATGTGCTTAGTTTGGGTCAGTGAAGTCTCAAATGTCACAATGATGTAATCCTTCATTCAGGGCATTGACTGTCAGTATGTAATCCTAACCCTTGGGATGTTAAGGCAAATGTGGGATATTTTGTTGAGTTGCAGAACATCTTCAGTCCCATGATAATGTCATGTACAAAAAATAAAGGCTAGAGATATGGTTCTTCAGTCAGGAGCAGTTGCTGAGTTGTAGGACACAGGCTGTGTTCTAGTACTCACATTGCTACTCACAACCTATAATCTCAGTTCTGGAGACTTAGACTGCTCTTCTGTCCTCTGTTTTCACACAGTTCACAGACACAATGTAGGCAAAACACTCGTATACATAAATAAAAGTAAATACTTTCTAAAAATCAAGGAAAATCAAATATTTGGGGCAGCTTTGGATCAGGCAAATCAGTGCCTGGACAATATGTCAGAGACAGAATGGGCTTACTTTTTGAGTGTCAGTGAATGCAGTAGACTTTTCTAAGGAGTTATTTGAGTTCAGTCCTAGAACCTAAATGTGCCAGTTGTTATGGACATTGGGTGGAGGAGAGCCCAAACCAGAGGCTACTAGACCCCAAAGAGAACCCCTCCGTCTAACTAGAAGTGTGATCAGTAGGGGCTGTGCAATGATCAAATTCTGGGAGGGCACAGAGGACAAGAGCTCTACCTGGGAGCAGAGTGACTAGATGGTTCATTCTGAGTGAAGTGAGGACTCAGGTGACTTCATTTTTATATTCCTGTTTATATTGTGCTCTGACAATGTCCAGACCTGTGACTAGTGTGTGTCATACAGAATTTGAATCTGTCGGCCCTTACAGACAGTTCTGACTGGCCGAGATACTGTAGATGGGGCAGAGGCTGAATCAATTCTGCTGCTCAGGCAAATAGACAGGGGTAGCTCAGTACCCCACAATAGCTGAAGTGCAGTGGCTGGCAAAAATTTCACTTCCCCATGATTGATTTGAAGTCATAAGAAAACAGAGACCCCTGATGTTGTGTCTGAGGGATGCTGAGAGAGAAGAGTGGTCTCAGAAAGGAGTAGGTGGACCCTACAGTCCTCCTGTTAACTGTATAAGCCAAGTGTAAAGTCTGCTCCAGAACCTGACACAGACTATGAGGTACAGCCAGATAAAAATTTAATCTGTAATTAATAAACTAATTAATTAATATGTGTATGTAAGAGGGAGAGAGACAAATAGAGACAGACAAAAGGGAGGGAAGGAAGGTGAGGGAGAGAACATTTGTGTGCACATGGGGAGGTCAGAGAGAAAATTTGTGGGGTCAGATCTCTTCTAACTTTAATGGATTCTGGTAATTGAACTCAGGTCAAAAGGCTTGTATCCTAAGCTTCATCTCACTAGCCCACAAACTCCATTTGAATGAGCATGTAACCTGAGAGGTAGTAGTGATTCATGACTTTAATTTCAGCACTCAGGAGGCAGAGACAGGTGAATATCTGTTTTTGAGGTTAGCCTTATTTATAGAGTGAGTTCTAGAACAGCCAGAGATACAAAAAAATACTGTTTGAAAAACCAAAACCAAAAATTAAAAAAAATAAGCAAAGCCAACAGCTGTGCCCACAGGCTGTCCTAAGGCTGAAGCTCTCTCTACCCAGTGTTTAAAGCTACAGTCAGCCATTCAAAGGCTGGAGTGATGGTCAGCATTTAAGAGCATTTTATGTTTTTCATGAGAACTCGAGTCCAATTATCAACAACTATATGGTGGTTTTAGAACCATGTCTTCTGTCTTTATGTCCTGAAGCCTTTGGCTTTGGCCATATCTAATGCATTTACTAACTCTGCATGCCAGAACCTCCTTTTCCTCACTTTGCTGACTTTCCCTGGATAAAAACCATGTAGGGTGTGAGTTGAGAGGACTGTCTCAATGCTCAGGAATCCCCTAACCTTCCAGCAGTACTCTGAAATAAGAAGTTTTCTGTTTTGTTACAATAAGTTAGGCTGCTATGTACTTTAGTGGAACAATTATCCTTTGTCCTGAGTGTAGGTGCCATCGAGTTATTCCTAGGCCCAGAGGATGTAATCCTGCCTTCAGGTCTATTACATACAGTCCAGTTTGGTTTCCCACTTACTAGATTGAGCCCATTGCAGAATTGCTCTGAGTTCAATGTTTTTAGTGCCCATGTGACATTGCACCTTTCTCTCCTCTCTCCCCTTCTACCTCTCTGTCTTCTCTTCCCCACCCATCTCTTACCCTCCTTTCCATGACTCATCCTGTCCTCTCTCCTTACCATTTCTGTCTCACCATGCTCCTAGGCATCTCAGACTGGCTCCTTTTTCTTTCTTTTTTCCTCCTGATTTTTCCAGACAGCGTTTCTTTGTGTAATCATCCTGGCTGCCCGTGAGCTTGCTTTCTAGACCATGTTGTCTTGAACTCAAGTGATCTTCCTGCATCTGCCTCTGCCTCTTCCTCTGCATCCCTGAACACTGGGTGAAAGGCATGGTGAGGATCCTCATCCACCCTTCCAGGGCTCCCCTGATGACAATGTCTTTCTCATTAACCTTCAGTTTCCAGGGAGAGATGGAATGATGTTCCCCTAGGATACAGTTGTGTTTGGTAGACAGAATGTACATTCACCAAAGTTGAGCTCTGTCTGTAGGTGCTTTATCTGAGGGCACAGTGTGTAGGGACAACAACCAGGCAGGCAAAGAAGGTGTCTCAGTAACTGAGGTGATAAACCTAAGAGACTTTCTCAGGGTTAAGATCTTTGTACTGCTTGTTGTAGGGAGCTTTGGAGAAGCAGATGTCTGCCTCAAAGTCACAGTTGCAAAAGTGGTACTTACAAAGATTTTTTTGGTCTGGAGAGAAAAAAGAAAGGATGGTGAGTGGAGCCCATGATCGTGCTCCCTATGATTTGTAGCAAAACCAACCAGTGTACCTTCCACAGATGCCGACTCAGGGTAGAGAGTTAAATCATACAGGAGTACATTGGGCTGATCAAATTGCTGGAACATATTTATAATAAAAATATTTGTTGAGCTGGAAAGATGGCACAGTTGGCAAAGTAGTTGCCATATAAACACAAGGACCTTGCTTAGGATGCCTGGGACCCTAGTAAATGCAATGTATGATTGGAGCATCTCTAACTCCATTGAGATATGGAAGGTGTAAATCCCTTTAACTTGTTGGTCCTAGAACATGTAGGTCAGTAAAGCTGTCTACAGGAGAGTCTCCTGTTTAGTGAGAGTGTTATGATTCACTGGCATGTAGAGGTCAGATGATAAACTCAACATGGTGCTGGCAGAACATGTGTAAGGAGGGGAAACCCATAGGTGTGTCTACATAAATCTGTGCCCACATGGTCTCTTAGAAGAAGCTGTCCACCATGTGAAACTCTCTGTCTCCTTTCGCTCCTCTTTCTCTCCACCTCCTCCTTTCTCTCTTAGCAACTCCACTGAATAAACTCTGGTGTGACATCAGGCAGTGTGTGCCTCTATCTCCTACATGGGAAACTACCAAAGAGATGTAACCTCTAAGGACATGATAGAGAGTGACTGAAAAGATATCAGATGCCAATGTATTCCAATACATAAAAACACACTAACATTGATATTTAATCTGATATACAGGAAAACTACAAAACCAACTACCACTTAGGAAAATCTATGATTTAATATAATCCTCCTGCCTCAAATCTCAAGTGCTGGGATCACAGGTGAGAACCACTGTACCTAATTTATGGGATCTGAAGGTGGAACCCAGGGCTCTTTGCATGCTAGGCAAGCACTCTAGAACCTGGCTTATATTCACAGCCCTCTGATCCTCACCTATTAAATGGGAATGATAAAATTGCCCTGTATAGGTGTTTAGTCCAGTGTCTGTCTAATGGCCAGTGATACAACTCTCAGTTGTTCAGTTACTATGGGGATCATTCTAACATAGCAACCAATAGGAGAGGCTGTGGGCAGGCAAGAGGGCTCAGGATGTAAAGGCACTTGCTGCCAAGTGTGAATTTGAGTTCCTTCCCCAGGATTCACATGGTCTTTTGTAAGATGTCCTCAGAGATCCACAACTGTGCTTTTTCACATGCATGCCTCCCTCAGAAAGAAAGAAATAAATGAAAGAGGATGTAGAATGATGTAGATGTTTGTTTGAGAATAAAATGCCATTACTTTTAATCTGGGTGACCTTGAGCAAGAGGTCCAGCCTTCCCCAGCCTTCCTCATCTGACCTCATCTATATTTAGTGTTTACCTGATAGGGCTGTTATGAGGTCAGAGGAGACCAAAGAAGTGACCTCAAAATGGTGACTGTCTTTGTTACTTCTGTGTCCCTTCCAAACCCACTGAGGGTCAAGAAGAAGCCAGAGGTCACAGAGGGCAAACATACCACTGCAGGTGACCTCATTCCCAGAGCAGGAGTGTGAGTGGCAGCTGGTTTATTGGTTGTCTAATAGGAATTGTCAGCCTTGCAGGTTTGTAACCTGAGTGGAGCAGTGGTTGTTAGTCTGGCAGCACCTGGAGAGAGGAAGGAACAGCTGAGGGAGGAGAAGGGACCCACATGAGGTCACTTCTCACTTGCAGTGTTTTTCCAACATGCCAGGATGACTTAACCATGATGTTCCAGAAGAAATGACCATGAGGCTGGGGAATCTTTGATTTCTATTAAGCATCTACTTATGCAAAGCATCTTCTGTGAAGTGTGGTGAGTGCTGGCCTTTAATCTCAGTACTTAAGAGTCAGAGGCAGTTGAATATCTGAGTTCTAGGCCAGCCTGGACTCCAGAAAGACTTCAAGAAATATAGGGATACACAAAATTCCTGTGTAGAAACAAGCAAACAAGAAGAAACATAAAGAAACAAATCATAAACATTTGATGTTTGTTGAATAAACAACCTCCTATCTGTGCCTCATGTATGCCAGAGTCCAGCCATAGCAGTTGTACTCCTGAGAGATTAATCCAAGAGATGCTGCAGTCAAACCCATTGCTGAACTTCCACACAGCTCAAGGGCTGATGTTGCCTGTGTGGAGTGACACCTGCTGCCAGAATGCACAGCACATTTTCATCAGTTTCACTTGCCTTCACCAGGGGTCTGATGATTACATCATAGATTTCTCCTTGCCTCCTACCTACATCAGGAAAGCATTTAATAGAGGTGTGTTTGTGTGTGTGTTTATGTGTGTGTGTTTGTATGTGTATTTATGTATTTATGTATGTGTGTGTGCATGTGTGTATATGTGTGCATGTGTTACCGGTTGGAATAAAGAAAAAGACCTTGGACCCAGATTTCTTGCAAGATAAAAAGAAAAAGTTTAATTTCACTCATGAGTGGACTCAAGGCACTGAGAGGCCAAGAGCCCTGAATGCTTGAAAAATAGAATTTTTATACTACACTTTGAATTGGGAGGGGGAGTGTGGTGAGGTAAGGAAGTTGCAAGGTTGCCAGGATGAAGAATGCTTGACTGCTTGTGATTGTCTTGGGTGGTCCTGCTGAAGAGATCACGAGCATGATGCATGAGCTCCAGGAGGTCAAGCTGCTTCAGGGGGAGATTCTCAGAACTCAGGGAGCAAGGTGCCATAAATCTTGTGAACAAAGCTTTTCCCAGAATCCGGGCCTTGAACAAACTGCCACTACATTACTATGAAACAATGGAGCCAAAACTCTTTGTCCTGAGCAATCTGCCGTTACATGAGAGGGAAAGAGAAACAAACAGGATTTTAGAATTTTCTATTTTCACATTCCTCCATTTCTCTTCTGCATATCTCTAATCTTAGAGAGTTGAGTCTCTTTGTATCCTGTCATAGTGTTGCCTCATTATCATGAGCTTCACTGCACCTATTTGTCCCTGGAGGAAAGTTGAAAGCCTGTTTAGGATGCAGGGTCCAACAGTGACTATAAGTAGTAGTATAATAAGTGGCCCTGCTAGAGTTGAGATCAAGGTGGTCAACCATGGGGACTTGGTGTACCATCCTTCAAACCATCCCTGTTGTTCTAATAATTCTTGTTCTCGGGTTTTTATCTGTTCTTTGAGCTTTGCCATAGAATCTCTGACCACCCCAGTATTGTCGGCATAGAAACAGCATTCTTCTTTTAAGGCTGCACATAAACCTCCTTCTTTGAGGAAAAGCGAGTCTAAACCCTGCCGGTTTTGCAGTACTACTTCTGAAAGTGAGGTTAAGGACTTTTCTAAAGCTTCTATAGACTGTTCTATAGCTTTGAGGTCTTGAGTAATTGCTAATTCTCGTGAGGCCATCTGCTTGGGTCCTTCTATTAGGGCTGCTGTCCCAGTACCTACTCCTGCCAACACTCCAGCTCCCAGGAGTACTGCTAGAGTCAGGCTGACAGGTTCTCTTTTAAACCTGTCTCGTATATTGACTGCATTTTCAAAGTTCTCTCTTCTGTGATAGGTCAGGTGGGGAAAAATTCTGACCATAACACAGAAGTCTCTGGTATTATTAAAAACTTGTGTGGAGACACAGAGTTATTCCCATGTTGCAGGCCCACCTTGTCCCTCCTTCTGGGATCAGGTAGGAGTTGTTTGCAACCACAGTTAAGGTTCATTGGCAAAGGTACTTCCTTAGACTGGTTGGGGTCCCTAAACACGTTCCCCTCCCAGTTACTTCTGGAAGGGTCAACATATGACATTTACTCCAATCACATCTAGAAGAGCTAGTACTCTCAATGTAGCTCCCATTAATTGCTATTCCCTCATAATAAGGGGGGTCTGCTTGCAGGCATATCCATCAAGAGTCAGTCAGGTTAGGTTGAGTACTGTTGAGGGCCTCGAATCCTCCCTTCACTAGATCTAATAGGCGCTGGCCAGTAGTAGACTTTGATTCCTCTACATAACGGGAGGATGCCTCTATTGTTCTAGGCGGGAGTGCCACCTTAGTAGGCTGGGGATCTCATATCTGAGGCCTGCCCTGATCAACCAGTACTTTGTTGGGCCCTACCGGCCCTCCCTTCTTAGGACCAATGTGGAGTCTAAGCTTGAATGTGAGGCCATTGTCTTATCCCCTTTTATACAGTCTCAAACCCCACTGTCTACCTCTTAGCCAATCTCGATTGACTTTTCCCTTGGTAGTGAAAGTGATATTTAGGGCGTTACAGGTAAAACCTGCACAGGGCCCACCAATCCATTTTCCCCATCTGCAAATCGAGTCGGTGTAGTCAACTTGATGGGGAGCCCTTACTACACTTACTAAGTCCCAAGGGGAGGTGGGCCTCCAGTAAGTATTCCCTGTTGTCTCACATCCCCAGGTTTGGCAGTAGAATGATTCTATCCCTCCACAGTTATAAGCTGTTTCTCTATCTCGGCCATTATGGGGGCACACATAGAAGGGAAGCCACTGCAAGAGCCGCCTATTCCAGGGCCCCCAGCATCCTGGGCTGTCAAGTGCATGCCTCTGATTTTGATCTCGGATCCCCTCAGGGGCACAAGGGGGTGGATGAGCAGGGTCAATGGTGGGTATATCCCAGGATTCTAATCCTGCCGCCAGCTGGCACAGGTCAGGATTAAGTTCAGGCCACCATGTCCACTGGGGATGGTGTGAGGAGGATATTTCCCATACCGTGTCCCCAGTCCCAGATATCACCTGCCATGTCTGCTCAATAGGTTGGTGAGGGTTTTTCTCTAGAGGACTGGTGCTGTACACAGAGCTTGAGGGGATTATCAGTCCTTCCCACAGTCCATCGAGCATCAGGGGCAGGAGCAGGCTTAAGATGAGAAGCGTGGATCCAAGCCGCGATGCCATCTACCTTGACTGCTGTTGGTGTTATCAGGAGGATCTGGTAGGGTCCTTTCCAGCGAGGTTCAAGGGTCCGGTGTTGGTGTCTCTGGATGTAAATGAAATCTCCCACTTGATAGCAGTGTGGAGTTCCATCTCCCTTGGGTTGGTATAGGTCAGACAATTGTCTCCACAGGCGATGCTGCACTTTTGCCAATGCCTGTAACCTAACAGACAAGGGGGTATTTGGTATATTCAAATCAGAGTTAGCCAGGTCCCGTACAGGAGGATGAGTTCCAAAAAGAATTTCAAAAGGAGTTAGACCAGTTTGAGCAGAGGGGAGTATTTCGGGCACGAAAAAGGGTGTAAGGTAGGAGCATTACCAAATCTCTATGGCCAGTCTCCATGGTTAATTTGGTTAGGGTCTCTTTAATGGTTCTATTCATTCTTTCTACCTGTCCTGAGCTTTGGGGTCGGTAAGCACAATGTAATTTCCAATCAATCCCCAATATCTTGGCGACCCCCTGACTTACCTGGGCCACAAATGCTGGTCCATTATCGGACCCTATTACCTTGGGGAGTCCAAATTGGGGAAAAATTTCTTCCATGATCTTCTTTACTACGATTGCAGCGGTCTCGTGCTTGGTGGGAAAGGCCTCCACCCATCCTGAAAAGGTGTCTACAAAAACTAAGAGATATTTTAGTCCATATTTGGTTGGTTTTACCTCAGTGAAGTCGACTTCCCAAAACTGACCAGGCCGGTTGCCTTGAAGCTGGATGCCACTCATTTCCCTGGACGGGTAGGCATTTACCAACTGGCAAGCTTCACATGTGCTGACCACAGCTTTTACCAGGTTTTTCTTCTCCTGAGTGGTTAAGTCTTGGTTATCCTTCAGCAGCTGCATCAGCTTGTCAGTTCCTAAGTGGGTGAGTTGGTGCACCATCTGGATGTAGGCCCACACATCTTGCGGCGGGGGCAAGGAAGATGGTGCTGGGTCAATCTCTGCTGCCAAGATGTCTGCAGTGGGCTCCATTGCTACTGCCCAAGCTTCTTCACCTGCCCTTCTGTTGCCCTTGGCCACCGGGTCCTGTCCCTTTTGGTGTCCAGGGCAGTGTACTATTGCCAATTCATGGGGAAGCAAGACAACATCTAGGAGGGCCAGAATCTCCTTTTTATGTTTAATGTCTTTACTGGCAGAGGTCAGCAAACTTCTTTCTTTGTAAATTGCTCCATGCACATGAGCAGTGGCAAAAGCATACCTACTGTCTATATATATGGTAGCTGGCTTTCCCCTGGTCAATTCTAGAGCTTTTGTTAGGGCCACCAGTTCAGCTTTTTGTGCAGAGGTCCCTTCAGGGAGCTTTTGTGACCAAATTACCTTTTCTTTATCCACTACTGCGGCTCCTGCCCTGTGGCTCCCTTCATACAGGAAGCTGCTCCCGTCCATATACCATAGCAAGTCTGAGTGAGGCAAGGGAGTGTCTTTCAAGTCTTTCCAGATTCCGACCTCCTCTGCTAATATGTCCTGACACCGATGCAAGACTGATCCCCCTTCCTCTCTGGGTAGCAAGGTGGCTGGGTTCAGGATGGCTGGGGAGCCAAAAGTAATCCTATCTTTGTCCAGCAGGAGACTTTGGTAATGGGTAATGCGGGCGTTAGTCATCCATCTGTCTGGTGGCTGTCTAATGATGCTCTCTAAGGCATGAGGAGCAATTACAGTCAATTTATGGCCCAGAGTCAGTTTGTCTGCATCTTTTACTAGAGAGGCTACAGCTGCAATGGCCCGCAGGCATCCTGGCCAGCCCCGAGCAACCGCATCCAGCCGCTTGGAGAGGTATGCCACTGACCTTTTCCAGGGGCCAAGAGACTGGGTCAAAACCCCTTGGGCCACTCCTTCTTTTTCATGGACATAGAGTGTGAATGGCTTCTCTATACTGGGTAGGGTTAGGGCTGGTGCAGAAAGCAACACCCTTTTGATTTGGTCAAAACTTTCTTGCTGTTCTTTTCCCCATATATATTCAGTCCCATCTTTTAACAGGAGGTATAAGGGGGCAGCCAAGGCAGCAAAGCAAGGAACCCATAGTCTGCAAAATCCCGCTGTCCCCAAAAATTCTCTAAGGCTTTTTCTGTTCTTTGACGGAGGAATCTGAGTTACAGTTCTCTTCCTAGCCTCTGTCAGCCATCTCTTACCATCTCGAAGGGTGTAGCCCAGGAATGTCACCTCAGGCCAGCATATCTGGGCCTTCTTTGCAGAGGCCCGATATCCTAGTTTGGCCAATTCAACCAGCAGCTTTTTAGTCCCCTTCAGGCACTGCTCCATGGAGGTGGCTGCAAGTAACAAGTCATCAACATACTGTAATAGAGTAACCTCAGGCATGGAGGCTTGGAAGCTCCCCAAGTCCTGATGCAAGGCCTCATCAAAGATTGTAGGAGAGTTCTTAAAACCTTGAGACAGCCGAGTCCAGGTGAGCTGTCCAAAAACCCACTCTCAGGGTCAGTCCATTCAAAAGCAAACAGCTCTTGTCTGGATTCATGGAGGCATAAGCAAAAGAAGGCATCTTTCAAGTCTAGTACTGTGTACCATTTTCTGTCAGGGTTGAGGGTACTGAGGAGATTATAGGGGTTTGGAACTGTAGGATGGATATCTACTACTCGACTGTTAACTTCTCTTAGGTCTTGGACTGGCCTATAATCTCCTGTCCCAGGTTTCTTGACAGGCAGAAGGGGGATGTTCCATTCTGATTGGCAGGGTCTCAGGATCCCCTGTTTTAATAGTCTCTGAATATGGGGTTTGATTCCCTCTCTGGCTTCTTTGCTCATATAGTATTGTCAGACCTGTATGGGGGTGGCTGAAGGCTACAGGCATACTACCACAGGAGGCCTCTGTACTGCTAGCCCTGGCCCAGCTGTTTCTGCCCATGCTTCAGGAAAGGCCTGGAGCCAGTCATTTTTCAGTCCTTGAGGGCCCAGAGGAGGTTCAGGTTCATAAAGTTTATACTCATCTTCAGTGGCCAGCAGTAGCATGGTTATAGTGGGCTGGTTGACTAACAGATTGGTAAACTGAACTTCTGGGCCCTGGGGATTGAAGGTGATTCTAGCCCCAAGTTTAGTGAGGAGGTCTCTTCCCAACAGTGGGGATGGGCATTCAGGAATCACCAGGAATGAATGTTGTACTTTACCCTTCCCAAGACCCATAGTTCTCTTAGTTGTCCAGGACCGATGTTGGCATCCGTTTGCTTCTTGGACCAGGGACTTCTTACTGGACAAGGGACCTAGAGGAGTCTGTAAGGCTGAGTATACTGCACTCGTGTCAACCTCAAAGTTGACTGGTGTCCCCTCCACATTAAACATTACCCTGAGTTCAGGGAGGGGGCGTCGAACTCTGATTTCCCTAATCTCCCAAAGCCAGGAGACTGGGTTTCTTTTTCTTTTTGGGACAGTCTTTGATCCAGTGCCCTTCTTCTTTGCAGTAGGCACACTGGTTGGCTCCAAATTTCTGGTGTGGGCCCAGGTATCTATCTTTTCCTGGCCTTTCCTGTCCACTTACTATGGTAGCCAAGATCTTTGTTAACTCTCTATTTCTCTGTTTGTCCCTCTGCTTTTCTCTCTCATCTCGTTCTTCTTCCTTTCTCTTTTCTTTTTCTTCATACTCTCTCTCTAATCTCTATTCTTTCTCCTCTGCCGTTTCTCTCTTATAAAACACTTTATCTGCCTCTTTAACTAGATCTCTCAGAGCCATGTCTTATAGCCCATCCATCCTCTGGAGCTTTCTACGAATATCAATTGCTGACTGTCCTATAAAAGCCATGGCCAGAGCCCCCCCTCCTATAGGCTTCCATTAATCTTTCTAAGAACATAGAGGGGGATTCCTCTGGCCTTTGGACTACTTCCCTTACCTTGGCCAAATTGGTGGGGCACCTTGCCGCTGCTTGGAGACCCCCCATTAGAGTCTGGCGATAGAGTAGAAGGTGCTGTCTACCATCTGGGGTGTTTGGATCCCAGTGAGGCCACCTTAAGGGGAAGGCATCCTCAATCAGGTTAGGCAATTGAGTAGGATGGCCATCAGGGCCAGGAACCAATTTCCTGGCTTCCAGCAAGATCTGATCCCTCTCAGAGGTGAAAAGGGTGCCTAGGAGCTGCCAGCAGTCATCCCAGGTGGGCTGATGAGAGAACATAAGAGACTCTAGGAGCCCAGTGAGCCTCACTGGTCCTCAGAGAAGGGAGGATTATTATTTTTCCAGTTATAAAGATCTGACGAACTAAAAGGCCAATACTGAAGAGCAGGCATTTCCCTTCCTTGTCCACCATCTATAGCTGGCCCAAAGGGCCTCAGGGGCAGCGTAACTGCTACTTCTTCAGAGGGCTGAGCCAAGGTCATGTCTCTCGGGAGGAGCCTGAACTTCCTCAGCCTGACCACCTGGTGGATACGGAGGGGGGGAGACTAGAATCAAACAGAATGAGGTCAGACTGAGATTCAGGCAAGATGGGGGGAGAAAGAAGAGGGTACAGGGTTGGAGCATAGGTGGAAGCTGAGGGTTCTTGTGGTTTGAGAGGCAGCATCAGACAGGGAACAGGTCGGGGAGGAGCTGTGGGAGGGGAAGCCGGAGATGGGATAAGGGAAGGGGGTTGAGGAGGAGGGAGAAATGGCTGGATCCAGCTGGGAGGGTCCTCTGCCAAGTACTCCCAGACCCAGACATAAAGTTGCTGATAAGGATGGCCACATGGTCCGGGGCTGAAAACAATAGCCTTAACTGCCTGGATAGTTTCCTTATGAAAAGTCCCTGCTGGTGGCCATCCAACGCCAAAGGTTGGCCATTCAGAAGTGCAGAAGGTCTGCCATCTATTTTTATTAACACTGAGAGATAAGTTATTAGCCCGGTCTGAGACTGCAGACCAGTGGGATAGGGTAAGTGAGAGTGGGGTCGAGTGTGTCTGACCCATGTTAATCAACAAAGAGACAGGCAAGTAGGGACGCACACTGACACCAGTGGAGCCAGTGGTACACACAGACACAGAGTCTGGAAGACAGACACAGACATAGAGCCTGGCAGCCAGACACACAGAGCCTGAGCCTGGCAGCCAGACACACAGACACAGAGCCTGGCAGACAGACATGCAGACACAGAGCCTGGCAGGCAGACACAGACACAGAGCCTGGCAGGCAGACACACAGACATAGAGCCTGGCAGTGCTGCAAATGTGGCAAAAATGAAAGTAAAAAAAATCTATCAAGCTTGTTCAAAAGAGAAACTGGTAGATTGGAGACTGGCACAGATTTATTACAGAATCTGTCTAAGACAGCAGATGGGTTTCCAAGTGTCTGTGGATACCCGCAACTACCCGCCCATGTCTGGGGGGCTCGTGGCACTACCTTCCGACACGTCTGTCAGCTGCAGCTGGGAAGAGGCTCATGCCTCCAGTCCCCAGCAAACCACAGTCAGAGAGCCAGTACTCACCACCAGCAGAGTGGTCCACGAGAGTCTTTGAGAAGGCTTTCCCTGCCAATGCACCAAAATGTTACCAGTTGAAATAAAGAAAAAGACCATGGACCCATATTTCTTGCAAGATAAAAAGAAAAAGTTTAATTTCACTCATGAGTGGACTCAAGGCACTGAGAGGCCTAGAGCCTGAATGCTTTCAGGATAGAATTTTTATACTACACTTTGAATTGGGAGGGGGAGTGTGGTGAGGTAAGGAAGTTGCAAGGTTGCCAGGATGAAGAATGCTTGACTGCTTGTGATTGTCTTGGGTGGTCCTGCTGAAGAGATCATGAGCATGATGCATGAGCTCCAGGAGGTCAAGCTGCTTCAGGGGGAGATTCTCAGAACTCAGGGAGCAAGGTGCCATAAATCTTGTGAACAAAGCTTTTCCCAGAACCCGGGCCTTGAACAAACTGCCACTACATTACTATGAAACAATGGAGCCAAAACTCTTTGTCCTGAGCAATCTGCCGTTACATGAGAGGGAAAGAGAAACAAACAGGATTTTAGAATTTTCTATTTTCACACATGTGTGTATGTGTGTATGTATGCATGTGTGTATGTGTATTTGCACATGTGTATTTGTATGTATGTGTGTGAGTGTGTATATGTGTGTATACATATATACATGTATGTGTGTGTGTACGTAAGTGTACGTGCTTTTTTATGTGTGTTTGAGTGTGTGTGTATGAGTATTTATGTGTATGTGTCTGTGTTTGTGTCTGTGTGTTTGTTTGTGTCTGCTTGCCTCAACAGGGGTTGAAAACATGCACTTTCTAACACTCATGAATGTCACACTACATGTGTGTGTATGTGTGTTTATGTGTGTGTGTTTGTGTGTGACTGTTTGAGAGTGTGAGTGTGTATATGTGTGTGAGTGTGTGTGTATTTGTGTGTGAATGTGTGTGTCTGCTGCCTTAACAGGGTTGTAAACATGCACTTTCTAGCACTCATGAATGTCACATTACACATGAGGAGGTCAGAGGACAGCTTTAGGAAGTTGGTTTTCTCTCTTCACTATGTAGGCATGGACACCAAACTCAAGTCACCAGGCCTGAGCATGAATCTGTCTACATATATGATCCAGAGATTTGCACCATCACAAAGCTAGCTTCAACTCTATAACAACACTCTGTCCTCATCCTCCATAGTTGTAGAGTTATCAGTGACAACCACTGTACCAGGATAGGCAGACTGAGGCACAGGCTTAAGTTCTATGGACAATATCTTTTGCCTTAGTTGATTCTCATTTCTCATGGTTAGGGCATACAGCCCTGTGGGGATGAAATAAAGTTTTGGAAGTTTTGGAGATACTAGAGGGAATAAACACCACAGTAAAATCTTACCCAGCTGTCTTCTAGCTTCCTCAGCCTCCATTCCCTTGGAATGGCTTTTTCTGTGTTTGAATCCCCTCTAAAGTATTCTTTTGGTAATTAAGGCATGGCCCCACCACACCTGCTTGGGAGCCTGGAATTCCTTCTATAATCTGAAGTGACCTTGACTCAGTTAGGATTAAGGGTGTAGGTCACCACTCCCAGGAGGTAATTAAGGCATGGCCCCACCACACCTGCTTGGGAGCCTGGAATTCCCGTGGATCTCGGTGAGGACCTCCACTTACCGCGTCCTGTTTCTTTGTGGCCAAGTCTTGTCCAGGCGAGGGGCGTCAAGGTTAAACAATCTGCACTCAGGAGTCATTTAGGTTCCATCATTCGGGATCACAATGAGAGAGAGAGACCCGAGCTTTATTTAGTACATCTTATATCTTAGACCTGTCTGTCCCTCCCATGCTTCTCTTCTTTTGTTCTCTCTCACACCCTGCCCCTTCAGTGGGCACACCCAAGGTCTTGGAGGATCCCAAAAGATTAGCACTCAGCAGGTGGCAGAGATAAGGAGATTTGTAGTTCCTTTTCCCCCTGTAAACATAAGGTTTTAGTCCTTAGGGGAAGAGGATGGGCCATAAGGCCCAGAATGGCATTTATTTGGGAGACAACACCTGCGCTGGGATTAAAGGTTTGAATCACCACTCTGATTTTCCTAGACTGACTGTGGTTAGAGTTCTGGGACTTCTGGAACTTTTACTAACCTCCCACATAGACTGTGGGTAGATTCCCTCTGATATCTCCAAAACTTCTGAAACTTTATTAAATCCCCACACAGCCCTCAACCCGTGAGCTGTCCTGTGGTCCCTGTGTTGAGGAGCTAAGAACACTGTGCAGTCAGTAGACAGGGATGAACCGACTTCTTGGTTTAATAACACGATAATGCAGTCATCTCTTGAGTTTGAAAGGTGCCCCATCCCTACTCAAACCTAGGTGAAACTCTAGCCTTAGCCCGCAGGGGGATGCTTCACAGTTCTAGGTGAGACCTGGAGTAAGAGAAGCAGCCACACAAGGTTATTGTTTTACTTTGATTGAACTAGAAGGAATCTGCTGAATGGACATGGACAGCTCATGTACAAGGCTAATGGTCAGATCTTCACGTTTACCTTCATCATTAGAGGTAAGAATTGTTCATCAGCTGAGGAGTCGGTAAATAAGCCAGAATTCCATCTGCAGTGGGATAATTGGTCACCATTAAAATGAAGAAGAGGAAGAAGAGGAAGAAGAGGAAGAAGAGGAAGAAGAGGAAGAAGAGGAAGAAGAGGAAGAAGAAGAAGAAGAAGAAGAAGAAGAAGAAGAAGAAGAAGAAGAAGAAGAAGAAGAAGAAGAAGAAGAAGAAGAAGAAGCAGTAGCCAGGTCACTGGAACACACATTGGGTAATCCTAGCACTTTGATATTGTGTAATTGGATCAGAAGTGTAGGTTGTCTGGGGAAAGTGTCCCTGGACTTAAATCCCTGCTCTCTAACAGGAAGCACCTGGATATCTAAGAACAAAGCCAGGTTATCTATAGTGAGTTTCAGGACAGCTATGTGTGGTAATATATTGTACACTTAATAAAAGTGATCTGGAATATCAGAGGACAGAATTACCCACAACCCAGCCATGAAGGTCAGGGAGTGGTGACCCACTCCTTTAATCCCATCACTCCAGAGACAAAGATTCATCTAGATCTCTGTGAGTTCAGGGCCCAACAGTGGTAGTTCATATGTCTACTCCTAGCTAGCAGAGTTGAACCAGAAAGTAAAATATCTGGCCAGGGAAAGAAAAGACAGGAGAAGGCAGAAATCCAGCCTTTATTTCTGAGCTACTAGACAAGCAGAGGACTGGTAAACATAGCACTTACTCTGTTTAGCCTGAGAGGTTGACATGGTGAGAAGTGGCTGTGGTTTTTACCCCTCTCTGATACTCCATTTTTTCTCCAATATCTGGCCTCACCTTGTTATTACAATATTAAATAGAATCTGTGTAATAGCTAGGCTATCCAGGGAAACCCTGTCTGTAAAACAAGGGATAAAAATAAAAAAGAATTGGAGACAGAAGTCCGGCATGTATGTACCTATGCTTGGGATGGTCAGTCTACTCTGGTCTAGAATGTTGAGTTGTAGGACATTCTTAGCCACACTATAATGTCATCACTACTACTACTACTACTACTACTACTACTACTACTACTACTACTACTACTACTACTACTACTACCAATGGCGAGGGATGAAGAGCTAGCTCTGCAGTTAGGAGACCTTGCTGTTCTTGCACAGGCATCCACTCACTCGGGACCTCTCCTGCCCAGTCTGCCCACTCATGGAGCCATGCTACCTGGGAACTCACCTCCCCACACAGGGAGGGCCCAGTTGGAGCTGTGGGAAGCCCTAGTCTCAGACCTTCCCAGGGGCCGGGAGTGATGGGCACTCAGCATGCAGCCCCGCTGATGAGCAGAGGACCCTCCCAGCTAGGTCCAGCTGTTTCTCCCTCCTCCTCAACCCCCTTCTCTCAGCCTGTCTTCAGCTCCCCCTCCCACAGCTCCTCCTCAACCTGTTCCCTGTCCAATGCTGCCTCTAAATCCATCAGACTCAGCCTCTACTCCCATTCTGACCCTGTACCCCCCTCTTCCCCACACTATCTGCCTTTGGCTTGAGAATTCAGCTCTCTTCTGTTTGCTCACAGTGCTGTTTCCCAGCAGAATACTCGCTTTGTGGACTGGATTAGGTACTGTGTCTCCATTGTAGAGTGCTGCCTAGAGCTTTTAATTACAGATGATAAATGTTCGGTGCCCTGTCAATGGCACTGCTAATGGCAGGTACTAAAAGATCTACCACTAATTTGAAAATAAACACTGACCCAAGGGTACTGATGCCTAGTGTTATGGATTTTAAGTAAAGTATTATGAAGAATAAGAATGTGCATGAAACCAAAAGTACCTGTACTCTTGCCCATGGCTTGTGGGAAAAGTCTAGCTCTTCTTTGGACAAAGACAACTGGCAAAAACAGCTTAGTGTAATGCCATAGCAGTTCACTTTCTGTTCAGATATCATGGAATGTATTGGTGCAGAAGTACCTACTGAATAATTTGCTTCTCAAAGAAAGTAACTGTTGAGTCCTGAATAATTCCTAAGTTTTTTCTTTTCTTTTTTGGGGGAAGGAAAATGTGCTTGTAGAGGATATTCAGAAACTTTTAAAATACAATTTTTAATATTCCCCCACCCCCTGTTTTGCCTGAATCTCAGTCTGACCTTATTCTGCTTGATTCTAATCTGCCCCCTCCTTATCCACTGGGTAGTCCTACAGAGGAGGCCCAGGCTCCTCCCGAGATATGCGGTCCTGACAGGCCAGTGGAGGGTCCTACACAGGGTACACAGCCGAAGGGCTCAGTCCACTGAAGAAGTAGTCGTTGTGCTGCCCCTGAGGCCCTTTGGGCCAGCTATAAATGATGGGCAAGGGAGAGAAATGCCTGCTTTTCAGTACTGGCCTTTTGTCTCCTCAGATCTTTATAACTGGAAGAATAATAACCCTCCCTTCTCTGAGGATCCAGTGAAGCTCACTGGGCTCCTAGGGTCTTTTATGTTCTCTCATCAGCCTACCTGGGATGACTGCCAGCAGCTCTTAGGGACCCTTTTCACCTCTGAAGAAAGAGACTGGATCCTGTTAGAGGCCAGGAAAGTGATTCCTGGCCCTGACTGCTGTCCTACTAAGTTACCTAATCTGATTGAGGAAGCTTTTCCCTTAAGGCGACCTAATTGGGACCCGAAAACCCCAGATGGTAGACAACATCTTTTACTCTATCACCAGACTCTAATGGTGGGTCTCTGAGTGGTGGTGAGATGCCCCACAAATTTGGCCAAGGTAAGAGAAGTAGTCCAAGGGTCAGAAGAGTCCCCCTCTGTGTTCTTAGAAAGGTTGATGAAAGCATATAAAAACTATACTCCTTTTGATCCTGAGTCAGAGGAACAATAGGGGGGGGGCCTCTGGCCATGGCCTTTATAGGGCAGTCAGCTATCGATATTCATAGAAAGCTCCAGAGGATGGATGGGTTACAGGACATGGCCCTGAGAGATCTAGTTAAGGAGGCAGAGAATGTGTTTTATAAGAGGGAGCAGCAGCAATGTAGGAGAAAAGTGAGGAGGAAGATGAAAATATGTAAGAGCAGCAGCAATGTAGGGATGAAGATAAGCAGAGGAAGAGGAGAAAGAAAAAAAAAGAGCCAGTAGGCAGAAGAAAGGGAACAGAGATTAGAGAAAAAGTGAAATGAGAAGGAAAAACAGGGATAGATGGAGGAATAGAGAATTAACAAAGGTCTTGGCTACCATGGTAAGTGAAAAGGGGAGGCCAGGGAATGATAGATATCTGAGCCCACATCAGAAACTTGGAGCCAACCAGTGTGCTTACTGCAAGGAAGAAAGGCATTGAATCAAAACTGCCCTAAGAAGAAAAAACCCAATCTCATGTCCCTAGAGGACTAAGGAACTTTTAATGTAGAGGAGACTCCGATTAATTTCAAGGTAGATACAGGGGCAGTCTATTCAGCCTTGCAGGCACCTCTGGGCCCCCCTCAAACAAAAGATTCCTGGTCCAGGAAGTCAATGGATATTGTCACAGAGCCTGGACCACCAAGAGAACAATGGACCTTGGGAAAGGTAAAGTACAACATTCCTTTCTGGTGATCCCTGAATGCCCAGCCCCGTTGTTAGGAAGAGACATGCTTACTAAACTTGAGGCTAGAATTACCTTCAACTCCAGGGTCTGGAAGTAGAGTTTACCAACCCATTGGTCAGCCAACCTGCTGCAACCATGTTAACTCTGGCAGCTGAAGATGAGTACAAAATTTATGAGCCTCACCTGGGCCCTCTGGGACTAAAAAATGACTGGCTCCAAGCCTTCCCTGAAGCATGGGCAGAAATGGGCAGACTGGGGCTGGTAGTACAAAGGCCTCCTGTGGTAGTGTCCCTGGAGCCATCAGCCACCCCCATATGGGTCTGAGAGCACTATATGAGCAAAGAAGCTAGAGAGGGGATCCAACCCCATATTCAGAGACTGTTAGAACAGGGGATTCTGAGACCTTGTCAATCAGAATGGAACACCCTCCTGCTGCCTGTCAAGAAACCTGGAACAGGAGATTATAGGCCAGTCTAAGATCTAAAAGCAATTAACATTTGGGTAATAGATATCCATCCTACAGTCCCGAACCCCCACAATCTCCTCAGCACCCTTAATCTTGACAGAAAATGGTATACAGTACTAGACTTGAAAGATATCTTCTTATGCCTATGCCTCCTTGAATCTAGTCAGGAGCTGTTTGCCTTTGAGTGGACTGACCCTGAGAGCAGGTTTTCGGGACAGCTTCCCTGGACCTGGCTGCTCCAGGGATTTAAGAACTCTCCTACCATTTTTGATGAGAACTTGCATCAGGACTTGGGGAGCTTCCGGGCCCCTATGCCTGAGGTTACTCCTATTACAGTATGTTGATGACCTGTTGCTTGCAGCCACCTCCAATGAACAGTGCCAAAAGGGGACTGAAAAGCTGCTGGCTGAATTGGCTAAACCTGGATATTGGGCCTCTGCCAAGAAGGCCCAGATATGCCAACCTGAAGTAACATTCTTGGACTACACTCTTTGAGACAAGATCTTGCAAGCACCATCTCCCTTGCCCCCCCCCGACCCCCAAGAGGTGTGAGCTTACCTTCAGATGGTGCACCAACTCACCCACTTTGGAACTGACAAACTGATGCAACTGCTAAAAGACAACCAAGACTCAACTACTCAGGAGAAGAAGATTCTGGTAAAAGCTGTAGTCAGCACATGTGAAGCTTGCCAGTTGGTAAATGCCTACCCATCCAAGGTAACCAGTGGGATCCGACCCAGAGGTAACAGGCCTGGTCAGTTTTAGGAAGTCGAATTCACTGAGGTAAAACCAGTCAAATATGGACCATTATTTTAGGCCAGGTAAGTCAGAGGGTAGCCAAGGTATTGGAGATTGATTAGAAACTTCATTGTGCTTACCGACCCCAAAGCTCAGGACAGGTAGAGAAAATGAATAGAACCATTAAAAAGATCCTAACCAAATTAACCATGGAGACTGGCCATAGAGATTAGGTGATGCTCCTACCTACCCTATGCCCTCTTCTGAGCCCAAAACACTCTCTCTGTTCGCACTGGCCTTACTCCTTTTGAAATTCTTTTTGGGACTCATCCTCCTATATGGGACTTAACTAGCTCTGATATGAATGTACCAAATACCCCCCTGTCTGTTAGATTACAGACATTGGCAAAAGTGCAGCATAGCCTGTGGAAGCGGTTGTCTGATCTATACCAGCCCGAGGGAGACAGGACTCCACACTGCTACCAAGTGGTGGTCTTGTCTATGTCCAGAGGCACCAACACCAGATCCTTGACCCTTGCTGGAAAGAACCTTACCAGATCCTCCTGACAACACCAAAGGCAGTCAAAATAGATGGACATGCAACCTGGGAACAACTCCCTGTGTCTCCATTAGGTTTTTAATAATTCTAGAGAATTTTGCGTAATGGTCAGAATTTTCCCCCGTCTGCCTTATCATGGAAATGAGGACTTTAAAGATGCAGTCTGAAGGATGGGCCAGATTTAAGGGAGAACCTGTCTGCCTGACATTAGCAGCATTACTGAGAGGCAGAGTACTAGTAGGAGTAAGCACCAGGAGAGCAGCCCTGGTAGAAGGACCTAGGCAGATGGCCTTACTAGAATCAGCAATTACTCAGGACCTCAAGGATATAGAACAGTCTATAGAGGCATTAGAGAAATCCCTTACATCACTTTCAACAGACTCACCACCTTCCTCCAGGGGCAAATAGGTGCAGTAAAGCTCATGATAATGAGACAACACTATGAAATGATATAAAGAGATTCAGATCTCTAGGATTAGAGATATGCAGAAGAAAAGGGGAGGAATGTAATAATGGAAAAATCCCATTTAACTCTTTCCTCCTTAACTCTCTAGTGTCATGGTAGCTGTTTGCCCACCAAGCCAAACCCCCTCAAGCCTCCCTGAGGCCCCTGAAGCTGACTGAGGTTGGCAGAGTTTCAGTGACTGTCTGCTCAAGGACTCAGGGTCTTGAAAAATCTTTGTTTACAGAATTTCCCAGCTGCATGCAGGATGTGAAGTCTAAACAGAGCTTGCTTCTTGCATTCTTGGGACACATCACCTGGTCAGTCTGACCTGCGCTAGTAACTCAGGCAAGATAACCCTGAGTAACCATGAGAGCAGTTGCAACTTCCCCCTCCCCTACCTAGAGTGCTGTATAAAAATTCTACCCTGAGAGCATTCAGGGCTCTTGGCTATCTTCTTGCCTTGTGCCCACTTGTGGGTGTAATAAATTTTTTTTTTATCTTGCAAGAAATATGGGTCTGGGGTCTTCTTTGTTCTCACCATTAACAGTAACCAAAAGAAATTAGAGGCCTTCCCATAGGTTCAGGCTCAGGGTTGAGAGTCAGAGCATTAAAAAGTAGATTGGATGCCTAAATTTTTGGAGACATAATAAAATCTTAGTTGTGGGCTGAGGAGATAGCACAATTGGTAAAGTAGTTTCCATATAAGCATGAGGGCCTGACCTAGGATGCCCAGAGCTCATAAATAAAACAAGGTGTGGTTGTGAACCTGTAACTGTACTGAGAAATGTGGAGCATGGATTCTTAAGAAGACTAAAGGAGAGTGTCATGTTTAGTGAGAGTACCAGTCTCTGAGAACATGGTGGAGAGTGACTGAAGACACTGGGTGCCAGTCATTACTACACATAAAATAAATAAATACATAATTTTAACCCTAAAACCAAGTAAACTTCAAATATCAAGAACCAGTTATATAATTATATGATTAAAGACAATCCTTCTGTCTCTCCCTTCCTGCTGGGATTGCAGATGTGCACTACCACCCACAGTTGAGGTGTTTCAAGGTGGAACCCAGGGCTATAGACTGCAGTGCATCACTTATCAAGTATCCAGCAGCATCTGGAGAGAGGAAGGAAGAGCTGAGGGAGGAGAAAGGACCAGTAGGACATCAGTTCTCCTTGGAGTCTTTCTCAAACATGTCAGGATGACTTAAACACGATGTTCTAGAAGAAATCGTTCCCATGCTTGAGAATCTCTGATTGCTTTTTGAATTGTTTTTATTCAAAGGTTTGGTTTACAGTCCACTACCGATTCCCCTCTCCTCCCTCTTCCCAGTCATCCCCAGGTTTTCCCCAAACCCCATAATTCCATTCCCTCCTCAGAGAGGGTAAGATCTCCCATAGTAAGTCAAAACAGTCTGGCATATCCAGTTGAAGCAGGACCAAGTCCCTCCTCCCAGGATTAAGGCTGAACACATTATCCCTTTATAGGAAATAGACTCCAAAAGGCCAGTTTATGTACTAGGTCCCACTGCCAAGGGCCCACAAACTGCCAGGGCCATTCAACTGCCATCACATTCAGAGGCTTAGTTTAGTCCCAAGCAGGTTCCCCACCTGCCAGTTGAGAGTCTGAGCTCCCAATTGTTGGGTCGGCTTTATTTCTGGGTTTTCTCATCATATTCTTAACTCCTTTGCTCATATAATCTCTCTTCCCTGTCTTTTCCTTACAGAAGCTCCTCAGTTTCACGAGTTCCCATTTGTTAATTGATGCTCTCAGTGTCTGTGCTACTGGTGTTATATTTAGAAAGTGGTCTCCTGTGTTAATGTGCTGGAGGGTATTTCTTACTTTGTTTTCCTATCAGGTTCAGTGTAACTGGGCTTATGTTGAGGTCTTTGACCCACTTGGGTTTGAGTTTTGTGCAGCTTGATGGGTTTGGATTTATTTGCATTCTTCTACATGCCAGTTATGACACAACTATTTGTTGAAGATGCTCTCTTTTGTCCTTTGTACATTTGTGGCCTTTTTGTCAAAAACTAGCTGTTTATAGGTGTGTGGATTCATGTCAGGGTCATCGATTTGGATCCATTGAGTCAGACGTTTATTTCTATGCCGTTACCAAGCTGTTTTTATTACTGTAGCTCGATAGTAGAACTTGAACTTAGGGATGGTGATGCCTCCAAATTTCTATTATTGAACAGGTTTGCTTTTCCAAACATGTGTTTTTTTGCTATTCTATATGAAGTTGATTAATTTTCTTGAGGTCTGTTAATAATTGTGTATGAATTTTCATGGGGATTGCACTGAGCTGGTAGATTACTTTTGGTAAGACTGCCATTTTTACTATGTTAATTTTACCTATCTAAGAGTATGAGAGATATTTTGTTTTTTGATATCTTTTTTAATTTGTTCCTTCAATGACTTCAATTTCTTGTCATACAGGTCTGTCACCTATTTTTTGGAGTTACCCCCAAGATACTTAATGCTATTTGCAGCTGTTGTAAAAAGTGATGTTTCTTGATTTCTCAAAACAATTCTGTTCAATAACAGCACCTACTTTTTCCCACTTCTCACCCCATTTCTGGATAAAAACCATCTAAGAGGTGAATTGAGTTGGTTTTCTTCACTTTTAAGATCCCCCAACCCTTGTAACAGGACTGCAGACAGCCACTACCAGCTACTACCAGTCACTCTGCCTGTTGCTCACCAGACCTGACCTTGAAAGGGTTGAGACCAGAGTTTTGTGACATCAGTTAGAAGGCAGTAGGGGCGGAAAGTCAGAGGATGGGGCTGCTGATCACTAAAAAGGAAGAGACAGTGAGAACAATTTAGCCTTAACCAGGGAAGTGAGACATTTTATTCCTTAATCTGTTTGATAAGGAACCAGAGATTAACTTGGCTTTATCTGTGAGATTAGGAGGTACAGATAAGTGGAAGAGAAGATGTGTTCTGTTTTGTTTGTTGTAAAAAGTTAGGCTGCTCTGGAATTTAGCCAGACAGTTACCCTGTGGTGAGTGTTTAGACACCCTGAAGTCTTGAAGGTCACAGGGATGTGATCCTGCCTTCAGGGCATTTCCTGTCAGTCCTTTGGTTTCCTTGAAAGACCACACAGCAGAAGATCTTTGAGTCCAGCATTTTAGGGCCAAGATGAATCCTTTAGTGCCCATGTGACACTGCATCTTCTCTCTTCTCTCCCCTCCTGGCTTGTCTTCTTTTCTATCCCTCCCCATCCCTCTCTCCTTCCGTATCCCTGCCTCCCCTCTCTTCTTTTTTGTTCTTCCACCCTCCATGTCGCTATGTATCTCAGCCTGGCTTTTTTTATTTTTTAGTTATTTGAGACAGGTTTTATGTTTTGTTTAGTTTTGTGTGTGTATGTTTTTGTATGTATAGGAGTTAGCTACTCTGGATCTTGCTTTATATACAGGTATCCTTGAACTCAAGAGATTTACCTGCTTCTGCCTCTGTCTCCCAGAATTCTGGGATGAATGACATGGCCACTTTTATCACACACTCATCAAGGAGTGATATCCCTTCACCTTCCTAATGGTCTTTTCCATTAACCTTCATCTTCCAGGGCCAGACAGATGGATGTTTTCTAAGAATCTATTATGTTTAATAGAAAGAGAATATGATCACCACAGCCCAGCTTTCTCATTAGGTGCTTTATTATAGGGTAGAGTGTGTAGGGAACACAACCAGGCAGGTAGGGATGGTGTTTCAGTAACCAAGGTGACAAGTCTAATATTGACCACCTTTGTACTACTTGTTCTAGGGAGCCTCGGAGAAGCAGATGGCTGCCTGTCGGTCACAGTTGCAGACGGCATCCTCACAGATGCTATTTTTTTCTGGAGAGAGAAACAAGAGAGGAAGTTGAGTGGAGCCCATGGCCCTGCTTTTGGATTTTTTTGTAGCCAAAAAATCCAGTTTATCTCCCACTGGTGCAGACTCAAGGTTGAGAAAGTACATTGTGTTTTCCACATTTCTGCAACACACTTATAATAAAAATCATTTGTTGTGGGACTGGAGAGATGGCACAGTTGGTAAAGTGGTCTCTCTAGATGTGTGATGGCCTGACCTACCTTTTCCAGAGCTCATGTAAATATCAATGTGTGTCTGGGCACCTGTAACTCTATTGAGAAATAGGGAGCAGATATTCTTAAAACTTGTTAGTCAGTCAGGCTTGCTAAAGGTAAATTTCAAGTTCAGTGAGAGACTCAGCTTCTAAAGACATACCCACATAAAGCCATCAAAAGTTTAAAAAACAGTCTAGTGGACAGGAACTGAAACCCAAAGCAGCTTCTGAGTTGTGTCTCTGAAGTGGCCCGCAGTAAAGAGACTGAGTGGTATATCAAATTAAATTATAAAATTCTGTGTTTGTTACATGCAATTTAAGGTGAACAAGGCCAGTTCCTGAGTCTAGATGTAAGCAAAGATCTCTATATGGTGGATTTAAGGTTTCTATTAGTAAGGACAAAAAGAGAATGGAGTCAAAGATGGCTTCTTAGTGTTGATGTGTTCCTGGATCAACTCTGTTTGCCTGAGGCAAACTGAGGCTTAGCTTTTTGAAGAGAAACTTCCTGATTCAGCCTTAGAGGCAAAGCATTTGTGAGTTTTTAAGAGGCTCTGCTGCCTAATACTTAAATGGAGTTAATGAGCAGCAGATGGCAAAGCTTTACATGGTAATTATATGGGCCCTAAAATTCCCCAGAGTACCTGGGTTAAGAAGATAAATTCTATGAAATTAGACTAGGAGCTGGGTAGAGCCATCTACCCATCCTACCAACCTTGAAACTTGGCAGATTAAAGGTGTGTTCAGAAATTGGAAGAAATAGAAGAATCCTTGGCAGAAACAGAAAGAAATAGAAGAATCTGGGTGGAGTTAATCACCCTAGCCAAACAAAGGTGTGGTCAGAGACAGTGGCAGATTAAAGGCGTGGTCAGAAACAGAAAAAGTTAAAATATACAGGAAAGACAGTTTTTTTAAAAAAAGAAGTCTAAGTGGTTTAGAGTGTGTTGAAAATATATATACATAGGCTTAGAAAAAGAAAAGAATAGTAGAGAAAGTCCTTAAAAAAGAAATAGAGTAAAATAAATAAATAAAAATAAGCCACAGAAAAATGGGAAATACAAAGAATGTCTGGATACTGTATATTATTGTCTTATCTTTAAGTTTCTTGACTGAAATGCCATAGTAAAAGCTGCTGAAAGGCAGTTGACTATAAACAATGTTGGAGTAATTCAACCCATATATTTTGCAAATGAGTTGACTTTAAAATTGAAATTCAAAGATATGCTACTTTGGAGAAGAGTTTTTCTTTTTGTTTTCACAGAAAATGAGAAGCTGTGGATTTATTTCTGGATAAAGAACATAAAGTTTGATAGAGGAAGACCCCCTGAAAAATCTTCAATGGAAATGGATGGATCAGATGATTCAGAATTTCAGAACACCTCTGTGAAGTTTCCAGAGCTCTGTATCCAGAACAGTTTCAAGGAGACTGGCTGAGATGACCCAGCCTTATAGACGATTTCACTAAAGACTTGTCCATAATCCTAAATTTTTCTTTGGATTCCCATGGGATTGCCAGCATCCCCATTCACCAGGAAGTAGCCTAGAGAACGACGCCCACATTCCCAAAACATGGATTATGGATGTTTGTGTTTATTTACAGTGTTGTTTATAAGTTGTTATAAATAAGGGGGGAAAAGAATTTTAGAATTGGAGTTCTTTTTGTTTTAAAAAGAGAAAGAGAGATATGTAGGGGATTGTTTTGGTAAATAATTTTCCTACCCACTGGTTTAATAAAAAGCTGATTGGCCAAAGGCAGGCAGGAGGTGTGGGTGGGGCTACCAGACTTAGAAAATCTCTGAGAAGAGGAAGCACCTAAGCAGAATTCCAGAGAGAATGCCAGAGAGAAGCCAGAAGAAGCAGAGGACAACCACGCTGCTCTAAAAAAAGGTACCCAGCCACATAGCTGAACAGGAAGAATAATGGGTTACAATAAGGGTAGAGAGCTAGCAAGTGATATGCCTGAGCCTTAGGCTGATCAGCCTAAAACTATTGAAAGCATCTGTATATCTCAGCGAGTCTGCGGGTCTGCGGGTCTGCGGGCCTAAACCTTGAGGTTAGGCCCAAAAATCAGGGCCAGAAACCTCGTATTACAGCTAGAGAGTGACTGAAAAAACACGGGGGGACCTTTTTTTTATATGTAAAAATGAAGTATGACCTATACAGCATTCTGTCTGCACATTTTCCTGCACCCCGGAAGAGGGCACCAGATCTCATTATGTATGGTTGTGAGCCACCATGCAGTTGTCAGGAATTGAATTCAAGACCTCTGGAAAAGGTGCCAGTGCTTCTAACCTCTGAACCATCATTCCATCCATCAAGAGATTTCAAGAGCAAAGGGGTCATGAGCAAGATGGGGAAACCCAAAGGTGACTATGGGAGCTTTTAGGAGCTCACTGACTCTGAACTGACAGCTGGGAGACATTCATAGGACAAACAAGGCCCTCTGAATGTTCAAGACAGTCAAATGAAGGAGTTTCTGGCAGCAGGATTAGAATCTATTCCTAGTGCATGACCGGCCTTCTGAGAGCTCATTCTCTGTATTGGGACACCTTGTTCAGCATTGATTCTGGGGTGACATTCTTGGTCCTAACTCAACTGGATATGCCAAAGTGCATTGATTCACCCCGGGGAATCCTTACCCTCTCAGAAGAATGAATGAAGGGGTAGGGAAAGCTGGGGGATGACAGAGAGTGGTGGGTATGTTAAAAAATTAAACAAATGAATCAATTAACAAACATATATAATCCTAAAACCTAAAACTACAAATATCAACTACCACTTATTAAATTATATGATTTAAGATAATCCTCCTCCTTCCACATCCCAACCATGTGCAGCAATACTCAATTCATGGGATCTGGAGGTGGAACCCAGGGCTCTGTGCATGCTAGGCAAGGTCTCTAGCAACTGAGCTCTATTCCCAGCCCTCTGATCCTCAACTGTATATGGGAATGATAAGTCTCACCCCCGCATAGGTGTTTAGTCCATTATGTGTATTATGGCCAATGCTACAGCTCACAGTTATTCAGTCACTGTGGGATAAGTCTAACATAGCAGCCAATAGGAGAGGCTCTGGGCAGGCAAGAGGGCTCAGGAAGTAAAGGCACTTGCTGCCAAGTGTGGACCTGATTCCAGTCTCAATTTATAGTATTTCAGGAGAGAACAAGGTTCCTTCTGTTTTTCCTCAGACATAGATCCACACCTGTGTTGTCAAACAGGCTTGACTCCCATGCAAAAACATAAAATTTTTAAATGTGTTTAAAGAGGCCTTGGAATGGCATATATCTGTGTTCCAGAATCAAATGCCATCACTTCTAAGCTGGGTGACCTTGGGCAGTGGATCAGGCTTCATCATCTTAATTCTTCATGAGTGACCTCATCTATATTTTAGTATCCATTTCATAAGGTTGTCACTATGTCAAACAAGACAAGGGAATGATCTCTAAATGGGGACAGTTTAAGTTACTTCTGTGTCTTTTTCAGACCTGACCATGGAATAACAGAACCCAGAGCCCTGGAGGGTATACCCACCACTGCAGGTGACCTCATTCCCAGAGCAGGAGTATGAGTAGGAGGTGTTGTAGGGGTTGTGTGAGATTGAAGGACATATTTTTGGACTTAAGTCCTGAAAGTAGCACTTCTCAAGGTTCAAGCAGCACCTGGAGAGAGGAAGGAACAGCTGAAGGGAACTTTGGACGCACAGGAGGTCACTTCTCACTTGCAGTCTCTCTCAAGCATGTCATGTTGACTTAATCATGATGTTCCAGAAGAAAGTTCCTCATGCTTGAGAATCTCTGATTTCTATTAGCACATTTTATGGAAAGCAGCTTGTGTGTGGCTGTTCCTGTCTTTAATTCAAGGATTTTGGAGACAGTGGTAGTTGGATTTCTGAGGTCAAGATAAGCTATAATTAAATAATGAGACCCAATCTGCAATAAGTAAATTTTAAAAACAAACCTTCAAGAAATGTGGAAATTTGTCACATGAAATAATGAAACTCAGGGATAGATCTCTGATCTCTGAAGAAGTTGGAGATACTAGAGGGAATAAACACCACAGTCAAATCTTACCCAGCTGTCTTCTAGCTTCCTCAGCCTCCATTCCCTTGGAATGGCTTTTTCTGTGTTTGAATCCCCTCTAAAGTATTCTTTTGGTAATTAAGGAGTGGCCCCACCACACCTGCTTGGGAGCCTGGAATTCCTTCTATTATCTGAAGTGACCTTGACTCAGTTAGGATTAAGGGTGTAGGTCACCACTCCCAGCATACTCCCAGTACTGGGATTAAAGGTTTGAATCACCACTCTGATTTTCCTATACTGACTGTAGTTAGACTCTGGCACTTCTGGAGCTTTTAGTAAACCCCCATATAGACTGTGGGTTGTTTCCCTCTGATATCTCCAAAACTTCTGAAACTTTATTAAATACCCACATATCCCCTTTTGTGTCAAATTAAAAAAAAAGATGGCAATAGCTAACATAAGAAAAACAATATACAATAAGTACAATAATTACATACAATATATACAAACAATAAATGAGTAATGTCTAGTCCATTAACAATTGACAATTCCAAGAAAATATTTCATTAATTATCCTATTTTGATGAGTGCAAAGGATTATACCTAATTCATTTCCTTTCTAACTAAAAGCTATTATTTTGATGTCCCTAAAACTTATAAGTTTTACCTTCAAAGTTTCTTTTCTAAAACTGTCATTAGAAAATTGTAACTATAACTATCTCATCTTCAACTATCTCAGAGACCCAAGAAGGGAATAATATTTACCTAAATAACTAGGAAGTGCAAGCAACTTTCAAAAACTAGAAACGACAGAGATGATACCTATCTGCCTGGACAGTCACCCAAAGTTCCTTTATAAAGTTGGGGCATTCATCTTCAGCCTACAGGTCCAGTGAAGCAGGAAATCTGCTCTGTCCATTTTGCTGTAGTTCAGTCATTTCTCCTTGTGTCCTGTAGATTGAAGACTCTTCAAAGTTCTTTTCAACTTTACCTTGTGGTACTTGCTGGTTATTGGTCTTGTGACAGTATTTAGCTTTAGATGAAGTTTACCACCGCTTTTGACTGCATTCCCAAGCATCCCAACTCCAGGAAGATCCAGGCCCAGCATGCGAGGGGCCACTACCACCTCACACCATCCATGGGCCATCTCTGACAGTTTCCTCTGAAAAACAGGAACCTGAAGGACCATCTCAGCTTGTTCTGTCAAAGTTCAAAGGTCACTTTCTGAGGGATCCTTCATGTCCAGTTCAAATAGCACACTGTTAAGCAGTCAATACTGGGACAGGTTCTTGTCCAATGACTAACTATTGCCACAAGGAAAGTAGATTCCATATGGAGTTTCTTCAATGCCCTTTTATCTCTTGAAGTATATTGGGGCTGCCAGGAGCAGACCTGGCTCACTGTCCAGAAAAGTCTTTAAGTTCTAAAAATATTTTAAATGCCATATTCTATGGATCTCTGAAATTTTTGAAGAAGACCTGTTTATCTAAAATATATTTGTTTGACCTTGAAAACATATCTAACATGACTATGTCTGAATGTAATTCTAACTACTGACTTGCATTGCTTTATATTCTAATTAATTGGAAATAAAAACTTTCATGGACTAACAATTTGGATTACAATGTTAGATAAACTAATTAAATATACTACCTGAAACAAGCATAGAAATATTTGTACAATGACACAATTAATCTCAAGATACACAATTTGTATACAGAAAACCAATGCAATGTAAAATATTTAAAGATTGCAAATCCTTTTGAAAGAAGATTGCATAATCTATCCTTATATCCTATATATCTGTATCCCCTTTTTCTTTATATTTTTTTAAACACAAATTGTGAATCTAATCATTCTTGTTTAACTTTTTTCTAACCATAATCATGAACAATTTTTAACCAATTAACCTAAACAATGACAATCATCCATAACCCATTGAACAACCAACACTAAGCCACCCTACCACTTGGGAACCAAAACCAACTCACCCCACCACTTGGGAGTGTGGGCGCTGTGTTATTAAGTTTACTTCCTGCTGACTGGGGGTGATGAAATCTTTTGGGGATCCTGAAAAGAAAAGTTTTGTTAAATGTCAAGTCCTGAAATAAGTAGTTGTGTCATTTGTTGTCCAGTCTCTGCATAGGAGGAAAGTGCATGGCTTGTCTCAAGTCCTGGCCATAGTAGTCTGTGAAGCTGGTTCATCTCATTGAGCTGCTACAAAATTGTTGTGAGCAGTTTGTAGTCCAAATCTGATTTTTGACTGGTGTTTGTCAGCCTAGTGGCTTTGTCAGAGTTCATGTGAAACCATCCTTGTGGGGCCCCATCTTCCTTTTGAATATTTCAAGTTAGCAATTAGGCCTTGTCCTGGATCACTGCAGAAAACTGATAAGAGACTAAAAACCAACACAATGTACAGGAAACTAAACATAAAACAATTTATTGAGCATAGGATTACTAACAATAGAATAGTCCCTTATTTTTGTTATTCTTCTGTCCCATATCAGGTGGTTCATCTGATATGATACAGAGATTTTTTTTAATTTTCCTTTAACAAGTATGCTTGAGTTTAGAGAAGTAGAGAGCCACAATCCAACTCTAAAACCAGCTTTAAATTATAATTAAACTGGGACTTTGTAAAGGTTAAGTAATGAAATTTTACCCTATCAAGTATATTGGTACCAATAGTTACCATATTCTTTTGTTTGCAAATTTTCCTAGATAGCCTCTTTTTTGCTTTAGATGTCTGGAATTTCAAGGCCTTTTAACTTCTTGAAGATGGGTATTTCCAGTTTCCTGTAAAGACAAGAACAGAAACCTGCCCCAACCCTTTGTTTTTATTTACAATGGAAAGAATTGTAATATAGGTTGATGAGCTATCAATTCTTAGTTTCATTAAGTGTCTCCCATTCTGTTTGAGTCTTTATTAATTTTGATGGTATCCATATCTTTTCCTCACTTGTGGAAACAAATGCAAAACCCCTTCCCGAAGAATGGAGCACATACCCTGGCTTCCATTCATAGGTTAGTACATCTTTGAAGTAAATAGGCTGATTTAGTTCAGCTGTTTTTCCCATGGTCCAATGCTTTTCAGCAGCTGTTGTTCCTTTGTTAATGACAAATGGCATTGAGAAAATTCAAAGTTAACAAAGCACTATGTACTCTATCTCTGGGGGTCTTTGTTATTCCTTTCTGTTTATTTAACATATCCTTTAAAGTTCAATTTGATTCTCTATGGCTGCTTGCCCTGTAGGATTGTGTGGTATTCCTGTAATATGCTTTATATTATAATAAGCAGAAAATTGTTTCATTTTATTAGAGACATATGCTGGAGCATTTTCAGTCTTTATTTGTGCAGGTATTCCCATTATGGACATAGCTTCTAGCAAATGTGTGATTACAGAATCAGCCTTTTCTGAACTCAAAGCAGCTGCCCATTGAAATCCTGAGAATGTATCTATTGTATGATAGACATATCTTAATTTCCCAAATTTTGTAAAATGAAATACATCCATCTGCCTGATTTCATTTCTATGTATACCTTTAGGATTAGTTCCTTCTGGCAATGCAGTTTGGTTATAGAAAGAACAGGTGGGACACCTTTTTACAATTTCTTTGGCTTGTTCCCAAGTGATAGAGAAATCTTTTTTTTTTAATCCTTTGCAGTTAACATGATGCTTTTTATGAAATTCTGAGGTCTTTAGTACATTTCCTATTAATAATTTATCAATTTCATCATTACCTTGTGCTAAAGGACCTGGCAGACCTGTACGGGATCGAATATGTGTTATATGGAAGGGATGATTTCTAGTCCTGATTATTCCTTGTAACTGAATAAATAATAAAGTTAATTCTGATTCATCATTAATAAAATCAGCTGTTTCAATATGTAGAACAACTCTTTCTGCATACTGAGAGTCAGTGACTATGTTAATTGGTTCTGTAAAGTCCATTAATGATGTGGGAATGCTTTTATGTATGCTGTGAATCTCAATCTTTAAATAAAGGAGCTGTTTTGGGCCATGGCGGGCACCATAGAATAAGTAGGAGGAGAAATCAGAGCTTAGGTAGGAGAAGCAGGGTGGAGTCAGGCAGATCGAGCCAGCCGCCCAAGGAGCAACATGTAAGGAACTCGGGTGAGCCACACGGCCACGTGGCCATCAGATTAATAGAAATGGGTTGATTTAAGATGTAAGAGCTAGCTAACAATGTGCCTGAGCCATAGGCCAAACAGCATGAAGTTAATAAAAGCGTCTGAGTCGTTTCTGGGGGCCTGGGTGGCGGTGCACGGATAAGCGATCCCGGGCGGCAGATCTGTGGGTCCCGGATCTCTGGCGCACGGGACCCGAGGAACCCGCTACTACACATTAACACCATTACGATGGCATATAATTCTGACTTTTGAACAGAATTATAAGGACTTTGAGTCACTTTACTTAGATGTTCTGATTTGTAACCGCCTTTCCTGATTTGTTTGCATCAGTATAAAATGTAGGAGCTCCGGAAATTGGTTTATCTCATACAATACAAGGGAGAATCCAATCAGTTTTCATTATAAATTCAGTTCTTTTCCTTTTAGGATATTTGTTGTTAATATCTCCCCAAAAAAATTACTGCAGGCTCTTTGCCAAGGTTCACTTTCTACCCATAATTGGTCAATTTTTTCATTAGTTAAAGGTACAACAATTTCTGCTGGGTCCATTCCTGTCAATTGACAAAGTCTTAATTTTCCTTTAAAAATAAGTTCAGAAATGTTTTCCACATATGTCTTTAACATTTTGCTTGGTTTATGTGGAAGAAATATCCATTCCAATATAACATTTTCCCTTTGCATTAAAATTCCTGTATGAGAATGCTTAGAGGGCAAGATAACTAGAATACAATTGAGGTCTGGATCCACACGATCCACATGTGCCTCTTGTAAATTTTTTTTTCCACCAAAGCCAGTTCTTTCTCAGCTTCAGGTGACAACTCTCAGACTATTTAAGTCCTTTTCACCATTTAACATTTTGAACAGATTATCTAGATCATCATTTTTAAGTCCAATAGTCAGTCGTAAGTTGGCAATGTCTCCTAGTAGTCTTTGGAAATCATTAAGTGTTTTTAATCTATCTCTCCTGATCTGTACCTTTTGGGGTCTAATTTTGTGTTGACCTATTTTATATCCTAAATAATTAATGGAATCCCCTCTTTGTATTTTTTTCTGGGGCAATCTGTAATCCCCAAGCGGGCAAAATTCTTTTCACTTCTTCAAAAAGTTTTTCCAACTTATTAATGTTTGAATTGGCCAACAAGATGTCATCTATGTAATGATAAATTATAGATTGTGGGAATTTCTTGCATATTTGTTCTATTGGCTTTTGAACAAAATACTGGCACAAAGTAGGACTATTCAGCATTCCTTGAGGGAGGACCCTCCACTGGAATCTCTTTACGGGCTGAGAATTATTATAAGTGGGACTGTAAAGGCAAATTTTTCTTTGTCTTGTTCTTGTAAAGGTATTGTAAAAAAAAACCCAGTCTTTTAAATCATAACTATAATAGGCCATTCTTTATGTAATAGAGAAGGCAAAGGAATCCCAGATTGTAGAGAGCCCATTGGCTGGATCACCTTGTTTATTGCCCTTAGGTCTGTTACCATTCTCCACTTTCCAGATTTCTTCTTAATAACAAATACAGGAGAATTCCAAGGGCTGGTTGATTCTTCTATATGCTGAGCATCTAACTGTTCCTGTACCAGCTGCTCTAAGGCCTGCAATTTCTCTTTTGTTAGAGGCCATTGATGAACTCATATAGGCTTCTCTGTTAGCCATTTTAGAGGTAAGTCTGTGGGTGTTTTTGAAAGATCAGCAGCTGTTTTGCCTTGTTTCTCTATAACCTGAATGGTCTGTGACTGTTTCTCATAATATCTTCTGATATTTCTTCTAGAACCATGTGCTAGATCATGGCTTATTTCTATATTTGGAGGAATATTAATCTGCATGTTCCACTGTTGCAGTAAATCTCTTCCCCATAAATTTAAAGCAATATCAGTCACATATGGCTTTAATATTCCTCTCTGTCCTTCTGGTCCTATACATTCAAGCCATCTTGCACTCTGTTTTGCCTGGGATATCGATCCAATACCCCAAAACTGAACATTTACCTCCTGTAGGAGCCAACTTGGATGCCATGACTCAGATGAAATTATGGATACATCCATGCCCATGTCCAATAAACCTTCAATAATAACATCATTTATCTGTACTTTTAATTTTGGCCTTTGCTCATTGATAGAAGTTTGCCAAAATATTTGTTTTATATTTTTTCCTGAATTTTTCCTTTTTCTGTAAATTTTCTATTCTTCCAGTTAGTGTGTCTTTTAAAAATAGGTTTTAACCTTTTCAATTGTTCTGGGAAGGTGTTTCCTCCACAATGGCAGGGTAAGACGGGATTGGACTTGATATGGGGACTTTTGAAAGCCCCCTTGGAGCATTTCTCAAGGGCAGAAAGTTCCCTTGTCTGTCTCTTGTTGACCTGCATTCATTAGTCCAATGTCTTCCTTTTCCACACCTTCTGCATATTCCCGAAGGGATGGGTGTTCTCTTGGGATTATTCCTACCAAAAGCATTGTTTCTGGGAATGCCTTGTTTGCAATCTCTTTTAATGTGACCTTCCCTTCCACAATTATAACATTTGACATTTTGATTTTTTTCTCATACCTCTTGAAATAAGCTCTCCTACCCAGTTATCATCACTGTCATAAGACTCTATATTAATTTTCTCACGAATCCAATCCTCCAAAGGTGCTGACTTTGCTTTTAAAGGTGTAAGTATTTTTCTACATTGTGCATTGACATTCTCAAAAGCCAGTGTTTCAATTATTATTTGCCTGGCTTCTGGGTCTGGTAACATTCTGTTTACTGCTGTGGTTAATCTGTGCAAAAAAAATCTGTAAAAGTTTCTCTGGGACTTTGAATTACTTTTGCAAATGTTTCACTTTTTCCCCCTATTTCTTCAATAGGGTTCCAAGCATTTAATGCTGCCATGTGACATAAATCCAGAAGATGGTCACTGTATAATGACTGCCTTTCAATTTCATCATAATCTCCTTCCCCAAGGAGTTGGTCTTGAGAGACTTCTATGCCTCTGGCCCTGTTTCTTTGTTCTATTGTTTTAGCCTTCTCCCTCCACCATGACTTGAATTGCATGAGCATCCCTGCCTCAAGAACGGCTGTAACCATATCCAACCAATCTTTAGGGGTGACCTGGTTACAGCATGACCAGCAAGCAGTTCAGCATTTGCTTAACAAATGGTGAATTCATCCCATATGATACAATTGCTTCCTTTACTCTCTGTAAATCTAATATTTTTACTGGAGCCCAGCTAGCTTCTCTTTCATCTTTTTCATCCTTCATTTTTTGAAGGTTTCTGGGTATAGTAATGTTGCCTGTTTTTGTCTAATTTTAGAAGACCTTGCTGAATTTGGTTCTTCATATTCCTCTGTTTGAATTTGAACATCTTTGTGTTTTCTCTCAACAGGCTTTTTAAAGACCTTTTTCTTTGGATTTACATTAGTCAACTTTTTCTGTGATATCCAACAACAAATATTCATAGTAAATAGTATGATAAATATTATGATATTTCCATCTATCTTATCTATGTTTTCCTTTACTGGTTTTAGTATCAAATCATTTAATGAGAGGTTACAGTATGACCAATCACCCTCCATTGCTTTAAACAAATTCCCTCTTTTTTTTAAAAAAAAAAATTGAGTTACTTACTGTTATTGTCCATTGATGATTGTGAAGTGGGGCAGCTACCTAGTGTGATAGCAACCCAAGGAGAGGTCCAAAAAGGAAAAAAGAAACAACCCACCAGGAGAAAGAGGCCCCTGTCTGAAAGACTTAACCAGATGAGGGTGAAACAGAAAAACGTGTGGCCTGTCTGCCTAAGACTGGAGGCTGACCCAGAACGCAAAGCCTAGCCACTAGTAATTACTACTCCGGCCAAGTGTTGTTCTGGCCGGCAAGTGTGGTTTTTTTGGTAGGGAGGAGAGAAGTTCGTGCCCCAAAGTTGGACGCCAATTGTCACATGAATGAATGAGACCCAGGGATAGATCTCTGAAGAAGTTGGAGATACTAGAGGGAATAAACACCACAGTCAGATCTTACCCAGCTGTCTTCTAGCTTCCTCAGCCTGGATTCCCTTGGAATGGCTTTTTCTGTGTTTGAATCCCCTCTAAAGTATTCTTTTGGTAATTAAGGTGTGGCCCCACCACACCTGCTTGGGAGCCTGGAATTCCTTCAATAATCTGAAGTGACCTTGACTCAGTTAGGTTTAAGGGTGTAGGTCACCACTCCCAGGATACTCCCTGTGTTGGGAGTAAAGGTTTGAATCACCACTCTGATTTTCCTAGACTGTGGTTAGAGTTCTGGGACTTTTGGAGCTTTTACTAACCCCCCCACATAAACTGTGGGTAGATTCCCTCTGATATCTCCAAAACTTCTGAAACTTTATTAAATCCCCACAGAAATTATATATTCTGAAATTTCAATAATGTTTGAAAAGTTGAGGCTGACACTGATTTTGGCTGTGATGGTTGGTCGTGCCCTAGTCTGGAGCTGGACTTCAGCATTGCCAAGTATTTACAAGTCATGCACTCTGCTTTCAGGGTCACTTAGGTAGTGTGCCCTTGTGAATTGATTTCCTTATATAACAAGAGATAAAATGATGCTGGAGTGGTGATACAGGCCTCTCATCTCAGCACTTTTAAGGCAGAGGCTAGAAGGTCTATGATTTAAAGGTCAGCCTAGTTTCCAGAGAGAGTTTCAGGACAACTAGGGCTACATAGAGAACCCCTGTCTGGATTCAAAGAATAAAGAAACAAAAAAATGAAAAAAATCAATAAACAAAACAAAACGTATGATCTTTGGTGAATATCCATGTCTCCTATTCATGCCTGATGAATGAATGCTTGTGTCCTGTTCCCACCCTAATTCAGACTCTCCAGTCTCCCCCAGTTGGATCACTCACCTTCCAAAGTAGTAAAATTTGGAATATATGTTGATTTTATCACAAAAGAGGTAATTGTCGGTATACTTCAAAGGATTCTTCCTGGAGATGGTGCACTGGTCCGTATTATGGAACTGCTTATGCCTAGGGCTGTTGCTGTTTTGAATGGCGCCTGCTTTAAGAACCCACAGCACACTCCATCAATCTCACAGCAGTGAGACAGCAGTGAAAGTGTGTGTGTGTGTGTCTTTGCTTCCTCACACACAGGTTCTAGAGCACACACTTGGGAGGACTCATAAATTTATGCTACACATGAGGAGGAACAACCATGGCTACATCAAGAAACTTTGAAATCAAAAGTAAGAATAAATTAAATGCAGACACAAGCCTTGCATGTATGTGATCTTATCATTGGGATGTTGGACTAAGTCTGGGTTGAAATGTTGAGTTGGAGAACATCCTCAGCTGTATTATGTGATCATATCAATTATAATAACTGTGATAAAAATGGAGATATGGATTTGCAGTCAAGAGCACTAGCTGAGCTTGGTTGGAACCCAGGATCAGTTCTAGCACCTACATGGCAGCTACCAACTGTCTATGAACCAGTCCTGGAAAATCAGACCCCTCTTCTGGCATCTGTTGCCACTGCTCACACACAGTTTACATACACACATGCAGGTAAAGGGATTATGCACGTGTAATAATTGACTATTTCATGGAAGGTTAAAAAAATAAAATTGCCAGCATAGCATAGGGCCAGGGAAATTGGTGCCATGGCAATATGACAGAGTCAGAAGGGACTTTCTTCGCTTTGGCTGGTGAATGTATTGGACTTTTCTAAAGATTCATCTGAGTTCAGACCTAAAGCTAATGGTGCCAGCTGTTGTGGACAGGAGGTGATTATTGAACCCTACCCCAGAGTCTATTCAACTCCAATAGGAACCTGCAACCCAAACTTCAAGTGTGACCATCATTGAAGAAAAGAGAGATGGGGAGTCTCTCAGAGGGGACAAGGGTCCTACCTGTGAGCAGAGTGAGCAGCAGAAGGAGTCTCATGTTGAGTGAGGAAGGACTCAAGTGACTCCTCTCTTTATAGTCCTCTGCTCTCACAGTGTCCAGTCAGCACACTGGGCCTGTGACTGCTGTGAATGTAACACGGAAATAGCATATGTCCATCCTCACAACAGTTTAGACCTACAGAGCTACTGTGGATGGTGACAGGGCTTGAACCAGTGTTGTGGCAGAAGTGAAAGAGAAAGGGCTATCTCAGCACCCTATTATGTCAAGTGCAGTGACTTGTAAAGTACTTGGTTCTCACCCATGGATGCCTTGAAGTCATAAGAAGGTATAGACATTGGTCCTGGGATTGGTCTGAGGGATGCTGATAGTGATGATAGTGAAATGTGGTCCCAGGCAGGAGTAGCTGGCTCCACAATTCTCCACATTAACTGTGTGAACTAAGTGCTAAATCTGTCCTGATACCCTGACATAGGTTTTGGAGTAGACATAATTTGAAACTCAATATTTAAGTAATTAACTTTGAATTACTGTGTGTGTGATGAGGCAGAGAGATGGAGGGGGAGAGAGAGAGAGAGAGAAAGAGAGAAAGAGAGAGAGAACATTCATGCACACATGTAGAAGTCAGATTAAAACTCTGTGGAATCAATTCTCTTCTTCTACCTTTAATGTCCCAGGAACAAAACTCAGGTCAACAGGCTTGCATCCTAGGCTCCTCTTACTGGCCTACAGTGAAAGGGAAAGCTGGGAAGGTAGACAGATTCTGGTGGTGGTGGTGCACATTTTTAATGCCTTTAATGGCAGCACCAGGAGGCAGAAACAGGCATATACCCGAGTTTCAGGCCAGCTTGATCTACAGAATGAGTTCCAGGATAACTAAAGATAGACAAAGAAACCCTCTCTAAAAAACAATAAAAAAGAATGAAGGAAAAATATGGAAGGCAAATGCCCCACAGACATTCCAGGAGGCTCGTATAATGTAGGCAATGATTCAGCTGAGGCTCTCCCTCAGTGTGAGAAGCTGAGAACCAACCATTACAGGGGCTGGAGAGATGACTCAGCACTTAGGGTCTTATCTGCTCTTGCTGAGGACTGAAGTTCAAATCAAAACCCCCAGATGGTGGCATGCTGACAATGTCTGCTGGCCCGATGCCCTCTCACCTCTGGGTTTGGTCATCTCTCATGTACTCTATGACTTAGCAGCATAGTCTCTCCTTTACCAACTTCTCACCTCTTCCCTGTTGTTCACCAGACCTGACCTGTGAGGAGTGAGGCTTGGACATTTAGTGGAATGTGTGTGGGTATGGGAGTCATGTGGGAAAGGCAGAGGATGGGACATCTGTTCACTGAAGCAAAAAGAGACCAAGCACCACATAGCCGTAAACCCACCAATGAGACATCTTATTCCTAAATATAGTTTATAAGGAAACCAGGGATTAACCAGGCTTTACCTGTGGGGTTAGGAGATATAAAACTTCAGAGAAGACAACAGGTTCTCTCTTTTTGTTGCAAAAAGTTAGAGTTTTGTGTGCTTTATAGGGACAGTTATACTGTCTTGTGTGTTTAGTTAAGGTCTGTGAAGACTCAAAGGTCACAATAATGTAATCCATCATTCAGGGCATTGCTGTCAGTATGTAATCTTAATTTGTGGGATGTTGAGGCAAATGTGGGATATTTTGTTGAGTTGCAGAACATCTTCAGTCTCATAATAATGTTATGTAGAAACAATAAAGGCTAGAGAGATGGTTCTTCAGTCAGGAGCAGTTGCTGAGTGTGTTGGACAGGAGCTCTGTTCTATAGCTCACATGGCTACTTAAAACCTATTATCTCAGTTCTGGAGACTTAGACCGCACTTCTGGCCTCTGTTTTCATACAGCTCACAGACACAATGTAGGCAAAACATTCATATGCTTAAGTAAAAATAAATATTTTCTAAAGGTCAAGAAAAATCAAATATTCAGGATAGCTTTGTGTCAGGCGTATCAATGCCTGGACAAAGTTTCAGAGACAGAAGGGGCTTTCTTTCTGGGTGTTGATGAATGCAGTAGACTTTTCTAGGGAGTTATTTGAGTTCAGTTCTAGAACCTAAATGTGCCAGCTGCTGTGGACATGGTAGAGGAGAGCCCAAACCAGAGGCTACTAGACCCCAAGAAAACCCCTCCATATAACTGCAATTGTTACCAGCGGGGGTTGTGCAGTGATAAGAGATCAAATTCTGGGAGTGCACAGAGGACAAGAGCTCTACCTGAGAACAGAGTCACAAGCTGGTTCATCCTGACTGAGTTGAGGACTCAGGTGACTTCTCTCTTTATATTCCTATAGCTGTGCTCTGACAATGTCTAGACCTGTGACTAGTTTGTGTGTAGCACAGAATTTGAATCTGTCTGCCTTCACAGACAGTTCTGACTGGCAGAGCTACTGTAGATGGTGGCAGAGGCTGAATTAGTGTTGCTGCTTATACAAAGAAACCCCTGATGTAGGGTCTGAGGGATGCTGACAGTGAAGAGTGGTTTCAGGTAGGATTAGCTGGACCCTACTCTTCTCCTGTTAACTGTATAAGCCAAGTGTCAAATCTGCTCCAGAACCTGATACAGACTATGAGGTATAGCCAGTTAAAAATTTAATCTGTAATTAATAAACTAATTAATTAATATGTGTATGTAAGAGAGAGAGAGAGAGAGAGAGAGAGAGAGAGAGAGAGAGAGAGAGAGAGAGAGAGAGAGAGAGAGAGAGAGAGACAAAGGGGAGGTATGGAGTGAGGGAGGGAAAGGGAGAGAACATTTGTGTGCACATATGGATGTCAGAGGGAAAGTCTGTGGGGTCAGGTCTCTTCTAACTTTAATGGATTCTGGGAATTGAACTCATGTCACAGGCTTGTATCCTAGGCTTCATCTCACTAGCCCACAAACTCCTTTGGAATGAGCATGTAACCATAAAGGTGGTAGTGATTCATGACTTTAATGTCAGCACTCAGGAGGCAGAGGCAGGTGAATATCTGTTTTTTGAGGTTAGTCTTATTTACAGAGTGAATTCTAGAACAGACAGAGATGCAAAAAAATACTGTTTGAAAAACAAAACCACAAAATAAAAAATAAAAAAACAAAACCAACAGCTGTGCCCACAGGCTAATACCATGCAAGAGTCCTTAGGCTGAACCTCTCTCTACCCAGTGTTTAAAGCTACAGTCAGCCATTCAAAGGCTGGAATGATGGTCAGCATTTAAGAGTATTTTATGTTCTTGATGAGAACTTGAGTCCAATTATCAACAACTATATGGTGGTTTTAGAACCATGTCTGCTGTCTCTATGTCCTGAAGCCTTTAGCTTTGGCCATATCTAACGCATTTACTAACTCTGCATGCCAGCATCTCCTTTTCCTTACTTTGCTGACCTTCCCTGGATAAAAACCATGTAGGGTGTGAGTTGAGTGGACTGTCTCAATGCTCAGGATGCCCCTAACCTTCCAGCAGTACTCTGAAATAAGTTTTCTGTTTTGTTACAATAAGTTAGGTTGCTATGTACTTTAGTGGAACAATTATTCTGTGTCTTGTGTTTAGATGCAGTGGAATTATTCTTAGGCCCAGAGGATGTAATCCTGCCTTCAGGTCTATTACAGACAGTCCAGTTTGGTTTCCCACTTTCTAGATTGAGCCTACAGCAGAATCACTCTGAGTTCAGTGTTTTTAGTGTCCATGTGACATTGCACCCTTCTCTCTTCTCTCCCCTCCTACCTCTCTGTCTTCTCTTTCCTTCCCTCCCCACCCATCTCTTACCCTTCTTTCCATGACTCATCCTGTCCTCTATCCTTACCATTTCTGTCTCACCATGCTCCTAGGCATCTCAGACTTGTTCCTTTTTTTTTCTTTTTTCCTCCTAATTTTTCCAGATAGGGTTTCTTTGTGTGATTATCCTGGATGTCCATGAGCTTGATTTCTAGACCATGTTGTCTTGAACTCAAGTGGTCTTCCTGCATCTGCTTCTGCCTCTTCCTCTGCATCCCTGAGCACTGGGTGAAGGGCATGCGAGGATCCTCACCCCCTCTTCAAGGGGCTCCTCTGATGACAATCTTTCTCATTAACCTTCAGTATCCAGGGTGAGATGGAATGATGTTTTCTTATGATCCAGTTGTATTTGGTAGACAGAGAGTACAGTCACCAAAGTTGAGCTCTGTCTACAGGTGCTTTATCTGAGAACACAGTGTGTAGGGACAACAACCAGGCAGGCAAAGAAGGTGTCTCAGTAACTGACGTGATAAATCTAAGAGAGTTTCTCAGGGTTAAGATCTTTTGTACTGCTTGTTGTAGGGAGATTTGGAGAAGCAGATGCCTGCCTCAAAGTCACAGTTGCAAATGTGGTCCTCACAGGAGTTGTTTTGGTCTGAAGATAAACAAGAAAGGAAGTTGAGTGGAGCCCATGATCCTGCTCCCTATGATTTGTAGCCAAACAAACCTTTGGACCTTCCACAGATGCTGACTCAGGGTAGAGAGTTAAATCATACAGCAGTACATTGGGCTGATCAAATTGCTGGAACATACTTATAATAAAAATGTTTGTTGAGCTGGAAAGATGGCACAGTTGGCAAAGCAGTTGACATAGAAACATGAGGACCTGTCCTAGGATGCCTCAGACACAAGTAAAAGCAAAGTATGATTGGAGCATCTGTAACTTCATTGAGACATTGAAGACCTTAACTTGTTGGTCCTAGAACATGTAGGTCAATAAAGCTGTCTACAGGAGTATCCTGTTTAGTGAGAGTGTTATGGTTCACTGGCACATAGAAGCCACATGGTAAACTTGAAATGGCACTGGCAGAACATGTGTAAGGAGGGGAAGCCCAAAGGTGTGGCTGCATAAATCTGTGCCCACCTGCTCTATTAAAGGGAGCTGCCCAAAAATGAAGCTTTCTCTTTCCTCTCCCTCATCTCTCTCCCCCTCCCTTTTTCTCCTTCATTATCTCCCATGTATAAACTTTAGAGTGACATCTGGCAGTGTGTGCATCTATCTCTTACGTGCAAAACTACCAAAGAGATGCAGCCTCTAATGACATGGTAGAGAGTGACTGAACAGATACAAGATGCCAACTTATTCCTAAACATAAAAATACACAAACATAGATATTTAATATCAAATCCAGGAAAACTACAAAACTAACTACCACTTAGGAAAATCTATGATTTAATATAATCCTCCTGCCTCCAACGCTTAAGTGCTGGGATCGCAGGTGACCACCACTGTGCCTAATTTATGGGATCTGGAGGTGGGACCCAGGGCTCTGTGCATTCTGGGCAAGCACTCTAGAAACTCTTATATTCCCAGCCCTCTGATCCTCACCTACTAAATGGGAATGATAAAATTGCTCTGTATAATCGTTTAGTCCAGTATCTGTCTTATGGCCAGTGATAAAGCTGTCAGTTGTTCAGTCACTGTGGGATCAGTCTAACATAGCAGCCAATAGGAGAGGCTCTGGACAGCCAAGAGGGCTCAGGAATTAAGGGCACTTGCTGCCAAGTGTGAATTTGAGTTCCTTCCCCAGGATTCCCAGGTCTTCTGTAAGATGTCCTCAGAGATCCAGAACTGTGCTTTTGCACATGCATGCCTTCCACAGAAAGAAAGAAATAAATGAAAGAGGCTGTTGAATGATGTAGATGTTTGTTTCAGAATCAAATGCTGTTACTTTTAAGCTGGGTAACTTGAGAAAGTGGTCCAGCCTTCCCCAGCCTTCCTCAATTGACCTCATCTATATTTAGTGTTTACCTGATAGGGCTGTTATGAGGTCAGAGGAGACCAAGGAAGTGACCTCAAAATGGTGACTGTCTTTGTTACTTCTGTGTCCCTTCCAAACCCACTGAGGGTCAAGAAGAAGTTAGAGATCCCAGAGGGCCAACCTACCACTGCAGGTGACCTCATTCCCAGAGCAGGAGTGTGAGTGACAGCTGGTTTATCAGTTGTCTAATAGGAATTGTGAGCCTTGTAGGTTTGTAACCCTAGTGGAGTCCCTTACCCTAGTATCAAGGCTGAGTAACGTGTCTTTCTGTAAGGAATGGGCTGAACCACATTATTGTGTAAAATGCAATAAGGGCTGGAGAGATGGCTGTGCAGTCAAGAGACTTGCTGAGCTTATATAGGCTCAGCTCCAGCAGTCATGTTGGGGCTTACCATTATCTTTGACCCCATTTCTTGAAGATCAGACCCCTCTTCTGGCCTCTGTGGACACTGCTCTCACACAGTTCACAGACACACATACAGTCAGGAAGCTCATACATGTAATATCAAAGTAAATGATTTTTTAAAGGACAAGCAAGTCAAATTGCCGGACAGCCTTAGAGCCAGGTAAATCAGGGCCAGGGCAATATGACAGAGGCTGAATGGGCTTTCTTTGTTTCAGTCTATGAATGAAGTGGACTTTCCAAGTGGTGACCTGAGATCAGTGTTAGAGAGTAAAGGTAGCAGATGTTGTGGACATGGGAGTCCACAACCCAGAAGCTATTAGACTTCAATAGGAATTCCAAACCAGAACTTCAGGTGTGACTTTTGTGGGGCGCTGTGCATTCAAGACAACAGAGATGGTGGGGCTCTCAGTGGGGACAAAGGTCCTACCTATGAGCAGAGTATCTGAAGGATAAAGTTTCATCCTGAGTGGGGTGAGGACTCCAGTGACTTCTCTCTTTATATTTCTGCAGCTGTGCTCTCCCCATGTCCAGTCAGCACACAGGGCCCATGACTACCATGTGGGTAGTACAGAAGTAGATGATGTCCTCCCTCAGAGACACTGCGGACCAGCAGAGCTCCTGTAGATGGTGGCACAGCCTGAACCAGTGCTGTCTCTCTCGCTACCTTATCCCTCCTCTTTCCTTCCTCCTTCTCCCTCAAACCCTCTGTCTATCTCAGGATCAGTTCTTTTTCTGTTTTTAATCTACTGTTTCTTTAATAGACTTGGCTTTAGTTCTTTTATTTTATAGAAAGCAAATCAGTCATATAGAACTCTGCAGCCTGAAGGGCTGTGACATGATGATTAATCATTAATCTGTATTTTTAAATATCCACTATAATTTAAATAAGTTTGACATGAGACCCCAGTCTTCCCCCCTCCTTTAAAGAGTGTGACTCCATTTCTAATACAAACATTTGGCACTGAAGAATAATTAGCTTTGCTTTTTTAAATGAAGAAATCCAACAACAATTAATGTAACATGGTCAAATCTCACATCTTTCTGGCCCTTCTACAACTTGCTCCACCTCCTCAGGTCAGACTTTTCTTGTCTCCAGTCCTCTTGCTTAGCCAGATATTTTTATTTTACAGAAACTCTTCTCTACCTTCTCTTCTGTATCCCATGTAACACGGAAATTTTCTTTTTAAATCAAAGTTTGAGGTTTTCTTCACTGGTCTAGAATATTGTATAGCTAGAAGATTGTATAGATGTGTACTGCAAGGCAGGAGCAGGGGCCCCAACAATCCTTCATGCTAACTATATAAACTATGTGTTAACTTTGGCCCAAGAATCTTCACAGCCTTTGAGGGAGATCCAGTTTTAAATTTGATTTTTAATTAACAAATTAAGTAATGTGATTGTGTGTTAAAGACATTACATATAATATATGTCATATATATATGAGAGAGAAAGAGATAGAGATAGGTAGATAAATAGACAGAGATGAGAGAGAGAGAGAGAGAGAGAGAGAGAGAGAGAGAGAGAGAGAGAGAGAGAGAGAGAGAGAGAGAGAGATCGAGAGATCAGGAACTAGAGCAGGAGACCCACAGAGATGGCTGACCCGAGCTATTGGGAGCTCACTGACTCTGAAATAACCACTGAGGAACCATCATGGAATGGAACTAACCCATCCAAATGTAGATGACAGTGAACCAGTGTGGGCAGTTAGTGGAGCCTCTTGCAGTAGGATCAGAGTGTATTCCTGGTGCATGAAAATCTAGGAGCCCATGCCCTACAGAGGAACACCTAACTCAGCCTTGATACTGGGAAGAGGGCCTGGGTCCTACCTCAACTAGATATGCCAGACTGAACTGACTCACCTCAGGATTCCCTGCCCTCCTTGGGAAATGGATGGGGGTGGGGAGGGAGGCATAGGGAGGGCTGGGAAGGACTGGGAGGAGGGAAGAGAGGGGAGGCAGTGGTAGATATGGAAAAAACCTTTTTCAATAAAAATGGAAAAATTATAACAGGCTTAAAAAACAAAAAGAAAAGAAAGGTTCTGTTTTGTATGTTGCAAAAATGTTAGACTCCTGTGTACTTTAATGAGGCAATTGTCCTATGGTGTGTGTTTAGATTCAATGAAGACTGGAAGGACCAGGATGTAATTTTCCCTTCAGGTCATTTACTGTCAATGCAGTTTGGTTTCCTGTATCCTGCTTCCTTAAATGAGATCTCAGCAGAAGTTGGTTGAGTCCAGTATCTTAGGGCGAAGGTCTTTCTTTAGTGCCCAGGGGACACTGCCTCTTTCTTTCTCTCATCTCCTACCTGTCTGTCTTCTCTCTCCTTCCCTGTTTATCCTCCCCTCCATTCCTGTTACTATCATTGCCTCAAGTCTGCCCTCCCCTCCCCTCCTGTTTCTGCTAACCTTGCCCCAGTGTACCTCTGGTTGAGTTCTTCATTTGTTCTTGCTGTATTTAGAGATGGAATTTCTCTGTGTGACAGCCCTGTCTGCCCTGGAACTGACTTTTTCTACTAAGTTTGTCTTGAGTTCAAGGGATCTGCCTTCCTCTGTCCCTGCATCCCAGATTGCTGGGAGGAAAGGCATGGCCAGGCTTATGACCCACTTTTAATGTGCTTCCCTGATGGGTATGTCTTTCCAATAAACCTTCAACTTCTAGGGGTTGGCAACAATATTCTTTGAGGATTTAGTTAAGTTTGATATATAGACAATACAATCACCAAAGCTGAGTTCTTTAAATAGATGCTCTATTAGAGGGAACAGCATGTAGTGAAGACAACCAGGCAGGCAGGAATGGTGTATCAGTAACTGAGGTGATACATCTAACAGGCAATGCCTTTGTACTTCTTGTTGGATAGAGGCTTGTAGAAGCAGATGGTGGCCTGGCGGTCACAGTTGCAGATGAGGTTCTCACAGGGGTTGACTTTTTCTGGAGAGAAGAAAGAATTTTGTGCAGCACCCACAACCCTGTTTTCTATGATTTGTAACATAAAGATACTGTGTCCTTCCCATCAGTGCAAACTCAGGGTTGAGAGAAAGAGCACACCAAGGAACACTGGGCTGCTCCAATTGTTGGACCACACTTACAATAAAAGCACTGGTTGTTGTGTGGTAGATAGATATCATGGTTGGTTAAGTGGTTGCCATATAAGCATGAGGGCCTGACTTAGGTTGCCCGGAGCTCATGTGAAAAGCAAGATAGGATTGTGGTGTGGGTATCACAGATTTCCAAAACCTGTTGATCAACCAGGACAGCTAAAGGTGAGTGTCATGTTTAATGGAAGACTCAGTTTGTAAATACATGTAGAGGGTGACTGAAGACATGGGTGACAACATATTCCTACACATAAAAAATAAATAAGCACATATTTAATCCTAAAACCAGAATACTATGAATATCAACTACCACCTATAAATTTATCTGATTAAAGACAATCCAGCCTCCACCTCCCAACTGCTGAGATTACAGGTGAGCACCACCACACTCAATTTATGGTTTCTGTATGTGAAATGCAGAACTCTGTGCATACTAGGCAAGCACTCTAGCAACTGAGATCTATTTCCAGCTCTCCGATCCCCACCTGTATATGAAAATGACAAGACTCACCCCACATAGGTGTTTAGTCCAGTATCTGGCTCATAGCCAATGCTACAGCTCTCACTTGTTCAGTCACTATGGGATCAGTCTAACATAGCAGCCAATAGTAGAGGCCCTGGGCAGGAAAGAAGGTTCAGGGAATAAGGGTCTTTCTGCTGTATCTGAACTCAATACTGACTCCAGAACGTACATGCTTAAAATAGAACTGACTCTTGCAGGTTGTCCTCAGAACTCCTCAGGTGTGTTGTCCCATAGGCACGTCTCCCCAAGAAATGAATGAAGCCCTTCATGTTGCCCCAAGAAATGCATGAAACCCTTCATGTCTCTGGAGGAAATGCATGAAAACCTTCATTTCTCACCAAGAAATGCATGAAGCCCTTAAATGTTTTTAATAGAGGCTTTAGCATTATGTAGATTTGTGTTCATGAACCAAATGCTATCACTTCTAAGCTGAGTGATCTTGGGACATGGTTCATCCTTCCTCTTATTTCTTCCACACCAGTGACACTTATATTTTAATATCTATCTGAGAAGACTGTTGTGAGATTAAATGACACCAAGGGAGTCAATTCTAAATAATGACTGTCCTTGTGACTTCCAAATCCACCTAGGGCCAAGCAGAATCAAGAGGTCCAGGAGAGTAAACCTACCACTGCAGATGATCTCACTTTCAGAGCAAGAGTATGAATAGGAGCTGGTGTTGGGGAGGTCTATTAAAATTTACATATTTCCAGGTGTGTGACCTTAGCATAGCAGTGATCAAGTGTCTAGTAACGTCTGGAGAGAGGAAGGAACACCTGATGGAGGACTAGGGACAAAGGGTGGTCAGTTCTCACCTGCAGTCTTTCCAAAAAAACTCAGGATGATTTATACATGGTGTTCATGGAGAAATAACCCTGAGACTTGAGAATCTGTGATTTCCATTAAGCATACACTTGTTAAAAGCATCTTCTGAGGAGACAGTTGTACCCACCATTGATCTCAGCACTCAAGAGGCAGAGGCAGATGGAGGGCTTAGTTTAAGGTCCTCATGGTTGCCAGTGAGATCCATGAACCTAGGGTTACACAGAACTCCTTTCTGGAAGCAAACAAACAAAAAATTTAAAAATAATAAGGAAGAAAATAAACATATGAAGTCTGGAGGATTTAAATGTCTTTGTACATGCCTCATGGGATGCTCTTCTTGTGCCATGTCCCCACCCAAACTCAGACACTCTACTCTCAAACCAGTTTGATCACTCCCATGTCTAACTCATCCACCTGTGTGTCTGAGCATTCCAAGCCACAGAAGCAACCATAGCTCTAGTTATCTGACCAGGGATGTCTCCCAGGGATGGTGCACTTGATCATACTTTCAAACAGCCACAAAACCCGAGGGCTGATGCTGTTTGTAGTAGCTTCTGCTGCAAGAACCCACAGCAAACTCTATCAATCCCAGGTGTTATAACCAGGGGTCTGAATCCTGCCTGCTACATTCCTCTTTGATGCCTAGAAGCTGCTCTATTGGAAGAGCAGTCAATAGAGGTAAATAGAAGTGTGTGTGTGTTCATGCATGTGTGTGTGTGGGGTGTTTTGTGGCACACAGGCTCATAAGCACAAAGTTGGGAATATTCATAAATGTCATACTACACTCAAGAAAGTCAAAGGACAACTCTAAGGAGCTGGTTTTCTCCTCCCACTATTGTAGGTCTTGGAAATTAAGTTAAAGTCACTAGGCATGAGTAGGAAAGGGTATACCCATTTTACACAGGGAATTGTTAAACAGCCTAGCCTCCGACTTTTAGCAACCCTCTGGCCTCTGCCATCTGAGTGAAAGAATTATAAATAAAAAGTACTATACATGGTGATTGACTCCCCAGGATTAAGTTCTTTAGATATTGTCTATTGCCTTCCTTGCCTTCTCATTTCTCACTGTCAGGACAGACAGCTGCCACACTGTGAGCTGCCCTGTGACCCACTGTTGAAGGGCTGAGAACACTCTCCAGTCAGCATCCAGGGATAAACTGAACTCTTAGTTAAATACCTCAACAATCCAACCATCTCTTGAGTTTGAAAACTGCTCCACCCCTACTCAAGCTTACGTAAAACCCTAGCCTTAGACAGCAATGGGATTGCTCAATGTTCTAGGTGAGACCTTGAGCCAGAGAAGAATCCACACATGCTTATTGTTTTACACTGGTAGCTTTAGGAGGAATCTCTTGTAGGTCACATACAGCTCACATGTAAGGCTACTGTCCAGTTGATTATGTGTAACTTCAGCATTTACACAATGACTGTTCACCAAATTAGGAGTAGGAAAATAAGCTTGGATTCAGTCTGCAGTGGGATAATGGTCACAATTAAAATGAAGGAGAATACTAGTACAGTGAACACATGCTGTGTAATCCTAGCCCATGTGAGACTAAGGCAAGCAGATCAGAATTTCAGATTGCCAGGGTTTAGTTTTGTACATCTTAAATTGCAGCAATCTGGAGGCAGAGGCAGGTGGATATATCTTAGTTCAAAGCCATCCCAGTGTATAAGTGAGATATGTCAGGACAGGTATGTCTATATAGGTCATCCCTGACTTACAAAACTAGAAAAACAAACAAACAAACAAACAAACAAATAAATAAATAAAATAAAGTATTAACAATACCAGCCAGGCATATATGCAATCCTAAGACTTGGGAGGTTAAGGACAGTCTGGGCTATGATATTGCGATGGATTACAACCTCAGCCTCACAATAAGTTCTATAAATAATAACAATAATGTTAATAATAATAATAAAAGCTAGAGAGATGGCTCTGCAGTAAGGAGCACTTCTTGAGCTGGTCTAGGACCCATGCTGGGTTCCAGCACCCACATGAAAGCTCATTATTCTCTATGAGTCCGGATCATGAAGATCAGACAGTCCCCGACTTTGTATTCACTTCTCCCATACAGTTCACAGACACACTTGTAGGCAAAGCATTCACACATATGAATAAATATTAAACATTTTAAGAATAATAAATTTCCAAGTCTTCTTGCAGGGGGCAGGTAAATCAGTGCCAGGGCCATATGGCAGAGGCAGAGGGTTGGTGAATGTCGTGGCCTTTAAAGGAGTCATCTGAGTTCAGACCTAAAGGATAAAGGTGCCAGTTATTATAGACATGTAGATGACCAGTGAAATACAACTCAGAGGCTATTAGACCCTAATGAGACCCTTATATCAGAATGCTAGGTTTGACCAGATGAGGCTCTGCACTGAAGACATGGGAGATGGAGGGGCACTCAGAGGGACAAGGGTCCTACCTGTGAGCAGAGCAAACAGCAGGAATCTCATCCTGATTGAGGTGAGGACTCAGTGACTTCTCTTCTTATAGTCCCGTAGCTGTGCTCTGTGTCCAGTCAGCACATGGGATCTGTGACTAGAGTGTGTGTAGCACAGAAGTGGACTATGTCCACCCTCACAGACAGTCCTAAACGATAGACCTACCGTAGATGTTTGCAGAGCCTAAATCAGTGCTGTCCCAAAGACAAGGATAAAGAGCTAGCTCAACACCAATACAAGCTCATGTGCAGTGACTAGAAAGTGCCAAGTCCCTCCACTGTGAACGTTATGAGGTCACAAGCAAATATAGGCTTTGGTCTAGGGTTGGTCTGAGGGATGCTGATATTGACATGTGGTCCCAGGCAGGAGCAGCTGGCTCCAACAGTCCTCCATGCGAACTGTATTCATTAAGTTCTAAGTCTGTCCTAAGAACCTGACACAGCTGTTGAGGTAAATTCATTTACAAATTTAATCTTAAATTAATTATCTATTTAGTTAATATGTGGGTGTGTGTGAGTGTGTGAGAGAAAGATATTGAGGGAGAAGGCACTCACACACACACACATGTGGCTGTTTCAAGACAACTTAAAGTCAGTTATCTCCCCCATTTAAAGGCATTTCAGGAATTGAACTCAGGTCTTCAGCTTTCATAGTAGGCTGCATCTTACTAGCCCACAAACTCCATTTGAAAGTTAGAAATGTATCCAGATGGTGAGGTTGGTGCTTGCCTTTAATATTTTTAGTGTTAGCAACTGGGAGGCAGAGGCAGGTGAATATCTGAGCTCCAGGTTCACCTAGTCTACAAAGTCAGTTCTAGGACAGTCAGAGAAACACAAAGACATCTTGTTTCAAAAACCAAAATCTATAAAAAATAGTAAGTAACCAAATGCCCAATGGATGTGCTCATAGACTCATACAATGTACACTAAACATCAGTTGAACCTCTCCCTATCTAGTATCTGAAGCTAATGACCAATTATTACAGGGGCTACATTGATGGGTCAACCCTTAAAAGCACTTTTTGCTCTTCCCAAGATTCCAAATTCTATCTATTCTCAGCAACCACATGGTGGCTGTCAAACAATGTCTGCTGTCCTAATGCTCTCTTGCCTCTTGGTTTTGCCATATCATGGGTGCCTTCTAACTTAGAACCCCAGCACCTTCTTTGTCCACATCTTACTTCTTTCCTGGATAAAAACCATGTTTGGAGTGAGTTGTGTTGATTGTTTTCATGTTGAATATACCCCTACCCTTCCAGCATTGCTCTGGACAGTCATTACCAGCTCCTACCAGTCAGTGCACCTGTGCAGGCAGCTCTATTTGTACCTGTTGCTCATCACACCTGACATTGGGAGTGGAAAGGTTTTGGCTCTGGGCCACCAGTGGGGATGGGGTTGATATCAGAAAAGAGGGGGATTGGATAACCATTCAGAAGAGAAAGAAGAGAGATTCTGACACCCATAGCCTTACATCAGTCAATGAGACAGCATATTTCTAAATCCAGTTCATCAGGGACCCAGAGATTAACCTGGTTGCATGAACAGGATACTCTGATAGAGAAAGATAGAGAAGACTTCTGTTCTGTTCATTGCAAATGACAGGATGCTGTGCACTTTACAGGGACAATCATACCATGGCCTTTCTTTTGGCACAGCGATTATGCCATGACCACCAGGAGGCAATCCTGCTTTTTGGTCATTTACTGTCAGCCCAGTTTGGTTTCCCACATCCTGCTTCCTTGAATGGGTTCACAGAAGAATCTCTTTGAGTCCAGCATTTATTTAAATAACCAAATGTTCCTGTCGTGTTCATTGACTGCTTTATCTCTCTTCTCTACTCTCCTTACCCTCTTTCCCTCTTTTCTGTCCCCTACACTTCTCCTTATTCCTTTCCTTATCTCTCCCTCATTTCTCCCCTCCTCATATCCTTCTGCCATCACTACAGTAGTAACAAAAACAAACTGGTGGCCCTATCAGCTGTGGACAGGTAGTGTCAAGAGACAAAGCAAACAAGAGTTAATTGGATGTCTGAATTGCAGCAACACATGTATAAACAAAGTTGTGGGGCTGTGGAGATGGCTCAGTTGGTAAGTTGATCTCCATATAAGCATGAAGGTCTGAGTTCTTAGTTTTTAAAAGCTCTTTTCCCTTTTGCATATCAATGACAGTTCCCAATACCACCCCTGTTCAATCCATTCCTCTGCTCCCTTAACCCCATCCCATCTACTGTTTGGAGAAGGTAAAGTCAACAACAAGGTCTGGTATATCACATGATGGCAGGGATAAGCCCATTCCCCTACATAAAGGCTCAGGAAGGCATCTCTGTGTAGGAAATGGGCTCCAAAAAACCAACTCAGGCACAAGGGATAAATCCTGTTTTCACTACCAGGAGCCTCACCGACTCTCCAAGCCACACAACTGTTGTCTACATTCAGTAGGCCTCACAGAATGTATTAGCATCAAGGTCTCAATACTGCTTATTGTACTGAGCCTTGGAGAAGCATATGTTAGCCTGGTGGTCACATTTGCAGATGGAGTCCTCACAGGCATTGTTTTTATTTGGAGAGAAACATGGAAAGAGGTTGAGGAGAACCCATGGACCTACTACCTATGATTTGTAACCAAAAGAAGTTAGTGGTCTTCCCATAGGTTCAGGCTGATGGTTGAAAGTCAGAACATTAAAAAGTAAATTGGATGCCCAAATTGTTGGAAGACATAATAAAATTTTAGTTGTTGTGGGCTGAGGAGATGGCACAATTGGTAAAGTTGGTTTCCATATAAGCATCAGGGCCTGACGTATGATGTCCAGAGCTCCTATATAAAGCACGGTGTGGTTTGGAACCTGTAACTGTATTGGGAAATATGGAGTATGGATTCCTAAGAAGACTATCTAAAGGTGAGTGTAATGTTTAATAAGAGACCAGCCTCTGTGAACATGGTGGAGAGGGACTGAAGACACTGGGTGCCACGCCATTACTACACATAAAATAAATACAGGTAAACTTCAAATATCAAGAACCACTTATATAATTATATGATTAAAGACAATCCTCTGTCTCCCCCTCCTTTCTGGGACTGCAGATGTGCACTGCCACACACAGTTGAGGGGTTTTGTGGTGGAACCCAGGACTATAGACTGCAGTGCATCACTTATCAAGTATCCAGCAGCATCTGGAGAGAGGAAGATCTGAGGGAGGAGAAAAGACCTCCAGGACATCAGTTCTCCTTGGAGTCTTTCTCAAACATGTCAGGATGACTTAAACATGATGTTCCAGAAGAAATGATTCCCATGCTTGAGAATCTCTGCTTTTTAAATTGTTTTTATTTAAAAGTTTGGTTTACAGTCCACTACCGATTCCCCTCTCCTCCCTCTTCCCAGTAATCCCCAGGTTTTCCCCACAACCCCATAATCCCATTCCCTTCTCAGAGAGGGTAAGATCTCCCAGGGTGAGTCAAAACAGTCTGGCATATCCAGTTGAAGCAGGACCAAGTCCCTCCTCCCAGGATTAAGGCTGAACACATTATCCCTTTATAGGAAATAGTCTCCAAATGGCCAGTTTATGTACTAGGTCCTGTAGGCAGAGTTTTACTTACAAGGCACCAGTCCAAAATTAATATTTATTAGAATATAAATCAACACTCACAATATTAGTAACAGCTTATAGTGGCACCTGAACAGGGACTGGCTTATCCGATCAATGGACAAGTAATGTATGAGGGATGGAAGGACGATGGATTCCGATCCTGTCTCTCCAGCAGCCAGCAGCCAGGAACCAGGAAGAGGCCTCATGTCCCAGCAGCCAATTATCAATGGGGTTGGCCAGCCACACTCCCTCCAGGGTCCGGGGATCCTGGATAAGTGTCTTCAGACCTTATTGGCTGACACCTTAATCCTGCCACATCTCCCCCTTTTGTCTAACTAAGAAGGTTCTAAACTAAGACTATGTACAATAGGAATTATTATGAGTTAGTAACTGTAAATACCTATTCTTCAACCCCTTCAAGACCTGAGAAGGAAGATATATTACTTGAAATTCAGAAGTATATGGAAGTAGTAGCTTCCAAAATTTGGGAGAGGACAGCAACACAGCTACCTGGACAATCACCTGTGGTTTTGTGTGCCATTGGAGCATCTATCATATTGGCTACAGGCCTATGGTATCTGACAGGTCTTTTCACAAGCAGGGCAATTTTGGAGGGACTGTCTTATCCTGTCCAGGCAGGTTTATTCAGTCTCCATCCATCAACTTGTTCATCCAGCTTGGACACCATGTGTGTACTGTCAGCAATCAAGGTAAGGACAGTTCCTTACTCAACCGGCCATTCTCTGCCAAAAGGACAAACTCCAATGGAGTATCCTCAATGTTCATACCATCTCGGGAAAGGAGCAGTGACACCAGGAGTCGTCATGCCTCTCATGGCCGAATTTCAAATGTTAAATGCCATATTCTCTGGGTCTATGAAATGGTTGAAGATTCCTGTCTATCTATGATATTCTAACCTGTATCTGAGATGACTGGGATATGGTACCTTAAGTAATGTTGACAGTAGTTTTATCATCTTAAGGAATAAACCCTGTACTAAAAATTAGAATACCTATATAAGGGGTGTATAATCTCTGAACAATGACTTTTAGTATGACTATCAAACATTAGCCAGGGATATATTACTATGTAAAGTGGCCACAGCATTTTGACATGTATATACATATATATCATCTAAAGAGAGTATGTAGAACATCTTGTGCATATATCTTAACTAGTGCAATCATACATTATATCTAGTATAGTTAAATGAAGGTAATAATTGCATAGTGTACATGATAATGATGTGCAAATATTTTAAACAGAGATAGAAGCATATATATAATATAGCAATTACAGATTCAATTTTACATAATAGTTACAGATTCAGGTTTATATCGAAGTACAAATTGCTTTGGTTATATAAAACTATTTCAGATTAAACTTTGTACCAATGTACAAATTATCACAATTAAACATATAAAATAATTTCACATTTGTATCAATATACAAATACCTATGCCAATGCAAGTTGTCTTTAACTTAGCCCATACATTCTGCTAATATGGTGTGTAGGTAGGTAGAACAATCTACCTTTATCTATCGTATCTATCCCCCTTCTCTTCTTCAAAAGAGATCTTTGATGCTATATTATAGTTCTGTCCTCCACCCAATTTTCACTTAAAACTATTTTAACAGAATAAGAATTACCCACAACCCTCAGAACACAAAAGTTATTGGGAAAGGGGGCATTGCGTAGTTTTCATAAGGTTGCTTCCTGCTGACTTAAGGGTGATGGCATCTCTTTGGGATCCTGTAAAAGCTAAAACAATGGTTAGATCTTAATGAACTGACTATATACATTTATAACCATTTTCAGAATAGTGGTTAACTCCATATGGAATTCTAATCAGAAGTGTGATCTGGAGGATAATCATAGAGAGCTATCTTGCAGCCGTTTTTGAATAGTCTATTTCTGAAAACAATCATTGATTGGTACACACCAGGTTCTTGATTTTTCTATTTTTGCCTCTGTCTGTCTCATACTCTCCCTTTTATCTTTGTTTCACTAGTAGGAGTTGTTGCGGTGGGGGTCCCATCTCAGCTCCAGATTCTTTGTAGATAGCTGATAGGAGGAAATGTTATTTACAATGGAAAAATTAAGCAGGTAAAGATGGTTGGTTATAGAAAGAGCAAGTGTTACAATTCCTTACTATTTCATTTGCTTCATTCCAAGTGATGGAAAAACTCTTCTTTAGCCCTTTGCTGTTAACATGATGTTTCTCATGAAATTCTGTGGCCTCTAGCATGTTTTCTATCAGCAACCGATCTATTTTATCATTGCCCTGTGCTAGAGGGCCGGGGAGACCCATGTGCGCCCTGATATGTGTTATGCACATAGGATCTATCCTACCTCTGATGATATCCTGTAGATGTATGAATAGTAAGGTCAAGTCTGTATCATCAGGAGTGAAGTCAGCAGTTTCAATATGTAAAACAACTCTTCCTGCATATTTAGAGTAAGTAATTACATTGAGAGGCTCTGTGAAATCCAACAACACCATAATAATTGCATATAGTTATGACTTCTGGACAGAGTTATAAGGGCTATGAGCCACCTTAATTAAGTTTTCAGACTTGTAGCCAGCCTTTCCTAGATTGTTCGCATCAGTATAAAAGGTGGGGGCTCCAGAAATGGGTTTATCCTGTACCACATGAGGAAAAGATCTAATTAGTTTCCTTTATGAATTGAATCCTCTTGTTTCGAGGATATTTATTATTAATCTCTCCTAAAAAGTCACTACAAGCCTTTTGCCAAGGTTCACTGTCTGCCCATAATAGTTCAATTTCTTCATTAACCAAAGGTACAACAATTTCTGCAGGGTCCTTTCCAGTCAATTGGCGAAGTCTTATTTTACCTTTAAAAATCAGATCAGAAATTTTTTTGATATGTCTTCATCTTCTTGCTTGGCCCATGTGGCAGAAATATCCATTCTAATATAATGCTTTCTTTTTGCATTAAGATTCCTGTTGGAGATTGTCTAGAGGGTAAAATAACAAGTATGCAATCCAGGTCTGGATCCACACCATCCACATGTGCTTCTTGAAGTTTCTTTTCCATCAACTCTAATTCTTTCTCGGCCTCAGCAGATAATTCTCTTGGACTATTTAAATCTTGTCACCGTCCAAAGTTTTGAACAAATTAACTAGCTCATAGCTTTTTATACCAATCATGGGCCATATATGAGCAATATCTCCTAGTAATTTTTGAAAATCATTAAGAGTCTTCAATTTATCTCTATTTAATTTTACCTTTTGTGGCCTAATTTTTTGTAAACCTATTTTATATCCTAAATAATTGATAGAATCTCCCCTCTGTACTTTTTCTGGAGCAATTAGTAGTCCCCAATCATGCAATATTTTCTTTAGTTCTTCAAACACTGTTTCTAATGTCTTTGGGTTTGGGTCTGCCAACAAAATATCATCCATATAATGGTAAATGATAGATTGTGGGAAGCGCTTGCACAGTATTTCTAGTGGTTGTTGTACAAAATATTGGCATAAGGTGGGACTATTCAACATTCCTTGGGGAAGGACTCTCCATTGGTACCTCTTAGCTGGCCCTGAATTATTAAGAGTAGGCACTGTGAAAGCAAATTTATCTTTGTCCTGTTCCTGTAAAGGTATGGTAAAAAAAAACAATCCTTCAAATCAATAACTGCAATAGGCCATCCTTTAGGTAGCAGAGAAGGCAGGGGAATACCAGATTGTAAGGAGCCCATAGGTTGAATCACCTTATTAATTTCTCTTAAATCCATCACCATCTTCCATTTTCCAGATTTTTTCTTGACAACAAAAACAGGAGAATTCCATGGACTGGTTGATTCTTCGATATTCTGAGCTTGTAACTGCTGCTGTACCAACTGTTCCAAAGCCTGAAGTTTTTCTTTTGTCAAAGGCCATTGTTGAATCTAAATAGGCTTTTCTGTTAACCATTTCAAAGGCAGTGCTGTGAGTATCCTTTTAAGTTCTGTGGTTATTGGACAGTTCTTTTGTACAACCTGAATGGCTGGCGAATTTTCTCCATAGTACCTTCAAGCATCATTTTTGGAAACATAATTGAGTCTCCAGTTGATAACAGAACCGGGAGGGATTTTAATCTGGGTATTCCATTGCATTAGTAGGTCATGACCCCACAGATTCACTGCTATGTCAGCCATATATGGCTTCAACCGTCCTTTCTGACCTTCTGGTCCTATGCATTCAAGCCATCTCACACTCTGTTTCACCTGAGATATTGTTCCAATACCCAGAAACTGGATATCTACTGCCCATAAAAGCCATCTTGGATGCCATGATTGTGGGGTTATGATCGAAACATCAGCCCCCATGTCGACTAAACCCTGGATATAAATATTATCTATCCGTATTCCCAATTTTGGTCTTTGTTCATATATTGAAGTCTGCCAACATATTCGTTTTGTGATTCTTTTCAGAATTTCTGAATTTTCTTTTGAATTTATGTTATTATCTAATATCATATGATCTTCTAGATCATGTTTTGGATGCTCTATTCATCCTGAGAATGCTGGTCTTCTACTATGACCAGATATGATCTCACCATCCTCGAATTTGGAGTCTGATTTTTGGGGGCTTCCCAGGGGAAGCCCCAAAAGGTGTTTCCCAATGGTAGAGGGTTGCCTTCTTTATCCCTGGTAGATCTACATTCATTGGTCCAATGCTGTCCCTTGCGACACCTTCTGCATAATCCAGAAGGCAATTGCCTTCTGTTCGAATTAAACCTAGATCGGGCATTATTTCCAAGAGTACCTTGTGTACAGTTCCATCTTATATGGCCTTGTTTACCACAGTTGAAACAAGTGATGCCTTGGTTCCTCACCCTAACATTAGCAACAGCATGGCCTACCCAATTCTCCTCGCTGCCATGGAGAGATTCAGCATTGATTGCATATTGAATCCATTCTTCTATAGGTGCAGCTCTGATCTTTAAAGGCATAAGCATTCTTATACATTCCATATTAGCATGATCAAAGGCCAGAGAGAGTATTAATTGCTTCCTAACTTCTGGATCTGATATTGCTCTATGAACAGCCATGGTAAGCCTCTGTAGAAAGTCGGTATAAGGCTCTTTCAAGACTTGTTTGACCTTAGTATAATGCTCGATTTTTTGACCTAGTTCCAAAATATTTTTCCAAGCATTCAGTGCAGCAGTACGGCATAGCAATAAAGTATGCTCGTCATAAATAGATTGAGCTCTCACATCAGCAAACATGCCTTCACAAAGGATTTGGTCCTGAGAAGCAAAGAAACCTCTAATTTTTCCTTGTTGTTCTAAGGTCTTGGCCTCCTCTCTAAATTAGCCTCTCCACTGTAAATTCTGACTTTGGTCCAAGACAGCAGCCATTAGCTGCATCCAATCAGTTGGTAAAATCCAGTTTTTTGCTGACCATGAATTTAGAAGCTGCTTTACATAAGTTGAGTGTATACCGTGCATTGATATTGCCTCTTTAAAATCCTTGATGTCTCTTATATGTACTGGCTCATAGCTATACTCTACATATTCTGAGGATCCCCCAGGTGCTATCTTTGTCTGAACAGTAGCTAGGAACAACAGTGGTATGGAAGGGGGTAGCCCTGTTTACCACCTTACATAGAGTGTCTCCAGTACCATAATATCCCATTGGGAGTTGACCTGAACTGTTCTGAGCATAAGATGCATCACTACCCTTTTCCAGTATTGCAATACTGTCCTCCCATTCTTGTATTTTGGATATTATGGGTTCCCATTCCTGGATTTTGGATACTACCAGTTTCCATTCTTGAAGTTTAGATCCTATTGATTTTTCTAGAGCTTGAGTGTCCTGATGAAGCATTCCTTCCAAAGACCTCAGCGAGCCAGCAATTTTTTGATCCCCATCATTAACATAATTAATGATTTTCTTGTTCTTGTCATTAATGTAGTCAACAAGTTTCTTGTTTTCATCATTTACATAGAGCCTATATTTCTCTTGTACAGTGTTATCCTTATCTACAGAGGAAGCCTTATCTGAAAGCTTGTTGTAACCAATTTCCAGAGTATCCATCCTTCTTGACATTTTAGTATTTGACAGTTGCACATCATATACCTTGGACAGTAACTGTTGATTTACATTTTGCACCTGTTTAACCTCATCTGCCACCGTAGAGTTTAATAGTTCCATAATACATAATCTGGACAGTAATTGTTTGTTTCCATTTGACACCTCTGTCATCATCCTCGTATTTTGAAACATAAAATAGAGAAACAAGCCAAAAAATAGTAGGACTGGGGTATTGAATGCTTCAAGATATTCATTTAAAAATTTGTCAACCACCATGGCAAAATATGACCTAAATTCTTCAAAAGATTAATTGTCAGCCATTGCGTCAATTCAGATATAATTACGCCATTTAGGCCACAGGTGTCATAGTAGTGGTCAATGCCCTGCCCACTGTATGGCAGATGCAGAGACTCTCAGCAGCAGAAAGCTACCTACAGACCCTACAGAGTTTTGACGCACCCCAGCAGGCAGAATACAATTCTTGGAAAAAGCAAATTATCACAAATTAAGACAGGATGTTCATCACAATATAAAACAGTTTTGTTTCCTTTGTTCGCTTGCCAGAGTAATTTACAATTGCCCGGGTCACAATCAGCAACCACATGGGCTGGCTGGGGGGGGAGGGGTGTGCGTGCACTTTAAACTCAACTACTAGGGCTAGATGGGCGGAGCCAAGTGGATGATGGTCCACTCCTCCTGAGCACTGTGCTGGCAGGCCAGGCGGGTGCGTCCTGTTTGCCCTGGGTCTGCGGGCTGAAAACCGAACGCTGCAGTGGGCTTAAAGCAGATCCAGGTGCTGTGGCAGGTCTGTGAGTTGAAATCCATGCCTGTGCAGTGATCCGAAATCTCGCATTTGCGCACTGAGCTGAAATCTAGCGCTTGCGCACTGAGCTTAAAACTGGCATTTGCGCACTGAGCCAAAGTTTTCACACTGGACCATGGGCTGGAAACCATGCCCGGTTAGTGAGAGGGAGCTTTAATCCAAGTGAACAGTCTGTATGTCCTCTGCCCTATTACAGTTTTCAAAACACAATGGGACCCCGTATAACTGCCTGAGGGCATAGGGCCGAGGACGTTGGGTGCCAGATGTAGGCAGAGTTGTACTTACAAGGCACCAGTCCAAAATTAATATTTATTAGAATATAAATCAACACTCACGATATTAGTAACAGCTTATAGTGGCACCTGAACAGGGACTGGCTTATCCGATCGATGGACAAGTGATGTATGAGGTATGGAAGGACAATGGATTCCGATCCTGTCTCTCCATCAGTCAGCAGCCAGGAACCAGGAAAAGGCCTCGTGTCCCAGCAGCACTTATCAATGGGGTTGGACACACCCCCTCTAGGGTCCTGGGCTCCTGGATAAGCGTCTTCGGACCTTATTGGCTGACACCTTAATCCCGACACAAGGTCCCATTGCCAAGGTCCCACAAACTGCCAGAGCCATTCAACTGCCATCCACATTCAGAGGCTTAGTTTAGTTCCAAGCAGGTTCCCCACCTGCCAGTTGAGAGTCTGAGAGCTCCCAATTGTTTGGGTTGGCTTTCTTTGTGGGTTTTCTCATCATATTCTTAACTCCTTTGCTCATATAATCCCTCTTCCCTGTCTTTTCCTTACAGAAGCTCCTCAGTTTCACGAATTCCCATTTGTTAATTGATACTCTCAGGGTCTGTGTTACTGGTGTTATATTTAGAAAGTGGTCTCCTGTGGTAATGTGCTGGAGGGTATTTCTCACTTTGTTTTCCTATCAGGTTCAGTATAACTGGGCTTATGTTGAGGTCTTTGATCCACTTGGGACTGAGTTTTGTGCCGGGTGATAGGTTTGGATTTATTTGCATTCTTCTACATGCCAGTTGTGCCAGAACTATTTGTTGAAGATGCTCTCCTTTTTCCTTTGTGCATATTTGGCCTTTTTGTAAAAAACCAGGTGTTTATAGGTGTGTGAATTAATGTCAGGGTCATTGATTTGGATCCATTGAGTCAGAAGTTTATTTCTATTCCACTTCTAAACTGTTTTTATTACTGTAACTCGATAGTAGAATTTGAATTCATGGATGGTGATGCCTTTCAAGTTCTATTATTGAACAGGATTGTTTCGGCAATCCTGTTTTTTTGTTTTGTTTTGTTTTTTTTTTTGCTATTCCATATGAAGTTGAGTATTTTTTGAGGTCTATGAATAATTGTGTAGGGATTTTTATGGGGATTGCACTGAGTCGGTAGATTACTTTTGATAAGATTGGCATTTTTACTATGTTAATTTTACCTGTCTAAGAGTATGAGAGTTCTTTCAGTTTTTTATATCTTTTTAAATTTCTTTCTTCAATGACTAAAATTTCTTGTCATATAGGTCTGTCACCTTTTTGATTGGAGTTATCCCCAAGATACTTACTTACTGCTATTTCAGCTGTTGTAGAAGATTTCTCAAAACAATCCTGTACAATAATAGCGCCTCCTTTTTCCCACTTCTCACCTTTTCCCTGGATAAAAATCATCTAAGGGGTGTTGAGTTGGTTTCTTCACTCTCAAGATCCCTCAACCCTTGTAGCAGAGCTGCAGACAGCCACTACCAGCTTCTACCAGTCACTGTGCCTGTTGCTCACCAGGCCTGACCTTGGGAGGGTGAGGTCTGAGCTTTGTGACATCAGTTAGAAGGCAGTAGGGGTGGAAAGGCAGAGGACTGGGCAGCTGATCACTGAAGGGAAAGAGACACTGAGAACAACTTGTCCTTAACCAGGTCAGTGAGACATTTTATTCCTCAATCTGATTGATAAGGAACCAGAGATTAACTTGGCTTTATCTGTGAGATCAGGAGGTAGAGAGAAGTGGAGGAGAAGATGTGTTCTGTTTTGTTTGTTGTAAAAAGTTAGGTTGCTTTGTACTTTAGCCAGATAATTACCCTGTGGTGTGCGTTTAGACACTGTGAAGTCTTGAAGACCACAGGGATGTGATCCTGCCTTCAGGGCATTTTCTGTCAGTCCCTTTGGTTTCCTTGAAAGAGCACACAGCAGAAGGTCTTTGTGTCCAGCACTTTAGGGCCAAGATGAATCCTTTAGTGCCCACATGACACTGCATGTTCTCTTTTCTCTCCCCTACTGCCTCTGTCTTCTTTTCCATCCCTCCCCATCCCTCTCTCCTTCCCTATCCCTGCCTCCCTTCTTCCCTGTCCTCTCCCCTTCTTATTCTTCCAATGCTCCACGTCCCTATGTATCTCAGGCTGGCTTCTTTTTTTTTCTTTTAGTTTTGTGTATGTGTGTGTCTGTGTTGTGTATGTGTGTGTCTGTGTTGTGTGTGTGTGAGTGAGTGTGTGTGTAGTTAGTTGCCGTGGAACTTCCTTTATAGAACAGGTAGCCTTGAATTCAAGAGATTTACCTGCTTCTCTCTCTGACTCCTAGAATTCTCAGATAAAAGGCATGGCCAGGTTTGTTACCCTTCATCACCGTGCGGAATCCCTTGACATCCTCTAATGGTCTTTTTCATTAACATTCAGTTTCCTGGGCTAGACAGATTGATGTTCTCTGAGAATCTATTTATGTTCCATAGACAGAGAATATGATCACCACAGCCCAGCTCTCTCATTAGGTGCTTTATTATAGGGTAGAGTGTGTAGGGAACACAACCAGGTAGGCAGGGATGGTGTCTCAGTAACTCAGGTGACGAGTCTAATAGTGACCACTTTTGTACTGCTTTTAGTAGTATGTAGCCAAATAAACCTGCAGACTCAAGGTTGAGAAAGTGCATTGTGTTTTCCAAAATGCTGGAGCACACTTATAATGAAAATCATTTGTTGTGGGACTGGAGAGATGGCACAGTTGGTAAAGTGGTCTCCCTAGATGTGTGATGGCCTGACCTATGATGCCCAGAACTTTAGGTGGAGTTTTACTTACAAGGCACCAGTCCAAGATAAATATTTATTAGAATATAAATCAACGCTCATGATATTAGTAACAGCTTATAGTGGCACCTCAACAGGGACTGGAGTATCTGAGCAATGGATGGACGATGTACTCCAATCCTGTCTCTCCACCAACCAGGAATCAGGAAGAGACCTCCTCGTGTCCCAGCAGTCACTTATCAATGGGATTGGTCACACCCCCTCCAGGTTGGCCACACCCCCTCCAGGAGCCCAGAACCCTGGATAAGCGTCATCAGACCTTATTGGCTGATACCTGAATCCTATCACATCCCCCCTTTTGTCTAACTAAGAAGGTTCTAAACTAAGACTATGTACAATAGGAATTATTATGAGTTAGTAACCTTAAATACCTATTCTTCAACACCTTTAAGACCTGAGAAGGAAGATATATCACTTGAAACTCAGAAGTATATGGAAGTAGTAGCTTCCAAAATTTTGTAGGGGACAGCAACACAGCTACCTGGACAGTCACCTCTGGTTTCATGCGCCATTGGAGCATCTATCATATTGGCTACAGGCCTATGGTATCTGACAGGTCTTTTCACAAGCAGGGCAATTTTGGAGGGACTGTCTTATCCTGTCCAGGCAGGTTTCGTCAGTCCCCATCCATCAACTTGTTCATCCAGCTTGGACACCATGTGTGTACTGTCAGAAATCACGGTAAAGGCAGTTCCTTACCCAACCAGCCATTCTTTGCCAAAAGGACAAACTCCAAAGGAGTATCCTCAATGCTCAACACAATCTCAGGAAAGGAGCAGTGACATCAGGAGTCATGTCTCTTGTGGCCGAATTTCAAATGTTAAATGCCATATTCTCTGGGTCTATGAAATGGTTGAAGATTCCTGTCTATCTATGATATTCTAACCTGTATCTGAGATGACTGGGATATGATAACTTAAGTAATGTTGACTGAAGTTTTTATCATCTTAAGGAATAAACCCTGTACTAAAAATTAGAATACCTATATGAGAGGTGTACAGTCCCTGAACAATGACTTTTAGTATGACTATCAAACATTATCCAGGGGTATATTACTATGTAAAGTGGCCACAGCATTTTAGAGATGTATATACATATACAGAACTCATGTAAATATCAATGTGTGGCTTGGGCATCTATAATTCTATTGAGAAATAGGGAGCACAGATTCTTAAAACTTGTTAGTCAGTCAGGCTTGCTAAAGGCAAATTTCAAGGTCAGTGAGAGACTCAGGTTCTAAAGTCATGCCTGAGAATGGCTGAACAAACGTGGGGTGACCTTATTTTTATATTTCAAAATGAAGTATGACATATACAGCATTCTGTCTGCATTTTCCGGCATCACAGAAGAGTGTCTCAGATCTCAGGACCCCTGGAAAAGCTGCAAGTGCTGTTAACCTCTGTGCCATCACTCCTGCCCCCAGGAGATTCTATGAGCAAAGGGTTCAAGATCATGATGAGGAGACCCACAAAGGTGACCAGGGGAGCTATTGGGAGTTCACTGACTCTGAACTGATAGCTGAGAGACCTCCATGGGACTAAACAAGGTCCTCTGAATGTCAAGACAGTCAAGTGAAGGGGCTTCTGGCAGCAGGATTAGAATCTATTCCTAGTGCATGACCAGCCTTCTGAGAGCCCATTCTCTGTAGAGAGACACCTTGTTCAGCACTGATACTGAGGAGAGGTTACTGGTCCTACTCAACTGGAGATGCTAGAGTGCATTGATTCACCAGGGGGATCCTTACCCTCTCAGAGGAATGGATGAAGTGATGGGATAGTGGAATGCTGGGGAATGACTGAGTGTTCGGGAGGGAAGGGGAACAGTGGTGGGTATGTTAAAAAGTATTAAAGAAATAAATCAATTAACAAGCATATTTAATCCTAAAACCTAAAACCTCAAATATCAACTACCACTTGTTAAATTATATGATTTAAGACAAGCCTCGTTCTTCCACCTCCCAACTGCTGGATTACAGGTGAGCACCACTGTCATGGGCAACCTCGCCAGCAAGGACGACGTGATACCAGGCTCTTCTTTCAGCAGTTTATTCAGGAACCTTGAACAGAGCTTCTGCTGCTGGGGAAAACCCGCTCCCAGCTAAACACCTTCTGGATTGCCAATCCAGGGCGCCACATGGGCCATGCCAATAGATCCAGGTGCGGGGAAGCAAGCCACGAGCTTAGCCTTAGCCAAATAAGGAGTTGTTTATCTCAGAGAGCACTCACTATCTGGAAGGTGGAAGGCAGAAGCCAGCGCCATGTTTAAGGTGTGGCGACACAGCTCTCTACAGTTCCCCCTTTTTGTTTTTATAAAGGAATTATCAGGTGAGCACAGAGGTCTACTCTCTGTTGTGCAAGTAACATTATCCCAAGACTCCTTTTGGGGCATCCCTTTAGGGATTATGGGACTCGTTTGATACCCTTTTTTCACAGAGGTGGGACATTAGGGTGAGATACCCACATGCAAGCAGACATGCTCTCCTTGAGCCCTCCAAAACATAGCTGAGGTGCTCAACTGCAGTGTACTAGCCTCGCAACCTGCAAAAAATATTACTCTTTTAAGGCAGCTAGCCAAACATAGGGGGATTGTCCAGTCTCTATGGCTACAAAGGCTTGGGCAATCATGTCCTCATCCCAGTGCTGTCTGGTCCTAATGAGGTAGAAGCACCACAGGCAGACCCCGGAGACCAGCGCCATTAGGCCAGCCATAGCTCCTAGTCCCGCCCACTCCTTCAGATGATCCATGGCAACGGCGAACCAGGTAGCCAATCCCTCAGCCAATCTAGCATCTATCCAGGTCGAGTTGACAGTCACGATGGCCACCCAGAGATCTTCCATCAATTTTTCGAACTGTCCTGTCCAATTACCTAAAAGATAACTTGACAACTATTGAGATAAATTTGCAGCATGGGTAAAATTCTCATATTGTATAAAGATTATTCAAGGTTTAGGCTTTTGACTACTTGCAACAAACACAAAAGGAGGATAAACACACACAGGAGTGAGTGGGCTTATAAGTAATATTTATCAGAGGCACAATACCTTGAATTTTACACCCTGGATTTGTGGAGGCTGTTACTCCTACATCCAGGCCCCTCCTTTCCCACTGTCCCCAAATCTGGGAAGAACTCCATGAAAATTGGCCAACTCCATGTAGCCCACCAGCAAGCATGGCCTCTTAATAGCCTCAGAAAGCAGTAAATCATCCTCCTCTGAGTCAGTGGACTCAGGAGGCTCTAACTCGGGAAGGTCAGGGTACAGGCCCACTCTTCTTCCTGATCCCTTTTCACTACCTGCTTTCTCAGACCTTTCCTCTTGCAGCTGCTCTAGGGCTGCCTGTCCACTCTCCACCACCTCACTACAGCGTTGGTCCTCGAGGCAGCTAGGGATCAGTCTCCAAATGGGTCTTACTCCGGTTTTGAATGCTCCTTGCTCATAAGCAAAATCTAGGTCTCTCCCTAATTTCTCCCATGAGGGGACTGTAAGGCTTCCAGTTACAGGGAACCATGGGGCAACAAAGTCACACTCCTCCAGGAACCTTTCTAGGGTTTTCTTTTCTAATTTTAAATGTTTTGAATGAAGTAGCTCCTGTAGAGCCAAAAAAATTGGGTGCAAAGGAGAAGCGCCCATAGCAAAATCCTTTTCTCTTTCATTTTTGAACTCGCTCGTCAGTGAGTCTTATCCCGCTCTCTCTTTATCTACAGAGAAGAGCAAATTGTCCCCCCCACCCGCTTTTGTCACGGATCCCCAATTTACCTGAGGACTCTTCCCCGCTTTTGTCGCAGATCCCCAACTTTACCTGGGGACTTACCGGTACACCCCCTGACTGCAGAAAGTTCTGAGCCTTCGTTGACAATACGGCAAAAACACGTTCTCCCCGTACAGGCCATCACTTGTCGTGCACAACCTCGCCAGCAAGGATGACATGACACCAGGCTCTTCTTTCAGCAGTTTATTCAGGACCCTTGAACAGAGCTTCTGCTGCTGGGGAAAACCTGCTCCCAGCTAAATACCTTCTGGACTGCCAGTCATGGGGCGCCATATGGGCCATGCCAATAGATCCAGGAGCACGGAAGTAAGCCACAAGCTTAGCCTTAGCCAAATAAAGAGTTGTTTATCTCAGAGAGCACTCACCATCGGAAAGGTGGAAGGCGGAAGCCAGCGCCAACTTTAAGGTGCGGCCATCCAGCTCTCTACACACCACCACACACAATTCATGGGATCTGGAGGTGGAACCCAGGGCTCTGTGAATGCTAGGCAAGCTCTCTAGCAACTGAGCTCTATTTCCAGCCCTCTTATTCTCACCTATGTATGGGAATGATAAGTCTCACCCCAGCAGTCAGTTGTTCAGTCACTGTGGGATCAGTCTAACATAGCAACCAATAGGAGAGGCTCTGGGCAGGAGAGAGGGCTCAGGAAATAAGGGCACTTGCTGCCAAGGGTGAACCTGACTCCATCTTCTGGATTCACTTGATTTCAGGGGAGAATGAGGCTCCTGCAGGTTGTTTCCAGACTTCTACACCTTTGTTGTCAAATATCCTTGCCTCCCTCAGAAAAGCATAAAATCTTTAAATGTGTATAAGAGGCATTGGAATGACAAATATCTGTGTTCCAGATCTAAATACCATAACTTCCAAGCTGAGTGACTTGGGCAGTGGCTCAGCCTTACTCATCTTCTTGATGAGTGACTTCATCTATATTTTAGTATCTATTTGATAAGGTTGTCATTATGTCAAACAAAACCATGGGAATGATTTGTAAATGGTGACTGTTCTAGTTACTTCAGTGTCTCTTTCAGACATGACCACAGAATAACAGAACCCAGAGCCCTGGAGGGCAAACCTACCACTGCAGGTGACCTCATTCCCAGAGTAGGAGCATGAGTAGCAGCTGTTGTAGGGGTTGTCTCTGAGTAATCTACAGGTTCTCTGTATAAATACGTGATCGTGGCATATCTTCCAATAGCAACAGCACCTGGAGAGAGGAAGGAACAGATGAAGAGCACTATGGACCCACAGGAGGTCACTTCTCACCTGCAGTCTCTCTTAAGCATGTCACGTTGACTTAATCATGATGTTCCAGAAGAAAAGTTCTTCATGCTTTCTATTAGCACATGTTATTTAAAGCAGCTTGTGTGTGGCTGTTCCTGTTTTTAATCCCAGGACTATGGAAACAGTGGTAGTTGGATCTCTGAGGTCAAGATAAGCTACAATTAAATAATGAGACCCTGTCTGAAATAAGTGATTTTTAAAAACAAAGCTTCAAGAAATATGGAATTTACATATTCTAAATTTTCAATGATATTTTAAAGCTGAGGCTGACACTGATTGTGACAGTGATATTTGTTTGTGCCCTAGTCTGCAGCTGGACTTCAGCAGTGCCCAGTATTTACAAGTCACACATTCTGCTTTCAGGGTCCCTTAGGTAGAGTGTCCTTGTGAAGAGATTTCCGTATATACTAAGAGATAAAATGCATGCTGGCGTGGTGATGCAGGCCTTTCATCTTAGCAGTCTTTAAGCAGAGGCCAGAAGGTCTATGATTTCAAGGTCAGCCTGGTTTCCAGAGAGTTTCAGGACACACAGAAAACCCTGTCTAAATTCAAACAATAAAGGAACCAAAAATGAAAAAATTCAATAAACAAAACAAAATGATGCTTGGTGAATATCTATGTAGTATGAGGTTTCTGGCCTGGACTGTGGGGGCCTAGCCTCAAGGTTTAGCCACAGTTCCACAGAGACACACAGATGCTTATAATAGTTTTAGGCTGATCAGCCTAAGGCCCAGGCATATAACTTGTTAACTCTTTACCCTTAAACTAACCCATGATTCTTATCCAGTTCTGCCATGGGGCTCAGTACCTTTTCTCAGAGCAGCATAATTGTCCTCTGCTTCTTCTGGCTTCTCTCTGGCATTCTGCTTTGTTCAGCCTGTTCCTAGAGTCTTCTTAGTCTGGTAGCCCCGCCCTCACTTCCTGTTTGCCTTTGGCCAATCAGTGCTTTTTATTAAACTCATAGGCTGGGACAACTACTTACAATGGCACAACATAATCTCCCTACATATCTATGTCTCCTATTCATGCCTGATGAATGAATGTTTGTATCCTGTCTCCACCCAATCCATACACTCCAGTCTCCCCCAGATGGATCATTCACCTACTAAAGTAGTATAAAGTGAAGTATGTGTTGATTTTTTCACAAAAGCTGCTATAGTCAGTATACTTTCAAGAATCCTTCCCTGAACTGACCCACTTGACCATATTTTGGGACTGCTTGTCAGATTGAGGGCTGTTGTTGTGTTGATTGGCACCTGCTGCAAGAACCTACAGCACAGTCCATCAATCCCACTTGGCTTTACTAGGGCTCTAAAGGCTGCCTGCCAGCTTCCTCCATGACTCCTCCCAGCTACTGCATTGGGACAGCAGTGAATAATGTGTGTGTGTGTATGTGTGTGTGTGTGTGTGTGTGTGTGTGTATGTGTGTGTCTCTATGTATGTGTGTCTTATGTGTGTATATTTGTGTGTATATGTGTGAGTGTGTATGTGTGTGTGTTTGCTTCCCACACATGGCTTCTAAGGCACATACTTTGGAGAACTCATAAAATTTATGCTACACATGAGGAGGTCAGAGGACAGATATTTTTGGGGTTGGTTTTCTCCCTCTGCTATGTAGGTATTGGACCAAACTCAAGCCTCCAGGCTAAGCAGGAAGGTGTCTAGCTTCATCCTCCTGAGTTAGAATTATAAATGAATACCACTGTACTGTGATGGGTTGACTCCCAGGATTAAGTTCTACAAAGATTGCCTTTTACCTTGCTTGCCTTCTCATTATTCACTATCAGGACAGACAGCTGCCACACTGTGAGCTGCCTGTGTTGTGGTCCCCTGTTGGGGAGCTGAAAACACTCTCCAGTCATCAGCCAGAGACAAACTGACCTCTTACTTGAATAACCCAGTAATCCAACCATCTCTTTAGTACTAAAGCTGCCCCACCCCTAGGTTTAAATCTACCCTTAAACAGCAGTGAATTTATCACAGTTCTAGCTGAGACCTTGAGCCAGAGAAGGGTCTACAGATGCTTATTGATTTACAGTGTAGAATTAGGAGGAGTCTGTTGTATGGCCATGCACATCTCATATACACGGCTAATGTTAGATCATCATGTGTGACTTCAACAATAGCCTTTGTCAGCTGAGTAGGTAAGTCTTGATTCAATCTTCAGTAGGATACTTGGTAGCCATTAAAACCCAGGAGAAGCCAGGTGCATTGTAACACACACTGTATAATTCCAGCACTCTGAGGCAGAGCATGAGGAATATGTCAGTTCAAAGTCATCTTGGTTTATAGACTGTGTTCAGGAACAGCCATGGCTACATCAGAAACTTTGAAATCGAAAGTAAAAATAAAGTAAATGCAGATAGACGTCTTGCATGTATGCGATTTTATCATTGGGGTGTTGAGCTAAGTCTGGGTTGTAAGAGTTGGAGAACATCTTCAGCTGTATTATATGATCATATCAGTTATAACTATGATAAAGGATGGAGATATGGAATGCGTTCAAGAACACTAGCTGAGCTTGGTTGGAACCCAGGATCAGTTCTAGCACCTACATAGCAGCTCCCAACTGTCTATGACACCTGTCCTGGAAGATCAGACTCCTCTTCTGGCCTCTGTAGGCACTGCTCACACACAGTTCACATACACACATACAGGCAAGTGGATTATGCATTTTAAATAAAAGACTATTTTATGAAAAGGTTAAAAAAATCAAATTGCTAGCATAGCATAGGGGCAGGGAAATTGGTGCCATGGCAATATGGCAGAGTCAGAAGGGGCTTTTGCTGTAAGACATTTCTGGCCCAGACTTTCAGACCTAACCTCAAGGTCTAGGCCCACAGACCTACAGACCCGCAGACCCACAGACCTGCAGACCTGCAGACCGACAGAGACACACAGAGGCTTACTATAGTTTTAGGCTGTTCGGTCTAAGGCCTAGGCATATAACTTTCTAGCTCTTTTCCCTTAAGCTAACCCATGTCTCTTATCTTGTTCAGCCATGTGGCTGGATACCTTTTCTTAGAGCAGCATAGTTGTCCTCTGCTTCTTCCGGCTTCTGTTTGGCTTTCTGCTCTGTGCTTCCTGTTCTCAGATTTTCTTATTCTGGTAGCCCCGCTCACTCTTCCTGCCTGCCTTTAACCAATCAGCACTTTTTTATTAAACCAGTGGATGGGACAATTATTTACAATGTAACAACACAGTCTCTCACAGGCTTTCTTTGCTCTGGTTGGTGAACCTAGCAGACGCAGACCTCAAACTAAATGTGTCAGCTGTTGTGCACAGGGGTGATTCTGGAACCCTACTCCAGAGTCTATTTGACTCCAATAGGAATCCCAAACCCAAACTTCAAGTGTGACCATTATTGAAAACTAGAGAGTTGGGAGGCTCTCAGAGGGACAAGGGTCCTACCTGTGAGCAGAGTGAGCAGCAGAAGGAGTCTCATCTTGAGTGAGGAAGGACTCAGGTGACTCCTCTCTTTATAATCCTCTGCTCTCACAGTGTCCAGTCAGCACACAGGACCTGTGACTGCTGTGGGTGTAACAGGGAATTAGCATATGAACATCCTCACTACAGTTTAGACCTAAAGAGCTATTGTGGATGGTGGCAGGGCCTGAACCAGTGTTGTGGCAGAAAGAAAAGAGAAAGAGCTATCTCAGCACCCATTCATCTCAAGTGCAGTGACTTGAAATATGATTGGTTCTCACCCATGGGAGCTTTGAAGTCATAAGAAGGTATAGACATTGGTCCTGGGGTTGGTCTGAGGGATGCTGATAGTGACATCATCCCAGGCAGGAGTAGCTGGCTGCACAATTCTCCACATTAACTGTATAAACTAAGTGCTAAATCTGTCCTGAGATCCTGACATAGGTTCTGAAGTAGATATAGTTACAAACTCAATACTTAATACATTAACTATGAATTAATGTGGATGTTTGTGATGAAATAGAGAGATGGAGAGAGAGAGAGAGAAAAAGAGAGAGATGGAGGGAGGAAGAGAGGAGGAAGGGAAGAAGGGATAATACTCACGCACACATGTAGAGGTCAGATTACAACTCTTTGGAGTCAATTCTCTCCTTCTACCTTTAATGTCCCAGAAATGAAACTCAGGTCAACAGGCTTGCATCCTAGGCTCCTCTTACTGGCCCACAGTGAAAGGGAAAACTGGGAAAATAGGTAGATCATGGTGGTGGTGCACATTTTTAATTCTTTTAATGGCAGTATCAGGAGGCAGAAGCAGGCAAATATCTGAGTTTGAGGCCAGCTTTATCTACAGAATAATTTCCAGGAGATCTAAAGATAGATAAAAAACCCTCTCAAAAAAATTAAAAAAGAATGAAGAAAAAATATTGAGGGCAAATGCCCCACAGACATTCTCAGAGGCTCATATATTGTAGGCAATGATTCAGCTGAGGCTCCTACCCAGTGTGAGAAGCTGAGAACCAACCATTAAAGGGACTGGAGAGATGACTCAGCAATGAGAGTCTTATCTGCTCTTGCTGAGGACTGAAGTTCAAATCCAAACCCCCACATGGTGGCAGGCTAACAATGTCTGCTGGCCCGATGCCCTCTCACCTCTGGGTTTGGCCATCTCTCATGTACTCTATGACTTAGCAGCATAGTCTCTCCTTTACCAACTTCTCACCTCTTCCCTGATGTTCACCAGACCTGACCTGTGAGGAGTGAGGCTTGGACATTTAGTGGAATGTGTGTGGGTATGGGAGTCATGTGGGAAAGGCAGAGGATGGGACAGCTGTTCCCTGAAGCAAGAAGAGACCAAGAACCACATAGCCGTAAACCCACCAAAAAGACATCTTATGTCTAAATGTGGTTCATAAGGAAACCAGGGATTAGCCAGGCTTTACCTATGGGCTCAGGAGATATAAAAACTCATAGAAGACAACATGTTCTCTCTTTTTGTTGCAAAAAGTTAGGGTGTTGTGTACTTTATAGGGACAGTTATCCTATCTTATGTGTTTAGTTAAGGTCTGTGAAGACTCAAAGTTCACAGTGATGTAATTCTTCATTCAGGGCATTGCTGTCAGTATGTAATCTTAATTTGTGGGATGTTGAGGCAAATGTGGGATATTTTGTTGAGTTGCAGAACATCTTCCGTCTCATAATAATGTCATCTACAAAAAATAAAGGGTAGAGAGATGGTTCTTCAGTCAGGAGCAGTTGCTGACTCTGTAGGACACGGGCTCTGTTCTAGAGCTCACATGGCTACTCAAAACCTATGACCTCAGTTCTGGAGAATTAGACTGCTCTTCTGGCCTTTGTTTTCACATAGTTCACAGACACAATGCAGGAAAAACACTCATATGCATAAATAAAAATAAATATTTTCTAAAGGTCCAGAAAAATCAAATATTCGGGGCAGCTTTGAGTCAGGCAAATCAGTGCCTGGACATTATGTTACAGGCAGAAGAGGCTTTCTTTTTGAGTGTTGGTGAATGCAGTAGACTTTTCTAAGGAGTTATTTGAGTTCAGTCCTAGAACCTAAATGTGCCAGCTGCTGTGGACATGGGGTGGAGGAGAGCCTAAACCAGAGGCTACTAGACCCTAAAGAGAACCCCTCCATATAACTTCTAGTGTGACCAGCAGGGGCTGTGCAGTGATAAGAGATCAAATTCTGGGAGGGCACAGGGGACAAGAGCTCTACCTGGGAGCAGAGTGACCAGAAGGTTCATCCTGAGTGAGGTGAGGACTCAGGTGACTTCTCTTTATATTCCTGTAGCTGTGCTCTGACAATGTCCAGACCTGTGACTAGTGGGTGGATTACACAGAGGTTGAATCTGTTGGCCTCACAGACAGTTCTGACTGGCAGAGTGACTGTTTAGGTGGCAGAGGCTGAATCAATGGTGCTACTCATGCAAAGAGACAGGGCTAGCTCAGTATCCCACAACAGCTAATGTTCAGTGGCTGGCAAAGATTTCACTTCACTGTGAATGCTTTGAAGTTGTAAGAAAACAGAGACCCCTGATGTTGGGTCTCAGGGATGCTGACAGTGAGGATGGTCTCAGGTAGGAGTAGCTGGACCCTATGTTCCTCCTGTTAACTGTATAAGCCAAGTGTCAAGTCTGCTCCAGAACCTGACACAGACTATGAGGTACAGACAGTTAAAAATTTGATCTGTAATTAACTAAGTAATTAATTAATATGTGTATGTAAGAGAGAGAGACAGAAATAGAGACAGACAAAGGGGAGGGATGGAGAGAGAGTGAGGGAGAGAACATTTATGTGCACATGTGGATGTCTGAGATAAAGTCTGTAGAGTCAGGTCTCTTCTAATTTTAATGGATTCCAGGAAATGAACTCAGGTCACAGGCTTGTATCCTAGGCTTCATCTCACTAGCCCACAAACTTCATTTGAGTGAGCATGTAACCTGAGAGGTGGTTGTGATTTATGACTTTAATATCAGCACTCTGGAGGCAGAGGCAGGTGAATATCTGTTTTTGAGGTTAGCCTTATTTACAGAGTGAGTTCTAGAACATGCAGAGAAACAAAAATACTGTTTCAAAAACATAACCAAAAATTAATAAAATAAAAAAATCAAAGGCCAAAATCTGTGACCACAGAATGTACTATGCAAGAGACCTTAGGTTGAAGCTCTCTCTACCCAGTGTTTGAAGCTACAGTCAACCATTAAAGGCTGGAGTGATGGTCAGCATTTAAGAGCATTTTCTGTTCCTGATGAGGACTGGAGTCCAATTATCAACAACTATATGGTGGTTTGCAAACTATGTCTGCTGTCTCTATGTCCTGAAGTCTCTGGGTTTGGCTATTTCTAATGTATTTTCTAACTCAGCATCCCAGCACCTCCTTTTCCTCACTTTGCTGATCTTCCCTGGATAAAAACCAAATAGGCTGTATGTTCAGTGGATTGTCTCAATGCTCAGGATGCCCCTATCACTCAAGCAGTACTCAGAAACAAGACATGTTCTGTCTTGTTGCAATAAGTTAGGCTGCTATGTACTTTAGTGGAACAATTATCCTGTGTCCTGTGTTTAGATGCAATGGAATTATTCCTAGGCCCAGAGGATGTAATCCTGCCTTCAGATCTATTACAGACAGTCCAGTTTAGTTTCCATATTCTAGATTGAGCCCACAGCAGAAAAGCTCTGAGTTCGGTGTTTTTAGTGCCCATGTGACATTGCTTCCTTCTCTCTTCTCTCCCCTCCTACCTCTCTGTCTTCTCTTTCCCTCCTTCCCCACCCATCTCTTACTCTCCTTTCCATGACTCATTCTGTCCTCCCTCCTCACCATTTCTGTCTCACCATGCTCCTAGGCCTCTCTGACTGGCTCCTCTTTCTTTCTTTTTTCCTCCTCATTTTTCCAGACAGTGTTTCTTTGTGTAATCATCCTGGCTTTCCATGAGCTGCTTTCTAGACCATGTTGTTTTGAACTGAAGAATCTTCTTGCCTCTTCCTCTGCCTCTGCCTCTGAATTCCTGAGCACTGGGTTAAAGGCATGGCCAGGATCCTCAACCACTATTCAAGGGTCTCCCCTGAAGACAATGTCTTTCTTATTAACCTTCAGTATCCAGGGCGAGATGGAATGATGTTTTCTGAGGATCCAGTTGTGTTTGGTAGACAGAGACAAAGTAGAGCTCTTTCTATAAGTGCTTTATCTGAGAACACAGTGTGTAGGGAACACAACCAGGCAGGCATGTTGTCTCAGTAACTGAGGTGACAATCCTAAGAGACTTTCTAAGGGTTAAGGTTTTTGTACTGCTTGTTCTAGGGAGCTTTGGAGAAGCAGGTACCTGCCTCAAAGTCACAGTTGCCAATGTGGTCCTCACAGGAGTTGTTTTGGTCTGAAGATAAACAAGAAAGGAAGTTGAGTGGAGCCCATGATCCTGCTCCCTATGATTTGTAGCCAAACAAACTGGTGGACCTTCCATAGGTGCAAATTCAGGGTTGAGAGTTAAATCATACAGCGGCACAATGGGCTGATCAAATTGCTGGAACATACTTATAATAAAATATTTGTTTAACTGGAGAGATGGCACAGTTGGCAAAGCCATTACCATAGAAACACAATTACCTGGCCTAGGATGCCTGGGACCCAAGTAAAAGCAAAGTATGATTGGAGCATCTGTAACTCCATTGAGACATGGAAGGTGTAAATCCCCTTAACTTGTTGGTCCTAGAACATGCAGGTCAGTCAAGCTGTCTCCAGGAGAGTCTCCTGTTTAGTGAGAGTGTTATGATTCACTGGAGTATAGAGGTCAGATGGTAAACTCAACATGGCTCTGGCAGAACATGTGTAAGGTGGGGAAACCCATAGGTGTGTCTACATAAATCTGTGCCCACGTGCTCTCTTAGAAGAAGCTGCCCACCATGTGAAACCCTCTCTCTTCTCTTCCTCCTCTCTCTCCCTCCTCCTTTCTCTCTCAGCTAGTCCCAGTATAAACTCTGGTGTGACATCTGGTAGTGTGTACATCTATCTCTCACATGGGAAACTACCAAAGGGATGTAACCTCTAAGGACATGGTAGAGAATGACTGAAAAGATACCAGATGCCAACGTATTCCAATACATAAAAACACACTAACATAGATATTTAATCTTAAATCCAGGAAAACTAAACAACCAATTACCACTTACGAAAATCTATATTTTAATATAATCCTCCTTTCTCCAACTCTCAAGTGCTATGATCACACATAAGCACCACTGTGCCTAATTTATGGGAACTGGAGGTGGAACCCAGGCTCTGTGCATGCTAGGAAAGCACTCTAGAAACTGGCTTATATTCCCAGCACTCTGATCATCACCTGTGTATGGGAATGAGAAGTCTCAACCCACATAGGTGTTTAGTCCAGTATCTGACTCATAGGCAATGCTACAGCTGTCAGTTGTTCATTCACTGTGGGATCATTCTAACATAGCAGCCAATAGGAGAGGCTTTGGGCAGGCAAGAGGACTCAGGATATAAGGGCACTTGCTGCCAAGTGTGGACCTGAGTTCAAGGCCAGCCTGGTCTCCATAAAAACTTCAAGAAATTTAGGGATACACAAAACTCCTGTGTAGAAACAAGCAAACAAGAAGAAACACTAAAGAAACAAATGATAATCATGTGGTTTTTGGTGAATAAAAAGTCTCCTATTTGTGCCTCACAAATGCTCTGCCCGTGTTCAGGCCCCACTCTACCCCAGACACTTCAGAATCCCCCCCAGATGGATCACTCATCTGTGTAATCCTTCAAATAGGTTGTTGCAGCTGATAAAGCCAGAAACCAGACATAGCATTTGTACTCCTAAGAGATAAATCCAAGAGATTCTGCAGTCAGACCCATTGCTGAACTGCCACACAGCTCCAGGGCTGATGCTGTCTGTGTGCAGCAGCACCTACTGTAAGAATGCACAGCGCATTTCCATCAATTTCACTCACCTTCACTGGGGGCCTGATGACTACCTCATACATTCCTCCTTGCCTCCTACCTGCACCAGGAAAGCAGTTAATAAAGGTGTGTGTGTGCATGTGTGTGTATGTATATATGTGTATGTCTGTGTTTACGTGTGTGTATGTGCATGTGTACATTTATGTGTGTATGTATTTGTGTGTTTCTCTGTGTGTGTATGTTTGTGTGTGTTTGTGTCTGCTTGCCTCAAAAGGGGTTGAAAACATGCACTTTCTAGCACTCATGAATGTCACGCTAAATGTGTGTGTTTATTTGTGTGTATGTGTGTGAGTGTATGTGTTTGTGCATATAAGTGTGTGTGTATGCGTGTGTGTGAGTGTTTGAGTGTGTGTGTGTGTCTGCTGCCTCAAAAGGGTTGTAAACATGCACTTTCTAGCACTCACAAATGTCAAGCTACACATGAGGTCAGAGGACAGCTTTAGGAAGTTGGTTTTCTTCCTTCACTATGTAGGTGTGGACACCAAACTCAAGTCACCAGGCCTGAGCATGAATGTTTATACCTATTTGAGCCAGAGATTTGCACCATCACAAAGGTAGCTTCAAACTCTGTAACAACACTTGTCCTCATCCTCCAGAGTTGTAGAGTTATCAGTGACAACCACTGTACCAGGATAGGCAGACTGAGGCACAGGCTTAAGTTCTATGGACAATATCTGTTGCCTTAGTTGATTCTCATTTCTCATGGTTAGGACAGACAACCCTCACCCCGTGAGCTGTCCTGTGGTCCCTGTGTTGAGGAGCTGAGAACACTGTGCGGTCAGCAGACAGAGATGAACCGACCACCTGGTTTAATAACATGATATTCCAACCATCTCTTGAGGTTAAAATCTGCCCCATCCCTACTCAAACCTAGGTGAAACCCTAGCCTTAGCCAGCAGGGGGACTCTTCACAGTTCTAGGTGAGACCTTGAGTGAGAGAAGCAGCCACACACGCTTATTGTTCTACATTGGTGGTACCAGAAGGAATCTGCTGAATGGCCACACACAGCTCATATACAAGGCTAACGGTCAGATTATCACGTGTACGATCATCATTTGACACAACGAACTGTTTATCATCTGAGGAGTTGGTAAATAAGTCAGAATTCAGTTTGTGGCGGGATAACTGGTCACCATTAAAATGAAGAAGAGGAAGAGGAAAAAAAGGCAAAGGAAGTGTTAGAGGAAGAGGAAAAAGAGGAAGATGAAGAAGCTGAAGAGGAATGAGTGGAAGAAGAGAAGGAAGAAGAAGAGGAAGAAGAGGAAGAAGAGGAAGAAGAGGAAGAGGGAGAAGAGGAAGAAGAGGAAGAAGAAGAGGAAGAAGAAGAGGAAGAAGAGGAAGAAGAGGAGGAAGAGGAGGAGGAGGAAGAAGAGGAAGAAGAGGAAGAGGAAGAAGAAGAGGAAGAAGAGGAAGAAGAGGAAGAGGGAGAAGAGGAAAAGGAAGAAGAAGAAGAAGAAGAAGAAGAAGAAGAGGAAGAAGAAGAAGAAGAAGAAGAAGAAGAAGAAGAAGAAGAAGAAGAAGAAGAAGAAGAAGAAGAAGAAGAAGAAGAAGAAGAAGCAGCAGCAGCAGCAGCCAGGTCACTGGACACTGGACACACATTGAGTAATCCTGGCACTATGGATGTTGTGTAATTGGATCAGAAGTGTAGGTTGTCAGGGGAAATTGTCCCTGGACTTAAATCCCTGCTCTCTAACAGGAAGCACCTGGATATCTAAGTACAAAGCCAGGTTGTCTACAGTGAGTTTCAGGACAGCTATGTGTGGTAATATATTGTACACTTGATAAAATTTGCCTGGAATATCAGAAAACAGAATTACCCACAACCAGCCTTGAATATCCAGGAGTGGTGACCCACGCCTTTAATCCCATCACTCCAGAGACAGAAATTCATCTGGATCTCTATGAGTTAAGTGCCCAAGAGCCAGGCAGTGGTAGCTCATATCTCTAATCCTAGCTCTAACAGAGTTGAACCAGAAAGTAAAATAGCTGGCCAGTGAAAGAAGTTTAAATCAGGAGAAAGTAGAAATGCAGCCATTATTTCTGAGCTACCAGACAAGCTAAGGACCCATAAAGATAGCACTTACTCTATCTGGCCTGAGAGGTTGGCATGGTGAGAAATGGCTATGGTTTTTTACCTCTCTCTGATACTCCATCTTTTCTCTGCTATCTGGCTCCATCTTGTCATTACAATATTAAATAGAATCTGTGCAACAGCTAGGCTTTCCAGGGAAACCCTGTCAGTAAAACAAGAGATAAAAATAAAAAAGAATTAAAGACAGAAGTCAGGCATGTATGTAACCATGCTTGGAAAGCTCAGTCTAGTCTGGGCTAGAATGTTGAGTTGTAGGACATTCTCAGCCACATTATAATGTCAATAATAATAATAATAATAATAATAATAATAATAATAATAATAATAAATAGTAACAATAGCGAGGGACAAATAAATAGCTCTGCAGCTAGGAGACCTTGCTGTTCTTGCACAAGACTAGGGCACTGTTCTAGTATCTTCATGGCAGCTCACAATTGTCTCTGACCCCAGTTCTGGAAGATCAGACCCCTCCCTCATCTGTCTTCTGTAGGCACTGGTCACACATGGTTCACAACACACATGCAGGTAAAACACTCACACACATAAAAAAAAATCAATATATTTTTTAAAGGAAAAGAAAAAAATCCCATATCCAGAGCACCTAAGGGCCAGGGAAATATGTCATAGGCAAAAGGGGGCTTTCTTTGCTTGGTTTAGTGAATGCAGTAAACTTTTCTAAGGAGTCACCTGAGTTCAGACCTGAAGCTAATGGTGCCAGGTCTAAACGTGGGGGTTGCAGACATGGAGGTAGGCACAGAACTCTAACCCACAGGCTATTAGACTTTAAGGGATCCCAAAACCAGAACTTCAGGTGTAACTCTTGTGAGGGCTGTGCATTAAAGACAAGGGAGATGGTGGGGCTCTTAGAGGGGACAATGGTTCTATTTGTGAGCAGATGGAGCAGCAGAAGGAGTTTTATCCTGAATGAGGCAAGTTTACTCAGGAGATTGTCTCTATTTCCTCTTCCCAGGGAGATCCCTGGAAGTCTCTTTTAAGTTCCTTCTGTTCCCAAGTTGCTCAGTAATTGTGGTTTTCAGACTTGTTTTTGTCTAAGATCCACTTATGTCTATCTTTCTGAGCTTGTGTTACCTCATTCAGGGTGATACTCTCCAAATCTGTGCATTTAGCTGAAAATGTCAGGTTGTTATATTTTACTGCTGAGTAGTACTCCATTGTGTAGATGTATCAGTTTGTTAATCCATTCTTTAGTTTAGGGGCATTTAGGTTTTTTTCATGTTCTGGCTATTACAAATAATGCTACTATGAACATAGTTGAGCTATACCCTTAGGGTAAGATTGTGCATCCTTTGAGTATATGCCCAAGAGTGGTATTGCTGGATCATTGGGGAGATTTACTCCCATTTTTCTGAGAAACTGCCACACTGCTTTCAAAGTGGTTGTACAAGATTACATGCCCACCAGCAATAGGAGAGTGTTCCCCTTGCTCTGCATCCTCTCCACATAGGCTGTCATCTGTGTTTCTGATCTTAGCCATTCTGACAGGTGTGAGATGGTATCTCAAAGTTGTTTTGATTTGCATTTCTCTGATGGCTAAAGATGTGAGCAATTCTTTAAGTGTCTTTCATCATTTGTGATTCTTCTGTTGAGAATTTCCTTTTAAGCTCTGAACCCCATTTTTAGATTGGATTATTTGAGGTTTTTGGCCACTAGTTCCTTGAGTTCTCTATATATTTTAAAGATTAGTCCTGTGTCAGATGAAGGGTTGGTGAAGATGTTTTCTCATTTTGTAGGCTGTCGTTTTGTCTTATTGACTGTGTCTTCTGCCTAACAGAAGCCTCTCAGTTTCAGGAGGTCCTGTTTATTCATTGTTTTCTCTAGTGTCTGTGCTAGTAGTAATATATTTAGAAAGTGGTCACCTGTGCCAATTCATTGAAGGGCATTTCCCATTTTCTTTTCTACCAAGTTCAGTGTAGCTGGGTTAATGTTGAAGCCTTTGATCCACTTCGATTTGAGTTTTTTGTAGGGTGACAATGTGGATCTATTTACATTCTTCTACATACTACCGTCCAGTTATGCCAACACCATTTGTTGAAGATTTCTAGCAGATTTTCTTAGGGTTAAGATCTTTGTTCTTGTTGCTCTAGGGAACTTTAGAGAAGCAGATGGTGACCTTGAAGTCACAGTGGCAAATGTGGTCCCCACAGGGATTGTTTTGCTCTGAAGAGAAACAAGAAAGGAAGTTGAGTGGCCCATGACCCTTCTCCATAAGATTTTAGCCAAATAAACAGATGGACTTCCCATTGGTTGAGAGACAGAGCATGCAAATGTACATAGTGTGCCCATATTGCTGGAACACATGTAATAAAAAATTGTTTGTTGAGCCAAAGAGATGGCCCAGTTGTGGCAAACAATTGCTATAGAAACGTGAAGGCCTAACTTAAGATGCCTGGACACCAAGTTGAAGAAAAACATAGTTGGGACATCTGTAACTCTGTTGAGACATGGAAGGCATAAATCCTTTTAACTTGTTGGTCCTAGGACATGTTAGTCAGGCTGTGAGTCTCCTGTTTAGTAAGAGACCCAGCCTATAAGTACATGGCAGAGAGACTAAAAAGACACCAGATACCAACTTATTCCTGTACATAAAAATACACAATCATGGATATTTAATCCTAAAACAAGGAAAACTACAAATATGAACTACCACTTATAAAATTTTATGATGTAAAATAATCATCCTGTCTCTACCACCCAATTACTGAGATTGCAGGAATATATCACCACCCTTAATTTATGAGATCTGGAGGTGGAACCCAGGGCTCTGTGCATGCTAGGGAATCACTTTAGCAACTGAGCTCTATTCCCCGCTTTCTGATTCCTGACCTGTGTATGGGAATTGTAAATCTTACTCTGCATAGGTGTTTAGTCTAGTATCTGTCCTATATATCTTATAGCCAACAATGCACCTCTTAGTTCTTTGGTGGATATGGGATCAGTCTAACTTAGCAGCTAATAGGAGAGGCTCTGGGAAGCAAGAGGGCTCAGGGAAAAATGGCACTTGCTGCCAATTCTGAACATAATTCCATCCTGTGGATTCACGTGGTCAAAAAAAGAACACAGTTCGGCACTTTGTCCTCAGACCTTCCCACCTGTGTTGTGTCACAGACATGCCTCCCACAGTAGTAAGGAAATTTTGAAATGCTTTTAAAAAGAATCTTTGGAATGATGTAGATCTATGTTCCAGAAGCAAATCTTATCACTTCTAAGCTGTATGACCATGGGTAAGTGTCTTAGCTTTCCTTATATTTCTTCCTTATCTGTGACCTAATATATATTTTATTATTTATCTGATTAGGCTGTTGTGAGGTCATACAGGACCAAGGAAATGACCTATAATTGGTGAATTCTTTGTTCCTTCTATGTTCCTTCCAAATTCAGCCAGGGACAAGAAGAAGCCAGAGGTTCCAGAGGGTGAATCTACCACTGCAGATGGTCTCATTTCCAGAACAGGAGTGTGAGTAGGAGCTGCTGTAGGGGTTGTTTATGAGAAATTGTCACCTTTCCAGTTTCTTGACCTGAGCATAAAAGTGCTGGTAAGTCTGACCCCACCTGGAGAGAGGGAGGAACATCCAAGGGAGGAGAATGGACACACAAGATATCAGGTCTCACCTGTAGTCTTTCACAAACATGTCAGGATGACTTAAACATGATGTTCTAGAAGAAATGGTCTCTAGACTTGAGAGTCTATGACTTCTCTTAGTATGTATTTATTTAAAGCAACCTGTGTAGAGTGTGTTCGGTACCAGCCTTTTTTATCTCACACTTTCTGCTTTCAATGCCCATCAGATCCAGGGTCTTCTTGGAATGATTTCTTCATGACAAGAGAGTATTACATATGCTGGGGGTGGTGATGCATGCCATGTATCTCAGCCCTCTGGAAGCATAGGCTAGAAGGCTTCTGAGTTCAAGTTCTATATAATCTCAAAAGAAAGTTCCAGAACAACTAGGGCTACATGCAGAACCTGTTTTCTGGGAACAAACAAACAGAAATAACTAATAAACACAAAAGAAAAAAGATATTCTTTGTATCTCATGAGGCACTCTGACTGTTCTCTGTCCGAAGCCCAACTCAGACACTCCAGTGTCCCCTCAGATGTATCACTTAGCTGTCTAGGCTTCCGCTGGGCTTTTTCATCTGACAAATGCACAGCAGCAGCTATAGAATTTGCATTGTGGGAAGGGATATATCCAAGAGATGCTTCACTTGGGAACATTGATGAGCTGACAAACAGCTTGAGGGCTGGTGCTGTGCACCTGCTGCAAGAAACCACAGTACCCTCCATCAATACTACTCAGTTTTTACCTGTCTGATGGCTGCCTGATAGATTCTCCTAGACTTTTACCAGCTACTGCATTAAGAGACCAGTGAATAGTGATATGTGTGTGTGTGTGTGTGTGTGTGTGTGTGTATGTGTGTATGTGTGTGTGTTACAAGTAGATGTGGGAAGCTGGCTGAAATCTGACTGCAGGGTTTCTTCTCTATTATCTCTGACTTTTCCAGAGATTTGGCCCTGAGTTTCCTTTATTCGTGCAACATATGTGTGTGTTTGTGTGTTTTCTTGCCCAAATTATGGTTTAAAACCAATCATGCACTTGTGAACACTCATAAATATCATACTACACATGTTGAGGTCACAGGGAGTTGGTTGTCTAGGAGATCTAGGAGGTCTAGGATGTATGTCTAGGATATTAAAGTCAGTTCACCAGGCCTGAGCAGGAAGGTGTCCACCTATTTAGACAGAGAGCTGTAATCCAGACTAGCCTCTGACTCTGTAGCAACCCTCTGTGTCCTCATCCTCCACAGTGGTAGGATCACATGAACACCACTGTGCTGTGCTGGGCTGACTCCCAGGACCAAGTTCTGTGAAGATTGCCTTTACCTTGTTAGGCTTCCCATTGTCATTGTCAGGGCAGACAGTGGCCACACTATGTCCTGCTGAGAACATTCTCTAGTCAGCAGACAGGGATGAACAGACCTCCCAGTTCAATAACCCAACAATTCATCCATCTCTTGAGTTTGAGTGCTGCCCCACCCTACTGAAGCCTGGGTGAAACTCTCCCCTGGGATAGCAGTGGGATTCTTCTCAGTTGTGGCTGTGACCTCAAATCAGAGAAGCAGCCAACACATGCTTATTGTTTTACACTGAAAGAATTACTGAATCTGTTGTGTGGCCACACACAACTAATATACAAGATCATTTGACATAAAAGAATGTTCATTCCCTGAGGAGCAAGTAAGGCAGGATTCAGTCACCATGGGACACTTGGTTGCCAACAAAATGAAGGAGAAGCCAGGTACAGTAGAACATATACTTTGTAATCACAGCACTCTGTAGGGAGAGGCAGGGAGATATCTGATTTCAAAGCCAGCCTGGCCCATAATGTATGTTTCAGGACACCCATGGCTACACAGACAAACCCTGTCTTGTAAAACAAAAAAATTGCAGACACAAGCCAGTCATGTATGTAATCCTGCCACTTGGGTGAATGAGGCAATTCTGGGTTAGAATTGTTGAATTGGAGGACATCCTGAGCCACATTTATCTTCTTATTATAATCAAGTTATTTAAATTTTTCCAATACCCACCCCTGCTTCACCTCTGCTCCATCTGATTCTTCCCTCAGCCTCCCTCCACTTCATTCTCCTATTAGGGAGGGTAAGGAAACCCAAGGAGCATCAGTTTGATCTGGCATATCCAGTTGAAGTAGGACTGAGTCCCTTCCCCCAGTATCAAAGCTGAGTAAGGTGTCCTTCTGTAAGGAATGGGCCAAACCACACTATTATGTAAAATGTAATATGGACTGGAGAGATGGATCTACAGTCAAGAGACTTGCTGATGTTATATAGGCTCAGCTCCAGCACTCATGTTGGGGCTTACAGTTGTCTAATATCCCAGTTCTGGAAATTCAGATACCCTTTCTGGCCTCTATGGGCACGGCTCACATAGTTCACAGACACACATACAGTTAAAAGGCTCATACACATAATTACAAAGTATATGATTTTAAAAGGACAAGCAAGTCAAATTGCTGGGGTGTCCCGCGCCAACTTCTCGCCCGCAAGAAAAGGCACGACACACGTAGGATCCTTATGCAGCAAAGCTTTAATGCGTCTTGAGGGAGAGCATCAGCTTACAGAAAATGGAGACCCTGAGGTAGGGAAAGCCCAGCCCTTATATAGGCCAAAGACCTCTGCCTTTGGACGTGTCACCTCTCTATAGGCTGCAGCTCATCACCCCACATGACGTCATGGGAGAGGAGGAGAGACCAGTCTCAGAAAATTACCAAAGGCATGCGCCCTTGCCTTGATTACTGACTCAGGCCCTTGCCTTGATTACTGACTCAGGCGGGTTGGCCAGCACCGGATATCGGCGCCATCTTGAGGGGCTGGGGCCAGCGGCTCCCAACATCGGGGAGCCTTGTATCCAGGTAAATCAGTGCCAGGTTGATATGACAGAGGCTGATTGGGTTTTCTTTGCTTTGGCCCATGAATGAAGTGAACTTTCCAAGTGGTGACCTGAGATCAGTCTTAGAGAGTAAAGGTAGCAGATATTGTGGACATGGCAGTCCACAACCCAGAAGCTATTAGACTTCAATAGGAATCCCAAACCAGAACTTGAGGTGTGACCCTTGTGGAGCACTATGCATTGAAGACAAGGGAGATGGTGGGGGTCTCAGTGGGAACCAGGGTCATACCTATGAGCAGAGTATCTAAAGGATAAAGTTTCATCCTGAGTGAGGCAAGGACTCCAGTGACTTCTCTCTTTATAGTCCTGCGGTTGTGCTCTCCCCATGTCCAGTCAGCACACAGGGCCCGTGACTACCATGTGTGTAGCTCAGAAGTAGACGATGTCCTCCCTCACAGACAGAGGGGACCAGCAGAGCTCCTGTAGATGGTGGCAGAGCCTGAACCAGTGCTGTCCCTCTCGCTGCCTTATCCCTCCTCTTTCCTTCCTCCTTCTCCCTCAAACCCTCTGTCTATCTCAGGATCAGTTCTTTTATGTTTTTAATCTACTGTTTCTTTAATAGACTTGGCTTTAGTTCTTTTATTTTATAGAAAGCAAATCCATCATATAGAACTCTGCAGCCTGAAGGGCTGTGACATGATGATTAATCATTAACTTGTATTTTTAATTATCCGCTATATTTTAAATAAGTTTGACATGAGATCCCAGTCTTCCCCCCTCCTTTAAAGAGTGTGACCCCCTTTCTAATACAAACATTTTGCAATGAAGATTCATTAGCTTTTCTTTTTTAAATGAAGAAATCCAACCATAGTTAACATAACATGGTCAAATGTCACATCCTTCTGTCCCTTCTACAACTTGCTCCACCTCCTCAGGTCAGACGTGTCTTATCTCTTGTCCTCTCACTTAGCCAGGTATTTTTATTTTAGAGAAACTCTTCTCTACCTCCTCTTCTGTATCCCACATAACATGGAAACTTTCTTTTTAAATCAAAGCTCCATTTGAGGTTTTCTTCGCTGGTCTAGAATATTGTATAGCTAGAACATTGTATAGAAGTGGTGCCAGGCAGGAGCAGGTGGTCACAAGCATCGTTCATGTTGACTGCATAAACTATGTGCTAAGTTTGGCCCAAGAATCTTCACAGCCTTTGAGGGAGATCCAGTTTTAAATTTGATTTGAAAATCAAATTAATCAAATTAATAAATTAAGAAATGTGATTGTGTATGAGAGACATTATATATAATATATGTCATATATGTATATATGGAGAGATAAAGAGATCAAGAGAAAGAGAGATCAAGAGAGAGAGAGAGAGAGAGAGAGAGAGAGAGAGAGAGAGAGAGAGAGAGAGGAGGGAGGGAGGGAGGGAGGGAGGGGGAGAGAGAGAGAGAGAGAGAGAGAGAGAGAGAGAGAGAGAGAGAGAGAGAGAGAGAGAGGAGAGAGAGAACAGTTGAGTGTGGTCAGGTCTCTTCTTTTTTCTCTGCTGCCTTGCAATGTTTCCAGGAACTGAATCAGGTCAATAGTCTCACATTGTAGGCTGCATCTCACTAGCCCACAATCTGTATTGAAAACTGAGATATAGCCTGGTGTTGGTGGTGTTGGTGCATGCCTTCAATATCAGCACTCAAGGGGCAGAGGCAGGTAAATATATAAGCTCTAGGCCAGCCTGCTCTATAGAATGAATTGAAGGATATTCCCATGACTCTTATCCTGTTCAGCCATGTGGCTTAGTACCTTTTCTCAGAGCTGCATAGTTGTCCTCTGCTTCTTCTGGCTTCTATCTGGCATTCTTCTCTGTGCTTCCTGTTCTCAGAGTTTTCTTAGTCTGGTAGCCCTGCCCACATGTCCTGCCTGCCTTTGGCCAATCAGCGCTTTTTATTAAACTTGTGGGTGGGACAATTATTTACAATGTAATAACATAATCTCCCACATATCCCATTTTCTCTCCTTAAAACAAAAAGAACTCCACATCTAATATTCTTTTCCCTCTTATCTATAACAACTTATAAACAACACTGTAAATAATCACAAACATCCATAATCCATGTTTTGGGAATGTGGGCGTCATTCTCTAGGCTACTTCCTGGTGAATGGGGACGATGGCAATCTCATGGGAATCCAAAGAAAACTGTAGTATTATGTACAAATCTTTAGTGGAGTAGTCTGTAAGCCTAGGTCATCACAGCCTGTCTCCTTGAAATTGTTCTGGATACAGAGCTTGGGAAACTTCACAGAAGTGTTCGGAAATGCTGAATCAAGTGGTCCATCCATTTCCATTGGAGATTTTTCAGGGGGTCTTCCTCTATCAAACTTTATGTTCTTTATCCAGGAATAAATCTACAGCCTCTCCTTTTCTGTGGAAATAAAAAGAAAACCTCTACTCCAAAGTAGCATATCTTTGGATTTCAGTTTTAAAGTCAACTCATTTACAAAATATAAAGGTTGAATGAAACCAAAGCATTTATAATCAACTGTCTTTTAGTAGCTTTTACTAAGTCATTTTCAGTCAAGAAGCTTAAAGAAACGACAATGACATAGAGTATCCAGACATTCTTTGTATTTTCTATCTTTATGTGGCTTCCTTCTTTCCTTCTTTCTTTCTTTTCTTTCTTTTTCTTTCTTTCTTTCTTTCTTTCTTTCTTTCTTTCTTTCTTTCTTTCTTTCTTTCTTTCTTCCTTCCTTCCTTCCTTCCTTCCTTCCTTCCTTCCTTCCTTTCTCTAAATCTATTTCTTTTTAAGGGCTTTCTCTACCTTTTTAAAAAGCCTATGTACATATATTCTAAACACATTCTAAACCACTTAGACTTTTTTTTTGAAAAAACCTGTCTTTACTGTATATTTATCTCTTAAAATTTTCTGTCACTGACCACACCTTTGTTTGGCTAGGGTGATTGTCTCCACCCACATTCTTCTATCTCTGTTTCTGACCACAGTTTTAATCTTGCCATGGTTGTTAGGGTGGATGGATGGCTCCACCCAGCTCCCAGTCTAATTTCTAATTTATCTTTTTAACCCAGGTACTCTGGGGAATTTTAGGTTTCATATAATCACCAAGTAGAGCTTTGTCACCTGCTGCTCATTAACTCCATTTAAGTATTTGGCAGCAGGGCCTCTTAAGAAAGTCACAAGTGTTTTGCCTCTAAGGCTGAATCAGGAAGCTTCTCTTCAAAATGCCAAGCCTCAGTTTGCCTCTGGCAAACAGAGCTGATCCAAGAAAACATCAACACTAAGAAGCCATCCTTGATTCTGTTCTCTTTTTGTCCTTATTAACATAAACTTTAAATACATTATTTAACAATGTTTTTCTTATATTGAGGGTCCTGTTAGACTTGAGGAACCAGCCATTTTACACCTTAAGCTGCACTCCAAAAGCCTGCCGTTGTAGCTCAAGCCCATGTGCTTCCCCCCAGGGCATCTCTGTACCAAGGCTCATGTCGGAGACACAACTCAGATGCTGTTTTGGGCTCTAGACCATTTTTAAAGCTTTCTGTGGCTTTCTGTGGGTCTATATCATGTATATGCCCCACGTTGGGCTGCCATTTGTAGTAGAAGTTTTCTGGCCTTGGCCTTGCCTCAAGGTTTAGACCCACAGACCCATGGACCTGCAGAGACACACAGATGCATATGATAGTTTTCAGCTGATTGGCCTAAGGCCCAGGCTTGCTAGCTCTCTACCCTTCATCTAACCGTTGACTCTTATCCTGTTCAGCCATGTGGCTCGGTACCTTTTCTCAGAGCAGCATAGTTGTCCTCTGCTTCTTCTGGCTTCTATCTGGCATTCTGCTCTGTGCTTCCTGTTCTCAGAGTTTTCTTAGTCTGGTAGCCCTGCCCACATGTCCTGCCTGCCTTTGGCCAATCAGCACTTTTTATTAAACTAGTGGGTGGGACAATTATTTACAATGTAATAACATAATTTCCCACAGGAGACCCACAGATATGGCTTACCAGAGCTCACCTACTCTGAAAAAACCACCAAGGAAACTTCATGGAACGCATGTAAACTGTCCAAATGTAGATGACAGTGAAATGGTGTGGGTAGTTAGTGGAACCTCTTGCAGTAGGGTCAGAGTGTATTCCTGGTGCATGAACATCTAGAAGCCCATGTGCTACAGAGGAACACCTAACTCAGCCTTGATACTGGGAAGAGGGCCCCGGTCCTACCTCAACTGGATATGTCAGACTGAACTGACTCACCTCTGGATTCCTTGCTCTCCTTGGGAAATGGATAGGGGGTGGGGAGGAGGCAGAAGAGGGACTGTGAAGGACTGGGAGGAGGGAAGAGAGGGGGAGCAGTGGTAGATATGGTTGTTGTGGGGTGGAGAGATATCATGGTTGGTTAAGTGGTTGCCATACAAGCATGAGGGCCTGACCAAGGATTCCCAGAGCTCATATGAAAAGCAAGATACAATTGTGGCTTGGGTATCACAGATTTCCAAAATCTGTTGGTCAGTCAGGCCAGCTAAAGGTGAGTGTCATGATTAATGGGAAACACAGCTTCCAAAGACATGTAGATGGTGACTGAAGAAGACATGGATGACAACATATTCCCACACATAAAAAATAAACAAACCATATTTAATCCTAATATCCAGAATACTATAAACATCAACTACCACTTATAAAATTATATGATCCTCCAGCCTCCACGTCCAAAATGCAAAATTGTAGGTGTGTGCCACCACACTCAATTTATGGGTTCTGGATGTGAAATCCAGGGCTACGTGCATGTTAGGCACTCTAGCACCTGAGCTCTATCCCAGCCCTCTGATCCTCACCTATTAAATGGGAATGATAAGTTCTTCCCTGCATAGATCTTTATTTCAGTATCTGGTTCATAGCCAATGATGCAACTCTCAGTTGTTCAGTCACTGTGGATCAGTCTAACCTAGCAGCCAATAGGGGAGGCTCTAGGCAAGCAAGAGTCCTCAGCAAATAAGGGTCTTTCTGCCACATATGAACTCAACACCGTCTCCAGAACCCACATGCTTAAAAGAGAACTGACTCTTACAGGTTGTCTTCAGAACTCCATAGGTGTGTTTTCTCATAGACATATCTTCCCAGAAATGCATGAAAACCTTCATGTCTCCCCCTGAAATGCATGAAACCCTTCATGTCTCTGAAGGAAATGCATGAAACCCTTCATGTCTCTGAAGGAAATGCATGAAACCCTTATATATTTTAATAGAGGCTTTAGCATGATGTAGATTTGTGTTCATGAGTCAAATGCTATCACTTCTAAGCTGAGTGATCTTGGGACGTGGTTCATCCTTCCTCTTCTTCCGTCCACACCAGTGACACTTATATTTTGGTATCTACCTGAGGATGCTGTTGTGTGTTTAAATGATACCAAGGAAGTGACCTCCAAATGATGCCTGTACTTGTTACTTCCAAACCTACCCAGGGCCAAGCCGAATCCCAAGGTAGAGGAGGGTAAACCAACCACTCCAGATGATGTCACTTCCAGAGCAGGAGTATGAATAGGAACTGGTGTAGGGGACATCTATGAAGAATTTTCATATTTTTAGGTGTGTGATCTTAGCATAGCGGTGATCAAGTATCTGGCAACATCTGGAGAGAGGAAGGAAAAGCTGATGTAGGACTAGGGACCTAGAGGTGTTCAGTTCTCACCTGCAGTCTTTCCCAAACACCTCAGGATGATTTAAACATAATGTTTATGGAGAAATAACACTGAGACTTGAGAATCCATGATTTCTATTATGCATATACTTGTTAAAAGCATCTTCTGAGGAGACAGTTATATCCACCCTTAATCTCAGCACTCAAGAGGCAGAGGCAGATGGATGTCTGAGTTCAAGGTCAACCTGGTCTCCAGTGAGTTCCATGAAGGTAGGGCTACACACAACTCCTGTCTGGAAGCAAACAAACAATACCAAAAATAATGAAGAAGAAATTAAACATATGAAATCTGGAAGATTTAAATATCTTCTATTCATGACTCATGAGATGCTCTGCCTGTGCCATGTCCCCACCCAAACTCAGACACTCTAGTCTCAAACAAGTTTGATCACTCACATTTCTAACTCATCCACCTGTGTGTCTGAGTGCTCCAAGCAACAGAAGCAACCATAGCTTTTGCTCTCTGACCAGGGATGCCTCCCAGGGATGATGCCCTTGATCATATTTTTAACAACCACAAAGCCCAGGGGGGATGCTGTTTGCAGTAGCTTCTGCTACAGAAACCCACAGAAAACACAGAAAATACTATCAATCTCATGTGGTTTCACCAGGGGTCTCAATCTTGCCTGCTATCTTTCTCTTTGATGCCTAGCAGCTGCTGTATTGGGTGAACAGTGAATAGAAGTGTCTCTTTCTGTGTGTGTGTGTGGTGTGTTTTCTGACACATTGGCTCATGAGCACTAAGTTGGGAACATTCATAAATGTCATACTACACTCAAGAAAGTCAGAGGACAGCTTTAAAGTGCTGGTTTTCTCCTCCCACTACGTAGGTCTTGAAAATTAAAATCAAGCCACTAGGAATGAGTACAAAAGGGTATGCCTATTTCACACAGGGAATTGCCCTGTTAAATAGGCTAGTCACCGACTTTGCAGTAACCCTCTGGCCTCTGCTTTCTGAGTGGAAAGAATTATAAATAAAAGTACTGTACATGGTGATTGCCTCCCCAGGATTAAGTTCCTTAGATACTGTCTATTGCCTTGCTTGCCTTCTCATTTCTCACTGTCAGGACAGACAGCTGTCACACTGTGAGCTGCCCTGTGGCCCCCTGTTGAGGGGTTGAGAACACTCTCCAGTCAGCAGCCAGGGATAAACTCACCTCTTAAATACCTCAACAATCCAACCATCTCTTGAGTTTGAAAGCTGCCCCACCCTACTCAAGTCTAGCTAAAACCCTAGCCTTAGCCAGCAATGGTATTGCTCACTGTTCTAACTGAGACCTTGAGCCAGAGAAGAATCCACACATGCTTATTGTTTTACACTGGTAGAATTAGGAGGAATCTGTTGTAGGTCACATACAGCTCACATGTAAGGCTACTGTCCAGATGATTATGTGTAACTTCAGCATTTACACAATGACTCTTCAGCAAATTAGGAGTAGGAATATAAGCTTGGATTCAGTCTGCAGTGGGATACTTGGTCAGCATTAAAATGAAGGAGAATACTGGTACAGTGAACACATGCTGTGTAATCCTAGCCTGTGTGAGGCTAAGGCAAGCAGATCAGAATTTCAGATTTCCAGGGTTTAGTTTTGTACATCTTAAAATGCAGCAATCTGGAGTCAGAGGCAGGTGGATATATCTTAGTTCAAAGCCATCCCAGTGTATAAATGAGATATGTCAGGACAGATATGTCTATAAAGGTCATCTCTGAATCACAAAACTAGAAAAATAAGTAAAAAATAAAGAACTGACAATATCAACCATACATATATGTAATCCTAACATATGGGAGGTTAAGGACAGTGTGGGCTATGGTATTGCGATGGATTACAACCTCAGCCTTACTATAAGTTCTATTACTAATAATGATAATGTTAATAATAATAATAATAATAATAATAATAATAATAATAATAATAATAATAATAAAAAGAGCTGGTGAGATGGCTCTGCAGTCGGGAGCACTTCTTGAGCTGGTGTAGGATCCACATTGGGTTCCAGTACCCACATCGTATCTCACTACTCTCTATGAGTCCAGTTCATGAAGATCAGACAGCCCCTGACTTTGTATTCACTTCTCCCATACAGCTCACAGACACACTTGTAGGCAAAACATTCACACATATAAATTAAATAAATATTTTAAACATGATAAGAACAATAAATTTCCAAGGATGCTTGCAGGGGGCAGGTAAATCAGTGCCAGGGCCATATGGCAGAGGCAGAAGTGTTGGTGAATGTCGTGGCCTTTAAAGGAGTCATCTGAGTTCAGACCTAAAGGATAAAGGTGCCAGTTATTACAGACACGTAGATGAGCAGTGAAGTACAACTCAGAGGCTATTAGACCCTAATGAGACCCTTATATCAGAATGCTAGGTTTGACCAGATGAGGCTCTGCACTGAAGACAAGGGAGATGGAGGGCACTCAGAGGGACAAGGGTCCTACCTGTGAGCAGAGCAAACAGCAGGAATCTCATCCTGATTGAGGTGAGGACTCAGTGACTTCTCTTCTCATAGTCCCGTAGCTGTGCTCTGTGTCCAGTCAGCACATGGGACATGTGACTAGAGTGTGTGTAGCACAGAAGTAGACTATGTCCACCCTCACAGACAGTCCTAACTGATAGAGCTAAAATAGATGTTTGCAGAGTCTAAATCAGTGCTGTCCCAAAGACAAGGATAAAGACCTAGTTCAACACCCCAACAAGCTCACATGCAGTAACTGGAAAGTGCCAAGTCCCTCCACTGTGAACGTTATGAGGTCATAAGCAAATTAGGCTTTGGTCTGGGGTTGGTTTGAGGGATGCTGATATTGACATGTGGTCCCAGGCAGGAGCAGCTGGCTCCAACAATCCTCCATGTTAACTGTATTCATTAAGTTCTAAGTCTATCCCAAGAACTTGACACAGACTTTGAGGTAAAGCCAGTTACAAATTCAATCTTAGATCAATTATCTAATTTGTTAATTGTGTGTGTCTGTGAGTGTGAGAGAAGGATACTGAGGGAGAAGGCACTCATGCACACATGTGGTGGTCTCAAGACAAGTTCCTAGAGTCAGTTTTTCCCCCCATTTAAAGGCATATCAGGAATTGAACTCAGGTCTTATGCTTCCATTGTAGGCTGCATCTTAATAGCCCACAAACTCCATTTGAAAGTTGGAAATGTAGCCAGATGGTGAGGTGGGTGCCTTCCTTTAATATTTTTAGTGTTAGCGATTGGGAGGCAGAGGCAGGTGAATGTCTGAGTTCCAGGTTCACCTAGTCTACAAAGTCAGTTCTAGGAAAGTCAGAGAAACACAAAGACATCTTGTTTCTAAAACCAAGATCTTTAAAAAAAAAAGTAAGTCAAATGCCCGATGGATATGCTCATAGGCTCATACAATGTATACAAACTTCAGCTGAAGCTCTCCCTATCTCGTGTCTGAATCTAACGACCAATCATTATGGGGGCTACATACATGGGTCAGCCCTTAAAAGCACTTTTTGCTCTTCCCAAGAATCCAAATTCTGCCTATTCTCAGCAACCACATGGTGGCTGTCAAACAGTTTCTGCTGTCCTAATGCTCTCTTGCCTCTTGGTTTGGCCATTTCATGGGTGCCTTTTAACTTAGCACCCCAGCACCTCCTTTGTCCACATCTCACTTCTTTCCTGCATAAAACCGATGTAGGGAGTGAGTTGTGTTGGTTGTTTCCATGTTCAAGAATCACCTACCCTCCCAGCAGGACTCTGGACAGTCATTCCCATCTCCTATGAGTCAGTGCACCAGTGCAGGCAGTTCTATTTGTACCTGTTGCTCATCACACCTGACTTTGGGAGTGTAAAGCTTGGGCTCTGGGTCACCAGTGGGCATTGGGTTGGGAGTATAAAAGAGGGGGATTGGACAACCCTTAGGAAGAGAAAAAGAGAGATTCTGAAACCATAGCCTTACATCAGTCAATGAGATAGCTTATTTCTAAATCCAGTTTGTCAGAGACCCAGAAATTAACGTGGTTGCAGGAACAGGATATCTGATAGAGAACGATAGAGAAGATTTCTGTTCTGTTCATTGTAAATGATAGGCTGCTGTGCACTTTACAGAGACAAGCATACCCTGGCCTTTCTTTAGGCACAGCAATTATTCCACAGCCACCAGGAGGCACCCTGCCTTTTGGTCATTTACTGTCAGCACAGTTTGGTTTCCCACATCCTTTTTCCTTGAACAGGTGCACAGAAGAATTTCTTTGAGTCCAGCATTTTTTAAAAAAATAACCAAACGTTCCTGTAGTGTTCATTGACTGCTTTTCTCTCTTCTCTACTCTCCTTACTCTCTTTCCCTCTTTTCCTTCCCCTACACTTCTCCCCTTTCCTGTCATTATCTCTGCCTCATTTCTCCTCTCCTCATATCCTTCTGCCTTCACTACAGTAGTAACCAAAAGAAACTGGTGGCCCTATCAGCCATGGACAGGGACAGTCGGGAGAAAAAGCAAACAAGAGTCAATTGGATTCCTGAATTCCAGCAATAGACGTAAAAACAAAGTTGTGGGTCTGCAGAGATGGCTCAGTTGGTAAGGTGATCTCCATACAAGCACGAAGGTCTGAGTTCTTGGTTTTTGAAAGTTTTTCCCTTTTGCATATCAATGACAGTTCCCACTACCACCCCTTAGTCAATCCATTCCTCTGCTCCCTTAACCCCATCCCATCCACTCTTCCTAGAAGGTAAAGTCAATAATAAGTTCTGGTATATCACATGATGGTTGGGATAAGCCTATTCCCCTGCATCCAGGCTTAGGAAGGCATCCCTCTTTAGGAAATGGGCTCTAATAAGCCAACTCAGCACAAGGGATAAATCCTGGTCTCACTACCAGGAGCCTCACCGTCTGTCCAAGCCACACAACTGTTGTCCACATTCAGAAGGCCTCACAGAATGTATTAGCATCAAGGTCTCCATACTGCTTGTTGTACTGAGCCTTGGAGACGCAGGTGGTAGCCTGGCAGTCACATTTGCAGGTGGAGTCTTCACAGGCTTGTTTTTATTTGGAGAGAAACAAGGAAGGAAGTTGAGCGGACCCCATGATCCTAATATCATCAATTTGTGGGGATTTAATAAAGTTTCAGAAGTTTTGGAGATATCAGAGGGAATCTACCCACAGTCTATGTGCGGGGTTAGTAAAAGCTCCAGAAGTCCCAGAGCTCTAACCACAGTCAGTCTAGGAAAATCAGAGTGGTGATTCAAACCTTTAATCCCAGCACAGGGAGTATCCTGGGAGTGGTGACCTACACCCTTAATCCCAACTGAGTCAAGGTCACTTCATATTATAGAAGGAATTCTAGGCTCCCAAGCAGGTGTGGTGGGGCAATGCTTTAATTACTGAAAGAGTACTTAAGATGGAATTGAAACACAGAAGGATCCATTCCAAGGGAATTGAGGCTGAGGAAGCTAGAAGACAGCTGGGTAAGACTTGACTGTGGTGTTTATTCCCTCTAGTACCTCCAACTTCTTCAGAGATCTATCCCTGAGTCTCATTCTTTCATGGGACACAACCTCACGTTGGTTTTTAAACAATGCCCGTTGGCCCAATGGTCTCATCCTCTGGGTTTGGCCCTGTCTCATGTACCCTCTAAGTTAGCACTCCAGCACTTCCTTTTTCCCACTTAACACCTCTTCTCTGGATAAAAACCATCTAAGGCGTGAGTTGAGTTGGTTTTTTTTTACTCTCAAGATCCTCCAACCCTTGTAGCAGGGGTGTAGACAGCCACTATCAACTACTACCAGTCACTGTGCCTGTTGCTCACCAGGCCTGACCTTGTGAAGTATGAAGCCAGAGCTTTGTGACATTAGTTAGAAGGCAGTAGGAGTGGAAAGGCAGAGGACTGGTCAGCTGATCACTAAAGTAAAAGAGACACTGAGAACAACTTAGCCTTAAACTGGCCAGTAAGACATTTTATTCCTCAATCTGATTGATAAGGAACAAGAAATTGACTTAATCTATGAGATCAGGAGGTAGAGAAAAATGGAGAAGGTGTGTTCTGTTTTGTTTGTTGTAAAAAGTTAGGCTGCTCTGATCTTTAGCCAGACATTTAAACTGTGGTGTGTGTTTAGACACCCTGAAGTCTTGAAGGCCACAGGGATGTGATCCTGCCTCCAGTGCATTTCCTGTCAGTCCCTTTGGTTTCCTTGAAAGAGTGCACAGCAAAAGGTTTTTCTGTCCAGCATTTTTAGGTCCAAAATGAATCCTGTGGGAGGTTGTGTTGTTTCATTGTAAATAGTTATCCCACCCACTGGTTTAATAAAAAGCACTGATTGGCCAAAGGAAGACAGGAGGTATGGGCGGGGCTACCAGACTAAGATAACTCTGAGAACAGGAAGCATAGAGCAGAAGGTCATTGAGTCCAGCATTTTAGAACCAAGATGAATCCTTTAGTGCCCACATGACACTGCATGTTCTCTCTTCTCTCACTCCTGCCTCTGTCTTCTCTTCCATCCCTCCCCATCCCTCTCTCCTTCCCTCTCCCTGCCTCTCCTCTCTCACTCCTCCTCCTCTCCCCTTCCCTTTCTGTTCTTCCAACTCTCCATGTCACTATGTATCTCAGACTGGCTTCTTCTTTTTATTTTTTAGTTATTTGAGACAGGTTTTATGATTTGTTTTGTTTTGTTTTGAGTTTGTGAGTGCATATGTGCGTGTGTGATTGTGTGTATGTGTGTGTGTGTGTGTGTGTGTGTGTGTGTGTGTGTGTGTGTGTTAGCTACTCCGGAACTTGCTTTATATACCAGGTATCCTTGAACTCAAGAGATTTACCTGCTTCTGCCTCTGTCTCCCAGAATTCTGGATGAAAGACATGGCAAGGTTTGTCACCTGCTCATCAAGGGGTGATATCCCTTGACATACCTAATGGTCTTTTCCATTAAACTTCATCTTCCAGGGCCAGACAGATGGATGTTCTCTGAGAATCTGTTTATGTTTCATAGAAAGAGAATACGATCACCACAGCCAAGCTTTCTCATTAGGTGCTTTATTATAGGTTAGAGTGGGTAGGGAACACAATAAGGCAGGCAGGGATGGTGTCTCAGTAACCAACTTGACAAGTCTAATAGTGAGCACCTTTGTACTGCCTGTTCTATGGAGCCTCGGAGAAGCAGATGGCTGCCTGGAGGTCACAGTTGCAGAACGCGTTCTGACAGGGGCTATTTTTGTCTGGAGAGAAACAAGAGAGGAAGTTGAGGGGAGCCCATGACCCTGCTCCTTATTATTTGTAGCCAAAAAACCCAGTGTACCTCCCATTGGTACAGATTCAAGGTTGTGAAAGGACATTGTGTTGTCCAAATTGCTGGAACACACTTATAATAAAAATCATTTTTTTATGGGACTGGAGAGATGGCACAGTTGGTAAAGTGGTCTCCCTAGAAGTGTGATGGCCTGACCTATGATGCCCAGAGCTCATGTAAATACCAATGTGTAGTGGGGGAATCTGTAACTCTGTTGAGAAATAGGGAGCACAGATTCTTAAAACTTGTTAGTCAGTCAGGTTTGCTAAAGGTAAATTTCAAGTTCAGTGAGAGACTCAGCTTCTAAAGACATGCTAGAGAGTGACTGAACAAACATAGGGTGACCTTATTTTTATATGTAAAAATGAAGTATGACACATACAGCATTCTGTCTGCACATTTTTCTGCATTCTAGAAGAGGGCACCAGATCTGATGGATTTGAGCCACCATGCGGTTGTCAGGAATTGAACTTAGGACCTCTGGAAAAGCTGCCAGTGCTTTTAACCTCTGAGCCGTCGCTCCTGCCCCCAAGAGAGTCTATGAGCAAAGGCGTCATGATCACGATGAGGAAATCAACAAAGGTGACCAGGGGAGCTATTGGGAGCTCACTGACTCTGAACTGACAGCTGGCAGACCTCCATAGGACTAAACAAGATCCTCTGAATGTGCAAGACAGTCAGGTGAAGGGGCTTCTGGCAGAAGGATTAGAAACTCTTTCCTTTGCATGACCAGTCTTCTGAGAGCCTATTCTTTGTAGAGGGACACCCTATACAGCAGTTATACTGGGGAGAGGTTCTTGGTCCAAACTCAATTGGATATGCCAGAGTGCATTGACTCACCCTGGGTATCCTTACCCTCTCAGAGGGATGGATGAAGAGATGGAGTAGGGGAATTCTGGGCGATGAATTAGAGATGAGGAGGGAAGGGGAACAAGGTGGGTATGTTAAAAAAGTTTTAAATGAATCAATTAAAAAGCATATTTAATCCTAAAACCTAAAACTACAAATATCAACTACCACTTGTTACATTATATGATTTAAGATAATCCTTCTTCTACCTCCCAAGTGCTGGATTACAGGTGTGCACCACCTCACTCAATTCATGGGATCTGGAGTTGGAATCCAGGGCTCTATTCATGCTAAGCAAACACTCTAGCAACTGAGCTCTGTTCCCAGCCCTCTGATCCTCACCTGTATATAGGAATTTTAAGTGTCACCCCGCTTAGGTGTTTTGTCCAGTTTCTGGATCATAACCAATGATTCAGCTCTCAGTTGTTCAGTCACTGTGGGATCAGTCTAACATAGCAGCCAATAGGAGAGGCTGTGGGCAGGTAACAGGGTTCAGGGAATAAGGGCACTTGCTGCTAAATGTGGACCTGATTTCAGGAGAGAACAAGGTTCCTTCTGTTTTTCCTCAGACATAGATCCACACCAGTGTTGTCAAACAGGCTTGCCTCACATGCAAAAACATAAAAATTTTAAATGTGTTTAAAGAGGCCTTGGAATGATGTTGTCTGTGTTCCAGAATCAAATGCCATCACTTCTAAGCTGGGTGACCTTGGGCAGTGGCCCAGCCTTCCTCATTTTCCTTTCTTGTCAGTGACCTCATCTATATTTTGATATCTCTCTGATAAGGTTGTCATTATGTCAAACAAGATCATGATCTCTAAATGGTGACTGTTCTAGTTACTTCAGTGTCTCTTTCTGACATGACCACAGAATGACAGAACCCAGAGCCCTGGAAGGCAAACCTACCACTGCAGGTGACCTCATTCCCAGAGCAGGAGTATGAGTAGTCATTGATGTAGGGGTATTCCGAGATTGAAGGACATACTTTCCGGTGAAAGGCCTGATAGTAGCACCTTTCAAGTTTGAAGCAGCACCTGGAGAGAGGAAGGAACAGCTGAAGAGCACTATGGACACACAGGAGGTCACTTCTCACCTGCAGTCTCTCTCAAGCATGTCAGGTTAACTTAATTATGATGTTCCAGAGGAAAGTTCCTCATGCATGAGAATCTCTGCTTTCTATGAGCACATGTTATTGAAAGCAGCTTGTGTGTGGCTGTTCCTGTCTTTAATCCCAGGACTTTGGAGACAGTGGTAGTTGGATCTCTGAGGTCAAGATAAGCTACATTTAAAGGATGAGACCTTGTCTGAAATAAGTGAATTTTAAAAACAAAGCTTCAAAAATATGGAAAATATATATTCTGAAATTTCACTGATGTTTTAAAGCCAAGGCTGAAACAGAATGTGACTGTGATGGTTTGCCATGCCCTAATCTGGAGCTGGACTTCTGCATTGTCCAGTATTTATAAGTCACACATTCTGCTTTCAGGGACCCTTAGGTAGAGTGTCCTTGTGATGATATTCCTTACATAATAAGAGATAAAATGCATGCTGGAGTGGTGATGCAGGCCTCTCACCTAAGCAGTTTTACGGCAGAGGCAAGAAGGTCTATGATTTCAAGGTCAGCATGGTTTCCAGAGAGAGTTTCAGGGCAACTAGGGCTGCACAGAGAACCCCTATCTGTATTCAAAGAATAAAGAAACAAAAATGAAAAAAATAAATAAACAAAACAAAATGTATGATGCTTCTTGAATATCTATGTCTCCTATTCATGCCTGATGAATGAGTGCTTTTGTCCTGTCCCCACCCAATCCAGACACTCCAGTCTCCCCCCAGATGGATCACTCACCTCCCAAAGTAGTAAAATCCAGAATATATGTTCAAATCATCACAAAAGAGGTAACTGTTGGTATACTTCAAAGGATCCTTCCCGGAGATGGTACACTCGACCATGTTATGGAACAGTGGACGATTAGGGCTGTTGCTTTTTCGAGTGTCACCTGCTGCAAGAACCCACAGCACACTGCATCAATATCACTTGGTTTACTAGGGCTCTGATGCCTGCCTGCTAGCTTCCTCCTTAACTCCTACCTGCTTCTGGATTGAGACAACAGGGAGTGTGTGTGTTTGTGTGTGTATGTGTGTGTGTGTATGTGTTTGCCTCCTCACACACAGGTTCTAAGGAACACACTTGGGAGGACCCATAAAATTTGGGCTACACAAGAGGAGGTCAGAAGACAGCTTGGGAAGTTGGTTTTCTCCCCCAACTATGTAGGTCTTGGACCAAACTCACGCCTCCAGCCTAAGCAGGAAGGCTTCTAGCCTCATCCTCCTGAGTTAGAATTATAAATAAACACCACTGTACTGTGATGGGCTGACTCCCAGGATTAAGTTCTACAGAGATTGCCTTTTGCCTTGCTTGCCTTCTCATTTCTCACTGTCAGGACAGACAGCTGCTACGCTGTGAGCTGTCTGTGTTGTGGTCCCCTGTTGAGGAGCTGAGAACACTCTCCAGTCAGTAGCCAGAGACAAATTGACTTCTTAGCTCAACAATCCAACAACCCAGCCATCTCTTGAACACTAAATCTGCTCAACCCCTTCTCAAGCCTAGTTGAAACTCTATCCTTAACCAGCAGTGGATTCATCACTGTTCCAGCTGAGACCTTGAGCCAGAGAAGCATCCGCAGATGCTTATTAATTTACACTGTGGAATTAAGAGGAATCTGTTGTATGGCTATGAAGAGCTCACATACAAGTCTAATGTCAGATCATCACCATGTGACTTCAGCCTTTGAAACAACAAAATTTGTCAGGTCAGTAGGTTAAAAATAACTTTCTTGATTAAATCTGCACTGAGATACTTGGTACCCATTAAAATGCAGGAGAAGTCAGGTGCATTGGAACATTCACTGTATAATCCCAGAACTCTGTAGCAGAGCCTGAGGGATATGTCAGTTCAAAATCATCTTGGATTATAGACTGTTCAAGAAGAGCCATGGCTACATCAAACACTTTGAAATCAAAAATAAAAATAAAGTAATGGAGACACAAGCCTTGCATGTATGTGATCTTATCATTGGGGTGTTGAGCTAAGTCTGGGATGTAATGTTGAGTTGCAGAACATCCTCAGCTGTATTATATGATCATATCAATTATAATAAGTGTGATAAAAATGGAGATATGGATTTGCAGTCAAGAGCACTAGCTGAGCTTGGTTGGAACCCAGGATCAGTTCTAGCATCTACATGGCAGCTCCCAACTGTCTATGACCCCAGTACTGGGAGATGAGACCCCTCTTCTGGCCTCCGAAGGCACTGTTCACCCACAGTTTACATACACACATGTAGGCAAAGGGATAATGCATATGAAATAAAAACTATTTTATGAAAAGTTTAAAAATAAAATTGCCAGCATAGCTTAGAGCCAGGTAAATTGGTGCCATGGCAATATGGCAAAGTCATAAGGGGCTTCCTTTGCTTTCTGGTGAATGTACCAGATTTTTCTAAGGTTTCATCTGAGTTCAGATGTAAAGTTAATGGTGCTAGCTGTTGTAGACAGGGGGTGATTTTGGAACCCTACCCCAGAGTCTATTTGACTCTAATAGGAACCCCAAACTCAAACTTCAAGTGTGACCATCACTGAAGAAAACTGAGATGGGGAGGCTTTCAGAGGGGACAGAGGTCCTACCTGTGAGCAGAGCGATCAGCATAAGGAGTCTCATCTTGAGTGAGGAAGGACTCAGGTGACTCCTCTCTTTATACTCCTTTGCTCTCATAGTGTCCAGTCAGCACACTGGACCTGTGACTGCTGTGAGTGTAACACGGAATTAGCATATGTCCATTCTCACAACAGTTTAGACCTACAGAGCTACTGTGGATGGTGGCAGGGCCTGAACCGGTGTTGTGGCAGAAGGAAAAGAGAAAGAGCTAACACAGCACCCTATTATCTCAAGTGCAGCGACTTGTAAAGTGCTTGGTTCTCACCACGGATACTGTGAAGTCATAAGGAGGTATAGGCATTGGTCCTGGGGTTGGTCTGAAGGATGCTTTTAGTGATGTGGTCCCAGGCTGGAGTAGCTGGCTCTACAATTCTCCATATTAACTGTATGAACTATGTGCTTAATCTGTCCTGAGATCCTGACATAGGTTTTGGAGTAGATATAGTTACAAATTCATTATTCAATAAATTAACTATGAATCAACATGTGTGTGATGATACAGAGAGATTGAGAGAAAGAAGAGAGACAGAGAGAGAGAAAGAAAGAGAGAGAGAGAGATATCACTCATGCACACATGTAGAGGTCAGATTACAACTCTGTGGAATCAATTCTGTCCTTCTATGTTCAAATGGGTCCCAGTAATGAAACTTGGGTCAACAGGCTTGCATCCTAGGCTTCCCTTACTGGCCCACAGTGAAAGGGAAAACTGGGAATATAGGTAGATCACGGTGGTGGTGGTGCACATTTTCATTCCTTTAATGGCAGCATCAGGAGGCAGAAGCAGACAAATATCTGAATTTGAGGACAACAGCTTGATCTACAAGAATGAGTTCCATGGTAACTAAAGATAGACAAAGAAACCCGCTCTAAAAAATAATAAAAACGAATGTAGGAAAAATATTTGGGCAAATGCTGCACAGACGTTCCAGGAGGCTCATATAATGGAGGCAATGGTTGAGCTGAGGATCCCCCTACCCAGTGTGAGAAGCTGAGAACCAACCATTACAGGGGCTGGAGAGATGACTCAGCATTTAGGGTCTTATCTGCTCTTCCTGAGGACTGGAGTTCTAATCAAAACCCCCACATGGTGGCAGGCTAACAATGTCTGCTGGCCCGATGCCCTCTCACCTCTGGGTTTGGTCATCTCTCATGTACTCTATAACTTATCAGCATAGTATCTCCTTTACCAACTTCTCATCTCTTCCCTGTCACCAGACCTGACCTGTGAGGAGTGAGGCTTGGACATTTAGTGGAATGTGTGTGGGTATGGGAGTCATGTGGGAAAGGCAGAGGATGGGACAGCTGTTCACTGAAGCAAAAAGAGACCAAGAACCACATAGCCGTAAACCCATCAATAAGACATCTTATTCCTAAATGTGGTTCATAAGGAAACCAGGGATTAACCAGGCTTTACCTGTGGGGTCAGGAGATATAAAAAGTCAGAGAAGACAACATGTTCTTTCTTTTTGTTGCAAAACATTAGGGTGTTGTTTACTTTATAGGGACAGTTACACTGTCTTATGTGTTTAGTTAAGGTCTGTGAAGACTCAAAGGTCACAATGATGTAATCCTTCATTCAGGGCATTTATTGTGAGTATGTAATCCTAATACTTGGGATGGTGAGGCAAATGTGGGATATTTTCTTGAGTTGCAGAACATCTTCAGTCCCATAATAAAGTCATGTACAAAAAATAAAGGCTAGAGAGATGGTTCTTCACTCAGGAGCAGTTGCTGAGTCTGTAGGACACAGGCTGTGTTCTAGCACTCACATTGCTATTCACAACCTATGATCTCAGTTCTGGAGAATTAGATCTCTCTTCTGGCCTCTGTTTTCACACAGTTCCAGACACAATGCAGGCAAAACACTCATATGCGTAAGTAAAAATAAATATTTTCTAAAGGTCAAGATTAATCAAATATTCAGGGCAGCTTTGTGTCAGGCAAATCAGTGCCTGGACAATGTATCAGAGATAGAAGGAGCTTTTTTTTGAGTGTTGGTGAATGTAGTAGACTTTTCTAAGGAGTTATTTGAGTTCAGTCCTAGAACCTCAATGTGCCAGCTCTTGTGGACATGGGGTGGAGGATAGCCCAAACCAGAGGCTACTAGACCCTAAAGAGAACCCCTCCATATAACTGCAAGTGTGACCAGCAGGGGCTGTGCAGTGATAAGAGATCAAATTCTGGGAGGGCAGAGAGGACAAGAGCTCTACCTGGGAGCAGAGTGACCAGAAGGTTCATCCTGAATGAGGTGAGGACTCAGGTGACTTCTCTTTATATTCCTGTAGCTGTGCTCTGACAATGTCCAGACCTGTGACTAGTGTGTGGATAGCACAGAGGTTGAATCTGTTGGCCTCACAGACAGTTCTGACTGGCAAACCTACTGTAGATGGTGGCAGAGGCTGAATCAGTGCTGCTTCTCAGGCAAAGAGACAGGGTTAGCTCAGTATCCTACAACAGCTAAAGTGCAGTGGCTGGAAAAGATTTCACTGCACTGTGAATGCTTTGAACAGAGACCCCTGATGTTTGGTCTGAAGGATGCTGACAGTGAAGAGTGGTCTCAGGGAGGAGTAGCTGGACCCTATAGTCCTCCTGTTAACTGTATATGCCATGTGTCAAGTCTGCTTCAGAACCGGACACACTATGAGCTACAGCCAGTTAAAAATTTGATCTGTATTTAATTAACTAATTAATTAATATGTGTATATAATAGAGAGAGAGAGAGAGAGAGAGAGAGAGAGAGAGAGAGAGAGACAGAGATGGAGGCACAAAAAGGGGAGCAATTGAGGGAGGGTGAGGTAGAGAACATTTTTGTGCACATGTGGAGGTCAGGGAGAACGTTTGTGGAGTCAGGTGTCTTCTAAATTTAATTGATTCCAGGAATTGAACCCAGGTCACAGGCTTGTATCCCAGGCTTTGTCTAACTAGCCCAAAAACTCCATTTGAATGATCATGTAACCCAAGAGGTGGTAGTGATTCATGACTTTAATGTCTGCACTTGGGAGGCAGAGACAGGTGAATAATAGTTGTTGTTTTCAGCTTTATTTACAGAGTGAGTTCTAGAACAGCCAGAGATACAAAAAGTCCTGTTTGAAAAACAAAAATAAATATAAAAAAAGAAAAAAATCAAAGGCCACCAGCTGTGCCCACAGACTATATCATGCAATAGTCCTTAGGCTGAAGCTCTCTCTACCCATTGTTTGAAGCTACAGTCAACCATTCAGAGGCTGGCGTGATGGTCAGGATTTAAGAGCATTATCTGTTCATGATGAAGACTGGAGTCCAATTATCAACAACCATATGGTGGTTTGCAAACCATATGTACTTTCTCTACATCCTGAAGCCATTTCTAACATATTTTCTAACTCAGCACTTCAGTACCTCCTTTCCCTCACCTGTTGACCTTCCCTGGATAAAAACAATGTAGGTGTGACTTGAGTGCATTGTCTCAAGGTTCAAGATGCTCCTAACATTCCAGCAGTACTCTGAAATAAGATGTTATCTGTGTTTTGCCAAAAGTCAGGCTGCTATGTACTTTAGTGGAACAATTATCCTGTGTCCTGTGTTTAGGTGCAGTGTTAGTATTTCTAGGCCAACAGGATGTAATCCTGTCTTCAGGTCTATTACAGACATTCCATCTGGTTTCCCATTTCTAGATGGAGCTCAAAGCAGAGTCACTCTGAGTTCAGTGTTTTTAGTGCCCATGTGACTTTGCACCCTTCTCTCTTCTCTCCCCTCCTACCTCTCTGTCTTCTCTTTCCCTCCCTCCACACCCATCTCTTACCCTCCTTTCCATGACTCATCCTGTCCTCCCTCCTCACCATTTCTGTCTCACCATGCTCCTCAGCATCTCAGACTGGCTCCTTTTTCTTTCTTTTTTCCTCCTGATTTTTTCCAGACAGGGTTTCTTTGTGTAATCATCCTGGCTGTCCATGAGCTTGCTTTCTAGACGATGTTGTCTTGAACTCAAGTGATCTTTCTGCCTCTGCCTCTGCATCCTGAGCACTGGGTGAAAGGCATGGTGAGGATCTTCACCCAGTCTTCAATGGGCTCCCCTGATGACAATGACTTTCTCATTAAACTTCAGTTTCCAGGACTAGATGGAATGATGTTCTCTGAGGATCCAGTTGTGTTTGGCAGACAGAGAGTATAATCACCAAAGCTGAGATCTTTCTATAGGTGCTTTATCTGAGGGCACAGTGTGTAGGGAACATAACCAGGCAGCCATGTTGTCTCAGACAATTCTAAGAGACTATCTTAGGGTTAAGGTCTTTGTACTGGGTGTTCTAGGGAGCTTTGTAGAAGCAGATACCTGCCTCAAAGTCACAGTTGCAAAGGTGGTCCTTAAAAAAAAAACTGGTGGAACTAACATAGGTGCAGATTCAGGGTAGAGAGTTAAATCATACAGCAGTTTATTGGGCTGATCAAATTGCTGGAACATAGTTATAATAAAAATATTTGTTGAACTCCAGAGATGGCACAGTTGGCAAAACCATTGCCATAGAAACACGAGGACCTGACCTAGATTTCCTGGTACCCAAGTAAAAACAAAGTATGTAACTCCGTTGAGATATGGAAGGTGTAAATCCCCTTAACTTGTTGGTCATAGAACATGTAGGTCATTCAAGTTGTCTACAGGAGTCTCCTATTTAGTGAGAGCGTTATGATTTACTGGCATGTAGAGATCACATGGTAATCTCAACATGGCACTGGCAGAACATGTGTAAGGAGGGGAAGCCCATAGATGTGGCTATGTAAATCTGTGCCCACCTTCTCTCTTAAAGGGAGATGCCCCCAAACTGAAACTCTCTCTCTCCTCTCCATTCTCTCTCTCCTCCTTCACCTTACTCTCTCAGCAACTCCACTGAATAAACTCTGGTGTGACATCTGGCAGTGTGTGCATTTGTCTCTCACATGGGAAACTACCAGAGAGATGCAGCCTCTAAGCACATGGTAGAGAGTGACTGAAAAGATACCAGATGCCAACTTATTCCTATACATAAAAATACACAAACATAGATATTTAATCTTAAATCCAGGATAACTACAAAACCAACTACCACTTAGGAAAATCTGTGATTTAATATAATCCTCCTGCCTCCAATGCTCAAGTGCTTGGATTGGAGGTGAGTACCACTGTGGCTAATTTATGGGACTTGGATGTGGAACCCAAGGCTCTGTGCATGCTAGGCAAGCACTCTAGAAACTGGCTTATATTCCCAGCCCTCTGATCCTCACCTGTACATGGCAATGGTAAATCTTACCCTCCATAGGTGTTTAGTCCAGTATTTGTCTTATGGCTAGTGATACAGCTGTCAGTTGTTCAGTCACTGTGGGATCAGTCTAACATAGCAGCCAATAGGAGAGGGTGTGGGCAGGTAAGAGGGCTCAGGGAATAAAGGCACTTGCTGTCAAGTGTGGACCTGATTTAAATCTCATCGTATAGTATTTCAGGAGGGAACAAGGTTCCTGCAGGTTGTCCTAAGAGATCCACACCTGTGTTCTTGAACAGGCTTGCCTTTTTCACAAAAAACATAAAATCTATAAATGTGTTTAAAGAAGCCTTGGAATGACATATATCTGTGTTCCAGAATCAAATGCCATCACTTCTAAGCTGGGTGACTGTGGGCAGTGGCCCAGCCTTCCTCATCTTCCTTTCTTGTCAGTGACCTCATCTATATTTTGGTATCTATCTGATAAAGTTGTCATTATGTCAAACAAGACCAAGGGAATGATCTCTATATGGTGATTGTTCTAGTTTCTTGTGTGTGTGTCTCTTTCAGATCTGATCATGGAATAACAGAACACAGAGCCGTGGAGAGCAAACCTGCCACAGTAGGTGACCTTATTCCCAGAGCAGGAATATGAGTAGGAGGTGTTGTAGGGGTTTTCTGAGGGTACAGGACATTTTCATCGTAAAAAAGGCCCAAATGTAGCAGTTCTTTTGAGTCAAACAGCACCTGGAGAGAAGGAACATCTGAAGAGGACTATGGACCTACCGAAATCACTTCTCACCTGTAGTCTCTCTCAAGCATGTCAGGTTGACCAAATCATGATGTTCCAGAAGAAAGTTCCTCATGCTTGAGCATCTCTGCTCTCTATTAGCACATGTTATTGAAAGCAGCTTGTGTGTGGCTGTTCCTGTCTTTAATCTCAGGACTTTGGAGACAGTGGTGGTTGGATCTCTGAGGTCAAGATAAGCTACAATTAAATAGTGAGACCCTGTCTGAAATAAGTGATTTTTAAAAACAAAGCTACAAAAATATGGGAATTATATATTCTGAAATTTCAATGATGTTTTTAAGCCGAGGTCGACACTGATTGTGGCTGTGATGGTTTGCCATGCCCTAGTCTGGAGTTGGACTTCAGCATTGCCCAGAATTTACAAGTCACACATTCTGCTTTCAGGTTCCCTTAGGTATATTGTCCTTGTGAAGAGATTTCATTATATAATAAGAGATAAAATGCTTGCTGGAATGGTGATGAAGGCCTTTCATCTCAGCAGTCTTGAGGCAGAGGCTAAAAGGTCTATGATTTCAAGGTCAGCATGGTTTCCATAGAGAGTTTCAGGACAACTACAGCTACTCAGAGAACCACTGTCTGGATTCAAACAATAAAGAAACAAAAAATGAAATAATCAACAAACCAAACAAAATGTATGATTATTGGTGAATATCCATTTCTCCTATTCATGCCTGATGAATGAATGATTGTGCCCTGTGCCCACCCAATCCAGACTCTCCAGTCTCCCACCAGATGGATCACTCACTCACCAAAGTAGTAATTATTGGAATATACATCAACATTATCACAAAAGAGCTAATTATTAGTATACTTCAAAAGATCCTTCCCAGAGTTGGTGCACTGGACCATATTATGGAATTGCTTATGCTTAGGGCTGTTGCTGTTTTGAGTGGCACCTGTTAAAGGTACCCACAGCACACTCCATCAATCCCTCTTGGCTTTACCAGGTCTCTGATGCCTGCCTTCTGGCTTCCTCCTTGATTCCTACTTGTTGCTGGATTGAGACAGCAGTGAATTGTGTATGTGTATAAGTGTGTTGCTTCCTCACATACAGGTTCTAGAGGACACACTTGGGGAACTCATAAAATTTATGCTACACATGAGAAAGTCAGAGGACAGCTTTAGTGAGTTGGTTTTCTCCACACACTATGTAGGTCTTGGAGACCAAACTCAAGCCTGCAGGCTAAGGAGGAAGGTGTCTAGCCTCATCCTCCTGAGTTAGGATTATAAATGAACACCACTGTACTGTGATGGCTGACTCCCAGAATTAAGTTCTACAGAGATTGCCTTTGTCTTGCTTGCCTTCTCATTTCTCACTGTCATGCAACAACTGCTACACTGTGAGCTGCCTGTGCTGTGGTCCCCTGTTGAGGAGCTGAGAACTCTCTCCAGTTAGCAGGCATGGATGAACTGAACTCTTAGCTCAATAATCCAGTAATCCAACCATCTCTTGAATACTGAAGCTGCCTCTGCTCAAGCCTAAGTGAAAGTTTACTCTTAACCAGCAGCGGATTTATCATTGTTCCAGATGAGACCTTGAGGCAGAGGAGCATCTACAGATGCTTATTGATTTACAATGTAGAATTAGGAGGAATCTGTTGTATGGCCATGCACAGCTCATATACAGGGCTAATGTCAGATTATCATGTGTGACTTCAACAATAACCTTTGTCAGCTGAGTAGGTAAATCTTGATTCAGTCTGCAGTGGGAGACTTGGTAGCTATTAAAATGCAGGGGAAGCCAGGTATAGTAGAACACACACTGTGTAATCCCAGAATTCTGTAGGCAGCACCAGAAGGATATGTCAGTTCAAAGCCAGCCTGGTCTATTGAGTGAGTTCCTGAACAGTCATGGCTACTTCGAGAAACCCTGTCTTTTGAAACCAGAAATAAAAATAAAAATAAATGCAGACAAAAGGCTTGCATGAATGTTATTGTGGGCGTTGGGTAATTGAGCTAAGTCTGGGTTATGATGTTGAGTTAGGGAACGTCCTCTGCTGCAGTATAAGATTATATCAATAATAATGGCAGTAACAATGATAAGAGATGAAAAGTTAACTTTGCAGTCAGGAGCACTTGCTGAGCTTGGTTTTCACCCAGTTTCAGTTCCAGCATGCACAAAGCATCTCCCAACTGTCTATGATGCAGTTGTGGACATTTAGACCTCTCTTCTGGCCTATGTAGGCACTGCTGATATGCAGTTCACATACACACATGCAGGCAAAGGGCTCATGCATATAAAAATAAAAGTCCATATTTTATGAAAAGGATAAAAATTTCAAATTTCAAGCAAAACTTAGGGCCCGGGAAATTGGTGCCATGGCAATATGGCAGAGTGAGAAGGGGCTTCTTTGCTCTGGTTGGTGAACATAGCATACCCAGACCTAAAGCTAATTGTGCCAGCTGTGTTGGACAAGGGATGAGCACAGAACCCTAAACCAGAGTCTATTAGACTCCGATAAGAACCCCAAATCCAAACTTCACTGGTGACCACTGGGGGCTGTGAATTGACAATAAGAGAAATGGGGAGTCTTTGAGAGGGACAAGGGTCCTACCTGTGAACAAAGTGAGTAACAGAAGGAGTCTCATTTTGAGTGGGGAAGGACTCAGTTGACTTCTCTCTTTACAGTCCTCTGCTTTCACAATGCCCACCCAGCACACTGGACCTGTGTCTGCTGTGGATGCAGCACAAAAATTAAATATGACCACCCTCACAGACAGCTGGACCAGCAGAGCTACTGTGGATGGAGGCAGGGCCTGAACCAGTGTTGTAGAAGAAGGAAAATAGAAAGGGCTAGCTCAGCACCCTATTATCTCAAGTGCAGTTACCAAAAAGCGTCTAGTTCTCAACCATGGATGCTTTGATATCATAAGAAGGTACAGACATTGGTCCTGGGGTTGCTCTGAGGGATGCTGATAGTGACATGTGGCCAGAGGCAGGAGTAGTAGTTGGTGGGACATGTGTGAGGATGAGAGAGAGATGGAAAGGCAGAGGATGGGATAGCTGTTCATTAAAGGAGAGAGAGACTGAGAACCACTCAGCCATAAACCCACCAATGAGACATCTTATTCCTGTATATCATTGATAAGGGACCTAGAGACTAACCAGGCTTTATCTGTGGGGTCAGGAGATATAGAAAGGCAGAGAAGACAATGTGTTCCTCTTGTTTGCTGCTGTGTACTTAGTGGGACAATCATCCTCTGGTGTGTATTTAGGGAAACTTTATTCCAAGGCCAACAGGATCTAATCCTTATTCAGGTCACTCACTATTATTGCTGTTTGGTTTCCTACATCCCAGTTCCTAGAACGAGCACACATGGATAGTTCTTTGAGTCTAGTGTTCCTTTAATGCTCACATGACACTGCTTATTTCTCTTTCTCCTACCTGTTCATCTTCTCTTTCCTGCTCTCCCCATCCATACTCTTCTTTCCTGTTCTTATGTCTGTCTGATCTCTCCCTTGTTTAATTTTCTGTCTTCCCAACTTCCCTATGAATATCAGACTGAGAATTTTCCCTCGCCCTCCTCCTCCCTCTCCTCCTCCTCCCCCCTCCTCCTTCTTCTTGAGACAAGAGTTCTTTGTGTAATAGTCCTAGCTGACCTCGGACTTCCTTTTTAAACCAGGCTTGCCTTGCACTCAAGAGATCTGCCTTCCTCTGCCTCTGCTTCTACCTCTGTTTCTTCGTCTCCCTCTGCATCCAAGAGTGTTGGAATGAAAAGCCTGGCCAGGCTCACCAACCACTAACTCTTCAAAAGGCTTCTTAATGGCAATGTATTTTCCATTAACCCTCAGTTTTCAGGGCTTGATGGAATGTTGTTCTCTGGGAATCTATTTATGTTCTGTAGACAGAGAACACAATCACCAAAGCTGAGCTCCTTCTATAGCTTCTTTATCTGAGGGAACAGTGTGTACTGAAGACAACCAGACAGGCAGGGATGATGTCCCAGTAACTGAGGTCACCAAACTAACCTCTTGGTGTTAAGGTCTTTTCACTGCTTGTATGAAGCCTTGGAAAAGCAGATGGCAGCCTTGTGGTCACTGTTGCAGACAGAGTCCTCACAGAGCTTGTTTTTATCTGGAGAATAACAAGAAAGGCAGTTGAGTGGAGCCCATGACCCTGTTCCCTATGTTTTGTAGACAAATAGACCAGTGGACCTCCCAGTGGTATAGAATCCTGGTTGAGATACAAAGCACATGAAAGTACCTCAGTTTGCCAAATTTCTTGGAACAACACTTGTCATAAAAAACTCACTAGTTGTGGGGCTGGGGAGATGGCACAGTTGGTAAAGCCACTGCCAGTCATGCACGAGGGCCTGACCTAGGATGCGCAGAGCCCATGGATAAAGCAAGGTATGGTTGGAGCATCCTTAACTATTCAGAATTAGTAGGTTGGACCCTTTAAACTTGTTACTTAGTGAAGTAGGTTAAAGGTGAGTGTCACGTTTAGTGAGAGACTCAGTCTCTATGGACATGGTAGAGGGTTACTGAGGAAGTCATAAGTGATAGCGTATTCCTACACATAAAAATAAACAAACATAGATATTTAATCCTCAAACCTAGAAAACTATACATATCAACTATCACTAATTAAATTATATGGTTTAAGAAAATCCTTTTGTCTCTACCTCCTAAGTGCAGGAATTGCAGGTATGCCACACAATGCTCAATTAATGGGTTCTGGTGTTGGAACCCAGGGCTCTGAGCATGGTAGTCAAGAACTCCAGCAACTTTGCTCTATCCCAGCTCTCTGTTCCTCACCTGTATATGGGAATGACAAGGCTCACCCTACATAGGTGTTTAGTCCAGTATCTGTCTTATGGCCAATGATACAGCTGTCAGTAGTTCAGTCACTGTGGGATCAGTCTAACTTAGCAGCTAATAGGAGAAGCTCTGGGCAGGCAAGAGGGCTCAGGGAATAATACAGGCACTTGCTGCCAATTCAGCCTGATTGGCATCACATGATTGTTGTCGAATATTATTTTAAGATGTGTTACATTTGTTTTGCTGTGGAGCATTAATTTAATGATGCAAAGATGTGTTGCATTCTTTGATGTTGCATTTGTTGACCTCTGTGAAGCTGTGTTATTGTGACTGTCTAAAACACCTGATGGTCTTAAAAAGTGCTGAATGGCCAATAGCAAGGGAGAAGAAGAGATAGGAGGGACTGGCAGGCAGAGAGAACAAAATAGGAGAAATGTGGGAGAACTGGAATGGAGGAGAAGAACAAGGAAGGAGGATGCCAGTGTCCATCCACGGAGTAAGGGGAAAGTTAGACACACGGACCAGGGTCCAGCCACCTAGCCGTACTGCCAGCCACAGACTAAGGGGAAATGTAAGATACACAGAAGTAAGAAAATGTAAAAGCCAAAGTCAAAAGTAGTTCAGAAAAGCAGGAAAGAAACAATCAGAGCTAAGGCTGGACATTATAATTAAGAATAAAGCTCTAAGACCAGATAAACAATTTAAATAGACCTATAACCCTTACGGAAATAAAAGTAAGTCATTAAAAGTCTCTCAACTGAAAAGAACACCCAGGGCCAGATAGTTGCAAGTGCAGAACTCTACCAAAATGCCAAAAAAGAGCTCATACAAATACCCTTACATTGTTTCACACTATATAAACAGAAGGAATACTGCCAAACTTTTTATGAGGCTACAGTGCCCTGATTCCCAAACCACACAAAGACACAACCAAGTAAGAGAAATACAGACTAATCTCCCACATGAGCATGGATGCAAAAATACTCGCAAAGTACTAGGAAACCAAATCCAAGAAAGAAGTCATCAAAAATTGTCCACCACGATCAAGTAGACTTTGTAACAGAGATGCAGGGATGGTTCAACATACAAAATTTTGTCAGTGTAATCCACCATGTAAGCAAAATGAAAGAAAAAGCTCAGACAATCATCTCATTAGATGCTGAAAAAAACCTTTGACTAGATTCTACACCCTTCTTGGCAAAGGTCTTGTGAATATCTGGGATTCAAGGAACATATCTAAGCATAGTAAAAACAATTTACAGCAAGCTGATAGCAAAAATCAAATGAAATTTAGAGATACTCAAATAATCTCCCTAAACACAGGGACAAGACAAGGCTGTCTACTGCCCATATCTATTTAGTACTCGAAGTTTTCTCTAGAGCAATAAGACAACCAAAGGAGATCCAGGGGATACAAGTTGGAAAGGAGGAAGTCAAACTTTGCTATTTACAGATGATTTGATAGATAAATACGTGACCACAAAACTACCATTAAGGAACCCTACAGCTGATAAAAACTTTAGGGGATTTGTCTGGATACCAGATTAACTGAAAAAAAAATCAATATTCATTCTATAAACAAATAATCAACAGTCCGAAAAAGAAACTATGGAAGCTCTACTCTCTACAATAGCCACAGATAACATAAAATATTTTGGGGTAACTCTAACCAAATAATTGAAAAATCTGTTTAATGAGAACTTGATACTTCAATAATTTGTTAGATCCCCCATGATCCAGCAATACCAGTACTGGGCCAAAGAATGAACATTCTTAACCTCAAGGGTATTAGTTCAACTATGTTTATAGCACTGTTATTCCTCATAGCCAGAACCTAGAAACATCCTATGTGCTCCTCAGCTGAAGAGTGTATTAACAAGCTGTGGTACATCTATGCAATGGAGTACTGCTCAGCAGTTAAAAAAATGATATCCTGAAATTTGCAGGAAAATGGATGGATTTGGAGAGTATAATCCTGAGTGAAGTAATAGATGCCCATAAAGATAAGCATGGTATATACTCACTCATAAGTGGGTTTTAGACAAAAAACAAAGAATATCTAGGCTGCAAAGTTCAATCCCTGAACAACTTGGGAGCAGAAGTAACTTAAGAGAGACATCTAGGGATTCCCATGGGAAGATAAATAGAGAAGATCTTCTGAGTAAATTGGGATCATAATGGGTAGTAACCAAGGAGAGGTGGGAACAAATCATGAGAGAAGGAGATGGTTGCATGAGAGAAGCAACAAAGGAGGATAGAAGAGATGAATATCTTTAAAGAGGGAACCACTGTAGGGTTAGAAAGAAACTGGGTGCTAAGGAACCTCCAGAACCCACAGGATGGCCCTTGGCTAGGACTCCAAGCAATAGTAGAGAGGTTACCTAAACAGGACTTCCCCTACAATCAAATGAATGAGCACCCTAAGTATTATTATAGAGCCTTCATCCTACGTTATAGAACCTTCCACTTTCCAGAGTTGGAAGCAGAGACACATAATTAAGCACCAGGCCAAGTCCCTAGTCCAGCTGAAAGGAGAGAAAGTGAAGAGTGTATATGAGCAAAGGGATTGGGATAATGAGGAGGAGACCCACACAGATGGATGACTAGCGCTATTGGAAGCTCATTGAACCAGGGAAAAAAAAAAACACTGAAGAAACTTCAGGAAAGGAACTAAACCCTCCAATGGAAGAGGACTGTCAAATGGAGTGGACATTTTGTGGAGCCTCTTGGAGAAGGATCAGATTATGTTCATATGCATGAACTGGTTGGCATCCTTGAGCCCGTTTCCTACAGAGGAACACCTAACATAGTCTTAATATGGGAATGAGGGAATAAAACAAAACTCAAGTGAATATTCCAGACTGAACTGACCCACCTTGGGACTCCTTGGCCTCTTGGGGGAACAGTTGGGGTTATTGCATGGGGTGGAACGAGGGAGGACTGTGAAGGACTGGGGAAAGGGAAGGGAGAGCCAGCGATGTCATATATGGAAAAATACTTTTAAATAAATAAAACATCAACTAAAAAAAGAGAAATAGTTGTGCCTTTAACTAATCAAGAAACTGACCAATTGTGGGCAGACAGTGACATTGGCTAAGAGCTTACAGCAATTTTTGGGAGAAATTAACAACAGATATCCAAAAGGAAAATAATTCAATTTGTAGAGAAAATTAACAGAATTCTTTGTCATGTTGTATGGGTACACCATTCTGGAGCCCATACATTGTATATTGGCCCAAATAAGTCAGGAAAGGCAGGTTACAAATTAGAAAATGTAAGTAAAGTGGCTTAAAGCCCTTATAAGTCTGTTTAAAAGTCAGAATTATAAGCTATCATGATGATATTAATGGATTTTTACAGAACTTCTTAACTTAGTCGCTGACTCTCAGAATGCAGAAAGAGTTGCTGACTTTATTCCTGATGAGTCAGAACTAACCTCATTATTTATTGTTATAAGGAATAATCAGGAATAAAAAAAATCATCTCTTTTTAAATAACACAATCTAATCCCATATGAATCTGCCAGGTCCCCTAGCACAAGGTAATGATGAAATTGATAAAATATTAATTGAAAATGTACTAGAGACCTCAGAGTCTCATAAAAAAAAACTTCATGCCAATAGCAAAGTTTTAAAAAAGTTTCTTCATCACTTGGAAACAAACCAAGAAATTGTAAAAAAGATAATCCACCTGTTTCTTCTATAATCAATCTCTGTTAGAGTAGGAGGTAATCCTAAAGATATATATATATATATATATATATATATAAAGATATATATATATATATATATATATAAAGATATATATATATATATATATATATATAAATGAAATTTGAAAAATGAATGTGTTTAATTTTACAGGATTTGGAAAATAAAAATATATGCATCATACAATAGATAGGTTTTCAGAATTTCAATGGGCAACTGCTTTGAGTTCAGAAAAGGCTGATTCTGTAATCACACATTTGCTTGAAGTTATGGCCATCATGGGAATACCTATAGAAATTAAGACTGACAATACTCCAGCATATGTCTCTAGTAAAATGAAACATATTTTTGATTCTTATAATATAACACATATTACAGGTATACTACACAATCCTACAGGGCAAGCAGTCATAGAGAGATCAAATCAAACTGAAGGATATGCTAAATAAACAGAAAGGAGTACCAACTCCCAGAAATAGACTACATAATGCTTTATTAATTTTGAATTGACTCAATCTAATGAGAAAGGAACAACAGTTGCTGAAAGGCACTGGAGTATAGAAAAACCTGACAAAGGTGAGCCAGCCTGTCTACTTCAAAGATATATTGACCTCAGAATGGAAGCCAGGATATGTGCTACATTGGGGAAGAAGTTTTACTTTTGTTTTTGATGTGAAAAAAAGCTATGGATACCATCAAAATTAATAAGGACTCAATTTGAACTGGAGAAACTTCTTGATAAAGAGAAACAATGTCTCAGTCACCAATTTGACAACTATTTAATTTTTAAGAAAAATTCATCAACCAAGGATTGGGGAAGTATTTTAATTTTGCCTTTACAGAAAAGTAGAGATACTCATATTCAAGAAGGAAAAAGACCTTGGACATCCAGATGTCTAAAACAGAAGAGAAAGCTATCTAGAAGGAATTTACAAGCAAAGAGATATCAGGCTAGTTGGTACCAATATACTCTATAGAGTAAAATCTCACTCCTTAACACCTATATCTCTTTATTTATAAGAGAAGTCAAAGTCCCAGTTCAATTATAAATTAAAGCTGGCTTTGGAGTTGGAGTGTGGCTCTCTCCTCTAAATCCTAGCATGCTTGTTAAAGGAAAATACAAGATCTCTGTATTGTTATCAGAGGGAACACCTGATATAGAAGAGAACAACCAGAGTTAAGGGACTATTCTATTGCTACTAATCTTATTAGATATGATTTTTATATCAGAATGTGTTAGAATAGTATATACTAGCATTTTATCGTGATGTTAATGATCATATAGAGTAATAATAATAAAAATAAAGGCTTTATCTAGCTTCCTTCACATTGTTATGTGTTTGAGTCTCTCATCAGTTTTCTATGGTGAACCAGGACAATGCCTAATACTGACCTTGAAGATGAGGCTCCACAACGATGATTTCATATGAAACATGACAATGCCACTAGGCTGGCAAACACCAAGCAAAGATTGGATTTGGACTACAAACTGCTCAGGACAATTTCAAGGATTTTGACAGCTGGTCTGGAAACAGCAGGGTGCAGAGCTGGACAGACTTATAAACATTGCTTTGCCGCCCTCAACAGGACACAGTCGGTAACTTCCGTTTGTTTGAAGGGAAGGGAAGGATGCTTAGGATCTGAAAAGAAATAGAGAAGTTATTTCCAATGGATCTCAAGAAACGGTTGGAAACATCAGCCTCCCCAATAAAACACCAGAGTGGAGCAGGGGTGGCACATACCTTTATTCCCAGCACTCTGCAGGCAGAAGCAGGCTGATCAGAAGCCAACCAGGCCTACACAGAAACTCTCACAAAACAATAAATGTACCCAAGGCCAGTATCATGGCTCTTTGGGTAAAGATGCTTGCTGCTGACCTGAGGACATGTGTTCAGTCCCCACAAGCCACATGGTAGAAGGCAAGAACTGACTCCTGTATATTGTTCTCTGGCCTGGACAAAACATGCCATGATACCTGTGTGTTCATACACATACACATACATACAAAAATAAATAAAATTGTAAAGATGTTAAAGTTATACAAGCAGCCAGGTTGTATTATTGACTTTAATCCAGAACTGAGTGGAGGCAGAGCCAAGGGGATCTCTGTGATATGAGGTTAGCCTGATCTACAGAGCATGTTCCAGGACAACACAGAGACATCCTGTCTCACAGAAATGGATGTGAATACAATCAACACATAATATGCTGATCCAGGTGTTGGTGGTACATGCCTTTACCCAGGATTCAAAGGCAGAGGCAAGTGGATCTCTGTGAATGGGAGGTCAGCCTGGTCTACAAAGCAAGTTCTTGAAAGCCAAGGCTACACACACAAACAACACCCCCACTTGAAAAACCAGAAACCCAAACAAATCAAAAATAGTAAGTTAAAAATGTGTCTTAATATATTATGCTAAGTAGCTCAAACTCTATACTAGCTTCATGTGGAAATGTGTACCTGAAGTGCAAGTACAGATAGATGGGTCAGAAGGACTTTAAGTTTTTTGCTTCATTTTGTTATTATTATTATTTTGTTTAAAGTGTCTTTTTATCCATGTTTTCCCTGCTCCCCCTCCATTTCCTGCTCCCAATCCCTCCCAGTCAGCCTTCAGCCTGCTGCCTCCCCATCCACCTGTGCCCTCCCCCAAAAGGGCAAGAAGTCCCAGGGCAGGTCAGCTCAGTGTGGCACATCTACTCCAGGCAAGTCCGATGTGCTCACCCCAAATTCAAGCCTGGATTAGGTATTCCTCTGCAGGAAATGGTCTCCAAGGTACCAGCCCATGCACAGGAACACAGTCTGACCCCACCCCTGGAGGTTCCACATGCTGTCTCTGCCAATGGCCAGTTGCCTACTCTTAGAGGGCTTAGCTCCTTTTCCCTATGGATTTTGAGTGGCTGTTCTTGATTCAGTGAGGTCCCCAGTGCTCCAGCCAGCCATCTCTGTAGGAATTTTACTCACAATCCCTATCCCCTTGTTCATACAGACTCTCCTCCCCTGCTCTTGGCTGGACCAGGAGCTCCGCCCAGTGCTCAGCCATGAATCTCTGCCCCAACCTTTATTCTGTGTTGGATGTAGGTTCTTTGATGACACTTAGGGTGGTTATTCATTTGATTATAGGGGAAGTTCTGTTTAGGCACCTTCTGCACTAATGGTTGGAGACCTACCCAGGGACCTGTAGTGAGTTCTTGGAAGTTTCCCTAGCACCTGATATCTTTCAAACTTCCCATTAGCTTTCTCTAATAGGAAGACTATTGAGTTTTTTGAGTTAATCTTGTACCCTGATACATTGCTGAAGGTGTTTATCAGCTGTAGGAGTCCCCTGGAAGAATTTTGAAGGTCACTTATGTATATGATCATATCATCTGCAAATAGAGATAGTTTGACTGCTTCCTTTCCAATTTGTATCCCCTTAATCTCCTTTTGTTCTCTTAGTGCTTCAGGAAAAGTCTTTGAGAACTATATTGACTAGATAAGGAGAGAGAGGACAGCCTTGTTTTGTCCCAGATTTTAGTCGGATTGCTTTGAGTGCTTCTCCATTTAGATTGATGTTGGCTGTTGGCTTGCTACATTTTCCCTTCATTATACTTAGGAATTTTCCCTGTATTCCTGATCTCTCCAGGACTTTTATCATGAAGGAGTATTTGATTCTGTCAAAGGCTCTTTTAGCATGTGTTTTTTTTTTCTTTCAGTTTGTTTATATGATGGATGACATTCATGTTTTTTGTATGTTGTACCATCCCTGCATCTCTGGGATGAAGCCTATGTGCTCATGGTGGATGATTTTATTTAATACTCTATGGGATTCAGTTTGCCAGAATTGTATTGAGTATATTTGCATCAATGTTCATGAGTGAGATTGGTCTGTGATTATTTTCTTTGCTGCATCTTTGAGTGGCCTGGAATCAGGGTGATTGTGGCCTCATAAAAAGAGTTCAGCAATGTTCCTTCAGTTTCTACTTTTGGAAACATTTTGAGGAGTATTGGTATTAATTCTTCTTTGAATGTCTGGTAGAATTCTGCAGTGAATCCTTCTGGTCCTGGGCTTTTTATTTTTACTTGGGAGACTTCTAATAACAGCTTAAATTTCCTTTGGGATTATAGGTCTGTTTAGGTCTTTAATCTGATCTTGATTTAATTTTGGTAAGTGGTACCTGTCCAGAATGCTGTCGATTTCTTTTAGGTTTTCCATTGTTAGTGGAGTGTAGATTTTCAAAGTATGACCTGATAATTCTCTGGATTTCCTGGGTGTCTACTACTCTGTCCCCTTTTCATTTATGATCCTGTTAATTTGGATACTCTCTCTCTCCCTCTGCTTATTGGTTAGTTTGGATAAGGGTTTTTCTATATTGTTCCCTTTCTCAAAGAACCAACTTATTGATTCTTTGTATTGTTTTCTTTGTTTCTATTGTATTTATTTAAGTCCTAAGTTTGATTATTTCCTGCCTTGTACTCCTTCTAGGTGAGTTTGCTTGTGATTGTTCTAAAGCCTTCAGCTGTGTAGTTGGGTCTCTATTGTGAGGTTTCTCTAGGTTTTTCATGTAGGATCTAGTGCTAAGAGTTTTGCTCTTAGCACTGCTTTCGTTGTGTCCATTAAGTTTGGGTGTGCTGTTGATTCATTTTCATTAAATTCTAGGAATTCATTGATATCTTTCTCAATTTTTTCCTTGATGCAGAGGAGGGGTTCAATTGAGAGATGTTTAGTTTCTATGAATTTGTAGGCTTTATGTGTTTTTTAAATTTCTGTTGAACTCTAGTTTTAGACTATGGTGGTCTGATATGATACAAGGAGTTATTCCCAAATTTTTGGTATCTATTGATATTTGCTTTATGACCACATATGTGGTCAATTCTAGAGGAAGTTCCATGGGGTGCTGAGAAATATGTGTATCCTTTTGTGTTTGGGTGGAAGGTTCTGTATATATCTGTATATATGATCCATTTGGGTCATAACACCTCTTAGAACCCTTCTTTTTTTGTTGAGTTTCTGTCTGGTTGACCTATCCAAGGGTGAAAGTGGAGTATTAAAGTCTGCTACTAATAGTGTGTGGGGTTTGATTTGAGGTGTAAGCTTTATTAATATTTCTTTTACATATGTAGGCGCTCTTGTGTTGGAGGCATAAATGTTCAGGATTGAGATTTCATCTTGGTGGATTTTTCCTTATATGAATAAGTAATGACTATCCTGGTCTCTTTTGATTGTTTTTAGTATGAAGTCTATTTTGTTAGATATTAGGAAGCCTACATCAGCTTGTTTCTTGAGTCTATTTAATTGGAAAGTGTTACTCAACTTTACTCTGAGCCTGTGTCTATCTTTGAAGCTGAGGTGTATCTCTTGTACACAGCAGAAGGATGGCTTCTGCTTTTGTTTCCAATGTGTAGGATGTGACTTTTTATAGGCGAATTGAGTCCATTGATATTAATGTACATTAATGACCGATGATTGTTATTTCCTGTTACTTTTGGTGATAATTTGTGTGTGTTTTTCTTCTTTGGGCTTTTATTCTGTGGGATTATCTATTTTTTGTGGTTTCATAGGTATATCCAGTTTCCTTAGATTGGAGTTTTCCCTCTAGTGCATTTTGGAAGGCCAGATTTGTGCATAGGTGTTGTTTAAATATGGATTCATTGGGAAGTATCTCATTTACTCCATCTATGTTGATTGGTAGTTTTGCTGGGTATAACAGTCTGGACTGGCAGCCTTGCTCTTTTAGTGTCTGTATAACCTCTGACCAGGACCTTCTTGCTTTCAATGTTTCCAATGAACAGTTGGGTGTTATTCTGATGGCTCTGCCTTCATAGGTAATTTGGAAATTTTCCTTTGTAGCTCTGAGTTATTTTTTTATTTTATAGATTTATTGGACAGATTATGATGTGGAGAGGAGAATTTTATGGGGTTCTAGTCTGTTTGTCTGTAAGCTTCTTGTACATGTATAGACATTTTCTTTTTTAGATTCAGAATGTTTTCTTCTATAATCTTGTTGACTATATTTTCTGTGCCTTTGAGCTGATGTTCTCCTTTTTCATTTCTGATTATTCTAAGGTTTGGTTTTTCATGGTGTCCCAGATTTCCTGGATGTTTGTGTTGGGACACTTTTGGTTTTAGTGTTTTCTTTAACTTACCTATGTATTCCACTTCTGAATCTTCCACTCCAGACATTCTCTCTTCCTTCTCTTGCATTCTCTTGGTTACACTTGCATCTTTCGTTCCGGTTTGTTTCTTCATGGTTTATATTTTCAGCATTGCCTTGGTTTGTGCCTTTTTCTATTTCAATTTTTAGTTCCTGGAATGTTTCCTTCACCTGTTTGTTTTTTTTTTCTTTTTTTGGTTTTCTTTATTTTCTTTCAGGGATTTGTTCATCTGTCAAATTTTTTGTTTGTATTTTCTTCTTTTTCTTTAAAGGATCTTTTTATATGTTTTTTAAGGCTTCTATTATCTTCATAAAGTGGTTTTTAAGGGTGTTTTTTTCTGCTCCTTCTGCACTGCCATGCTCATGTTTTGTAGATCCACCAAATTCTTTTAATGGTGCCATGTGGTTTTTATGTTGTTATGTGTTCTTTCAGTGGCGTCTGCCCATTGCATCCTCAGTTCATTACAGAATTTGTCTGAATCTCAGTTAGCTGATTGTGGTGCAATGTGTTCTGTGTGTGTTTGTGTCTCAAGAATCCTCTTTTGGTCCAATCTAGGTTCTTTATCTATTCTTAGTCAGCTCTTAGTTAGCTGTAGACCAGGTGACTGTGGGTTTTCAGTATTTCTGAAGAGTGCTTGGATTGCAGGGTGATGGCATATGTTGGGGCAGGTAGGTTTTGTCCTTGCAATATCTGGTAGTCTGGGTTTTGATGGGGTTATGGGTCTCAGGGAATCTCTCTGATGGCTTATTATTAGGGCAGAGCTGAGTGGGGCTGGGGTTCCAGGGTCTATTTTTTGGACTGGGCTCTGGAGACTGCTCTCTCTACTTGGCCTGAGGTAGGGGGTGCTACTCACATGTTAGTCAACTGTGGACCAGTGGTCTGTGGGTTTCTTGTTTTTCAGAAGTAGGTTTCAACCTGTTTTGCTTTGTCATAATTAGCTGACCTTAAATTAGATTGGCTAGTGATACAGCACATTTGGCAGAATGGTTGACTAGAAACAGAAAGCTCTATGTTAATCTCCTAGCACATAACCTTGTCAGGGTGGAATTTACTTGTCATCCCACCTCTCAGGTTGATGTCAAGAGCATTAGTAGGTCAAGATCATCATACCTACATGGTGATTTCAAGGCTAACCTAGGCTAGCCCACTAGACACTCACAAAATTAACAATAAGCATAGTAGTGCCTTCAGTGTGTTTTGAAGATTGTGTCACATAGCAGAGTATTTGGGCCACAATAAGTGAATGCCCCACATTCATTAGTGTATAGGATCACAGAGAATGTAGCACCAATTCTGCTAACCTTGGTCCCTATCATGTGTACCAGGATTTCTTGATGATCTTTTTCATGGCCTCATTTTATTTTCTTTTATAGATGTATCTATTTATGTACTTTGGCCCTTTGTCTGCATGTACATCTGCACACTGGAAGAGAGAATCAATTTCCATTTTAGATAATCATGGGCTCCCATGTGAGTCCTGGGAATTGAACTCAGGATCTCTGGACACTTAATCAAAAATGCCTTGGACAATGAGTAAACTCTAAGGGCCCCTCATGTTTTTGTATTTTAATTAATAAAATCACGAACTATTTCAAGAGCCCAAAACAAACTGAATATCTCTCCCTTAGGTAAATTATTTATTCCACATTTGTAACTTATCATTTATAATCCATCTTCTCACTTACACACCAGTCCCACAGCCTTATGATATGTAATATGGCCACTATTAGTTCTTTTAAAAGATGAGGTTACTTGAGCCCTGTGGGTGATGCTTATGTTAACAGCTTGTCTAGGATGGTGAAGCCCTTGGTTTAATCTACAACATCATAAACATAAAGATGACACACTAAACTTCTGAGGCATCGACCTGTTTTCCTTTCTGTTGCTGTCATAAACACCACGACCAAAAGCAGCTTCAGAAGCAATGGACTATTTTATCTCACATGTTACAATTTCTCACTGAGAAATCAATTAGAGGAGCTTGATGAAGAAAATAAGAGGAATGCTCTCTGAAACAGCCCATGCCCACCTGTTTAGAGATGACACTGTGCACAATAGGTTGGGGCCTCCTTAGTGTCTCTAGAAAATGCCCAATAGATGTGCCCACAATTCAATACAATGCAGGCAATCTTTAAGCTGATGATTACCATTCCAGTGTGTGTTAAGCTCACAATCAAGTTTAGCCATAAAAAGGGCTGGAAAGATGGCTGAGCACTTTACAACACTCTCTGCCCTGGCTGTGGACTGGAGTTCAATTCTCAGTGACCTCATGTTGGTTTTTAAACAATGTCTGTTGGTCCAATGGTCTCAGCCTTTGGGTTTGGCCATCTATCATGTACCTTCTAAGTTAGCATCCCAGCACCTCCTTTTTCCCACTTCTCACCTCTTCCCTGGATAAAAACCACTTAAGAGTTGAGGAGACTTGGTTGTCTTTCTTATGAAGATCCCCCAACCCTTTTGTCAGGGCTACAGACAGACACTACCAGCTACTACCAGTCACTGCACCAGTTGCTGACCAGGCCTGACCTTGAGAGGGTTGAGGCCTTTTCTTTTTTCTCAGTGTGCAAGCGCGAGTTTTCAGCTCAGTGCGCAGGCATGGTTTTCAGCTTGAAGGCCTGCCACAGCACCTGGCTTTGCTTTCAGCCCACTGTAGTGCTTGGTTTTCAGCCTTCAGACCCAGTGTGAAGAGCATGCACCCACCTGGCCTGCCAGCACAGGACTCAGGAGGAGTGGTTCATCGTCCACTTGGTGTGCCACTGCCTGCCTGTAGAGCAGCTAGGTCCATCTAGCCCTGGTAGCTAGTAGGAGTTTCAAGTACATGCACATCCCTCCCCCACAGCCAGCCCACGTGGTCGCTGATTGTGACCTGACCCAGGCAACTGTAAATTACTTGAGCAATTGAACAAAGGAAACAAAAGCCCTTTTATTTTGTGATTAACATCCTGTCTTAATTTGTGAGAATTTGCTTTTCCCAAGGATTGTATTCTGCCTGCTGGGGCCTGTCAAAACCCCGTAGGATCTGTAGGTAGCTTCCTGCTGCTGAGAGTCTCTGCATCTGCCATAGAGTGTCAGGGCATTGACCGCTACTGTGACACTTGTGGACTAAACGGCGTAATTACACTTGAATTGACACAATGGCTGACAATGATTCTTTTGAAGACTTTAGGTCATATTTTGCCATGGTGGTTGACAAATTTTTAAATGAATATCTTCAAGGTTTCAATACCCCAGTCCTACTATTTTTTGGCTTGTTTCTCTATTTTGTGTTTCAAAATAAGAGGATGATGACAGAGGTGTCAAATGGAAACCAACCATTACTGTCCAGATTATGTATTATGGAACTATTAAACTCTACGGTGGCAGATGAGGTTAAACAGGTACAAAATGTAAATCAACAGTTACTGTCCAAGGTATATGATGTGGAACTGTCAAACACTAAAATGGCAAAAAGGATGGATACTCTGGAAATTGGTTACAACAAGCTTTCAGATAAGGCTTCCTCTTTAGATATGGAGAACACTGTACAAGAAAAATATAGGCTCTACATAAATGATGAAAACAAGAAACTTGTTGATTACATTAATGACAAGAACAAGAAAATCATTAATTATGTTAATGACGGGGATCGAAAAATTGATAGCTCAGCAGGTTCTGGGCCTCTGGCTACCCAGGACCTGAGAAACCCCAATGCAACAGATGGCTTCCCAATGTGGGCCGAATATCCATTGAAAGCCTGAGAAAGTTTAAAGAGTGTTTTAGATCAGAAGCTGAGCCAAAGCAGCTTCCAAATTGTGTATAGGAAACGGGTCATTGTACAATGAAAGCATGGCATCTGGGTCACATTCAAAATGGCCCTGGTGGACTGGTGGCAGGCAGTGTAAGCTGCAACTAGGCCAGCTCCTGAAATCTCACAGAAGACTCAGTAACACGTGATTGATTTTACATTTCTGTTTATTTTGAACTATAATAAAAAAACAAAGACGGTTTCATAGTAGCAGCATTTTCTTGGGTGTGCTCTGTTTGCTGTGGATGAACCGAGACGTGGTCCCTTTAAGAGAACTTACTGATTCAGCTTCCTCAGCAAAAATTATGCAGCTCTTTAAGAGAGTGTATTTTAAAAGCTCTTGTGGTTAGAAGATGATTAAGGATTCACAATAAAACAGATTCAGATGAAAAGAAAAACCTGTAAATGGGTTACAATGTGGGTAAAAGGTACATAGTCTTCAGAGAGAAAAGATAGAAATTAAAGTCTTTAAAAAGAGAAATAGAGTAATAAAAATATGATAAGCCATGTAAAGATGGAAAATAAACACAAAATCTGGATTTTGGTTGTTATTGTGTTTTCTTTTAATTTTTTTAACTGTTAATGAGCTAACTCAGAAAAACAATGGATTGCAAACACAAAGGCTACTAAGTTAAACAAGAATATATATTTTAAAGTTATTTTGATTTTGAAATTTGTGTCTAAGGATTTATTGCTTTAGAAGAGTTCTGCTTTTGTTTCCACAGAAGATGAGAACCTGTGGATTGCTTCCAGGCAAATATGGTTTTATCAACCAAGACTCCCTGAAAAAAAAATCTCTGATGGGAAGAGATGGCCATATCAGCTTCAAGACTGCAGATTATGATCCAGTCTCAACAATCCATGAGATTTTCAATGCCCCTTAATCAGCGGGAAGTAGTAATAGAAAACTACGCCCAAATTCCCCAAATATTGTTTCTAAATGTTTGTTTTCATTATAAATGGTTAATGGTCATAGTTAATCTCTTTCTAAGAAGAAAAAGGGGATATGGTATATGAATTATTTTTAAAAAATTAGATTATTGAATTTACTTTGACCAGAAAATCAGCTGTTAATATTGAAATGTTTAACATTGGTATGGATTTTGGTTTATTGATACAAATTTAAGGTCAATTTTGTTTTGCTGTATTATTTTTCTATTCTAGTTTAAGATATGATGTTCATGTAACTGATTTAAAATTTTAATGTATAATTAAGAAATGAAGGTTAATAGTCATCTTTGATAATCAAACTTATATTTAGGTTAGTTAGGATTTTTAGGTATACAAAAATATATTTCAATTAGGTAGGTAATCCTCAAATACTTCTAAGACCTACAGAATATGGCATTTAAAATGTTTTAAGAACTTAGACTTTTCTGGACAGTGAGACAGGTCTGCTCCTGGCAGCACCAATTTTCTTCAAGAAAAAAATGGGCATCAAAGAAACTCCATATGGAGTCTACTTTATTTGTGGCAATGGTTAGCCACTGGACAAGAACCTGTTCTTATATTGACTGATTAACAGTATGCAGTTTAAACTGGACATGCAGTTTCCATAGGAAGATGACCTCTGAGCTTTGGCAGAACATGTCGAAATGGTCGTTCAGGTTCCTGCTTCACAGAAAACTGTCAGACATTCTTCAAGACTCGAGGAGAAGCAACCGATGAACTGTGCCAGAATGGGCAGAGCAGATTTCCTGCTTCACTAAAAATGAAAAGAGACTCTGGGCCTGTAGGCTGAAGATGGATACCCCAACTTTATAAAAGAACTTTGGGTGACTATCCAGGCAGATAGGTGTCATCTCTGTCCTTTCTAGATTTTAGAAGTCACTTGTAATTCTGGTTTACTTGAGTAAATATATCCTTCTGTGGTCTTTGATGTAGTTGAAGATTAGATAGTTATAGGTACAGTTTTTCTTAGTCATTTGAAAGGTATATTGGATATGAAACTTTAGATTCATAAAGATAAGGTAGATGATAAGAGTATTTTCTTTAATCTTGCTAAATACAAATAGACTAGATATTATAACTGTAATTCTTGCTTGATGGCTATTTTGTTATATGTAATTTTGCTATGTTAAAATTGAAACCTTCCTTTTTGATTAGACAGAAAGGGGAAAGTGATGTGGGAATGCCTTTCTGTATGCTGTGAATCTCAATCTTTAAATAAAGGAGTTGTTTTGGGCCATGACAGGCACCATAGAAGCAGTAGCAGGAGAATTCAGAGCATAGGTAGGGGAAGCAGGGCGGAGTCAGGCAGATTGAGCTGAAGCCCAAAGGAGCAACATGTAAGGAGCACAGGTGAGCCACGGACCACATGGCAGACAGTTTAATAGAAATGGGTTGATTTAAGTTGTAAGAGCTAGCTAGCAATGTTCCTGAGCCATGGGCCAAACAGCATAAAGTTAATATAAGCATCTGAGTCATTTCTGGGGGCCTGAGCAGCTGGGTGGCTAAGCGGTCTGGTGTGGCAGATCTGTGGGTCAAGGCCCCTGGCTGCCCAAGATCAAGAAATCCCACTGCCACAAAGAGGTGAGGAGACTTGGTTGTCTTTCTTCTAAAGATCCCCCAACCCTTTTATCAGGGCTATAGACAGACACTACCAGCTACTACCAGTCACTGCACCAGTTGTTGACCAGGCCTGATGTTGAGAGTGTTGAGGCCTTTGCTTTGGGCCATCAGTTAGAAGGCAGTAGGGGTGGAAAGGCAGAGGTTTGGGGTAGCTGAGACTAAAAGGAAAAGAGACACTAAAACAAAACTATTTAGCCTTAAACTGGCCACATTTTTATCCTAAACCTGATTGATAAGGAACCAGAGATTATCTTGGCTGTATCTGTGAGATCAGGAGGGAGAGAGAAGTGGAGGAGAAGATGTGTTCTGTTTTGTTTGTTGTGAAAAGTTAGGCTGCTCTGTACTCTAGCCAGACAATTACCCTGTTGTGTGTGTTTAGACACTGTGAAGTCTTGAAGGCCACAGGGATGTATTCCTGTCTTCAGGGCATTTCCTGTCAGTCCTTTGGTTTCCTTGAAAGAGCACACAGCAGAAGGTCTTTGAGTCCAGCATTTTAGAGCCAAGATGAAAATTTTAGGACGTACATGACACTGCATGTTCTCTCTTCTCTCCCCTCCTGCCTCTGTCTTCTTTTCCATTCCTCCCCATCCCTCTCTCCTTCCCTATCCCTGCCTCCCGTCTGTCCTCTCCTCTTTCCTTTCTGTTCTTCCAGCCCTCCATGTCGCTATGTATCTCTGACTGACTTTTTTTTCGTTTGGTATGTGTGTGTGTGTGTGTGTATGTGTGTGTGTAGAGTTAGCTGCCCTGGAACTTGCAATATGGACTAGTTAGCCTTGAACTCAAGAGATTTACCTGCTTCTGCCTCTGTCTTCCGGAATTCTGGGATGAAAGGCATGGCCAGGATTGTCACCCTTTGTCAAGGGGTGACATGCCTTGACATCCCATTATGGTCTTTTCCATTAATGTTCAGTTCCAGGACCACACAGATGGATGTTCTCTGAGAATCTCTTTATGTTCCATAGACAGAGAATACGATCACCTTAGCCCAGCTCTCTCATTAGGTGCTTTATTATAGGGTAGAGTGTGTAGGGAACACAACCAGGTAGGCAGGGAAGATGTCCTAGTAACTGAGATGACAAGTCTAATAGTGACCATCTTTGTACTGCTTGTTGTATGGAGTCTTGGAGAAGCAGGTGGCTGCCTGGCAGTCACAGATGCAGAAGGCATTCTCAAAGAGACTATTTTCATCTGCAGAGAAACAAGAGAGGAAGTTGAGGGGAGCCCATGACCCTGCTCCCTATGATTTGTAGCCCAATAAACCTGCAGACTCAAGGTTGAGAAAGTTCATTGTGTTGTCCAAATTGCTGGAACACGCTTATAATAAAAATCATTTGTTGTGGGACTGGAGAGATGGAACAGTTGGTAAAGTGGTCTCCCTAGAAGTGTGATGGCCTGACGTATGATGCCCAGAGCTCATGGGAATATCAATGTGTAGCTGGGGCATCTGTAATTCTATTGAGAAATAGGGAGCTCAGATTCTTAAAACTTGTTAGTCAGTCAGGCTTCCTAAAGGAAAATTTCAGATTCAGTGAGAGACTCAGGTTCTAAAGACATGCTAGAGAGTGACTGAACAAACAGGGGGTCACCTTATTTTTATATGTAAAAATAAAGTATGATGTAAATAGCATTCTGTCTGCACATTTTCCTGCATCCCAGAAGAGGGTAGCACATCTCATTATGGATGGTTTTCAGTCACCATGTAGTTGTCAGGAATCGAACTCAGGACCTCTGGAAAATCTGTAGTGCTTTTAACCTCTGAGTTATCACTCCTGCCCCCAAGAGATTCTATGAGCAAAGTGGTCATGATCATGATGAGGAAACCCATGAGGGAGACGAGGGGAGCTATTGGGAGCTCAGTGACTCTGAACTGACAGCTGAGCGACCTCCATGGGAATAAACAAGTCCCTCTGAATGTGCAAGACAGTCAAGTGAAGAGCGCTTCTGGCACCAGGATTAGAATCTCTTCCTAGTGCATGACTGGCCTTCTGAGCGCCCATTCTCTGTAGAGGGACACTTTGTTCAGCATTGATACTGGGGAGAGGTTCTTGGTCCTACTCAACTGGAGATGCCAGAGTGCATTGACTCATCCTGGGAATCCTTACCCTCTCAGAGGAACAGATGAAGAGATGGGGTAGTGGAAAGCCGTTGCATGACTGAGAGTTGGTTAGGGAAGGGAAACAGCTGTGTGTGTGTTAAAAAGTATTAAATAGATACATCAATTAACAGGCATATTTAATCTTAAAATCTGAAAACTACAAATATCAATTTTGACTTATGAAATTATATGATTTAAGATAATCCTCCTTCCACAGCACAATTGCTGGATTACAGGTGAGCAGCAACACCCTTAATTCATATAATCTGGAGTTGGAACCCAGGGCTCTGTGAATGCAAGGCAAGCATTCTAGCAACTGAGCTCTATCTCAGCCCTCTGATCCTCACATGTATCTGTTAATGATAAGTCTCACCGTGCATAGGTGTTTAGTCCAGTATCTGGCTCATAGCTAATTCTACAGCTGTCAGGTGTTCAGTCACTGTGGGATCAGTCTACCATGGCAGCCAATAGGAGAGGCTCTGGGCAGGCAAGAGGGCTCAGGAAGTAAAGTCATTTGAGACAAGTGTGAATATGAGTTCCTTCCTCAGGATTCACATGGTCTCTTGTAAGATGTCCTCAGAGATCCACAACTGTGCTTTTTCACATGCATGCCTCCCACAGAAAGAAAGAAAGAAATGAAAGAGGCTGTAGAATGATGTAGATGTTTGTTTGAGAATAAAATGCCGTTACTTTTAAGCTGGGTGACCTTGAGCAAGTGGTCCAGCCTTCCCAACCTTCCTCATCTGACTTCATCTATATTTAGTGTTTACCTGATAGGGCTGTTATGAGGCCAGAGGAGACCAAGGAAGTGACCTCAAAATGGTGACTGTCTTTGTTACTTCTGTGTCCCTTCCAAACCCACAGAAGGTCAAGAAGAAGCCAGAGGTCACAGAGGGCAAACCTACCACTGCAGGTGACCACATTCCCAGAGCAGGAGTGTGAGTAGCAGCTGGTTTATTGGTTGTCTATGAGGAATTGTCAGCCTTGCAGGTTTGTAACCTGAGTGGAACACTGGTTGTGAGTCTGGCAGCACCTGGAGAGAGGAAGGAACAGGTGAGGGAGGAGAATGGACCCACATGAGGTCACTTCTCACTTGTAGTCTTTTTACAACATGCCAGGATGACTTAAACATGGTGTTCCAGAAGAAGTGACCATGAGGCTGGGGAGTTTGTGATTTCTATTAAGCATATACTATGGAAAGCATCTTCTGTGATGTGTGGTGAGTGCTGGCCTTTAATCCCAGTACTTAAGAGTCAGAGGCAGTTGAATATCTGAGTTCAAGGCCATCCTGGTCTCCAGAAAGACTTCAAGAAATATAGGGATACACAAAACTCCTGTGTAGAAACAAGCAGACAAGAAGAAACAAAGAAACAAATCATAAATGTGTGATTTTTGGTGAGTTAACATCCTCCTATTTGTGTCTCACGAATGCTCTGCCCTTGTTCAGGCCCCAGTCTAACCCAGACACTTCAGACTCCCTCCCAGATGGATCACTCATCTGTGTAACCCTTCAAATTGGTTGTTTCAGCTGATAAAGCCAGATAAACAGCCACAGCAGCTGTACTCCTAAGAGATAAATCCAAGAGATTCTGCGGTCAGACCCATTGCTGAACTGCCACAGTGCTCCAGGGCTGATGTCGTGTGCAGCGGCACCTGCTGCCTGAATGCACAGCACATTTCCATCAATTTCACTTGCCTTCACCATGGTTCTGATGACTACCTCACGGATTCCTCCGTGCCTCTACCTGCATCAGGGTGTATATGTGCATGTGTGTATGTGTGTATATATGTGTGTATGTATGTATGTATATGTGTATTGTATTTGCATGTGTGTTTGTATGTTTTATGTGTGCATGAGTGTGTCTGTGTATATGTGTATACATATATACGTATATATATATATATATACATGTATGTGCGTGTGTGTGAGTGTGTGTATGCGTGTGTATGTGCTTTTTGTATGTGTGTGTATGAGTATTTATGTGTGTGTGTCTGTGTGTGTGTGCTTGTGTTCGCTTGCTTCAACAGGGGTTTAAAACATGCACTTTCTAGCACTCATGAATGTCATGCTACATGTGTGTGTATGTGTGTTTATGTGTGTACGTGAGTGTGTGTTTGTGTGTGAGTGTGTGAGTGTGTATATGTGTGTTGTGTCTACTGCCTCAACTGGGCTGTAAACATGCACTTTCCAGCACTCATGAATGTCACACTACACATGAGGAGGTCAGAGGACAGCTTTAGGAAGTTGGTTTTCTCCCTTCACTAGGTAGGCATGGACACCAAAGTCAAGTCACCAGGCCTGAGCATGAATGTGTCTACCTATCTCAGCCAGAGATTTGCACTATCACAAAGGCAAGCTTCAAACTCTGTAATAACACTCTGTCCTAATCCCCCAGAGTTGTAGAGTTATCAGTGACAACCACTGTACCAGGATAGGCAGACTGAGGCACAGGCTTAAGTTCTATGGACAATATCTTTTGCCTTAGTTGATTCACCCCATGAGCTGTCCTGTGGTCCCTGTGTTGAGGATCTGAGAACACTGTGCAGTTAGCAGACAGGGATGAACCGACTTCCAGGTTTAAAAGCACTATAATCCAACCATCTCTTGAGTTTGAAAGCTGCCCCATCCCTACTCAAAATCAGGTGAAACTCTAGCCTTAGCCAGCAGGGGGACGCTTCCCAGTTCTAGGTGAGGCCTTGAGCAAGAGAAGCAGTCACATAAGCTTATTGTTTTACATTGGTTGAACCAGAAGGAATCTGCTGAATGGCTACACACAGCTCATATACAAGGCTAATGGCCAGATCATCATGTGTACCTTCATCATTAGAAGCAAGATCTGTTCATCAGCAGAGGAGTCAGTAAATAAGCAGGATTCCATCCGTGGCAGGATAACTGGTCACCATTAAAATGAAAAAGAAGCAGAAGAAGAGGATGAGGAGGAGGAAGAGGAGGAAGAGGAGGAGAAGAAGCAGCAGCAGCCAGGTCACTGAAACACACGTTGTGCAATCCCGGCACTATGGATGTTGTGTAATTGGATCAGAAGTGTAGGTTGTTAGGGGAAAGTGTCCCTGAACTTAAATCCCTGCTCTCTAACAGGAAACACCTGGATATCTAAGTACAAAGCCAGGTTGTCTATAGTGAGTTTCAGAACAGCTATGTGTGGTAATATATTGTACACTTGATAAAATTTGTCTGGAATATCAGAGGACAGAATTACCCACAAACCAGCCATGAAGGTCAGGGAGTGGTGACCCATATCTTTAATCCCATCACTCCAGAGACAGAGATTCGTCTGGCTCTCTGTGAGTTCAGGGCCCAACAGTGGTAGTTCATATCTCTAATCCTAGCTCTAGCAGAGTTGAACCAGAAAGTAAAATAGCTGGCCAGGGAAAGAAAAGACAGGAGAAGGCAGAAATCCAGCCATTATTTCTGAGCTACTAGGCAAGCAGAGGACTGGTAAACATAGCACTTACTCTGTTTGGCCTGAGAGGTTGACATGGTGAGAAGTGGCTGTGGTTCTTACCTCTCTCTGATACTCCATCTTTTCTTCAATATCTGGCCCCAGCTTGTTATTACAGTATTAAATAGAATCTGCGCAATAGCTAGGCTATCTATGGAAACCTTGTCAATAGAACGAGCGATAAAAATAAAAAAGAATTGGAAACAGAAGTCAGGCATGTATGTAACCATGCTTGGGATTTTCAGTCTACTTTGGGCTAGAATGTTGAGTGGTAGGACATTCTCACCCACACTATTATGTCATCAATAATAATAATAACAATGGTAAGGGATGAAGAGTTAGCTCTGCAGTTAGGAGACCTTGCTGTTCTTGCATAGGACCAGGGCACTGTTCTAGTACCCACATGGCAGTTCACAATTGTCTATGACCCCAGGTCTGGGAGATCAGACCACTTCCTCATTTTGTCTTCTGTAGGCACTGGTCACACATGGATCACAGCCACACATGCAGGTAAAACACTCAGACACATAAATAAAATCAATATAATTTTAAAAGAAACAGAAACAATCCCATATTCAGAGCACCTGAGGGCCATGGAAATCATTGTCTGGAAAATATGTCAGAGGTGGAAACATCTTCCTTTGCTTGGTTTAGTGAATGCTGTAAACTTTTCTAAGGAGTCACCTGAGTTCAGAACTGAAGCTAATGGTGCTATGTCTAAACATGAGGTTGTGGACATGGGGGTGAGCACAGAACCCTAACCCACAGGCTGTTAGACTTTAAGGGATCCCAAAACCAGAACTTCAGGTGTAACTCTTGTGGGGGCTGTGCATTAAAGACAAGGGAGATGGTGGGGCTCTTAGAGGGGACAATGGTTCTATTTGTGAGCAGATGGAGCAGCAGAACAAGTTTTATCCTGAATGAGGCGAGGACTCAAGTGACTTCTCTCCTTATAGCCCTGCAGCTGTGATCTGACCATGTTCAGTAAACACACAGCACCTGTGGCTACAGTGTGTGTAGTACAGAAGTAGAATATGTCCACTGTCACAGACAGTTCCAACTAGCAGAGCTAGTGTAGATGGTGGCAGAGTCTCAATCAGTGATGTCACATAGACAAAGAGAAAGGGCTGGTGCTCAGTATCCCAAGCACCTGAAGTGTAGTTACTGGAGAGATGCCAAGTCTCTTTCCAGTGGTTGCTATAAGGACATAAGATAAAGACGTTGGATCCTTGGGTTATGTCTGAATGATGCTGACAGTGACATATATCTGCCTCAGGAGGAGTTGGTACATAAAGTTCCATAAGAATCATATAATCTAGGTACAACGTCTCTCCTGAGAACCCAATTATGCCTTTGACTTCAATTATGCCTTCAGATTTAATCACAATTTCAATCTTTAGTTAATTAACAAATTAATTAATGTGTGCATGTGAAAGAGAGAGAGGTGGTCCTCAGAGATAGATCCACATCTGTGTTGTTGAACAGGCATGCCTCCCTCACAAACACATAAAATCTTTAAGTGTGTTTAAAGAGGCACTGGAATGACATATATCTCTGTTCCAGAACCAAATGTTCCTGTAGTGTTCAATGACTGCTTCTTTCTCTTCTCTACTCTCCTTACTCTCTTTCCTTCTTTTTCTTCCCCTACACGTCTCCCAGTTCCTTTCCTTATCTCTGCCTCATTTCTCCCCTCCTCATATCCTTCTGCCTACACTACAGTAGTAACAAAAAGAGACTGGTGGCCCTATCAGCTGTGGACAGGTAGACAAAGCAAACAAGAGTTAATTGGTTGTCTGAATTGCAGCAACACATGTATAAACAAAGTTTTGGGACTGTGGAGATGGCTCAATTGGTAAGGTGATCTCCATATAAGCATGAGGGTCTGAGTTCTTATTTTTTGAAAGTTTTTTTTTCTTTTGCATATCAATGACAGTTCCCACTACCACCCTTGTTCAATCCATTCCTCTGCTCCCTTAATCCCATCATATCCACTCTTCGGAGAAGGTAAAGTCAATAACAAGGTCTGGTATATCACATGATGGCAGGGATAAGCCCATTCCCCTACATAAAGGCTCAGGAAGGCATCTCTCTGTAGGAAATGGACTCTAAAGAGCCAACTCAGGCACTATGGATAAATCCTGTTTTCACTACCAGGAGCCTCACTGACTGTCCAAGCCACACAACTATTTCCACATCCACAAGGCCTCACAGAATGTATTAGCATCAGGGTCTCCATACTGCTTGTTGTACTGAGCCTTGGAGAAGCAGATGGCAGCCTGGCAGTCACAGTTGCAGATGGAGTCCTTACAGGCATTGTTTTTATTTGGAGAGAAACTTGGAAGGAGGTTGAATGGAATCCATGAACCCACTACCTATGATTTGTAACCAAAAGAAATTAGTGGCCTTCCCCATAGGTTCAGGCTCATGGTTGAAAGTCAGAACATTAAAAAGTAAATTGGATGCTCAAATTGTTGGAAGACATAATAAAATTTTAGTTGTTGTGGGCTTGGAGATGGCACAATTTTTAAAGTGGTTTTCATATAAGCATCAGGGCCTGACCTATGACACCCATAGCTCTTGTATAAAGCAAGGTGTCCTTGGGAACCTGTAACTGTATTGGGAAATGTGGAGCATGGATTCCTAAGAAGACTATCTAAAGGTTAGAGTAATGTTTAGCGAGAGACCAGCCTCTGTGAACATGGTGTAGAGAGACTGAAGACACTGGGTGACAGTCATTACTAAACATAAAATAAATAAATACATAATTTTAATCCTAAAACCAGGTAAACTTCAAATATCAAGAACCACTTATATAATTATATGATTAAAGACAATCCTTCTGTCTCCCCATCCCTGCTGGAATTGCAGATGTGCACTACCACACACAGTTGAGGGCTTTTGAGGTGGAACCCAGGGATATAGACTGCAGTGTAGCACTTATCAAGTATCCAGCAGTATTGCGAGAGAGGAAGGAAGAGCTGGGGGAGGAGAAAGAACTCGTGGAATATCAGTTCTTTTTGGAGTTTTTCTCAAACATGTCAGGATGACTTAAACACGATGTTCCAGAAGAAATGGTTCCCATGCTTGAGAATCTCTGATTGCTTTATAAATTGTTTTTATTTAAAAGTTTGATTTATAATCCACTACCGATTCCCCTCTCTTCCCTCTTCCCAGTAATCCCCAGGTTTCTTCCAAACCCCATAACCCATTCCTGCCTCAGAGAGGGTAAGATCTCCCAGGGTCAGTCAAAACTGTCTGGCATATCCAGTTGAAGCAGGACCAAGTCCTTCCTCCAAGGATCAAGGCTGAACACATTATCTCTTTAAGGAAGTAGGCTCCAAAAGGCCAGTTTATATACTAGGTCCCGCTGCCAAGAGCCCACAAACTGCCCAAGCTGTTCAACTGCCATCCACATTCAGAGGCTTAGTTTAGTTCCAACCAGGTTCCCCACCTGCTAGTTGAGAGTCTCTGAGCTCCCAATTGTTTGGGTTGGCTTTCTTTCTGGGTTTTCTCATCATATTCTTAACCCCTTTGCTCATATAATCTCTCTTCCCTGTCTTTTCCTTACAGAAGCTCCTCTTTTTCACCAGGTGCCGTTTGTTAACTGATGGCTCTCAGTGTCTGTGCTACTGGTGTTATATTTAGAAAGTGGTCTCCTGTGGTAATGTGCTGGAGGGTATTTCTCACTTTGTTTTCTATCAGACTCAGTGTAACTGGGCTTATGTTGAGGTCTTTGATACACTTGGATTTGAGTTTTGTGCCGGGTGATAGGTTTGGATTTATTTGCATTCTTCTACATACCAGTTGTGCCAGAACTATTTGTTGAAGATGCTCTCTTTTTTCCTTTGTACATTTTTGGCCTTTTAGTGCAAAACCAGATATTCATAGGTGTGTGGATTAATGTCAGGGTCATTGATTTGGCTCCATTGATTTAGAAGTTTATTTCTATGCCATTACCAAGCTGTTTTTACTACTGTAGCTTGATAGTAGAACTTGAATTCAGGGATGGTGATGCCTCCCAAAGTTCTATTATTGAACAGGTTTGCTTTGGCAATCTTGTGTTTTTTTGCTATCCCATATGAAGATGAGTATTTTTTTGATGACTCTGAATAATTTTGTAGGGATTTTTATGGGAATTGCACTGAATTGGTAGATCATTTTTGGTAAAATTGCCATTTTTACTATGTTAATTTTACCATCTATGAGTATGAGAGATCTTTCAGTTTTTGATAACTTTTTAAATTTCTTTTTTCAATGACTTAAATTTCTTGTTATACAGGTCTGTCACCTTTCTGGTTGCTGTTATCCCAAAGACACTTACTTACTGCTATTTGCAGTTGTTGTAAAAGATTTCTCAAAGCAATCCTGTTCGATAATAGTGCCTCCATTTTCCCACTTCTCACCTCTTCCCCAGATAGAAACCATCTACGAAGTTAGTTGAGTAGGCTCTTCAATCTCAAGATGTTTAGAGATGACACTGTGCACAGACTATGGTTGGGCCTCCTTAGTCTATCAAGAAAATGCCCAATAGATGTGCCCACATTTCAATACAATGCAGACAATCTTTCAGCTGATGCTTAGCCATTCCAGTGTGTGTCAAGCTCACAATCAAGTTTAGCCATTAAAAAGGCTGGAGAGATGGCTCAGCACTTAACAGACTCTCTGCTCCTGCTGTGGACTGGAGTTCAATTCTCAGCAACCTTATGTTGGTTTTAAAACAATGTTTGTTGGTCCAATGGTCTCAGCCTCTGGGTCTGGCTGTCTCTCATGTACCCTCTAAGTTAGCACCCTAGCACCTACTTTTTCCCACTTCTTGCCTCCTCCCTGGATAAAAACCATCTAAGGGGTGAGTTGAGTTGGTTTTTTCACTCTCTAGATCCCTAAACCCTTGTAGCAGGGCTGTAGACAACCACTACCAACTACTACCAGTCACTGCCTGGTGCTCATCAGATCTGACCTTGGGAAGTGTTAGGCCGGAGCTTTGTGACATCAGTTAGAGGGCAGTAGGGGAGGAAAGGCAGAGGACCGGGCATCTGATCACTAAAAGGAAAAGAGACAGTGAGAACAACTTAGCCTTAAACCAGCCAGTGAGACATGTTATTCCTAAATCTGATTGATAAAGAACAAGAGATTAACTTGACTTTGTCTATGAGATCAGGAGGTAGAGAGAAGTGGAGGAGAAGATGTGTTCTGTTTTGTTTGTTATAAAAAGTTAGGTTGCTCTGTACTTTAGCTGACAATTACCCTGTGGTGCGTGTTTAGACACTGTGAAGTCTTGAAGGCCTCAGGGATGTGATCCTTCCTTCAGGTCATTTCCTGTAAGTCCCTTTGGTTTTCTTGAAAGAGTATACAGTAGATGTTTTTTGACTCCAGTATTTTAGGGCCAAGATAAATCTTTTAGGGGCTACATGACACTGCATGTTCTCTCTTCTCTTCCCTCCTGCCTCTGTCTTCTTTTCCATCCCTCCCCATCCCTCTCTCCTTCCCTATCCCTGCCCTCCCTCATTCATCTGCCTCTCCTCTCTCCTTTCTGTTCTTCCACCCCTCCATGTCCCTATGATTCTCAGCCTGGCTTCTTTTTATTTTTTAGTTATTTGAGACAGGTTTTATAATTTTTTTGTGTGTTTGTATTTTTGTATGTGTAAGAGTTAGCTACTCCAGAACTTGCTTTATATACCAGGTAGCCTTGAACTCAAGAGATTTACCTGCTTCTGCTTCTGTCTCCCAGATTTCTGGGATGGAAGACATGGCCATGTTTGTCACCCACTTGCCAAGGTGTGATATCCCTTGACATACCTAATGGTCTTTTCCATTAATCTTCAGCTTCCAGGGCCAGACAGACAGATGTTCTCTGAGAATCTATTTATGTGTCATAGAGAATACAATCACCACAGCCCAGATCTCTCATTAGGTGCTTTATTATAGGGTAGAGTATGTAGGGAACACAACCAGGCAGGCAGGGATGGTGTCTCAGTAACCGAGGTGACAAGCCTAATAGTGACCACCTTTGTACTGTTTGTTCTAGGGAGCCTCAGAGAAGCTGATCACTGCCTGGCGGTCACAGTTGCAGATGACGTTCTCACAGAAGCTATTTTTTTCTGGAGAGAAACAAGAGAGGAATTTGAGTGGAGCCCATGGCCCTGCTCCCTATTATTTGTAGACAAAAAAAAAAACACAGCTTACCTCCCACTGGTGCAGACTCAAGGTTGATAAAGTTCATTGTGTTTTCCAAATTGCTGGGACACACTTATAATAAAAATCATTTGTTGTGGGACTGGAGAGATGGCACAGTTGTTAAAGTGGTCTCCCTCAATGTGTGATGGCCTGACCTACAATGCCCAGAGCTCATGTAAATACCAATGTGTAGCTGGGGCCTCTATAACTCTATTGAGAAATAGGGAGCACAGATTCTTAAAACTTGTTAGAGACTCAGGCTTGCTAAAGGTAAATTTCAAGTTCAGTGAGAGAGTCAGCTTTTAAAGACAGTCTAGAAAGTGACTGAACAAACACAGGATGACCTTATTTTTATATGTAAAAATTAAGTATGACCTATACAGCATTCTGTCTGCACATTTTTCTGCATCCCAGAAGAGGGCACCAGATCTCATTATGTATGGTTGTGAGCCACCATTCGGTTGTTAGGAATTGAACTTAGGACCTCTGGAAAAGCTGCCAGTGCTTTTAATCTCTGAACCATCACTCCAGCCATCAAGAGATTTCAAGAGCAAAGGGGTCATGATCACGATGAAGAAACCCACAAAGGTGACCAGGGGAGCTATTGGGAGCTCACTGATTCTGAACTGACAGCTGGGAGACCTTCATAGGACTAAACAAGGCCCTCTGAATGTTCAAGACAGTCAAGTGAAGGAGCTTTTGGCAGCAGGAATAGAATCTATTCCTAGTGCATGACGAGCCTTCTGAGAGCCCATTCTCTGTATTGGGACACCATCTTCAGCATTGATTCTGGGGTGATGTTCTTGGTTAATTCAACTGGATATGCCAGAGTGCATTGATTCACCCTGGGAAATCCTTACCCTCTCAGAGGAATGAATGAAGGGATAGGGGAAGCCGGGGGATGACAGAGAGTGGGGAGGGAAGGGGAGCAGTGGTGGGTATGTTAAAAAAATTTAAACAAATGAATCAATTAACAAGCATATTTAATCCTAAAGCCTAAAACTACAAATATCAACTACCCCTTAATAAATTGTATGATTTAGAATAATCCTCCTCCTTCCACATCCCAACTGCTGAATTACAAGTGTGCAGCAATACTCAATTCATGGGATCTGGAGGTGGAACCCAGGGCTCTGTGCATGCTAGGCAAGGTCTCTAGCAACTGAGCTCTATTCCCAGCCCTCTGATCCTCAACTGTATATGGGTATGATAAGTTTCACCCTCACATAGGTGTTTAGTCCAGTATCTGTATTATGACCAATGCTACAGCTCTCAGTTATTCAGTCACTGTGGAATCAGTCTAACATAGCAGCCAATAGGAGAGGCTCTGGGCAGGCAAGAGGGCTCAGGAAGTAAAGGCACTTGCTGCCATGTGTGGACCTGATTCCAGTCTCAATTTATAGTATTTCAGGAGAGAACAAGGTTCCTTCTGTTTTTCCTCAGACATAGATCCACACCTGTGTTGTCAAACAGGCTTGGCTCCCATGAAAAAACTTAAAATTTTTAAATGTGTTTAAAGAGGCCTTGGAATGGCATATATCTGTGTTCCACAATCAAATGCCATCACTTCTAAGCTGGGTGACCTTGGGCAGTGGCTCAGCCTTCCTCATCTTCCTTCCTCTTGAGTGACCTCATCTGTATTTTAGTATCTATTTGATAAGGTTGTCATTATGTCAAAGAAGACCAAGGCAATGATCTCTAAATGGTGATGGTTTTAGTTACTTCTGTGTGCTTTACAGACATGATCATGAATAACAGAACCCAGCGCCCTGGAGGGTATACCTACCACTGCAGGTGACCTCATTCTCAGAGCAGGATTATGAATAGGAGGGTTGTAGGGGTTGTGCGAGATTGAAGGACATATTCTCGGACTTAAGTCCTGAAAGTAGCACTTCTCAAGTTTCAAGCAGCACCTGGAGAGAGGAAGGAACAGCTGAAGGGGACTATGAACCCACAGGAGGTCACTTCTCACCTGCAGTCTCTCTCAAGCATGTCAGGTTTACTTAATCATGATGTTCCAGAGAAAGTTCCTCATGCTTGAGAATCTCTGATTTCTATTAGCACATGTTATGGAAAGCAGCTTGTGTGTGGCTGTTCCTGTCTTTAATTCAAGGACTTTGGAGACAGTGAAAGTTAGATTTCTGAGGTCAAGATAAGCTACAATTAAATAATGAGACCCAATCTGCAATAAGTGAATTTTAAAAACAAACCTTCAAGAAATGTGGAAATTATATATTATGAAATTTCAATGATGTTTGAAAGTCAAGGCTGACACTGATTTTGGCTGTAATGGCTGGCCGTGCCCTAGTCTGGAGTTGGACTTCAGCACTGCCCAGTATTTACAAGTCATGCATTCTGTTTTCAGGGTACCTTAGGTAGTATGCCCTTGTGAATTGATTTCCTTATATAACAAGAGATAAAATGCATGCTGAAGTGGTGATGCAGGCCTCTCATCTTAGCAGTTTTAAGGCAGAGTCTAGAAGGTTTATGATTTCAAGGTCAGCATGGTTTCCAGAGAGAGTTTCAGGACAACTAGTGCTACCCAGAGAACCCCTGTCTGGATTAAAATAATAAAAAACAAAAAATGAAAAAAAATCAATAAACAAAACAAAATGTATGATCCTTGGTGAATATCCATGTCTCCTATTCATGTCTGATGAATGAATGCTTGTGTCCTGTTCCCACCCTAATTCAGATTCTCCAGTCTCAATGCACATGAATCACTCACCTGCCAAAGTAGTAAAGTACGGAATATATGTCAACTTTATCACAAAGGAGGTAATTGTCACTATATTTCAAAGTATTCTTCCCAGAGATGGTGCACCGGACCATATTATGGAACTGCCCATGCCAAGGGCTGTTGCTGCTTTGAGTGGTACCTGCTGCAAGAACCCACAGCTCACTCCATCAATCCCACAGCAGTGAGACAGCAGTGAAAGTGTTTGTGTGTGTGTTTGTGTGTGTGTGTGTGTTTGCTTCTTCACACACCGGTTCTAAGGCACACACTTGGAGGACTCATAAAATTTATGCTACACAAGAGGAGGTCAGAGGACAGCTTGGGGATTTGGTTTTCTCCCTCCACTATGTACATCTTGGAGACCAAATTCAATCCTCCAGGGTAAGCAGGAAGGTGTCTAGCCTCATCCTCTTGAGTTAGGGTTATAAATGAACACCACTGTACTGTGATGGGCTGACTCCCAGGATTAAGTTCTACAGAGATTGCTTCTTCCTTGCCTTCTCATTTCTCACTGTCAGGCAAGACAGCCCCACATTGTGAGCTGCCCTGTGGTACACTGTTGAGGGGCTGAGAACACTCTCCAGTCATCAGCCATAGATAAACTGACCTCTTAGCTCAATAATCCAACAATTCAAACATCTCTTGAGTACTGAAGATGCCCCACCCCTGCTCAAGCCTAAGTGAAAGTCTGTCCTTATCCAGTGGTTTCATCACTGTTCTAGCTGAGATCTTGAGACAGAGAAGCATTTACAGATACTTATTGATTTACAGCGTAGAATTAGGAGGAATCTGTTATTCGGCTATGCACGGCTCACATACAGGGCTAATGTCAGATTATCATGTGTGACTTCAGCATTTGGAACAACAAACTTTGTCAGATGAGAAAGTTAAAAACCAAAAACCCTTGCTTTATTCAGTCTACAGTGGGATACTTAGTAGCCATTAAAATGAAGGAGAAGCCAGAAGCATTAGAACATACACTGTATAATCCCAGCACTCTGTAGCAGAGCCTCAGGGATATGTCAGTTCAAAGCCATCTTGGTTTATAGACTTAGTTTGGGAACAGCCATGGCTACATCAAGAAATTTTGAAATCAAAAGGAAAAAATAAAGTAAATGAAGACACAAGCCTTGCATGTATGTGATCTTATCATTGTGGTGTTGAGCTAAGTCTGAGTTGTAGTGTTGAGTTGAAGAACATCCTCAGCTGTATTATATGATCATATCAATTATAATAACTGTTGGAGATGATAAAGGACAGATTTGCAGTCAACATCACTAGCTGAGCTTGGTTGGAAGTCAGGATCAGTTCTAGCACCTACATGGCAGCTCCCAACTGTCTATGACCTAGTCCTGGAAGATCAGACCACTCTTCTGGCCTCTGTAGGCACTGCTTACACACAGTTCACATACATACATACATGAGGCATAGGGATTATGCATATTAAATAAAAGACTATTTCTAAAAAGTTTAAAGAAATCAAAATGTTAGGGCTGCTTAGAACCATGGAAATTGCTGTCATGACAATATGACAGAGTCAGAAGGGGCTTTCTTTGCTATTTGGTGAATGTATTGGACTTTTCTAGGATTCATCTGAGTTCAGACATAAAGCTAATGGTGCCAGCTGTTGTAGACAGGGGGTGATTCTGGTACTCTACCCCAGAGTCTATTCTACTCCAATAGGAACCCCAAACTCAAACTTCAAGTGTGACCATCACTGAACACAAGGGAGATGGGGAGGCTCTCAGTGGGGACAAGGGTCCTACCTGTGAGCACAGCAGGGGCTGTGCAGTGATAAGAGATCAAATTCTGGGAGGGCACAGGGGACAAGAGTGCTACCTGGGAGCAGAGTGACTAGACGATTCATCCTCAGTGAGGTGAGGACTCAGGTGACTTCTTGTAGGGGATTCTGTTGTTTCATGGTAAATCATTGTCCCACCCACTGGTTTAATAAAAAGCGCTGATTGGTCAAAGGCAGGCAGGAAGTGTGGGCGGGGCTACCAGACTAAGAAAAACTCTGAGAACAGGAAGCACAGAGCAGAATGCCAGAGAGAATGCCAGAGAGAACTCCAGAGAGAAGCCAAAAGAAGCAGAGGACAACTATGATGCTCTAAAGAAAGGTATGGAGCCCCATGGCTGAACAGGAAGACTCATGGGTTAGAAGAAGGGTAGAGAGTTAGCAAGTGATATGCCTGGGCCTGAGGCCGATCAGCCTAAAACAATTGTAAATGTCTGTGTGTCTCTGAGTGGGTTTGCGGCTCTGCAGTCCTAAACCTTGAGGCTAGGCCCAAAAGTCAGGGCAAGAAACCTCCTACTACAACTTCTCTTTATATTCCTGTAGCTGTGCTCTGACAATGTCCAGACATGTGACTAGTGTGTGGATAGCACAGAAGTTGAATCTTTCAGCCCTCACATACAGTTCTGACTGTCAGAGCTACTACAGATGGTGGCAGAGGCTGAATCATTGCTGCTGCTCAGGCAAAGAGACAGGGCTAGCTCAGTATCCCACAACAGCTGAAGTGAGGTGGCTGGAAAAGATTTTTCTTCCCTGTGAATGTTTTGATGTCGTAAAAAAAACCAGAGACCCCTGATGTTGGGTCTGAGGGATGCTGACAGTGAAGAGTGGTCTCAGGGAGGAGTAGCTGGACCCTAAAGTCCCCTGTTAACTGTATAAGCCAAGTGTCAAGTCTGCTCCAGAACCTGAAACAGACTATGAGGTACAGCCAGTTAAATTTTGATCTGTATTTAATTAACTAATTAATTAATATGTGTATATAAGAGAGAGAGAGAGAGAGAGAGAGAGAGAGAGAGAGAGAGAGAGAGAGAGAGAAATGGAGGCACATAAAGGGGAGGTATGGAGGGAAAGGGAGAGAACATTTGTGTGCCCATGTGGAGGTCCGAGATAAAGTCTGTAGAGTCAGGTCTCTTCTAACTTTAATGGATTCCAAGAATTAAACTCAGGTCAGAGGCTCGTATCCTAGGCTTCATCTCACTAGCCCACAAACTCCATTTGAATGAGCATGTAACCCAAGAGGTGGTAGTGATTCATGACTTTAATGTCAGCACTCCAGAGGCAGAGGCAGGTGAGTATCTGTTTTTGAGTTTAGCCTAATTTACAAAGTGAGTTCCAGAACAGCCAGAGATATAAAAAATACTGTTTTAAAAGCAAAACTAAAAATGAAAAAAGAAAAGGCCAACAGCTGTGACCACAGAATATACCATGCAATAGTCCTTAGGCTGAAGCTCCCTTTACCCAGTGTTTGAAGCTACAGTCAACCGTTCAGAGGCTGGAGTGATGGTCAGCATTTAAGAGCATTTTCTGTTCTTAATGAAGACTAGAGTCCAATTATCAACAACCATATGGTGGTTTACAAACCACATCTACTTTCTCTATATCCTGAAGCCTTTGGGTTTGGCCATTTCTAACATATTCTCTAACTCAGAACCCCAGCACCTCCTTTTCCTCACTTTGCTGAACTTCCCTGGATAAAAACCATATAGGCTGTATGTTCAGTGGATTGTCTCAATGCGCAGGATGCCCCTAACATACCAGCAGTACTCTGAAATAAGATGTGTTCTGTGTTTGCAATAAGTTAGGCTGCTCTGTACTTTAGTGGAACAATTATCCTGTGTCCTGTGTGTAGGCACAATGGAATTATTCCTAGGCCAAGAGGATGTAATCCTGCCTTCAAGTCCATTATAGACAGTCCAGTTTGGTTTCCCACTTTCTTGATTGAGCCCACAGCAGAGTCACTCTGAATTCAGTGTTTTTAGTGCCCAGGTGACTTTGCACCTTTCTCTCCTCTCTCCCCTCCCACCTCTCTGTCTTCTCTTTCCCTCCCTCCCCACTCATCTCTTACCCTCCTTTCCATGACTCCTCCTGTCCTCTCTCCTTACCATTTCTGTCTCACCATGCTCCTAGGCATCGCAGACTGGCTCCTTTTTCTTCCTGATTTTTCTAGACAGGGTTTCTTTGTGTAATCATCCTGGCTGTCCATGAGCTTGCTTTCTAGACCATGTTGTTTTGACCTCAAGTGATCTTCTTGCCTCTTCCTCTGCCTCTGCATCCCTGAGCACTGGGTAAAAGACATGGCTTGGAGTCTCACCCACTCTTCAAGGGGCTCCCCTGATGACAATGTCTTTTCATTAACCTTCAGTTTCCAGGACTAGATGGAATGATGTTCTTTGAGGATCCAGTTGTGTTTGGTAGACAGAGAGTACAGTCACCAAAGTTGAGCTCTTTCTATAGGTGCTTTATCTGAGAACACAGTGTGTAGTGAACACAACCAGGTAGGCAGTCATGCTGTCTCAGTAACTGAGAAGACAATTCGAAGAGACTTTCATAGGGTTAAGGCCTTTGTACTGGGTGTTCATGAGAGCTTTGGAGAATCAGATGCCTGCCTCAAAGTCACAGTTGCAATTGTGGTTGTCCCAGGGGTTGTTTTGGTCTGAAGAGAAACAAGAAAAAGTTTAGTAGAACCCATCATCCTGATTCCTATGATTTGTAGCCAAACAAACCGGTGTAACTAACATAGGTGCAGATTAAGAGTAGAGAATTAAATCATACACCAGGACATTGGGCTGATCAAATTGCTAGAACATACTTATAATAAAAATATTTGTTGAACTCGAGAGATGGCACAGTTGGAAAAGCAGTTGTCATAGAAACATGAGGACCTGGCCTAGGGTGCCTGTGACCCAAGTAAAAGCAAAGTATGATTGGAGCATCTGTAACTCCATTGAGACATGGAAGGTGTAAATCCCCTTAACTTGTTGGTCCTAGAACATGTAGGTCAGTCAAGCTGTCTACAGGAGAGTCTCCTTTTTAGTTAAGAGTGTTATGATTCACTGGCACATAGAAGCCACATGGTAAACTCAACATGGCACTGGCAGAACATATGTATGGAGGGGACGCCCATAGGTGTGGCTACATAAATCTGTGCCCCCTGCTCTCTTAAAGGGAGCTGCCCCCAATGTGAAACTCCCTCCTCTCCCTTTTCTCTCTCTCCCTCCACCTTTCTCTTTCAGCAACTCAGTTGAATAAACTCTGGTGTGACATCTGGCAGTGTGTACATCTATCTCTCACATGGGAAACTACCAAAGAGATGCAGCCTCTAAGGACATGGTAGAGTTGACTGAAAAGATACCAGATGCCAGCTCATTCTTATACATAAAAATATACAAACATGGATATTTAATCTTAAATACAGGAAAACTACAAAACTAACTACCACTTATGAAAATCTATGATTTAATATAATCCTCCTGCCTCCAATGCTCAAGTGCTTGGATTGAAGGTGAGTACCACTGTGCCTAATTTATGGAATCTGGAGGTGGAACACAGGGCTCTGTTTATGCTAGGCAAGCACTCTAGAAACTGGCTTATATTCCCAGCCCTCTGAACCTCACCTGTATTTGGGAATGATAAATCTTGCCCTTCATAGGTGTTTAGTCCACTATCTGTCTTATGACCAATGATGCAGCTCTAAGTTGTTCAGTCACTATGGGATCAGTCTAACATAGCAACCAACAGGAGAGGCTGTGCATAGGTACGAGGGCTCAGAATAATGACACTTGCTGCCAAGTGTGGACCTGATTCCATTCTCAGAATTCATATGATTTAAGGAGAGAACAAGGTTCCTGCAGGTTGTCCTAAGAGATCCACACCTGTGTTCTTGAACAGGCTTGCCTCCCATACAAAAACATAAAATCTTTAAATGTGTTTAAAGAGGCCTTGGAATGACATATATATGTGTTCCAGAATCAAATGCCAATGCTTCTAATCTGGGTGACCTTGGGCAGTGACCCAGCCTTCCTCATCTTCCTTTCTTGTCAGTGACCTCATCTATATTTTAGTATCTATTTGATAAGGTTGTCATTATGTCAAACAAGACCAAGGGAATGATTTCTATATGTGACTGTTTTAGTTACTTGTGTGTTTGTCTCTTTAAGACCTGATCATGGAGTAACAGAACCCAGAGCCATGGAGGGCAAACCTACCACTGCAGGTGACCTTATTCCCAGAGCAGGAGTGTGAGTAGGCACTGGTGTAGGGGTTTTCTGATGCTACAGGACATTTTCATCATAAAAAGGCCTAAATGTAGCAGTTCTTTTGAGTCAAACAGCAACTGGAGAGAATAAGGAACAGCTGAAGAGGACTATGGGCATATTGGAGGTCACTTCTCACCTGCAGTCTCTCTCAAGCATGTCAGGTTGACTTAATGGTGTCCAGAAGAAAGTTCCTCATGCTTGAGCATCTCTGCTCTCTATTAGCACATGTTATTGAAAGCAGCTTGTGTGTGGCTGTTCCTGTCTTCAATCCCATGACTTTGGAGACAGTGGCAGTTGGATCTCTGAGGTCAAGATAAGCTACAATTAAATAATGAGACCCTGTCTGAAATAAGTGATTTTATTTTAAAATAAAGCTTCAAAAATATGGGAATTATATATTTTGAAATTTAAATGATGTTTTAAAGCCGAGATCGACATTGATTGTGGCTGTGATGGTTTGCCGTGCCCTATTCTGGAGCTGGACTTCAGCATTGCTCAGAATTTACAAGGCACACTTTCTGCTTTCAGGGTCCCTTAGGTAGAGTGTCCTTGTGAAGAGATTTCCTTATGTAATATGAGATAAAATGCATGTTTGCGTGGTGATGTAGAACTTTAGCAGTTTTAAGACAGAGGCTAGAAGGTCTATGATTTCTAGGTCAGCATGGTTTCCAGAGAGAGTTTCAGGACACTAGGGCTACATAGAGAACCCCTGTCTGGATTCAAACAATAAAGAAACAATAAATTAAAAAAGCAGTGAACAAAACAAAATGTATGATGCTTGGTGAATATCCATGTCTCATATTCTTGCCTGGTGAATGGATGCTTGTGCCTTGTCCTCACCCCAATTCAGACACTCATATCTCAAATCAGATTGATCACACACTCACCAAAGTAGTAATTATCAGAATATAAGTTGACATTATCACAAAATAGGTAATTATTAGTATACTTCAAAGGATCCTTCCCGGAGATGGTACCCAAACCATATTATGGAACTGCTTATGCTTAGGGCTGTTGCTGTTTTGAGTGGCACCTTTTGAAGGAACCCATAGTACACTCCATTAATCCCACTTGGCTTTTTAAGGGCTCTGATGCCTGCCTGCTGGCTTTCTCCTTGACTCCTACCTGTTGCTGGATTGAGACAGCAGTGAATAGTGTGTGTGTGTGTGTGTGTGTGTGTGTGTGTGTGTGTGTGTGTGTGTGTGTTGCTTCCTCACACACAGGTTCTAGAGCACAGACTTGGGAGGACTCATAGAATTTATGCTACACATGAGAAAGTCAGAGGACAGCTTGGGAAGTTGGTTTTCTCCCTCAGCTATGTAGGTCTTGGGGACCAAACTCAAGTCTCCAGGCTAAGCACGAAGGTGTCTAGCCTCCTCCTCCTGAGTTAGGATTATAAATGAACACCACTGTACTGTAATGTGCTGACTCCCAGGACTAAGTGCTACAGAGATTGCCTTTTTCCTTGCTTGCCTTCTCATTTCTCACTGTCAGGACAGACAGCTGCCACACTGTGAACTGCCTGTGCTGTATTCCCCTGTTGATGAGCTGAGAACACTCTCCAGTTAGCAGCTATGGATGAACTGAACTCTTAGCTCATTAATCCAATGATCCAACTATCTCTTGAGTACTGAAGCTGCCTTTGCTCAAGCCTAGGGGAAACTCTATCCTTAACCAGCAGTGGATTTCTCACTGTTCCAGCTGAGACGTTGAGTCAGAGGAGCATCTACAGATGCTTATTGATTTACAATGTAGAATTAGGAGGAATATGTTGTATGGCCATGCACAGCTCATATACAGGGCTAATGTCAGATTATCATGTGTGGCTTCAACAATAACCTTTGTCAGCTGAGTAGGTAAATCTTGATTCAGTCTGCAGTGGGAGACTTGGTAGCTATTAAAATGCAGGGGAAGCCAGCTATAGTAGAACACGCACTATGTAATCTCTAATCTCAGAATTCTGTAGGCAGCACCAGAAGGATATGTCAGTTCAAAGCCAGCCTGGTCTATTGAGTGAGTTCCTGAACAGTCATGGCTACTTCGAGAAACCCTGTCTTTTGAAACCAGAAATAAAAATAAAAATAAATGCAGACAAAAGGCTTGCATGAAGGTTATTGTGGGCATTGTGTTGTTGAGCTAAGTCTGGGTTATGATGTTGAGGTAGGGAACATCCTCAGCTGCATTATAAGATTATATCAATAATAATGGCAGTAACAGTGATAAGAGATGGAAAGATAGCTTTGCAGTCAGGAGCACTTGCTGAGCTTGGTTGGCACCCAGGTTCAGTTCCAACATGCACAAAGCATCTCCCAACTGTCTGAGACGCAGTTGTGGACATTCAGATCTCTCTTCTGGCCTCTGTAGGCACTGCTCATATGCAGTTTACATAACACACATGCAGGCAAAGGGCTCATGCACATAAAATAAAAGTCCATATTTTATGAAAAGGATAAAAATTTCAAATTTCAAGCAAAACTTAGGGCCAGGGAAATTGGTGCCATGGCAATATGGCAGAGTGAGAAGGGGCTTCTTTGCTCTGGTTGGTGAACATAGCGGACCCAGACATAAAGCTAATGGTGCCATCTGTGGTAGACAAGCGGTGAGCACAGAACCCTACCCCAGAGTCTAATAGACTCCAATAAGAACCCCAAGCACAAACTTCACTGGTGACTACTAGGGGCTGTGTATTGACAATAAGAGTTGGGGAGTCTGTGAGAGGGACAAGGGTCCTACCTGTGAACAGAATGAGTAGCATAAGGAGGCTCATCTTTAGTGAGGAAGGACTCAGGTGAATTCTCTCTTTACAGTCCTCTGCCCTCACAATGCCCACTCAGCACACCAGACCTGTGCCTGCTGTGGGTGCAGCTCAGAAATTAAATATGACCACCCTCACAGACAGCTGGACCAGCAGATCTACTGTTTATGGTGGCAGGGCCTGAACCAGTGTTGTAGCAGAAGGAAAAGAGAGAGGGCTAGCTCAGCACCCTATTATCTCAAGTGCAGTTACCTATAAATTGCCTAGTTCTCAACCATGGATGCTTTGAAGTCATAGGAAGGTATAAACATTGGTCCTGGGGTTGCTATGAGGGATGCTGATAGTGACATGTGGCCCCAGGCAGGAGTAGTAGTTGGTAGGACATGAGTGAGGATGAGAGAGGGAGTGGAAAGGCAGAGGATGGGATAGCTATTCATGAAAGGAAAGAGAGACTGAGAACCATGTATCCCTAAACCTACCAATGAGACATCTTATTCCTGTATATCATTGATAAGGGACCCAGAGACTAACCAGGCTTTATCTGTGGGGTCAGGAAATATAGAAAGGCAGAGAAGATAATGTGTTCTCTCTTGTTTGCTGCTGTGTACTCTAGTGGGACAATCATCCTCTGGTGTGTGTTTAGGGAAACTTTATTCCGAGGCAACAGGATCTAATCCTTATTCAGGTCACTCACTGTCATTACTGTTTGGTTTCCTACATCCCAGTTCCTAGAATGAGCTCACATGGGAAGTTCTTTGAGTCCAGTGTTTCTTTAGTGATCACATGACACTGCTTCTTTCTCTTTCTCCTACCTGTTCATCTTCTCTTTCCTGCCCTCCCCATCCATACTCTTCTTTCCTGTTCTTATGTCTGTCTGATCTCTCCCTTCTTACCTTTTCTGTCTTCCCAACTGCCCTATAAATATCAGACTGAGGGATTTTCCTCGCCCTCCTCCTCCCTCTCCTCCTCCTGCTTTTTCTCGAGACAAGATTCTTTGTGTCATAGTCCGAGCTGACCTAGGACTTGCTTTTTAATCCAGGCTTGCCTTGTACTCGAGAGATCTGCCTTCCTATGCCTCTGCTTCTACCTGTGTTTCTGTGTCTGCCTCTGCAATGCCTGTTGCAATGAAAAGCCTGGCCAGGCTCACCAAACACTCACTCCTCAAAAGGCTCCCTAAATGGCAATGTCTTTTTCATTAACCCTCAGTTTTCAGGACTTGATGGAATGTTGTTCTCTGGGAATCTATTTATGTTCTGTAGACAGAGAACACAATCACCCAAGCAGAGCTCTTTCTATAGCTTCTTTATCTGAGGGAACAGTGTGTACAGAAGACAACCAGACAGGTAGGGATGATGTCCCAGTAACTGAGGTGACCAAACTAACGTCTTGGTGTTAAGGTCTTTGCACTGCTTGTTGTATGGAGCCTTGGAGAAGCAGATGGCTGCCTTGTGGTCACTGTTGCAGATGGAGTCCTCACAGACCTTGTTTTTATCTGGAGAGAAAAAAGAAAGGAAGTTGAGTGGAGCCCATGACCCTGATCCCTATGTTTCGTAGACAAATAAACCAGTGGACCTCCCATTGGTATAGACTCCTGGTTGAGATACAAAGCACATGAAAGTACCTCAGGTTGCCAAATTTCTTGCAACAACACTTGTCATAAAAAATCATTACTTATGGGGCTGGAGAGATGGCACAGTTGGTAAAGCGACTGACAGTCAAGCATGAGGGCCTGACCTAGGATGCCCAGAGCCCATGTATAAAGCAAAATACAGTTGTAGCATCATTAACTCTATTCAGAATTAGTAGTATTGACCTTTAAAACTTGTTGCTCAGTGAAGCAGGTTAAAGGTGAGTGTCATGTTTAGTGAGAGACTCAGTCTCTAAGGACAGGGTAGAGGGTGGTTGAGGAAGTCATACGTGATAACGTATTCCAACATATAAAAATAAACTAACATCTATTTAATCCTCAAACCTAGAAAACTATACATATCAACTATCACTAATTAAGTTATATGGTTTAAGAAAATCCTTTTGTCTCTACCTCCAAAGTGCAGGAATTGCCGCCATGCCACATTATGCTCAAATCATGGATTCTGGAGTTGTAACCCAGTGCTCTGAGCATGGTAGGCAAGCACTCTAGTAACTGGGCTCTATTCGCAGCCCTCTGATCCTCACCTGTGTATGGGAATGACAAGACTCACCCCCACATAGGTGTTTAGTCCAGTATCTGGCTCATAGCCAATGCTACAGCTCTCAGTTGTTCAGTCACTGTGGGATCAGTCTAAGAAAGCAGCTAATAGGAGAGGCTCTGGGTTGGCAGTAGGGCTCGGGAAATAATAAGGGCATTTGCTGTCAATTCAACCTGATTGGCATCACATGATTGTTGTCGAATATTATTTTAAGATGTGTTACATTTATGATGTGGAACATTTATTTAATGATGCAAAGATGTGTTGCATTCCTTGAGGTTGCATTTTCTGAACCCTGTGAAGCTGTGTTACTGTGACTGCCTAAAACCCCTGATGGTCTTAAGAAAGTGCTGAATGGCCAATAGCAAGGGAGAAGAAGAGATAGGAGAGACCGGCAGGCAGAGAGAACAAAAAAGGAGAAATGTGGGAGAACTGGAATGGAGGAGAAGAACAAGGAAGGAGGATGCCAGTGTCCATCCACAGAGTAAGGGGAAAGTGAGACACACAGAACAGGGTCCAGCCACCTAGCCGTACTGCCAGCCACGGACTAAGGGGAAAGTAAGATACACAGAAGTAAGAAAATGTAAAAACCAAAGTCAAAAATAGTTCAGAAAAGCTGGCAAGAAACAAGCTGAGCTAAGGCTGGACATTATAATTAATAATAAAGCTGTAAGAACAGATAAACAATTTAAATAGACCTATAACCCTTATGGAAATAAATGCAAGTCATTAAAAGTTTCTCAGCTGAAAAGAACACCCAGGGCCAGATAGTTGCAAGTGCAGCACTCTACCGGAATGCCAAAAGAGCTAATACATATACCCTTACATTGTTTCACACAATATAAACAGAAGGAATACTGCCAAACTTTTTTTAATGAGGCTACAGTTGCCCTGATTAAAAAACCACACAAACACACAACCAAAAAAGAGAAATACAGACTAATCTCCCACATGAACATGGATGTAAAAATACTCAACAAAGTACTAGGAAACCAAATGCAAGAAAGAAGACATCAAAAATTGTTCACCTCAATCGGGTAGGCTTTGTATCAGAGATGCAGGGATGGTTCAACATACATAATTCTGTCAATGTTATCCACCATATAAATAAAATGAGGGAAAAAGCCAAGACAATCATGTCATTAGAAGCTGAAAAACCTTTGACAAGATCCAACACCCCTTCATGGTAAAGGTCTTGTGAATATCAGGGATTCAAGGAACATATCTAAGCATAGTAAAAATAATTTACAGCAAGCCGATAGCCAAAATCAAATTAAATATAGAGAAACTCAAATTAATCTCACTAAAAACAGGGAAAAAACAAGGCTATCTACTGTACATATATATTAATACAGTACTCCAAGTTCCTCTAGAGCAATGAGACAACAAAAGGAGATCCAGGGGATACAATTTGGAAAGGAGGAAGTCAAACTTTGCTATTTACAGATGATTTGATAAATAAATAAGTGACCAAAAAATACTATAAGGAACCCTACAAGTGATAAACACCTTAGGGGATGTGTCAGGATACAAGATTAAGTGAAAAAAATCAATAGACATTCTATAAACAAATAATCAACAGGTCAAAAAAAACCTGTAGAAGCATCACTCTCTACAATAGCCAGAGATAACATAAAATATTTTGGGGTACAACTAACCAAAAAATTTAAGAATCAGTTACATGAGAACTTGACATTTCAATTATTTGGTTAGATCCCCCATGACCCAGCAATACCATTATTGAGCATATACCCAAGTAATACACATTCTTAACCTCAAGGGTGTTAGTTCAACTATGCTTATAGCACCGTTATTCCTCATAGCCAGTATCTAGAATCATCTAGGTGATCCTCAGCTAAAGAGTGTATTAACAAGCTGTGGTATACCTATGCAATGGAGTACTGATCAGCAGTTAAAAAAATGATATCCTGAAATTTGCAGGAAATTGGATGGATTTGATGAGTATAATCCTGAGTGAAGCAACAGAGGCCCAGGAAGATAAATATGGTATATACTCTCTCATAAGTGTGTTTTAGACAAAAAACAAAGAATATCCAGGCTCCAAAGCACAACCCCAGAACAGCTTGGGAGCAGAAGGAACTTAAGAGAGACATCCAGGGATCCCCATGGGAAGAGAAAATAGAGAAGATATTCTGAGTAAATTGGCATCATGATGGGTAATAACAAAGGAGAGGTGGGAACACATCATGAGAGAAGGAGATGGTTGAGTGAGAGGAGCAACAAAGTAGGAAAGAAGAGATGAATATCTTTATTAAGGGAACCACTGTAGGGTGAGAAAGAAACCAGGTGCTAAGGAACCTCCAAGAACCCACAGGATGACCCTTGGCTAGGACTCTAAGCAATAGTAGAGAGGTTTCCTGAACAGGACTTCCCCTACAATCAAATGAATGAGCACCCTACGTATCATTATAGAACCTTCATCCTACATTATAGAACCTTCACTTTCCAGAGTTGGAACAGAGACCCATAGCTAAGCACCAGGTCAAGTTCCTTGTCCAGCTGAAGGGAGAGAAAGAGGAGAGTGTATAATATCAAAGGGATTGGGATAATGAGGAGGAGACCTACACAGATGGATGACTAGAGGAAGCTCACTGAACCAGAAAACATCCCACTGAAGAGCCTGCAGGAAAGGAACTAAGCCCTCCAAAGGTAGAGGACTGTCAAATGGTGTTGTCACTTTGTGGAGCCTCTGGGAGAAGGATCAGATTATTTTCCTATGCATGAACTGGCATCCTGGAGCCCATTACCTACAGAGGAACACCTAGCCTAGTCTTAATATTGGGATGAGGGAATGGAAGGAACCTCAAGTGAATATTCCAGACTGAACTGACTCACCTAGGGACTCCATGGCCCCCTTGAGGAACAGGTAGGGTTATTGTGTGGGGGGTGGTGAGGGAGGACTGTGAAGGACTGGGGAGATGGAAGGGAAGACCAGCAATGGCGTATACGGAAAAAAATCCTTTTAAATAAATAAATAAAAAATCAATAAAAAAGAGAAATTGTTTTACCTTTAACTAATGAGGGAAATGACCAATTGTGAGCAAACAGTGAACATTGGCCAAGAGCTTACAGTAATTTTGGGGAGAAATTAACAACAAATATCCTGAAAGCAAAATAATTCAATTTAAAGAAACCTAACTGGATTCTTTGTCATGTTGTATGGGATACACCAATTTCTGGAGCCTCTACATTTATATTGGTCCAAATAAGTCAGGAAAGTCAGGTTACAGATTAGAAAATGTCAGTAAAGTGGCTTAAAGGCCTTATAATTCTGTTAAAAAGTAAGAATTACATACTATCATGATGATATTAATGGATTTTACAGAACTTCTTAACCTAGTCGCTGACTCTCAGTATGTAGAAAGAGTTGTTGTACACATTGAAATGCTGACTTTATTTCTGATGAGTCAGAACTAACTTCATTATTTATTGTTATAAGAAATAGCCAGGAATAAAAAAAAATCATCCCTTTTTAAATAACACAATCTAATCCCATATGAGTCTGCCAGGTCCCTTAGCACAAGGTAATGAGGAAATTGATAAAATATTAATAGAAAATGTACTAGAGGCCTCAGAGTTTCATAAAAACAGCATGTCAATAGCAAAGATTAAAAAAACATTCTCCATCACTTGGAAACAAACCAAAGAAATTGTAAAAAGATGTTCCACCTGTTTCTTCTACATTCAATCTTTGTTAGTGTAGGAAGTAATCCTAAAGATATATATAGAAATGAAATTTTGAAAATTATTGTGTTTCATTTGACAAATTTGGAAAATAAAAATATATGCATCATACAATAGATAGGTTTTCAGGATTTCCATTGTGAGCTGCTTTGAGTTCAGATAAGGTTGATTCTGTAATCACACATTTGCTAGAAGTTATGGCCATCATGGGAATACCCATAGCATTTAAGACTGACAATACTCCAGCATATGTTTATAGTAAAATGAAACATATTTTTGCTTATTATAATATAAAGCATATTACAGGTATACAACATAATCCCACAGGGCATGCAGTCATAGAGAAAACAAATCAAACTGAAGGATATGCTAAATAAACAGAAAGAAGTACCAATGCCCAGAAATACACTACATAATGCTTTATTAATTTTGAATTGTCTCAATCTAATGAGAAAGGAACAACAGTTGCTGAAAGGCATTGGAGTATAGAAAAAACTGATAGAGCTGAACCAGCCTGTCTACTTCAAAGGTATGTTGACCTCAGAATGGAAGCCAGGATATGTGCTCCATTGGGGAAGAAGTTTGCTTTTGTTTTGGAGGGTGGAAAAAAGCTATGGATACCATCCAAATTAATAAAGACTCAATCTGAACTGGAGAAACTTCTTGATAAAGAGAAACCATGTCTCATCCACCAGTTTGACAACTCTTTAATTTTTAAGAAAAATCCACCAAACAAGGATTGGGGTAGTATTTTACTTTTGTCTTTACAGATACTCATATTCAAGAGGCAAAAGACCTCGGATGTCCAGATGTCTAAAACAGAATGGAAAGCTATCTAGAAAGAATTTAGAAGCCAAGAGATACCAGGCTAATTGGTACCAATATAATCTACAGAGTAAAATTTCACTCCTTAACACCTATATCTCTTTATTTGTAGGAGAAGTCGAAGTCCCAGTTCAATTATAAATTAAAGCTGGCTTTGGAGTTGGAGTGTGGCTCTCTCCTTCTCTAAATCCTAGCATGCTTGTTAAAGGAAAATACAAGATCTGTGTATCATTTTCAGAGGGAAAACCTGATATAGAAGAGAACAACCAGAGTTAAGGGACTATTCTATTGCTACTGATCTTATTAGATATGAATTTTATTTCAGAATGTGTTAGAATAATATACATTAACATTTTGTCATGATATTAAAGATCATATAGAGTAATAATTAATTCTAGAAATAAAGGCTTTATCTAGCTTCCTGTATATTGTTATGCATTTGAGTCTCTCATCATTTTCTGTGGTAAACCAGGACAATGCCTAATAGTGACCTTTGAATATGAGGCTCCACAACGATGATTTCATAGGAACTATGACAATGCCACTATGCTGGCAAACACCAAGCAAAGATCAGATTTGGACTACAAACTGCTCAGAATAATTTCAAGGATTTTGACAGCTGGTATGGAAACAGCAGGATACAGAGCTGGACTGGCCTGTAAACATTGCTTTGCCGCCTTCAACAGGACACAGTCAATAAATTCTATTTGTTTGAGAGGAAGGGAAGGATGCTTAGGGATGTGAAAAGAAATAACAAGTTAATGCCAATGGAGGGGAAGAAATGGTTGGAAACATCAGCCTCCCAACTAAAATACTAGAGTGGAGCAGGGTAGGCACATACCTTTAATCCCAGCACTCTTCAGGAAGAGTTAGCCTGATCAGAAGTGAGTCAGATCTACAAAGAAACTCTCTCAAAACAATAAATGTACCCAAGGCCAGTAACATGGCTCTGTGGGTAAAGATGCTTGCTGGCGACCCTGAGGACATGTGTTCAGTCCCCACAAGCCACATGGTAGAAGGCAAGAACTGACTCCTGTATATTGTTCTCTGGCCAGGACATAACATGCCATGATATCAGTGTGTTCCTACACATACACATACATACAAAAATAAATAAAATTGTAAAAATGTTATAGTTATACAAACAGCCAGGGTGGGTTATTGACTTTAATCTAGAACTGGGTGGGTGCAGAGCCAAGTGGATCTCTGTGATATGAGGTCAGCCTGATCTACAGAGAAAGTTCCAGGACAACATAGAGAAATCCTGTCTCACAGAAATTAATGTCAGTACAATCAACACATAATATGCTGAGCTAGGTATTGGTGGTACATGCTTTACCCAGGACTCAAAGGCAGAGGCAAGTGGATCTCTGTGAATGGGAGGTCAACCAGGTCTACAGAGCAAGTTCTTGAAAGCCAAGGCTACACACACAAACAGTTCCACCCCCCCATCTTGAAAAGCCCAAAACCCAAACAAATCAAAAACAGTAAGTTAAGAAATGTGTCTTAAATATATTATGCTAAATAGCTCAAACTCTATGCTACATGTAAGTGGAAATGTGTACCTGAAATGCAAGCACAGATAGATGAGTCAGAAGGACTTCAAGTATTTTTCTTCATTTTATTATCATTATTTTATTAAATAAATGTCTTTTTTTCCATGTTTCCCCTTCTCCCCCTCCCTTTCCTGGTGTCAGTACCTCCCAGTCTGCCTTCAGCCTCCCGCCTCTCCATCCACTTATGCCTTCCCTGCAAAGGGCAAGAAGTCCCAATGCAGGTCAGCTCAGTGTGGCACATCTACTCCAGGTAAGTCCGATGTGCTCACCCCAAAGTCAAGACTGGGTTAGGTGTTCCTCTGCAGGGAATGGACTCCAACGTATTAGCCCATGCACAGGAACACAGTCTGACTTTGTTAGCTATTAGGAAGCCTACACCAGCTTGTTTCTTGATTTATTTGATTGGAAAGTGTTTTCTCAACTGTACTCTGAGCCTGTGTCTATCTTTGAAGCTGAGGTGTTTCTCTTGTATGCAACATAAGGTTAGCTTCTGCTTTTGTTTCCAATGTGTAGGATGTGTCTTTTTATAGGCGAATTGAGTTCATTGATATTAATGGATATTAATGACCAATGATTGTTATTTCCTGTTACTTTTGGTGATAACTCGTGTGTTGTCTTCTTTGGGATTTTATTCTGTGGGATTATCTATTTCATGTGGTTTCATAGGTATATTTGGTTTCCTTTGATTGGAGTTTTCCCTCTAGTGCTTTTTGAAGGGTTAGATTTGTGGATAGGTATTGTTTAAATATGGATTCATTGTGAATTATCACATTTACTCCATCTATGTTGATTTGTAGTTTTTCTGGGTATAATAGTCTGGCCTGGCAGCCTTGCTGTTTTAGTGTCTGTATAACCTCTGACCAGGACCTTCTTGCTTTCATTGTTTCCAATGAACAGTCGGGTGTCATTCCGATGGGTCTGCCTTTATAGGTAATTTGCCCTTTTTCCTTTACAGTTTTTAGTTCATTGTGCACTGGAAGAGAGGATCAATTTCCATTCTAGATAATCATGGGCTGCCTTGTGAGTCTGAGAATTGAACTCAGGACCTCTGGAAGCTTAGCCAAAAATGCCCTTGGACAATGAGTCAACTCTCCAGGTCCCTAATTGTTTTGTATTTGATTTAATAAAATCACAAACTTATTAAAAAGCCCAAACAAACTGAAGACATCTCTCTTAGGAAAATATTTATTCAACATTTGTAACATATCACTTTATAATCCATCTTCTCACTTACACACCAGTCCCAGAGCCTTAGGATATAGAAAATAGCCACTATTAGTTCTTTTAGAAGAAGAGGTTACTTGAGCCCTGTGGGTGATGCTTATGTTAACAGCTTGTCTTGGATGGTGAAGCCCTTGGTTTAATCAGCAATATCATAAACATAAAGCTGAAACACAATATTTCTGAGGCATCGACCAGATTTCCTATATGTTTCTGTCATAAACACCACAACCAAAAGCAGCTTCAGAAGCAAAGGTTTATTTTATCTCACATATTACAATTTCTCACTGAGAATCAATTAGAGGAGCTTGATGAAGAAAATAAGGAGGAATGCTCTCTGATACAGCCCATGCCCACCTGATTAGAGATGACACTGTGCACAATAGGTTGGGGCCTCCTTAGTCTATCAAGAAAATGCCCAATAGATGTGCCCACAATTCAATACATTGCAGGCAATCTTTAAGCTGATTATTACCATTCCACTGTGTGTCAATCTCACAATCAAGTTTAGCCATAAAAAGGGCTGGAGAGATGGCTCAGCACTTAACAGCACTCTCTGCTCTCGCTGTGAACTGGAGTTCAATTCTCAGTGACCTCATGTTGGTTTTTAAACAATGTCTGTTGGCCCAATGGTCTCAGCCTCTGGGTTTGGCTGTCTCTCATGTACCCCCTAAGTTAGCACCCCAGCACCTACTTTTTCCCACTTCTCACCTCTTCCCCTGATAAAAGCCATCTATGGAGTTAGTTGAGTTGGTTTCTTAACTCTCAAGATCCTCCAATGCTTCCAGCTGGACTATAAAGCCACTACCAGCTACTACCGGTCACTGTGCCTGTTGCTCACCAGGCCTGACCTTGAGAGGGTTGAGGCCTTTGCTTTGGGCCATCAGTTAGAAGGCAGTATGGGTGGAAAGGCAGAGGTTGGGGGTAGTTGAGCACTAAAAGAAAAAGAGACACTAGAACAGAAGAATTTAGCCTTAAACTGGCCACATTTTATTCCTCAATCTGATTGATAAGGAACCAGAGATTAACTTGACTGTATCTATGAGATGAGGAGGTAGAGAGAAGTGAAAAAGAAGCTGTGTTTTGTTTATTTTGTTGTAAAAAGTTAGACTGCTCTGTATTTTAGCCAGACAATTACCCTGTGGTGTGCCTTTAGACACTGTGAAGTAAGTCTTGAAGGCCACAGGGATGTGATCCTGCCTTCAGGGAATTTCCTGTCAGTCACTTTGGTTTCCTTGAAAGAGCACATAGCAGAAGGTCTTTGAGTCCAGCATTTTAAGGGCCAAGATGAATCCTTTAATGTTCACGTGACACTCCATGTTCTCTCTTCTCTCCCCTCCTGCCTCTGTCTTCTTTTCCATCCCTCCCCATCCCTCTCTCCTTCCCTATCCCTGCCTCCCCTCTCCCCTCTCCCCTCTCTCCTCTCCTTTGTGTTCTTCCACCCTCCATGTCTCTATGTATCTCAGACTGTCTTCTCTTTTTTCTTTTAGTTGTTGGAGACAGCTTGTGTGTGTGTTTGTGTGTGTGTGTGTGTGTGTGTGTGTCTGTATAGAGTTAGCTGCCCTGCAACTTGCTTTTCATACCAGGTAGCCTTGAACTCAAGAGATTTACCTGCTTCTGCCCTGTCTCCCAGAATTCTAGGATGAAAGGCAAGGCCAGGTTTGTCACCCTTTGTCAAGGGGTGCCATGCCTTGACATCCCATAATGGTCTTTTCCATTAAAGTACAGCTCCAGGGCTAGAGAGATGGATGTTCTCTGAGAATCTATTTATGTTCCATAGATAATACAATCACCACAGCCAAGATCTCTCATTAGGTGCTTTATTATAGGGTAGAGTGTGTAGGTAACACAACCAGGCAGGCAGGAATGGTGTCTCAGTAACTGAGGCAACAAGTCTAATAGTGACCACCTTTGTACTACTTCTTGGAGAAGCAGATGGCTGCCTGGTGGTCACAGTTGCAGATGGCATTCGCACAGGGGCTATTTTTGTCTGGAGAAAAACAAGAGAGGAAGTTAAGGAGCCCATGACCCTGCTCCCTATGATCTGTAGCCCAATAAACCTGCAGACTCAAGGCTGAGAAAGTGCATTGTGTTGTCCAAATTGCTGGAACACACTTATAATAAAAATCATTTGTTGTGGGACTGGAGAGATGGCACAGTTGGTAAAGTGGTCTCCCTAGATGTGTGATGGCCTGACCTATGATGCCCAGAGCTCATGTAAACATCAATGTGTGGCTGGGGCACCTGTAACTCTATTGAGAAATAGGGGGCACAGATTCTTAAAACTTGTTAGTCAGTCAGGCTTGCTAAAGGTAAATTTCAAGTTCAGTGAGAGACTCAGTTCTAAAGACATGCTAGAGAGTGACTGATAAAACACAGGGTGACCATATCCTTATATGTAAAAATGAAGTATGAGGTTTACAGCATTCTGTCTGCACTTTTTCCAGCATCTCAGAAGAGGACCCAGATCTCATTATGAATGATTGTGAGCCACCAAGCAGTTGTCAGAAATTGAACTCAGGTCCTCTGGAAAATCCATTAGTGCTTTTGAACTCTGAGCCATCACTCCAGCCTCCAAGAGATTCTTTGAACAAAGGGGTCATGATCATAATGAGGAAACCAATAAAGGTGACCAGGGGAGCTATTGGGAGCTCACTGACTCTGAACTGAAGCTGGGAGACCAGTTTGGGAGTAAACAAGGCCCTCTCAATGTGCAAGACAGGCAAGTGAAGGGGGCTTCTGGCATCAGGATTAGAATCTATTCCTACTGCATGACCAGCCTTCTGAGAGCCCATTCTCTGTAGAGGGACACCTTACTGGGGAGAGGTTCTTGTTCCTACTCAATTGGAGATATCAGAGTGCATTGACTCATCCCGGGCTCCTTACCCTATCAGAGGAATAGGTGAAAGAGATGGTTTAGGGGAAATCCAGGGGATGACAGAAAGTTGAGCAGGGATGGGGAACAACAGTGAGTATTTTAAAAAGTTTTAAATAAATAAATCATTTAACAAGCATATTTAATCCTAAAAACCTAAAATCTACAAATATAAATTTCCACCTGTTAAATTTTATGATTTAAGACAATCCTCCTCTTTCCACATCGCAACTGCTGGATTACAGGTGAGCACCAGCATCCTCAATTCATGGGTTCTGGATGTTCAACCCAGGGCTCTGTGCATGCTAGGCAAGCACTCCAGCAACTGAGCTCTATTCCCAGCCCTCTGATCCTCACCTGTGTATGGGAATGACAAGTCTCACCCTGCATAGGTGTTTAGTCCAGTATCTGGCTCATAGGCAATGCTACAGCTCTCAGTTGTTCATTCACTGTGGGATCAGTTTCACATAGCAGCCAATATGAGAGGCTCTGGGCAGGCAAGAGGGGGCTCAGGGAATAAGGGCACTTGCTGCCAAGTGTGAACCTGACTCCATCCTCTGGTTCCCCTTGATTTCAAGAGAGAATGAGGCTCCTGCAGGGTCTTTCCAAACTTCCACACCTTTGCTGTCAAATAGGCTTGCCTCCCTCACAAAAGTATAAAATCTTTCAATGTGTTTAAAGAGGCATCGGAATGACAAATATCTGTGTTTCAGATCTAAATACCATAATTTCTAAGCTGAGTGACTTGGGCACTGGCTCAGCCTTACTCATCTTCCTCATGAGTGACCTCATCTATATTTTAGTATCTATGTGATAAGGTTGTCATTATGTCAAACAAGACCAAGGGAATGATCTCTAAATGGTGACTGTGTTAGTTACTTGTGTGTGTGTCTCTTTCAGACCTGACCACAGAATAACAGAACCCAGAGCCCTGGAGGGCAAACCTACCACTGCAGGTGACCTCATTCCCAGAGCAGGAGTATGAGTAGCAGCTGTTCTTGGGGTCGTCTCTGGGTAAACTACAGGTTCCCTGTATAAATGCCTCATCATGGCACAACTTCCGATCCCAACAGCACCTGGAGAGAGGAAGGAACAGCTGAAGAGAATGATGGACACACAGGAGGTCACTTCTCACCTGCAGTCTCTCTCAAGCATGTCAGGTTGACTTAATCATGATGTTCCAGAAGAAAGTTCCTCATGCTTGAGAATCTCTGATTTCTATTAGCACATGGTATTGAAAGCAGCTTGTGTGTGGCTGTTCCTGTCTTTAATCCCAGGACTTTGGACACAGTGGTAGTTGGATCTCTGAGGTCAAAATAAGCTACAATTAAATAATGAGACCCTGTCTGAAATAAGTGATTTTTAAAAACAAAGCTTCAAGAAATACGGAATTTATATATTCTGAAATTTCAATGATGTTTTAAAGCTGAGGCTGACACTGATTGTGACAGTGATGGTTGGCTGTGCTCTAGTCTGCAGCTGGACTTCAGCATTGCCCAGTAGTTACAAGTCACACATTCTGCTTTCAGGGTCCCTTAGGTAGAGTGTCCTTGTGAAGAAATTTTCTTATATAATAAGAGATAAAATGCATGCTGGCATGGTGATGAAGGCCTTTCATCTTAGCAGTCTTTAAGCAGGGGCTAGAAGGTCTATGATTTCAAGGTCAGCCTGGTTTTCAGATAGAGTTTCAGGATAAGTAGGACTACACAGAGAACCCTGTCTGGATTCAAACAATAAAGAAACCAAAATTGAAAAAAAAATAAACAAAACAAAATGTATAATGCTTGGTGAATATCTATGTAGTATGAGGTTTCTGGCCCAGACTGTTGGGCCTAGCCACAAGGTTTAGCTGCAGATCCACAGAGACACAGAGATGCTTACAATAGTTTTAGGCTGATCATCCTAAGGTCCAGACATATAACTTGTTAAATCTTTACCCTTAAACTAACCCATGATTCTTATCCGGTTCAGAGATGGGTCTCAGTAACTTTTCTCAGAGCAGCATAATTGTCCTCTGCTTCTTCTGGCTTCTCTCTGTTATTCTGCTTTGTTCAGCCTGTTCTTAGAGTTTTCTTAGTCTGGTAGCCCTGCCCACACTTCCTGTCTGCCTTAGGCCAATCAGTGCTTTTTATTAAACTCATAGGCTGGGACAATTACTTACAATGGAACAACATAATCTCCCTACATATCTATGTCTCCTATTCATTCCTGATGAATGAATGTTTGTGTCCTGTCTCCACCCAATCCAGACACTCCAGTCTCCCCCAGATGGATCACTCACCTACCATAGGTGTAAAAAGCGAAGTACTTGTCGGTTTTGACACAATCGTATACATGATTATACTTCCAAGAATCCTTCTGAGGGATAACACACTTGGCCATATTTCGGAACTTCTGCTCAGAAGGTGTGCTGTTGTGTTGAGTGGCACCTGCTGCAAGAACCCACAGCACATTCCATCAATCATACTTGACTTTACTAGGGCTCTGAAGGCTGCCTGATAGCTTCCTCTATGACTCCTACTAGCTACTGCATTGGGACAGCAGTGAATAGTGTGTAAGTGTGTGTGTGTGTGTGTTTTTTGTGTGCGTGCACCTGTGTCTGTATGTGTGTCTCTATGTATGTGTGTCTTATGTATGTGTATATGTGTGTGTATGTGTGAGTGAGTGTGTGCGTTTGCTTCCTCACACATGGGTTCTAAGGCACATACTTTGGAAAACTCATAAAATTTATGCTACACATGAGGAGGTCAGAGGACAGCTTTAGTGAGTTGGTTTTCTCCCTCTGCTATGTAGGTCTTGGACCAAACTCAAGCCTCCAGGATAAGCAAGAAGGTGTCTAGCCTCATCCTTCTGTGTTAGGGTTATAAATGAACACCACTGTACTGTGATGGGCTGACTACCAGGATTAAGTTCTACAGAGAATGCCTTTTGCCTTGCTTGCCTTCTCATTTCCCACAGACAGCTGCCACAATGCGAGCTGCCTGTGCTGTGGTCCCCTGTTGAGGAGCTCAGAATACTCACCATTCATCAGCCATGGATGAACTTAACTCTTACATGAACAATCCAGTAATCCAACCATCTCTTTAGTACTAAAGCTGTCTCACCCCTGCTCAAGCCTATGTTTTACTCTACCCTTAAACAGCAGTGATTTATCACAGTTCTAGCTTGAGCCAGAGAAGGGTCTACAGATGCTTATTGATTTACAGTGTAGAATTAGGAGGAATCTGTTTTATGGCCATGCACAGCTCATATACAGAACTAATGTCGGACTTCATGTGTGACTTCAACAATAACCTTTGTCAGCTGAGTAGGTACGTCTTGATTCAATCTGCAGTAGGATACTTGGTAGCCATTAAAATGCAGGAGAAGCCAGGTACATTGGAATACCCACTGTATAATTACAGCACTCTGAGGCAGAGACTGAGGGATATGTCAGTTCAAAGTCATCTTGGTTTATAGATTGCGTTCCAGAACAGCCATGGCTACATCAAGAAACTTTGAAATCAAAAGTAAAAATAAAGTAAAAGCAGACAGAATCCTTGCATGTATGCGATCTTATCATTGGGATGCTGAGATAACTATGAGTTATAATGTTGAGTTAGAGAATATCCTCAGCTATATTATATGATCATATCAATTGTAATTATGATAAAGGATGTAGATATGGATTTGCATTAAGAGCACTAGCTGAGCTTGGTTGGAAGCCAGGATCAGTTCTAGCACCTACATGGCAGCTCCCAACTGTCTATGACCCCATTCCTGGAAGATCAGACCCATCTTCTGGCCTCTGTAGGCACTGCTCACACACAGTTCACATACACACATGCAGTCAAAGGGTTTATGCATAATAAATAAAAGACTACTTTATGAAAAGTTTGAAAAATCAAATTGCCAGTGTAGCATAGGGGCAGGGGTACTGGTGCCATGGCAATATGGCAGAGTCAGAAGGGACTTCTTTGCTCTGGTTGGTGAACCTAGCAGACCCAGACCTCAAACTAATGATGTCAGCTGCTGTGGACAGGAGGTGATTCTGGAACCCTAACCCAGAGTCTATTTGACTCCAATAGGAATCCCAAACCCAAACTTCAAATGTGACAATCATTGAAGACAAGGGAGATGGGGAGGCTCTCAGAGGGGACAAGGGTCTTACCTGTGAGCAGAGTGAGTAGCAGGAGGAGTCTCATCTTGACTGAGGAAGGACTCAGGTGACTCCTCTCTTTATACTCCTCTGCTCTGACAGTGTCCAGTCAGCACACAGGACCTGTGACTGCTGTGGGTGTAACACGGAAGTAGCATATGTCCATCCTCACAACAGTTTCGACCTACAGAGCTACTGTGGATGGTGGCAGGGCCTGAACCAGTGTTGTGGCCGAAGGAAAAGATAAAGGGCTATCTCAGCACCCTATAATCTCAAGTGCAATGACTTATAAAGTGCTTGGTTCTCACCCATGGATGCTTTGAAGACATAAGAAGGTATTGACATTGGTCCTCGGTTCAGTCTGTGGGATGCTGATAGTGACATGTGGTCTCAGGCAGGAGTAGCTGGCTCCACAATTCTCCACATTAACTGTATGAACTAAGTGCTTAATCTGTCCTGAGATCCTGACATAGTTTTTGAAGTAGATATAGTTACAAATTCAATATTTAATAAATTAACAATGAATTAATGTGGGTGTGTGTGATGATACAGATGGGAGAGAGGGAGAAATAGGGGGGGTGGGAGAAAGAACACTCATGCACACATGTAGAAGCCAGATTACAACTCTTTGGAGTCAATTCTCTCCTTCTACCTTTAAATGGGTCCCAGGAATGAAACTCAGGTCAACAGGCTTGCATCCTAGGCTCCTCTTACTGGCCCACAGTGAAAGGGAACTCTGTGAAGTTATGTAGATAATGGTGGTGGCAGTACACATTTTTAATGCCTTTAATGGCAGCATCAGGAGGCAGAAGCAGACAAATATCTGAATTTGAGGCCAGCTTGATCCACAAGAATGAGTTCCTGGGTAACTAAAGATAGACAAAGAAACCCTCTCTAAAGAACAATAAAAAAGAATGAAGGAAAAATATTTTGGGCAAATGCCCCACAGACGTTCCAGGAGGCTCATATAATGTAGGCAATGATTCAGCTGAGGCTCTCCTTACCCAGTGTGAGAAGCTGAGAACCAACCACTACAGGGGTTGGAGAGATGACTCAGCACTTAGGGTCTTATCTGCTCTTCCTGAGGACTGAAGTTCAAATCCAAACCCCCACATGGTGGCATGCTGACAATGTCTGCTGGCCCGATGCCCTCTCACCTCTGGGTTTGGTCATCTCTCATGTACTCTATAACTTATCTGCATAGTCTCTCCTTTACCAACTTCTCACCTCTTCCCTGTTGTTCACCAGACCTGACCTGTGAGGAGTGAGGCTTGGACATTTAGTGGAATGTGTGTGGGTATGGGAGTCATGTGGGAAAGGCAGAGGATGGGACAGCTGTTCACTGAAGCAAGAAGAGACCAAGAATCACATAGCCGTAAATGAACCAATAAGACATCTTATTCCTAAATGTGGTTCATAAGGAAACCAGGGATTAACCAGGCTTTACCTGTGAGGTCAGGAGATATAAAAAGTCAGAGAGACAACATGTTCTCTCTTTTTGTTGCAAAAGGTAGGGTGTTGTTTTCTTTATAGGGACAGTTATCCTGTCTTGTGTGTTTAGTTAAGGTCTTTGAAGACTCAAAGGTCACAATGATGTAATCCTTCATTCAGGGCATTGACTGTCAGTATGTAATCCTAACCCTTGGGATGTTGAGGCAAATGTGGGATATTTTGTTGAGTTAAAGAACATCTTCAGTCCCACAATAATGTCATGTGCAAAAAGAAAGGCTAGAGAGATGGTTCTTCAGTCAGGAGCAGTTGCTGAGTCTGTAGGACACAGGCACTGTTCTAGAGCTCACATGGCTACTCACATCCTATGTTCTGTAGAATTATATCACTCTTTCAGCCTCTGTTTTCACACAGTTCCAGACACAATGTAGGCAAAACATTCATATACATATATAAAAGTAAATATTTTCTAAAGGTCAAGAAAAATCAAATATTCAGGGAAGCTTTGGGTCAGGCAAATCAGTGCCTGGACAATATGTCAGAGACAGAAGGGGCTTTCTTTTTGAGTGACGGTGAATGCAGTAGACTTTTCTAGGGAGTTATTTGAGTTCAGTCCTAGAACCTGAATGTATCAGCTGTTGTGGACATGGGGTGGAGGAGAACCCAAACCAGAGGCTACTGACCCCAAAGAGAACCCCTCCATATAACTTCAAGTATGACCAGTGGGGGCTGTGCACTGATAACAGATCAATTTCTGGGAGGGCACAGAGGACAAGAGTGCTACCTGGGAGCAGAGTGACCAGCTGGTTCATTCTGAGTGAGTCAAGAACTCAAGTGACTTCTCTCTTTATATTCCTGTAGTTGTGCTCTGACAATGACCAAATCTGTGACTAGTGTGTGGATAGCACAGAAGTTGAAACTGTCTGCCCTCAGACAGTTCTGACTGGCAGAGCTACTGTCGATGGGGCAGAGGCTGAATCAGTGCTGCTGCTCAGGCAAAGAGACAGGGCTAGCTCATTCCCCACAACAGTTGAAGTGCAGTGGTTGGAAAGATTTCACTTCCCTGTGAATGCTTTGAAGTCATAAGAAAACAGAGACCCCTGATGTTGGGTCTAAGGGATGTTGACAAAGAAAATTGGTCTCAGGGAGGAGTAGCTGGACCCTACAGTCCTCCTGTTATCTGTATAAGCCAAGTGTCAATTATGCTCCAGAATATGAAACAGACTATAAGGTACAGCCAGTTAAAAATTTGATCTGTAACTAATTGACTATTTAATATGTGTATGTAAGAGAGAGAGACAGAGACAGAGATAGAGACATACAGAAAGACATAGAGACAGACAAAGGGGAGGAAGGGAAGGAGAAGGAGAGGACTTTTGTGTGCACAGGTGGAGGTCAGAGAGAAAATCTGTGGGGTAAGGTTTCTTCTAAATTTAATGGATTCTGGGAATTGAACTCACATCAACAGCCTTATGTCCTAGGCTTCATCTCTCTAGCCCACAAACTCCATTTGAAAGAGCATGTAACCCAAGACATGGTAGTGATTCATGACTTTAATGGCACCACTCAGGAGACAGTGGCAGGTGAATATCTGTTTTGGAGGTTAGTCTTATTTACATAGTGAGTTCTAGAACAGCCAGAGATACAAAAAATTCTGTTTCAAAAACCAAAACCAAAAATTAAAAAAAGAAATAAAGCAAAGGCCAACATCTGTGCTCACAGAATATACCATGCAAGAGTCCTTAGTATGAAGCTCTCTACCTAGTGTTTAAAGCTACAGTCAATCATTCAGAGGCTGAACTGATGGTCAGCATTTAAGAACAACTGCTATAGAAACATGAAGGCCTGACTTAGGATGCCTGGAGCCCAAGTTAAAGCAAAATATGGTTGGGACAACTATAACACTATTGAGACATGGAAGGCATAAATCCTTTTAACTTGTTGGTCCTAGAACATATTAGTCAGACTCTGAGTCTCCTGTTTAGTAAGAGACCCAGCCTATTAGTACATGACAGAGAGAATAAAAAGGCACCAGATACCAACTTATTCCTATACATAAAAATACACAATCATGGATATTTAATCCTAAAACCAGGAAAAATACAAATATCAAATACCATGTATAAAATTATATGATTTAAAATAATCATCCTTCCTCTACCTCCCAAGTGCTAGGCTTGCAGGAATGTACCACCATGCTTTATTTATGAGATCTGGAGGTGGAACCCAGGGCTCTGTGCATGCTAGGGAATCACTCTAGCAACTGAGCCCTACTACCAGCCCTTTGATACCTGGCCTGTATGAGGGAATTATAAACCTTGCTCTGCATAGGTCAATAGTCTAGTATCTGTCTTATAGCCAATGATGCATCTTTTCATTCTCTGGTCGATATGGGATCAGTTTAACATAGCAGCTAATAGGAGAGGCTCTGAGCAGGCAACAGGGCTCAGGGAATAATGGCACTTGCTGCCAATTGTGAACATGATTCCCTCCTCTGGATTCACATGGTCAAAGGTAGAACACAGTTCAGCACTTTTTCCTCAGATCTTCCCACCCCTCTTGTGTCTTAGACATTCCTCCCACAGTAGTGTTCAGGGCAGCTTTGGGTCAGGCAAATCAGTACCTGGGCAATGTGTCAGAGGCAGAAGGAGCTTTCTTTTTGGGTATCAGTGAATGTAGTACACTTTTCTAGGGAGTTATTTGAGTTCAGTCCTAGAACCTAAATGTTCCAGCTGCTGTGGACATAGAGTGGAGGAAAGCCCAAATCAGAGGCTATTAGACCCCAAAGAGAACCCCTCCATATAACTGCAAGTGTGACCAGCAGGGGCTGTGCAGTGATAAGAGATCAAATTCTGGGAAGGCACAGGAGACAAGAACTCTACCTGGGAGCAGAGTGACCAGAAGGTTCATCCTGAGTGAGGTGAGGACTCAGGTGACTTCTCTTTATATTCCTGTAGCTGTGCTCTGACAAAGTCCAGACCTGTGACTAGTGTGTGTAGCACAGAAGTTGAATCTGTCTGCCCTCAGACAGTTCTGACTGGGAGAGCTACTGAAGATGGTGGCAGAGGCTGAATCAGTGCTGCTGCTCAGGCAAAGAGACAGGGCTAGCTCAGTACCCCACAACAGCTGAAGTGCAGTGGCTGGCAAAGATTTCACTTCCCTGCTAATGCTTTGAAGTTGTATGAAAACAGAGGCCCCTGATGTAGGGTCTGAGGGATGCTGACAATGAAGAGTGGTCGCAGGTAGGAGTAGCTGGACCCTACAGTCCTCCTGTTAACTGTATAAGCCAAGTGTCAATTCTGCTCCAGAACCTGAAACAGACTATGAGGTACAGCCAGTCAAAAATTAAATCTGTAATTAATTGACTAATTAATTAATATGTGTATGTAAGAGACAGAGACAGAGATTGAGACATAGAGACAAAAGGGAGGGAGGCAGGGAGAGGGAGAGAACATTTGTGTGCACATGTGGAGGTCAGAGAATAAATTTGTGGAGTCAGGTCTCTTCTAACTTTAATGGGTTCCACGATATGAAATCAGGTCAACAGGCTTGTATCCTAGGCTTCATCTCAGTAGCCCACAAACTCCATTTGAATGAGCATGTTCCCCAAAAGGTGGTAGTGATTCATGACTTTAATTTCAGCACTTGGGAGGCAGAGAAAGGTGAATATTTGTTTTTGAGGTTAACCTTATTTACAGAGTGAGTTCTAAAACAGCCAGAGATACAAAAAAATCCTGTTTGAAAAACAAAACCAAAAATGAAAAATATAAAAACGCAAAGTCCAACAGCTGTGCCCACAGAATATACCATGCAAGAGTCCTTAGGCTGAAGCTCTCTCTAGACAGTGTATAAGCTACAGTCAACCATTCAGAGGCTGGAGTGATGGTCATCATTTAAGAGCATTTTCTGTTCTTGATGAGAACTGGAGTCCAATTATCAACAACCATATGGTGGTTTGCCAACCATGTCTGCTGTCTCTATGTCCTGAAGCCCTTGGGTTTGGCCATTTCTAATGTATTCTCTAATTTAGCACTCCAGAACCTCCTTTTCCTCACTTCCCTGACCTTCGCTGGATAAAAACATGTAGAGTGTAAGTTGAGTGGATTGTCTCAATGCTCAGGATGCCCCTAACATACCAGCAGTACTCTGACATAAGATGTGTTCTGTTTTGTTGCAATAAGTTAGGCTGCTATGTACTTTAGTGGGACAATTATCCTGTGTCCTGAGTGTAGGTGCAGTCGAGTTATTCCTAGGCCAAGAGGATGTAATCCTGCCTTCAGGTCTATTACAGACAGTCCAGTTTGGTTTCCTACTTTCTAGATTGAGCCCACAGCAGAATCGCTCTGAGTTCAGTGTTTTTAGTGTCCATGTGACATTGAACCTTTCTCTCTTCTCTCCACTCAACCTATCTGTCTTCTCTTTCCCTCCCCAACATATCTTATCCTTCTTTCCATGAATCACCCTGTCCTCTCTCCTTACCATTTCTGTCTCACCATGCTCCTAGGCATCTCAGACTGGCTCCTTTTTCTTTCTTTTTTCCTCCCGAGTTTTCCAGACAGGGTTTCTTTGTGTAATCATCCTGACTGTCCATGAGCTTGCTTTCTAGACCATGTTGTCTTGAACTCAAGTGATCTTCATGCCTCTGCCTCTGCATCCCTGAGCACTGGGTGAAAGGCCTGGCCAGGATCCTCACCCACTCTTAAAAGGCTCCTCTGATGACAATGTCTTTCTCATTAACTTCAGTTTCCAGGGTGAGATGGAATGATGTTCTGGGAGGATCCAACTGTGTTGGGAGACAGAGAGCACAATCACCAAAGTTGAGCTCTTTCTATAGGTGCTTTATCTGAGGGCACAGTGTGTAGGGAACACAAACAGGTGGGCAAAGAAGGTGGTCCAGTCACTGAGGTGATAAATGCAGAGACTTTCTCAGAGTTAAGGTCTTTGTATTGCTTGTTGTAGGGAGCTTTGGAGAAGCAGATGCCTGCCTCAAAGTCACAGTTGCAAAAGTGATCCTTACAAAGATTCTCTTGGTCTGAAGAGAAACAAGAAAGGAAGTTGAGTGGAGCCCATGATCCTGATCCCTATGATATGTAGCCAAACAAATTGGTGGACCTTCCATAGGTGCAGATTCAGGGTAGAGAGTAAATCATACAGCAGTCCATTGGGCTGATCAAATTGCTGGAAAATACTTATAATAAAAATATTTGTTTAGCTGGAGAGATAGCGCAGTTGGCAAAGCAGTTGCCATAGAAACACGAGGACCTGGATAGGATGCCTGGGACCCAAGTAAAAGCAAAGTATGATTGGAGCATCTGTAACTTCATTGAAACATGGAAGGCATAATCTACTTAACTTGTTGGTCGTAGAACATGTATATCAGTCAAGCTGTTTACAGGAGTATCCTGTTTAGTGAGAGTGTTATGATTCACTGGCACACAGAAGCCACATGTAAACTCAACATGGTGCTGGCATAACATATATAAGGAGGGGAAGCCCATAGGTGTGTCTACATAAATCTGTGCCCACCTGCTCTCTTAAAGGGAGCTGCCCCCAAAATGAAGCACTCTCTCTCCTCTCCCTCCTCTCTCTCCCCCTGCCCCTTTCTCTTTCATTATCTACCCTGTATAAATGTTAGTGTGACATCTGGCAGAGTGTGCATCTATCTCTCACATGCAAAACTACCAAAGAGATGCAGCCTCTAAGCACATGGTAGAGAGTGACTGAAAAGATACCAGATGCCAACATATTCCTATACATAAAAACACACTAACATAGATATTTAATCTTAAATCCAGGATAACTACAAAACCAACTACCACTTAGGAAAATCTATAATTTAATATAATCCTCCTGTCTCCAATGCTCAAGTGCTGGGGTCGCAGGTGAGCACCACTGTGCCTAATTTCTGAGGTCTGGAGGTGGAACCCAGGGCTCTGTGCATGTTAGGCAAGCACTCTAGAAACTGGCTTATATTCCCAGCACTGTGATCCTCACCTGTGTATTGGAATGATAAAAAGTGCCCTGTATAGGTGTTTAGTCCAGTATCTGGCTCATAGTCAATACTACAGCTCTCAGCTGTTCAGTCACTTTGGGATCAGTCTAACATAGCAGCCAATAGGAGAGGCTGTGGGCAGGCAAGAGGGCTCATGGAATAAGGGCACTTGCTGCCAAGTGTGAATTTGAGTTTCTTCCCCAGGATTCACATGGTCTCTTGTAAGATGTCCTCAGAGATCCACAACTGTGCTTTTGTGCATGCATGCCTCCCACAGAAAGAAAGAAATAAATGAAAGAGGATGTAGAATGATGTAGATGTTTGTTTCAGAATAAAATGCCATTACTTTTAAGCTGGGTGACCTTGAGCAAGTGGTCCAGCCTTCCCCAGACTTCGTCAATTAACCTTGTCTATATTTAGTGTTCACCTGATAGAGCTGTTATGAGGTCAGAGGAGACCAAGGAAGTGACCTCTAAATGGTGACTGTCTTTGTTACTTCTGTGTCCCTTCCAAACCCACTGAGGGTCAAGAAGAAGCCAGAGGTCCCAGAGAGCCAACCTACCACTGCAGGTGACCTCATTCCCAGAGCAGGAGTGTGAGTGGCAGCTGGTTTATTGGTTGTCTATGAGGAATTGTCAGCCTTGAAGGTTTGTAACCTGAGTGGAGCACTGGTTGTGAGTCTGGCAGCACCTGGAGAGAGGAAGGAACAGCTGAGGGAGGAGAATGGACCAACATGAGGTCACTTCTCACTTGTAGTCTTTATCCACTATGCCAGGATGACTTAAACATGATGTTCCAGAAGAAATGACCCTGAGGCTGAGGAATCTGTGATTTCTATTAAGCACATACTTATGGAAAGCATCTTCTGTGAAGTGTGGTGAGTGCTGGCCTTTAATCCCAGTACTTAAGAGTCAGAGGCAGTTGAATATCTGAGTTCAAGGCCAGCCTGGTCTCCTGAAAGAATTCAACAAATATAGGGATACACAAAACTCCTGTGTAGAAACAAGCAGACAAGAAGAAACATAAAGAAACAAATCATAAACATATGATGTTTGGTGAATAAACAACCTCCTATCTGTGCCTCACCAATGGTCTGCTTGTGTTCAGGCACAAGTCTAACCAAGACACTTAAGACTCCCTCCCAGATGGATCACTCATCTGTGTAATTCTTCAAATAAGTTGTTCCAGCTGATAAAGCCAGGGACCAGCCATAGCAGTTGTAGTCCTACAAATAAATCCAAGAGATTCTGCAGTCAAACCCATTGCTGAACTGCCACACAGCTCCAGGGATGATGCTGCCTGTGCGCAGTGGCACCTGCTGACAGAATGCACGGGACCTTACCATCAATTTCACACTCCTTGACTAGGGGTCTGATGACTACCTCATAGATTCATCCTTGCCTCCTAACTGTATCAGGAAAGCAGTTAATAGAGTGTGGTGTGTGTGTGTGTGTGCGTGTGTGTGTGTATATGTGTGTGCATGTGTGTGTATGTGTGCATGTGTTTATGTGTATACGTGTGCATGTGTATATGTATGTGTGTATGTGTGAATGAGTATATGTGTGTATGTAAGTATGTGTGTATGTGTGCTTGCATGTGTGTGTTTGTATGTTTTATGTGTGTATGAGTGTTTATGTGGGTGTGTGTGAGTGTGTGTATGTGTGTATACCTGTTTTTGTATGTGTGTGAGTGTGTATGTATGTGTATTTATGTTTATGTGTGTGTGTGTCTGTCTGTGTGTGTGTGTGTGTGTGTGTGTGTGGTTGTGTCTGTTTGCCCCAACAGGGGTTTAAAACTTGCACTTTCTAGCACTCATGAATGTCATGCTACACGTGTGTATGTTTTTTTATGTGTGTGTGTGTGTGTGTGTGTAAGTGTGTGTGTGTGTGTGTTTGTGTGTGAGTGTTTGAGTGTGTGATTGTGTATATGTGTATGTTTGTGGGAGATTGTGTTGTTTCATTGTAAATAATTATCCCACCCACTGGTTTAATAAAAAGCACTGATAGGCCAAAGGCAGGAAGGAAGTGTGCGTGGGGCTACCAGACTAAGAAAACTCTTGAGAGCAGGAAGCACAGAGCAGAATGCCAGAGAGAAGCTGGAAGAAGCAGAGGACAACTATGCTGCTCTAAGAAAAGGTACCGAGCAGCATGGCTGAACAGGAAGAATCATGGGTTAGATAAAGGGGAGAGAACTAGCAAGTGATATGCCTAAGCCTTAGGCCGATCAGCTGACAACTAATGGAAGCATCTGTGTGTCTCTGCGGGTCTGTGGGTCTGTGGATCTGCAGGTCTGTGGGTCTTTGGGCCTAGTCCTTGAGGTTAGGTCCAAAAGTGTGGGCCAGAAACTTCCTACTACGTGTGTGTGTCTGCTGCATCAACAGGGTTGAAAACATGCACTTTCTAGCACTCATAAATGTCAAGCTACACATGAAGAGGTCAGAGGACAGCTTTAGGAAGTTGGTTTCCTCCCTTCACTATGTAGGCATGGACACCAACCTCAAGTCACCAAGCCTGAGCATGAATGTTTATACCTATATGAGCCAGAGATTTGCACTATCACAAAGCTAGCTTCAAACTCTGTAACAACACTCTGTCCTCATCCTCCAGAGTTGTAGAGTTATCAGTGACAACCACTGTACCAGGATAGGCAGACTGAGACACAGGCTTAAGTTCTATGGACAATATCTTTTGCCTTAGTTGATTCTCATTTCTCCTGGTTAGGGCAGACAGCCCTCACCCCGTGAGCTGTCCTGTGGTCCCTGTGTTGAGGAGCTGAGAACACTGTGCAGTCAGCAGACAGGGATGAACCGACCTCCTGGTTTAATAACACGATATTCCAACCATCTCTTGAGTTTGAAAGCTGCCCCATCCCTACTCAAACCTAGGTGAAACCCTGGCCTTAGCCAGCAGGGGGATCCTTCACAGTTCTAGGTGAGACCTTGAGTGAGAGAAGCAGCCACAGATGCTTATTGTTTTACTTTGGTTGAATCAGAAGGAATCTGCTGAATGGACATGGACAGCTCATGTACAAGGCTAACGGTCAGATCTTCACATGTACCTTCATCATTAGAGGTAAGAATTGTTCATCAGCTGAGGAGTCGGTAAATAAGCCAGAATTCCATTGGTCACCATTAAAATGAAGATGAAGAAGCAGAAGAAGAGGATGAGGAGGAAGAAAAGGAGGAGGAGGAGCAAGAAGAAGAAGAAGAAGAAGAAGAAGAAGAAGAAGAAGAAGAAGAAGAAGAAGCAGCCAGGTCACTGGACACACATTGTGTTATCCTAGCACTATGGATGTTGTGTAATTGGATCAGAAGTGTAGGTTGTCGGGGAAAAGTGTCCCTGGACTTAAATCCCTGCTCTCTAACAGGAAGCACCTGGATATCTAAGTACAAAGCCAGGTTGTCTATAGTGAGTTTCAGGACAGCTATGTGTGGTAATATATTGTACACTTGATAAAATTTGTCTGGAATTTCAGAGGACAGAATTACCCACAACCCAGCCATGAAGGTCAGGAAGTGGTGACCCGCACCTTTAATCCCATCACTCCAGAGACAGAGATTCATCTGGATCTCTGTGAGTTCAGGGCCCAACAGTGGTAGCTCATAAGTCTAATTCTAGCTCTAACAGAGTTGAACCAGAAAGCAAAATAGCTGGCCAGGGAAAGAAATATAAGACACGAGAAGGCATAAATGCAGCCATTATTTCTGAGCTACCAGTGAAGCTGAGGACTCCTAAGGATAACTCTTACTCTGTTTGGCCTGAGAGGTTGGCGTGGTGAGAAGTGGCTGTGGTTCTTACCTCTCTCTGATACTCCATCTTTTCTCCAATATCTGGCCCCGGCTTGTTATTACAATATTAGATAGAATCTTGCAATAGCTAGGCTATCCAGGGAAACCCTGTCAGTAAAACAAGGGATAAAAATAAAAAAGAATTGGAAACAGAAGTCAGGCATGTATGTAACCATGCTTGGGATGCTCAGTCTAATCTGGGATAGAATGTTGAGTGGTAGGACATTCTCAGCCAAATTATAATGTCTTCAACAACAACAACAACAACAACAACAACAACAATAATAATAATAATAATAATAACAACAACAATACTGAGGAAGGAACAGCTAGCTCTGCAGTTAGGAGAACTTGCTGTCCTTGCACAGGACCAGGGCACTGTTCTATTACCCTCATGGCAGCTCACAATTGTCTCTGACCCCAGCTCTGGAAGATCAGACCCCTTCCTCATCTGTCTTCTGTAGGCACTGGTCACACATGGATCACAGCCACACATGCAGTTAAAACACTCAGACACATAAATAAAATCAATATAATTTAAAAAGGAATAGAATAAAATCCGATATTCAGAGCACCTGAGGGCCAGGGAATTCAGTGCCATGGAAATATGTCAGAGGCAGAAGGGGCTTCCTTTACTTGGTTTAGTGAATGTAGTAACTTTTCTAAGGAGTCACCTGAGTTCAGACCTCAAGCTAATCGTGCCAGGTCTAAACATGGGGGTTGTGGACATGGAGGTAGGCACAGACCCTAACCCGCAGGCTATTAGACTTCCAGGGATCCCAAAACCACAACTTCAGGTGTAACTCTTGTGAGGGCTGTGCATTAAAGACAAGGGAGATGGCGGGGCTCTTAGAGGGGACAATGGTTCTATTTGTGAGCCGATCGACCAGAAGAAGGAATTTTATCCTGAATGAGGCAAGGACTGAAGTGACTTCTCTCTGTATAGCCCTGCAGCTGTGCTCTGACCATGTTCAATCATCATACAGCACCTGTGGCTACAGTGTGTGTAGTACAGAAGTAGAATATGTCCACTGTCACAGACAGTAACAACTGGCAGAGCTACCAGAGATGGAGGCAGAGCTTGAATTTGTGATGTCACATAGACAAAGAGAAAGGGCTGGTGCTCAGTATCCCAAGCACCTGAAGTGCTGTTACTAGAGAGATGCCAAGTCTCTTTCCAGTGGTTGCTATAAGGACATAAGATATAGACATTGGATCCTGGGGTTGGGTCTGAGGGATGCTGATAGTGACACATATCTGCCTCAGGAGGAGTTGGTACATAAAGTTCCACAATAATCATATAATCTAGGTACCAAGTCTGTACTGAGAACCCAATTATGCCTTTGAAGTATATTTAATCACAATTCCAGTCTTTAATTAACAAATTAATTCATGTGTATGTGTGTGTGTGAGAATGAAGAATAGAGACAGAGAGGGAAAGAAAGGAAGAAAGAGAGGAAAGAAAATGTCTAACTGATATGCCCACAGGCCAACATAATTCTGACAATTTTTCAGCCAAGACTTATCTTTCCTTGGTGTGTCAGGATGACAATCAAGTTTAGTACTTTCAGGAGCTGAAGAGATGGCTCAGCACTTAAAAACACTTTCTTCTCTTCCTAGGGTCAATTTTCTGCACGCACACGGTGCCTATTGAATAGTGTTTTGGGCCCAATGTCCCTAGCCTCTTGGCTTGGCCACCTGTCATTTACCCTCTATATTAACACCCAAGCAACAACACCTTCTTACATCTTTCCTGGATAAAAGCCGTGTAGGTCTGAATTGAGTTGGCTGTCTCCATGCTCAAGATGCCCCTACCACTCAGTCAGACTCCAGACAGCCACTACCTGCTTCTACCAGTCACTCCCACTCACAGGAGGCTCCTCCTGCACCAGGTGCTCACAAGGCCAGACCTTGGGGAGGGCTAGGTCTAAGCTTTGTGGTATGAGTGGCAGTGGATGGTAAGGAGCACTAGATGGCTGCTCACTAAAGGAAAAGAGCCGGAGAACTGCAACACCTTAACCCATCCAGTGATTCATTTTATTCCTAAATCTGGCTAGCAAGGGAACCAGAGGGGAATGTGGCTGACCTGTGGGGTTCTGTGATATAGAAAGGTAGAGGAGATGTGATCTGTTTTGTTTATTGCAAATGATAGGCTGCTGTGGCCTTTCTTTAGACACAGTGATTATCCCACAGCCAACAGGAGACAATCCTGTCTTCAGGTCATTTAAGGTCAGCCCAATTTGGTTTCCCATATCCTGCTTCCTTGAATAAGCTACAGCAGAAGTGCTTTGAGTTCCTTAATTATAGGGCCCAGATGTTGCCTTTACTGCCAACTCGACACTGTATGTTTCTCTCATCTCTCTCCTCCTGCCTCCTGTCCTCTTTATCTTTCTTCTCCACCCCTTCCTCCCTGAGCCTTCCCTGGCTCACCTCTCCTCTCTCCTTCCTCAGTCTGTCTCCACTTCCCCCATGATCCTATGTGTCTCACATTAGATTCAGTTGTGTTCAGTAGACCGAACATACAATCAACATTGAGCTTTTTTATAGATATCAGAGTGCACAGTGTGTAGTGAACACAACCAGGCAGGCAGGCACAGTGTATCAGTAACTGGGGTGACAAGTCTAACTTTCTATCTTTAAAATTTTTTTTCATACATACCACTGTTCATCCTCCCAGTATCTCTCAGTCCTCCCTCAGCCTCCTCCACCCCATCCTCCGGTCCATTCCTTAAGGAAGGTAAGGAGTCCCAAGATGGGTCAGCTCAGTCTGGCATATCCAGTTGAGGAAGGTCTGGTTCCCTCATCCTAGTATTAAGGCTAAGTTATGTGGTCCTATGTAGGGAATGGGATCCAGGATTCCAGTTCATGCACCAGGAACAAAGTTTGATAATCTGTGTTTCTTCTCCTCATGATCCTGATCCCTTTGCTCATATACACTCTCCTCTCTCTTCAGCTGGAGCAGGAGCTCAATCTGGTGCTTAGGTATGGATACCGGCTTCTGCCTCTATCCACTGTTGGATGAAGGTTCTACAATGACACTTAGGGTGGTCATTCATTCGATTACAGGGGAAGTCCTGTGTAGGCCCCCCTCCATTTTGGTTGGAGTCCTAAACAGGGACATCTTGTGAGTTCTTGGAAGTTTCCTTAGCACCTGGTGTTTCTTTCCAACCCCACAGTGGCTCCCTCTATCAACATATTCATTTCTTATTTCTCCCTCTTTGTTGCTCCTCTCACTCAACCATCTCCTTCTCTCATGATTTGTTTCCACCTCTCCTTGGTCACTACCCAATATGATCTTGGTTTACTCAGGAAATTGTCTCTATTTCTTCTTCCCAGGGAGATCCCTGGAAGTCTCTTTTAAGTTCCTTCTGTTCCCAAGCTGCTCAGCAATTGTGGTTTGCAACCTAAATACTCTTTGTTTTTGTCTAAGATCCACTTATGTCTATCTTTCTGGGCTTGTGTTACATCATTCAGGGCAATACTCTCCAAATCTGTGCATTTAGCTGAAAATGTAAGGTTGTTATATTTTACTGCCTAGTAGTAATCCATTGTGTAGATGTACCAGTTTGTTAATCCATTCGTCAGCTGAGGGGCATTTTAGGTTATTTTCAGGTTCTGGCTATTACGAATAATGCTACTATGAACATAATTGAGCTATACCATAAGGGTAAGATTGTGCATCCTTTTGCTATATGCCTAAGAGTGGTATTGCTGGATCATTGGGGAGATTTACTCCCATTTTTCTGAGAAACTGCCATACTGCTTTCCAAAGTGGTTTACAAGATCACATGCCCACCAGCAATAGGAGAGTGTTCCCTTGCTCTGCATCCTCTTCATATAGGCTGTCATCTGTGTTTCTGATCTTAGCCACTCTGACAGGTGTGAGATGGTATCTCTAAGTTGTTTTGATTTGCATTTCTCTGATGGCTAAAGATGTGAGCAATTCTTTAAGTGTCTTTCAACCATTTGTGATTCTTCTGTTGAGAATTCCCTTTTAAGCTCTGGACCTCATTTTTAGATTGGATTATTTGAGGTTTTTGTCCACTAGTTTCTTGAGTTCTCTCTATATTTTAGAGATTAGTCCTGTGTCAGATGTAGGGTTGGTGAAGATCTCTTCTCATTTTGTAGGCTGTCGTTTTGTCTTATTGACTATGCCTTTTGCCTAACAGAAGCCTCTCAGTTTCAGCAGGTCCTGTTTATTCATTGTTTTCTCTAGTGTCTGCTTGTGATGTTATATTTCAAAAGTGGTCACCTGTGCCAATTCATTGAAGGGCATTTCCCATTTTCTTATCTACCAAGTTCAGTGTAACCAGATTAATGTTGAGGTCTTTGATCCACTTGATATTGAGTTTTATGTAGGGTGATAATGTGGATCTATTTACATTCTTCTACATACTACCATCCCGTTATGCCAACACAATTTGTTGAAGATGTCTAACAAACTTTGTTAGGGTTCAGAGCTTTGTACTTCTTATTCTAGGGAACTTTGGAGAAGCAGATGGCAACCTTGCAGTCACAGTTGCAGATGTGGTCCTCACAGGGGTTGTTTTGCTCTGATGAGAAACAAGAAAGGAAGTTGAGTGGCACCATGACCCTTCTCCCTAAGATTTTAGACAAATAAACCAATGTCCCTCCATTGGTTGAGAGACAGAGCACACAAAAGTACATGGTGTGCCCATATTGCTGGAACACACATAATAAAAAATTGTTTGTTGAGCCAAAGAGATGGCATAGTTGTGGAAAAACCATTGCTGTATAAACATGAAGGCCTGACTTAGGATTTCTGAAGCCCAAGTTAAAGCAAATATGGTTGGGGCATCTGTAACTCTATTGAGACATGGAAAGCATAAATCCTTTTGACTTGTTGATCCTAGAACATGTTAGTCAGGCTGTGAGTCCTGTTTAGTAAGAGACCCAGCCTATTAGTACATGGCAGAGAGACTAAAAAGACCAGATACCAACTTATTTCTATCCATAAAAATACACAATCATGGATATTTCATCCTAAAACCAGGAAAACTACAAATATAAACTACCACTTATAAAATTATATGATTTAAAATAATCTTCCTGCCTCTACCTTGCAAGTGCTGGGATTGCCGGAATGTACCACCACCCTTAATTTATGGGATCTGGAGGTGGAACCCAGGGCTCTGTGCATGCTAGGCAATCACTCTAGCACTGAACTCTATTCCCTGCTCTCCGATTCCTGACCTGTGTATGGGAATGATAAATCTTGCTCTGCATAGGTGTTTAGTCTAGTAACTGTCTTATAGCCAATGATGCACCTCTTAGTTCTTTGGTCAATATGGGATCAGTCTAACTTAGCAGATAATAGGAGAGGCTCTGGGCAGGCAAGAGGGCTCAGGGAATAATGACACTTGCTGCCAATTGTGAACATGATTCCATCCTCTGGATGCACATGGTCAAAGGGAGAACACAGTTTGGCACTTTGTCCTTAGACCTTTCCACCCATGTTGTGTCTCAGACCTGCCTCCCACAGTCTTAAGGAAATTTTGAAATGCTTTTAAAAAGAATCTTTGGAACGATGTAGATCTCTGTTCTAAATCTTATCACTTCTAAGCTGCCTGACCATGGGTAAGTGTCCTAGCTTTCCTTATATTTCTTCCTTACCTGTGATCTCATCTATATTTTAATATTTATCTCATAAGGCTGTTGTGAGGTCATAAGGGACCCAGGAAATGACCTCTAATTGGTGAATTCTTTGTTCCTTCTATGTTCCTTCCAAATTCAGTCAGGGACAAGAAGAAGCCAGAGGTCCTGGAGGGTGAACCTACCACTGCAGATGATCTCATTTCCAGAGCAGGGGTGTGAGTAGGAGCTGCTGTAGGGGGTTGTTTATGAGAAATTGTCAGATTCTTGACCTGAGCATAGGAGACCTGGTGAGTCTGGCCCCACCTGGAGAGAGGAAGGAACATCTGAGGGAGGAGAATGGATCCACAGGATGTCTGTTCTCACCTGCAGTCTTTCTCAAAAGTGTCAGGATGACTTACACAGGATGTTCCTGAAGAAATGGTCTCTAGACTTGAGAGTCTATGATTTCTCTTATTATGTATTTACTTAAAGTAACCTGTCTTAGAGTGTGTTACATACCATCCTTTCCTCCTAGTACTTGGGAAGCAGAAGTAAAGGGTTCCTGAATTTGAGATCAGGCAGGGATACCTAAGAAAGACCCTGTCTTCCAAAACCTAATTTTACTAAACAAAACTGCAGGAGTGTTTGAAATGATCTATCCTGGATGTCAGTTCATGCACCAGGAATATACTCTGGTCCTACTGCAAGAGATTCCACAAACTGCCCACCCTGTTTGCCTGTCTTCTACATTAGGAGGATTTAGTTCCTTTCCACATATGTTCCTCAGCTGTCATTTCAGAGTTCAGCCTCCAATAGCTCTGGTCAGCCTTGTTGCTGGGATGAGGGACTTGGACCTACCTCAACTGGATATGCCAGACCAAACTGACTGACCTTGGATTTCTTCATCCTCCTTGGGGAAAGGGTGGGTGGAAGGGATGGGGAAGGCAGAGTGAGGACTGGGAGAAGTGAAGGGAGGGCAAGCAGTTCTAGATATGAAAAAAATTTTAAAAATAAACAACAACAGAACAATCCAAACCTGTTGTTGGTCAGAAAGAGCTCCCTGGCTCACAGATACCTGCTGTTCTAAGATCAGACCCACCATATTCCTAAACTTAATCCTGCTAGGTGTGCTCTGCCACATCATTTTAGCCTGTGCCTCAGGTCATAACTTAATTACATGTGTGAGTTTCAGTTCCGTTTTGAACAATGGTTATCTGACTTGTAGTTTTCTCTGTGCCCACTACTGAATAAGTCTAAGAGTTGATTATAGGCAAACTCACCCCTAATAAATGGCAGGCTTCCCCTCTCCCCAGCTACATGTTGTAGGATCACTCCAGAATTCTTTATGCAGCACTGATTATACCTGTCATTAGGCCACTGGGAAAGTTTTGGCACTAAACCTGAAAGCCAAATGTAGTATACTTAAAAATTGTATTTTAGGTCAGCATGTATTTTTTCACAAAACATAGATCATGCAAAGAAATTCAAATTAGAAAATTCTTTTATCAAAAGACTATGTGTAAATTTAGATTTTGAGGAAAAAGAGACTGTTCAGCATGGAGGTTGGGTCTTGGGGATTTCTCTGATGAAAATGTGATACATTCCCTTCAACGCCTCTCATGAAATTACATTTTCTCTGCCTTCCTCAAGTTGAGCACTTTAGAGACCAGTTGTTTTATTTGGACCTATCATGGTTAATACGTTGTTGATTGTTTATTGTACTAACTCCTAAACATCCTCCTATTGTTCACATGGCATTTTGAGTTACAAATGATGTGTTCTTAATGATCAAAAAATTATATATCCTGAATTTGTGATGACTACTTAAAGCCAAAGCTGACACTTTGTGGCTGTGACAGTTGGCTGTGGCCTTGTATAGTGCCCAAGGCCTTGCCCAGTATTTTTATCTCACGCTTCCTGCTTTCAGTGTCCATCAGATCCAGGGTCTTCTTGGACTGATTTCTTCATGACAAGAGAGGAATACCCAAGGTGGTGGTGGTGATGCACGTCATAGATGTCAGCCCTCAGGAAGAATAGGCTAAAAGGCTTCTGAGTTCAAGTTCTGTATGATCTCAAAAGGAAGTTCCAAGACAATTAGGGCTACATGCAGAACCCGTTGCTTGAGAACAAACAAAAACTAATAAACGTGAAAGAAAAAGATATTATTTGTATCTCATGAGACTCTTTTATTGTGCCCCATCTCCACCCCAACTCAGACACTCCAGTCTCTCCTCAGATGGATCACTTAGCAATCTAGGCTTCCACTGGGCTTTTTCATCTGACAAATGCACAGCAGCAGCCATAGAATTTGTGTTGTGGGAAGGGATATATCCAAGAGATGCTGCACTTGAGCACATTGATGAGCTGAAAAACACCTTGAGGGATGATGCTGTGTAGTAGCACCTGTTGCAAGAACGCACAGCACCCTCCATCAGTCCTACTTGGTTTTTACCAGTCTGATGGCTGCCTGAAAGATTCTCCTAGACTTCTACCAGGTGCTGCATTAGGAGACCAGTGAATACAAATGTGTGTGTGTGTGTGTGTGTGTGTGTGTGTGTGTGTGTGTGTGTGTTTCTTGCCCAAACAGAGGTTTAAACCAACCATGCACTTGTGAACACTCATAAATATCATACCACACATGATGAGGTCACAGGGAGTTGGCTGTCTCCCTCCACTTTAATCTAGGATATTAAAGTCAGTTCCCCAGGCCTGAGCAGGAAGGTGTCCACCTATTTAGACAGAGAGCTGTAATCCAGACTAGCCTCTGACTCTGTAGCAACCCTCTGTGTCCTCAGCCTCCAGAGTGGTAGGATCACATGAACACCACTGTGCTGTGCTGGGCTGACTCCCAGGACCAAGTTCTATGAAGATTGCCTTTTACCTTGTTAGGCTTCCCATTGTCATTGTCAGGGCAGACAGAGGCCACACTATGTCCTGCTGAGAATACTCTCTAGTCAGCAGACAGGGATGAACTGACCATGTAGTTCAATAACCCAACAATTCATCCATCTCTTGAGTTTGAGTGCTGCCCCACCCTACTGAAGCCTGGGTGAAACTCTTCCCTGGGATAGCAGTGGGATTCTTCTCAGTAGTGGCTGTGACCTGGATCCAGATAAGCAGCCAACACACGCTTACTGTTTTACACTGAAAGAATTACTAGGAATCTGTTGTGTAGCCACACACAACTAATATACAAGACCAATAGTCAGATAATGTTACAAAAAAAGAGTGCTTGTCCCCTGAGGAGTAAGTAAGGCAGGATTCAGTCACCATGGGATACTTGGTAGCCAACAAAATGGAGAATCCAGGTACAGTAGAACATATACTTTGTAATAAAAACACTTTGTTGGGAGAGGCAGTGAGATATCTCAGTTCAAACCCAGCCTGGTCCATAGAGTATGTTTCAGAACAGCCATGGCTACACAGACAAACCCTGTCTTGTAAAACCAAAAAAAAATGCAGACACAAACCAGGGGTGTGTATTCCTCTCACTTGGATGAATGAGGCAATTCTGGGTTAGAATTGTTGAGTTGGAGGACATCCTGAGTCCTATTATTTCTTCTTCCTATTGTTATTATTTTATTTAAATTTTTGCATGCCCACCCATGCTTCCTCTCTGCTCCATCCTAGTCTTCCCTTAGCCTCCCTCCACTCCATTCTCCAATTCATTCCCCAGGGAGGGTAAGTAAACCCAAGGAGAATCAGTTTCATCTGGCATATCCAGTTGATGTAGGACTGAGTCCCTTCCCCCAGTATCAAGGTTGAGTAAGGTGTCCTTCTGTAAGGAATGGGCTGAACCACATTATTATGTAAAATGTAATAAGGGCTGGAGAGATGGCTGTGCAGTCAAGAGACTTGCTGAGCTTATATAGGCTCAGCTCCAGCACTCATGTTGGGGCTTACCGTTATCTATGACCCCATTTTTGGAAGATCAGACCCCTCTTCTGGCCTCTGTGGACACTGCTCTCAAATGGTTCACAGACATACATACAGTCAGGAAGTTCATACATGTAATATCAAAGTAAATGTTTTTAAAAGGACAAGCAAGTTAAATTACTGGACAGCCTTAGAGCCAGTTAAATCAGTGTCATGGCGATATGACAGAGGCTGAATGGGTTTTCTTTGCTTTGGCCCATGAATGAAGTGAACTTTCCAAGTGGTGACCTGAGATCAGTCTTAGAGAGTAAAGGTAGCAGATATTGTGGACATGGCAATCCACAACCCAGAAGCTATTAGACTTCAAAAGGAATCCCAAACCAGAACTTCAGGTGTGACTTTTGTGGGGTGCTGTGCATTCATGACAAGGGAGATGGTGGGACTCTCAGTGGGGACAAAGGTCCTACCTATGAGCAGAGTATCTAAAGGATAAAGTTTCATCCTGAGTGAGGCGAGGACTCCAATGACTTCTCTCTTTATAGTCAGCTGTGCTCTCCCCGTGTCCAGTCAGCACACAGGGCCTGTGACTACTGTGTGTGTAGCACAGAAGTAGACTATGTCCTTCCTCAGAGACAGTGCGGACCAGCAGAGCTCCTGTAGATGGTGGCAGATCCTGAACCAGTGCTGTCCCTCTCGCTTCCTTATCCCTCCTCTCTCCTTCTCCTTCTCCCAAACCCTCTGTCTATCTCAGGATCAGTTCTTTTATGTTTTTAATCTACTGTTTCTTTAATAGACTTGGCTTTAGTTCCTTTATTTTATAGAAAGCAAATCCATCATATAGAACTCTGCAGCCTGAAGGGCTGTGACATCATGATTAATCATTAACCTGTATTTTTAAATATCCACTATAATTTAAATAAATTTGACATGAGACCCCAGTCTTCCCCCCTCCTTTAAAGAGTGTGACCCCCTTTCTAATACAAACGTTTTGCAATGAAGAATCATTGCCTTTTCTTTTGTAACTGAAGAAATCCAACCATAATTAAGGTAACATGGTCAAATGTCACATCCCTCTGGCCCTTCTACAACTTGCTCCACCTCCTCAGTTCAGATGTTTCTTGTCTCCAGTCCTCTCGCTTAGCCAGGTATTTTTATTTTAGACAAACTCTTCTCTACCTTCTCTTCTGTATCCCATGTAACATGGAAACTTTTTTAAATCAAAGCTCTATTTCTGGTTTTCTTCAGTGGCCTAGAATATTGTATAGCTAGAAGATTGTATAGATTTGTGGTGTGAGGCAGGAGCAGGGGTCCCCAACAATCCTGCATGTTAATTGTATAAACAACGTGCTAAGTTTGGACCAAGAATCTTCACAACTATTCAGGGAGATCCAGTTTTAAATTTGATTTTTAATTAACAAATTAAGTAATGTGATTGTATTTGAGAGACATTACATATAATATATGTCATAGATATATGAGAAAGAGAAAGAGATACAGATAAGGAGAGAGAGAGAGAGAGAGAGAGAGAGAGAGAGAGAGAGAGAGAGAGAACAGTTAAGTGCAGTCAGGTCTCTTCTTTTTTCTCTGCTGCCTTGCATGGTTCCAGAAATTGAATTCAGGTCAATAGTCTCACATTGTAGGCTGCACCTCACTATCCCACAATCTGTACTGACAACTGAGATGTAGCCCAGTAGTGGTGGTGGTGCATGCCTGAAATATCAGCACTTGAGAGGCAGAGGCAGGTGAATATATAAGCTCTAGTCCTGCTTGGTCTACAGAATGAATCGAAGGATATTCAGAGCTACACAGAGAAGCCCTGTTTCAAATAGCCAAAAACTAAAAACCATTAAATAAATAAATTCAAACAAAAAATTAATGCATGAGGAAAAGAGAGATAGACAGACAGTAAGCATGGATGAAGGAAGGAAGTAAGGAAGGAAGAAAATGTCCAACAGATGTCCCCAAAGGACAATGCAATGCAGGCCATCCTTAGGCTGAGGCTCTCTCAATCTAGTGTATGAAGCTGACACTCAGCCATTACAGGAGTTGGAGTTATGACTCAGCACTTAAGGGTACAATCTGCTCTTCCTTAGTACTGAAGTTCAAACCTCAGCAACCATATGTCTGCTTTCCCAGTGGCCTCTGAGCTTGGCCATCTGTCATGTAAACTCTAACTTAGCACCCTAGCACCTACTTTTCTTTCTTTTCTGGATAAAATATGCAGGGATTAGGTGAGTTGGTTGTCTCCATGTCCAGGGTGACTCTGGACAGCCACTAGCAGTGACTACCAGTCATTGAGTATGCTGACATCTCTAGCTGCACATGTTGCTCCCCAGGCTCGTGTTTAGAGAGGGACGGTTTGAGGCTGGAAAGAAGGAGGACCGGGTAGATGTTCATAAAGGAAAGAGAGAGGGTGATACACAGAACTTTAAGCCAGCCAATGAGATAAATCATCCTCAAATTTCGTTGAATCAGAAATTAACCTGGTTAGGTGTCAAAGTCCTGCAACAGAGAAAAGTAGAAAAGACATGTTCTGCTTCATCCAGGAATGAGTAGATGCAGAAGCAGAGATCCAAAGCCAAGCACCAGTTCGAGGTCCTGGTCCAGCTAAAGAATCAGAGGAGAGAGAGAGAGAGAGAGAGAGAGAGAGAGAGAGAGAGAGAGAGAGAGAGAGAGAGAGAGAGAGATCAGAAAGCAGAGCAGGAGACCCACAGATATGGCTGACCCGAGCTATTGGAAGCTCACTGACTCTGAAATAACCACTGAGGAAACATCATGGAACAGAACTAAACCATCCAAATGTAGATGACAGTGAACCAGTGTGGGCAGTTAGTGGAGCCTCTTGAGGTAGGATCAGAGTGTATTCCTGGTGCATGAGCATCTAGGAGCCCATGCCCTACAGAGGAACACCTAACTCAGCCTTGATTCTGGGAAGAGGCCCTGGATCCTACTTCAACTGGATATGCCAGGCTGAACTGACTCACCTCGGGATTCCTTGCCCTCCTTGGGAAATTGATAGGATGTTGGTGGAAGGCATAGGGAGGATTTGGAAGGAATGGGAGGAGGGAAGAGAGGGGGAGCAGTGGTAGATATGGAAAAAAACCTTTTAAATAAAAAACGGAAAAAATGATCACAGGCTTAAACAAACAAAAATAAAAGAAATGTTCTGTTTTGTATGTTGCAAAAACGTTAGGCTCCTGTGTACTTTAATGAGGCAATTGTCCTATGGTGTGTGTTTAGACTCAATGAAGACTGGAAGGACCAGGATGTAATTTTCCCTTCAGGCATTTACTGTCAATGCAGTTTGGTTTCCTGTATCCTGCTTCCTTAAATGAGATCTCAGCAGAAGTATTTTGAGTCCAGTATCTTAGGGCGAAGGTCTTCCTTTAGTGCCCAGGGGACACTGCCTCTTTCTTTCTCTCATCTCCTACCTGTCTGTCTTCTCTCTCCTTCCCTGTTTATCCTCCCCTCCATTCCTGTTACCATCACTGCCTCATGTCTGTCCTCCCCTCCCCCTCCTGTTTCTGCTGACCTTGCCCCAGTGTATTTCTGGTTGAGTTCTTCATTTGTTCTTGCTGTATTTAGAGATAGAGTTTCTCTGTGTGACAGCCCTGTCTGTCCTGGAACTGACTTTTCTACTGAGTTTGCCTTGAGGTCAAGGGATCTGCCTTCCTCTGTCCCTGCATCCCAGAGTTCTGGGAGGAAAGGCATGGCCAGGCTTATGACCCACTTTTAATGTGCTTCCCTGATGGTGATGTCTTTCCAATTAACCTTCAACTTCTAGGGGTTGGCAAAAATATTCTTTGAGGATCTAGTTAAGTTTGATATACAGACAACAGGATCACCAAAGCTGAGTTCTTTAAATAGATGCTCTATTAAAGGGAACAGCATGTAGTGAAGACAACCAGGCAGGCAGGAATGGTGTATCAGTAACTGAGGTGATAAATTTAACAGGCAATGCCTTTGTACTTCTTGTTGGATAGAGGCATGTAGAAGCAGATGGCGGCCTGGCGGTCACAGTTGCAGATGAGATTCTCACAGGGGTTGTTTTTTTCTGGAGAGAAGAAGAAAGAAATTTGTGTGGCATCCACAACCCTGCTTTCTATGATTTGTAACAGAAAGATACTGCAGCCCTCCCATCTGCAAACTCAGGGTTGAGAGACAGAGCACACCAAGGGACACTGGACTACTCCAATTGCTGTACCACACTTACAATAAAACACTGGTTGTTGTGGAGTGCAGAGATATCATGGTTGGTTAAGTGGTTGCCATATAAGCATGAGGGTCTGACCTAGGTTGTCCAGTACTTGTGTGAAAAGCAAAATATGATTTTGGCTTGGTTATCACAGATTTTCAAAACCTGTTGATCAACCAGGACAGCTAAAGGTGAGTATCATGTTTAATGGGAGACCCAGGTTCTTAAGACATCTAGAGGGTGACTAAAGAAGACAAGGGTGACAATGTATTCCTATACATGAAATAAAACAAGCATATATTTAAGCCTAAAACCAGAATACTATAAAGATCAACTACCACCTATAAAATTATATGATTAAAGACAATATAGCCTCCACCTCCCAACTGCTGAGATTACCAGTGAGCACCACCACACTCAATTTATGATTTCTGTATGTGAAATACAGGACCCTGTGCATACTAGGCAAGCACTCTAGCAACTGAGCTCTATTTCTAGCCCTCCAATGCCCACCTGTATATGGGAATGACAAGTCTCACCCTGCATAGGTGTTTAGTTCAGTATCTGGCTCATAGCCAATGCTACAGCTATCAGTTGTTCAGTCACTGTGGGATTAGTCTAACATAGCAGCCAATAGGAGAGGCTCTGTACAGGCAAGAGGCCTCAGGAAATAAGGGTCTTTCTGCCGTATCCGAACTCAATACCGTGTCCAGAACCTATATGCTTAAAATAGAACTGAATCTTGCAGGTTGTCCTCAGAACTCCTCAGGTGTGTTGCCCCATAGGAATGTCTCCCCAAGAAATGCATGAAGCCCTTCATGTTGCCTCAAGAAATGCATGAAACCCTTCATGTCTCTGGAGGAAATACATGAAAGCCTTCATGTCTCACCAATAAATGCATGAAGCCCTTAAATGTGTTTAATAGAGGCTTTGGCATGATGTAAATCTGTGCTCATGTACCAAATGGTATCACTTCTAGGCTGAGTGATCTTGGGACATGGTTCATCCTTCCTCTTCTTCCTTCCACACCAGTGACACTTATATTTTAATATCTACCTGAGAAGACTGTTGTGAGGTTAAATGATACCAAGGAAGTGACCTCTAAATGATGACTGTCCTTTTTACTTCCAAACCCACCCAGGGCCAAGCAGAATCCAGAGGTCCAGGAGGGTAAACCTACCACTGCAGATGACCTCACTTCTAGAGCAAGAGTATGAATTGAGCTGGTGTTGTGGAGGCCTATGAACATTTTACATATTTCCAGGTGTGTGACCTTAACATAGCAATGATCAAGTGCCTAGCAAGCCTGGAGAGAGGAAGGAACACCCAATAGAGGACTAGGGACCCAGAGGTGGTTATTTCTCACCTGCAGTTTTCCCCAAACACTCAGGATGATTTAAACATGGTGTTCGTGGAGAAATAATCTTGAGACTTTAGAATCTGTGATTTGTATTAAGCATATACTTGTTAAAAGCATCTTCTGAGGAGACAGTTGTATCCACCATTAGTCTTAGCACTGAAGAGGCAGAGGCAGATGGACTGCTGAGTTCAAGGTCGTCATGGTCTCTAGTGAGTTCCATGAACAGAACTCCTTTCTGAAAGCAAACAAACAAAAAATCAAAAATAATAAAGAAGAAATTAAACATATGAAGTCTGGAGGATTTAAATGTCTCCTATTCATGCCTCATGGGATGCTCTTCTTGTGCCATGTCCCCACCCAAACTCAGACACTCTAGTCTTGAAACAGTTTGATCACTCACATGTCTAACTCATCCACCTGTGTGTCTGAGCATTCCAAGCCACAGAAGCAACCATAGCTCCTGTAATCTGACCAGGGATGTCTCCCAGTGATGGTGCATTTGATCGTATTTTCAAACAGCCACAAAGCCAGAGGGCTGATGCTGTTTGTAGTAGCTTCTGCTGCAAGAACCCAGAGCAAACTCTATCAATCCCACTTGTTATAACTAGGGGTCTGAATCCTGCCTGCTACCTTCTTCTTTTATGCCTAGCAGCTGCTATATTGTGTGAGCAGTCAATAGAAATAAATAGAGGTGGTGTGCATTTGTCCAATTGTGTGTGTGTGTGTGTGTGTGGTGTGTTTTCTGGCACATAGGTTTATAAACACAAAGTTGGGAACATTCATAAATATACTATACTTAAGAAAGTCATAGGACAACTTTAAGGAGCTGGTTTTCTCCTCCCACTGTGTAGGTCTTGGAAATTAAATTCAAGTCACTAGGCATGAGCAGAAAACGTATACCTATTTTACACAGGGAATTGCCATATTAAGGAGGTTAGTCACCTACTTTGTAGCAACCCTCTGGCCTCTGCCTTCTGAGTGAAAGAATTATAAATAAAAAGTACTGTACATGGTGATTGACTCCCCAGGATTAAGTTCCTTAGATATTGTCTATTGCCTTGCTTGCCTTCTCATTTCTCACTGTCAGGGCAGACAGCTGCCACACTGTGAGCTGCCCTGTGGCCCCCTGTTGAGGAGCTGAGAACACTCTCCAGTCAGAAGCCAGGGATAAACTGACCTCTTAGTTAAATACCTCAACAATTCAACCATCTCTTGAGTTTGAAAGCTGCTCCACCCCTACTCAAGCCTAGCTAAAACCCTAGCCTTAGCCAGCAATGGGATTGCTCACTGTTCTACGTGAGACCTTGAGTCAGAGAAGAATCCACACATGCTTATTGTTTTACACTGGTAGAATTAGGAGGAATCTGTTGTAGGTCACATATAGCTCACATGTAAGGCTACTGTCCAGATGATTATGTGTAACTTCAGCATTTACACAATGACTGTTCACCAAATTAGGAGTAGGAAAATAAGCTTGGATTCAGTCTGCAGTGGGATACTTGGTCAGCATTAAAATGAAGAATACTTGTACAGGGAACACATGCTGTGTAATCCTAGCCCATTTGAGGCTAAGGCAAACAGATCAGAATTTCAGATTGCCAGGGTTTAGTTTTGCACATCTTAAAATGCAGCAATCTTGAGGGAGAGGCACATGGATATATCTTAGTTTAAAGCCATGCCAGTGTATCAGTACAGATATGTCTATATATTTGATCCCCGACTCACATAACTAGAAAAATAAGTAAATAAATAAAGAATTGACAAAACCAGCCAGACATATATGCAATCCTAACCCTTGGGAGGTTAAGGACAGTCTGGGCTATGATATTGTGATGGATTACAACCTCAGCCTCACTATAAGTTCTATAAATAATAATGATGATGTTAATAACAATAATAAGACCTGGAGAGATGGCTCTGCAGTCAGGAGCACTTCTTGAGCTGGTGTAGGACCCAGGCTGAGTTCTAGCACCCACTTGGAAGCTCACTACTCTCTATGAGTCCGGTTCATGATGATCAGACAGCCCCCAACTTTGTATTTACTTCTCCCATACAGTTCACAGACCCATTTGTAGGCAAAACTTTCACACATATAAAATACAATAAATATTTTAAACATGATAAGAGCAAAAATTTTCAAGGCTGCTTGCAGGGGCAGTTAAATCAGTGCCAGGGCCTTATGGCAGAGTCAAAAGTGTTGGTGAATGTCGTGGCCTTTAAAGGAGTCATCTGAGTTCAGACCTAAAGGATAAAGGTGCCAGTTATTATAGACACGGAGATGACCCGTGAAATACAACTCAGAGGCTATTAGACCCTAATGGGAACCTTAAACCAGAATGTTAGGTTTGACCAGATGAGGCTCTGCACTGAAGACATGGGAGATGGAGGGGCACTCAGAGGGACAAGGGTCCTACCTGTGAGCAGAGCAAACAGCAGGAATCTCATCCTGAATGAGGTGAGGACTCAGTGACTTCTCTTCTTATAGTCCCGTAGCTGTGCTCTGTGTCCAGTCAGCACATGGGATCTGTGACTAGAGTGTGTGTAGCACAGAAGTAGACTATGTCCACCCTCACAGTCAGTCCTAACCGAGACCTACCATAGATGTTTGCAGAGTTTAAATCAGTGCTGTCCCAAAGACAAGGATAAAGACCTAGTTCAACACCCCAACAAGCTTACGTGCAGTAACTGGAAAGTGCCAAGTCCGCCAACTGTGAACGTTATGAGGTCATAAGCAAATATAGGCTTTGTTCTGGGGTTGGTCTGAGGGATGCTGATATTGACATGTGGTCCCAGGCAGGAGCAGCTGGCTCCAACAGTCCTCTATGCTAACTGTATCCATTAAGGTCTAAGTCTGTCCCAAGAACCTGACACAGCCTTTGAGGTAAATCCATTTACAAATTCAATCTTAGATTAATTATCTAATTAGTTTATTTGTGGGTGTGTGAGTGTGAGAGAAAGATACTGAGGGAAAAGGCACTCATGCACACATGTGGTGGTCTCAAGACAAGTTCGTAGAGTCAGTTTTTTCCCCCCATTTAAAGGCATTTCAGGAATTGAACTCAGGTCTTATGCTTCCATTGTAGGCTGCATCTTAATAGCCCACAAACTCCATTTGAAAGTTGGAAATGTAGCCAGATGGTGAGGTTGGTGCCTGCCTTTAATATTTTTAGTGTTAGCGATTGGGAGGCAGAGGCAGGTGAATGTCTGAGTTCCAGGTTCACCTAGTCTACAAAGTCAGTTCTAGGAAAGTCAGCGAAACACAAAGACATCTTGTTTAAAAAACCAAGATCTTTTTAAAAAAGATGCCCAATGGATGTGCTCATAGGCTCATACAATGTACACAAAACTTCAGCTGAAGCTCTATCTTGTGTCTGAAGCTAACGACCAATCATTATAGGGATAACTAGATGGGTCAAACCTTAAAAGCACTTTTTGCTCTTCCCAAGAATCCAAATTCTACCTATTCTCAGGAACCACATGGTGGCTGTCAAACAATGTCTGCTGTCCCAATGCTCTCTTGCCTCTTTGTTTGGCCATTTCATGGGTGCCTTTTAACTTAGCACCCCAGCACCTCCTTACTCAACATCTTACTTCATTCCTGGATAAAAACCATGTAGAAAGTGAGTTGTGTTGGTTGTTTCCATGTTCAAGAATCCCCTACCCTTCCAGCAGGGCTCTGGACAGTCATTAACAGCTCCTACCAGTCAGTGCACTTGTGCAGGCAGCTCTATTTGTATCTGTTGCTCATCACACCTGACATTGGGAGTGGAAAGCTTGGGCTCTGGGCCACCAGTGGGCATTGGGTTGGGAGTAGAAAAGATGGGGATTTGATAACCCTTAGGAAGAGAAAAAGAAAGATTCTGAAACCATAGCCTTACATCAGTCAATGAGATAGCTTATTTCTAAATCCAGTTGGTCAGAGACCCAGAGATTAACCTGGTTGCAGGAACAGGATACTCTGACAGAGAATGATAGAGAAGACTTCTGTTTTGTTTATTGCAAATGCTAGGCTGCTGTGCACTTTACAAAGACAATCATACCATGGCCTTTCTTTAGGCACAGTGATTATCCGACGGCCACCAGGAGGCAATCCTGTCTCTTGGTCATTTACTGTCAGCCCAGTATGTTTTCCCATATCCTGCTTCCTTGACCGGGTACACAGAAGAATTGCTTTGAGTCCAGCATTTTTTAATAGCCAAAGGTTCCTGTAGTGTTCATTGACTGCTTTTTCTCTCTTCTCTACTCTCCTTACTCTCTTTCCCTCTTTTTCTTCCCATACACATCTCCCCATTCCTTTCCTTATCTCTGCCTCATTTCTCCCTCCTCATATCCTTCTGCCTTCACTACAGTAGTAACCAAAAGAAACTGGTGGCCCTATCAGACGTGGACAGGGACAGTTGGGAGAAAAAGCAAACAAAAGTCAATTGGATTCTTGAATTCCAGCAACAGACATAAAAACAAAGTTGTGGGTCTGCAGAGATGGCTCAGTTGGTAAGGTGGTTTCCATACAATCATGAAGGTCTGAGTTCTTAGTTTTTGAAAGTTTTTTCCCTTTTGCACATCGATGACAGTTCCCACTACCACCCCTTCTTCAATCCATTCCTCTGCTCCCTTAACCCCATCCCACCCACACTTTGGAGAAGGTAAAGTCAATAACAAGTTGTGTTATATCACATGATGGCAGGGATAAGCCCATTCCCCTTAAGCTTGACTCAGGAAGGCACCTCTCTGTAGGAAATGGGCTCTAAAAAGCCAACTCAGACATTAGGGATAAATCTGGGTCACACTACCAGGAGCCTCACCGACTCTCCAAGCCACACAACTGTTGTCCACATTCAGAAGGCCTCACAGAATGTATTAGCATCAAGGTCTCCATACTGCTTGTTGTACTGAGCCTTTCAGAAGCAGATGGTAGCCTGGCAGTCACATTTGCAGGTGGAGTCATCACAGGCCTTGTTTTTATTTGGAGAGAAACAAGGACGGAGGTTGAGTGGAACCCATGACCCTAATATCAGCAAACTTGTGGGTATTTAATAAAGTTTCAGAAGTTTTGGAGATATCAGAGGGAATCTACCCACAGTCTATATGGGGGTTTACTAAAAGCTCCAGAAGTGCCAGAGTCTAACCACAGTCAGTATAGGAAAATCAGAGTGGTGATTCAAACCTTTAATCCCAGCACAGGGAGTATCCTGGGAGTGGTGACCTACACACTTAGTCCCAACTGAGTCAAGGTCCCTTCATATTATAGAAGAAATTCTAGGCTCCCAAGCAGGTGTGGTGGGGCCACATCTTAATTACCAAAAGAGTACTTAAGACAGGATTGAAACACAGAAGGATCCATTTCAAGGGAATTGAAGCTGAGGAAGCTAGAAGACAGCTGGGTAATAGTTGGCTGTGGTGTTTATTCCGTCTAGTACCTCCAACTTATTCAGAGATCTATCCCTGAGTCTCATTCTTTCATGCGATACAACCTCATGTTGGTTTTTAAACAATGCTTGTTGGCCTCATGGTCTCAGCCTCTGGGTTTGGCCCTGTCTCATGTACCCTCTAAGTCAGCACCCCAGCACTTCCTTTTTCCACTTCTCACCACTTCCCTGGATAAAAACCATCTAAAGCATGAGTTGAGTTGGTTTTTTATACTCTCAAGATCCTCCAACCCTTGTAGCAGGGGTGTAGACAGTCACTAACAACTACTGCCAGTCACTGTGCCTGTTGCTCACCAGGCCTGACCTTGTGAAGTGTGAAGCCAGAGCTTTGTGACATCAGTTAGAAGGAGTAGGGGTGGAAAGGCAGAGAACCGGCAGCTGCTCACTAAAGTAAAAGAGACACTGAGAACAACTTAGCCTTAAACTGGCCAGTGAGACATTTTATTCCTAAATTTTATTGATAAGGAACAAGAGATTAACTTGACTTTATCTATGAGATCAGGAAGTAGAGAAAAATGGAGAAGATGTGTTCTGTTTTGTTTGTTGTAAAAAGTTAGGCTGCTCTGATCTTTAGCCAGACAGTTACCCCATGTTGTGTGTTTAGACACTGTGAAGCCTTGAAGGCCACAGGGATGTGATCCTGCCTTCAGGGCATTTTCTGTCAGTCCCTTTGGTTTCCTTGAAAGAATACATAGCAGAAGTTTTTTCCATCCAGCATTTTTAGGTCCAAAATGAATCCTGTGGGAGATTGTGTTGTTTCATTGTAGATAATTATCCCACCCACTGATTTAATAAAAAGCACTGATTGCCCAAAGGCAGGCAGGAACTATGGGCGGGGCTACCAGACTAAGATAACTCTGAGAACAGGAAGCACAGAGCAGAAGGCCAGAGAGAAGCCAGAAGAAGCAGAGGACAAATATGCTGCTCTAGGAAAAGGTACCCAGTCCCAGGGCTGAACATGGTTTCTGTTCTTCCAAACCTCTATGTTGCTATGTATCTCAGACTGGCTTCTTCTTTTTATTTTTTTGTTATTTGAGACAGGTTTTATGATTTGTTTTGTGTGTGTGTGTGTGTGTGTGTGTGTGTGTGTGTGTGTAGGAGTTAGCTAATCCGGACTTGCTTTATATACCAGGTAGCCTTGAACTCAAGAGATTTACCTACTTCTGCCTCTGTCTTCCAGAATTATGGGATGAAAGACATGTCAAGGTTTGTCACCCACTCATCAAGGGGTGATATCCCTTGACATACCTAATGGTCTTTTCCATTAACCTTCATCTTCCAGGGCCAGACAGATGGATGTTCTCTGAGAATCTGTTTATGTTTCATAGAAAGAGAATATGATCACCCCAGTCAAGCTCTCTCATTAGGTGCATTATTAGAGGGTAGAATGTGTAGGGAACACAACCAGGCAGGCAGGGATGATGTCCCAGTAACTGAGATGACAAGTCTAATAGTGAGCACCTTTGTATGGCTTGTTCTAGGGAGCCTTGGAGAAGCAGGTGGCTGCCTGGCGGTCACAGTTGCAGAACACGTGCTGGCAGGGGCTATTTTTGTCTGGAGAGAAACAAGAGAGGAAGTTGAGGGGAGCCCATGATCCTGATCCTTATTATTTGTAGCCAAAAAACACAGTGTATCTCCCATTGGTACAGATTCAAGGTTGTGAAAGGACATTGTGTTGTCGAAATTGCTGGAACACACTTATAATAAAAATCATTTGTTATGGGACTGGAGAGATGGCACAGTTGGAAATGTGGTCTCCCTAAAAGTGTAATGGCCTGACCTATGATGCCCAGAGCTCATGTAAATACCAGTGTGTAGTGGGGGTATCTGTAACTCTATTGAGAAATAGGGAGCACAGATTCTTAAAACTTGTTAGTCAGTCAGGTTTGCTAAAGGTAAATTTCAAGTTCAGTGAGAGACTCAGCTTCTGAAGACATGCTAGAGAGTGACTGAACAAACATGGGGTGACCTTATTTTTATATGTAAAAATGAAGTATGACACATACAGCATTCTGTCTGCACATTTTCCTGCATTCTAGAAGAGGGCACCAGATCTAATTATGAATGGTTTTGAGCCACCATGCGGTTGTCAGGAATTGAATTTAGGACCTCTGGAAAAGCTGCCAGTGCTTTTAACCTCTGACCTATCACTCCTGCCCCCAAGAGAGTCTATGAACAAAGGGTTCATGATCACAATGAGGAAACCCACAAAGATGACCAGCGGAGCAATTGGGAGCTCAGTGACTCTGAACTGACTGCTGAGAGACCTCCATAGGACTAAACAAGGTCCTCTGAAGGACAAGACAGTCAAGTGAAGGGGCTTCTGGCAACAGGATTAGAATCTCTTTCCTTTGCATGACTGGCCTTCTGAGAGCCCATTCTCTATAGAGGGAAACCTTGTTCAGCATTTATACTGGGGAGAGGTTCTTGGTCCAAACTCAACTGGATATGCCAGAGTGCATTGACTCACCCGGGGTATCATTACTCTCTCGGAGGAGGAATGGATGAAGGTGTAGGGGAAAGCCAGGAGGATGAATTAGAGTTGAGGAGGGAAGGGGAACAGCGGTGGGTATGTTAAAAAAAGTTTTAAACAAATGATCCAATTAAAAAGCATATTTAATCCTAAAACTTAAAAACTACAAATATCAACTACCACTTATTAAATTATATGATTTAAGATAAATCTTCTTCTACCTCCCAAGTGCTGGATTAGCAGGTGTGTACCACCACACTCAATTCATGGGATCTGGAGTTGGAATCCAGGGCTCTATTCATGCTAAGCAAAAACTCTAGCAACAGAGCTCTGTTCCCAGCCCTCTGATCCTCACCTGTATATGGGAATTTTAAGTGTCACCCCGCTTAGGTGTTTTGTCCAGTTTCTGGACCGTAACCAATGATACAGATCTCAGTTGTTCAGTCACTGTGGGATCAGTCTAACATAGCAGCCAATAGGAGAGGCTCTGGGCAGGTGACAGGGTTCAGGGAATAAGGGCACTTGCTGCCAAATGTGGACCTGATTTCAGGAGAGAACAAGGTTCCTTCTGTTTTTCCTCAGACATAGATCCACACCAGTGTTGTCAAACAGGCTTGCCTCCCATTCAAAAACATAAAAATATTAAATGTGTTTAAAGAGGCCTTTGAATGATGTTGTCTGTGTTCCAGAATCAAATGCCATCACTTCAAAGCTGGGTGACCTTGGGCAGTGGCCCAGCCTTCCTCATTTTCCTTTCTTGTCAGTGACCTCATCTATATTTTGGCATATATCTGATAAGGTTGTCATTATGTCAAACAAGACCAAGGGAATGATCTCTAAATGGTGACTGTTCTAGTTACTTCAGTGTCTCTTTCTGACATGACCACAGAATAACAGAACCCAGAGCCTTGGAAGGCAAACCTACCACTGCAGGTGACCTCATTCCCAGAGCAGGAGTATGAGTAGGCATTGATGTAGGGGTATTCTGAGATTGAAGGACATACTTTCAGGCGAAAGGCCTGAAAGTAGCACCTTTCCAGTATGAAGCAGCACCTGGAGAGAGGAAGGAACAGCTGAAAGGGACGATGGACACACTTCTCACCTGAAGTCTCTCTCAAGCATGTCAGGTTAACTTAATTATGATGTTCCAGAAGAAAGTTCCTCATGCTTGAGAATCTCTGATTTCTATTGAGAACATCCTATTGAAAGCAGCTTGTGTGTGGTTGTTCCTGTCTTTAATCCCAGGACTTTGGACACAGTGGTAGTTGGATCTCTGAGGTCAAGAAATGCTATATTTAAATGATGAGACCTTGTCTGAAATAAGTGAATTTTAAAAACAAAGCTTCAAAAATATGGAAATTATGTATTCTGAAATTTCAATGATGTTTTAAAGCCAAGGGTGAAACTGAGTGTGACTGTGACGGTTGGCTGTGCCCTAGTCTGGAGCTGGACTTCAGCATTGCCCAGTATTTACAAATCACACATTCTGCTTTCAGGGTCCCTTAGATAGAGTGTCCTTGTGATGATATTCCTTACATAATAAGAGATAAAATGCATGCTGGAGTGGTGATGCAGGCCTCTCATCTAAGCAGTTTTAAGGCAGAGGCTAGAAGGTCTATGATTTCAAGGTCAGCATGGTTTTCAGAGAGAGTTTCAGGACAACTACAGCTACACAGAGAACCTCTATCTGTATTCAAACAATAAAGAAACAAAAATGAAAAAAAATAAATAAACAAAACAAAATGTATGATGCTTGCTGAATATATATGTCTCCTATTCATGCCTGATGAATGAGTGCTTTTGTCCTGTCCCCACCCAATCCAGACACTCCAGTCTCCCCCAGATGGATCACTCACCTCCCAAAGTAGTAAAAACCAGAATATATGTTGACATTATCACAAAAGAGGTAACTGTTGGTATACTTCAAAGGATCCTTCCCAGAGATGGTGCACTTGACCATGTTATGGAATGGCTTATGCTTAGGGCTGTTGCTGTTTTGAGTGTCATCTGCTGCAAGAACCCACAGCACACTGCATCAATATCACTTAGTTTCTGAGCTCTGATGCCTGCCTGCTAGCTTCCCCCTTGACTCCTACCTGCTGCTGAATTGAGACAGCAGGGAGTGTGTGTGTTTGTGTATCAGTGTGTGTGTGTATGTGTTCGCCTCCTCACACACAAGTTCTAAGGTACACACTTGGGAGGACTCATAAAATTATAGCTACACAAGAGGAGGTCAGAAGACAGCTTGGGAAGTTGGTTTTCTCCTCCCACTATGTAGGTCTTGGACCAAACTCAAGCCTCCAGGCTAAGCAGGAAGGTGTCTAGCCTCATTTTCCTGAGTTAGGATAATAAATAAACACCACTGTACTGTGATGGGTTGAATCCCAGGATTTATTTCTACAGAGATTGCCTTTTGCCTTGCTTGCCTTGTCATTTCTCACTGTCAGGACAGACAGCTGCTACACTGTGAGCTGCCTACCCTGTGGTCCACGGTTGAGTAGCTGAGACCATTCTCCAGTAGCAGCCATGGATAAAATGACCTCCTAGCTCAATAATCTAATAATCCAACCATCTCTTGAGTACTGAAGCTGCCCCTGCTCAAGCCTAGCTGAAACTCTACTCTTAACCAGCAGTGGATTCATCACTGTTCCAGCTGAGACTTTCAAGCAGAGAAGCATCTACAGATGTTTATTTATTTACACTGTAGAATTAGGAGGAATATGTTGTATGGCCATGCACAGTTCATATACAGGGATAATGTCAGATTATCATGGTTGACTTCAACAATAGCCTTTGTCAGCTGAGTAGGTAAATCTTGATTCAGTCTTCAGTGATACTTGGTAGCTATTAAAATGCAGGGGAAGCCAGGTACAGTAGAAAACATACTGTGTAATCCCAGAATTCTGTAGGCATTACCAGAAAGTTATGTCAGTTCAAAGCCAGCCTGGTCTATTGAGTGAGTTCCTGAACAGTCATGGGTACTTTGAGAAACACTGTCTTTTGAAACCAGAAATAAAACTAAATGCAGATACAAGCCTTGCATGAATGTTATTGCAGCCATTGGAATGTTGAGCTAAGTCTGGGTTATGATGTTGAGTTAGGAAACATCCTAGGCTTCATTATAAGATTACATTAATGATAATAACAGTAACAATGAGAAGACATAGAAAGATAGCTTTGCAGTCAGGAGCACTTGCTGAGGTGGTTGGCACCCATGTTCAGTACCAGCATCTACATGGCAGCTCCCAACTGTCTACAACCCAGTTCTGGAGAATCAGCTCCTTCTTCTCGCCTCTGTAGGCACTGCTCATACACAGTTCACATAACATGCAGGCAAAGGGCTCATGCACATAAAATAAAAGTATATATTTTATAAAAGGATAAAAATTTCAAACTTCCAGAGTAGCTTAGGGCCAGGGAAATTGGTGCCATGGCAATATGGCAGAGTCAGAAGGGGCTTCATTGCTCTGGTTGATGAATGTAGGAGACCCAGAACTGAAATTCATGGTACCCATTGGGGTGGACAGGGCATGAGCACAGAACCATAACCCTGAGTTTATTAGACTCCAATAAGAACCCCAAACCCAAACTTCACTCATTACCACTGGGGCTGTGCATTGACAATAAGAGAGATGGGGAGTCTGTCAGAGGTACAAGGGTCCTACCTGTGAACAGAGCAAGGAGCAGAAGGAGGCTCATCTTGAGAGGAAGGACTCAGGTGACTTTTCTCTTTATAATCATCTGCTCTCACAATGCCCACTCAGCACACCGGACCTGTGACTGCTATGGGTGCAGCACAGAAATTAAATTTGACCACCCTCACAGACAGTCTGGACCAGCAGAGCTACTGTGGATGGTTGCAGGGCCTGAACCAGTGTTGTAGCAAAAGAAAAAGAGAAAGGGCTAGCTCAGCACCCTATTATCTCAAGTGCAGTTACCTATAAATTGCCTAGTTCTCACTCATGGATTCTTTGAAGTCATAGGAAGGTATAGACATTGGTCCTGGGGTTGGTTTCAGGAATGCTGATAGTGACATGTGGCCCCAGGCAGGAGTAGTAGTTGGTAGGACATGAGTGAGGATGAGAGAGGGAGTGGAAAGGCAGATAATAGGACAGCTGTTCATGAAAGGAAAGAGAGACTGAGAATCACTCAGCCATAAACGTACCAATGAGACATCTTATTCCTGTATATCATTGATAAGGAACCCAGAAACTAACCGGGCTTTATTTGTGGGGTAAGGAAATATAGAAAGGCAGAGAAGACAATGTGTTCTCTCTTGTTTGCTGCTGTGTACTTTAGTGGGACAATCATCCTCTGGTGTGTGTTTAGGGAAACTTTATTCTGAGGCCAAGAAGATCTAGTCCTTATTCAGGTCACTCACTGTCATTACTGTTTGGTTTCCCACTTTTCAGTTCCTTGAAGGAGCTCACATGGGAAGTTCTTTGAGTCCAGGGTTTCTTTAGTGATCACATGACCCTGCTTCTTTCTCTTTCTCCTACCTGTTCATCTTATCTTTCCTGCCCTCCCCATCCATACTCTTCTTTCCTGTCCTTATGTCTGTCTCATCTCTCCCTTCTTTTCTTTTCTATCTTTCCAACTTCCCTGTGAATATTAGACTGAGGTTTCTTCCTCGCCCTCCTCTTCCCCCTCCTCCTTCTGGAGACAAGGTTTCTTTGTGTAATAGTCCTAGCTGACCTCGGACTTCCTTTTTAACCAGGCTTGCCTTGAACTCAAGAGATCTGCCTTCCTTTGCCTCTGCTTCTCCCTCTGTTTCTGCATCTGCCTCTGCATCCCAGAGTGATGGAATGAAAAGCATGGCCATGCTCACCAAACACTCACTCTTCAAAAGGCTTCTTAATGGCAATGTCTTTTTTATTAACCCTCAGTTTTCAAGGCTTGATGGAATGGTGTTCTCTGAGAATCTATTTACGTTTTGTAGACATAGAACACAATCACCAAAGCTGAGCTCCTTCTATAGCTTCTTTATCTGAGGGCACAGTGTGTACAGAAGACAACCAGGCAAGCAGGGATAATGTCCCAGTGACTGAGTTGACCAAACTGACCTCTTGGTGTTAAGGTCTTTTTACTGCTTGTTGTATGGAGCTTTGGAGAAGTAGATGGCTGCCTTGTGGTCACCATTGCAGAGGGGTCCTCACAGACCTTGTTTTTATTTGGAGAGAAACAAGAAAAGAAGTTGAGTGGATCCCATAACCCTGCTCCCTATGTTTGTAGACAAATAAGCCAGTGGACCTCCCATTGGTATAGACTTCTGGTTGAGTTACAAAGCACATGAAAGTATATCAGATTGCCAAATTTCTTGGAACAACACTTGTCATAAAAAATTGTTAGTTTTGGGGCTGGGGAGATGGCAAAGTTGGTAAAGCAACTGCCAGTCAAGCATGAGGGCCTGACCTAGGATGCCCAGATCCCATGTATAAAGCAAGGTGTGGTTGGAGCATTATTAACTCTATTCAGGATTAGTAGGTTGGACCATTAAAACTTGTTGCTCAGTAAAGCAGGTTAAAGTTAAGTGTCATGTTTAGTGAGAGACTCAGTCTCTAAGAACAGGGTAGAGGGTGACTGAGGAAGTCATTAGTGATAATGTATTCCTACACATAAAAATAAAAAAATAGATATTTAATCCTCAAACCTAAAAAACTATACATATCAACTATAATTAATTAAATTTTATATTATAATAAAATCCTTTTGTCTCTACCTCCAAAGTGCAGGGATTGCAGGCATGCCACACTATGCTCAATTCATGGGATCAGGAGTTGAACCCAGTGCTCTGAGCATGGTAGGTGAGCACTATAGCAACTGAGCTGTATTTCCAGCCCTCTGATACCCACCTGTATATGGGAATGACAAGTCTCACCCCACATAGGTCTTTAGTACAGTATCTGTCTTATGGCCAATGCTACAGCTCTCAGTTGTTCAGTCACTGTTAGATCAGTCTAACATAGCAGCCAATAATAGATGCTATGGGCAGGAAAGAGGGCTCAGGGAATAGTAAGGGCACTTGCTGCCAATTCAACCTGATTTGCATCCCATGATTGTTGTTGAAAATCATTTTAAGATGTGTTACATTTGTTTTACTGTGGAGAATTTATTTAATGATGCAAAGATGTGTTGCATTCTCTGAGGTTGCATTTGTTGAACCCTGTGAGGCTGTGTTACTTTGACTGCCTAAAACACCTGATGGTCTTAAGAAAGTGCTGAATGGCCAATAACAAGGGAGAAGAAGAGATAGGAGAGACCGGCAGGCAGAGAGCAAAAAAGGAGAAATGTGGGAGAACTGGAATGGAGGAGAAGAACAAGGAAGGAGGAGGCCAGTGTCCATCCACGGAGTAAGGGGAAAGTTAGACACACAGAACATGGTCCAGCCACCTAGCCTTACTGCCAGCCACGGAGTAAAGGGGAAAAGTAAGATACACAGAAGTAAGAAAATGTAAAAACCAAAGTCAAAAATAGTTCAGAAAAGCTGGCAAGAAACAAGGTGTGCTAAGACTGGAAATTATAATTAAGAATAAAGCTGTAAGACCAGATAAACAATTTAAATAGACCTATAACCCTTATGGAAATAAAAGCACATCAGTAAGTCTCTCGACTGAAAAGAACACCCGGGGCCAGATAGTTTCAAGTGCAGAACTCTACCAGAATGCCAAAAGAAGAGCTCATACAAATACCCTTACATTGTTTCACACAATTTACACAGAAGGAATACTGAAAACATTTTTTATAAGGTTACAGTTGCTCTAATTTCCAAACCATACAAAGACACAACCAAGAAAGAGAAATACAAACTAATCTCCCATGTGAACATGAATGCAAAAATACTCAACAAAGTACTAGAAAACCAAATACAAGAAAGAAGACATCAAAAATTGTCCACCATGATCTAGTAGGCTTTGTATCAGAGATGCAGGGTTGGTTCAACATACAAAATTTTGTCAGTGTAATCCACAATATAAATAAAATGAAGGAAAATGCCAAGACAATCATGTCATTAGAAGCTGAAAAAAACCTTTGACAAGATCCAACCCCCTTCATGGTAAAGGTCTTGTGAATATTCAGGGATTCAAGGAACATATATAAGCATAGTAAAAACAATTTACAGCAAGCCTATAGCCAAAATCAAAATAAATAGAGAGAAACTCAAATTAATCTCACTAAAACAGAGACAAGACAAGACTGTCTACTGTCCATATCTATTAATACAGTACTCCAAGTTTTCCCTAGAGCAATAAGACAAAAAAGGAAATCCAGGGGATACAAGTTGGAAAGGAGAAAGTCAAAGTTTTGCTATTTACAGATGATTTTATAGATAAATAAGTGACCACAAAAATACTACCAGGGAACCCTGCAGCTGGCAAACACCTTAGGGGATGTGTCAGGATACAAGATTAACTGAAAAAAATCAATAGACATTCTATAAACAAATAATCAACAGGCTGAAAATGAAACTATGGAGCATCACTCTCTACAATAGCCACAGATAGCATTAAATATTTTGGGGTAACTCTATCCAAATAATTGAAAAATCTGTTTAATGAGAACTTGATATTTCAATTATTTGGTTAGATCCCCCATGATCCAGCAATACCACTATTGAGCATATACCCAAATAATGCATATTCTTAACCTCAAGGGTCTTAGTTCAAATATGTTCATAGCACCATTATTCCTCATAGCCAGAATCTAGAAACATCCTAGGTGATCCTCAGCTGAAGAGTATATTAACAAGCTGTGGTATATCTATGCAATGGAGTACTGCTCAGCAGTTAAAAACAGTGATATCCTGAAATTTGCAGGAAAATCGATTGATTTGGAAAGTATAATCCTGAATGAGGTAATAGAGGTCCAGAAAGATAATCATGATATATACTCACTCATAAGTGGGTTTTAGAGAAAAAACAAAGATTGTCCAGCCTCCAAAGCACAATCCCTGGTCAGCTTGGGAGCAGAAGGAACTTAAGAGAGACATCCAGGGATTCCCATGGGAAGATAAATAGAGAAGATCTTCTGAGTAAATTGGGATCATAATGGGTAGTAACCAAGGAGAGGTGGGAATAAATCATGAGAGAAGGAGATGGTTGAGTGAGAGAAACAACAAAGGAGGAAAGAAGAGATGAATATCTTCATAGGGGGAACCACTGTGGGGTTAGAAAGAAACCGGGTGCTAAGGAACCTCCAAGAAACCACAGGATGCCCCTTAGCTAGGACTCCAAGCAATAGTAGAGAGGATACCTAAACAGGACTTTCTCTACAATCAAATTAATGAGCACCCTAAGTGTCATTATAGAGCCTTCATCCTACATTATAGAACCTTCACTTCCCAGAGGTGGAATCAGAGACCCATAGCTAAGCACCAGGTCAAGTTCCTAGTCCAGCTGAAGGGAGAGAAAGAGGAGAGTGTATATGAGCAAAGGGATTGGGATAGTGAGGAGGAGACACACACAGGCAGATGACTAGCGCTATTGGAAGTTTACTGAACCAGAAAAAACCCACTGAAGAACCTGCAGGAAAGGAACTAAACCATCCAATGGAAGAGAACTGTCAAATGGTTTAGACACTTTGTGGAGCCTCTAGGAGAAGGATCAGATTATGTTCATATGCATGAACTGGCATCCTTTAGCCCATTTCCTACAGAGGATCACCTAACATAGTCTTAATATGGGAATGAGGGAATAAAACAAAACTCAAGTGAATATTCCAGACTGAACAGACCCACCTTGGGACTCCTTGGCCTCCCTGGGGAATAGGTGGGGTTATTGGGTGGGGCGGAGCGAGGGAGGACTGTGAAGGACTGGGGAGAGGAAAGGGAGAACCAGCAATGGCATATATGGAAAAAATCCTTTCAAATAAATAATAATTCAACTAAAAAAAGAAATTGTTGTACCTTTCACTAATGAAGAAAATGACCAATTATGGGCAGACAGTGAACAGTGTCAACGAGCTTACAGTAACTTTTGGGAGAAATTAACAACAGATATCAAAAAGCAAAATAATTCAAGTTATAAAGAAAACTAACTGGATTCTTCGTCATGTTGCATGGGATACACCAATTTCTGGAGCCCGTATGTTTTATGTTGGTCCAAATAAGTTAGGAAAGGCAGGTTACAAATTAGAAAATATAAGTAAAGTGGCTTAAAGCCCTTATATTTCTGTTTAAAAGTCAGAATTATATGTGATCATGATGATATTAATGGATTTTACAGAACTTCTTAACCTAGTCACTGACTCTCAGTATGTAAAAAGAGTTGTTTTACACATTGAAATGCTGACTTTATTTCTGATGAGTCAGAACTAACTTCATTATTTATTGTTATAAGAAATAATCAGGAATAAAAAATCATTCCTTTTTAAATAACACAATCTAATCCCATATGAATATGACAGTTTCTCTAGCAAAAAGTAATTATGAAATTGATAAAATATTAATAAAAAAATGTAGTAGAGGCCTCAGAGTTTCATAAAAAAAATCATGTCAATAGCAAAGATTTAAAAAAATTTTCTCATCACTTGGAAACAAACCAAAGAAAATGTAAAAAGATGTTCCACCTGTTTCTTCTGCAATTAATCTCTGTTAGTGTAAGATGTAATCCTAAAGATATACATAGAAATAAAATTTGGAAAATGAATGTGTTTCATTTGACAGAATTTGGAAATAAAAATATATGCATCATCCAATAGATAGGTTTTCAGGATTTCCATTGTCAACTGCTTTGAGTTCAGAAAAGGCTGATTTTGATATCACACATTTGCTTGAAGTTATGGCCATCATGGGAATACCTAAAGAAATTAAGACTGACAATACTCAAGCATATGTTTCTAGTAAAATAAAACATATTTTTGCTTCTTACAATATAAAGCATATTACAGGTATACCACATAATCCTACAGGGAAAGCAGTCATGGAAAGATCAAATCAATTGAAGGATATGCTAAATAAACAGAAAGGAGTACCAACTACCAGAAATAGACTACATAATGCCTAATTAATTTTGAATTATCTCAATCTTACAAGAAAGGAACAACAGTTGCTGAAAGGCATTGGACTATAGAAAAAATTATAGAGCTGAACCAGCCTGTCTACTTCAAAGATGTGTTGACCTCAGAATGGAAGCCAGGATATGTGTATATTGGGGAAGGAGTTTTGCTTTTGTTTTTGAGGATGAAAAAAAGCTATGGATACCATCCGAATTAATAAAGACTCAATCTGAACTGGAGAAACTTCTTGATAAAGTGAAATGATGTCTCATCCACCAATTTGACAACTCTAATTTTTAAGAAAAATTCACCAAACAAGGATTGGGGAAGTATTTTACTTTTGCCTTTACAGATAACTAGAGATACTCATATTCAAGAAGGCAAAAGACTTTGGACATCCAGATGTCTAAAACAGAAGGGAAAGCTATCTATAAAGAATTTACAAGCAAAGAGATAATTGGTACCAATATACTCTACAGATTAAAAATCTCACTCATTAATACCTATATCTCTTTATTTGTAAGAGAAGTTCAAGTCCCAGTTCAATTATAAGTTAAAGCTGGCTTTGGAGTTGGAGTGTGGCTCTCTCCTTCTCTAAATCCTAGCATGCTTGTTAAAGGAAAATACAAGATCTGTGTATCATTTTCAGAGGAAACACCTGATATAGAAGAGAACAACCAGAGTTAAGGGACTATGTTATTGCTACTAATCTTATTAGATATGAATTTTATATCAGAATGTGTTATAATAGTATATATTAACATTTTATCGTGATGTTAATGATCATATACAGTAATAATTAATTCTAGAAATAAAGGCTTTATCTGGCTTCCTGTAAATTGCTATGCATTTGTGTCTCTCATCATTTTTCTATGGTGAACCCGGAAAATGCCTAATTGTGACCTTTGGAGATGAAGCTCCGCAACGATGATTTCATATGAACTATGACAATGCCACTATGCTGGCAAACACCAAACAAAGATTCGATTTGGACTACACTGCTCAGGACAATTTCAAGGATTTTGACAGCTGGTCTGGAAACACAGGGTGCAGAGCTGGACATGCTTATAAACATTGCTTTGCCGCCCTCAACAGGACACAGTCGGTAACTTCTAATTGTTTGAAGGGAAGGGAAGGATGCTTAGGGATGTGAAAAGAAATAGAGAAGTTAATGCCAATGGAGGGGAAGAAATGGTCGGAAACATCAGCCTCCCCACTAAAATACCAGAGTGGAGCAGGGGTGGCACATACCCTTAATCCAAGCACTCTTCAGTAAAAGTAGGCTGATCAGAAATGAGTCAGGTCTACACAGAGACTCTCTCAAAACAAACAAATGTACCCAAGGCCAGTAATATGGCTTTGTGGGTAAAGATGCTTGCTGCTGACCCTGAGGACATGTGTTCAATCCCCACAAGCCACATGGTAGAAGGCAAGAACTGACTCCTGTATATTGTTCTCTGGCCTGGACACAACATACCATGATATCCGTGTGTCCATACACATACACATACATATAAAAATAAATATAAATTTTAAAATATCAAAGTTAGACAAGCAGCCAGGGTGTCTTATTGACTTTAATCCAGAACTGGGTGGGGGCAGAGCCAAGTGGATCTCTGTGATATGAGGTCAGCCTGATCTACAGAGCAAATTCCAGGACAACCCAGAGAAATCCTGTCTCACAGAAACTGATGACAGTACAATCAACACATAATATACTGAGCCAGGTTGTAGAGAGGTGCGGAGTCACACCTTAAAGATAGAACTGGCTTCTGCATTCCACCGTCCAGTTGGTGAGCACTCTCTGAGATATACAATTCCTTATTTGGCTAAGGCTAAGCTCTTGGTTTGCTCCTGCGTACCCGGACCTGTTGGCATGGCCCACTGGCACCCCGTGATTGACAGTTCAGAAGGTATTTAGCTGGGAGCGGGCGTTCCCTGAGTTAGAACAAAGGAAGAAGATCCATATACAAGGTCCTGAATAAATCACTGAAAGAAGAGCCTGGTGTTATGTCTTCCTTGCTGGTGAGGTCGGATACAAAAAGTGGTGCTGAAACCCGGGAACATTCGTGTGGTGATCAAAGGCCCAGAACTTTCAGTGATCAGGGAGCACGCTGGTAAGTCCTCAGGAACAGCGGAGATCCATGTTAAGAATGGGGAAAGTCCACAACAAGAGCGGAGGTTTAGTTGCTTTGCTCAGTAGATAAGGAGGAAGCAGTTTCACAGATACATGAGAAAGTAAAACTAAGCAGCCTCTGAGCTGGATCCGTTCAGGCGGGGCTCAGAGAAGCCTCTTAAGCTTCAAAGGAAATGTTATAAGAGATTAGAAGAGGAAAAAGAAGAGGATATGGGCGCTTCAAACTCACACCCAATTTTTCTGGCTCTTCAAGAGCTGTTACAATCTAAGAATTTAAAATTAAAAAAGAGCATCATAGAAAGGTTCCTAAAAGAGTGCGATGTTCTAGCCCCTTGGTTTGCTGTTTCCGGGAGCCTCACAATCCCCTCTTGGGACAAGTTAGGGAGAGACCTAGATTTCGCTTATGATCAGGGCACGTTAAAGGCAGGGGTGAGACCTGTCTGGAAGATGATCCGTGGCTGTTTAGAAGATGAGTGTTGCACAGATATGATCGATTGTGGGCAGGCTGCCCTGGAGCAGTTGCAAGAAGAGAGATCAGAAAAGGCTCGCAGTGAGAAGGAATCAGAAGCAGGAGAAGGGAAACCTCTCTACCCAAACCTCACTGAGTTTGAATTCTCAGAATTTCCAAAAGTAGACGAGTCAGATGAAGAAGGGACAGGCCTATCAGGAGCCATAGCCAGTCTGAAAGTAAAAGATAAAGCTAAAAAGGAAAAATCGGGGAGGGGGAGAGGCTGCCCTTGTGCTGCTCCAGTAGGGAGCTGCATCAAGCCATCTGCTCCACCACCCTATCTAGATAGTGGAAGTGCACAGCCAGGGCGTTCCTTTAACACAGAGGTGTGGTGGCAAGTTAGAGCTGAGTTATCTGCTACTGCTTTCCCTGTGTTCCAAGATAATCAAGGGAATGGATATCAAGAGTCACTTGACTTTAAGGCAAAAAAATTCCTGGCAGAGTCAGTCCAAACCTATGGCATGACAGCCTCCTTCACTGTTGCACAGATAGAAGCCTTAAGCAGATCAGCAATGACCCCCAGTGATTGGAGTGGTCTAGCAAGAGCATGTTTAAGCCCAGGGCAATATTTAGATTGGAGAGCATTTTTAATAGAATTTGCAAATGAAGAAGCTGCTGCTAACCTTACAGCTGGCAATGCTGCCTGGGATCTGGACATGCTAATGGGACAAGGCTGCTTTTTGACAATGATCAAATTGGGTATCCTATTCAAGTTTATGAACAAATTAATAAGATAGCTATTAAGGCATGGAAAGCTCTGCCTAATAAGGGAGAAGTAAGTGGTAATCTTACAAAAATTATCCAAGGACCTACTGAGCCATTTTCTGACTTTGTTGCCAGGATGATTGAGGCAGCAGGGAGGATTTTCAGAGACCCATAAACTGCTATGCCCTTAATTAAGCAGTTAGTCTTTGAACAGTGTACCAAAGAGTGCCGAGCTGCCATTACCCCTTACAAGAACCGAGGGTTAGAAGCTTGAATGAAATGTTGTAGAGAACTTGGAGGCCCCCTAACCAATGCAGGCTTAGCTGCTGCTGTGATGCAAATAGCCAGAGGCAGAAAAGGAAGCTCTGGAGTTGCAGGGGCCTGCTTCAACTGTGGTCAGAAAGGGCATATGAAAAAGGACTGTCTCAACAAGAGAAGTGGGCAAGCCACGGGAAATTCAAATTCAGCACAACCAGGGGTGTGCCCCCCTTGCAAGAAGGGGAGACATTGGGCTAATGAATGCAGATCAGTCAAAGACATCAATGGCCAGCCCATTAATCAGCAAGCTCAGGCTACCCGTCCAAAAAATGGGGAGAGGGGCCCCAGACCCCAGGTCCCTCAAATATATGGGGCGATAGAGGAACCAAGCAACAGCCTAGAGCAATGGCCTACACTCAGGCACCCCAAAACTGAGGAGAGCCACTGCTGGGTTGGCAGGGCTGGACCTCCGTGCCACCACCAGACTCGTATTAACACCCCAAATGGGGGTCCAATTAATTGACTCAGATTTCAAAGGACCCCTAGAGCCCGGCATGGTGGGATTACTAATTGGGAGATCATCCACCACCCTCAGAGGTCTACTTGTTCACCCAGGAGTAATTGACCCATATTATACAGGAATTGTCAAGATAATGGTAGATTCACCTAAAGGCATTACAGCAATCTCCCCAGGAGACATAATAGCACAGCTAATTATTTTACCTAGCCTACGTGAAAAGTTTGCTGCAGTTACAAAAGAAAGAGGGAAAGAGGGATTTGGGTCCACTGGAACAGACTTGACATTTTTATCCTTAGACATGGATCAGAGACCTATATTAGAATTAATCATTGACAATGTTAAAATATTAGGCCTTCTGGACACTGGAGCTGACAAAAGCATAATTGCTAAGAAAGATTGGCCCTCCAGATGGCCCATACAAGTTTCTTCACAGACCCTGCAGGGCTTGGGCTATTCCAAGATACCTGATATAAGTGCAAGGCAATTACCTTGGCATAACAATGAAGGCCATTCAGGCTTGATTCAGCCCTATGTGCTTGAACTCCCAGTTTCCCTATGGGGGAGATAAAAGATATGGGATTTAAGCTAAGCAATGAATACTCTCCTACTTCCACCAAGATTATGAGTGAAATGGGTTATCATCCAAGTTTCGGCCTAGGAAAGCATTTACAGTGTCGAAAAGAACCAGTACAAGCTTGTCAAAGGAAATCTAGACAAGGGCTGGGTTTTTCCTAGGAGCCACTGAGGAAGGGATTCCCATTACATGGAATACAGAGGAACCTGTATGGGTTCCTCAGTGGCCGCTTACCTCTGAAAAACTACAAGCAGCACAGGACCTAGTACGAGAACAGTTGCAATTGGGACATATTAAGCCTTCAGTTTCCCCCTGGAACACTCCCATTTTTGTTATCAAAAAGAAATCTGGAAAGTGGAGACTTTTACATGATTTAAGAGCAATTAATAATCAAATGCAGGTTATGGGGCCAGTACAATGTGGCCTACCCCTGCTATCTGCTTTGCCAGCGAAATGGCCGATCATAGCTATGGACATCAAGGACTGTTTCTTTTCCATCCCCTTGCATCAGAAAGATACAAGAGATTTGCTTTTACAGTTCCATCTTGTAATCATGAGCAGCCTGACCAAAGATTTGAATGGACTGTGTTGCCACAAGGCATGGCTAATAGCCCCACTATGTGTCAACTGTTTGTAGGGCAGGCCCTGGAACCTGTTAGAGCTCAATTTCCAGACGTGAGGTGTATCCATTATATGGATGATGTGCTGCTGGCTGCCAAAAGAAAGGAAAAGTTAGAAGCTGCATATAAAAGTCTAGTTAAGGCTTTAGAATTTAAAGGGCTGTGTATTGCTTCTGAGAAGGTTCAAATGAGTAAAGTGATTGATTATTTGGGAGCAAAAACGCAACCAACCTCTGTTGCACCACAGAAGGTTGAGATAAGAAAAGATACTTTAAAGACGTTAAATGATTTTCAGAAGCTATTGGGGGACTAAAATTGGATTAGAGGATATTTATATGAGCTGAAGCCCTTGTATAACATTCTTCAAGGCAATTCAGCTTTAGACTCCCCCAGAGAGTTGAAAAAGGAAGCTAGGCAGGCGTTAGAATTAGTAGAAGCTAAACTCAGAGATGCTGCTTTAAAGAGGATAGATGAGGGCAAAGATTTGTCTTTATGCATTTTACCAACTGCCCATCAGCCTACAGGGATATTGTGGCAAGAGGGGCCACTATTATGGATTCATCCCAAAATCTCTCCTGCTAGGTCCATTGAGTACTTTCCCACAGCAGTGGCAGATTTAGCCTTAAATGGAATACAACAAGCAATACAATTTTTTGGTAAACAACCAAGCTTGCTTGTTACACCCTATTCTGCCAATCAGGTTCTTACTCTGTGTGCTGCTTTGGACAATTGGGCTGTGCTAAGATGCACCTTTACAGGAAAAATTGACAATCATTATCCACAACATTCTTTAATGACATTTTTTAGATTAACACCCATTGTTTTTCCAAAAGTGACGAAATGTCAACCTATTCCTGGAGCAGTAAATATATTTACTGATGGGTCTAAAACTGGCTGTGGAGTTTACATGATTGAGGGGCAAGAACCAGTGCAATGTCAATTTCACCCTGGCTCACCACAAGTGGTAGAGTTACAAATTGTCTGCAGGGTGTTTAAGGATTACATGTCTTCTTTTAACTTGATTTCTGATTCTGCCTATGTTGCCAATGCATTGAAAGTACTCGAGGCTGCAGGGCCACTAAAGCCACCTAGCACGGTCAGCACTCTTTTTCAAGAGTCACAACAACTAATTTTCAACAGGACCTGGGGATTTTATCCGCTACATATTAGGGCCCACACAGGGTTGCCTGGACCCTTAAGTGCTGGAAATGACAAAGTAGACTCTTTGACCCGACAAGAATGGATTTTCGCAGCTACCTCCATTGAGAAGGCTGCTGACTTTCATAAGAATTTTCATGTTAATGCCAAAGCTTTACAACAGAAATTCTCCTTGTCATGCACTGACGCCCATAAAGTAGTTCTGAGCTGTCCTCAGTATGTCATTCATCAGGCCCCTCCGGGGTTCGGAGTAAATCCCCGAGGTCTAACCCATTAAAAATCTGGCAGATGGATGTCACTCATATTTCAGACTTTGGGACATTGAAGTATGTACACGTGTCAGTAGATACATACTCAGGGGTCATGTATGCCTCTGCCATGTCAGGAGAAAAGGCAAGGAATGTCATAGCCCATTGCCTTAAGCCTTGGGCTGCTTGGGAAAAGCCATTACAATTAAAGACTGATAATGGCCCTGCATATACGAGACAACAAGTTACCTCCTTTTGTCAGCACATGGAAGTGCAATTACTTCATGGATTGCCTTATAATCCCCAAGGACAAGGTATCGTTGAACTAGCTCATTGCACACTTAAAGAATGTCTAATTAAACAAAAAGGGGGAGTCAGTCATGGCTGCACCACTAAAGAGAGACTTTCCTTAGCCTTATTTACCATTAATTTTTAAAATTTGGATGCCCAAGGGCTGTCTGCTTCAGACAGGCATTCTACCCCTTGAAGGCCTTCATGTTGTCCCTAGAAATGCATGAAACCCTTCATGTCTCTGGAGGAAATGCATGACAGCCTTTATGTCTCACCAAGAAATGCACAAAGCCCTTAAAAATGTTTTAATAGAGGCTTTGGCATGATGTAGATCTGTGTTCACGAACCAAATGCTATCACTTTTGGCTGAGTGATCTTGGGACGTGGTTCATCCTTCCTCTTGTTCCTTCCACACCAGTGACACTTATATTTTAATATCTACCTGAGAAGACTGTTGTGAGGTTAAATGATACCAAGGAAGTAACTTCTAAATGATGACTGTCCTTGTTACTTCCAAACCCACCCAGGGCCAAGCAGAATCCAGAGATCCAGGAGGGTAAACCTACCACTGCAGATGACCTCACTTTCAGAGCAAAAGTATGAATAGGAGCTGGTGTAGGGGAGGTCTATGGACAATTTACATATTTCCAGGTGTGTGACCTTAACATAGCAGTGATCAAGTGTCTGGAAATATCTGGAGAGAGGAAGGAACAGCTGATGGAGGACTAGGGACACAGAGGTGGTCATTTCTCATCTAAAGTCTTTCCCAAACATCTCAGGATGATTTAAACATGGTGTTCATGGATAAATAATCTTGAGACTTGAGAATATGTGATTTCTATTAAGCATATACTTGTTAAAAGCATCTTCTGAGGAGACAGTTGTATCCACCATTAATCTCAGCACTCAAGAGACAGAGGCAGATGGATGGCTGAGTTCAAGGTCATCATGGTCACCAGTGACTTCCATGAACCTAGGGCTACAAAAACTCCTTTCTGGAAGCAAACAAACAAAAAATCAAAAATAATGAAGAAGAAATTAAACATATGAAGTCTTGAGGATTTAAATGTCTTCTGTTCATGCCTACATGGGATGCTCTTCTTGTGCCGTGTCCCCACCCAAACTGAGAAACTCTAGTCTCGAACCAGTTTGATCACTCACTTGTTTAACTCATCCACCTGTGTGTCTGAGCATTCCCAGGCACAGAAGCAAACATAGCTCCTGTAATCTGACCAGGGATGTCTCCCGGGGATGGTGCACTTAATCATATTTTCAAACAGCCACAAAGGCCAAGGGCTGATGCTGTTTGTAGTAGCTTCTGCTGCAAGAACCCTCAGCAAACTCTTTCAATCCCACGTGTTATAACCAGGGGTCTGAATCCTGCCTGCTACATTCTTCTATGATGCCTAGCACCTGCCATATTGGGTGAGCAGTCAAAAGAGGTAAATAGAGGTGTATGTGTGTGTGTGTGTGTGTGTGTGTGTGTGTGTGTGTGTGTGTGTGTCATGTGGTGTGGTGTGGTGTGTTTTCTGGTACACAGGTTCATAAGCATCAAGTTGGGAACATTCATAAATACCATACTACACTCAAGAAAGTCAGAGGACATCTTTAAGAAGCTGGTTTTCTCCTCCCACTACATAGGTCTTAGAAATTAAATTCAAATCACTAGCATGAGTAGGAAAGGGTATACCTATTTTACACAGGGAATTGCCATATTAAAGAGGATAGTCACCGACTTTGTAGCAACTCTCTGGCCTCTGCCTTCTGAGTGAAAGAATTATAAGTAAAAAAATACTGTACATGGTGATTGAATGCCCAGGATTAAGTTCTACAGAGATTGCCTTTTGCATTCCTTGCCTTCTCATTTCTCACTGTCAGGACAGACAGCTGCCACACTGTGAGCTGCCCTGATGCTCCCTGTTGAGGTGCTGAGAACACTCTTCAGTGAGCACCCAGGGATAAACTGGCCTCTTAGTTAAATCCCTCAACAATTCAACCATCTCTTGAGTTTGAAAGCTGCACCACCCCTACTCAAGCCTAGGTAAAACCCTAGCCTTAGCCAGCAATGGGATTGCTCACTGTTCTAGGTGAGACCTTGAGCCAGAGAAGAATCCACACATACTTATTGTTTTACACTGGTAGAATTAGGAGGAATCTGTTGTAGGTCACATACAGCTCACATGTAAGGCTAATGTCCAGATGATTATGTGTAACTTCAGCATTTACACCATGACTGTTCAGCAAATTAGGAGTAGGAAAATAAGCTTGGATTCAGTCTGCAGTAGGATACTTGGTCACCATTAAAATGAATACTGGTACAGGGAACACATGCTGTGTAATCCTAGACCGTTTGAGGCTAAGGCAAGCATATCAGAATTTCAGATTGCCAGGGTTTAGTTTTGTACATCTTAAATTGCAGCAATCTGGAGGCAGAGGAAGGTGGATATATCTTAGTTTAAAACCATCCCAGTGTATACGTGAGATATGTCAGGACAGGTATGTCTATATAGGTCATCCCTGACTTACAAAACTATAAAACTAAGTAAAAAATAAAGAACTGACAATATCAGCCACACATATATGTAATCCTAAGACTTTGGAGGTTAAGGACAGTCTGGGCTATAATATTGCATTGGATTACAACCTCAGCCTCACTATAATTTCTATAAAAATAATGATGATGTTAATAATGATAATAATAATAATAATAATAATAATAATAATAATAATAGCTGGTGAGATGGCTCTGCAGTCAGGAGCACTTATTGAGCAGGTGTACAACCTACGTTGGGTTTCAGTACCGACATAACATCTCACCACTCTCTATGAGTCCAGATCATGAAGATCAGACAGCCCCCGACTTTGTATTTACTTCTCCCATACAGTTCACAGACACACTTGTAGGCAAAGCATTCACACATATAAAATAAAATAAATATTTTAAACATGATGAGAATAATAAATTTTTAAGGCTTCTTGCATGGTCAGGTAAATCGGTGCCAGGGCCATGTGGCAGAGGCAAAGGGGTTGGTGAATGTCGTGGCCTTTAAAGGAGTCATCTGAGTTCAGACCTAAAGTATTAAGGTGCCAGTTATTATAGACATGTAGATGAGCAGTGAAATACAAATCAGAGGCTATTAGACCATAATGAGAACCTTAAGCCAGAATGTTAGGTTTGAACAGATGAGGCTTTGCACTGAAGACAATGGAGATTGAGGGGCACTAAGAGGTGACAAGGGTCCTACCTGTGAGCAGAGCAAACAGCAGGAATCTCATCCTGATTGAGGTGAGGAGTCCATGACTCCTATTCTTATAGTCCCATAGCTGTGCTCTGTGTCCAATCAGCATATGGGATCTGTGCCTGGAGTGTGTGTAGCACAGAATTAGACTATGCCCACCCTCAAAAACAGTTCTAACTGATAGACCTACCATAGATGTTTGCAGAGTTTAAATCAGTGCTGTCCCAAAGATAAAGGTAAAGAGCTAGTTCAACACCCAAACAAGCTCATGTGCAGTGAGTGGAAAGTGCCAAGCCCCTCCACTGTGAACGTTATGAGGAAGCAAATATAGGCTTTGTTCTGGGGTTGGTCTGAGGGATGCTGATATTAACATGTGGTCCCAGGCAGGAGAAGCTGGCTCCAACAGTCCTCTATGCTAATTGTATTCATTAAGTTCTATGTCTGTCCCAAGAACCTGACACAGCCTTTGAGGTACATCCATTTACAAATTCAATCCTAGATTAATTATCTAATTAGTTTATTTGTGGGTGTTTTTGTGAGTGTGAGAGAAAGATACTGAGGGAGAAGGCACTCATGCACACATGTGGAGGTCTCAAGACAACTTTGTAGAGTCTGTTTTCTCCCCCATTTAAAGGCATTTCAGGAATTGAACTCAGGTCTTATGCTTCTATCATAGGCTGCATCTTACTAGCCCATCAACTCCATTTGAATGTTGGAAATGTAGCCAGATGGTGAGGTTTGTGCCTGCCTTTAATATTTAGTGTTAGCAATTGGGAGGCAGAGGCAGGTAAATGTCTGAGATCCAGGTTCACCTAGTCTACAAAGTCAGTTCTAGGACAGTCAGAGAAACACAAAGACATCTTGTTTCAAAAACCAAAATATATAAAGATAAATAAGTCAAATGCCCAACAGATGTGCTCATAGGATCATACAATGTACACAAAACTTCAGCTGAAGCTCTGCCATTCTAGTGTCTGAAGCTAACGACCAATCATTATGGGGGCTACATACATGGGTCAGCCCTTAAAAGCAGGTTTTGCTCTTCCCAAGAATCCAAATTCTATCTATTCTCAGCAACCACATGGTAGCTGTCAAACAATATCTGCTGTCCCAATGCTCTTTAGCCTCTTGGTTTGGCCATTTCATAGGTGCCTTCTAGCTTATCGCCCTAGCACCTCCTTCCTCCACATCTTACTTCATTCCTGGATAAAAACCATGTAGGGAGTTTGTTGTCTTGGTTGTTTCCATGTTCAAGAAACCCCTAACTTTCCAGCAGGGATCTGGACAATTATTACAGACTTTATTACCTGCACAGTCATTACCTGTGTAGGCAGCTCTATTTGTACCTGTTACTCAACACACCTTACATTGGGAGTTGAAAGCTTGGGCATTGGGCTACCAGTGGGGATGGGGTTGGGAATAGAAATGAGGGGGATTGGACAACCAATCAGAAGAGAAAAAGAGAGAGTTTGATACCCATTGCCTTATATCAGTCAATGAGATAGCTCATTTCTAAATCCAGTGGATCAGAGACCCAGAGATTAACCTGGTTGCAGGAACAGGATACTCTGATAGAGAATGATAGAGAAGACTTCTGTTCTGTTCATTGCAACTGATATGCAGCTGTGCACTTTACAGTGACAATCATACCATGGCATTTCTTTAGGCACAGTGACTATCCCACAGCCACCAGGAGGCAATCCTGCCCTTTGGTCATTTACTGTCAGCCCAGTTTGGTTTCCCACATCCTTCTTCCTTGAACGGGTACACAGAAGAATTGCTTTGAGTCCAGCATTTTTTAATAACCAAATGTTCCTGTACTGTTCATTGACTGGTTCTTTCTCTCTTCCCTAGTCTCCTTACCCTCTTTCCTTCTTTTCCTTCACCTACACATCTCCCCATTCCTTTCCTTATCCTGGACTCATTTCTTCCCTCTTCATATCCTTCTGCCTACACTACAGTAGAAACCAAAAGAAACTGGTGGCCCTATCAGACGTGGACAGGGATAGTTGGGAGAAAAAGCAAACAAAAGTCAATTTTATTCTTGAATTCAAGAAACAGATGTAAAAACAAAGTTGTGGGACTGCAGAGATGGCTCAGTTGGTAAGGTGATCTCCATACAAGCATGAGGGTCTGAGTTGTTATTTTTTGAAAGTTTTTTTCCCTTTTGCATATCGACAACAGTTCCCACTACCACCCCTCCTTCATTCTGTTCCTCTGCTCCCTTAATCCCATCCCATCCACTCTTCGGAGAAGGTAAAGTCAATAACAAGGTCTGTTATATCACATGATGGCAGGGATAAGCCCATTCCCCTGCATAAAGCCTCAGGAAGGCATCCCTCTGTAGGAAATGGACTCTAAAAGCCAACTCAGTCACTAGGGATAAATCCTGGTATCACTACCAGGAGACTCACCGACTCTCCAAGCCACACAACTGTTGTCCACATTCAGAAGGCCTAACAAAATGTATTAGCATCAGGGTTTCCATACTGCTTGTGTACTGTGCCTTGGAGAAGCAGATGTCAGCCTGGTGGTCACAGTTGCAGATGGAGTCCTCACAGGGCTTGTCTTTATTTGTAGAGAAAGAAGGAAGGAGGTTGAGTGGAACCCGAGACCCTGCTCCCTATGATTTGTAACCAAAAGAAATTAGTCGTCTTCCCATAGGTTCAGGCTCAAGGTTGAGAGACAGAGCATTAAAAAGTAGATTGAATGCCTAAATTTTTGGAACATGGAATAAAATTTTAGTTTTGGGCTGGGGAGATGGCACAATTGGTAAAGTCGTTTCCATATAAACATGAGAGCCTGACCTAGGATTCCCAGAGCTCATGCATAAAGGAAGGTGTGGTTGGGAACCTGCAACTATATTGAGAAACGTGGAGCATGGATTCCTAAGAAGACTATATAAAGGTGAGTGTCTGTTTAGTAAGAGGACCAGTCTCTGAGAACATGGTGGACAGTGACTGAAGACACTGAGTTCCAAGCCATTACTACACATAAAATAAATAAATACATGTAAACTTCATATATCAAGAACCACTTATAAAATTATATGATTAAAGACAATCCTTCTGTCTCCCCATTTGTGCTGGGATTGCAGATGTGCACTACCACACACAGGTGAGGTGTTTGTGATGGAACCCAGGGTTATAGACTGCAGTTTAGCATTTATCAAGTATCCAACAGCATCTGGAGAGAGAAAGGAAGAGCTGAGGGAGGAGAAAGGACCCACAGGACATCAGTTCTACTTGGAGTCTTTCTCAAACATGTCAGGATGACTTAAATATGATGTTCCAGAAGAAATGGTTCCCATGCTTGAGAATCTCTGATTGCTTTATAAATTGTTTTTATTTAAAAGTTTGGTTTTCAAACCACTACCGATTCCCCTCTCTTCCCTCTTCCTGGTCATCCCCAGGTTTTCCCCCCACTCCATAACCCCGTTCCCTCCTCAGAGAGGGTAAGATCTCCCAGGGTGAGTCAAAACAGTCTGGCATATCCAGCTGAAGCAGGACCAAGTTCCTCCTCCCAGGATTAAGGCTGAACACATTATCTCTTTATAGGAAATAGGCTCCAAAAGGCCAGTTTATGTACTAGGTCCCACTCCCAAGGGCCACAAACTGCCCTAGCTGTTCAACTGCCATCACATTCAGAGGCTTAGTTTAGTCCCAAGCAGGTTCCCTACCTGCCAGTTGAAAGTCTCTGAGCTCCCAATTGTTGGGTTGGCTTTCTTTCTGGCTTTTCTCATATTCTTGACTCCTTTGCTCATATAATCTCTCTTCCCTGTCTCTTACTTACAGAATCTCCTCAGTTTCACGAGTTCCCATTTGTTAATTGATGCTCTCAGTGTCTGTGCTACTGGTGTTATATTTAGAAAGTGGTCTCCTGTGGTAATGTGGTAGAGGATATTTCTCACTTTGTTTTCCTATCAGGTTCAGTGTAACTGGGCTTATGTTGAGGTCTTTGATCCACTTGGGTTTTAGTTTTGTGCCGGGTGATAGGTTTGGATTTATTTGCATTCTTCTACATGCCAGTTGTGCCAGAACTATTTGCTGAAGATGCTCTCTTTTTTCCTTCGTACATTTTTGGACTTTTGGTCAAAAACCAGGTATTCATAGGTGTGTGGCTTAATGTGTCAAATATTTGGATCCATTGAGTCAGAAGTTTATTTCTGTGCCATTACCAAGCTGTTTTTATTACTGTAGCTCGATAGTAGAACTTGAATTCATGGATGGTGATGCCTCCATAGTTCTATTATTGAACAAGTCTGCTTTTCTAATCCTGTTTTTTTTTTTTTTTTGCTATACCATATGAAGTTGAGTATTTTTTTTTTAGTTCTGTGAATAATTGGTAAGGATTTTTATGGGGATTGCACTGATTTGGTAGATTACTTTTGGTAAGATTTCCAATTTTACTATGTTAATTTTACCTAACTAAGAGTATATGAGATCTTTCCATTTTTGATAAGTTTTCAATTTTTTTCTTCAATGACTTAAATTTCTTGTCATACAGCTCTGTCAACTTTTTGGTTGGAGTTATCCCGAAAATACTCAATGGTATTTGCAGCTATTGTAAAAGGTGGTGGTTCCTCAATTTTTCAGAACAATCCTGTTCAATGACAGTGCCTCCTTTCCCCCATTTCTCACCTCTTCCCCGGATAAAAACCATCTAAGGGTGAGTTGAGTTGGATTCTTCACTCTCAAGATCCCCCAACATTACCAGCAGGACTGCAGACAGCCACTACCAGCTTCTACCAGTCACTGTGCCTGTTGCTCACCAGGCCTGACCTTGGGAAGTGTGAGACAGGAGCTTTGTGACATCAGTTAGAAGGCAGAGGGGGTGGAAAGGCAGAGGACCGGGCAGCTGATCACTAAAAGGAAAAGAGACGCTGAGAACAACTTAACCTTAAACTGGCCAGTGAGACTTTTTATTCTTCAATCTGATTGGTAAGTAACCAGAGATTAACTTGACTTTATCTATGAGATCAGGAGGTAGAGAGAAGTGGAGGAGATGTGTTCTGTTTTCTTTGTTGTAAAATGTTAGGCTGCTCTGTACTTTAGTCAGACAATTATTCTGTGGTGTGTGTTTAGACACTGTGAAGTCTTGAAGGCCACAGGGATGTGATCCTGCCTTCAGGGCATTTTCTTTCAGTCCCTTTGGTTTCCTTGAAAGAGCACACAGCAGAAGTTTTTTCTGTCCAGCATTTTTAGGGCTGAGTTAAATCCTTTAGTGTCCACATGACACTGCATGTTCTCTCTTCTCTCCCCTCCTGCCTCTGTCTTCTTTTCCATCCCTCCCCATCCCTCTCTCCTTCCCTATCCCTGCCTCCCCTCTCCACTCTCCTTTCTCCTTTCTGTTCTTCTAACCCTCCAAGTCCCTATGTATCTCAGACTGACTTCTTATTTTTTCTTTTACATTTGTGTGTGTGTGTGTGTGTGTGTGTGTGTGTGTGTGTGTGTGTGTGTGTGTGTGTGTGTGTGTGTAGAGTTAGCTGCCCTGGAACTTGCTTTTTAGACCAGGTATCCTTGAACTCAAGAGATTTACCTGCTTCTGACTCTGTCTCCCAGAATACTGGGAGGAAAAGCATGACCAGGTTTGTCACTTACTCATCAAGGGGTGATATCCCTTGATGTTCCTAATGATCTTTTCCATTAACCTTCAGCTCCAGGCTAGAGATATGGATGTTCTCTGAGAATCTATTTATGTTCCATAGACAGAGAATACAATTACCACAGCCCAGCTCTCTCATTAGGTGCTTTATTATAGGGTGGAGTGTGGAGGGAACACAACCAGGTAAGCAGGGATGGTGTACAGTAACTGAGATGACAAGTCTAATAATGACCACATTTGTACTGCTTGTTGTATGGAGCCTTGGAGAAGCAGATGGCTGCCTGGTGGTCACAGTTGCAGAAGGCATTCTCACAGAGGCTATTTTGTCTGGAGAGAAAGAAGAGTTGAAGTTGAGGGGAGCCCATGACCCTGCTCCCTATGATTTGTAGCCAAATAAACCTGCAGGCTCAAGGTTGAAAAAGTATATTGTGTTTTCCAAATTGCTGGAATACACTTAAACTAAAAATTATTTGCTGTGGGACTGGAGAGATAGCACAGTTGGTAAACTGGTCTCCCTAGAAGTGCGATGGCCTGACCTATGATGCCCAGAGCTCATGTAAATATCAATGTGTGGCTGGGGCATCTGTAACTCTATTGAGAAATAGGGAGCACAGATTCTTAAATCTTGTAATTCAGTCAGGCTAGCTAAAGGTAAATTTTAAGTTCAGTGAGAGACTCAGTTCTAAAGACATGCTAGAGAGTGACTGAACAAACAAAGGTGACCTTATTTTTATATGTAAAAATGAAGTATGACCTATACAGCATTCTGACTGCACATTTCCCTGCATTCCAGAAGAGGGCGCCAGATCTCATAATGGATGGTTATGAACCACCATGCAGTTGTCAGGAACTGAACTCAAGAACTCTGGAAAAGCTGCCAGTGCTTTTAACCTCTGAACCATCACTACAGCCCCCAAGAGATTATATGAACAAAGGTGTCATGATCATCATGAGCAAACCCACAAATGTGACAAGGGGAGCTTTTGGGAGCTCACTGACTCTAAACTGACAGCTGGGAGACCTCTATGGGACTAAACAAGGCCCTCTGAATATGCAAGACAGGCAAGTGAAGGGGGTTTCTGGAAGCAGGATTGGAATTTATTTCTAGTGCATGATAGGCCATCTGAGAACACATTCTCTGTAGAGGGACACCTTGTTCAGAATTGATACTGGGGAGAGGTTCTTGGTCCTACTCAAATGGAGATGCCAGAGTGGATTGACTCATCCTGGGAATCCTTACTGTCTCAGAGGAATGGATGAAGAGATCGGGTAGGGGAAAGTGGGGGGATGACTGAGTGTTAGGGAGGGAAAGGGAACAGCGGTGGGTATGTTAAAAAGTATTAAATAAATAAATCAGTTAACAAGCATATTTAATCCTAAAACCTAAAAACTACAAATACCAACTATCACTTGTTAAATTATATGATTTAAGATAATCCTCCTCCTTCCACCTCCCAAGTGCTGGGTTACAGGTGTCCACCAACACACTCAATTCATAGGATCTGGAGGTGGAACCCAGGGCTCTCTGCATACTAGGCAAGCACTCTATCAACTGAGCTCTATCCCAGCCCTCTGATCCTCACCTGTGTATGGGTATGATAAGTCTCACCCCACACAGGTGTTAATCCAGTGTTTGGCTCATAGCCAATGCTAAAGCTCTCAGTTGTTCAGTCACTGTGGGATCAATCTAACATAGCAGCCAATAGGAGAGGCTCTGAGCAGGCAAGAGGGCTCAGGGAATAAGGGCACTTGTTGCCAAGTGTGAACCTGATTCCAGTCTCAGAATTCATATCATTTCAGGAGAGAACAAGGTTCCTGCAGGTTGTCCTCAGACATAGAGCCACACCTGTTTTGTCAAACAGGCTTGTCTCCCTCATAAAATATAAAATCTTTAAATGTGTTCAAAGAGGCCTTGGAGTGATGTAGATCTGTGTTCCAGAACTAAATGCCATCACTTCTAAGCTGGGTGACCTTGGGCAGTGGCCCAGCCTTCCTTATCTTCCTTTCTTGTTAGTGACCTCATCTATATTTTAGTATCTATTTGATAAGGTTGTCATTATGTCAAACAAGACCAAGGGAATGATCTCTAAATGGTGACTGTTATAGTTACTTGTGTATGTGTCTCTTTAAGACCCAACCACGGAATAACAGAACCCAGAGTCCTGGAGGGCAAACCTACCACTGCAGGTGATTTCATTCCCAGAGCAGGAGTATGAGTAGGAGGTGGTGTAGGGGTTGTATGAGATTAAAGGACATATTTTTGGGCCTAAGGCCTGAAAGTAGCACCTGTCAAGGTTCAAGCAGCATCTGGAGAGAGGAAGGAACAGCTGAAGAGAACGATGGACCCACAGGAGGTCACTTCTAACCTGCAGTCTCTCTCAAGTATGTCATGTTGACTTAATCATGAAGTTCCAGAAGAAAGTTCCTTATGTTTGAGAATCTCAGATTTCTATTAGTACATGTTATTGAAAGCAGCTTGTGTATGGCTGTTCCTGTCTTTAATCCCAGGACTTTGGAGACAATGGTAGTTGTATTTCTGAGATAAAGATAAGCTACAATTAAGTGATGAGACCCTGTCTGAAATAAGTGATTTTTAAAAACAAACCTTCAAGATATGTGGAAATTATATGTTCTGAAATTTCAATGGTATTTTAAAGTGGAGGCCAACACTGAGTGTGACTGTGATGGTTGGCTGTGCCCTAGTCTGGAGCTGGACTTCAGCATTTCCCAGTATTTTAAAGTCACACATTCTGCTTTCAGGGTCCCTTAGGTAGAGTATCCTTGTGAAGAGATTTCCTTATATAATAAGAGATAAAATGCATGCTGGAGTGGTGATGCAGGCCTTTCATCTCAGCAGTTTTAAGGCAGATGTTAGAAGGTCTATGATTTCAAGGTCAGCATGGTTTCCAGAGATTTTCAGGACATCTAGGGATACACAGAAAACTCCTGTCTGGATTCAAACAATAAAGAAACAAAAAATGAAAAAAAAAATAAACAAAACAAAAAGTATGATCCTTGGTGAATATCCATGTATCCTATTCATGCCTGATGAATGAATGCTAGTGTCCTGTCCCCACCCTGATCCAGACATTTTAGTCTCTCCCAGATGGATCACACACCCCTGAAAGTAGTAAAAAGCAGAGTATGTGCCAATTTTATCACAAAAGCGGCCATGGTGTGTATTCTTCCAAGGTTCTTTCCCAGAGATGATGCACTTGACCATACTTTGAAGCTTCTTATGCTTAGGGCTGTTGCTGTGTAGATTGGCACGTGCTGTAAGAACTCACAGCACACACCATCAATCCCATTTGGCTTTACCAGGGCTTTGATGCCTGCCTGCTCCTTCCTCCTTGTCTCATACCAGCTGCTGCATTGGGACTGCAGGGAATAGTGTGTTGATTTTGTGTGTGTGTGTGTGTGTGTGTGTGTGTGTGTGTGTGTGTGTGTGTGTGTGTGTGTGTGATGGTGTCTTTGCTTCCTCACACACAGGTTCTAAGGCACACACATGGGAGGACTCATGAAATTTATGCTATACATGAGGAAGTCAGAGGACAGCTTTAGGAAGTTGGTTTTTCTCCCTCTGCTATGTAGGTCTTGGAGACCAAACTCAAGCATCCAGGCTAAGCAGGAAGGTGTCTAGCCTTATCCTCCTGAGTTAGGATTATAAATGAACACCACTGTACTGTGATGGGCTGACACCCAGGATTAAGTTCTATAGAGATTACCTTTTACCTTGCTTGCCTTCTCATTTCTCACTGTCAGGACAGACAGTTGCCAGCCACACTGTGAACTGCCTGCACTGTCGTCCCCTGTTGAGGTGCTGAGAACACTCTCTAGTCATCAGGCATGGATGAACTGACCTCTTACCTGAATAATCCAATAATCCAACCATCTCTTGAGTACTGAAGCTGCCCCACCCCTGCTCAAGTCTAAGTGAAACTCTGCCCTTAATCAGCAGTGCATTTATCACTGTTCTAGCTGAGACCTTGAGCCAAGGAGCATCTATAGATGCTTATTGATTTACACTGTAGAATCAGGAGGAATCTGTTGTATGGCCATGCACAACTCACATACACAGCTAATGTCAGATCATCATGTGTGACTTCAACAATAACCTTTGTCAGCTGAGTAGATAAATCTTGATTGGGTCTCCAGTTTGATACTTGGTAGCTATTAAAATTCAGGGGAAGCCAGGTACAGTAGAACACACACTGTGTTATCCCAGCATTCTTTAGGCAGCACCAGAAGGATATGTCAGTTCAAAGTCAGCCTGGTCTATTGAGTGAGTTCCTGAACAGTCATGGCTACTTTGAGAAACCCTGTCTTTTGAAACCAGAAATATAAAAATAATAAATGCAGACACAAGCCTTGCATGAATGTAATTGCAACCATTAGGATATTGAGCTAAGTCTGGGTTATGATATTGAGTTGGGGAACATCCTCAGCTGCATTATAAGATTATATCAATAATAATAACAACAGTAACAATGATAAGAGATGGAAAGATAGCTTTGCAGTCAGGAGCACTTGCTGAGTTTGGTTGGTACCCAGGTTCAGTTCCAGCATGCACAAAGCATCTCCCAACTGTATATGACACAGTTGTGGACATTCAGATTTCTATTCTGGCCTCTGTAGGCACTGCTCATATGCAGTTCACATACACACATGCAGGCAAAGGGCTCATGCACATAAAATAAAGTCCATATTTTATGAAAAGGATAAAAATTTCAAATTTCAAGCATAACTTAGGGCCAAGGAAATTGGTGCCATGGCAATATGGCAGAGTGAGAAGGGGCTTCTTTGCTCTGGTTGGTGAACATTGCAGACCCAGACCTAAAGCTAATGGTGCCAGCTGTGGTGAACAGGGGGTGAGCACAGAACCCTACCCCAGAGTCTATTAGACTCCGATAAGAACCCCAAACCCAAACTTCACTGGTGAGCACTGGGGCTGTGAATTGACAATGAGAGAGATGGGGAGTCTGTGAGAGGGACAAGGGTCCTACCTGTGAACAAAGTGAGTAGCAGAAGGTGGCTCAGCTTTAGTCAGGAAGGACTCAGGTGACTCCTCTCTTTACAGTCCTCTGCTCTCACAATGCCCTCTCAGCACACCGGACCTGTGACTGCTGTGGGTGCAGCTCAGAAATTAAATATGACCACCCTCACAGACAGTCTGGACCAGCAGAGCTACTGTGGATGGTGGCAGGGCCTGAACCAGTGTTGTAGAAGAAGGAAAATAGAAAGGGCTAGCTCAGCACCCTATTATCTCAAGTACTGTTACCTATAAAATGCCTAGTTCTCAACCATGGGTGCTTTGAAGTGACACGAAGGTATAGACATTGGTCCTGGGGTTGGTCTGAGGGATGCTGATAGTGACATGTGGCCCCAGGCAGGAGTAGTAGTTGGTAGGACATGCATGAGGATGAGAGAGAGATGGAAAGGCAGAGGATGGGATAGCTGTTCACTAAAGGAGAGAGAGACTGAGAACCACTCAGCCATAAACCCACCAATGAGACATCTTATTCCTGTATATCATTGATAAGGAACCCAGAGACTAACCAGGCTTTATCTGTGGGGTCAGGAGATATAGAAATGCAGAGAAGACAATGTGTTCCTCTTGTTTGCTGCTGTGTACTGTAGTGGGACAATCATCCTCTGGTGTGTGTTTAGGGAAACTTTATTCCAAGGCCAACAGGATGTAATCTTTATTCAGGTCACTCATTATTATTGCTGTTTGGTTTCCTACGTTCCAGTTCCTAGAACGAGTTTACATGGGAAGTTCTTTGAGTCCAGTGTTTCTTTAGTGATCACATGACCCTGCTTCTTTCTCTTTCTCCTACCTGTTCATCTTATCTTTCCTGCCCTCCCCATCCATACTCTTCTTTCCTGTCCTTATGTCTGTCTGATCTCTCCCTTCTTCCCTTTTCTGTCTTCCCAACTGCCCTATAAATATCAGACTGAGGGATTTTCCTCACCCTCCTCCTCCCTCTCCTCCTCCTCCCCCCTCCTTCTTCTTCAGACTATGTTTCTTTGTGTAATAGTCCGAGCTGACCTAGGACTTGCTTTTTAAACCAGGCTTGCTTTGAACTCGAGAGATCTGCCTTCCTCTGCCTCTGCTTCTACCTCTGTTTCTGCGTTTCCCTCTGCATTCCAGAGTGTTGGAATGAAAAGCATGGCCAGGCTCACCAACCACTCACTCTTCAAGGGGCTCCCCCAATGGCAATGCCTTTTTCATTAACCCTCAGTTTTCAGGGCTTGATGGAATGTTGTTCTCTGGGAATCTATTTATGTTCTGTAGACAGAGAACACAATCACCAAAGCTGAGCTCCTTCTATAGCTTCTTTATCTGAGGGCACAGTGTGTACTGAAGACAACCAGACAGGTAGGGATGATATCCCAGTGACTGAGGTGACCAAACTGACCTCTTGGTTTTAAGATCTTTGCACTGCTTGTTGTATGGAGCCTTGGAGAAGCAGATGGCTGCATTGTGGTCACCGTTGCAGATGGAATCCTCACAGACCTTGTTTTTATCTGGAGAGAAACTAGAAAGGAAGTTGAGTGGAGCCCATGACCCTGCTCCCTATGTTTTGTAGACAAATAAACCAGTGGACCTCCCAGTGGTATAGACTCCTGGTTGAGATACAAAGCACATGAAAGTACATCAGGCTGCCAAATTTCCTGGAACAACACTTGTCATAAAAAAAAATCACAAGTTGTGGGGCTGGGGAGATTGCACAGTTGGTAAAGCGACTGCCAGTCAAGCATGAGGGCCTGACCTAGGATGCCCAGATCCCATGTATAAAGCAAGGTGTAGTTGGAGCATCATTAATTCTATTCAGATTTAGTAGTTTGGACCCTTAAAACTTGTTGATCAGTGAAGTAGGTTAAAGGTGAGTGTCATGTTTAGTGAGAGACTCAGTCTCTAAGGACAGGGTAGAGGGTGACTGAGGAAGTCATAAGTGATAACGTATTCCTACACATAAAAATAAACAAACATAGATATTTAATCCTGAAACCTAGAAAACTATACATATCAACTATCACTAATTAAATTATATGGTTTAAGAAAATCCTTTTGTCTCTATCTCCTAAGTGCAGGAATTGCAGGTATGCCACACAATGCTCATTTCATAGGATCTGGAGATGGAGCCCAGGGCTCTGAGCATGGCAGGCAAGCACTCCAGCAAGTGAGCTCTATTCCCAGCTCTCTGAACCTCACCTGTATATAGGAATGACAAGTCTCACCCCACATAGGTTTTTAGTCCAGTATCTGTCTTATGGCCAGTGATACAGCTGTCAGTTGTGCAGTCACAGTCTAACTTAGCAGCTAATCGGAGAGGCTATGGGCAGGCAAGAGGGCTCAGGGAATAATAAGAGCACTTGCTGCCAATTCAACCTGATTGGCATCACATAATTATTTTAGAATATTATTTTAAGATGTGTTACATTTGTTTTGCTGTGGAGCATTTATTTAGTGATGCAAAGATGTGTTGCATTCTTTGATGTTGCATTTTCTGAACTCTGTGAAGCTGTGTTACTGTGACTTTCTAAAACACCTGATGGTCTTAAGAAAATGCTGAATGGCCAATAGCAAGAAAGAAGACGAGATAGGAGAGAAGGTGAGCAGAGAGAGCAAAAAAGGAGAAATCTGGGAGAACTGAAATGGAGGGGAAGAACAAGGAAGGAGGATGCCAGTGTCCATCCACGGAGTAAGGGGAAAGTTAGACACACAGAACAGGGTCCAGCCTCCTAGCCGTACTGCCAGCAATGGACTAAGGGGAAATGTAAGATACAGAGAAGTAAGAAAAATGCAGAAACCAAAGTCAGAAATAGTTCAGAAAAGCTGGCAAGAAACAAGCTGAGCTAAGGCTGGACATTATAATTAAGAGTAAAGCTCTAAGACCAGATAAACAATTTAAATAGACCAATAACCATTACAGAAATAAAAGCAAGTCATTAAAAGTCTCTCAACTGAAAAGAACACTCAGGGCCAGATAGTTACAAGTGCAGAACTCTACTGGATTGCCAAAAGAGAGCTAATACAAATACCCTTAAATTGTTTTACACAATATAAACAGAAGGAATACTGCCAAAATTTTTTAATGAGGCTACAGTTGCCCTGATTCCCAAACCACACAAAGACACAACCAAGAAAGAGAAAAACAGACTAATCTCCCACATGAACATGGATGGAAAAATACTCAACAAAGTACTAGGAAACCAAATGCAAGAAAGAAGACATCTAAAACTGTCCACCACGATCAAGTAGGCTTTGTATCAGAGATGCAGGGATGGTTCAACATACAAAATTCTGTCAATGTAATACACCATGTAAACAAAATGAAAGAAAAAGCCCTGACAATCATCTCATTAGATGCTGAAAAAACCTTTTACAAGATCCAACACTCTTCATGGTAAAGGTCTTGTGAATATCAGGGATTTAAGGAACACACCTAAGCATAGTATAACCAATGTACAGCAAGCCGATAGCCAAAATCAAATAAAATAGAGAGAAACTCAAATTAATCTCACTAAAAACAGGGATAAGACAGGCTGTCTACTGTCCATATTTATTAATACAGTAATACAAGTTTTCTCTATAGCAATGAGACAACAAAAGGAGATCCAGGGGATACAATTTGGGAAGGAGGAAGTCAAACTTTGCTATTTACAGATGATTTGATAGATAAATGTGAGCACAAAAATACTACTAAGTAACTCTACAAGTGATAAACCTTTTAGAGGATGTTTCAGGATACAAGATTAACTAAATAAATCAATAGCCATTCTATAAACAAAGAATCAACAGGCTGAATAAGAAACTATGGAAGCACCACTGTCTACAATAGCCACAGAGAACATCAATTATTCTGAGGTAACTCTAACCAAATGATTGAAAAACCTGTTTAATGAGAACTTGATACTTCAATAATTTGTTAAATACCCCATGATCAAGCAATAGCACTATTGGGCATATACTCAAGGAATACACATTCTTAACCTCAAGGGTATTAGTTGAACTATGTATATAGCATCGTTATTCCTCATAGCCAGAACCTAGAATCATTCTAGGTGCCTTTGAGCTGGAGTGTATTGACAAACTGTGGTACATATATACAATGGAGTACTGCTCAGCAGTTAAAAAATATCCTGAAATTTGCAGGTAGAAGGATAGATTAGGAGAGTATAAGCCTGAGTGAAGTAACAGAGGCCCAGAAAGATAAACATGGTATGTACTCACTCATAAGTAGGGTTTAGACAAAAAACAGAATATCCATGCTGCATAGCACAACCCCTGAACAGCTTGGGAGCAGAAGGAACTTAAGAGAGACATCCAGGGATCCCCACGGGAAGAGAAACTAGAGAAGATCTTCTGAGTAAATTGGGATCATAATGGGTAGTAACCAAGGAGAGGTGGGAACACATCATGAGAGAAGGAGATGGTTGAGTGAGAGGAGCAACAAAGGAGGAAAGAAGAGATGAATATCTTTAAAGAGGGAACCACTGTAGGGTTAGAAAGAAACCGGGTGCTAAGGAACCTCCAAGAAGCCACAGGGTGGCCCTTGGCTAGGACTCCAAGCAATAGTAGAGAGGATACCTAAACAGGACTTTCCCTACAATCAAATGAATGATCACCTTAAGTGTCATTACAGAGCCTTCATCCTACATTATAGATCCTTCCACATAGGTGGATGACTAGAGGTATTGGAAGTTCACTGAAACAGAAAAAAAACACCGAAGATCCTGCAGGAAAGGAACTAAACCCTCCAAAGGTAGAGGACTGTCAAATGGTGTGGGCACTTTGTGGAGCCTCTTGGAGAAGGATCAGACTATGTTCCTGTGCATGAACTGGATGGCATCCTGGAGCCCATTCCCTACAGAGGAACACCTAACCTAGTCTTGATACTGGGATGAGGGAATCGAAGGAACATCAACTGAATATTTCAGATGGAGCAGACCCACCTTGGGACTCCTTGGCCTCCTTGGGGAACAGGTGGGGTTATTGGGTGGGGCAGAGAGAGGGAGGACTGTGAAGGACTGGGGAGAGGGAAGGGAGAGCCAGCAATGGCATATATGGAAAAATATCCTTTTAAATAAATAATAATTCAACCAAAAGAGAGAAATTGTTGTACCTTTAACTAATGAAGGAACCGACCAATTGTGAGCAGACAGTGAATGCAGGCAAAGAGCTTACAGTAATTTTGGGGAGAAAATAACAACAGATATCCCAAAAGCAAAATAATTCAACTTATAAAGAAAACTAACTGGATTCTTCCTCATATTGAATGGAATATACCAACTTCTGGAGCCTTTACATTTTATATTAGTCCAAATAAGTAATGAAAGGCAAATAACAAATTAAAAAATGTAAGTAAAGTGACTTAAAGCCTTTATAATTCTTTTCAAAAGTCAGAATTATATGCTATCATGATAATATTAATAGATTTTACAGAAATTCTTAAACTATCTGCTGACTCTCAGTATGTAGAAAAATTGTTTTACAGATTGAAACTGCTGACTTTATTCCTGATGAGTCAGAACTAACTTCATTATCTATTGTTATAAGAAATAAACAGGAATAAAAAATCATTCCTTTTTAAATAACACAATCTAATCCCATATGAGTCTGCCAGGGCCCCTAGCACTAGGTAATGATGAAATGGATAAACTATTAATAGAAAATGTACTAGAGGCCTCAGAGTTTCATAAAAAAACGTCATGCCAATAGCAAAGGTTTAAAAAAAATTCTCCATTCCTTGGCAGGAAGCCAAAGAAATTGTAAAAAGATGATCCACCTGTTTCTTCTATAAGCAGTCTCTGTTACTGAAAGAAGTAATCATAAAGATACACATAGAAATGAAACTTAGAAAATGAATGTGTTTCATTTTATAGAATTAGGAAAATAAAAATATGTGCATCATACAATAGATAGGTTTTCAGGATTTCAATGGGCAACTGCTTTGAGTTCAGAAAAGCCTGATTCTGTAATCAAACACTTGCTAGAAATTATGGCCATCATGGGAATGCCTGTACAAATTAAGATTGACAGTGCTCCGGCATGTGTCTAGAAAATGAAACATAATTTTGCTTATTACAATATAAAGCATATTACAGGTATACCACATAATCCTACAGGGCAAGCAGTCATAGAGAGATCAAACCAAACTGAAGTATATGCTAAATAAACAGAAAGAAGTACCAACTCCCAGAAACAGACTACATAATGCTTTATTAATTTTGAATTGTCTCATTCTAACGAGAAATGAACAACAGTTGCTGAAAGGCATTGGAGTATAGAAAAATCAATTGAGCTTAACAAGCCTGTCTGCTTCAAAGATGTGGTGACCTCAGAATGGAAGCCAGGATATTTGCTACATTGGGAAGGGATTTTGCTTTTGATTTTGAGGGTGAAAAAAACTATGGATACCATCCCAATTAATAAAGACTCAATCTGAACTAGAGATACTTCTTGATAAAAAGAAACCATGTCTCATCCACCAATTTGACAACTATTTAATTTTTAAGAAAAATTCACCAAACACGATTGGGGTAGTATTTTACTTTTGTCTTTACAGAAAACTAGAGATAGTCATATTCAAGAAGGCAAAAGACCTTGGACATCCAGATATCTAAAAAAGAATGAAAGCTATCTAGAAAGAATTTACAAGCAAAGAGATACCACGCTAACTGGTACCAATATACTCTACAGATTAAAATCTTACTCCTTAACATCTATATCTCTTTATTTGTAGGAGAAGTCAAAGTGTCTGTTTAATAATAAATTGAAGCTGGCTTTGGAGTTGGAGTGTGGCTCTCTCCTTCTCTAAATCCTAGCATGCTTGTTAAAGGAAAATACAATATCTGTGTATCATTATCAGAGGGAACACCTGATATAGAAGAGAACAACCAGAGTTAAGGGACTATGCTATTGCTACTAATCTTATTAGATATAAATTTTATATCAGAATGTGTTAGAATAATATATATTAACATTTTATCATGATATTAATGATCATATAGAGTACTAATTAATTCTAGAAAAGAGAGGCTTTTTCTGGTTTCCTTTGCATTGTTATGTTTTTGAGTCTCTAATCAGTTTTCTGTGGTGAACCAGGACAATGCCTAATACTGACCTTGAAGATGAGGCTCCACAACGATGATTTCATATGACCTATGACAATGCCACTATGCTGGCAAACACCAAACAAAGATTCGATATGGACTACTCTGCTCAGGACAATTTCAATGATTTTGACAGCTGGTCTGGAAACAGCAGGGTGCAGAGCTGGACTGGCCTGTAAACATTGCTTTGCCGCCCTCAACAGGACATAGTCAGTAACTTCCATTTGTTTGAAGGGAAGGGAAGGATGCTTAGGAATCTGAAAAGAAATAAAAAGTTAATGCCAATGGAGGGGAAGAAATGGTCGGAAACATCAGCCTCCCCAATAAAATACCAGAGTGGAGGAGGGGTGGCACATACCTTTAATCCTAGCACTCTTCAGGCAGAATTAGGCTGTTCAGAAGTCCACCAGGCCTACACCAAAACGCTCCCAAAACTAACAAAGGTACCCAAGGCCAGTAAGATGATGCTTGTGGGTAAAGATGCTTGCTGCTGACCTTAGGACATGTGTTCAGTCCCCACAAGCCACATGGTATAGAAGGCAAGAACTGACTTCTGTATATTGTTCTCTGGCTTGGACACAACATACCACGATACTCGTGTGTTCATACACATACATACAAAAATAAATAAAATTTTAAAAATGTTAAAGTTATTCAAGTAGCCAGGGTGTCTTATTGACTTTAATCCAGAATTGGGTGGGGGCAGAGCCAAGGGGATCTCTGTGATATGAGGTCAGCTTGATCTACAGAGCAAGTTCCAGAACAACACAGAGAAATCCTGTCTCACAAAAAAGGATGGCAGTACAATCAACACATAATATGCTGAGCCAGGTATTGGTGGTACATGCCTAAAGGACTCAAAGGCAAAGGCAAGTGGATCTCTGTGAATGGGAGGTCATCCTGGTCTACAGATGAAGTTCTTGAAAGCCAAGGCTAAACAAGCAAACAACACCTCCCCTGTCTTGAAAAACCCAACACTCAAACAAATCAAAAACAGTAAGTTAAGAAATATGTTTTAAATATATTATGCTAAGTAGCTCAAACTCTGTAGTAGCTGTATGTGGAAATGTGTACCAGAAATGCAAGCACAGATAGATGAGTCAGAAGGACTTCAAGTTTTTTTCTTCATTTTTTTATTATTATTTTATTTAAAAATGTCTTTTTTTATCCATGTTTCCCCTGCTCCCCCTCCCTTTCCTGCTTCCAGTCTCTCCTAGTCAGCCTTCAGCCTCTCGCCTCCCCATCTACACATGCCCTCCTGCAAAAGAGCAAGAAGTTCCAAGGCAGGTCAGCTCAGTATAACACATCTACTCCAGGTAAGTCCATTGTGCTCATCCCAAAGTCAAGACTGGGTTATGTGTTCCACTGCAGGGAATGGGCTCCAAGGTACCAACCCATGCACAGGAACACAGTCTGATCCCACCCCTGTAGGCTCCACATACTGCCTCTGCCAATCGACAGTTGTCGTACCTTGGGGATGTAACTTCTTTTCTGGATGGATTAACAACAGGTTTTCTTGATTCAGTGAGGTCCCCAGTGCTCCTGCCAGTCTTCTCTATAGGAATTTTCCTCATAATCCCTATTCCCTTTCTCATGCAGACTCTCCTCCCCTGCTCTTGGCTGGACCAGGAGCTCAGCCAAGGATCTCTGCCTCCACCTCTATTCCTTGTTGGATGTAGGTTCTGTTCTGACACTTAGGGTGGTTATTCATTTGATTATAGGGGAAGGTCTGCTTATACACCCTCTGCACTAATGGCTGGAAACCTACCCAGGGACCTGTAGTGAGTTCTTGGAGGTTTCTCTAGCACCTGATCTCTTTCCATCCCACCTTAGCTTCCTCTTCTACCATTAGTGTATAGGAGGGCTATTGAGTTTTTTGAGTTAATCTTCTACCCTGAAACATTGCTTAAGGTGTTTATCAGCTGTAGGAGTTTCCTGGTCGAATTTTGGGGGTCACTTATGTATATGATCATATCATCTGCAAATAGAGATAGTTTGACTTCTTCCTTTCCAATTTATATCCCCTTAATCTCCTTTTGTTCTCTTAGTGCTTCAGGAAAAACTTTGAGAACTATATTGACTAGATAAGGAGAGAGAGGACAGCCTTGTCTTGTTCCTGATTTTAGTGGGATTTCTTTGAGTGTTTCCCAATTTAGTTTGATGTTGGCTGTCAGCTTGCTGTATTTTGCCTTTATTATACTTAGGTATTTTCCCTGTATTCCTGATCTCTCTAGGACTTTTATCATGAAGGAGTATTTGATTTTGTCAGAGGCTCTTTCAGCATGTGTTTTTTTTTTGTTTGTTTGTTTATATTATGTATGACATTCATAGTTTTGTATTTTGACTGTCACATGAAAGAATGAGACTCAGGGATAGATCTCTGAAGAAGTTGGAGATACTAGTGGGAATAAACACCACAGTCAGATCTTACCCAGCTGTAAGCTTCCTCAGCCTCAATTCCCTTGGAATGGCTTTCTCTGTGTTTGAATCCCAACCTAAGTATTCTTTCAGTAAAAAAGCGGTGGTCCCACCTCTCCTACTTGGGAGCCTGGAATTCCTTCTATAATCTGAAGTGACCTTGACTCAATTAGGATTAAGGGTGTAGGTCCTCACTCCCAGCATACTCCCTGTTCTGGGATTAAATGTTTGAATCACCACTCTGATTTTCCCAGACTGACTGTGGTTAAAGTTCTGGGACTTCAGGAGCTTTTACTAACCCCTGACATAGACTGTGGGTAGATTCCCTCTGATATCTCCAAAAATTCTGAAACTTTATTAAATCCCCACATATCCCCTTTTGTGTCAAATTTAAAAAAGGTGATAGCTAACATAAGAAAAACAATATACAATAGGTAAAATAATTATATACAATATATACAAACAATAAATGAGTAATGTCCAGTCATTAACAATTGACAATTCCAAGAAAATATTTCATTAATTATCCTATTTTTATGAGTCCAAAGGATTATACCTAATTCATTTCCTTTCTAACTAAAAGCTATTATTTTGATGTCTCTAAAACTTATAAGCTTTAACTTCAAAGTTTCTATTCTAAAACTGTCATTAGAAAATTATAACTATAGCTATCTCATCTTCAACTACCTCAGAGACCCAAGAAGGGAATAATATTTACCTAAATAACTAGGAAGTGCAAGCAACTTCCAAAAACTAGAAATGACAGAGATGATACCTATCTGCCTGAACAGTCACCCAAAGTTCCTTTATAAAGTTGAGGCATCCATCTTCAGCCTACAGTCCCAGAGTCTCTTTTCATCTCAGTGAAGCAGGAAATCTGCTCTGTCCATTTTGGTGTAGTTCAGTCATTTCTCCTTGTGTCCTATAAATTGAAGACTCTTCAAAGTTCTTTTCAACTTTCCCTTGTGGTACTTGTTGGTTATTGGTCTTGTGCTGGTATTTAGCTTTAGATGAAGTTTACCACCACTTTTGACTACATTCTCAAGCAACCCAACTCTAGGAAGATCCAGGCCCAGCATGCCAGGGCCTGCTATCGCCTCACCATCCATGGGCCATCTCTGACAGTTTTCTCTGAAAAACAGTAGCCTGAAGGACCATCTCAGCTTGTTCTGTCAAAGTTCAAAGGTCACTTTCTGAGGGAACCTGCATGTCCAGTTCAAATAACACACTTTTAAGCAGTCAAAACAGGGACAGGTTCTTGTCCAATGACTAACTGTTGCCACGAGGAAAGTAGATTCCATATGGAGTTTCTTCAATGCCCTTTTTTTCTCTTGAAGTATATTGGGGCTGCCAGGAATAGACCTGTTTCACTGTCCAGAAAAGTCTTTAAGTTCTAAAAATATTTAAATGCCATATTCTATGGATCTCTGAAGTTTTTGAAGAAGACCTGTTTATCTAAAATATATTTGTTTGACCTTGAAAACATATCTAACATGACTATGTCTGAATGTAATGTCTAACTACTAACTTGCATTGCTTTATATTCTAATTAATTGGAAATAAAAACTTTCATGGACTAGCAATTTGGATTACAATGTTAGATGAACTGATTAAGTATACTACCTGAAGCAAGCATAGAAATATTTGTACAATGACACAAGTAATCTCAAGATACACAATTTGTATACAAAAAACCAATGCAATGTAAAATATTTAAATCTAGCAAATCCTTTTAAAAGAAGATTGCATAATCTATCCTTATATCCTATATATCTGTATCCCCTTTTTCTTTATATTTTTTAAACACAAATCGTGACTCTAATCATTCTTGTTTAACTTTTTTCTAATCATAACCATGAACAATTTTTAACCAATTAACCTAAACAATGACAATCATCCATAACCCATTGAACAACCAACACTAAGCCACCCTACCACTTGGGAGTGTGGGTGCTGTGTTCTTAAGTTTACTTCCTGCTGACTGGGGGCAATGGCATCTTTTGGGGATCCTGAAAAGAAAAGTTTTGTTAAATGTCAAGTCCTGAAATAAGTAGCTGTGTTATTTGTTGTCCAGTCTTTGCATAACAGGAAAGCATACAGCTTGTCTCAAGTCCTGGCCATAGTAGTCTGTGAAGCTGCTTCATCTCAGCAAGCTGCCACAAAATTGTTGTGAGCAGTTTGTAGTCCAAATCTGATCTTTGATTGGTGTTTGTCAGCCTAGTGGCTTTGTCAGAGTTCATGTGAAACCATCATTGTGGGGGCCCATCTTCCTTTTGGATACTTCAAGTTTGTAATTAGGCCTTGTCCTGGATCACTGCAGAAGACTGGTAAGAGACTAAAAACCAACACAAATGTACAAGAAACTAAACATATAACAATTTATTGAGCATAGGATTAGTAACAATAGAATAGTCCCTTATTTTTGTTATTCTTCTGTCCCAAATCAGGTGGCTCTTCTGATAAGATAAAGAGATTTTTTTAAATTTTCCTTTAACAAGTATGCTTGAGTTTAGAGAAGGAGAGAGCCACACTCAAACTCTAAAGCCAGTATTAAATTATAATTAAACTGGGACTTTAACTAATAAAAAATTTTGTAAAGGTTAATTAATGAGATTTTACCCTATCAAGTATACTGGTACCAATAGTTACTATATTCTTTTATTTGCTAATTTTCCTGGATAGCCTCTTTTTTGCTTTATATGTCTGCATGTCCTTCTTGAAGACTGGTATTTCTAGTTTCCTGTAAAGACAAGAACAGAAACCTGCCCCGACCCTTTGTTTTTATTTACAACTGAAAGAATTGTAATATAGGTTGATGAGCTATCAATTCTTAGTTTGATGAAGTGTCTCCGTTTCCGTACGAGTCTTTATTAATTTTGATGGTATCCATATCTTTTCCTCACCTGTGGAAATAAATGCAAAACCCTTTCCCAAATGGAGCACATACCCTGGCTTCCATTCAGAGGTTAGTACATCTTTGAAGTAAATAGGCTGATTTAGTTCAGCTGTTTTTTCTATGCTCCAATGCCTTTCAGCAGCTGTTGTTCCTTTGTCATTAGCATTGAGAAAGTTCAAAGTTAACAAAGCACTATGTACTCTATCTCTGGGGGACTTTGTTATTCCTTTCTGTTTATTTAACATATCCTTTAAAGTTCCATTTGATCTCTCAATGACTGCTTGCCCTGTAGGATTGTGTGGTATTCCTGTAATGTGCTCTATATTATAATAAGCAAAAAATTGTTTCATTTTAGTAGAGACATATGCTGGAGCATTGTCAGTCTTTTTTTGTGCAGGTATTCCCATGATGGACATAGCTTCTAGCAAATGTGTGATTACAGAATCAGCCTTTTCTGAACTCAAAGCAGTTGCCCATTGAAAATCTGAGAATGTATCTATTGTATGATGGACATATCTTAATTTCCCAAATTTTGTAAAATAAAATACATCCATCTGCCAGATTTCATTTCTATGTATACCTTTAGGATTCGCTTCTGCTGGCAATGGAGTTTGGTTATAGAAAGAACAGATGGGACACCTTTTTATAATTTCTTTGGCTTGTTCCCAAGTGATAGAGAAATCTTTTTTTAATTTTTGCAAATAACATGATGCTTTTTATGAAATTCTTAGGCCTCTAGTATGTTTCCTATTAATAATTTATCAATTTCATCATTACCTTGTGCTAAAGGACCTGGCAGACCTGTATGGGATCGAATATGTGTTATATGGAAGGGATGATTTCTAGTCCTGATTATTCCTTGTAACTGAATAAATAATAAAGTTAATTCTGATTCATCATTAATAAAATCAGCTGTTTCAATATGTAGAACAACTCTTTCTGCATACTGAGAGTCAATGACTATGTTAAGTGGTTCTGTAAAGTCCATTAAACACCATCATGATGGCATATAATTCTGACTTTTGAACAGAATTATAAGGACTTTGAGTCACTTTATTTAGATGTTCTGATTTGTAACCAGCCTTTCCTGATTTGTTTGCATCGGTATAAAATGTAGAAGCTCTGGAAATTGATTTATCTCGTACAATACGAGGGAGAATCCAATCAGTTTTCTTTATAAATTCAATTCTTTTACTTTTAGGATATTTGTTGTTAATATCTCCCAAAAAATTACTTCAGGCTCTTTGCCAAGGTTCACTTTCTACCCATAATTGGTCAATTTCTTCATTAGTTAAAGGTACAACAATTTCTCCTGGGTCCATTCCTGTCAACTGATGAAGTCTTAATTTTCCTTTAAAAATAAGTTCAGAAATTTTTTCCACATATGTCTTTAACATTTTGCTTGGTTTATGTGGAAGAAATATCCATTCCAATATAACATTTTTCCTTTGCATTAAAATTCCTGTAGGAGAATGCTTAGAGGGCAAGATAACTAGAATACAATTGAGGCCTGGATCCACACAATCCACATGTGCCTCTTGTAATTTTTTTCCACCAAAGCCAGTTCTTTCTCAACTTCAGGTGACAACTCTCTCAGACTATTTAAGTCCTTGTCACCATTTAACATTTTGAACAGATTATCTAGTTCATCATTTTCAAGTCCAATAGTTGGTTGTAAGTTGGCAATATCTCCTGGTAGTCTTTGGAAATCATTAAATGTCTTTAATCTGTCTCTCCTGATCTCTACCTTTTGGGGTCTAATTTTTTGTTGACTTATTTTATATCCTAAATAATTAATGGAATCACCTCTTTGTATTTTTTCTGGGGCAATCTGTAATCCCCAAGCAGGCAAAATTCTTTTCACTTCTTCAAAAAGTTTTTCCAATGTATCAATATTTGAATCGGCCAACAAGATGTCATCCATATAATGATAAATTATAGATTGTGGGAATTTCTTGCATATTTGTTCTATTGGCTTTTGAACAAAATACCAGCACAGAGTAGGACTATTCAGCATTCCTTGAGGGAGGACCCTCCACTGGAATCTCTTTATAGGCTGAGAATTATTATAAGTGGGCACTGTAAAGGCGAATTTTTCTTTGTCTTGTTCTTGTAAAGGTATTGTTAAAAAACAGTCTTTTACATCAATAATTATAATAGGCCATTCTTTAGGTAACAGAGAAGGCAAAGGAATCCCAGATTGTAGAGAGCCCATTGGCTGGATCACCTTGTTTATTGCCCTTAGGTCTGTTACCATTCTCCACTTTCCAGATTTCTTCTTAATAACAAATACAGGAGAATTCCAAAGGCTGATTGATTCTTCTATATGCTGAGCATCTAACTGTTTCTGTACCAGTTTCTCTAAGGCCTGTGATTTCTCTTTTATTAGAGGCCATTGGTGAACCCATATAAGCTACTCTGTTAGCCATTTTAGAGGTAGTGCTGTGGGTGTTTTTGAAAGATCAGCAGCTGTTTTGCCTTGTTTCTCTATAAGCTGAATGATCTGTGACTGTTTCTCATAATATCTTCTGATATTTCTTCTGGAACCATGTGCTAGGTCATGGCTTATTTCTGTATTTGGAGGAATATTAATCTGCATGTTCCACTGTTGCAGTAAATCTCTTCCCCATAAATTTATAGCTATATCAGCCATATATGGCTTTAATATTCCTCTCTGTCCCTCTGGTCCTATACATTCAAGCCATCTTGCACTCTGTTTTACCTGGGATATTGATCCAATACCCAAAAACTGAACATTTACCTCCTGTAGGGGCCAACTTGGATGCCATGACTCAGGTGAAAGTATGGATACATCCACGCTCATGTCCAACAAGCCTTCAATAATAATATCATTTACCTGTACTTTTAATTTTGGCCTCTGCTCATTGATAGAAGTTTGCCAAAATATTTGCTTTATATTTTTTCCTGAATTTTTTTTCTTTTTCTGTAAATTTTCTATTATTCCAGTTAGTGTGTTTTTTTAAAAATAGGTTTTAACCTTTTTAATTGTTCTGGGAAGGTGTTTCCTCCACAATGGCAGGGTAAGACTGGATTGGACTTGATATGGGGGCTTTTGGAAGCCCCCTTGGGGCGTTTCCTGAGGGCAGAAAGTTACCTGACCTAGGGGTTTTTGAAAGCCCCCTAGGAGCATTTCTCAAGGGCAGAAATTTCCCTTGTCTGTCTCTTGTTGACCTGCATTCATTAGTCCAATGTCTTCCTTTTCCACACCTTCTGCATATTCCCGAAGGGATGGGTGTTCTCTTGGGATTATTCCTACCAAAAGCATTGTTTCTGGGAACACCTTGTTTACAATCTCTTTTTATGTGACCTTCCCTTCCACAATTATAACATTTGACATTTTGATTTTTTCTCATACCTCTTGAAATAAGCTCTCCTACCCAGTTATCATCACTGTCATAAGACTCTATATTAATTTTCTCAAGAATCCAATCCTCCAAAGGTGCTTACCTTGCTTTTAAAGGTGTAAGTATTTTTCTACATTGTGCATTGGCATTCTCAAAAGCCAGTGATTCAATTATTATTCGCCTGGCTTCTGAGTCCGGTACCATTCTGTTTACTGCTGTGGTTAATCTGTACAAAAAAATCTGTAAAAGTTTCTCTGGGACTTTGAATTACTTTTGTAAAGGTTTCACTTTTTTTTCCTATTTCTTCAATACGGTTCCAAGCATTTAAAGCTGCCATGTGACATAATTCCAGAAGATGGTCACTGTATAATGACTGCCTTTCAATATCGGCATAATCTCCTTCCCCAAGGAGTTGGTCTTGAGAGACTTCTATGCCTCTGGCCCAGTTTCTTTGTTCTATTGATTTAGCCTCCTCTCTCCACCATGACTTGAATTGCATGAGCGTCCCTGCCTCAAGAATGGCTGTAACCATATCTAACCAATCTTTAAGGGTGACCCGGTTACAGCATGACCAGGAGTTCAGCATTTGCTTAAAAAATGGTGAATGCATCCCATATGATACAATTGCTTCCTTTACTCTCTGTAAATCTAATATTTTTACTGGAGCCCAGCTAGTTTCTTTTTCACCTTTTTCATCGTTCATTTTTTTAAAGGTTACTGGGTATATTAATGTTGCCTGTTTTTGTCTAATTTTAGATGACCTTGCTGATTTTCGTTCTTCATATTCCTCTGTTTGAATTTGAGCATCTTTGTATTCTCTGTCAATAGGCTTTTTAAAGACCTTTTTCTTTGGATTTACATTACTCAACTTTTTCTGTGATGTCAAACAATAAATATTCATGGTAAATAGTATAATAAACATTATGATATTTCCATCTATCTTATCTATGTTTTCCTTTATTGGTTTTAATATCAAATCATTTAACAAGAGGTTACAGTATGACCAATCACCCTCCATTGCTTTAAACAAATTCCCTCTTTTTTTAAAAAAAAAAAAAATTGAGTTACTTACTGTTATTGTCCATTGATGACTGTGAAGTGAGGCAGCTACCTAGTGTGATAGTAACCCAAGGAGGGGTCCAAAAAGGAAAAAGAAACAACCCACCAGGAGAAAAAGGCCACTGTCTGAAAGACTTACCCAGATGAGGATGAAACAGAAACACGTGTGGCCAGTCTTCCTAAGGCTGGAGACTAACCCAGAATGGAGAGCCTAGCTGCTAGTAATTACTCTTCTGGCCACATGATGTTCTGGCAGGCAAGTGCTGTTTTTTGGGTAGGGAGGAGAGAAATTCATGCCCAAAGTTGGTCGCCAATTGTCACACAAAAGAATGAGACTCAGTGATAGATCTCTGAAGAAGTTGGAGATACTAGAGGGAATAAACACCACAGTCAAATCTTACCCAGCTGTCTTCTAGCTTTCTCAGCCTCGATTCCCTTGGAATGGCTTTCTCTGTGTTTAAATTCCATCTTTAGGTACTCTTTCAGTAATTAAAGCATTGCCCCACCACACCTGCTTGGGAGCCTGGAATTCCTTCTATAATATGAAGTGACCTTGACTCAGTTGGGATTAAGGGTGTAGGTCACCACTCCCAGGATACTCCCTGTGCTGGGATTAAAGGTTTGAATCACCACTCTGATTTTCCTAGACTGTGGTTAGAGCTCTGGGACTTCTGGAGCTTTTACTAACCCCCCACATAGACTGTGGGTAGATTCCCTCTGATATCTCCAAAACTTCTGAAACTTTATTAAATTTCCACAGGAAAGTTTTCTTCTATAATTTTGTTGACTACATTTTCTGTGCTCTTGAGTTTATGTTCTCCCTTTTCATTTCTTGTGATTCTCAGGTTTGGTCTTTTCATGGTGTTCCAGATTTCCTGGGTGTTTATGTTGGGACATTTTTGGTTTTAGTGTTTTCTGTAACTGACCGATCTATTTCCACTTCTGAATCTTCCTCTCCAGAGATTCTGTCTTCCATCTCTTGCATTCTGTTGGTTACACTTGCATCTGTAGGTTCAGTTCATTTCTTCATGGTTTAGTTTTTCAGCATTGCCTCGGTTTGTGCCTTCTTCATTGCTTCTATTTCAGTTTTTAGTTCCTGGAATGTTTCCTTCACCTGTTTGTTTTCTTTTTCTTGGTTTTCTTTATTTTCTTGCAGAGATTTGTTCGTCTCTTCCGAATTTTTTGTTTGTATTTTCTTCTTTTTCTTTAAGGGAATTTTTTATATTTCTTTTAAGACTTCTATTATCTTCATAAAGTGCTTCTATGGCTGTTTCCTTCTGCTCCTTCTGCATTGCCATGCTCAGGTCTTGTTGTAGATCCACCAGACATTTTAATGTTGCCATCTTGCTCTTTATGTTGTTATGTGTTCTTGCAGTGGTGTCTGCCCATTGCTTCCTAAGTCCATACAGACTTTGTCTGAATTCCAGGGAGCTGATTGTGGTACAATGTGTTCTGGGTGTGTCTGTGTCTCCAGAATCCTCTTTTGGTCCAATCTGGGTTCTTGGTCTATTCTTAGTCAGCAGTGTGCCAGGTGTCTGTGGGTTTTCAGTATTTGTGAAGAGGGCTTGGGTTGCAGAGTGATAACATGTGTTGGGCAGGCAGGTTTTGGCATTGCAATATCTGGCAGTCTGGGTTTTGGTGGGGGTCTGGGTTTCAGGGCATCTCCCTGATGGCTTATTCTTAGGGCAGAGCTGAGTGGGGCTAGGGTTGCAGGGTCTATTTCCCTGGCCTAGGCTTTGGAGACTGCTGTCTCTACTTGGCCTGAAGTAGGGTGGTGCTAATCACATGTTAGTCAACTGTGGACCAGCTGTCTGTGGGTTTCTAGTCTTTCAGAAGTGGGTTTCAACCTGTTTTGCTATGTAATAATTAGATGACCTTAAATTAGATTGTCTAGTGATACAGCACAGTAGGCAGAATGGTTGACTAGAAACAGAAAGCCCTAGGTTAATTCCCTAGCACATGACCTGGTCATGGTGGTATTTACGTGTCATCCCACCTCTCAGGTTGATGTCAAGAGCATTAGCAGCTCAAGGTCATCAGACCTATATAGTGATTTCAAGACCAGCCTAGGATAGCTCACTAGGCCCTCAAAAAGTTAACAGTGAGCATAGTAGTGACTTCAGTGGGTTTTGAAGAATGTGTTAAATAGCAGAGTATTTGGGCTACAAAAGGTGAATGTTCCCACAATCATTGGTGTATAAGATCAAAGAGAATGTAGCATCAATTCTGCTAACCTTGGTCCCTATCATGTGTACCAGGATTTCTTAATGATCTTCTTCATGGCCTCATTTTATTTTACTTTATAGATGTATCTATCTACGTATTTTGTCCTTTGTCTGCAGGTACTTCTGAACACTGGAAGAGAGAATCAATTTCCATTCTAGATAATCATGGGATGCCATGTGAGTGCTGGGAATTGAATCAAGACCTCTGGAAGCTTAGCCAAAAATGCCCTTGGACAATGAGTCAGCTCTAAAGGCCCCTCATTTTTTGTATTTTAATTAATAAAATCACAAACTTATTCAAGAGCCCAAAGAAACTGAAGATCTCTCCCTTAGGAAAATATTTATTTAACATTTGTAACATATCAGTTTATAATCCATCTTGTCACTTACACACCAGTCCCACAGCCTTAGGATATAGAATATGACAATTATTAGTTCTTTTAAAAGATGAGGTTACCTGAGCCACGTGGGTGATGCCTCTGTTAACAGCTTGTCTTGGATGGTGAAGCCCTTGGTTTAATTGGCAACATCATAAAGATAAAGCTCAAACACAATACTTCTTTGGCATCGACCAGTTTTCCTTTCTGTTGCTGTCATAAACACCACGACCAAAAGGAGCTTCAGAAGCAAAGGTTTATTTTATGTCACATATTACAATTTCTCACTGAGAAATCAATTAGAGGAGCTTGATGAAGAAAATAAGGTGGAATGCTCTGATACAGCCCATGCCCACCTGATTAGAGATGACACTGTGCAGAATAGGTTGGGACCTCCTTAGTCTATCAAGAAAATGCCCAATAGATGTGCCTACAATTCAATATAATGCAGGCAATCTTTAAGCTGATGCTTACCCATTCCAGTGTGTGTCAAACTCACAATCAAGTTTAGCCATAAAAAAGGGCTGGAGAGATGGCTCACACTTAACAGCACTCTCTGCTCTCGCTGTAGACTGGAGTTCAATTCTCAGCAACCTCATGTTGGTTTTTAAAGAATATCTGTTGGCCCAATGGTCTCAGCCGCTGCGTTTGGCCGTCTTTCATGTACCCTCTAATTTAGCACCCCAGCACCTCCTTTTTTTACTTCTCACCTCTTCACTGGATAAACGCCATCTAAGGGGTGAGGAGACTTGGTTGTCTTCCTTCTCAAGATCCCCCAAACCTTTTAGCTGGGCTGTAGACAGACACTACCAGCTACTTCCAGTCACTGCACCAGTTGCTCACCAGGCCTAAACTTGAGAGGGATGAGGCCTTTGCTTTGGGACATCATTTAGAAGGCAGTAGGGGTGGAAAGGCAGAGGACAAGACAGATGATCACTGAAGTAAAAGAGACACTGAGAACAATTTAGTCTTAAACTGGACAGTGAGACATTTTATTCCTAAATCTGATAAGGAACCAGAGATTAACTTGGCTGTATCTATGAGATCAGGAGGTAGAGAGAAGTGGAGGAGAAGATGTGTTCTGTTTTGTTTGTTGTACAGTGTTAGCCTGCTCTGTACTTTAGCCAGACAGTTACCCTGTGGTGTGTGTTTAGACACTGTGAAGTCTTGAAGGCCACAAGGATGTGATCCTGACTTCAGGGCATTTCCTGTCTGTCCTTTGGCTTCCTTGAAAGAGCACACAGCAGAAGGTCTTTGAGTCCAGCATTTTTAGGGCCAAGATGAATCCTTTAGTGCCCAGGTGACACTGCATCTTCTCTCTTCTCTCCCCTCCTTCCTCTGTCTGTTTTTACATTTCTCCCCATCCCTCTCTCCTTCACTGTCCCTGCCTCCCTTTCCCCTCTCCTCTCTTCTTTCTGTTCTTCCAGCCCTCCATGTCCCTATGTATGTCAGACTGGCTTCTTCTTTTACTTTTAGTTTGGTATGTGTGTGTGTGTGTGTGTGTGTGTACTGTTAGCTGCTCTGGAACTTGCTTTATAGATGAGGTAGCCTTGAATTCAAGAGATTTACCTGCTTTTGCCTCTATCTCCCAGATTTCTGCGATGAAAGACATGACCATGTTTGTCACCCTCCCTCATGGGTGACAAGCCTTGACATCCCTTAGTGATCTTTTCCATTAATGTACAGCTCCAGGGCCAGTCAGATGGATGTTTTCTGAGAATCTATTTATGTTCCATAGACAGAGAATACGATCACCACAGCCCAGATCTCTCATTAGGTGCTTTATTATAGGGTGGAGTGTGTAGGGAACACAACCAGGTAGGCAGGGAAGATGTCCCAGTAACTGAGATGACAAGTCTAATAGTGACCATCTTTGTACTGCTTGTTGTATGGAGCCTTGGAGAAGCAGATGGCTGCCTGGCAGTCACAGTTGCAGAAGGCATTCTCACAGAGGCTATTTCGTCTGGAGAGAAAGAAGAGTTGAAGTTGAGGGAAGCCCATGACCCTGCTCCCTATGATTTTTAGCCAAATAAACCTGCAGAGTCAAGGTTGAAAAAGTGCATTGTGTTGTCCAAATTGTTTGAGCACACTTATAATAAAAATCATTTGTTGTGGGACTGGAGAGATGGCACAGTTGGTAAAGTGGTCTCCCTAGATGTGTGATGGCCTGACCTACGATGCCCAAAGCTCATGTCAATATCAATGTTTTTGGTGGGGCATCTGTAATTCTATTGAGAAATAGGGAGCACAGATTCTTAAAACTTGTTGGTCATTGAAGCTTGCTAGAGGGAAAGTTCAGATTCAGTGAGAGACTCATGTCCTAAAGACGTGCTAGAGAGTGACTGAACAAACATGTGGTGACCTTATTTTTATATGTAAAAATGAAGTATGACCTATACAGCATTCTGTCTGCACATTTTCCTGAATCCCAGGAGAGGGTGCCAGATCTCATTATGGATGATTTTCAGTCACCATGTAGTTGTCAGGAATTGAACTCAGGACCTCTGGAAAATCTGTCAGTGCTTTTAATCTCTGAGCCATCACTCCAGCCCCCAAGATTCTGTAAGCAAAGTGGTTATGATCACAATGGAGAAACCCACAAGGGAGATCAGCAGAGCTATTGGGAGCTCCCTGACTCTGAACTGACAGTTGGGAGACCATCATGGGTCTTAAAAAGGCCCTGTGAAGGTACAAGTCAGGCAAGTGACGGGGTTTCTGGCAGCAGGATTAGAATCTATTCCTAGTGCATGAGCAGCCATCTGTGGATGGTCACCTTGTTCAGCTTTGATACTGGGGAGAGGTTATTGGTCCTAAGCAAGTGGAGATGACACAGTGCATTGACTCTCCCCAGGAATCCTTTCCCTCTCAGAGGAATGGATGAAGAGATGGGGTAGGGGAAGCCGTTGCATGACTGAGAGTTAAGGAGGGAAAGGAAACAGCTGTGTGTGTGTTAAAAAGTATTAAATAAATACATCAATTAACAAGCATATTTAATCCTAAAACCTAAAAACTACAAATATCAATTTCAACTTATGAAATTATATGATTTAAGACAATCCTGCTTCTTCCACATCAGAGGTGCTGGATTACAGGTGAGCACCAACACCCTCAATTCATGGGATCTGGAGGTAGAACCCAGGACTCTGTGCATGCTAGGCAAGCCCTCTAGCAACTGTGCTCTATTTCCAGCCTCTGATCCTCACCTGTATATGGGAATGACAAGTCTCACCCCGAATAGTTGTTTAGTCCAGTATCTGGCTCATAGCCAATGCTACAGCTGTCAGTTGTTGAGTCACTGTGGGGTCAGTCTAACATAGCAGGAGAGACTCTGGGCAGGCAAGAGGGCTCAGGGAATAAGGGCAGTTGCTGCCAAGTGTGAGCCTGACTGCATTCTCAGAATTCATATGATTTCAGGAGAGAACAAGGCTCCTGCAGGTTGTCCTCACAGATCCACACCTGTGTTTTCAAACAGGCTCACTTCCCTCACAAAACATAAAATCTTTAAAGTGTTTAAAGAGGCCATGGGATGATATATATCTGTGTTCCAGAACCAAATACCATGACTTTTATGCTGGGCAACCTTGGGCAGTGGCTCACCCTTCCTCATCTTCCTTCCTCATGAGTGACCTCATTTATATTTTTGTATCTATTTGATAAGGTTGTCATTATGTCAAACAAGACAAAGGGAGTGATCTCTAAATGGTGACTGTTTTAATTATTTGTGTGTGTGTGTCTTCAGAACTGACTACAGAATAACAGAACCTAGAGCCCTGGAGGGCAAACCTACCACCGCAGGTGACCTCATTCCCAGAGCAGGAGTATGAGTAGGTGCTGGTGTAGGGGTTGTCTGGGTGTAAGGTGCAGGTTCCCTACAGAAAGGCCCGAAATTGGAACTCCTGATGCTCTAAACAGCACCTGGAGGGAGGAAGGAACAGTCAAGAGCACCATGGACCCTCAGGAGGTCACTTCTCACCTGCAGTCTCTCTCAAGCCTGTCAGGTTGACTTAATCATGATGTTCCAGAAGAAAGTTCCTCATGCTTGAGCATCTCTGCTTTCTATTAGCACATGTTATTGAAAGCAGCTTGTGTGTGTCTGTTCCTGTCTAATTCCAGGACTTTGGACACAGTGGTAGTTGGATCTCTGAAGTCAAGATAAGCTACAATTAAATAATGAGATCCTGTCTGAAATAAGTGGTTTTTAAAAACAAAGCTTCAACAATATGGAAATTATATATTCTGAAATTTCAATGATGTTTTAAAGCCAAGACTGACACTGATTGTGACAGTGATGGTTGGCTGTGCCCTAGTCTGTAGCTGGACTTCAGGACTGTTCAGTATTTACAAGTCACATATTCTGCTATCAGGGATCCTTAGGTAGAGTGTCCTTGTGAAGAGATTTCCTTATATAACAAGAGATAAAAGGCATGCTGGAGTGGTGATGCAGGCCTCTCATCTCAGTAATTTTAAGGCAGAGGCTAGAAGGTCTATGATTTCAAGGTCAGCCTGGTTCCAGAGAGAGTTTTAGGACAACTAGGGTTACATAGAGAACCCCTGTCTGGATTCAGACAATGAAGAAGCCAAAAATGAAAAAAAATCGATAAACAAAACAAAATGTATGGTGCTTGGTGAATATCCATGTCTGCTATTCTTGCCTGATGAATGGATGTTTGTCCCCTGTCCCCACCCCAAACAGACTCTCCAGTCTCCGCCAGATGGATCACTCACCTTCCAAAGTAGTAAAAAGCAGAGTATATGTCTATTTTATCACAAAAGCTGTCACGGTTAGTATACTTTCAAAGATCCACCTTGGAGATGATGCACTTGACCCTATTTTGGAATTGGTTATGCCTAGGGCTGCTGCTCTGTTTTGTGGCACCTGCTGCACAAACCCACAGCACACTCCCTCAATCCCCCTTGGCTTTACCATGGTTCTGATGCCTGCCTGCTGGCTTCCTCCTTGAATCCTACCTGATGGGACAGCATTGGGACAGCAGAAAATAGTGTGTGTGTGTGTGTGTGTGTGTGTGTGTGTGTGTGTGTGTGTGTGTGTGTTACTTCTTCACACACAGGTTCTAAGGCACACACTTGGGAGAACTCACATAATTTATGCTACACATGAGGAAGTCACAGGACAGCTTTGGGAAGTTGGTTTTCTCCCTCTGCTATGTAGGTCTTGGAGACCAAACTCAAGCATCCAGGCTAAGCAGGAAGGTGTCTAGCTTCATCCTCCTGTACTGTGATGGACTGACTCCCAGGATTAAGTTCTACATAGATTGCCTTTTATCTTCCTTGCCTTCTCATTTCTCACCATCAGGACAGACAGCTGCTACACTGTGAGCTGCCTGCCCTGTGGTTCCCTGTTGAGAACTCTCTTCAGTTAGCAGCCATGGATGAACTGACCTCTTAGCTCAATAATCCAATAATCCAACCATCTCTGGAGTGTTAAAGCTGTCTCACACCTGCTCAAGCTTAGGTGAAACTCTGTCCTTATCCAGCAGTGGATTCATCACTGTTCTAGCTGAGACATTGAGCCAGAAAAGCATCCACAGTTGCTTATTGACTTACACTGTGGAATTAGGAGGAATCTGTTGTATGGTCACGAACAGGTCACATACAAGGCTAATGTCAGATCATCACATATGACTTCAGCATTTGAAACAATAAACTTTGTCAGCTGAGTAGTTTTAAAAAAACCTTGCTTGATTCTATCTGTAGTGGGATACTTGGGAGCCATTAAAACACAGAAGAGCCAGGTGCATTGAAACACTCACTGTGTGATCCCAGCACTCTGTAGCAGAGCCTCAGGAATATGTCAGTTCAAAGTCATCTAGGTTTATAGACTATGTTTAGGAACAGCCATGGCTACATCAAGAAACTTTGAAAGCAAAAGTAAAAATAAAGTATATGCAGACACAAGCCTTGCATGTATGTGATTTTATCACTGGGATGTTGAGCTAAGACTGGACTGTAATGTTGAGTTGGAGAACATCCTATGCTGTATTATATGATCATATCAATTATAATAACTGTGATAAGGGATGGAGTTATGAACTTGCAGTCAAGAGCACTAGCTGAGCTTGGTTGGAACCCAGGATCAGTTCTAGCACCTACATGGCAGCTCCCAAGTGTCTATGAACCCAGTCCTGGAAAATCAGACCCCTCTTCTGGCCTCTGTAGGCACTGCTCACACATAATTCACATACACACGTGGAGGCAAATGGTTTATGCATATGAAACAAAAGACTATTTTATAACAAGTGAAAAAAATAAAAATGTAAAGGCTGCTTAGATCCATGGAAATTGGTGACATGACAATACTGCAGAGTCAGAAGAGACTTTCTTTACTTTGGCTGGTGAATGTATTGAACTTTTCTGAGGATTCGTCTGAGTTCAGGGGCTGATTATGGAACCCTAACCCAGAGTTATTCGACTCCATTGGAACTGAGATTCCAAACTTCAAGCGTGACCAGCATTGAAAACTAACGAGATAGGGAGTCTGTCAGAGGGCCAAGGGTCCCAACTGTGAGCAGAGCGAGCAGCAGGAGGAGTCTCATCTTGAGTGAGGAAGGACTCAGGTGACTCCTCTCTTTATAGTCCTCTGCTCTCACAGTGTCCAGTCAGCACACAGGCCCTGTGACTGCTGTGGGTGTAACACGGAAATAGCATATGTCCATCCTCACAACAGTTTAGACCTACAGAACTACTGTGGATGGTAGCAGGGCCTGAACCAGTGTTATAGCAGAAGAAAAAGAGAAAGGGCTATCTCAGCACCCTATTATCTCAAGTGCAATGACCTTAAAGTTCTTGGTTCTCACCCATGGATGCTTTGAAGTCATAAGAAGGTCCTGGTGTTGGTCTGAGGGATGCTGATAGTGACATGTGGTCCCAGGCAGGAGTAGCTGGCTCCACAATTCTCCACATTAACTGTATAAACTAAGTGATAAATCTGTCCTGATCCTGACACAGGTTTTGGAATAGATATAGTTACAAACTCAATATTTAATAAAATAACTATGAATTAATGTGTGTCTGTGATGGGACAGAAAGATGGAGAAAAAGAGAGAGAGAGAGAGAGAGAGAGAGAGAGAGAGAGAGAGAGAGAGAGAGAGAGAGAGAGAGAGAACACTCATGCACACATGTAGAGGTCAGATTAAAACTCTTTGGAGTCAATTCTCTCCTTCTACCTTTAAAGGTGTCCCAGGAATGAAACTCAGGTCAACAGGCTTGCATCCTAGGCTACTCTTACTGGCCCACAGTGAAAGAGTAACTGGGAAGATAGGCAAATCCTGGTGGTGATGGTATACATTTTTAATGCCTTTAATGGCAGCGTCAGGAGGCAGAAGCAGGCAAATACCTGTGGTTGAGGCCTGTTCTATCTACAAGAATGAGTTCCAGGACAACTAAGATAGACAAAGAAACCCGCTCTTAAAAAAAAAAAAACAATGAAGGAAAAATATTTTGGGCAAATGCCCCACAGACGTTCCAGGAGGCTCATGAAATGTAGGCAATGATTCAGCTGAGGCTCTCCCTACCCAGTGTGAGAAGCTGAGAACCAACCATTACAGGGACTGGAGAGATGACTCAGCAATTAGAGTCTTATCTGCTCTTGCTGAGGACTGAAGTTCAAATCCAAACCCCCACATGGTGGCAGGTTAACTATGTCTGCTGGCCCGATGCCCTCTCACCTCTGGGTTTGGTCATCTCTCATGTACTCCATGACTTAGCAGTATAGTCTCTCCTTTACCAACTTCTCACCTCTTTTTTGTTGTTCACCAGACCTGACCTGTGAGGAGTGAGGCTTGGACATTTAGTGGAATGTGTGTGGGTATGGGAGTCATGTGGGAAAGGCAGAGGATGGGACAGCTGTTCACTGAAGCAAGAAGAGACCAAGAACCACATAGCCATAAATGAACCAATAAGACATCTTATTCCTAAATGTGGTTCATAAGGAAACCAGGGATTAACCAGGCTTTACCTGTGAGGTCAGGATATATAAAAACTCATAGAAGACAACATTTTCTCTCTTTTTGTTGTAAAAAGTTAGGGTGTTGTGTACTTTATAGGGACAGTTATCCTGTCGTGTGTTTAATTAGGGTCTGTGAAGACTCAAAGTTCACAATGATGTAATCCTTCATCCAAACATTTACTGTTAGTATGTAATCCTAACCCTTGGGATGTTAATGCAAATGTGGGATATTTTGTTGAGTTTCAGAACATCTTCCATCTCATAATAATGTCATCTACAAAAAATAAAGGCTAGAGAGATGGTTCTTCAGTCAGGAGCAGTCGCTGAGTCTGTAAGACCCAGGCTCTGTTCTAGCACTCATATGGCTAGTCCAAACCCATGATCTCAGTTCTGGAGAATTAGACCGCTTTTCTAGCCTCTGTTTTTCACACAGTACCAGACACAATGCAGGCAAAACACTCATATACATAAATAAAAATAAATATTTTCTAAAGGTCAAGAAAAATTAAATATTCAGGGCAGCTTTGGGTCAGGCAAATCAGTGCCTGGACAATGTTTCAGAGACAGAATGGGCTTTCTTTTTGAGTGTTGGTGAATGTAGTAGACTTTTCTAAGGAGTTATTTGAGTACAGTCCTGGAACATACTTTTTAAAAAAAAAGATTTGTTGAGCTGGAAAGATGGCATAGTTGGCAAAGCCATTGCCATAGAAACATGAGGACCTGTCCTAGGATGCCTGGGACTCAAGTAAAAGCAAAGTATGATTGGAGCATCTGTAACTCCATTGAGACATGGAAGGTGTAAATCCCCTTAACTTGTTGGTCCTAGAACATGTAGGTCAGTCAAGCTGTCTACAGGAGTCTCCTGTTTAGTGAGAGTGTTATGGTTCACTGGCACATAGAAGCCACATGGTAAACTTAACATGGCACTGGAAGAACATGTAAGGAGGGAAAACCAATAGGTGTGGCTACATAAATCTGTGCCCACCTATTCTCTTAGAAGGAGCTGCCCACATGTGAAACACTCTCTCTCCTCTCCCTCCTCTCTCTCCCCCTTCCCTTTCTCTATCATCAACTCCACTGAATAAACTCCGGTGTGACATCTGGCAGTGTGTGCATCTTTCTGTCATATGCAAAACTACCAAAGAGATGCAGCCTCTAAGGACATGGTAGAGAGTGACTGAAAAGATACCAGATGCCAACTTATTCCTATACATAAAAGTACACAAACATAGATATTTAATCTTAAATTCAGGAAAACTAAACAACCAACTACCACTTATGAAAATCTATGATTTAATATAATCCTCCTGCCTCCAACTCTCAAATGCTGGGATCACAGGTGAGCACCACTGTGTCTAATTTATGGGATCTGGAGTTGGAACACAGGGCTCTTTGCATGTTAGGCAAGCACTCTAGAAACTGTCTTATATTCCCAGCCCTCTGATCCTCATCTGTGTATGGGAATGATAAGTCTTGCCCTGCATAGGTGTTTAGTCCAGTATCTGTCTTATGGCCAGTGATACAGCTCTCAGTTGTTCAGTCACTGTGGGATCAGTCTAACATAGCAGCCTATAGGAGGGGCTCTAGGCAGTTAAGAGGGCTCAGGATGTCAAGGCACTTGCTACCAAGTGTAAATTTGAGTTCCTTTCCCAGGATTCACATGGTCTCTTGTAAGATGTCCTCAGAGATCCACAACTGTGCTTTGCGCATGCATGCCTCCCACAGAAAGAAAGAAATAAATGAAAGAGGCTGTAGAATGATATAGATGTTTGTTTCAGAATCAAATGCCATTACTTTTAAGCTGGGTGACCTTGAGCAAGAGGTCCAGCCTTCTCCAACCTTCCTCATCTGACCACATCTATACTTAGTGTCTACCTGATAGAGCTGTTATGAGGTCAGAGGAGACCAAGGAAGTGACCTCTAAATGGTGACTGTCTTTGTTACTTCTGTGTCCCTTTCAAGCCCACTGAGGGTCAAGAAGAAGCCAGAGGTCACAGAGGGCAAACATACCAGTGCAGGTGACCTCATTCCCAGAGCAGGAGTGTGAGTGGCAGCTGGTTTATCAGTTGTCTATGAGGAATTGTCAGCCTTGCAGGTTTGTAACCCAAGTGGAGCAGTGGTTGTGAGTCTGGCAGCCCCTGGAGAGAGGAAGGAACAGCTGAGGGAGGAGAAGGGACCCACATGAGGTCACTTCTCACTTTCAGCCCTTTTCCAACATGCCAGGATGACTTAAACATGATGTTCCATAAGAAGTGACCCTGAAGCTGGGGAATCTGTGATTTCTATTAAGCATCTACTTATGGAAAGCATCTTCTGTGAAGTATGGTGAGTGCTGACCTTTAATCCCAGTACTTAAGAGTCAGAGGCAGTTGAATATCTGAGTTCAAGGCCAACCTGGGCTCCAGAAAGACTTAAAGACACAAAACTCCTGTGTAGAAACAAGCAAACGAGGAGAAGCAATAGAGAAACAAATCATAAATATGTGATGTTTGGTGAATTAACATCCTCCTATTTGTGTCTCACCAGTGCTCTGCTTGTGTTCAGCCCCACTCTAACTCAGATACTTCAGACTCCCTCCCAGATGGATCATTCATCTATGTAATCCTTCAGATAGGTTGTTCCAGCTGATAAAGCCAGAAACCAGCCATAGCAGTTGTACTCCTAAGAGATAAATCCAAGAGATGCTGCAGTCAAACCCATTGCTGAACTGCCACACAGCTCCAGGGCTGATGCTGACTGTGTGCAGTGACACCTGCTACAAGAATGCACAGCACATTTCAATCAATTTATGTATGTATGAATGTGCATGTGTGTCACATGAATAAATGAGACTCAGGGATAGATCTCTGAAGAAGTTGGAGATACTAGAGGGAATAAACACCACAGTCAGATTTTACCCAGCTGTCTTCCAGCTTTCTCAGCCTTGCTTTCCCTTGGAATGGCTTCCCTCTGTGTCTCTATCCTGTATTAAGTACCCTTTTGTAAATTAAGCTGTGGCCCCAGCTCTGCTTGCTTGGGAGCCTGGAATTCCTTCTATAATCTGAAGTGACCTTGACTCAGTTGGGATTAAAGGTGTAGGTCATCAATCCTATGATACTCCCTGTGTTTGGATTAAAGGTTTGAATCACCACTTTCTGATTCTCCTAGACTGACTGTGGTTACAGCTCTGGAACTTCTGGAACTTTTACTAACCCCCACATAGACTGTGGGTAGATTCCCTCTGATATCTCCAAAACTTCTGCAACTTTTATTGAATCCCCACATATGTATGTGTGTGTGTGCATTTATGTATGTGTGGGTGTGTATTTGTGTGTGTCTGTGTTTGTATGTGTGTTATGTTTGTGTCTGCTTGCCTCAACAGGGGTTGAAAACATGCACTTATTAGCACTCATGAATGTCACACTACATGTGTGAGTATGTGTGTGTTTATGTATAAGTGTGTGTGTTTATGTGTGTGTTTGTGTATGAATGTGTGAGTGTGTGTGTGTGTATTGTGTGTGTGTGTCTGCTGCCTCAACAGGGCTGTAAACATGCACTTTTAGCACTCATGAATGTCACACTACACATGAGGAGGTCAGAGGACAGCTTTAGGAAGTTGGTTTTCTCCCTTCACTATGCAGGCATGGATGGACACCAAACTCAAGTCACCAGGCCTGAGCATGAATGTTTCTACTCATTTGAGCCAGAGTTTGAAAGCTGCCCCATTTTTGTTATCAGCCAAAACAAAGAAGAACCTAGACCCAGATTTCTTGAAAGATAAAAAGAAAATTATTACATCCACAAATGGGCCCAAGGCAAGAAGATAGCCAAGAGCCCCGAATGTTCTCAGGATAGAATTTTTATACAGCACTTTAGGTAGGGGAGGGGAATACAGCACTCTGGTAAGGGAGGGAGAAGTGGAAATGGCTCTCATGGTTACTCAGGGTGGTCTCGCCTGAGTTACTATGTGCAGATCAGGCTGACCGGGCCATGTGTCCAAAGAGTGTAAGAAGCAAACTTTGTTTAGATTTCACATCCTACATGCAGCTGGGAAATTCTGTAAACAAAGCTTTCCCCAGGAATGTGAGTCCTTGAGCAAATGGTCACTGTGTCTCTGCCAAATTCAGTTAGTCTCAGGGGCCTTAGGGAGAGGTAAGGGGGGGGGGGCAGCTTGGTGGGCAAACAGCTATTGTGACACTGAAAAGTTAAGTGAAACAGGAATTTTCTATTATTTCAAACAGGATTCTTCTATCATTTCATTCTTTCATCCCCCCTTTTCTTGTTCATATCTCTAATCCTAGAGATCTGAATTTCTTTGTATCTTTTCATAGTGCTGTCTAATTATCATGAGCTTTTCTGTGCCTATTTGCCCCTGGAGGAAGGTGGTGAGTCTGTTGAAAGTGATGTAGAGGGTTTTTCTAATGCCTCTATAGACTGTTTTATAGCCTTGAGTTCTTAAGTAAGTGCTGATTCTATTAAGGCCTTCTGCGTAGATCCTTTTACCAGGGCCGCTCTTTCTGTACTTACTTTTGCTAATACTCTGGCTCTCAGCAATGCTGCTAATGTCAGAGTGACAGGTTCTCTCCTAAATCTAGCCTGTCTTTCAGATTGAGTCTTTAAAGTCCTCATCTCTGTGATAAGTCAAATGGGGTAAAATTCTGACCATTACATAAAAATCTCTAGAATTATTAAAAACCTAAGTGGAGACATAGGGAGTTATTCCCGGGTTGCATGCCCATCTATTTTGACTGCCGATGGCATTGTCAGGAGGATCTGGTAAGGTTCTTTCCAGCGAAGCTTAAGGGTCTGGTGTTGGTGCCTCCGGACATAGACAAAGACCCCCAACTAGCTAGCAGTGTGGAGTCTCATCTCTCTCGGGTTGGTATAGATCAGACAACTGCTTTCACAGGCTTTGCTGCACTTTTGCCAATGCCTGTAATCTAACAAACAAGGGGGGTATTTGGTATATTCAGATTACAGCTAGCTAAGTCCCATATAGGAGGAGGAGTCTCAAAAAGAATTTCAAAAGTAGTAAGGCCAGTCCAAACAGAGGGAGTGTTTTGGGCTCAGAAGAGGACATAGGGTAGGAGCATCACTTTATCTCTATGGCCAGTCTCCATGGCTAATTTGGTTAGGGTCTCTTTAATGGTTCTATTTATTTTCTCTACCTGTCCTGAGCTTTGGGGTCGGTAAGCATAATTAAGTTTCCAATCAATCCCCAATACCTTGGCTACCCTCTGACTTACCTGGCCTAAAATAATGGTCCATATTTGACTGGTTTTACCTCAGTGAAGTTGACTTCCCAAAACTGACCAGGCCTGTTACCTCGGAGCCGGATCCCACTGGTTACCTTGGATGGGTAGGCATTTACCAACTGGCAAGCTTCACATGTGCTGACTACAGCTTTTACCAGGATCTTCTTCTCCTGAGTAGTCAAGTCTTGGTTGTCTTTTAGCAGTTGCATCAGTTTGTCAGTTCCAAAGTGGGTGAGTTGGTGCACCATCTGAAGGTAAGCTCGTACCTTTTGGGGGGAAGGGGGGAACAAGGGAGATGGTGCTGGCTTGATCTCATCTCGAAGAGTGTAGTCCAGGAATGTTACTTCAGGTCGGCATATCTGGGCCTTCTTGGCAGAGGCCCAATATCTTAGTTTAGCCAATTCAGCCAGCAGCTTTTCAGTCCCCTTTTGGCACTGCTCCTTGGAGGTGGCTGCAAGCAACAGATCATCAACACACTGTAATAGAGTAACCTCAGGCATAGAGGCCCAGAAGCTCTCCAAGTCTTGATCCAGTCAAAGACAAATTTTCATTTAAAATGTGGCTCCACCCAATGGAGGTGCTTTCTGTTTGTACCAAGAACACTCTGTCTGGCATGGTCATTTCTTCCTCTCTCAGCTGGGCTGGAGTCAGGTCAAAGTCCTGTGCCCTGTTCCTGCTGCCTTTCTCACCAGTCTTAGGGAAGATGTCCTAGGTTTCCCCACAGTGGACAGCAGAGACCCTTCAGTCCTGCCTGGCTGGAGGGATGGCGTTAGGTTCTGAGAGCTGGCTGAGGAAACCATGGCTTTTGAACACACATAGTTGTTCCTCAGTCAGAACCAAGGCACAGAATGACAACATGGGCCATCTAGTTGGAGTTTTCATGGCTGGGCATCAGCTTGGGATGCTGACATCTGCAGTCAACTGCTTCTCATTTACTGTCTTGGACTGGCCTATAATCTCCTGTTCTAGTTTTTTTTTTTTTATTTGACAGGGAGCAGGGGGGTGTTCTATTTTGATTGACAGGGTCTCAGAATACCCTGTTCTAACAGTCTCTGAATATGGGGTTTGATCCCCTCTCTGGCTTCTTTGCTCATATAATACTCATATAATATGGTGGTGGCTAAGAGTTTCAGTCACACTACCACAGGAGGCCTTAGTACTGCCAGCTCCGGTCCGGCCATTTCTGCCCATGCTTCAGGGAAGGCTTGGAACCAGTTATCTTTTAGTCCTTGAGGACCCAGGGCAGACTCATAAATTTTGTCTCAGCACACTGGTTGGATTCCAAGTTTCTGGCGTGGGCCCAGGTATATCTACATTTCCTTGGCCTGTTCTTTCTACTTACTAGGGGAGCCAAGACCTTTGTTAATTTATTCCTTCATTTGTCCCTCTGTCTTTCCTTTTCTTTTCTCTCTCTCTTTAATTTCTGTGTCCTTTCTTCTGCCTACCGGCTCTTTTTCCTTCTCCTCTTCCTTCTCTGCTTCTTCTTCCTTCTTCATCTCTCACTCAGCACATCTACCATCTACTCAATCCTCTGCTGCTCTTTATTCATTCCTTCCTCTTTACTTTTCTCCTACATTGCTGCTGCTCCCTCTTATAAAACACGTTCTATGCCTCCTTAACTAGATCTCTCAGGGCCCTGTTCTGCAACCTATCTATCCCCTTGAGCTTTCTACGAATATCGATAGCTGACTGCCCTATAAAGGCCATGGCCAGAGTCTCCCACTGTTCCTCTGACTCAGGATCAAAAGGAGTATACTTCTATTAACCTTTCTAAGAACACGAAGGGGACTCTTCTGGCCCTTGGACTATTTCTCTTACCTTGGCCAAATTGGTGCAGCACCCCCCCACCACCACTCGGAGACTCCCCATTAGAGTTTGGCAATAGAGTAAAAGATGTTGCCTACCATCTGGGGTATTTGGGTCCCAATTAGGTCACTTTCAAAGAAAAGCTTCCTCAATCAGATTAGGTAACTGAGTAGGATGGCCATCAGGGCCAGGAACCACTTTCCTTGCCTCTAACAGGATCGTCTCTTTCTTCAAAAGTAAAAAGGGTCCCTAAGAGCTGCTGGCAGTCATCCCAGGTGGGCTGATGAGAAAACATAAGAGACTCTATGAGCCCAGTGAGCCTCACTGGATCCTCAGAGAAGGGAGGGTTATTATTTTTCCAGTTATAAAGATCTGAGGAGGTGAAGCAAAGGGTCAGTACTGAAGACCAGGCGTTTTTCTTTCTTGTCCATCATCTATAGCTGGCCCAAAGAGCCTCAGGGGCAGTGCAACCTCTACTTCTTCAGTGGACTGAGCCCTTCGGCTGCATGTACCCTGTGTAGGACTCTCCACTGGCCTGTCAGGACCACAACTCTTGGGAGGAGCCTGGGCCCCTGTGGTAGGTTTCCTGGTGGATAAGGAGGGGGCAGACTAGAATCAAGCAGAGTGAGGTCAGACTGAGATTCAGGCAAGATTGGGGAGGGGATTTTAGAAATTATATTTTAAAAGTTTCTGAATGTCTTCTACAAGCACATTTTCCTTCCCAAGAAAAGAAAAGAAAAAAATTAGTAATTATTCAGGACTCAACAGTTGCCTTCTTTGAGAAGCAAATTATTCAGTAGGTGCTTCTGCACCAATACATCCCATGATATCTGAACAGAAATTGAACTGCTGTGGCATCACACTAAGCTGTTTTTGCCAGCTGTCTTTGCCCAAAGAAGAGCTAGACTTTTCCCACAAGCCATGGGCAACAGTACAGGTATATTTGATTTTTATGCACATTTTTATTCTTTATAAGACTTTACTTAAAAATCTATAACACTAGGCATCATTACCCTTGGGTCAGTGTCTAGTTTTCAAATTAATGGTAGATCATTTAGCACCTGCCATTAGCAGTGCCATTGACAGGGCACTGAACATTTACCATCTGTAATTAAAAGCTCTAGGCAGCACTTCACAATGGAGGCACAGTACCTAATCCAGTCCACAAAGCGAGTATTCTGCTGGGAAACAGCACTGTGAGCAAACAGAAGAGAGCTGAATGCTCAAGCCAAAGGCAGATAGTGTGGGGAAGAGGGGGGTACAGGGTCAGAATGAGAGTAGAGGCTGAGGGTTCTTATGGCTTTAGAGGCAGCATCCGACAGGGAACAGGTCAAGGTGGAGCCATGGAAGGGGGAGCCGAAGACAGGCTGAGAGAAGGGGGTTGAGGAGGAGGGAGAAATGGCTGGACCATCTGGAAGGGTCCTCTGCTCGTCAGCTGGGCATGTGCTGAGTGCCCATCATTCCCGGGCCCCTGGGAAGGTCTGAGACTAGGGCCTCCCTCGGCCCTAATTGGACCCTCACCGAGGGGGGAGGTGAGTTCCCAGAGAGCAGGGCAGACTGGACAGAGGAGGCCTGGAGTGGGTGGATGCCTCCCTTGTCAGAGCTTGGAACAGACTCACAGCCAGCAGAGCAAGTTCAATGGCTGAGGTGAGGCACCTCGAGGGCCTCTGCCAAATCTTCCCAAACCCAGATGTAAGGCTGCTGATCAGGATGGCCATGTGGTCTGGGGCTGAAAACAACAGCTTTAACTGCCTGGATGGTGTCCTTGTGGAAGGTCCCTGTAGCTGGCCATCCAACCCCAAAGGTCAGCTATTCAGAAGTGCAGAAAGTCTGCCATTTACCTTTCTTAACAATGAGAGATAAGTTATTAGCTCAGTTTGAGGCTTCAGACAAGTGGGAGAGGGTAAGTGAGAGTGGGGTTGAGGGTTTCTGATCCATTTCAACAACAAGGAGACAGTTCAATGAAACAGACAGACAGAGACACACAGACAAAGCTGGCAACAGACAGACACACAGAAAAGCCAGCAGCACTGCAAATGGCAAAATGAAAGTAAAAAAAAATTTCTAAAGGTCTGGACTGGCTAGAACATTCAGAAACTGGCACTGATACATTACAGAATCTGTCCAAGACAGCAGATGAGGTTCCAGCCCTGACTACAGAGTCTGTCCAAGACAGCAGATAGGTTTCCAAGTGTCCTTGATTGCCCTGACAACGCCCGGACATCTTGGGGGTCATCGTTCCCAGACATGTCTTCCAGCTGCAGCTGGAGTGGGCTCACTCCCACCTCTCAGCAAGGCTACTTCCAGATTGCCAGTTTTACTCACCAACAGATTGGTCCACAGGGGTCCTTATAATATCAGTGGAACCTCCAAAATGTTATCGGCCAAAACAAAGAAGACCTCAGACCCAGATTTCCTGCAAGATAAAAAAAAAATGATTACATCTACGAATGGGCTCAAGGCAAGAAGATAGCCAAGAGCCCCAAATGTTCTCAGGGTAGAATTTTTATACAGCACTCTGGTAAGGGAGGGGGAAGTTGAAACAGCTCTCATGGTTACTCAGGGTGGTCTCGCCTGAGTTACTATGTGCAGATCAGGCTGACAGGGTGTTGTGTCTCAAGAGTGCAAGAAGCAAGCTTTGTTAAGACTGCACATCTTACATGCAGCTGGGAAATTCTATAAACAAAGCTTTTCCCAAGAATGTGAGTCCTTGAGCAAACGGTCACTGTGTCTCTGCCAAATTCAGTTAGTCTCAGGGGTCTTGGGGAGAGGTAAGGGGGGGACATCTTGGTGGGCAAACAGCTACTGTGACACTGGAAAGTTAAGTGAAACAGGATTTTTTTATTATTTCAAACAGGATTCTTCTATATTTAATTCTTTCATCCCTACTCAAACCTAGGTGAAACCTTAGCCTTAGCCAGCAGGGGGATCCTTCACAGTTCTAGGTGAGACCTTGAGCCTTAGAAGCAGCTACACATGCTTATTGTAGTACTTTGGTTGAACCAGCAGGAATCTACTGATGGCCAAACACAGCTCATGCACAAGGCTAATAATCAGATCACCACGGGTAAGATCATCATGTAATGAAGGAACTGTCCATCAGCTGAGGAGGAGGTAAATAAGCCAGGATTGAGTCTGTGGTGGGTAATTGGTCACCATTAAAATGAAGAAGAAGGAGGAGGAGGAAGAGGAAGAAGCAGAAGAAGAAGAGGAAGAAGAAGAAGCAGCAGCCAGGTCACTGGACACACGTTGTGTTATCCTAGCACTCTGGAGATTGTGTAATTGGATCAGAAGTGTAGGTTGTCGGGGAAAATGTCCCTGGACTTAAATCCCTGCTCTCTAGCAGGAAGCACCTGGATATCTAAGAACAAAGCCAGGTTGTTTATAGTGAGTTTCAGGACAGCTATGTGTGGTAATATATTGTACACTTGATAAAATTTATCTGGAATATCAGAGGACAGAATTACCCACAACCAAGCCATGAAGGTCAGGAAGTGGTGACCCGCACCTTTAATCCCATCACTCCAGAGACAGAGATTCATCTGGATCTCTGTGAGTTCAAGGCCCAACAGTGGTGGCTCACATCTCTAATCCTAGCTCTAACAAGGTTGAACCAAAAAGTAAAATAGCTGGCCAGGGAAAGATATAGAAGGCAGGAGAAAACAGAAATACAGCCTTTATTTCTGAGTTACTAGTCAAGTGAGGACCTGTAAAGATAGCACTTACTCTGTTTGGCCTGAGAGGTTGGCGTGGTGAGAAGTGACTGTGGTTTTTACCTCTCTCTGACACTCCATCTTTTCTCCAATATCTGGCTCCAGCTTGTCAGTACCCTATTAAACACAATCTGTGCAATAGCTAGGCTATCCAGGGAAACACTTTCAGTAAAACAAGAGACAAAAATAAAAAAGGAATTGGAGACAGAAGTCAGGCATGTTTGTAACCACGCTTCGGATGTTCAGTCTAATCTGGGCGAGAATGTTGAGTTGTAGGACATGCTCAGCTACATTATACTGTCATCAATAATAATAAGAATAACAGTAAGAATAACAATGGTGGGGAATGAAGATATAGTTCTGCAGTTAGGAGACCTTGCTGAATCAGTGATGCTACATAGACAAAGAGAAAGGGCTGGCGCTCAGCATCACACCACCCGAAGTGCAGTTACTGGAGAAATGCCAAGTCTCTTTCCAGTGGATGCTATAAAGTCATATGATAAAAACATTCATCCTGGGGTTGTGTCTGAGGGATGCTCATAGTGACATATATCTGCCTCAGGAGGAGTTGGCAAATAATGATTCACAAAAATCATATAATGTAGGTACTAAGACTGTCCTGAGAACCCAATTATGCCTTGGAAGTAAATTTAATTACAATTTCAATCTTTAATTAAATAACAAAAAATATGTGTATGTGTGTGTGTGTGTGTGTGTGTGTGTGTGAGAGAGAGAGAGAGAGAGAGAGAGAGAGAGAGAGAGAGAGAGAGAGAACTCATGTACACATGTGGAGGCAGAGGACAACTCTGAGTCAATTCTCTCCTTCTACCTTTCAATGGGCCCCAGGAATGAAACTCAGGTCAGCAGGTTTTCATCTTAGGCTGCATCTCATTAATCCACAAACTCCATTTGAAAACTGAGAATGTAGGCGGATGGTCATGGTACAGGCCTTTAATATCAGCACTCTAGAGGCAGAGACAGGCAAGTATCTGTGTTCAAGGCTCGCCTGGAGTACACAGTGAGTTTGACGTATGGACACCCTGTTTCAAAAAACCAAAAAATAAAAACCAGTAAATAAACAGATAAAGAAACAAATAAGCAAAGAAAGAGAAGAAGAAGAAAGCAAACGAGCAAGTGAATGAGAGAGAGAAAGAGACAGAGAGGGAGAGGTAAAGAGACAGAGAGGGAAGGAGACAGAGAGGGAAGGAGACAGAGAGGCAAAGAGACAGAGAGGGAAAGAGACAGAGAGGGAAAGAGACAGAGAGGGAAGGAGACAGAGAGGGAAGGAGACAGAGAGGGAAGGAGACAGAGAGGGAAGGAGACAGAGATGGAAAGAAAGAAAGGAAGAAAGAGAGGAAAGAAAATGTCTAACTGATGTGCCCACAGGCCAACATGATTCAGACAAATCTTCAGCTGAGACTTGTCTTTCCTTGGTGTGTCAGGATGACGTCAAGTTTAGTAACTTCAGGAGCTGAAGAGATGGTTCAGCACTTAAAAGCACTTTCTGCTCTTCCTAGGGTTCAATTCCCTGCACGCACACCATTGCCTATTGAATAGTGTTGTGGGCCCAATGTCCTCTAGCCTCTTGGCTTGGCCACCTGTCACTTACCCTCTATATTAGCATCCAAGCAACAACAGATTTTTACATCTTTCCTGGATAAAAGCCATGTAGGACTAAATTGAGTTGGCTGTCTCCATGCTCAAGATGCCCTTACCAATCAGCGGGACTCCAGACAGCCACTACCCACTTCTACGGGTCACTCCACCTGCACAGGAGGCTCCTGCTGTACTTGTTGCTCACCAGGCCTGACTTCAGGAAGGGCTAGGTCTAAGCTTTGGGGTTTGAGTGGCAGTGGGTGGTAAGGAGCACTAGATGGCTGCTCACTAAAGGAAAAGAGCCAGAGAACTGCAACACCTTAACCCATCCAGTGAGATATTTTATTCCTAAATCTGGCTGACAAGGGAACCAGAGGAGAATCTGTCTTGACCTGTGGGGTCCTGTGATATAGAAAGGTAGAGGAGATGAGGTCTGTTTTGTTTGTTGCAAATGATATGCTGCTGTGCATTTTACAGAGACAATCATACTTTGGCCTTTCTTTAGGAACAGCGATTATCCCATGGCCACCAGGAGGCAATCCTGTCTTCAGGTCATTTATTGTTAGCTCAGTTTGGTTTCCCATATCCTGCTTCCTTGAATGAGCTATAGCATAAGTGCTTTGAGTCCCTTAATTATAGGGCCAAGATGTTGCCTTTACTGCCAACTCAACACTGCATGCTTCTCTCACCTCCCCCTCCTGCCTCCTGTCCTCTTTATCTTTCTCCTCCACCCCTTCCTCCCCCTGCCTTCCCTCCCTCACCTCTCCTCTCTCCTTCCTCAGTCTGTCTCCACTTCCCCCATGATCCCATGTGTCTCACACTGGCATCTTCTTTTTTTCCAGACATTTTCTTTGTGTAATATTCCTGGGTGTTCTAGAACTTGCTTTTTAGACCGGGTAGCTGTGAACTCAATATACACACCTCCATCTTCTGCCTTTGCCCCAGAGTATGGGGATGAAAGGCATGATCAGGCTCCTCACCCACCTTTCAAAGGGCTCTCCTAATGGCAATGTCTTTCTCATTAACTTTAAGTTTGCAGGGTGAGATGGAATAATGTTCTCTGAGGATCCAGTTGTGTTCAGTAGATAGAATATACAATCACCAACATTGAGTTTTTTCTATAGATGCTTTATATCAGAGTGCACGGTGTGTAGCTAACACAACCAGGCAGCAGGCATGGTGTCTCAGTAACTGGAGTGGCAAGTCTAACTCTCTTTCATCAAAAATGTTTTATATATATATACCACTGCTCATCCTCCCAGTCCCTCCCAGTCTTCCCTCAGCCTCCTCTACCCCATCCCCCATCCATTCCTTCAGGAGGGCAAAGATTCCCAAGGTGAATCAACTCAGTCGGGCATATCCAGTTGAGAAAGGTACAGTTCCCTCATGCCAGTAGTACGGCTGCGTTATTTGGTCCTCTGTAGGGAATGGGCTCCAGGATGCCAGTTCATGCACCAGGAACAAAGTCTAATAATCTGTGTGTCTCCTCCTCATGATCCTGATCCCTTTGCTCATATACACTCTCCTCTCTCTCTTCAGCTGGAGGAGGAGCTCAATCTGGTGTTTAGCTATGGATCTTAGCTTCTGCCTCTCCCCATTGCTGGATGAAGGTTCTACAATGACACTTAGGGTGGTCATTCATTTGATTACAGGGGAAGTCCTATGTAGGCTACCCTCCACTTTTGGTTGGAGTCCTAGCCAGGGACATCTTCTGAGTTCTTTGAAGTTTCCTTAGCACCTGGGTCTTTTTCCAATCCCACAGTGGCTCCCTCTCTCAAAATATCCATTTATTTTTTCTCTCTCTTTATTGCTCCTCTCACTCAACCATTTCATTTTCTCATTATTTGTTCCCAACTCTCCTTGGTCACTACTCATTATGATTTCGGTTTACTCAGGATATCATCTCTATTTCTTCTTCCAGGGATCCCTCAATGTCTCTTTCAAGTTCCTTCTGTTCCCATTCTGCTCAGTAACTGTGGTTTGCAGCCTGGATAGTCTTTGTATTTGTCTAAGATCCACTTATGTCTATCTTTCTGGGCTTGTGTTACTTCATTCAGTGTGATGCTCTCCAAATATGTGAATTTAGCTGAAAATGTCAAGGTCTTATATTTTACTGCTGAGTAGGACTCCATTGTGTAGATGTACCAGTTTGTTAATCCATTCTTCAGTTGAGGGGCATTTAGGTTGTTTTCAGGTTCTGGCTATTACGAATAATGCTGCTATGAACATAGTTCAGCTATAACCTTAGGGTAAGATTGTTCATCCTCTGGCTATATGCCCAAGAGAGTTATTGCTGGATCATTGGGGAGATTGACTCCCATTTTTTCTGAGAAACTGCCATACTGCTTTCCAAAGAGGAGGTACACGATTACACTCCCACCAACAATAAGAAAGTGTCCCCTTTCTCTACATCCTCTCCACATAGGCTGTCATTTGGGTTTTGGAATTAGCCATTCTGATAAGTGTAAGATGGTATCTCAAAGCTGTTTTGATTTGAGTTTCCCTGGTGGCTAAACATGTTGAGCGATTCTTTAAATGTCTTTCAATCATTTGTGATTCTTCTATTGAGAATTCCCCTTTAAGCTATGAACCCCATTTTTAAATTGGATTATTTGAGGTTTTTGGCCACTAGTTTCTTGAGCTCTCTCTATATTTTAGAGATTAGTCCTGTGTCAGATGTAGGATTGGTGAAGATCTTTTCTCATTTTGTAGGCTGTCATTTTGTCTTATTGACTGTGTCTTTTGCTTTATAGAAGCCCCTCAGATTCAGGAGTTCCCTTTATTGATTGTTTTTTCTAGAGTCTATGCTAGTGGTATTGTATTTAGAAAGTGGTCACCTGTGCCACTTCATTGACGGGCATTTCCCATTTTCTCATCTACCACTTTCAGTGTAGCTGGGTTAATGTTGAGGTCTTTGATCCACTTGGATTTGAGTTTTGTGTACGGTGATAATGTGGATCTATTTACATTCTTCTACATAATACCGTCCAGTTATGCCAATACCATTTGTTGAAGATGTCTAACAGACTTTCATAGGGTTAAGATCTTTGTACTTCTTATTCTAGGGAACTTTGGAGAAACAGATGCAGCCTTGTAGTCACAGTTGCAAATGTGGTCTTCATAGGGGTTGTTTTGCTCTGAAGAGAAACAAGAAATGACATCGAATGTCACCATGACTCTTTTCCCTAAGATTTTAGCCAAATAAACCAATGACCCTCCACTGGTTGAGAGACAGAGCACATAAAAGTACATGATGTGCCCATATTACTGGAAAAGACATAATAAATGATTTGTTGAATCAAAGAGATGGCACAGTTGTGGCAAAACAATTGCTATAGAAACATGAGGGCCCGACTTAGGATGCCTGGAGCCTAAGTTAAAGCAAAATATGGTTGGAACAATTGCAACACTATTGAGACATGGAAGGCATAAATCCTTTTAACTTGTTGGTCCTAGATCATGCTAGTCAGACCCTGAGTCTCCTGTTTAGTAAGAGATCCAGCCTATTAGTACATGGCAGAGAGACTAAAAAGGCACCAGATACCAACTTATTTCTATACATAAAAATACACAATCATGGATATTTAATACTAAAACCAGGAAAACTACAAATATAAACTACCACTTATAGAATTATATGATTTATAATAATCATCCTGCCTCTACCTTCCAAGTGCTAGGATTGCAGGAATGTACCACCATGCTTTATTTATGATATCTGGAGGTGGAACTCAGGGCTGTGTGCATGCTAGGCAATCACTCTAGCAACTGAGCTCTATTACCAGCCCTCTAATTCCTGACCTGTGTATGGGAATGATAAATCTTGCTCTTCATAGGTGTTTAGTCTAGTATCTGTCTTATATATCTTATAGCCAACAATGCACCTCTTAGTTCTTTGGTCGCTATGGGATCAGTCTAACTTAGCAGCTAATAGGAGAGGCTCTGGGCAGGCAAGATGGCTCAGGGAATAATGGCACTTGCTGCCAATTCTGAACACGATTCCATCCTGTGGATTCATGTGGTCAAAGGGAGAACACAGTTCGGCACTTTGTCCTCAGACCTTTCCACCCATGTTGTGTCTCAGACATGCCTCCCACAGTAGTAAGTAAATTTTGAAATGTTTTTAAAAAGAATCTTTGTAATGGTGTAGATCGATGTTCTAAATCTTATCACTTCTAAGCTGCGTGGCCATGGGTAAGGGTCTTAGCTTTCCTTATATTTCTTACCTGTGATCTCATCTATATTTTAATATTTATTTGATAGGCTGTTGTGAGGTCATAAGGGACCAAGGAAATGACCTCTAATTGGTGAATTCTTTGTTCCATCTATGTTCCTTCTAAATTGAGCCAGGGACAAGAAGAAGCCAAAGATCCCGGAGGGTGAACCTACCACTGCAGATGATCTCATTTCCAGAGCAGGGGTGTGAGTAGAAGCTGCTGTAGGGGTTGTTTATGAGAAATTGTCAGCTTTCCAGATTCTTGACCTGAGCATAGGAGTCCTGGTGAGTCTGGCCCCACCTGCAGAGAGGAAGAAACATCTGAAGGAGGAGAGTGGCAAGATGTCAGTTTTCACCTGTAGTCCTTCTCAAACATGCCAGGATGACTTAAACATGATGTTCCAGAAGAAATGGTCTCTAGACTTGAGTCTATGATTTCTCTTAGTATGTTTTTATTTAAAGCAACCTGTGTAGAGTTTGTTTGGTACCAGCCTTTTTTACTTCACATATCCTGCTTTCAGGGACCATTACACCCAGGAACTTCTTGGACTGATTTCTTCATGACAAGAGAGGAATACACATGCTGGGGGTGGTGATGCATGCCATGGATCTCAGCCCTCAGGAAGCATAGGCTATAAGGCTTGTGAGTTCAAGTTTTGTATGATCTCAAAAAGAAAGTTCCAGGACAACTAGGGCTACATGCAGAACCTGTTTTCTGGGAATAAACAAACAGAAATAACTAATAAACACAAAAGAAAAAAGATATTATTCATATCTCATGGGACAATCTGATTGTGGCCTGTCTTCAGCCCAACTCAGACTCTCCAGTCTCCCCTCAGATGGATCACTTAGCTGTCTAGGCTTCCACTGGGCTTTTTCATCTGACAAATGCACAGTAGCAGCCATAGAATTTGTGTTGTGGGAAGGGATATATCCAAGAGATGCTGCACTTGAGAACATTGGTGAGATGACAAACAGCTTGAGGGATGATGCTATGTAGTAGCACCTGCTGCAAGAACGCACAGCACCCTCCATCAATCCTACTCAGTTTTTACCAGTCTGATGACTGCCTGTTAGATTCTCCTAGACTTCTACCTGCTGCTGCATTAGGAGACTAGTGAACAGAAATGTGTGTGTGTGTGTGTGTGTGTGTGTGTGTGTGTGTGTGTGTGTGTGTGTTACAATAGTAAGCAGGAAGACAGGTGTATGAGATCTGACTGTTGGGTTTCTTCTCTACTATCTCTGACTTTCCCAGAGATTTTGCCCTGAGTTTCCTTTATTCGTGAAATGTGTGTGTGTGTGTGTGTGTGTGTGTGTGTGTGTGTGTGTGTGTGTGTGTTCTTTCCCAAACAGAGGTTTACACCAACCATGTAGTTTTGAACACTCATAAATATCATACTACACATGATGAGGTCACAGACAACTGGTTGCCTCCCTCCACTATGTCAAACAATATCTGCTGTCCCAGTGGTCTCTTGCCTCTTGGCTTGGCCGTCTCATGGATGCCTTCTAACTTAGGTCCCCAGCATCTCATTTCTCCACATCTTTCTTCTTTCCTGGATAAAAACCATGTAGAGAGTGAGTTTTCTTGGTTGTTTCCATGTTCAAGACACCCCTACCCTTCCAGCAGGGCTCTGGACAGTCAGAGCACCTGTGCAGGCAGCTCTATTTGTGTCTGTTGCTTATCACACCTGACCTTGGGAGTGGAAAGCTTGGGTCTGGGCCACCAGTGGGTATGGGGTTGGAGGTAGAAAACAGGGGGATTGGTCAACCCTTAGGAAGAGAAAAAGAAAGATTCTGATTCCCACAGCCTTACATCAGTCAATGAGACAGCTTATTTCTAAATCCAGTTGATCGGGGACCCAGAGAATAACCTGATTGCATGAATAGGATATCATAGAGAAAGAGAGAGAAGACTTCTGTTCTGTTCATTGCAAACAATAGACTGCTGTGCACTTTACAGGGACAATCATACCTTAGCCTTTCTTTAGGCACAGCGATTATCCCACAGCCACCAGGAGGCACCCTGCCTTTTGGTCATTTACTGTCAGCCTAGTATGGTTTCCCACATCCTGCTTCCTTGAATGGGTACACAGAAGAATTTCTTTGAGTCCAGCATTTATTTAAATAACCAAACGTTCCTGTAGTGTTCATTGACTGCTTCTTTCTCTCTTCTCTACTCTCCTTACTCTCTTTCCCTCTTTTCCTTCCCCTACACTTCTCCCCTTTCCTGTCATTATCTCTCCCAAATTTTTCCCCTCCTCATATCCTTCTGCCTTCACTATAGTAGTAACAAAAAGAAACTGGTGGCCCTATCAGCCATGGACAGGTAGGGCCAAGAGACAAAGCAAACAGGAGTTAATTGGATGCCTGAATTGCGGCAACACATGTAATAAAACATCAATGGTGGGGATTTGGTGATGGCTCAGTGGGTAAGGTGATCTCTATACAAGCATCAAGGTCTGAGTTCTTATTTTTTGAAAGTTTTTTCCATTTTGTATATCAATGACAGTTCCCACTACCATTCCTCCTTCAATCCATTCCTCTGCTTCCTTAACCCAATCCCATCTACTCTTCAGTGAAGATAAAGTCAATAACAAGGTCTGGCATATCACGTGATGGCAGGGATAAGCCCATTCATCTGCATCAAGGCTCAAGATGGCATCCCTCTGTAGGAAATGGACTCTGAAAATCCAACTTAGGCACTAGGGATAAATCCTGGCCTCACTATCAGGAGCCTCACTGACTCTCCAAGGAAAACATCTGATGTCCACATTCAGAAGGCCTAACAGAACATCAAGGTCTCCATACTGCTTGTTGTATTGTGTCTTGGAGAAGCAGATGGCAGCATGGTGATCACAGTTGCAGATGGAGTCCTCACAGGCCTTGTTTTTATTTAGAGAGAAACAAGGAAGGAGATTGAGTGGATCCCGAGGCCCTGCTCCCTATGATTTGTAACCAAAAGAAATTAGTGGTCTTTAGGTTCAGGATCAGGGTTGATAGACCGAGCATTAAAAAGTAGATTGGATGCCCAAATTGTTGGAAGACATAATAAAATTTTAATTGTGGGCTGGGGAGATACCACAGTTTGTAAAGTGTTTTCTGTATAAGCTTGTGGGCCTGACCTAGGACGCCCAGATCTTATATATGAAGCAAGGTGTGTTTGGAAACCTGTAACTGTATTGAGAAATGTGGAGCAAGGATTCCTAAGAAGATTATCTAAAGGTGAGTGTCATGTTTAGTGAGAGGACCAGCTTCTGAGATTATGGTGGAAAGTGACTGAAGACACTGGGTGCCAGTCATTACTACACATAAAATAAATAAATACATAACTTTAATCCTAAAACCAGGTAAACTTCAAATATCAAGAATCACTTATATAATTATATGATTAAAGAAAATCGTTCTGTCTCCCCCTCCCTGCTGGAATTAGCAGATGTGCACTACCACATACAGTTGAGGAGTTTTGAGGTTGAACCCAGGGTTATAGACTGAAGTGCAGCACTTATCAAGTATCCAGCAGCATCTGGAGAGAAGAAGGAAGAATTGAGGGAGGAGAAAGGACCCACAGGATATCAGTTCTCCTTGGAGTCTTTCTCAAACATGTCAGGATGACTTAAACATGATGTTCTTGAAGAAATGGTTCCCATGCTTGAGAATCTCTGATTGCTTTTAAATTGTTTTTATGTAAAGTTTTGTTTGCAAACCACTACCAATTCCCCTCTCTTCCTTCTTCCCAGTCATCCCCAGGTTTCCCCCCAAAACCCATAATCCCATTCCCTCCTCAGAGAAAGTAAGATATCCCAGGGTGAGTAAAAACAGTCTGGCATATCCAGTTGTAGCAGGACCAAGTCCTTCCTCCCAGGATTAAGGCTGAACACATTATCTCTTTATAGGAAATAGGCTCCAAAAGGCCAGTTTATGTACTAGGTCCCACTCCCAAGGACCACAAACTGCATGAGCCATTCAACTGCCATCCACATTCAGAGGCTTAGTTTAGTACCAAGCAGGTTCCCCACTGCCAGTTGAAAGTCTTTGAGCTCCCAATTGTTTGGGTCGGCTTTCTTTCCGGGTTTTCTCATATTCTTGACTCCTTTGCTCATATAATCTCTCTTCCCTGTCTTTTCCTTACAGAAGCTCCTCAGTTTCACGAGTTCCCATTTGTTAATTGATGCTCTCAGTGTCTGTGCTACTGGTGTTATATTTATAAAGTGGTCTCCTGTGTTAATGTGCTGGAGGTATTTCGCACTTTGTTTTCTATCAGGTTCAGTGTAACTGGGCTTATGTTGAGGTCTTTGATCCACTTGGGTTTGAGTTTTGTGCCAAGTGGTACGTTTGGATTTATTTGCATTCTTCTACATACCAGTTATGACACAACTATTTGTTGAAGATGCTCTCTTTTGTCTTTTGTACATTTTTGGCCTTTTTATGTCAAAAACCAGGTGTTTATTAGGTGTGTGAATTAATGTCAGTGTCATCGATTTGGGTCTACTGAGTCAGTAGTTTATTTCCAATCCATTTACAAACTCTTTTTATTACTGTAGCTCGATAGTAGACTTTGAATTCAGAGATGGTGATGGCTTCAAAGTTCTTTTATTGTACAGGATTGTTTCAGCAATTCTTGTTTTGTTTTGTTTTTTTTGTTTTTGTTTTTGTTTTTTTTTTTTTTTTTTGCTATTCCATATGAAATTGAGTATTTTTTGAGGTCTGTGAATTATTGTGTAGGGATTTCTATGGGGATTGCACTGAGTCGGTAGATTACTTTTGATAAGATTGGCATTTTTACTATGTTAATTTTACTTATCTAAGAGTGTGAGAGATCTTTCAGGTTTTATATCTTTTTAAATTTCTTTCTTCAATGACTAAAATTTCTTGTCATACATGTTTGTCACCTTTTTGGTTGGAGTTATCCCCAAGATACTTACTTACTGCTATTTCAACTGTAGTAGAAGATTTCACAAAACAATCCTGTACAATAATAGCGCCTCCTTTTCTGTACTTCTCACCTCTTCCCTGGATAAAAACCATGTAAGGGGTGTTGAGTTGGTTTCTTCACTCTCAAGATCCCCCAACCCTTGTAGCAGAGCTGCAGACAGCCACTACCAGTTTCTACCAGTCACTGTGCCTGTTGTTCACCAGGCCTGACCTTGGGAGGGTGAGGTTGAGCTTTGTGACATCAGTTAGAAGGCAGTAGGGGCAGAAAGTCAGAGGACTGGGCAGCTGATCACTGAAGGAAAAGAGACACTGAGAACAACTTGAGCTTAACCAGGTCAGTGAGACCTTTTATTCCTTGATCTGATTGATAAGGAACCAGATTAACTTGGCTTTATCTATGAGATCAGGAGGTAGAGAGAACTGGAGGAGAAGATGTGTTCTGTTTTGTTGTAAAAAGATAGGCTGCTCTGTACTTTATCCAGACAAGTACCCTGTGGTGTGTGTTTAGACACTGAAGTCTTGAAGGCCACATGGATGTGATCCTGCCTTCAGGTCATTTCCTGTCAGTCCTTTGGTTTCCTTGAAAGAGCACACAGCAGAAGGTCTTTGTGTCCAGCATTTTTAAAGGCTGAGATGAATCCTTTAGTGCTCATGTGACACTGCATGTTCTCTCTTCTCTCCCCTCCTCCCTCTGTCTCTTCCATCCCTCCCCATCCCTCTCTCCTTCCCTATCCCTGCATCCCCTCTGGCTCTCCTCTCCCCATTCTGTCCTTTAACCCTTCATGTCCCTAAGTATCTCAGACTGGCTTCTTTTTTCTCTTTTAGTTTTGTGTATGTGTGTGTCTGTGTTGTGTGTGTGTATGTCTGCGTTGTGTGTGTGTATGTCTGTGTTGTGTGTGTGTGTGTGTGTGTGTATGTCTGTGTTGTGTGTGTGTGTGTGTGTGTGTGTGTGTGTGTGTGTGTGTGTGTGTGTAGTTAGCTGCCATGGAACTTCCTTTTTAGAACAGGTATTGTTGAACTCAAGAGATTTACCTGCTTCTATCTCTGTCTCCTATAATTCTGGGATGAAAGGCATGGCCAGGTTTGTCTCCCTTCATCACCAGGCAAAATCCCTTGACATACCCCAATGGTCTTTTTCATTAACCTTCAGTTTCCCGGGCTAGACAGATTGATGTTCTGAGAGTCTATATGTTCCATAGACAGAGAATATGATCACCACAGCCCAGCTCTATCATTAGGTTCTTTATTATAGGGTAGAGTGTGTAGGGAACACAACCAGGCAAGCAGGGATGGTGTCTCAGTAACTCAGGTGAGGAGTCTAATACCAACTACCTGTGTACTGCTTTTATAATGGAACCTTGGAGAAGCAGATGGCTGCCTGGCGGTCACAGTTGCAGAAGACATTCTCACAGTAATTATTTTTGTCTGGAGAGAAACAAGAGAGGAAGTTGAGAGAGCCCATGACCCTGTACGCTATGATTTGTAGCCTAATAAACCTGCAGACTCAAGGTTGAGAAAGTGCATTATGTTGTTCAAATTGCTGGAACACAGTTATAATAAAAATAATTTGTTGTGTGACTGGAGAGTTGGCATAGTTGGTAAAGTGGTCTCCTTAGATATGTGATGGCCTGACCTATCATGGCCAGAGCTCATGTGAATCATTGTATGGCTGCGGCATCTGTAACTCTATTGAGAAATAGGGAGCACAGATTCTTAAAACTTGTTAGTCAGTCAGGCTTGCTAAAGGTAAATTTCAAGGTCAGTGAGACACTCAGATTCTAAAGATATGCTACAGAGTGACTGAACAAACATGGGGTGACCTTATTTTTATATGTAAAAATGAAGTATTACCTATATAGCATTCTGTCTGCACATTTTCCTGCAACACAGAAGTGTGTATCAGCTCTCATATGTGGTTTTCAGGAATTGAACTCAGGACCTCTGGAAAAGCTGCCAGTGCTTTTAACCTCTGAACCATCACTCCAGCCCCCAAGAGATTCTATGAGGCAATGGGTCAAGATCACAATGAGGAGACCCATAAAGTTGACCAGGGGAGCTATTGGGAGGTCACTGACTCTGAGCTGACAGCTGGGAGACCTCCATGGGAGTAAACAAGGCCCTCACTGTACAAGACAGTCAAGTGAAGGGGCTTCTGGCAGCAGGATAAGAATCTCTTCCTACTGCATGACTGGCCTACTGAGAGTCCATTATCTGTAGAGAGACACCTTGTTCAGCATTGATACTGGGGAGAGGTTATTGGTCCTACTCAACTGGAGATACCAGAGTGCATTGACTCACCAGGGGCGTCCTTACCCTCTCAGAGGAATGGATGAAGAGATTGGGTAGGGGAAATTGGGGGGATGACTGAGTGTTTGGGAGGGAAAGGGAACAGCAGTGGGTGTGGTAAAAAGTATTAAATAAATAAATCAATTAACAAGCATATTTAATCCTAAAACCTAAAACTACAAATATTAACTACCACTTGTTAAATTATATGATTTAAGACAAGCCTGCTCTTTCCACATCCCAACTGCTGGATTACAGGTGAGCACCACCACACTCAATTAATGGGATCTGGAGATGGAACCCAGGGCTCTGTGAATGCTAGGCAAGCACTCTATCAACTGAGCTCTATTCCCAGCCCTCTGATCCTAACCTGTTTATGGGAATGACAAGTCTCACCCTGAATAGTTGTTTAGTCCAGTATCTGGCTCATAGCCAATGCTACAGCTGTCAGTTGTTCAGTCACTGTGGGATCAGTCTAACATAGCAGCCAATAGGAGAGGCTGTGGGCAGGCAGGAGGGCTCAGGGAATAAGGGCACTTGCTGCCAAGTGTGAACCTGATTCCATCCTCAGAATTCATATGATTTCAGGAGAGAACAAGGCTCCTGCAGGTTGTTCCCAGACCTCCACACCTTTGTTGTGGCACAGGCTTGCCTTATTCACAAAAGCAGAAAATCTTAAATGGTTTAAAGAGGTCTTGGAGTGGTGTAGATCTGTGTTCCAGAACCAAATACCATCACTTGTAAGCTGGGTGACCTTGGGCAGTGGCTCAGCCTTCCTCATCTCCCTTCCTTGTCAGTGACCTCATCTATATTTTAGTATCTACCTGATAAGGTTGTCATTATGTCAAACAAGACCAAGGGAATGATCTCCAAATGGTGACTGTTCTAGTTACTTGTGTGTGTGTCTCTTTCAGACCTGACCACAGAATATCAGAACCCAGAGCCCTGGAGGGCAAACCTACCACTGCATGTGACCTCATTCCCAGAGCAGGAGTATGAGTAGGAGCTTCCGTACAACATCTCTGAGCGTAAAGTACAGTTCCCCTGGGCAAAGGCCAAAATGTGGCAGTTCATACGATCCCAACAGCACCTGGAGAGAGGAAGGAACAGATGAAGAGCACTATGGACCCACAGGAGGTCACTTCTCACCTGCAGTCTCTCTCAAGCATGTCAAATAGAGTTAATCATGATGTTCCAGAAGAAAGTTCCTCATGCTTGAGAATCACTGCTTTCTATTAGCACATGTTATTGAAAGCAGCTTGTGTGTGGCTGTTCCTGTGTTTAATCCCAGGACTTTGGGAAAGTGGTAGTTGTATCTCTGAGGTCAAGATAAGCTACAATGAAATAATGAGATCCTGTATGAAATAAGTGATTTTTAAAAACAAACCTTCAAGAAATGTGGAAATTATATATTCTGAAATTTCAATGATGTTTTAAAGCCTAGGCTGACATTGATTGTGGCTGTGATGATTGGCTGTGCCCTAGTCTGGAGCTGGACTTCTGGATTGCTCAATATTTATAAGTCATACATTTTGCTTTCAGGGTCCATTAGGTATAGTGTCCTTGTGAAAAGATTTCCTAATATAATAAGAGATAAAATGCATGCTGGAGTGGTAATGAAGGCCTCTCATCTCAGCACTTTTAAGGCAGAGGCTAGAAGGTCTATGATTTCAAGGTCAGCCTGGTTTCCAGAGAGAGTTTCAGGACAACTTGGGCTAAACAGAGAGCATCTGTCTGGATTCAAACAATAAAGAAAAAATGAAAAAAAAAGAAACGAAACAAAATGTATGATGCTTGGTGAATATTTATGTCTCCTATTCATGCCTGATGAAAATGCCTGTGCGCTGTACTTACCCTAATCCACACTCTCTGGTCTCCCCCACTCCCAGATGTTTCACTCACCTACGAAAGTCTTGTTCTTTGCCGCCTGGGCCAATGATTTTATCACAAAAGCTTTCATGGTTAGTATACTTCGAAGGATTCTTCCCGGAGATGATGCAGTCGACCATATCATTTAACTGCTTACCCTTGGGGCTGTCTCTCTGTTGAGTGGCACCTGCTGCTAGAACCCACAGCACACTCCATCAATCCCACTCAGCTTTACCAGGGCTCTGATGCCTGCCTGATAGCTTCCTCCTTGACTCCTACCATCTACTGAATTGGGACAGCAGTGAATAGTGTTTGTGTGTGTGTGTGTGTGTGTGTGTGTGTGTGTGTGTGTGTTTGTGTATGTGTGTATGTGTGTTTGCTTTTTCACACACAGGTTCTTCTGCACATACTTGGGAGGACTCATAAAATTTGTGCTACACATGAGGAGGTCAGAGGATACTTGGAGACCAAACTCAAGGTTCCAGGCTAAGCAGGAAGGTGTCTAGCCTCAGCCTCCTGAGTTAGGATTAGAAATAAACACCACTGTATTGTGATGGGCTAACTCCCAGGATTAAGTTCTATAGAGATTGCCTTTTTCCTCCCTTGCCTTCTCATTTCTCACCTTCAGGACAGACAGCTGCCACACTGTGAGCTGCCTGCCCAGTGGTTCTGTGTTGAGGGGCCGAGAAAACTCTCCTATCAGCAGCCAGAGACAAACTGACCTCTTAGTTTAATATCCCAACAACCCAACCATTTCTTGAATACTAAAGATACTCCACACCTGCTCAAGCCTAGGTGAAATTCAATCCTTAAAGAGCAGTGAATTTATCACAGTTCTAGCTAAGACCTTGAGCCAGAGAAGCATCTACAGATGCTTATTGATTTACACTATACAATTAGAAGGAATCTGTTGTATGGCCTTGCACAGCTCACATACATGTGTGACTTCAACAATAACCTTTGTCAGATGAGTAGGTAAGTCTTGATTCAATCTGCAGTGGGATACTTGGTAGTCATAAAAATGCAGGAGAAGCCAGGTGCATTGAAACACACAGTGTATAATCACAGCACTCTGTAGCAGAGCCTGAGGGATATGTCAGTTCAAAGTCATCTTGGTTTATAGACTGTGTTCCAGAACAGCCATGGCTACATCAAGAAACTTTGAAATCAAAAGTAAAAATAAAGTAACTGCAGACACAAGCCTTGCATGTATGTAATCCTATCGTTGGGATGTGGAGCTAAGTTTGGGTTTTAATGTTGAGTTGGAGAACATCCTGAGCTGTATTATAAGAATAAATCAATAATAATAACATTAAAATGGTTATAGATGCACAAATGGCTTAACAGTCAGGAGCACTAGGTGAGCTTGGTTGGAACCCTGGATCAGTTCTAGTATCTACATGGCAGCTCCCAACTTTGTATGACCCCAGTTCTGTAAGATGTGACACCTCTTCTGGCCTCTGTAGGCACTGCTTACACATAGTTCACATACACACATGCAGGCAAAGGAATTATTCTTACAAAATAAAAGACTATTTTATAAAAACGTTAAAAAATCAAGTTGCCAATGTAGCGTAGGGGCAGGGAAATTGGTGCCATGGCAATATGGCAGAATCAAAAGGGACCATCTTTGATTTGGTTGGTGAACAAGCAGACCCAGTCCTTAAACTAAATGGTGTCATCTGTTGTGGACAGAGGGTGATTATGGAACCCTAATCCAGAGGCTACTTGACTCCAAAAGGAACCTCGAATTAAAAATTCAAGTGTGACCATCATTGAAGACAAGAGAGATGGGGAGGCTCTCAGAGGGGACAAGGTTCCTACCTGTGAGCAGAGTGAGCAGCAGGAGGAGTCTCATCTTGAGTGAGGAAGGACTCAGGAGCCTCCTCTCTTTATAGTCCTTTGCTCTGACAGTGTCCAGTCAGCACATGGGACTTGTGACAGCTGTGAGTGTAACACGGAAATAGCATATGTCCATCTTCACAACAGTTTAAGACCTACAGAGATACTGTGGATTGTGACAGGGCCTGAACCCGTGTTGTAGCAGAAGGAAAAGAGAAAGGGCTATCTCAAAACCCTATTATGTCAAGTGCAGTGACTTGTAAAGTGCTTGGTTCTCACCCATAAATGCTTTGAAGTTATAAGAAGGTATAGACATTGTTCCTGGGGTTGGTCTGCTGGATGCTGATAGTGATATGAGAAGTAGTTGGTGGGACATGAGTGAGGATGAAAGAGGGGGTGGAAAGGCAGAAGATGGGATAGCTGTTTACTAAAGGAAAGAGAGACTGAGAACCATGTAACCCTAAACCCACCAATGAGACATGTTATTACTCTATATGGTTGATAAGGGACCCAGAGATTAACCAGGCTTTTTCTGTGGGGTCAGGAGATATAAAAAGGCAGAGAAGACAATATGTTTTCTCTTGTTTGCTCCTGTGTACTTTAGTGGGAAAAATCGTCCTCTGGTGTGTGTTTAGGGAAACTTTATTCTGAGGCCAACAGGATCTAATCCTTTATTCAGGTCACTCACTATCATTACCATTTGGTTTCCTACATCCCAGTTCCTAGAACAAGCTCAAATGGGAAGTTCTTTGAGTCCAGTGTTTCTTTAGTGCTCACATGACACTGCTTCTTTGTCTTTGTCCTACCTGCTCATCTTCTCTTTCCTGCCCTCCCCATTCATACTCTTCTTTTCTGTCCTTATGTCTGTCTGATCTCTCCCCTCTTCCCTTTTCTGTCTTCCCAACTTCCTTAAGATTATCAGACTGAGGTTTTTTCCTTGCCTTCCTCCCTCTCCTCCTCCCCCTCCTTCTTCTTCTTGAGACAAGGTTTCTTTGTGTAACAGTCCTAGCTGACCTAGGACTTGCTTTTTAAACCAGGCTTGCCCTGAAAGCAGAGAGATCTGCCTTCCTCTGCCTCTGCTTCTACCTCTGTTTCTGCCTCTGCATCGCAGAGTGTTTGAATAAAAAGCATGGCCAGGCTCACCAACCACTCACTCTTCAAGGGGCTCCCCCAATGGCAATGTCTTTTTCATTAACCCTCAGTTTTCAGGACTTGATGGAATGGTGCTCTCTGAGAATCTATTTATATTTTGTAGACAGAGAATACAATCACCAAAGCTGAGCTCTTTCTATAGCTTCTTTATCTGAGGGTACAGTGTGTAGAGAAGACAACCAGGCAGGCAGGGATGATGTCCCAGAGACTGAGGTGACCAAAATAACCTCTTGGTGATAAGGACTTTGCATTGCTTGTTGTATGGAGCCTTGAAAAAGCAGATGACTGCCTTGTGGTCACAGTTGCAGATGAAGTCCTCACAGGCCTTTTTTTATCTGGAGAGTAACAAGAAAGGAAGTTGAGTGGAGCCCATGACCCTGCTCCCTATGTTTTGTAGACAAAGAGACCAGTGGACCTCCCATTGTATAGACTCCTGGTTGAGATACAAGGCACATGAAAGTACATCAGGTTGCCAAATTTCCTGCAACAACACATATCAGAAAAAAATCACTAGTTGTGGGACTGGGGAGATGGCACATTTGGTAAAGTGACTGCCAGTCAAGCATGAAGGCCTGACCTAGGATGTCCAGGGCCTATGTATAAAGAAAGGTACATTTGAAGCATCATTAACTCTATTCAGAATTAGTAGTATGGACCTTTAAAACTTGTTTCTCAGTCAAGCAGGTTAAAGGTGAGTATCATGTTTAGTGATAAGGACATGGTAGAGGGTGACTGAGGAAGTCATTATTGATAACGAATGAGTACACATAAAAATAAACAAACATAGATATTTATTCCTCAAGCCTTGAAAACTATACATATCAAATATCACTAATTAATTTTATAGTATAAGAATATCCTTTTGTCTCTACTTCCAAAGTGCAAGAATTGCAGGTATGCCACACTATCCTCAATTCATGGGATCTGGAATTGAACCTAGGGCTCTGAGCATGATAGGCAAGCTCTCTAGCAACTGGGTTCTATCCCACCGTCTGATCCTCACCTGTGTATAGGAATGGTAAGTTTTGCCCTGCATAGGTCTTTAGTCCACTGTCTGGCTCATAGACAATGCTACAGCTCTCAGTTGTTCGGTCACATTCTAAAATAGCAGCCAATAGGAGAGGCTCTGAGCAGGAAAGAGGGCTCAGGAAATAATAAGGGAACTTGCTGCCAATTCAACCTGATTGCCATCACGTGATTGTTTTCAAATATTATTTTAGGATGTGTTACATTTGTTTTACTGTGGAGCATTTATTTAATGATGCAAAGATGTGTTGCATTCTTTGAGGTTGCATTTGTTGAACCCTGAGAAGCTGTGTTACTGTGACTTTCTATTATACCTGATGGTCTTAAGAAAGTGCTGACTGGCCAATAGCAAGGGAGAAGAAGAGATAGGAGAGACTGGCAGGCAGAGAGCAAAAAAGGAGAAATCTGGGAGAACTGGAATGGAGGAGAAGAACAAGGAAGGAGGAGGCCAGTGTCCATCCACGGAGTAAGGGGAAAGCTAGACACACAGACCAGGGTCCAGTCACCTAGCCGTACTGCCAGCCATGGACTAAGGGGAAAGTAAGACACACAGAAATAAGAAAATGTAAAAACCAAAGTCAGAAATTGTAGGCGTAACTTACCCACAAGGACACCAATACCAGATAGATATTTATTAGAATATAAACCAACACTCACGGTACAGGCAACAGAGTATAATAGCACCTGAACAGGGACCAGAGTCTGCAGACGGACGGACCACGTGAGCCTCCCTCCAGCAGCCAGGAACCAGGAAGAGAGCGTGTCGTATCCGCAGACCCTTTTTAATGGGGCTTTTCCCCCGCCCCCTTCAGGTCGGGGGGCCCGGTGCTCTGTATAAATGTCCCTTGACCTTGTCAGCTGACACCTGAATCCCACAACATCTCCCCCCTTTGTCTAACTAAGAAGGTTCTAAACTAAGATTATATACAGTAAGAATTATTATGAGGTAGCATCTAGGAGAGGTCAAAGTATAATTGCTAATCAAAGCCTAACTTATATAAGGTATATCTAATAGTTTTAGAATATTGGTAGATAGTAGGGTGTATAGATTATTTTAAAGGGTTAATCTGGGAAAGTGAGAATCTAACACCTGAGTGTTCTTATCTAAGGGATACTAGGGTGGAAACCTTAAACATCTATTCTTCAACCTCTTCAAGACCTGAGAAGGAAGGTAAATTTGTCTGAAAGACAGAAGTACATGGAAGCAGCTACTTCCAAAATTTGGGAGAGGACAGCAACACAGCTACCTGGACAATCACCTCTGGATTTGTGCACCGTTAGAGCATCTATCGGATTGGCTATAGGCCTATGGCATCTGACAGATCTTTTTACAAGCAGAACAATTTTGAAGGGACTGTCTTATCCTGTCTAGGCAGGTTTCGTCAGTCTCTATCTCAATTTGTTCATCCAGCTTGACATCATGTGTGTACTGTCAGCAATCAAGGTAAGGACAGTTCCTTACTCAACCGGCCATTTTTTGCCAAAAGGACCAACTCCAATGGAGTATCCTTGATGCTCAACACCATCTCGTGAAGGGAGCAGTGACACCAGGAGTCGTCGTGTCTCTCGTGGCCAAATTTTAAATGTTAAATGCCATATTCTCTGGGTCTATGAAACGGTTGAAGATTCTTGTCCATCTATGATATTCTAACCTGTATCTGAAATGACTGGGATATGATACCTTAAATAGTGTTGACTGCAGATCTTATCGTCTTAAGGAATAAACCCTGTACTAAAAATTAGAATACTTATATAAGGGAAGTACAATCTCTGAACAATGACCCTTAGTAGAACTATCGAGCATTAGCCAGGGGTATTTTACCAGGTAAAGTGTCCACAGCATTTTAGACATGTAAATACATATATATCATCTAAACAGAGGTATATAAAACATCTTGTGCATATATCATAACTAGTGCAATCATACATTATATCTAGTATAGTTAAATGAAGGTAGTAATTGCATAGTATACATGACAATGATGTGCAAATATTTTAAACAAAGGTATGAGCATACATAAAATATAGCAATTTTAGATTCAGCTTTACATAATAGTTACAGATTCAGATTTATATCGAAGTACAAGTTGCTTTGGTTACATAAAACAATCTCAGATTAAACTTTGTACCAATGTACAAATTATCACAATTAAACATATAAAATGATTTTGCATTAATATCAATATATAGATATCTATGACAGTGCAGATTGTCTTTAGCTTAGCCCATACATTTAGCTAAAATGAAGTATAGGTAGGTAGAACAGTCTACCTTTATCTATCCTATCTATTCCCCCTCTTTTCTAAAAAAAAAAAATCTCTGATGCTATATTATAGTTTTGTCTTTTACCCAGTTTTACCCACAACCTTTGGAGCATAAAACTTATTGGGAAAGGGGGCGTAGTCGTTTATAAGGTTGCTTCCTGCTGACTTAAGGGCGATGGCATCTCCTTGGGATCCTGTAAAAGCTAAAACAATGGTTAGTTCTTAATGGACTGACCACATACATCTATAACCATTTTTAGGATAGTGGTTAACTCCATCTGGAAACTTAATTAGCAGTGTGATCTGAAGGATAATCATAAGGAGCTATCTTGCAGCTGTTTTTGAATAATCTATTTCTTGAAAGCAATTATTGATTGGTGCGCACCAGGTTCTTGATTTTTCTATTTTTGTCTCTGCTGTCTGTCTATCTGTCTCTTATTCTCTCTCTCTCATACTCTTTCTTCTATTTTTGTTTTTCTAGCAGGAGTTGTTCCGGTGGAGGCCCCATCTCGGTTTCAGATTCTTTGTAGATAGCTGATAGGAGGAAATGTTATTTACAGTGGAAAACTTAAGCATTGTAGAAATTCAAAAGATATTTATATCTTTCATGACTTTAGGAGACTGGAAGCAGACAGAATGAGATGTTTGAGAGGTACAGAAACAGGGAAGAACGAGGTTTAAGATGAAGTCACAGTAATATTGGTCCCTAAATATTTTGCCTTCTGTCTCACACCAGGTGGCTTTTATGATGTGAGACAGAATTTTTCATATTCCTTTACCAATATGCTTGGGTTTAGAGAGGGAGAAAGCCACAAGTTCCCAATCCAAATAACAGTTTTAAAATTGTAGTGTATAATTAAGAAATAAAGGTTAATAGTCACTTTTGATAATCAAACTTATAGTTAGGTTAGTTAAGATTTTTAAGTATACAAAGATATATTTCAATTAAATAGATAATCTTCAAATACTTCTAAGACCTACAGAATATGGCATTTAAAATGTTTTAAGAGCTTAGACTTTTCTGGACAGTGAGACAGGTCTGTTCCTGGCAGCACTAATTTACTTCAACAGGAAGGTGGGCATTGAAGAAACTCCATATGGAGTCTCATCTATTTGTGGTGATGGTGAGCCACTGGAGAAGAAACTGTTTTTATATTGACTGCTTGACAATATGCTGTTTAAACTAGACATGCAGGTTCCATAAGAAGATGACCTCTGGACTTTGGCAGAGCAAGCCAAGATCATCATTCGGGTTCCTGCTTTACAGAGAAAACTGTCAGACATTCTTCAAGACTCAAGGAAAAACAACGGATGAACTGTGCCAAAATGGGCAGAGCGGATTTCCTACTTCACTGAAATGAAAAGAGACTTTGGGCCTGTAGGCTGAAGATGAATGCCCCAACTTTATAAAGGAACTTTGGGTGACTGTCCAGGCAGATAGGTGTCATCTCTGTCCTTTCTAGATTTTAGAAGTCGTTTGCACTTCTGGTTTACTTGGGTAAATATTATATCCTTCTGTGGTCTTTGATGTAGTTGAAGATTAGATAGTTATATGTACAGTTTTTCTTAGTCATTTAAAAAGTATATTAGATATGAAACTTTAGATTCATAAAGATAAGGTAGATAGAATGTTTTCTTTAATTTTGCTAAGTGCAAGTAGACTAGATATTATAACTGTAATTCTTGCTTGATGGCTATTTTGTTATATGTAATTTTACTATGTTAAAATTGAAACCTTCCTTTTTGATTAGAGAAAAAGGGGGAAATGTGGGAATGCATTTGTGAGTGCTGTATCTTTAAATAAAGGAGCTGGTTTGGACCATGGCAGGTACGTAGAATAGGTGGGAGGAGAATCAGAGCTTAGGTAGAGAAGCAGGGTGGAGTCAGCAGACCGCGCGGAAGCCGCCCAAGAGACGACATGTAAGGAACACCGGTGAGCTACGGGCCGCCACGTGGCCCGCGGATTAATAAAAATGGGTTGATTTAAGATATGAGAGCTAGCTAGCAATGTGCCTGAGCCATAGGCCAAACAGCATGGACTTAATATAAGCCTCTGAGTTATTTTTGGGGACCTGGGCGGCTGGGCAGCTGAGGGGTCTGGCACGGCAGGTCTGCGGATCTCGGATCTCTGGCCGCCCGGGACCCAGAGAAACCGTAATACAACAAGAAATAGTTCAGAAAAACTGGCAAGAAACAAGCTGAGCTAAGGCTGGACATTATAATTAATAATAAAGCTCTAAGACCAGATAAACAATTTAAATAGACCTATAACCCTTATCAAAATAAAAGCAAGTCATTAAAAGTATCTCAACTGAAAAGAATACCCAGGGCCAGATAGTTACAAGTGCAGAACTTTACCGGAATGCCAAAAAAGAGCTAATACAAATACCCTTAAATTGTTTTACACAATATAAACAGAAGGAATACTGCCAAACTTTTTTTAATGAGGCTACAGTTGCCCTGATTCCCAAACCACACAAACACACAACCAAGAAAGAGAAATACAGACTAATCTCTCAAATGAACATGGATGGAAAAATACTCAACAAAGTACTAGGAAACCAAATGTAAGAAAGAACACATCAAAAATTGTCCACCATGATCAAGTAGACTTTGTATCAGAGATGCAGGGATGGTTCAACATACAAAATTCTGTCAATGTAATCCACCATATAAACAAAATGAAAGAAAAAACCCTGACAATCATCTCATTAGATGCTGAAAAACACCTTTGACAAGATCCAACATCCTTCATGGTAAAGGTCTTGTGAATATCAGGGATTCAAGGAACATGTCTAAGCACAGTAAAAACAATTTGCAGCAAGCCAAAAGCCAAAATCAAATTAAATAGAGAGAAACTCAAATTAATCTCACTAAAAACATGGAAAAAACAAGGCTATCTACTGTCCATATATATTAATACAGTACTCCAAGTTTCCTCTAGAGCAATGAGACAACAAAAGGAGATCCAGGGGATACAAGTTGGAAAGGAGGAAGTCAAACTTTGCTATTTACAGATGATTTGATAAATAAATAAGTGACCACAAAAATACTATAAGGAACCCTACAAGTGATAAACCCTTTAGAGGATGTTTCAGGATACAAGATTAACTAAATAAATCAATAGCCATTCTATAAACAAATAATCAACAGGCTGAATAAGAAACTATGGAAGCACCACTCTCTACATTAGCCACAGATAACATCAAATATTTTGAGGTACCTCTAACCAAATAATTGAAAAATCTGTTTAATGAGAACTTGATACTTCAATGATTTGTTAGATCCCCCATGGTCCAGCAATACCAGTATTGGGCATATACTCAAGGAATGCACATTCTTAACCTTAAGAGTATTAGTTCAACTATGTTTATAGCATCGTTATTCCCCATAGCCAGAACCTAGAATCATTCTAGGAGCCTCTGAGCTGGAGAGTATTAAGAAACTGTGGTACATCTATGCAATGGAGTACTACTCAGCAGTTAAAAATGATATCTTGAAATTTGCAGGTAAATGGATGAATTTGGAGAGCATAATCCTGAGTGAGGTAACAGGTCCAGAAAGATAAACATGGTATATACCCACTCATAAATGGGTTTTAGACAAAAAAAAAAACCAGAATATCCATGCTGCAAAGCACAACCCCTGAACAGCTTGGGAGCAGAAGGAACTGAAGAGAGATAGATATCCAAGGATCCATGTGAGAAGAGAATATAGAGAAGATCTTCTGAGTAAATTGGGATCATAATGGGTAGTAACCAAGGAGAGGTGGGAACAAATCATGAGAGAAGGAGATGGTTGAGTGAGAGGAGCAACAAAGGAGGAAAGAAGAGATGGATATCTTTATAGAAGGAACCACTGTAGGGTCAGAAAGAAACTGGGTGCTAAGGAACCTCCAAGAAGCCACAGAATGGCCCTTAGCTAGGACTCCAAGCAATAATAGAGAGGATACCTAAACAGGACTTTCCCTACAATCAAATGAATGAGCACCCTAAGTGTCATTATAGAGCCTTCATCCTACATGATAGAACCTTCCACTTTCCAGAGTTGGAATCAGAGACCCATAGCTAAGCACCAGGTCAAGTTCCTAGTCCAGCTGAAGGGAGAGAAAGAGGAGAGTGTATATGAGCAAAGGGATTGGGATAGTGAGGAGGAGACACACATAGGTGGATGACTAGAGGTATTGGAAGCTCACTGAACCAGAAAAAACCCACTGAAGACCCTTCAGGAAAGGAACTAAACCCTCCAAAGGTAGAGGACTGTCAAATGGTGTAGGCACTTTGTGGAGCCTCTTGGAGAAGAATCAGATTATGTTCCTGTGCGTGAACTGGATGACATCCTGGAGCCCATTTCCTACAGAGGAACACCTAACCTAGTCTTAATACTGGGATGAAGGAACCGATGGAACCTCAACTGAATATTCCAGACTGAACTGACCCACCTTGGGACTCCTTGGCCTCCTTGGGGAACAGGTGGGGTTATTGGGTGGGGGGTGTTGAGGGAGGACTGTGAAGGACAGGGAAGAGGGAAGTGAGGGCCAGCAATGGCATATATGGGAAAATACTTTTAAATAAATAACCATTCAACCAAAAGAGAGAAATTGTTGTACCTTTAACTAATGAAGAAGTGACCAATTGTGAGCAGACAGTGAATGCAGGCAAAGAGCTTACAGTAATTTTTGGGAGAAATTAACAACAGATATCCTGAAAGCAAAATAATTCAACTTATAAAGAAATCTAACTTGATTATTCCTCATTTTGTATAGAATAAACCAATTTCTGGAGCCCTTACATTTTATATTGGTCCAAATAATTCAGGAAAGGCAGGTTACAAATTAGAAAATGTAACTAAAGTGGCTTTATAATTCTTTTCTAAAGTCAGAATTATGTGCCATCATGATGGTATTAATAGATTTTACAGAATTTCTAAATCTAGTCGCTGACTCTCAGTATGTAGAAAAAATTGTTTTACACGTTGAAACTGCTGACTTTATTCCTGATGAGTCAGAACTAACTTCATTATTTATTATTATAAGAAATAAACAGGAATAAAAAATAATTCCTTTTTAAGTAACACAATCTAATCCCATATGAGTCTGCCAGGGCCTCTAGCACAAGGTAATGATGAAATGGATAAATTATTAATAGAAAATGTACTAGAGGCCTCAGAGTTTTATAAAAAATGTCATGCCAATAGCAAAGGTTTAAAAAAATTCTCCATTCCTTGGCAACAAATCAAAGAAATTGTAAAAAGATTAATGTGGGAATGTGTTTATATATGCTGTGAATCTCAATCTTTAAATAAAGGAGATGTTTTGGGCCATGACAGGTACCATAGAAAAAGTAGGAGGAGAAATCAGGGCATAGGTAGGAGAAGCAGGGTGGAGTCAGAGGCAGATCGAGCCAGCCACCCAAGAAGAAACATGTAAGAAACAGGTGAGCCACGGGCCACGTGGCAGACAGATTAATATAAATGGGTTGATTTAAGATGTAAGAGCAAGCTAGCAATGTGCCTGAGCCATAGGTCAAATAGCATGAAGTTAATATAAGCATCTGAGTCATTTTGGGGGACCTGAGCAGCTGGGCAGCTGAGGGTTCTCGGGCGGCATGTCTGTGGGTCTCAGACCTCTGGCCGTCCAGGACGGAGAAACCCCACTACTACAAAAGATGCCTCACCTGTTTCTTCTATAAGCAATCTCTGTTACTGCAGGAAGTAATCCTAAAGATACACATAGAAATGAAAATTGAAAAATGAAGGTGTTTCATTTTACAGAATTTGGAAAATAAAAATATGTGCATCATACAATAGATAGGTTTTCTGGATTTCAATGGGCAACTACTTTGAGTTCAGAAAAGCCTGATTCTTTAATCACACATTTGCTAGAAGTTATGGCCATCATGGGAATGCCTGTACAAATTAAGATTGACAATGCTCTGGCATATGTCTCTAGTAAAATGAAGCATATTTTTGATTATTATAATATAAAGCATATTACAGGTATACTACATAATCCTATAGGGCAAGCAGTCATAGAGATCAAATCAAACTGAAGGATATGCTAAATAAACAGAAAGAAGTACCAACTCCCAGAAACAGACTACATAATGCTTTATTAATTTTGAATTGTCTCATTCTAATGAGAAATGAACAACAGTTGCTAAGAGGCATTGGACTATCGAAAAATCAATTGAGCTGAACCATCCTGTCGGCTTCAAAGGTGTGTTGAGCTCAGAATGGAAGCCAGGATATTGCTACATTTGGGAAGGGGTTTTGCTTTTGATTTCGAGGGTGACAAAAAGCTATGGATACCATCCAAATTAATAAAGACTCAATCTGAACTGGAGAAACTTCTTGATAAAGAGAAACCATGTCTCAGTCACCAATTTGACCACTCTTTAATTTTTAAGAAAAATTCACCAAACAAGGATTGGGGTAGTATTTTACTTTTGCCTTTACAGAAAACTAGAGATACTCATATTCAAGAAGGCAAAAGACCTTGGACATCCAGATGTCTAAAACAGAAGGGAAAGCTATCTAGAAAGAATTTAAAAGCAAAGAGATACCAGGCTAATTAGTGCCAATATACTCTACAGAGTAAAATCTCACTCCTTAACATCTATATCTCTTTTTTTATAAGAGAAGTCAAAGTCCCAGTTCAATTATAAATTAAAGCTGGCTTTGGAGTTGGAGTGTGGCTCTCTCCTTCTCTAAATCCTAGCATGCTTGTTAAAGGAAAATACAAGACCTCTGTATTGTTATCAGAGGGAACACCTGATATAGAAGAGAACAACCAGAGTTAAGGGACTATGCTATTGCTACTAATATTATTAGATACGAATTTATTTCAGAATGGGTTAGAATAATATATATTAACATTTTGTCATGATATTAATGATCATATAGAGTACTAATTAATTCTAGAAAAAAGGGCTTTATCTGGTTTCCTGCACATTGTTATGTGTTTGAGTCTCTAATCAATTTTCTGTGGTGAAACAGGACAATGCCTAATTGTGACCTTTGAATATGTGTCTCCACAACGATGATTTCATATGAACTATGACAATGTCACTATGCTGGCAAACACCAAGCAAAGACTGGATTTGAAGTACAAACTGCTCAGGACAATTTCAATGATTTTGACAGCTGGTATGGAAACAGCAGGGTGCAGAGCTGGACTGGCCTTTAAACATTGCTTTGCCGCCCTCAACAGGACACAGTCAGTAACTTCCATTTGTTTGAAGGGAAGGGAAGGATGCTTAGGGATCTGAAAAGAAATAACAAGTTAATGCCAATGGAGGGGAAGAAATGGTTGGAAACATCAGCCTCCCCACTAAACTACCACAGTGGAGCAGGGGTGGCACATACCTTTAATCCCAGCACTCTGCAGGCAGAATTAGGCTGATCAGAAGCCTGCCAGGCCTACAGCGAAACTCTCTCAAAACAAAAAAATATACCCAAGGCCAGTAAGATGACTCTTGTGGGTAAAGATGCTTGCTGCCGACCCTGAGGACATGTGTTCAGTCCCCACAAGCCACATGGTAGAAGGCAAGAACTGAATCCTGTATATTGTTCTCTGGCCTGGACATAACATGCCATGATACCTGTGTGTTCATACACATACACATACATACAAAAAGAAATAAAATTGCAAAAATGTTAAAGTTATACAAGTAGCCAGGGTGTGTTATTGACGTTAATCCAGAACTGGGTGGGGGCAGAGCCAAGTGGATCTCTGTGATATGAGGTCAGCCTGATCTACAGAGCAAGTTCCAGGACAACACAGAGAAATCCTGTTTCACAAAAATGGATGTCAGTACAATCAACACATAATATGCTAAGCCAGGTATTGATGATACATGCCAGGACTCAAAGGCAAAAGCAAGTGGATCTCTGTGAATGGGAGGTCATCCTAGTCTACAGATCAAGTTCTTGAAAGCCAAGGCTACACACGCAAACAACACCCAATACTCAAACAAATTAAACACAGTAAGTTAAGAAATGTGACTTAAATATATTATGCTAAGTATCTCAAACCCTTTACTAGCTGTATGTGGAAATGTATACCTGAAATGCAAGCACAGATAGATGAGTCAGAAAGACTTCAAGTTTTTTTCATTTTATTATTATTATTATTATATTAAAAAATGTCTTTTTATCCATGCTTCCCCTGCTCCCCCTCCCTTTCCTGCTTCTAATCACTCCCAGTCAGCCTTCTTCCTCTCACCTCCCCATGCACCCACACCCTCCAGCAAAAGGACAAGAAGTCCCAAGGCAGGTCAGCTCAGTGTGGCACATCTACTCCAGGTAAGTCCGATGTGCTCACCGCAAAATCATGACTGGGTTATGTGTTCCACTGCACTGAATGGGCTCCAAGGTACCAACCCATGCACAGGAACACAGTCTGATCTCACCCCTGTAGGCTCCACATACTGCCTCTGCCAATCGACTGTTGCCAAACCTTGGGGGTGTAACTTCTTTTCTGGATGGATTTTCAGCAGGTTTTCTTGATTCGTTGAGGTCTCCAGTGCTCCTGCCAGCCATCTCTGTAGGAATTCTGCTCTAATCCCTATCCCCTTGCTCATACAGACTCTCCTCCCTTGCTCTTTGCTGGACCAGGAGCTCGGCCCAGTTCTCATCCATGAATCTCTGCCTCCACCTCTATTCTTTGTTGGATGTAGGTTCTGTGATGACACTTAGGGTGGTTATTCATTTGATTCTAGTGGAAGATCTGTATAGACACCCTCTGCACTTATGGTTGGAAACCTACCCAGGGACCTGTAGTGAGTTCTTGGAGGTTTCCCTAGCACCTGATCTCTTTCCAACCCCACATTAGCTTCCTCTTTATCCTTAGTGTATAGGAGGGCTATTGAGTTTTTTGAGTTAACCTTCTACCCTGATACATTGCTTAAGGTGTTTATCAGCTGTAGGAGTTTCCTGGTCGAATTTCTGGGGTCACTTATATATATGATCATATCATCTGCAAGTAGAGATAGTTTGGATTCTTCCTTTCCAATTTATATCCCCTTAATCTCCCTTTGTTCTCTTAGTGCTTTAGGAAAAACTTTGAGAACTATATTGACTAGATATGGAGAGAGAGGACAGCCTTGTCTTGTTCCTGATTTTAGCGGGATTGCTTTGAGTGTTTCTCCAGTTAGTTTGATGTTGGCTGTCAGCTTGCTGTATTTTGCCTTTATTATACTTAGGTATTTTCCCTGTATTCCTGATCTCTTCAGGACTTTTATCATGAAGGAGTATTCTATATTGTCAATGGCTCTTTAAGCATGAGTTTTTTTGTTGTTTGTTTATATGATGGATGACATTCATATTTTTTTGTATGTTCAACCATCCCTGCATCTCCAGGATGAAGCCTATTTGATCAGGGTGGATGATTTTTTGATAGTTTATGGAATTCACTTTTCCAGAATTGTATTGAGCATATTTGTGTCAATGTTCCTGAGTGGGACTGTTCTGTGATTATTTTTTTTTGCTGCATGTTTGAGTGGCCTAGAATCAAAGTGATTGTGGCCTCATAAAAGGAATTCAGCAATGTACCTTCAGTTTCTCCTTTTTGGAACATTTTGAGGCATATCAGTATTAATTCTTCTTTGAATGTCTGGTAGAATTCTGTAATGAATCCTTCTTGTCCTGGACTTTTTTTTTTTACCTGGGAGTCTTAATAACAGCTCATTTTCCTTTAGGGGTCTTGGTTTTTTTAGGTATTTATTCTGATCTTGATTTAATTTTGGTAAGTGGTACCTGTCCAGAACACTGTCCATTTCTTTTAATTTTACATTTTTAATAGAGTATAGATTTTCAAAGTATGACCTGATACTTCTCTGAATTTCCTGGGTGTATGCTATTCTGTACCCCTTTTCATTTATGATCCTGTTAATTTGGATACTCTCTCTCTCTCTTTCTGCTTATTGGTTAGTTTGGATAAGAGTTTATTTATATTGTTGACTTTCTCAAAGAACCAACTCATTAATTCTTTGTATTGTTTTCTTGGTTTCTACTGTATTGAGTTCAGCCCTAAGTTTGATTATTTCCTGACTTCTACTCCTTCTAGGTGAGTTTGCTTGCGTTTGTTCTAAAGCCTTCAGCTGTGCAGTTAGGTCTCTTGTGTGAGAATTCTGTAGGTTTTTCATGTAGCATCTAGTGCTGTGAGTTTTCCTCTTAGCACTGCATTCTTTCTTTCCATTAAGTGTGGGTATGCTGTGGATTCATTTTCATTAAATTCTAGGAATTCATTGATAAATTTCTTAATTTCTTCCTTGACACCGAGGAGGGGTTCAATTCAGAGATGTTTAGTTTCTATGAATTTGTAGGCTTTCTCTGTGTTTTTTTTTTATTGCTGTAGAACTCTACTTTTAGAATATGGTGGTCTGATATGATACAAGGAGTTATTCCCATCTTTTTTGGTATCTGTTGATATTTGCTTTATGACCACATATGTGGTCAGTTCTAGAGGAAGTTCCTCGGGGTGCTGAGAAATATGTATATTCCTTTTTGTTTGTGTGTAGAAGGTTCTGTATATATCTGTATATATGATCGATTTGGGTCATAACACCTCTTAGATCCCTTCTTTTTCTGTTGAGTTTTTGTCTGGTTGACCTATCCAAGGGTGAAAGTGAGGTACTGAAGTCTCCCCCTATTAGTGTGTGGGGTTTGATGTGAGGTGTAAGCTTTAGGAGTGTTTCTTTTACATTCTTGTGTTCATTGTTTCCAATGAACAGTTGGGTGTTTTTCTGATGGGTCTACCTTTATAGGTAACTTGGCCTTTTTTGAAGCTCTTTGTTATTTTTCTTTATTTTTTATTCTTTAGATGAAGTGGCTGGATTATCATGTGACGAGGAGACTTTTTATGGGGGGTCTAGTCTGTTTGTCTGTAAGCTTCTTGTACATGTATAGACATTTTCTTCATTAGATTGGGAAAGCTTTCTTCTATGGTTTTGTTGACTATATTTTCTTTGCTTTTGAGCTGGTATTCTCCCTTTTCATTTCTTGTGATTCTCAGGTTTGGTCTTTTCATGGTGTTCCAGATTTCCTGGATGTTTGTGTTGGGACATTTTTGGTTTTAGTGTTTTCTTTAACTGACCTATCTATTTCCACTTCTGAATCTTATACTCCAGATATTCTCTCTTCCATCTCTTGCATTCTATTGGTTACACTTGCATCTGTAGTTTCAGTTCATTTCTTCATGGTTTATATTTTCAGCATTGCCTCGGTTTGTTCCTTCTTCATTGCTTCTACTTAAATTTTTAGTTCCTGGAATGTTTCCTTCACCTGTTTATTTTCTTTTTCTTGGTTTTCATTATATTCTTTCAGGGATTTGCTCATCTCTTCAAATTTTTTCTTTATATTATCTTCTATTTCTTGAAGAGATTTTTTTATATTTTCTTTTAAGGCTTCTATTATCTTCATAAAGTTGTTTTTAAGGTTGTTTCCTTCTGCTCCTTCTGCATTGCCATGCTCAGGTCTTGTTGTAGACCCACCAGATTCTTTTAGTGGTGTCATCTTGTTCTTTATGTTGTTATGTGTTATTTCAGTGGTGTCTGCCCATTGCTTCCTCAGTTCACACAGAATTTGTCTGAAACTCAGGGAGAAGCCTGTGGTGCAATGTGTTCTGGGTGTGTCTGTGTCTCAAGAAACCTCTCTTGGTCTAATCTGGGTTCTTGGTCTATTCTTAGTCATCTCTTAGTCAGCTGTGGGCCAGGAGTCTGTGGGTTTTCAGTATTTGTTAATAGTACTTGGGTTGCAGGGTGATGACGTAGGTTGGGGCGGGTAGGTTTTGGCCTTGCAATATCTGGCAGTCTGGGTTTTGGTGGGGGTCTGGGTCTCAGGTCATCTCTCAGGGCAGAGCTGAGTGGGGCTGAGGTTGCAGGGTCTATTTCCATGGGCTGGGCTTTGGAGACTGCTGTCTCTACTTGGGTGCTACTCACATGTTAGTCAGCTGTAGACAAGCTGTCTGTGGGTTTCTAGTTGTTCAGAAGTGGTTTTAAACCTGTTTTGCTATATAATAATTAGATGACCTTCAATTAGACTGGCTAGTGATACAGCACAGTAGGCAGAATGGTTGACTGGAAACAGAAAGCCCTAGGTTAATTTCCTAGCACATAACCTGGTCGGGGTGGTATTTTCCTGTCATTCCACCTCTCAGGTTGATGTCAGGAACATTAACAGCTCAAGGTCATCAGACCTATACAGTGATTTCAAAGCTAGCCCAGGATAGCCCACTAGGCCCTCAAAAAAGTTAACAATGAGCATAGTAGTGACTTCAGTGGGTTTTGAAGAATGTGTCACATAGCAGATCTAACTAGCATATCTAACTCATGATTCTTCCTGTTCAGACATGTGGCTCGGTAACTTTCTTTAGAGCAGCATAGTTGTCCTCTGCTTCTTCTGGCTTCTCTCTGGCATTCTGCTCTGTGCTTCCTGTTCTCAGAGTTTTCTTAGTCTGGTAGCCCCACCCACACTTCCTGCCTGCCTTTGGCCAATCAGCACTTTTTATTAAACCAGTGTGTGGGACAAGTATTTATAATGAAGCAACACAATACCCCTCTACTGGAGGGCAAACATGCCACTGCAGGTAACCTTATTCCCAGAGCAGGAGTATGAGTAGCTCCTGGTGTAGGGGTTGTCTCTTTGTAAACTACAGGGTCCATCTGTATATGCATCATTGTGGCAGCTCTTCCAACTCCAACAGCACCTGGAGAGAAGAAGGAACAGCTGAAGAGCACTATGGACCCACAGGAGGTCACTTCTCACCTGCAGTCTCTCTCAAGCATGTCAGGTTGACCAAATCATGATATTCCAGAAGAAAGTTTCTCATGCTTGAGAATCTCTGATTTCTACTAGCACATGTTATGAAAGCAGCTTGTGTGTGTGTTGGGAGCCGCTGGCCCCAGCCCCTCAAGGCTGGCGTCGATATCTGGTGCTGGCCAGCCTGCCTGAGTCAGTAAACAAGGCACAGCGCATGCCTTTGGTAATTTTCCGAGACTGGTCTCTCCGCCTCTCCCGTGGCGTCATGTGGGGTGATGAGCTGTAGCCTATAGAGAGGTGACACGTCCAAGGCGGAGGTCTTTGGCCTATATAAGGGCTGGGCTTTCCCTACCTCGGGGTCTCCATTTTCTGTAAGCTGATGCTCTCCCTCAAGATGCATTAAAGCTTTGCTGCAGAAGGATCCTACATGTGTCGTGCCTTTTCTTGCAGGCGAGAAGTTGGCGCAGGACAACTGGTGCCAAAACCCGGGAACGAACCAGGGATCTTTAGATGGCGGCAGCAGCATGTGTGGCTGTTTCTGTCTATAATTCCAGGACTTTGGAGACAGAGGTAGTTGGATTTCTGAGGTCAAGATAAGCTACAATTAATTAGTGAGACCCTGTCTGAAACAAGTGATTTTTAAAAACAAAGCTTCAAGAAATATGGAAATTGTATATTCTAAAATTTTAATGATGTTTTAAAGCCAAGGCTGACACTGATTGTGACACTGATGGTTGGCTGTGCCCAGTTTGGAGCTGGACTTCAGGATTTCCCAGTATTTACAAGTCATACATTCTACTTTCAGGGTTCCTTAGGTAGAGTGTCCTTGTGAAGAGATTTCCTTATATAATGCGAGATAAAATGCATGCTGGAGTGGTGATGCAGGCCTTTCAACTCAGCACTTTTAAGGCAGAGGCTAAAAGGTCTCTGATTTCAAGGTTAGCCTGATTTCCAGAGAGATTTTCAGGACAACTAGGGCTACACAGAGAACCCCTGTCTGGATTCAAACAATAAAGGAACAAAAAATGAAAAAAATCAATAAACAAAACAAAATGTATGATTCTTGGTGAATATCCATGTCTCCTATTCATGCCTGATGAATGAATGCTTGTGCCCTGTCCCTAACCGAATCCAGACACTCCAGTCTCCCCAGATGTGTCACTTATCTACCAAAGTAGGATAATAGGTGGTGTATGCCTTCTTTTTTTTACAATATCTGTAAGTGTAGATATACTTCAACTGATCCTTCCTGGAGGTGATGCACTTGATCATATTTTGTAACTGCTCATCAGGCAGTAGTCTGTCGCTGTGTTGAGTGGCACATGCTGCAAGAACCCACAGCACACTCCATCAGTCCCACATGGCTTTACCAGAGCTCTGATATCAGCCTGCTGCCTCCCTCCTTGACTCTCACCTGCTGCTGCATTGGGACAGCTGTGAATAATGTGTGTGTGTGTGAGTGTGTGAGTGAGTGTGTGTGTGAGTGTGTGTGTGTGTGTGTGTGTGTGTGTGTGTGTGTGTGCATTTGCTTCTTCACACATAGGTTCTAGGGCACACACTTGGGAGAACTGTTAAAATTTATGCTACACAAGAAGAGGTCAGAAGATATCTTGGGCAGTTGGTTTTCTACCTCTGCTATGTAGGTCTTCGAGATCAAACTCAAGCCTCCAGGCTAAGCAGGAAGGTGTCTAGGTACATGCTCCTAAATTGTAGGGTTATAAATGAACATCACTGTACTGATATGGGCTGACTCGCAGGAGTATTAAGTTCTAAAGAGATTGCCTTTTGTCTAGCTTGCCTTCTCATTTCTCATTGTCAGGCGAGGCAGCTGCTAAACTGTGAGCCGCCTCTGCTGTGGTCCCCTGGTGAGGAGCTGAGAACACACAGTTTACATACACACATGGAGGCAAAGGGTTTATGCATACAAAATAAAAGACTATTTTCTAAAAATTTTAAAAAAATCAAAATGTAAAGGCTGCTTAGAGCCATGGAAACTGCTGTCATGACAATATGACAGAGTTAGAAGAGGCTCTCTTTGCTTTAGCTGGTGAATGTATTGGACTTTTCTAAGGATTCATCTGAGTTCAGACCTAAAGCTAATGGTGCCATTATTGTGGACAGGAGGTGATTCTGGAACCCTACCCCAGAGTCTATTTGACTCCAATTGGAAACCCACACCCAAACTTCAAGTGTGACCATCACTGAAGACAAGAGAGATGGGGAGGATCTCAGAGGAAACAAGGGTCCTACCTGTGAGCAGAGTGTGCAGCAGGAGGAATCACATCTTGAGTGAGGAAGGACTCAGGTGACTCCCCTCTTATAGTCCTCTGCTCTGACAGTGTCCAGTCAGCACATGGGACCTGTGACTGCTGTGGGTGTAACACAGAAATAGCATATATCCATCCTCACAACAGTTTAGACCTACAGAGCTACTGTGGATGGTGGCAGGGCCTGAACCAGTGTTGTAGCAGAAGGAAAAGAGAAAGGGCTATCTCAGCACCCTATTATGTCAAGTTCAGTGACTTGTAAAGTACTTGGTTCTCACCCATGGATGCTTGATGTCATAAGAAGGTATAGACATTGGTCCTGTGGTTGGTCTGAGGGATGCTGATATTGACTTGTGGTCCCAGGCAGGATTAGCTGGTTCCACAATTCTCCACATTAACGTGTGAACTAAGTGCTAAATCTGTCCTGATATCCTGACAAGGGTTTGGAGTAGATATAGTTAAAATTCAATATTTAATAAATTAATTATGAATTAATGTGGGTGTGTATGTGAGAGAGAGAAATGGGGAGAGAGAAAGAAAGAGAGGGAAGGAGAACACTCATGCACACATGCAGAGGTCAGATTTCAACTCTGTGGAATCAGTTCACTCCTTCTACCATTAAAGTGGTACCAGGAATAAAACTCGCGTCAACAGGCTAGCATCCTAGGCTCCTCTTACTGGCTCGCAAACTCCATTTGAAAACTGGGAAGGTAGACAGATCCTGGTGGTGGTGGTGCATATTTTTAATGTTTTAATGGCAGCATCTTGAGGGAGAAGGAGGCAAATACCTGAGGTTGAGGCCAGGTTGATCTACAGAATGAGTTTCAGGACAACTAAAGATAGACAAAGAAAACTTCTCTTAAAAAAATTTTTAAGAAGAAGGAAAAGTATTGGAGAAAAATGCCCAACAGATATTCCCAGAGACTCATATAATGTAGGGAATGATTTAGTTGAGGCTCTCCCTACCCAGTTACAGGGTCTGGAGAGATGACTCAGCACTTAGGATCTTATCTGCTCTTGCTGAGGACTGAAGTTCAAATCCAACCCCCACATAGTGGCAGGTTAACAATGTCTGCTGGCCCGATGCCCTCTCACCTCTGGGTTTGGTCATCTCTCATGTACTCTATGACTTAGCTCCATAGTCTCTCCTTTACCAACTTCTCACCTCTTCCCTGTTGTTCACCAGACCTGACCTGTGAGGAGTGAGGCTTGGACATTTAGTGGAATGTGTGTGGGTTTGGGAGTCATGAGGGAAAGGCAGAGGATGGGACAGCTGTTCACTGAAGCAAGAAGAGACCAAGAACCACATAGCCGTAAACCCACCAATGAGACATCTTATTCCTAAATGTGGTTCATAAGGAAACCAGGGATTAACCAGGCTTTACCTGTGGGGTCAGAAGATGTAAAAACTCATAGAAGACAACATGTTCTCTCTTTTTGTTGCAAAAAGTTAGGGTGTTGTTTACTTTATAGGGTCAGTTATCCTGTTTTGCGTGTTTAATTATGGTCTGTGAAGACTCAAAGGTCACAATGATGTAATCCTTCATTTACAGCATTTACTGTCAGTAAGTAATCCTAACCCTTGGGATGTTGATGCAAATGTGGGATATTTTGTTGAGTTGCACAACATCTTCAGTCCCACAATAATGTCATGTACAAAAAATAAAGGCTAGAGAGATGGTTCTTCAATCAGGAGCAGTTGCTGAGTCTGTAGGACACAGGCTCTGTTTTAGCACTCACATGGCTACTCAAAACCTATGATCTCAGTTCTGGAGAATTAGACAGCTCTTCTGGCCTCCGTTTTCACACAGTTCACAAACACAATGCATGCAAAACACTCATATACATAAATAAAAATAAATATTTTCTAAAGGTCAAGAAAAATCAAATATTCAGGGCAGCTTTGGGTCAGGCAAATTAGTGCCTGGACATTATGTCAGAGACAGAAGGGGCTTTCTTTTTGGGCATCGGTGAATGCCGTAGACTTTTCTAAGGAGTTATTTGAGTTCAGTCCTAGAACCTAAATTTGACAACTGGTGTGGACTTGGGGTGAAGGATAGCCCAAACCAGAGGCTACTAGACCTTAAAGAGAACCTCTCCATGTGACTCCAATTGTTACCAGCGGGGGCTGTGCAGTGGATGGGACAGTTATTTACCATGAAACAACACAATCTCCTACACAGCAGGCTTGCATCTTAGGCTGCATCTCATCAACCCACAAATTCCATTTTAGAACTGAGAATGTAGGCAGATGGTCATGGTACAGGCCTTTAATATCAGCACTCTGGAGGCAGAGACAGGCAAATATCTGTGTTCTAGGCTATCCTGGAGTACAGAGTGACTTCAGACGTATGGGCACCCTGTTTCAAAAAAAAACCATTGGATGAAAACCAGTAAATAAGCAGAGAAAGTAACAAATAAGCAAAGAAAGAGAGGAAGAAGAAAGCTAATGAGCAAGTGAATGCAAGAGAGAAAGAGACAGAGAGGGAAAGAAAAAGGAAAGAACGGAAGAAAGAGAGGAAAGAAAATGTCTAACCGATGTGCTGCACAGGCCAACATGATTTAGACAATTCTTCAGCCGAGACTTGTCTTTCCTTGGTGGGTCAGGATGACAGTCAAGTTTAGTACTTTCAGGAGCTGAAAAGATGGCTCAGCACTTAAAAACACTTTCTTCTCTTCCTAGGGTTCAATTCTCTGCATGCACACGGTGCCTGTTGAATGATGTCATAGGCTCAATGTCCTCTAGCCTCTTGGCTTGGCCACTTGTCACTTACACTCTATATTAGCACCCAAGCAACAACACCTTTTTACATCTTTCCTGGATAAAAGCCATGTAGGACTAAATTGAGTTGGCTGTCTCCATGCTCAAGATGCCCTTACCATTCAGCGGGACTCCAGACAGCCACTACCCACTTCTACGGGTCACTCCACCTGCACAGGTGGCTCCAGCTGCACTTGTTGCTCACCAGGCCTGACTTCAGAAAGGGCTAGGTCTAAGCTTTGGGGTTTGAGTGGCAGTGGGTGGTAAGGAGCACTAGATGGCTGCTCTACAGGAAAAGAGCCAGAGAACTGCAACACCTTAACCCATCCAGTGAGACATTTTATTTCAAAATATGGCTGACAAGGGAACCAGAGGGGAATCTGGCTTGACCTGTGGGGTCCTGTGATATAGAAAGGTAGAGGAGATGAGTTCTATTTTGTTTGTTGCAAACAATAGACTGCTGTGTACTTTACAGGGACAATCATACTGTGGCCTTACTTTAGACACAGCAATTATCCCAGGGCCACCAGGACACAATCCTGTCTTCAGGTTATTTATTGTCAGCCCAGTTTGGTTTCCCACATCCTGCTTCCTTGAATGATCTACAGAAGAAAGTCTTTGAGTCCCATAATTATAGGGCCCAAATGTTACCTTTACTTCCCACTCAACATTGCATGTTACTCTCATCTCTCTCCTCCAGCCTCCTGTCCTCTTTATCTTTCTTCTACACCTCTTCCTTCCCCCCTGCCTTCCCTGCCTCACCTCTCCTCTATCCTTCCTCAGTCTGTCTCCACTTCCTCCATGATCCCATGTGTCTCACATTGGATCCAGTTGTGTTCAGTAGACAGAACATACAATCACCAATATTGAGCTTTTTCTATAGATGCTTTATATCAGAGGGCACAGTGTGTAATGAACACAACCAGGCAGGCAGGCACAGTGTCTCAGTAACTTGGTGACACATCTAACTTTCTTTCTTTAATAATGCTTTTTTTATATATACCACTGCTAATCCTCACAGTCCCTCACAGTCCTCCCTCAGCCTCCTCCACACCATCCCCCATCCATTCCTTAAGGAAGGCAAGGAGTCCCAAGGTGGGTCAGCTCAGTCTGGCATATCCAGTTGAGGAAGGTCTGGTTCCCTCATCCCAGTATTAAGGCTGCATTATGTGGTCCTCTGTAGGGAATGGGCTCAAGGATGCCAGTTCATGCACCAGGAACAAAGTCTGATATTCTCTGTGTCTTCTCCTCATGATCCTGATCCCTTTGTTCATATACAGTCTTCTCTCTCTCTCTTCAGCTGGAACAGGAGCTCAATCTTGTGCTTAGCTATGGATATCAGCTTCTGCTTCTACCCACTGCTGGATGAAGGATCTACAATTACTCTTAGTGTGGTCATTTTTCTCATGATTTGGTCCCACATCTCCTTGGTCCCTACCCATTGTGATCTCAGTTTACTCAGGAGATTGTCTCTATTTCCTCTTCCCAGGGAGATCCCTGGAAGTCTCTTTTAAGTTCCTTCTGTTCCCAAGCTGCTCAGTAATTGTGGTTTTCAGACTTGTTTTTGTCTAAGATCCACTTATGTCTGTCTTTCTGAGCTTGTGTTACCTCATTCAGGATGATACTCTCCAAATCTGTAGATTTAGCTGAAAACGTCAGGTTGTTATATTTTACTACTGAGTAGTACTCCATTGTGTAGATGTACGAGTTTGTTAATCTGTTCTTTGGTTTAGGGGCATTTAGGTTTTTTTCAGGTTCTGGCTATTACAAATAATGTTACTATGAACATAGTTGAGCTAATACCCTTAGGGTAAGATTGTGCATCCTTTTGCTGGATTATTGGGGAGATTGACTCCCATTTTTCTGAGAAACTGCCATACTGCTTTCCAAAGTGGTTTACAAGATTACATGCCAACCAATAATAGGAGGGTGTTCCTCTTGCTCTGCATCCTCTCCACATAGGCTGTCATCTGTGTTTCTGATTGTAGCCATTTTGACAGGTGTAAGATGGTATCTCAAACTTGTTTTGATTTGCATTTCTCTGATGGTTAGGGATGTTGAGCAATTCTTTAAGTGTCTTTCAACCATTTGTGATTCTTCTTTTGAGAATTCCCTTTTAAGCTCTGAACCCCATTTTTAAATTGGTTTATTTGAGGTTGTTGGCCACTAGTTTCTTGAGTTCTCTCTATATTTTAGAGATTAGTCCTGTGTCAGATATAGGGTTGGTGAAGATCTTTTCTCATTTTGTAGGCTGTCATTTTGTCTCATTGACTGTGTTCTTTTGCCTTACAGAAGCCTCTCAGTTTCAGGAGGTCCTGTTTATGCATTGTTTTCTTTAGTGTGTATGCTAGTGGAATTGTATTTGAAAGTGGTCACCTGTGCCAATTCATTAAAGGGCATTTCCCATTTTCTTATCTACCAAGTTCAGTGTAGCTGGATTAATGTTGAGGTCTTTGATCCACTTGGAATTGAGTTTTGTGTAGGGTGATAATGTGGATCTATTTACATTCATCTGCATACTACCATCCAGTTATGCCAACTCTATCTTTGGACTTCTTGTTCTAGGGATCTTTGGAGAAGCAAATGGCAGCCTTTCAGTCACAGTTGCAAATGTGGTCCTCACAGGGATTGTTTTGCTCTGAAGAGAAACAAGAAGGGAAGTTGAGTGTCGCCATGACCCTTCTCCCTAAGACTTTAGCCAAATAAACCGATGGCCCTCCATTGGTTGAGAGACAGAGCACACAAAAGTACATGATGTGCCCATATTGCCCTGAAATGTTTTTAATAGAGTCTTTGGCATGGCATAGATCTTTGTTCATGAACCAAATGCTATCAGCTGAGTGACCTTGGAATGTGGCCGATCCTTCCACTTCTTCCTTCCACACCAGTGACACTTATATTTTAGTATCAACCAAAGAAGACTGTTGTGGGTTTAAATGATACCAAGGAAGTGACCTCTAAATGATGCCTGTCCTTGTTACTTCCAAACCTACCCAGGGCAAAGCCGAATACAGAGGTCCAGGAGGGTAAACCTACCACTCCAGATGATCTCACATCCAGAGCAAGAGTATGAATAGGAGCTAGTGTTGGTGAGGTCTTTGAAGAATTCATATTTCCAGGCTTGTGGCCATAGCATAGCAGTGATCAAGTGTCTGGCAACATCTGGAGAGAGGAAGGAAAAGCTGATGGAGGACTAGGGACCCAGAGTTGGTCAGTTATCACCTGCAGTCTTTCTCAAACATCTCAGCATGATTTAAACATGGTGTTTATGGAGAAATAACCATGAGACTTGAGAATCTGCGATTTCTATTAAGCATATACTTGTTAAAAGCATCTTCTGAGGAGACAGTTATATCACCATTAATCTCAGAGGCAGATGTATGTCTGAGTTCAAGGTCAACCTGGTCTCCAGTGAGTTCCATGAAGCTAGGGCTACACAGAATTCCTGTCTGGAAACAAAGAAAGAAAACCAAAAATAATGAAGAAAAAATTAAACATATTAAGTCTGGAGGATTTAAATGTCTTCTGTTTATGCCTCATGGGATGCTCTTCTTGTGCCATGTCCCCACCCAAACTCAGATACTCTAGTCTCCAACCAGTTAGATCATTCACATGTCTAACTCATCCACCTGTGTGTCTGAGCATTCCAAGCCACAGAAGCAACCATAGCTCTAGTACTATGACCAGGGATGAATCATATTTTTGAACCACCACAAAACCTGATAGCTGATGCTATTTGTAGTAGCTTCTCCAGCAAGAACACACAGTAAACTCTGTCAATCCCACATGTTGTCACCAGGGGTCTGAACCCTGCCTGCTACCTTCCTCTTTGATGCCTAGAAGGTGCTGTATTGGATGAGCAGTGAATAGAGGTGTGTGTGTGTGTGTGTGTGTGTGTGTGTGTGTGTGTGTGTGGTGTTTTCTGGCACATAGGCTCATAAGCACCAAGTTGGGAACATTCATAAATGTCATAATACACTCAAGAAAGTCAGATGACAGCTCTAAACAGCTGGTTTTCTCCTCCCACTATGTAGGTCTTAGAAATTAAATTCAAGTCACTAGGGATGAGGAGGAGAAAGTATCCCTATTTCACACAGGGAATTGCCCTGTTAAAGAGGCTACTCACCGACTTTGTAGCAACCATCTCGCTTCTGTCTTCTGAGTGAAAAAAAAATATAAATAAAAAGTACTGTACACGGTGATTGACTCCACAGAATTAAGTTCCTTAGATATTGTTTACTGCCTTGCTTGCCTTCTCATTTCTCACTGTCAGGACAGACAGCTGCCACACTGTGAGATGCCCTGAGGGCCCATGTTGAGGGGCTGAGAACACTCTCCAGTCAGCAGCCAGGGATAAACTGACCTCTTAGTTAAATACATCAATAATCCAACCATCTCTTGAGTTTGAAAGCTGCTCCATACCAACTCAAGCCTAGCTAAAACCCTAGCCTTAGCCAGCAATGGGATTGCTCAGTGTTCTAGGTGAGACCTTGATCAAGAGAAGAATCCACACATGCTTATTGTTTTACACTGGTAGAATTAGGAGGAATCTGTTGTAGGTCACATACAGCTCACATGTAAGGCTAATGTTCAGATGATTATGTGTAACTTCAGCATTTACACAATGACTGTTCACCAAATAAAGAGTAGGAAAATAAGCTTGGATTCAGTCTGCAGTGGGATACTTGGTCACCATTAAAATGAAGGAGAAACTGATGCTATGTAATCCTAGCCTATTTGAGGCTAAGGCAAGCAGATCAGAATTTCAGACAACCAGGGTTTAGTTTTGTACATCTTAAATTGCAGCAATCTGGAGGCAGAGGCAGGTGGATATATGTAACTTCAAAACCATCCCAGTGTATGTGAGATATGTCAGAACAGATATGTCTATATAGAGCATCCCTGACTTACAAAACTAGAAAAATAAATAAAGAAAAAAAGAATTGGCAATACCAGCCAGACATATTGGGAGGTTACTGAAAGTCTGGGATATACTATTGTAATGGATTATAACCTCAGGCTCATTATAAGGTCTATAAAAAATAATAATGATGCTAATAATTATAATAAGAGCTGGAGAGATTGCTCTGCAGTCAGGAGCACTTCTTGAGCTGGTATAGGATCCACATTGGGTTCCAGTACCCACATCGTATCTCACTACTCTCTATGAGTCCAGTTCATGAAGATCAGACAGCTCCCAACTTTGTATTCACTTCTCCCATACAGTTCACAGACACACTTGTAGGCAAAGCATTCACACATATAAAATAAAATAAATATTTAAAGAATGATAAGAACAATACATTTCCAAGGCTGCTTGCAGGGGCAGGTAAATTAGTGCCAGGGCCATATGGCAGAGGCAAAAGTGTTGGTGAATGTAGTGGACTTTTAAAGGAGTCATATGAGTTCAGACCTAAAGGATAAAGGTGCCAGTTATTATAGACACGGAGATGACCCGTGAAATACAACTCAGAGGCTATTAGACCCTAATGAGACCCTTATATCAGAGTGCTAGGTTTGACCAGATGAGGCTCTGCACTGAAGACAAGGGAGATGGAGGGCACTCAGAGGGACAAGGGTCCTACCTGTGAGCAGTGCAAACAGCAGGAATCTCATCCTGATTGAGGTGAGGACTCAGTGGCTTCTCTTCTCATAGTCCCGTAGCTGTGCTCTGTGTCCAGTCAGCACATGGGATCTGTGACTAGAGTGTGTGTAGCACAGAAGTAGACTATGTCCACCCTCACAGACAGTTCTAACTGATAGACCTACCATAGATGTTTGCAGAGCCTAAATCAGTGCTGTCCCAAAGATAAGGATAAAGAGCTTGTTCAACACCCAAACAAGCTCATGTGCAGTGAGTGGAAACTGCCAAGTCCCTCCACTGTGAACATCATGAGGTAATAGCAAAAATAGGCTTGGTCTGGGGTTGGTCTGAGAAATTCAGATATTGACATGTGGTCCCAGGCAGGAGCAGCCGGCTCCAACAATCCTCCATGATAACTGTATCCACTAAGTTCTAAGTCTGTCCCAACAACCTGGCAAAGCCTTTCAGATTAGATCCATTTACAAATTCAATCTTAGATTAATTATCTAATTAGTTAATATGTGGGTGTGTGTGAGTGTGAGAGAAAGATATTGAGGGAGAAGGCACTCATGCACACATGTGGAGGTCTCAAGACAACTTTGTAGAGTCATTTTTCTCCTGCATTTAATGACATTTCAGGAATTTCACTCAGGTCTTATGCTTCCATTGCAGGCTGCAAATTACTAGCCCACAAACTCCATTTGAAAGCTGTAAATGTAGCCAGATTGTGAGGTTGGTGCCTCCATTTAATATTTTTAGTGTTAGCAATTGGGAGGCAGAGGCAGGTGAATACCTAGGTTCCAGGCCAGCCTAATCTACAAAGTGAGTTCTAGGACAGTTAGAGAAACATTAAAACATTTTGTTTCAAAAACCAAAATCTATAAAAAAAAAAAAAAGTAAGTAATCAGATGAACAATGGATGTGCTCATAGGTTCATACAATATACTCAAAACTTCAGCTGAACCTCTCCCTATCTAGAGTCTGAAGCTAATGATTAATCATTACGGGGGCTACATAGATGGGTCAACCCTTAAAAGCACTTTTTGTTCTTCCCAAGAATCAAAATTCTATCTATTGTCAGCAACCTCATGGTGGCTGTCAAACAATGTCTGCTGTCTCAATGCTCTCTTGCCTCTTGGTTTGGCTGTCTCATGGGTGCCTTCTAACTTAGCACCCCAGAACCTCCTTCCTCCACATCTTACCCCTTTCCTCAATAAAAATCATGTAGGGAGTGAATTGTGTTGGTTGTTTCCATGTTCAAGAAACCCCTACCCTTCCAGCAGGGCTCTGGACAGTCATTACCAGCTCCCATGAGTCAGTGCACCTGTGCAGGCAGCTCTATGTGTACCTGTTGCTCATCACACCTGACATTGGGAGTGGAAAGTTTGGTCTCTGGGTCACCAGTGTGGATGGGTTTGGGGTTAGAAAAGAGGGATGTTGGACAACCGTTCGGAAGAGAAAAGGAGATTGATACCCATTGCCTTACATCAGTCAATGAGACAGCTTATTTCTAAATCCAGTCGAATAGAGACTCAGAGGTTAACCTGGTTGCAGGAACACGATATCTGATAGAGAAAGATAGAGAACACTTGTGTTCTGGTCATTGCAAATGATAGGCTGTTGTGCACTTTACAGTGACAATCATACCATGGCCTTTCTTTAGGCACAGCGATTATCCCACGGCCACCAGGAGGCAATCCTGCCTTTTGGTCATTTACTGTCAGCCCAGTTTGGTTTCCCACATCCTGCTTCCTTGAAAGGGTACACAGAAGAATTGCTTTGAGTCCAGCATTTTTTTTAATAACTAATGTTCCTGTAGTGTTCATTGACTTCTTTCTGTCTTCTCTACTCTCCTTAATTTCTTTCTCTGTTTTCCTTCCCCTACACATCTCCACATTCTTTTTCTTATCTCTGCCTCATTTCTCCCCTCCTCATATGCTTCTGCCTTCATACAGTAGTAACAAAGAGAAACTGGTGGCCCTATCAGCTGTGGACAGGTAGGGTTGAGAGACAAAGCAAAGAAGACCAATTGGATGCCCGAATTGCAGCAACACACATGTAAACAAAACTGTGGGGCTGCAGAGATGGCTCAGTTGGTAAGGTGATCTCCATACAAGTATGAGGGTCTGAGTTCTTGTTTTTTAAATGTTATTTCCCTTTTGCATATCAATGACAGTTCCCACTACTGCCCCTTCTTCAATCCATTCCTCTGCTCCCTTAACCCCATCCCATCCACTCTTCAGAGAAGGTAAAGTCAATAACAAGGTCTGCCATATCACGTCATGGTAAGCCCATTCCCCCTGAATCAAGGCTCAGGATGGCATCCTTCTGTAGGAAATGGGCTCTGAAAAGCCAACTCAGGCACTAGGCATAAATCCTGGTCTCACTAGCAGGAGCTTCACCAACTCTCTAAGCCACACAACTGTGGTCCACATTCAGAAGGCCTTACAAAATGTATTAGCATCAGGGTCTTCATACTGCTTGTTGTACTGAGCCTTGGAGAAGCAGATGGTAGCCTGGTGGTCACATTTTCAGATGGAGTCCTCACAGGCATTGTTTTTATTCGAAGAGAATCAAGGAAGGAGGTTGAGTAGAACCCGAGACCCTGCTCCTTATGATTTGTAACCAAAAGAAGTTAGTGGCCTTCCCATAGGTTCAGGCTCAGGGTTTAGAGACAGACCATCAAAAGTAGATTGGATGCCCAAATTGTTGGAAGACATAATAAAATTTTACTTGTTGTGGTCTGGAGAGATGGCACAATTGGTAAAGTGGTTTCCGTATAAGCATGAGCGCCTGACCTAGGACGCCCAGAGCTCCTGTATGAGGCAAGGTGTGGTTGGGAACCTGTAACTGTATTGGGAAATGTGGAGCATGGATTCCTAAGAGGACTATGTAAAGGTGAGTGTCATGTTTAGTGAGAGGATTTGCCTCTGAGAACATGGTGGAGAGTGACTGAAGACAGTGGTTGCCAGTCATTACTACACATAAAATAAATAAATACATAATTTTAATCGTAAAACCAAGTAAACTTCAAATATCAAGAATCACTTATAAAATTATATGATTAAAGACAATCCTTCTGTCTCCCCATCCCTGCTGGGATTGCAGATGCACACTACCGCACATAGCTGAGGGGTTTTGAGGTGGAACCCAGGGCTATAGACTGCAGTGTAGCACTTATCAAGTATCCAGCAGCATCTTACAGAATCCCCTCACTTTAGGAGGTCTTGTTTGTTAACTGATGCTCTCAGTGTCTGTGCTACTCGTGTTATATTTAGAAAGTGGTCTCCTGTGGTAATGTGCTGGAGGGTATTTCTCACTTTGTTTTCTGTCAGGTTCAGTGTAACTGGGCTTATGTTGAGGTCTTTGATCCACTTGGGTTTGAGTTTTGTGCCGGATGATAGGTTTGGATTTATTTGCATTCTTCTACATGCCAGTTGTGCCAGAACTATTTGTTGAAGATGCTCTCTTTTTTCCTTTGTACATTTTTGGCCTTTCTGTCAAAACCAGATGTTCATGGGTGTGTGGATTAATGTCAGGGTCATTGATTTGCATCCATTGAGTCAGAAGTTTATTTCTATGCCATTAGCAAGCTCTTTTTATTACTGTAACTCGATAGTAGAACTTCAATTCAGGGATGGTGGCGCCTCCCAAAGTTCTATTATTGAACAGGTTTGCTTTGGCAGTCCTGTGATTTTTTTTTGCTATTCCATATGAAAATGAGTATTTTATGAGGTCTGTGAATAATTATGTAGTGATTTTTATGGGGATTGCACTGAGTCGGTAGATTACTTTTGGTTTGATTGCCATTTTTACTATGTTAATTTTACCTATCTAAGAGTATGAGAGATCTTTCACTTTTTGATAACTTTCTCAATTTCTTTCTTCAGTGACTAAAATTTCTTGTCATACAGGTCTGTCACCTTTCTAGTTGCAGTTACCTCGAAATAACTGTTGTAATTTATTGTTAAGTAAGTAAGACACTTACTTACTGCTATTTGCAACAGTTGTAAAAGATTTCTCAAAACAATCCTGTTCAATAATAGTGCCTCCATTTTCCTACTTATCACCTCTTGCCCAGATAGAAACCATCTAAGGGGTGAGTTGAGTTGGTTCTTCACTCTCAAGATGTTTAGAAATGACACTGAGCACAATAGGTTGGGGCCTCCTTAGTTTATCAAGAACATGCCCAATAGATGTTCCCACAAATCACTACAGTGCAGGCAATCTTTCAGATGATGCTTACCCATTCCAATGTGTGTCAAGTTTAGCCATTAAAAATGGTGGGAGAATGCCTCAGCACTTAACAGCACTCTCTGCTCTGGCTGTGGACTGGAGCTCAATTCTCATCGACCCCATGTTGGTTTTTAAACAATGTCTGTTGGCTCGATGGTCTCAGCCTCTGGGCTTGGCCGTCTCTCATGTACCCTCTAAGGTAGCACCCTAGAACCACTTTTTTTTCCCACTTCTCACCTTTTCGGTGGATAAAAACCATCTAAGGGGTGAGTTGAGTTGGTTTCTTCACTCTCAAGATTTCCCAACCCTTTAGCAGAGCTTTAGACAGCCACTACCAACGTCTACCAGTCACTGTGCCTGTTGATCACAAGGCCTGACCTTGGGAGGATTGAGGCCTTTGCTTTGGGACATCAGTTAAAAGATAGTAGGGGTGGAAAGGCAGAGGGCCGGGCAGCTGATTACTAAAAGGAAAGAGACACTGACAATAACTTAGCCTTAAACTGGACAGTGAGACATTTTATTCCTAAATCTGATTGATAAGGAACCAGATATTAACCTGACTTTATTTTTGAGATCAGGAGGTAGAGAAAAGAGGAGAAGATGTGTTCTGTTTTGTTGTAAAAAGTTAGGCTGCTGTGTACTTTAGCCAGACAGTTACCCTGTGATGTGTGTTTAGACACTGTGAAGTCTTGAAGGCCACAAGGATGTGATCCTACCTTCAGGTCATTTCCTGTCAGTCCCTCTGGTTTCCTTGAAAGAGCACACAGCAGAAGGTCTTTGAGTCCATCCTTTTTAGGGCCAAGATGAATCCTTTAGTGCCCACATGACACTGAGTGTTCTCTCTTCTCTCTCCTCCTGCCTCTGTCTTCTTTTCCATCCCTTCCCATCCCTCTTTCCTCCTCTATCCCTGCCTCCCCTCTGCCTTTCCTTTCCCCTTTCTGTTCTTCCAAACCTCCATGCCTCTATGTATCTCAGACTGGCTTCTTTTCTTTTAGTTTTGTGTTTGTGTGTGTCTGTGGTGTGTGTGTGTGTGTGTGTGTGTGTGTGTGTGTGTGTGTGTGTGTGTGTGTGTGTGTGTGTAGTTAGCTACCATGGAACTTCCTTTGTAGAACAGGTAGCCTTGAACTCAAGAGATTTACCTGCTTATATCACTGTCTCCTATAAATATGAGATGAAAGGCATAGCCAGGCTTGTCACCCTTCGTCAAGGGGGCGAAATCCCTTGACATCCCTAATGGTCTTTTTTTTAATTAACCTTCAGTTTCTAGGCCTAGACAGATTGATGCTCTGAGAATCTATTTATGTTCCATAGACAGAGAATATGTTTATCACAGCCCAGCTCTCTGATTAGGCTCTTTATTATAGGGTAGAGTGTGTAGGGAACAAAACCAGGCAGGCAGGGATGGTTTCTCAGTAACTCAGGTGAGGAGTCTAATAGCAACCACCTGTGTACTGCTTTTAGTATGGAGCCTTGGAGAAGCAGATGGCTGCCCGGCGGTCACAGTTGCAGAAGGCATTTTCACAAAGGCTATTTTCACCTGGAGAGAAACAAGAGAGGAAGTTGAGGGGAGGCCATAACCCTGCTCCCTATGATTTTTAGCCAAATAAACCTGCAGATTCAAGGTTGAGAAAGTGCATTGTGTTGTACAAATTGCCAAATTGCTGGAACACACTTATAATAAAAACCATTTGTTGTGGGACTGGAGAGATGGCACAGTTGGTAAAGTGGTCTCCCTAGAAGTGTGATGGCCTGGGCACCTACGATGCCCAGAGCTCATGGGAATATCAATGTGTGGTTGGGGCATCTGTAACTCTATTGAGAAATAGGGAGCTCAGATTCTTAAAACTTGTTAGTCAGTCAGGCTTCCTAAAGGGAAATTTTAGATTCAGTGAGAGACTCAGGTTCTAAAGTCATACTAGAGAGTGACTGAACAAACACGGGGTGACATCTTTATATGTAAAAATAAAGTATGACATAAATAGCATTCTGTCTGCACATTTTCCTGCATCCCAAAAGAAGGTGTCAGATCTCATTATGGATGGTTGTGAGCCACCATATGGTTGTCAGGAATTGTACTCAGGACCTCTGGAAAAGCTGCTAGTCCTCTTAACCTCTGAGTTATCACTCCAGACCCCAAGAGATCCTATGAGCAAAGTGGTCAGGATCACAATAAGGAGACCCACAAAGGTGACCAGAGGAGCTATTGGGAATTCGCTGACTTTGAACTGACAGATGGGAGACCTCCATGGTACTAAACAAGGCCCTCTGAATGTACAAGACAGTCAAGTGAAGGGGTTTCTGGCAGCAGGATTAGAATCGTTTCCTAGTGCATGACCAGCCTTCTGAGAGCCCATTCTCTGTAGAGGGACACCTTGTTCAGCACTGATACTGGGGAGAGTTTCTTGATACTACTCAACTGGAGATGCCAGAGTGCATTGACTCATCCTGGGAATCCTTACCCTCTCAGAGGAATGGATGAAGAAATGGGGTAGTGGAAAGAAGTGGCATGACTGAGTGTTGGGGAGGGAAGGGAACAGTGATGGGTATGTTTAAAAGTATTAAATAAATAAATCAATTAACAAGCATATTTAATCCTAAAACCTAAAAACTACAAATATCAACTACCACTTGTTAAATTATATGATTTAAGACAAGCCTCCTCTTTCCACATCCCAAGTGCTGGACTACAGGTGAGCACCACCACACTCTATTCATAGGATCTGAAGTGGAACCCAGGACGTATGCTAGGCAAGCACTCTAGGAAGTGAGCTCTATTCCAAGCCCTCTGATCCTCACCTGTGTATGGAAATTGCAAGTTTCACCCTGCATAGGTGTTTAGTCCAGTATCTCACTCATAGCCAATGCTACAGCTGTCAGTTGTTCAGTCACTGTGGGATCAGTCTAACATAGCAGCCAATAGGAGAGGCTCTGGGGAGGCAAGAGGGCTCAGGGAATAAGGGCACTTGCTGAAAAGTGTGAACCTGATTCCAGTCTCAGAATTCGTATCATTTCAGGAGAGAACAAGGCTCCTGCATGTTGTCCTCAGACATAGATCCACACCTGTGTTGTTTAACAGGCTTGCCCCCTAACTAAAACATAAAATCTGAAATGTGTTTTAAAAGGTCTTGGAGTGATACAGATCTGCATTCCAGAATCAAATGCCATCACTTCTTAGCTGGGTGACCTTGGGCAGTGGCTCAGCCTTCCTCATCTTCCTTTCTTGTCAGTGACCTCATCTATATTTTAGTATCTATGTGATAAGGTGTCATTATGTCAAACAAGATCAAGGGAATAATCTCGAAATGGTGACTGTTCTAGTTACTTGTGTGTGTGTCTCTTTCAGACCTGACCATGAAATAACAGAACCCAGAGCCCTGGAGGGCAAACTTACCACTGCAGGTGACCTCATTCCCAGAGCAGGAGTATGAGTAGGAGCTGGCGTGGCGCGTTTCTGAGGGTGAAGTACAGGTTCCCCGGGTAAGGGCCCGAATGTGGCAGTGCAGACGATTCAAACAGCAGCTGGAGAGAGGAAGGAACAGCTGAAGAGAAGGAGGTACCCAAAGGAGGTCATTTCTTACCTGTAGTCTCTCTGTCTCTCTCAAGCATGTGAGGTTGACTTAATCATGATATTACAGAAGAAAGTTCCTCATGCTTGAGAACCTCTGATTTCTAATAACACATGTTATTGAAAGCAGCTTGTGTGTGGCCATTCCTGTATTTAATTCCAGGACTTTGGAGGCAGTGGTAGTTGGATCTCTGAGGTCAAGATATGCTACAATTAAATAATGAAACCCCATCTGAAGTAAGTGATGTTTCAAAACAAAGCTTCAAGAAATGTGGAAATTACATATTCTGAAATTTCAATGATGTTTTAAAGCCGAGGCTGACACTGATTTGGAGCTGGACTTCAGGATTTCCCAATATTTACAAGTCACACATTCTGCTTTCAGGGTCCCTTAGGTAGAGTGTCCTTGTGAAGATATTTCCTTATATAATAAGAGATAAAATGCAAGCTGGAGTGGTGATGCAGGCCTCTCATCTCAGCACTTTTAAGGCAGAGGCTAGAAGGTCTATGATTTCAAGGTCAACTTGGTTTCCAGAGAGAGTTTCAGGCCAACTTGGGCTACACAGAGAACCCGTCTGGATTCAAACAATAAGGAAACAAAAAATGAAATAAATCAATAAACAAAACAAAATGTATGATGCTTGGTGAATATCCATGTCTCCTATTCATGCCTGATAAATGAATGCTTATGTCCTGTCCCCACCCCAATCCAGACTCTCCAGTCCCCCACCCTCCCCATATGTTTCACTCACCTACCAAAGTAGCTTAGAATGCCTCCTGGGCCGATTTCATCACAAAAGTGGCCATGGTAACTATACTTCCAAGGATCCTTCCCAGAGATGGTGCATTCTACCATATTATTGAACTGCTTGTTTCTTTGACTAGTGGCACCTGCTGCAAGAACGCACATCACACTCTGTCAATCCCACATGGCTTTCCCAGGGCTCTGATATCTGCCTGCTGGCTTCCTCCTTGACTCCTACCTGCTGCTGCATTGGAACAGCAGTGAATAGTGTGTGTGTGTGTGTGTGTGTGTGTGTGTGTGTGTGTGTGTGTGTGTGTGTGTGTGTGTGTGTGTGTGTGTGTGTGTGTGTGTATGTGTGTGTGTGTGTGTGTGTGTGTGTGTGTGTTTATGTGTTTGCTTCCTCACACATAGGTTCTTCCGCACATACTCGAGTGAACTTAAAAAATTTGTGCTACACAAGAGTAGGTCAGAGGACACCTTGGAGACCAAACTTAAGCCTCCAGGCTAAGCAGGAAAGTGTCTAACCTCAACCTCCTGAGTTAGGATTAGAAATGAACACCACTGTACTGTGTTGGGCTGACTCCCAGGATTAAGTTCTACAGAGATTGCCTTTTTCCTTCCTTGCCTTCTCATTTCTCACCATCAGGACAGACAGATGCCACTGTGAGCTGCCTTCCCAGTGGTTCCCTGTTGAGGGGCTGAGAGCACTCTCCCATCAGCAGCCAGAGACAAATTGATTAGTTTAATATCCCAAAAACCCAATCATCTCTTGAACACTAAAGTTACTCCACACCTGCTCAAGCCTAGATGAAACTAAAACCTTAAACAGCAGTGATTTTATCACAGTTCTAGCTGAGACCTTGAGCCAGAGAAGAATCTATAGATGCTTATACACTATACAATTAGAAGGAATCTGTTGTATGGCCTTGCACAGCTCACATACATGTGTGACTTCAACAATAACCTTTGTCAGATGAGTAGGTAAGTCTTGATTCAATCTGCAGTGGGATACTTAGTAGTCATAAAAATTCAGGAGAAGCCAGGTGCATTGAAACACACAGTGTATTATCCCAGCACTCTGTAGCAGAGCCTGTGGGATATGTCAGTTAAAAGTCATCTTAGTTTATAGACTGTGTTTGGGAACAGCCATGGCTACATCAAGAAACTTTAAAATGAAAAGTAAAAATAAAGTAAATGCAGACACAAGCCTTGCATGAATGTGATCCTATTGTTGGGATGCTGAGCTAAGTCTGGGCTGTAATGTTGAGCTGGAGAACATCCTCAGCTGTATTATATGATCATATCAATTATAATAACTATGATAATGGATGGAGTTATGGATTTGCATTCAAGAGCACTAGCTGAGCTTGGTTGGAACCCAGGATCAGTTCTAGCACCTACATGGCAGCTCCCAACTTTCTATGACCCCAGTTCTGGAAGATACGACACGTCTTTCGGCCTCTGTAGGCACTGTTCACACACAGTTTACATACACACATGTAGGCAAAGGAATTATGCTTACAAAATAAAAGACTATTTTATAAAAATGATAAAAAATCAAATTGCCAGGGTAGCATAGGGGCAGGGAAATTGCTGGCGTGGCAATATGGGAGAGTCAGAACTAACTTTCTTTGATCTGGTGGTGAACGTAGCAGACCCAGACCTGAAACTAAAAAGTATCAGCTGTTGTGGACAGGGGGTGATTACGGAACCCTAACCCAGAGTCTATTTGACTCCAATAGGAACCCCAAAACCAAAATTCAAGTGTGACCAGCATTGAAGACAAGAGAGATGGGGAGGCTCTCAGAGGGGACAAGGGTCCTACCTGTGAGCAGAGTGAGGAGCAGAAGGAGTCTCATCTTGGCTGAAGAAGCACTCAAGTGACTCCTCTCTTTATACTCCTCTGCTCTCACAGTGTCCAGTCAGCACACAGGACCTGTGACTGCTCTGGGTGTAACCAGGAAATTAAATATAACCACCCAAACAGACAGTCTGGACCAGCAGAGCTACTGTAGATGGTGGCATGGCCTGAACTATTGTGGCAGAAGGAAAAGAGAAAGGGCTATCTCAGCACACTATTATCGCAAGTGCAGTGACCTGCAAAGTGCTTAGTTATCACCCATGGATGCTTTGAAGTGAAAAGAAAGGATAGACATTGGTCCTGGGGTCGGTCTGAGGGATGATGATAGTGACATGTGGACCTAGGCAGAAGTAGCTGGCTCCACAATTCTCCATATGAACTGTATGAATTTAGTGCTAAATGTATCCTGATATCCTGACATAGGTTTTGAAGTAGATATAGTTACAAATTCAATATTTAATAAATTAATCATGAATTAATGTGGGTGGGTGTGATGAGACAGAGAGATGGGGAGAGAAAGAGAGAAAAAGAGAAAAAGAGAGAACACTCATGCACACACTTAGAGGTCAGATTACAACTCTGTGGAGTCAGTTCTCTCCTTCTACCTTTACATGGGTCCCAGGAATGAAACTCAGATCAACAGGCTTGCATCCTAGGCTCCTCTTACTGGCCCACAGTGAAAGGGAACACTGGAAAGGTAGGCAGATCCTGGTGGTGGTGGTACACATTTTTAATGCCTTTAATGGCAGCATCTTAAGGCAGAAGCAGGCAAATATGAGAGCTTGAAGCCTGCTTAATGGACAAAATGAGTTCCCGGATAGCTAAAGATAGACGAAGAAACCCTCTGTAAAAAACAATAAAAAAGAATGAAGGAAAAATATTTTGGGCAAATCCCCCACAGACGTTCCAGGAGGCTCATATAATGTAGTCAATGATTCAGCTGAGGTTCTACCTACCCAGTGTGAGAAGCTGAGAACCAACCATTACAGGAGCTGGAGAGATGACTCAGCACTTAGAGTCTTATCTGCTCTTTCTGAGGACTAGAGTTCAAATCCAACCCCCACATGGTGGCAGGGTAACAATGTCTGCTAACTCGATGCCCTCTCACCTCTGGGTTTGGTCATCTCTCATGTACTCTATAACTTATCAGCATAGTCTCTCCTTTACCAACTTCTCACCTCTTCCCTGTTGTTCACCAGACCTGACCTGCGAGGAGTGAGGCTTGGACATTTAGTGGAATGTGTGTGGGTATGGGAGTCATGTGGGAAAGGCAGAGGATGGGACAGCTGTTCACTGAAGCAAGAAGAGACCAAGAACCACATAGCCGTAAACCCACCAATGAGACATCTTATTCCTAAATGTGGTTCATAAGGAAACCAGGGATTAACCAGGCTTTACCTGTGGGGTCAGGAGATATTAAAAAGTCAGAGAAGACAACATGTTCTCTCTTTTTGTTGCAAAAAGTTAGGGTGTTGTGTACTTTATAGGGACAGTTATCCTGTCTTGTGTGTTTAGCTAAGGTCTGTGAAGACTCAAAGGTCACAATGATGTAATCCTTCATTCAGGGCATTTACTGTCAGTATGTAATCCTAACCCTTGAGATGTTGATGCAAATGTCAGATATTTTGTTGAGTTGCACAACATCTTCAGTCCCATAATAATGTCATCTACAAAAAATAAAGGCTAGAGAGATGGTTCTTCGCTCAGGAGCAGTTGCTGAGTCTGTAGGACACAGGCTCTGTTTTAGCACTCACATGGCTACTCACAACCTATGATCTCAGTTCTGGAGACTTAGACCGCTCTTCTGGCTTCTGTTTTCACACAATTCACAGACACAATGCAGGCAAAACACTCATATACATAAATAAAAATAAATATTTTCTAAAGGTCAAGAAAAATCAAATATTCGGGGCAGCTTTGGGTCAGGCAAATTAGTGCCTGGACATTATGTCAGAGACAGAAGGGGCTTTCTTTTTGGGTGTCAGTGAATGCAGTAGACTTTTCTAAGGAGTTATTTGAATTCAGTCCTAGAACCTAAATGTTCCAGCTGTTGTGTGCATGGTGGAGGAGAGCCCAAACCAGAGGCTACTAGACCCCAAAGAGAACCCCTCCATATAACTGCAAGTGTGACCAGTAGGGGCTGTGCAGTGATAAGAGATCAAATTCTGGGAGGGCAGAGAGGACAAGAGCTCTACCTGGGAGCAGAGTAACCAGAAGGTTCATCCTGAGTGAGGTGAGGACTCAGGTGACTTCTCTTTATATTCCTGTAGCTGTGCTCTGACAATGTCCAGACCTGTGACTAGTGTGTGAATAGCACAGAAGTTGAATCTGTTGGCCCTCACATACAGTTCTGACTGGCAGAGCTACTGTAGATGGTGGCAGAGGCTGAATCAGTGCTGCTGCTCAGGCGAAGAGACAGGGCTAGCTCAGTATCCCACAACAGCTGAAGAGCAGTGGCTGGCAAAGATTTCACTTCCCCAAAATGGAGACCCCTGATGTAGGGTCTGAGGGATGCTGACAATGAAGAGTGGTCGCAGGTAGGAGTAGCTGGACCCTATGGTTCTCCTGTTAACTGTATAAGCCAAGTGTCAAGTCTGCTCCAGAACCTGACACAGACTATGAGGTACAGTCAGTTAAAAATTTGATCTGTAATTAATTAACTAATTAATTAATATGTGTATGTAAGAGAGAGAGGCACAGAGATAGAGACAGACAAAGGAGAGGGATGGAGCGAGGGAGGGAAAGGGAGAGAACATTTGTGTGCACATATGGAAGTCAGAGAGAAAGTCTGTTGTTCAGGTCTCTTCTAACTTTAATGGATTCCGGGAATTGAACTCATGTCAACAGGCTTATATCTCAGGCTTCATCTCACTAGCCCACAAACTTCATTTCTATGAGTATTTAACCTGAGAGGTGGTAGTGATTTATGACTTTAATGTCAGCACTTAGGAGGCAGAGGCAGGTGAATATATGTTTTTGAGGTTAGCCTTATTTACAGAGTGAATTCTAAAATAGCCAGAGATACTGCTTGTTGTACTATGCCTTGGAGAAGCAGATGGCAGTCTGGCGGTCACAGTTGCAGATGGAGTCAACACAGGCATTGTTTTTATTTGGAGAGAAACAAGGAAGGAGATTGAGTGGAACCTAAAACCCTGCTCCCTATGATTTGTAACTAAAAGAAATTAGTGTCCTTCCCATAGGTTCAGGCTCAGGGTTGAGAGACAAAGCATTAAAAAGTAGATTGGATGCCCAAATTTTTGGAAGACATAATAAAATTTTAGTTGTTGTGGGCTGGGAGATGGCACAATTGGTAAAGTGGTTTCCATATAAGCATGAGGGCCTGACCTATATAATAGCTCTTGTATAAAGCAAGGTATGGTTGGGACCTTGTAACTACATTGAGAAATGTGGAGCATGGATTCCTAAGAAGACTATCTAAAGGTGAGTGTCATGTTTAGTAAGAGGACCAGTCTCTGAGAACATGGTGGAAGTGACTGAGGACACTGGGTGCCAGTCATTACCACACGTAAAACAAATAAATACATAGTTTTAATCCTAATACCAGGTAAATGTCAAATATCAAGAACCACTTATATAATTATATGACTAAAGACAATCCTTCTGTCTCCCCTCCCTGCTGGGATTGCAGATGTTCACTACCACCCATAATTGAGGGGTTTCAAGGTTGAACCCAGGGCTATAGACTGCAGTGAAGCACTTATCAAGTATCCAGCAGCATCTGGAGAGAGGAAGGAAGAATTGAGGAAGGAGAAAGGACCCACAGGACATCAGTTCTCCTTGGAGTCTTTCTCAAACATGTCAGGATGACTTAAACACGATGTTCCAGAAGAAATGGTTCCCATGCTTAAGAATCTCTGATTGCTTTTAAATTGTTTTTATTTAAATGTTTGGTTTACAGTCCACTATTAATTCCCCTCTCTTCCTTATTCCCAGTCATCTCCAGGTTTTCCCCCCACTCCATAATCCCATTCCTTCCTCAGAGAGGGTAAGATCTCCCAGGGTGAGTCAAAACAGTCTGGCATATCAAGTTGTAGCAGGACCAAGTCCTTCCTCCCAGGATTAAGGCTGAACACATTATCCCTTTATAGGAAATAGGCTCCAAAAGGCCAGTTTATGTACTAGGTCCCACTGCCAAGGGCCCACAAACTACCTGAGCTGTTAAACTGCCATCCACATTCAGAGGCTTAGTTTATTCCCAAGCAGGTTCCCCACCTGCCAATTGAGAGTCTTTGAGCTCCCAATTGTTTGGGTCGGCTTTCTTTCTGGCTTTTCTCATATTCTTGACTCCTTTGGTCATATAATCTCTCTTCCCTTACAGAAGCTCCTCAGTTTCACGAGTTCCCATTTGTTAATTGATGCTCTCAGTGTCTGTGTTACTGGTGTTATATTTAGAAAGTGGGCTCCTGTGGTAATGTGCTGGAGGGTATTTCTCACTTTGTTTTCTGTCAGGTTCAGTGTAACTGGGCTTATGTTGAGGTCTTTGATCCACTTGGGTTTGAGTTTTGTTTCCAGTGATAGGTTTGGATTTATTTGCATTCTTCTACATGCCAGTTGTGCCAGAACTATTTGTTGAAGATGCTCTCTTTTTTTCCTTTGTACATTTTTGGCCTTTTTGTCAAAAAACAGGTATTCATAGGTGTGTGGATTAAAGTCAGGGTCATCGATTTGGATCCATTGAGTCAGACGTTTATTTCTGTGTCATACCAATCTGTTTTTATTACTGTAGCTCTATAGTAGAACTTGAATTCAGGGGTGGTTATGCCTCCAAAAGTTCTATTATTGAACAGTATTGTTTTGGCAATCCTGGTTTTTTACTATTCCATATGAAGTTGAGTATTTTTTTGAAGTTTGTGAATAATTGTGTAGGGATTTTTATGGGGATTACACTGAGTCGGTAGATTAATTTTGGTAAGATTGCCATTTTTACTATGTTAATTTTACCTATCTAAGAGTATGGGAGACCTTTTTGTTTTTGTTATCTGTTTTCAATTTCTTTCTTTAATGACTTAAATTTCTTGTCATACAGGTCTGTCACCTTTTTGGTTGGAGTTATCCCAAGATACTGAATGCTATTTGAAGCTATTGTAAAAGGTGATGTTTCTTGATTTCTCACAACAATCCCGTTCAATAATAGTGCCTCCTTTTCCCCACTTCACACCTCTTCCTGGGATAAAGACCATCTAAGGGGTGAGTCAAGTTGGTTTCTTCACACTCTCAAGAGATTATATGAGCATAGTGGTCATGATCACGATGAGAAGACCCACAAAGGTGACCAGGGGAGCTATTGGGAGTTCACCGACTCTGAACTGACAGCTGGAGATCTTCATAGGACTAAATATGGCCCTCTGAATGTTCAAGACAAGCAAGTGAAGGGGCTTCTGACAGCAGGATTAGAAGCTCTTCCTAGTGCATGACCGGCCTTCTGAGAGCCCATTATCTGTGGATGGTCACCTTGTTCAGCATTGATACTGGGAAGAGGTTCTTGGTGCTACTCAACTGTAGATGCCAGAGTGCATTGACTCACCCTGGGAATGGCTTCTGCTTTTTTTTTCATTGTGTAGGATGTATTTTTTTATAGGCAAATTGAGTCCATTGACATTAATGGATATTAATGACCAATGATTTTTATTTCCTGTTACTTTTGATGATAATTTGTGTTTTTTTTCTTTTTTGGGCTTTTATTCTGTGTGATTATCTATTTCTTGTGGTTTCATAGGTATATCCAGTTTCCTTAGATTGGAGTTATTCCCCTAGTGCTTTTTGAAGGGCCTGATTTATGGATAGGTATTATTTAAATATGGATTCATTTTGAAGCATTTCACTTACTCCATCTGTGTTGATTGGTAGTCTTGCTGGGTATAGTAGTCTGGGCTGGCAGCCTTGCTCTTTTAGTGTCTGTATGACATCTGACCAGGACCTTCTTGCTTTCATTGTTTCCAAAAAACATTTGAGTGTTATTCTGATGGGTCTGCCTTTATAGGTAATTTGGCCTTTTTCCTTTACAGCTCTTAGTTATTTTTCTTCATTCTGTAGATTTATTTGATAGATTATTATGTGGAGAGGAGACTTATTCTGGGAGTCTAGTCTGTTTGTAAGCTTCTTGTACATGTATAGACATTTTCTTCATTAGATTGGGAAAGTTTTCTTCTATAATCTTGTTGACTATATTTTCTTTGCCTTTGAGCTGGTATTCTCCCTTTTCATTTCTTGTGATTCTCAGGTTTGGTCTTTTCATGGTGTCCCAGATTTCCTGGATATTTGTGTTGGGACATTTTAGGTTTTAGTGTTTTCTTTAACTGACCTATCTATTCCACTTGTGAATCTTCCTCTCCAGGGATTCTGTCTTCCATCTCTTGCATTCTGTTGGTTACACTTGCATCTGTAGTTCCGGTTCATTTCTTCATGGTTTATATTTTCAGCATTGCCTTGGTTTGTGCCTTCTTCATTGCTTCTATTTCAATTTTTAGTTCCTGGAAGGTTTCCTTCACCTATTTGTTTTCTTTTTCTTGGTTTTCTTTATTTTCTTGCAGAGATTTGCTCATCTCTTCCAAATTTTTTGTTTATATATTCTTATTTTTCTTTAAGGGAATTTTTTATATTTCTTTTAAGACTTCTATTATCTTCATAAAGTTTTAAGGTTGTTTCCTTCTGCTCCTTCTGCATTGCCATGCTCAGGTCTTGTTGTAGACCCACCAGATTCTTTTAATGGTGTCATGTTGTTCTTTATGTTGTTATATGTTCTTTCAGTGGTGTCTGCCCATTGCTTCCTCAGTTCACTACAGAATTTGTCTGAATCTTAGGGAGCTGATTGTGGTACAATGTTTTCTGGGTGTGTCTGTATCTCCAGAATCCTCTCTTGCTCCAATATGGGTTCTTGGTCTATTCTTAGTCAGCTCTTAGTCAGCTGTGGGCCATGTGTCTGTGGATTTTCAGTATTTGTGAAGAATGCTTGGTTTGCAGAGTGATAACGTAGGTTGGGGCAGGGAGGTTTTGGCCTTGCAATAACTGGCAGTCTGGGTTTTGGTGGGGGTCTGGGTCTCAGGGAATCTCCCTGATGGCTTATTCCTAGGGAAGAGCTGAGTGGTGATGGGGTTCTGGAGTCTATTTCTTTGGGCTGAGCTTTGGAGACTGCTGTCTCTACTTGGCCTGAGGTGGGGGGGGGTGCTACTCACATGTTAGTCAGCTGTGAACCAGCAGTCTGTGGGTTTTTAGTTTTTCAGAAGTGGTTTTCAACCTGTTTTGCTATGTAATAATTAGATGACCTTAAATTAGATTGGCTAGTGATACAGTACAGTAGGCAGAATGGTTGACTGGAAAGAGAAAGCCCCAGGTTAATTTCCTAGCACATAACCTGGTCGGGGTGGTATTTACCTGTCATCCCACCTCTCAGGTTGACGTCAGGAACATTAACAGCTCAAGGTCATCAGACCTATATAGTGATTTCAAAGCTAGCCCAGGATAGCCCACTAGGCCCTCAAAAAAGTTAACAATGAGCATAGTAGTGACTTCAGTGGGTTTTGAAGAATGTGTCACATAGCAGAGTATTTGGGCCACAATAAGCAAATGCTCCCACAATCATTAGTGAAAACAATCAAAAAGGCTGTGGCATCAATTCTGCTAACCTTGGTCCCTATCATGTGGGCCAGGAATTCTTGATGATCTTTTTCATGGCCTCGTTTTATTTTCTATTATAGATGTATTTATTTATGTATTTTGTTCTTTGTCTGCATGTACATCTGCACACTGGAAGAGAGAATCAATTTCCATTCTATATAATCATGGGCTGCCATGTGAGTGCTGGGAATTAAATCGGGACCTCTGGAAGCTTAGCCAAAAATGCTCTTGGACAATGAGTCAACTCTATGGGCCCCTCATATTTTTGTATTTTAATTAATAAAATCACAAACTTATTCAGGAGCCCAAAACAAACTGAAGATCTCTCCCTTAGGAAAATATTTATTCAACATTTTTTAACATATCACTTTATAATCCATCTTGTCACTTACACACCAGTCCCACAGCCTTGTGATATGTAATATGGCCACTATTAGTTCTTTTAAAAGATGAGGTTACCTGAGCCACGTGGGTGATGCCTCTGTTAACAGCTTGTCTTGGATGGTGAAGCCCTTGGTTTAATCAGCAACATCATAAAGATAAAGCTGAAACACAATACTACTGAGGCATCAAACAATTTCCCTTTCTGTTGCTGTCATAAACACCACGACCAAAAGCAGCTTCAGAAGCAAAGGTTTATTTTATGTCACATATTACAATTTCTCACTGAAAAATCAATTAGAGGAGCTTGATGAAGAAAATAAGGAGGAATGCTCTCTGATACAGCCCATGCCTACCTGTTTAGAGATGACACTGTGCACAATAGGTTGGGACCTCCTTAGTCTATCAAGAAAATGCCCAATAGATGTGCCCACAATTCAATACAATGCAGGCAATCTTTAAGCTGATGATTACCATTCCACTGTGTGTCAATCTCACAATCAAGTTTAGCCATAAAAAGGGCTGGAGAGATGGCTCAGCACTTAACAGCACTCTCTGCTCTCGCTGTGAACTGGAGTTCAATTCTCAGCAACCTCATGTTGTTTTTTAAAGAATATCTGTTGGCCCAATGGTCTCAACCGCTGCGTTTGGCCGTCTTTCATGTACCCTCTAATTTAGCACCCCAGCACCTCCTTTTTCCACTTCTCAACTCTTCCCTGGATAAACACCATCTAAGGGGTGAGGAGACTTGGTTGTCTTCCTTCTCAAGATCCCCCAACCCTTTTAGCTGGGCTGTAGACAGACACTACCAGCTACTACCAGTCACTGCACCAGTGGCTCACCAGGCCTAAACTTTAGAAGGATGAGGCCTTTGCTTTGGGACATCATTTAGAAGGCAGTAGGGGTGGAAAGGCAGAGGACAAGACAGATGATCACTGAAGTAAAAGAGACACTGAGAACAATTTAGTCTTAAACCGGACAGTGAGACATTTTATTCCTAAATCTGATAAGGAACCAGAGATTAACTTGGCTGTATCTATGAGATCAGGAGGTAGAGAGAAGTGGAGGAGAAGATGTGTTCTGTTTTGTTTGTTGTACAGTGTTAGGCTGCTCTGTACTTTAGCCAGACAATTACTCTGTGGTGTGTGTTTAAACACTGTGAAGTCTTGAAGGCCACAAGGATGTGATCCTGCCTTCAGGGCATTTCCTGTCAGTCCCTTTGGTTTCCTTGAAAGAGCACACAGCAGAAGGTCTTTGAGTCCAGCATTTTTAGGGCCAAGATGAATCCTTTAGTGCCCATGTGACACTACATCTTCTCTCCCTTCCTCCCCCTGTCTGTTTTTACATTTCTCCCCATCTCTCTCTCCTTCACTGTCCCTGCTTCCCCTTTCCCCTCTCCTCTCTTCTTTCTGTTCTTCCAACCCTCCTTGTCCTTATGTGTGTCAGACTGGCTTCTTCTTCTTCTTTTTCTTTTAGTTTTGTGTGTGTGTGTGTGTGTGTGTGTGTGTGTGTGTGTGTGTGTGTACTGTTAGCTGCTCTGGAACTTGCTTTATAGATGAGGTAGTCTTGAATTCAAGAGATTTACCTGCTTTTGCCTCTGTCCCCCAGATTTCTGGGATGAAAACATGGCCATGTTTGTCATCCTCCCGCATGGGTGACAAGCCTTGACATCCCTTAGTGATCTTTTCCATTAATGTACAGCTCCAGGGCCAGACAGATGGATGTTCTCTGAGAATCTATTTATGTTCCATAGACAGAGAATACGATCACCACAGCCCAGATCTCTCATTAGGTGCTTTATTATAGGTTTGAGTGTGTATGGAACACAACCAGGCATTCAGGGAAGGTGTCCAAGTAACTGAGATGACAAGTCTAATAGCTACCATCTTTGTACTGTTTGTTGTATGGAGCCTTGGAGAAGCAGATGGCTGCCTGCTGGTCACAGTTGCAGAAGGCATTCTCACAGAGGCTATTTTGTCTGGAGAGAAAGAAGAGTTGAAGTTGAGGGAAGCCCATGACCCTGCTCCCTATGATTTTTAGCCAAATAAACCTGCAGAGTCAAGGTTGAAAAAGTGCATTGTGTTGTCCAAATTGTTTGAGCACACTTATAATAAAAATCATTTGTTGTGGGACTGGAGAGATGGCACAGTTGGTAAAGTGGTCTCCCTAGATGTGTGATGGTCTGACCTATGATGCCCAAAGCTCATGTCAATATCAGTGTTCTTGGTGGGGCATCTGTAATTCTATTGAGAAATAGGGAGCACAGATTCTTAAAACTTGTTATTCAGTGAGGCTTGCTAAAGGTAAATTTCAAGGTCAGTGAGAGACTCAGGTTCTAAAGACATGCTAGGGAGTGACTGAACAAACACGGGGTGACCTTATTTTTATATGTAAAAATGAAGTATGACCTATACAGCATTCTGTCTGCACATTTTCCTGTATCCCAGAAGATGGTGTCAGATCTCATTATGGATGGTTTTAAGTCACCATGTAGTTGTCAGGAATTGAACTCAGGACCTCTGGAAAATCTGCCAGTGCTTTTAATCTCTGAGCCATCACTCCAGCCCCCAAGAGATTCTGTAAGCAAAGTGGTTATAATCACAATGAAGAAACCCACAAGGGAGATCAGCAGAGCTATTAGGAGCTCCCTGACTCTGAACTGACAGCTGGGAGACCATCATGGGACTTAAAAAGGCCCTGTGAATGTACAAGACAGGCAAGTGACGGGGTTTCTGGCAGCAGGATTAGAATCTATTCCTAGTGCATGAGCAGCCATCTGTGGATGGTCACCTTGTTCAGCTTTGATACTGGGGAGAGGTTCTTGGTCCTACTCTACTGGAGATGACACAGTGCATTGACTCACCCCAGGAATCCTTTCCCTCTCAGAGGAATGGATGAAGAGATGGGGTAGGCGAGGCTGCGGCATGACTGAGAGTTAAAGAGGGAAAGGAAACAGCTGTGTGTGTGTTAAAAAGTATTAAATAAATACATCAATAAACAAGCATATTTAATCCTAAAACCTAAAATCTACAAATACCAATTTAAACTTATGAAATTATATGATTTAAGACAATGTTGCTTCTTCCACATCAGAGGTGCTGGATTACAGGTGAGCACCAACACCCTCAATTCATGGGATCTGGAGGTAGAACCCAGGACTCTGTGCATGCTAGGCAAGCATTCTAGCAACTGAGCTCTATTCCCAGCCTCTGATCCTCACCTGTGTATGGGAATGACAAGTCTCACCCCGCATAGGTGTTTAGTCCAGTGTGTGGCTCAGAAGAAGAAGAAGAGGAGGAGGAGGAAGAGGAAGAAGCAGAAGAAGAGGAAGAAGGAGGAGCAGCAGCCAGGTCACTGTAACACACGTTGTGCAATCCTGGCACTATGGATGTTGTGTAATTGGATCAGAAGTGTAGGTTGTCAGGGGAAAGTGTCCCTGGACTTAAATCCCTGCTCTGTAGCGGGAAGCACCTGGATATATAAGTACAAAGCCAGGTTGTCTATAGTGAGTTTCAGGACAGCTATGTGTGGTAATACATTGTACACTTGATAAAATTTGTCTGGAATATCAGAGGACATAATTACCCACAACCCAGCCATGAAGGTCAGGGAGGGGTAACCCCGTATTTTAATCCTATCACTCCAGAGACAGAGATTTATCTGGATCTCTGTGAGTTCAAGGCCCAACAGTGGTGGCTCACATCTCTAATCCTAGCTCTAACAGAGTTGAACCAGAAAATAACATAGCTGGCCAGGGAAAGATATAGAAGGCAGGAGAAAACAGAAATACAGCCTTTATTTCTGAGCTACTAGTCAAGTGAGGACCTGTAAAGATAGCACTTACTCTGTTTGGCCTGAGAGGTTGGCGTGGTGAGAAGTGACTGTGGTTTTTACCTCTCTCTGACACTCCATCTTTTCTCCAGTATCTGGCTCCAGCTTGTCAGTACCCTATTAAACACAATCTGTGCAATAGCTAGGCTATCCAGGAAAACCCTGTCAGTAAACAAGAGACAAAAATAAAAAAGGAATTGGAGACAGAAGTCAGGCATGTTTGTAACCATGCTTCAGATGTTCAGTCTAATCTGGGCTAGCATGTTGAGTTGTCGGACATGCTCAGCTACATTATAAAGTCATCAATAATAATAAGAATAACAGTAAGAATAACAATGGTGGGGAATGAAGATATAGTTCTGCAGTTAGGAGACCTTGCTGAATCAGTGCTGCCACATAGACAAAGAGAAAGGGCTGGCGCTCAGCATCACACCACCTGAAGTGCAGTTACTGGAGAAATGCCAAGTCTCTTTCCAGTGGATGCTATAAAGTCATACGATAAAAACATTCATCCTGGGGTTGTGTCTGAGGGATGCTCATAGTGACATATATCTGCCTCAGGAGGAGTTGGCAAATAATGATTCACAAAAATCATATAATGTAGGTACTAAGACTGTCCTGAGAACCCAATTATGCCTTGGAAGTAAATTTAATTACAATTTCAATCTTTAATTAAATAACAAAAAATATGTGTATGTGTGTGTGTGTGTGTGTGTGTGTGTGTGTGAGAGAGAGAGAGAGAGAGAGAGAGAGAGAGAGAGAGAGAGAGAGAGAGAGAACTCATGTACACATGTGGAGGCAGAGGACAACTCTGAGTCAATTCTCTCCTTCTACCTTTCAATGGGCCCCAGGAATGAAACTCAGGTCAGCAGGCTTACATCTTAGGCTGCATCTCATCAACCCACAAACTCCATTTGAAAACTGAGAATGTAGGCGGATGGTCATGGTACAGGCCTTTAATATCAGCACTCTAGAGGCAGAGACAGGCAACTATCTGTGTTCAAGGCTCGCCTGGAGTACACAGTGAGTTTGACGTATGGACACCCTGTTTCAAAAAACCAAAAAATAAAAACCAGTAAATAAACAGATAAAGAAACAAATAAGCACAGAAAGAGAAGAAGAAAGCAAACGAGCAAGTGAATGAGAGAGAGAAAGAGACAGAGAGGGAGAGGTAAAGAGACAGAGAGGTAAAGAGACAGAGAGGGAAGGAGACAGAGAGGGAAAGAAAGAAGGGTAGAGAGGAAAGAAAATGTCTAACCGATGTGCCCACAGGCCAACATGATTCAGACAAATCTTCAGCTGAGACTTGTCTTTCCTTGGTGTGTCAGGATGACGTCAAGTTTAGTAACTTCAGGAGCTGAAGAGATGGCTCAGCACTTAAAAACACTTTCTGCTCTTCCTAGGATTCAATTCTCTGCATGCACAGGTGCCTATTGAATAATGTTGTGGGCCCAATGTCCTCTAGCCTCTTGACTTGGCCACCTGTCACTACACTCTATATTAGCATCCAAGCAACAACAGCTTTTTACATCTTTCCTGGATAAAAGCCATGTAGGACTAAATTGAGTTGGCTGTCTCCATTCTCAAGATGCCCTTACCATTCAGCGGGACTCCAGACAGCCACTACCCACTTCTACGGGTCACTCCACCTGCACAGGTGGCTCCCGCTGCACTTGTTGCTCACCAGGCCTGACTTCAGGAAGGGCTAGGTCTAAGCTTTGGGGTTTGAGTGGCAGTGGGTGGTAAGGAGCACTAGATGGCTGCTCACTAAAGGAAAAGAGCCAGAGAACTGCAACACCTTAACCCATCCAGTGATTCATTTTATTCCTAAATCTGGCTAGCAAGGGACCCAGAGGGGAATCTGTCTTGATCTGTGGGGTCCTGTGATATAGAAAGGTAGAGGAGATGAGTTCTATTTTGTTTGTTGCAAACGATATGCTGCTGTGCATTTTACAGAGACAATCATACTTTGGCCTTTCTTTAGGAACAGCGATTACCCCATGGCCACCAGGAGGCAATCCTGTCTTCAGGTCATTTGTTAGCTCAGTTTGGTTTCCCATATCCTGCTTCCTTGAATGAGCTACAGCAGATGTGCTTTGAGTCCCTTAATTATAGGGCCAAGATGTTGCCTTTACTGCCAACTCAACAATGCATGCTTCTCGCATCTCTCTCCTCGTGCCTCCTGTCCTCTTTATCTTTCTTCTCCACGCCTTCCTCCCCCTGCCTTCCCTCCCTCACCTCTCCTCTCTCCTTCCTCAGTCTGTCTCCACTTCCCCCATGATCCCATGTGTCTCACACTGGCATCTTCTTTTTTTCCAGACATTTTCTTTGTGTAATATTCCTGGGTGTTCTAGAACTTGCTTTTTAGACCGGGTAGCTGTGAACTCAAGATACACACCTCCATCTTCTGCCTTTGCCCCAGAGTACGGGGATGAAAGGCATGATCAGGCTCCTCACCCACCTTTCAAAGGGCTCCCCTAATGGCAATGTCTTTCTCATTAACTTTAAGTTTGCAGGGTGAGATGGAATAATGTTCTCTGAGGATCCAGTTGTGTTCAGTAGATAGAATATACAATCACCAACATTGAGTTTTTTCTATAGATGCTTTATATCAGAGTGCACAGTGTGTAGCTAAAACAACCAGGCAGTAGGCATGGTGTCTCAGTAACTGGAGTGGCAAGTCTAACTCTCTTTGATCAAAAATGTTTTATATATATATATACCACTGCTCGCTCATCCTCTCAGTCCCTCCCAATCCCCCCTCAGCCTCCTCTACTCCATTCCCCCATCCATTCCTTCAGGAGGGCAAGGATTCCCAAGGTGAGTCAACTCAGTCTGGCATATCCAGTTGAGAAAGGTACAGTTCCCTCATGCCAGTAGTACGGCTGCGTTATTTGGTCCTCTGTAGGGAATGGGCTCCAGGATGCCAGTTCAGGAACCAAGAACAAAGTCTAATAATCTGTGTGTCTCCTCCTCATGATCCTGATCCCTTTGCTCATATACACTCTCCTCTCTCTCTCTTCAGCTGGAGGAGGAGCTTAACCTGGTGTTTAGCTATGGATCTCAGCTTCTGCCTCTACCCATTGCTGGACGAAGGTTCTACAATGACGCTTAGGGTGGTCATTCATTTGATTATAGGGGAAGTCCTATGTAGGCTCCCCTCCACTTTTGGTTAGAGTCCTAGCCAGGGACATCTTCTGAGTTCCTTGAAGTTTCCTTAGCACCTGGGTCTTTTTCCAATCCCACAGTGGCTCCCTCTATCAAGATATCCATTTCTTTTCTCTCTCTCTTTATTGCTTGTCTCATGCATCCATTTCATTTTCTCATTATTTGTTCCCAACTCTCCTTGGTCACTACTCATTATGATCTCGGTTTACTCGGGATATCGTCTCTATTTCTTCTTACAGGGATCCCTCAATGTCTCTTTTAAGTTCCTTCTGTTCCCAATCTGCTCAGTAAGTGTGGTATGCAGCCTGGATAGTCTTTGTTTTTGTCTAAGATCCACTTATGTCTATCTTTCTGGGCTTGTGTTACCTCATTCAGCGCAATACTCTCCAAATTTGTGCATTTAGCTGAAAATGTCAAGGTCTTATATTTTACTGCTGAGTAGGACTCCATTGTGTATATGTACCAGTTTGTTAATCCATTCTTCGGTTGAGGGGCATTTAGGTTGTTTTCAGGTTCTGGCTATTACGAATAATGCTCCTATGAACATAGTTGAGCTATAGGGTAAGATTGTTCATCCTTGGGCTATATGCCCAAGAGAGTTATTGCTGGATCAATGGGGAGATTGACTCCCATTTTTCTGAGTAACTGCCATACTGCTTTCCAAAGAGGTTGTACAAGATTACATTCCCACCAACAATAGGAGAGTGTTCCCTTGTTCTGCATCCTCTTCTCATAGGCTGTCATCTGTGTTTTTGATCTTAGCCACTCTGACAGGTATAAATGGTATCTCAAAGTTGTTTTGATTTGCATTTCTCTGATGACTAAAGATGTTGAGCAATTCTTTAAGTGTCTTTCAATCACTTGTGATTTTTCTGTTGAGAACTCCCTTTTAAGCTCTGAACCCCATTTTAAAATTGGATTATTTGAGGTTTTTGGCCACTAGTTTCTTGAGCTCTCTCTATATTTTAAAGATTAGTCCTGTGTCAGATGTAGGATTGGTGAAGATCTTTTCTCATTTTGTAGGCTGTCATTTTGTCTTGTTGACTGTGTCTTTTGCCTTATAGAAGCCTCTCAGATTCAGGAGTTCCCGTTTATTGATTGATTTTTCTAGAGTCTGTGCTAGTGGTATTATACTTAGAAAGTGGTAACCTGTGCCACTTCAATGAAGGGCATTTCCAATTTTCTCATCTACCAAGTTCAGTGTAGCTGGGTTAATGTTGAGGTCTTTGATCCACTTGGAATTGAGTTTTGTGTACGGTGATAATGTGGATCTATTTGCATTCTTCTACATACTACTGTCCAGTTATGCCAACACCATTTCTTGAAGATGTCTAACAGACTTTCTTAGGGTTCAGATCTTTGTACTTCTTATTCTAGGGAACTTTGGAGAAACAGATGCAGCCTTGCAGTCACAGTTGCAAATGTGGTCTTCATAGGGGTTGTTTTGCTCTGAAGAGAAACAAGAAATGACATTGAGTGTCACCATGACCCTTTTCCCTAAGATTTTAGCCAAATAAACCGATGACCCTCCACTGGTTGAGAGACAGAGCACACAAAATACATGATGTGCCCATATTACTGGAAAAGACATAATAAATGATTTGTTGAATCAAAGAGATAGCACAGTTGTGGCCAACCAATTGCTATAGAAACAAGAGGGCTCGACTTAAGATGCCTGGAGCCCAAGTTAAAGCCGAATATGGTTGGAACAATTGTAACACTATTGAGACATGGAAGGCATAACTTTTAACTTGTTGGTCCTAGATCATGTTAGACAGACTCTGAGTCTCCTGTTTAGTAAGAGGGCCAGCCTATTAGTACATGTCAGAGAGACTAAAAAGACACCAGATACCAACTTATTTCTATACATAAAAATACAAAATCATGAATATTTAAACCTAAAACCAGGAAAACTACAAATATAAACTATCACTTATAAAATTATATTGTAGTAGTGGGGTTCTCGGTCCCGGGCAGCCGGAGACCTGGACCCACAGACCCGCCGCCCGAGACCCCTTAGCCGCCCAGCCGCCCGGGTCCCCAGAAACGACTCAGACGCTTCTATTAACTTCATGCTGTTTGGCCTATGGCTCAGGCACATTGCTAGCTAGCTCTTACATCTTAAATCAACCCATTTCTATTAATCTGTTGGCCACGTGGCCGTGTGGCTCACCCGAGTTCCTTACATGTTGCTCCTTGGGCGGCTGGCTGGATCTGCCCTAACCCCGCCCTGCTTCTCCTACCTAAACTGATTTCTCCTCCCACTTCTTCTATGGTGCCCGCCATGACCCAATACAGCTCCTTTATTTAAAGATTGAGATTCACAGCGTACACAAATGCATTCCCACATCACTTCCCCCTTTCTGTCTAATCAAAAAGGAAGGTTTCAATTTTAACATAGCAAAATTACATATAACAAAATAGGTATCAAGCAAGAATTACAGTTACAATATCTAGTCTATTTGTATTTAACAAAATTAAAGAACCTCTGGCGCCAGGGACCCGAGAAACCTCACTACAACATTATATGATTTATAATAATCATCCTGCCTCTACCTCCCAAGTGCTGGGATTGCAGGAATGTACCACTATGCTTTATTTATGAGATCTGGGGGTGGAACCCAGGGCTCTTGCATGCTAGGGAATCACTCTAGCAACTGAGCTCTATTCACAGCCCTCTGATTCCTGACCTGTATATGGGAATGATAAATGTTGCTCTACATAGGTGTTTAGTCTAGTATCTATCTTATAGCCAACGGTGCACCTCTTAGTTCTTTGGTCGCTATGGAATCAGTTTAACTTAGCAGCTAATAGGAGAGGCTCTGGGCAGGCAAGAGGGCTCAGGGAATAATGGAACTTGCTGCCAGTTCTGAACATGATTCCATCCTCTGGAAATACGTGGTCAAAAAGAGAACATAGTTCAGCACTTTGTCCTCAGACCTTTCCACCCATGTTGTGTCTCAGACATGCCCCTCACAGTAGTAAGTAAAATTTTGAAATGTTTTTAAAAAGAATCTTTGGAATGGTGTAGATCTATGTTCTAAATCTTATCACTTCTAAGCTGCCTGACCATGGGCAAGTGTCCTAGCTTTCCTTATATTTCTTCCTTATCTGTGACCTCATCTATATTTTAATATTTATTTGATAGGCTGTTGTGAGGTCATAAGGGACCAAGGAAATGACCTCTAATTGGTGAATTCATTGTTCCATCTATGTTCCTTCTAAATTCAGTCAGGGACAAGAAGAAACCAAAGGTCCTGGAGGGTGAACTTACCACTGCAGATGATCTCATTTCCAGGGCAGGGGTGTGAGTTGGAGCTGCTGTAGGGGTTGTTTATGAGAAATTGTCAGCTTTCCAGATTCTTGACCTGAGCATAGGAGTCCTGGTGAGTCTGGCCCCACTTGGAGAAAGGAAGGAACATCTGAAGGAGGAAAATGGACCCACAATATGTCAGTTTTCACCTACAGTCTTTCTCAAACATGCCAGGATGACTTAAACATGATGTTCCAGAAGAAATGGTCTCTAGACTTGAGTCTATGATTTCTCTTAGTATGTATTGATTTAAAGCAACCTCTGTAGAGTTTGTTTGGTACCAGCCTTTTTTATTTCACATATCCTGCTTTCAGTGCCCATTATATCCAGGGTCTTCTTGGACTGATTTCTTTTTGACAAGAGAGGAATACACATGCTGGGGGTGGTGATGCATGCCATGGATCTCAGCCCTCAGGAAGCATTGGCTAGAAGGCTTGTGAGTTCAAGTTCTGTATGATCTCAAAAGAAAGTTCCAGGACAACTAGGGCTACATGCAGAACCTATTTTCTGGGAACAAACAAAGAGAAATAACTAATAAACACAAAAGAAAAAGATATTATTCATATCTCATGGGACACTCTGATTGTGCCCTGTCCCCAGCCCAACTCAGACACTCCAGTCTACCCTCAGATGGATCATTTAGCTGTCTAGGCTTCCACTGGTCTTTTTCATCTGACAAATGCACAGTAGCAGCCATAGAATTTGTGTTGTGGGAAGGGATATATCCAAGAGATGCTGCACTTGAGAACATTGATGAGCTCACAAATAGCTTGAGGGATGATGCTGTGTAGTAGCACCTGCTGCAAGAAGGAACAGCACCCTCCATCAATCCTACTCGGTTTTTTCCAGTCTGATGACTGCCTGTTAGATTCTCCTAGACTTCTACCTGCTGCTGCATTAGGGGACTAGTGAAAAGAAATATGTTTGTGTGTGTGTGTGCGTGTGTGTGTGCGTGTGTGTGTGTGTGTGTGTGTGTGTGTGTGTGTGTGAGAGAGAGAGAGAGAGAGAGAGAGAGAGAGAGAGAGAGTGTTTACAAGTGTAAGCAGGAAGACAGGTATATGAGATCTGACTGTTGGGTTTCTTCTCTACTATCTCTGACTTTCCCAGAGACTTTGCCCTGAGTTTCCTTTATTCATGAAGTGTGTGTGTGTGTGTGTGTGTGTGTGTGTGTGTTTTCTTGCCCAAACAGAGGTTTAAACCAACCATGTAGTTTTGAACACTCATAAATATCATACTACACATGATAAGGTACACAGAGAGTTGGTTGCCTCCCTCCACTATGTCAAACAATGTCTGCTGTCCAGTGGTCTCTTGCCTCTTGGTTTGGTCGTCTCAGAGATGCCTTCTAACTTAGGTCCCCAGCATCTCATTTCTCCACATCTTTCTTCTTTCCTGGATACAAACCATGTAGAGAGTGAGTTTTCTTGGTTGTTTCCATGATCAAGACACCCCTAACCTTCCAGCAGGGCTCTGGACAGTAAGTGAACCTGTGCAGGCAGCTCTATTTGTACCTGTTGCTCATCACCCCTGACATTGGGAGTGGAAAGTGGGTCTGGGCCACCAGTGGGTATGGGGTTGGGGGTAGAAAACAGGGGGATTGATCAACCCTTAGGAAGAGAAAAAGAGAGATTCTGATAGCCACAGCCTTACATCAGTCAATGAGACAGCTTATTTCTAAATCCAGTTGATCAGGGACCCAGAGAATAACCTGGTTGCATGAATAGGATATCTGATAGAGAAAGATAGAGAAGACTTCTGTGCTGTTCATTGCGAACGATAGGCTGCTGTGCACTTTACAGGGACAATCATACCTTAGCCTTTCTTTAGGCACAGCGATTATCCCACAGCCACCAGGAGGCACCCTGCCTTTTGGTCATTTACTGTCAGCCCAGTATGGTTTCCCACATCCTGCTTCCTTGAATGGGTTCACAGAAGAATCTCTTTGAGTCCAGCATTTATTCAAATAACCAAATGTTCCTGTCGTGTTCATTGACTGCTTTTTCTCTCTTCTCTACTCTCCTTACTCTCTTTCCCTCTTTTTCTTCCCCTACACGTCTCCCCGTTCCTTTCCTTATCTCTGCCACATTTCTCCTCTCCTCATATCTTTCTGCCTTCACTACAGTAGTAACGAAAAGAAACTGGTGGCCCTATCAGCCATGGACAGGTAGGGTCAAGAGACAATGCAAACAGGAGTTAATTGGATGCCTGAATTGCAGCAACACATGTAATAAAAAAATCAGCAGTGGGAATTTGGTGATGGCTCAGTTGGTAAGGTGATCTCTATACAAACATGAGGGTCTTAATTCTTATTTTTTGAATGTTTTTCCCTTTTGCATATCAATGACAGTTCCCACTACCATTCCTCCTTCAATCCATTCCTCTGCTTCCTTAACCCCATCCTATCCACTCTTCAGTGAAGATAAAGTCAATAACAAGGTCTGGCATATCACGTGATGGCAGGGATAAGCCCATTTATATGCATCAAGGCTCAAGATGGCATCCCTCTGTAGGAAATGGACTCTGAAAATCCAACTCAGGCACTAGGGATAAATCCTGGTCTCACTATCAGGAGCCTCACTGACTCTCCAAGGAACACAACTGATGTCCACATTGAGAAGGCCTAACAGAAAGTGTTAGCATTAAGATCTCCATACTGCTTGTTGTATTGAGTCTTGGAGAAGCAGATGGCAGCCTGGTGGTCACAGTTGCAGATGGAGTCCTCACAGGCCTTGTTTTTATTTAGAGAGAAACAACAAAGGAGATTTAGTGGAACCTGAGGCCCTGCTCCCTATGATTTGTAACCAAAAGAAATTAGTGGTCTTCCCATAGGTTCAGGATCAGGGTTGATAGACTGAGCATTAAAAAGTAGATTGGATGCCTAATTTGTTCGAAGACATAATAAAATTTTAATTGTGGGCTGGGGAGATACCACAGTTTGTAAAGTGTTTTCCATATAAGCATGTGGGCCTGACCTAGGACGCCCAGATCTTATATATAAAGCAAGGTGTGGTTGAAAACCTGTAACTGTATTGAGAAATGTGGAGCAAGGATTCCTAAGAAGATTATCTAAAGGTGAGTGTCATGTTTAGTGAGAGATCATTTTCTGAGATTATGGTGGAGAGTGACTGAAGACACTGGGTACCAGTCATTACTACACATAAAATAAATAAATACATAATTTTAATCCTAAAACCAGGTAAACTTCAAATATCAAGAACCACTTATATAATTATATGACTAAAGACAATCCTACTGTCTCCCCTCCCTGCTGGGATTGCAGATGTGCACTACCACCCATAATTGAGGGGTTTCGAGGTTGAACCCAGGGATATAGAGTGCAGTGTAGCACTTATCATGTTTCTAGCAGCATCTGGAGAGAGGAAGGAAGAGCTGAGGGAGAATAAAGGACGAGCAGGACATCTGTTCTCCTTGGAGTCTTTCTCAAACATGTCAGGATGACTTAAACATGATGTTCCAGAAGTAATGGTTCCCATGCTTGAGAATCTCTGATTGCTTTTAAATTGTTTTTATTTAAAAGTTTGGTTTCAATCCACTACCGATTCCCCTCTCTTTCCTCTTCCTGGTCATCCCCAGGTTTCCCCCCCAACCCCATAATCCCATTCCCTCCTCAGAGAGGGTAAGATCTCCCAGGGTCAGTCAAAACAGTCTGGCATATCTAGCTGAACGAGGACCAAGTCCCTCCTCCCAGAATTAAAGCTGAATACATTATCGCTTTACAGGAAATAGGCTCCAAAAAGTCAGTTTATGTACTAGGTCCCACTGCCAAGGTCCACAAACTGCATGAGCCATTCAACTGCCATCCACATTCAGAGGCTTAGTTTAGTACCAAGCAGGTTCCCCACTGCCAGTTGAGAGTCTTTGAGCTCCCAATTGTTTGGGTCGGCTTTATTTCCGGGTTTTCTCATATTCTTGACTCCTTTGCTCATATAATCTCTCTTCCCTGTCTTTTCCTTACAGAAGCTCCTCAGTTTCATGAGGTCCATTTTGTTAATTGATACTCTCAGGGTCTGTGCTACTGGTGTTATATTTAGAAAGTGGGCTCCTGTGGTAATGTGCTGGAGGGTATTTCTCACTTTGTTTTCCTATCAGGTTCAGTGTAACTGGGCTTATGTTGAGGTCTTTGATCCACTTGGGTTTTAGTTTTGTGCCAGGTGATAGGTTTGGATTTATTTGCATTCTTCTACATGCCAGTTGTGCCAGAACTATTTGCTGAAGATGCTGTCTTTTACCTTTTGTACATTTTTGGCTTTTTTTTTTTTGGTCAAAAACCAGGTGTTTATTAGCTGTGTGAATTAATGTCAGGGTCATAGATTTGGATCTATTGAGTCAGAAGTTTATTTCCATTCTATTTACAAATTTTTTTTATTACTGTAGCTCGATAGTAGCATTTGAATTCAGGGATGGTGATGGCTTCAAAGTTCTATTATTCAACAGGATTGTTTCGGCAATTCTTGTTTTTTTTTTGTTTGTTTGTTTGGTTTTTTTGCTATTCCATATGAAGTTGAGTATTTTTTTTTGAGGGCTGTGAATAATTGTGTAGGGATTTTTATGGGGATTGCACTGAGTTGGTAGATTACTTTTGATAAGATTGGCATTTTTACTATGTTAATTTTACCTATCTAAGAGTATGAGAGATCTTTCAGTTTTTTATATCTTTTTAAATTTCTTTCTTCAATGACTAAAATTTCTTGTCATATAGGTCTGTCACCTTTTTGGTTGGAGTTATTCCCAAGATACTTACTTACTGCTATTTCAGCTGTTGTGGAAGATTTCTCAAAACAATCCTGTACAATAATAGCGCCTCCTTTTCCGTACTTCTCACCTCTTCCCTGGATAAAAATCATCTAAGGGGTGTTGAGTTGGTTTCTTCACTCTCAAGATCCCTCAACCCTTGTAGCAAAGCTGCAGACAGCCACTACCAGCTTCTACCAGTCACTTTGCCTGTTGCTCACCAGGCCTGACCTTGGGAGGGTGAGGTTGAGCTTTGTGACATCAGTTAGAATGCAGTAGGGGTGGAAAGGCAGAGGACCGGGCAGCTGATCACTGAAGGAAAAGAGACACTGAGAACAATTTGTCCTTAACCAGGTCAGTGAGACCTTTTATTCCTCGATCTGATTGATAAGGAACCAGATTAACTTGGCTTTATCTATGAGATCAGGAGGTAGAGAGAAGTGGAGGAGAAGATGTGTTCTGTTTTGTTGTAAAAAGATAGGCTGCTCTGTACTTTAGCCAGACAGTTACCCTGTGGTGTGTGTTTAGACACTGTGAAGTCTTGAAGGTCACATGGATGTGATCCTGCCTTCAGGTCATTTTCTGTCAGTCCTTTGTTTTGCTTGAAAGACCAAACAGCAGAAGGTCTTTGTGTCCAGCATTTTTAGGGCTGAGATGAATCCTTTAGTGCCCACGTGACACTGCATGTTCTCTCTTCTCTCCCCTCCTCCCTCTGTCTCTTCCATCCCTCCCCATCCCTCTCTCCTTCCCTATCCCTGCCTCGCCTCTGTCTCTCCTCTCCCCATTCTGTCCTTCCAACCCTTCACGTCCCTATGTATCTCAGACTGGCTTCTTTTTTTTCTTTTAGTCTTGTGTATGTTTGTATCTGTGTTGTGTGTGTGTGTGTGTGTGTGTGTGTATGTAGTTAGCTGCCATGGAACTTCCTTTTTAGAACAAGTATTCTTGAACTCAAGAGATTTACCTGCTTCTATCTCTGTATCCTATAATTCTGGAACAAAAGGCATGGCCAGGCTTGTCACCCTTTGTCAAGGGGCGAAATCCCTTGACATCCCCTAATGGTCTTTTTTTTTATTAACCTTCAGTTTCTAGGCCTAGACAGATTGATGCTCTGAGAATCTATTTATGTTCCATAGACAGAGAATATGTTTATCACAGCCCAGCTCTCTCATTAGGTTCTTTATTATAGGGTAGAGTGTGTAGGGAACAAAACCAGGCAGGCAGGGATGGTTTCTCAGTAACTCAGGTGAGGAGTCTAATAGCAACCACCTGTGTACTGCTTTTAGACTGGAACCTTGGAGAAGCAGATGGCTGCCTGGCGGTCACAGTTGCAGAAGACATTCTCACAGTAATTATTTTTGTCTGGAGTGAAACAAGAGAGGAAATTGAGGGAGCCTGTGACCCTGTACCCTATGATTTGTAGCCTAATAAACATGAAGACTCAAGGTTGAGAAAGTGTATTATGTTTTCCAAATTGCTGGAACACACTTATAATAAAAATCATTTGTTGTGGGACTGGAGAGATGGCACAGTTGGTAAAGTGGTCTCCCTAGATGTGTGATGGCCTGACCTATGATGCCCAGAGCTCATGTAAATATCATTGTGTGGCTGGGGCATCTGCAACTCTATTGAGAAATAGGGATCACAGATTCTTAAAACTTGTTAGTCAGTGATGCTTCCTAAAGGTAAATTTCAAGGTCAGTGAGACACTCAGGTTCTAAAGACATGCTAGAGAGTGACTGAACAAACACGGGGTGACCTTATTTTTATATGTAAAAATGAAGTATGACCTATACTGTATTCTGTGTGCACATTTTCCTACAACACAGAAGAGTGCATCAGCTCTCATATGTGGTTTTCAGGAATTGAACTCAGGACCTCTGGAAAACCTGCCAGTGCTTTTAACCTCTGAGCCATCACTCCAGCCGTCAAGAGATTCTATGAGCCAATGGGTCAAGATCACAATGAGGAGACCATAAAGGTGACCAGAGGAGCTATTGGGAGTTCACTGACTCTGAACTGACAGCTGGGAGACCACCATGGGAGTAAACAAGGCCCTCGGAACATACAAGACAGTCAAGTGAAGGAGCTTCTGGCAGCAGAATTAGAATCTCTTACTAGTGTATGACTGACTTTCTGAGACTCCATTATCTGTAGAGAGACACCTTGTTCAGCATTGATACTGGGGAGAGGTTATTGGTCCTACTCAACTGGAGATACCAGAGTGCATTGACTCACCAGGGGGATCCTTACCCTCTCAGAGGAATGAAGAGATGTGGTAGGGGAAAGTAGGGGGATGACTGAGTGTTGTGGAGGGAAAAGGAACAGTGGTGTGCATGTTAAAACATATTAAATAAATAAATCAATTAAGAAGCATATTTAATCCTAAAACCTAAAACTACAAATATCAACTACCACTTGTTAAATTATATGATTTAAGACAAACCTCCTCTTTCCACATCCCAACTGGTGGATTACAGGTGAGCACCACCACACTCAATTCATGGGATCAGGAGACAGAACCCAGGGCTCTGTGAATGCTAGGCAAGCACTCTATCAACTGAGCTCTATTCCCAGCCCTCTGATCCTCACCTGTGTATGGGAATGAGAAGTCTCACCCCACATAGGTGTTTAGTCCAGTATCTGGCTCATAGCCAATGCTACAGCTGTCAGTTGTCCAGTCACTGTGGGATCAGTCTAACATAGCAGCCAATAGGAGAGGCTCTGGGGAGGCAAGAGGGCTCAGGGAATAAGGGCACTTGCTGCCAAGTGTGAGCCTGACTCCATCCTCAGAATTCATATGATTTCAGGAGAGAACAAGGCTCCTGCAGGTTGTTCCCAGACCTCCACATCTTTGTTGTGGCACAGGCTTGCCTTATTCACAAAAGCAGAAAATCCTAAATGGTTTAAAGAGGTCTTGGAGTGGTGTAGATCTGTGTTCCAGAACCAAATACCATCACTTGTAAGCTGGGTGACCTTGGGCAGTGGCTCAGCCTTCCTCATCTCCCTTCCTTGTCAGTGACCTCATCTATATTTTGGCATATATCTGATAAGGATGTCATTATGTCAAACAAGATCATGATCTCTAAATGGTGACTGTTCTAGTTACTTGTGTGTGTGTCTCTTTCAGACCTGACCACAGAATAACAGAACCCAGAGCCCTGGAGGGCAAACCTACCACTGCAGGTGACCTCATTCCCAGAGCAGGAGTATGAGTAGGAGCTTCGGTACAACATCTCTGAGCGTAAAGTACAGTTCCCCTGGGCAAAGGCCAAAATGTGGCAGTTCATACGATTGAAACAGCAACTAGAGAGAGGAAGGAACAGCTGAAGAGAATGATGGACACACAGGAGGTCACTTATTACCTGCAGTCTCTCTTCAAGCATGTCAGGTTGACTTAATCATGATGTTCCAGAAGAAAGTTCCTCATGCTTGAGAATCACTGCTTTCTATTAGCACATGGTATTGAAAGCAGCTTGTGTGTGGCTGTTCCTGTCTTTAATTTCAGGACTTTGGAGACAGTGGCAGTTGGATCTTTGAGGTTAAGAAAAGCTACAATTAAATAATGAGATCCTGTATGAAATAAGTGACTTTTAAAAACAAATCTTCAAGAAATGTGGAAATTATATATTCTGAAATTTCGATGATATTTTAAAGCTGAGGCTGACACTGATTGTGGCTGTGATGATTGGCTGTTCCCTAGTCTGGAGCTGGACTTCTGGATTGCTCAGTATTTACAAGTCACACATTTTGCTTTCAGGGTCCATTAGGTAGAGTGTCCTTGTGAAAAGATTTTCTTATATAATAAGAGATAAAATGCATCCTGGAGTGGTAATGAAGGCCTCTCATCTCAGCACTTTTAAGGCAGAGGCTAGAAGGTCTATGATTTCAAGGTAAGCCTGGTTTCCAGATAGAGTTTCAGGACAACTTGGGCTACACAGAGAGCCTCTGTCTGGATTCAAACAATAAAGAAAAAATGAAAAAATAAACAAAACAGAATGTATGATGCTTGGTGAATATTTATGTCTCCTATTCATGCCTGATGAATGAATGCTTGTGCCCTGTACTTACCCTAATCCACACTCTCTAGTCTTCGCCCCCCACCCCCCACCCCCGAGATGTTTCACTCACCTACGAAAGTAATGTTCTTTGCCGCCTGGGCCAATGATTTTATCACAAAAGCTGTCATGGTAAGTATACTTCAAAGGATTCTTCCCGGAGATGATGCAGTCAACCATATCATTGAACTGCTTACCCTTGGGGCTGTCTCTATGTTGAGTGGCACCTGCTGCTAGAACCCACAGCACACTCCATCAATCCCACTCAGCTTTACCAGGGCTCTGATGCCTGCCTGATAGCTTCCTCCTTGATTCCTACCAGCTACTGCATTGGGACAGCAGTGAATAGTATTTGTGTGTGTGTGTTTGTGTGTGTGTGTGTGTGTGTATGTGTGTTTGCTTTCTCACACACAGGTTCTTCTGCACATACTTGGGAGGACTCATAAAATTTGTGCTACACATGAGGAGGTCAGAGGATACTTAGAGACCAAACTCAAGGTTCCAGGCTAAGCAGGAAGGTGTCTAGCCTCAGCCTCCTGAGTTAGGATTAGAAATAAACACCACTGTATTGTGATGGGCTGACTCCCAGGATTAAGTTCTACAGAGATTGCCTTTTTCCTCCCTTGCCTTCTCATTTCTCACCTTCAGGACAGACAGCTGCCACACTGTCAGCTGCCTGCCCAGTGGTTCTGTGTTGAGGAGCTGAGAAAACTCTCCCATCAGCAGCCAGAGACAAACTGACCTCTTAGTTTAATATCCCAACAACCCAACCATCTCTTGAATACTAAAGCTACTCCACACCTGCTCAAGCGTAGGTGAAATTCAATCCTTAAAGAGCAGTGAATATATCACAGTTCTAGCTGAGACCTTGAGCCAGAGAAGCATCTACAGATGCTTATTGATTTACACTATACAATTAGAAGAAAACTGTTGTATGGCCTTGCACAGTTCACATACATATGTGACTTCAACAATAACCTTTGTCAACTGAGTAGGTAAGTCTTGATTCAATCTGCAGTAGGATACTTGGTAGTCATAAAAATGCAGGAGAAGCCAGATGCATTGAAACACACAGTGTACAATATCAGCACTCTGTAGCAGAGCCTGAGGGATATGTCAGTTCAAAGTCATCTTGGTTTATAGACTGTGTTCCGGAACAGCCATGGCTACATCAAGAAACTTTGAAATCAAAAGTAAAAATAAATTAACTGCAGACACAAGCCTTGCATGTATGTGATCCTATCGTTGGGATGTTGAGCTAAGTTTGGGTTGTAATGTTGAATTGGAGAACATCCTGAGCTGTATTATAAGAATACACCAATAATAATAACATTAAAATGATTATAGATACACAAATGGCTTAGCAGTCAGGATCACTAGCTGAGCTTGGTTGGAACCCTGGATCAGTTCTAGTACCTACATGGCAGCTCCCAACTTTCTATGACCCCAGTTCTGTAAGATGTGACACCTCTTCTGGCCTCTGTAGGCACTGCTTACACACAGTTCACATACCCTCATGCAGGCAAAGGAATTATTCTTACAAAATAAAAGACTATTTTATAGAAACGTTAAAAAATCAAATTGCCAGTATGGCATAGGGGCAGGGAAACTGGTGCCATGGCAATATGGAAGAATCAGAAGGGCCTTTCTTTGATCTGGTTGGTGAACATAGCAGACCCAGTCCTTAAACTAAATGGTGTCATCTGTTGTGGACAGGGGGTGATTACGGAACCCTAACCCAGAGTCTACTTGACTCCAATAGGAACCTTGAATCCAAAATTCAGATGTGACCATCATTGAAGACAAGAGAGATGGGGAGGCTCTCAGAGGGGACAAGGTTCCTATCTGTGAACAGAGCGAGCAGCAGAAGGAGTCTCATCTTGAGTGAGGAAGGACTCAGGTGACTCCTCTCTTTATACTCCTCTGCTCTCACAGTGTCCAGTCAGCACACGGGACCTGTGACTGCTGTGAGTGTAACACGGAAATAGCATATTCCATCTTCACAATATTTTAGACCTACAGAGCTACGGCGGATTGTGGCAGGGCCTGAACCCATGTTGTAGTAGAAGGAAAAGAGAAAAGGCTATCTTAACACCCTCTTATGTCAAGTGCAGTGACTTGTAAATGCTTTGAAGTTATAAGAAGGTATAGACATTGGTCCTGGGGTTGGTCTAAGGGATGCTGATAGTGACTTGTGGTTCCAGGTAGGAGAAGTAGTTGGTGGGACATGAGTGAGGATGAGAGAGGGGATGGAAAGCAGAGGATGGGATAGCTATTCATGAAAGGAAAGAGAGACTGAGAACCATATAACCCTAAACCCACCAATGAGACATCTTATTACTGTATATGGTTCATAAGGGACCCAGAGATTAACCAGGCTTTATCTGTGGGGTCAAGAGATATAGAAAGGCAGAGAAGACAATGTGTTCTCTCTTGTTTGCTGCTGTGTACTTTAGTGGGACAATCATCCTCTGGTGTGTGTTTAGGGAAACTTTATTCTGAGGCCAACAGGATGTAATCCTTATTCAGGTCACTCACTGTCATTACTGTTTGGTTTCCTACATCCCAGTTCCTAGAACAAGCTCACTAGGGAAGTTCTTTGAGTCCAGTGTTTCTTTAGTGCTCACATGACACTGCTTCTTTGTCTTTCTCATACATGTTCATCTTCTCTTTCCTGCCCTCCCCATCTATACTCTTCTTTTCTGTCCTTATGCCAGTCTGATCTCTCCCCTCTTCCCTTTCCTGTCTTCCCAACTTCCCTAAGAATATCAGACTGAGGTTTTTTTCTTTCCTTCCTCCCTCTCCTCCTTCTTCTTGAGACAAGATTCTTTGTGTAATAGTCCTAGCTGACCTAGAACTTGCTTTTTAAACCAGGCTTGCCCTGAACTTGAGAGATCTGCCTTCCTCTGCTTCTGCTTCTACCTCTGTTTCTGTGTCTGCCTCTGCATCCCAGAGTGTTTGAATGAAAAGCATGGCCAGGCTCACCAACCACTCACTCCTCAAGGGGCTCCCCCAAAGGCAATGTCTTTTCCATTAACCCTCAGTTTTCAGGGATTGATGGAATGGTGTTCTCTAAGAATCTATTTATGTTCTGTAGACAGAGAATATAATCACCAAAGCTGAGCTCCTTCTATAGATTCTTTATCTGAGGGCACAGTGTGTACAGAAGACAACCAGGTTGACAGGGGTGATGTCCCAGTGACTGAGGTGACCAAACTGACCTCTTGGTGATAAGGTCTTTGCATTGCTTGTTGTATGGAGCCTTGGAGAAGCAGATGGCTGCCTTGTGGTCACTGTTGCAGATGGAGTCCTCAAAGACCTTGTTTTTATCTAGAGAGTAACAAGAAAGGCAGTTGAGTGGAGCCCATGACCCTGTTCCCTATGTTTTGTAGACAAATAAACCAGTGGACCTCCCATTGCATAGAATCCTGGTTGAGATACAAAGCATATGAAAGCACATCAGGTTGCAAAATTTCCTGCAACAACACATGTCACAAAAAAATCACTAGTTGTGGGACTGGGGAGATGGCACATTTGGTAAGGTGACTGCAAGTCAAGCACAAGGGCCTGACCTAGGGTGTTCAGAGCCCATGAATAAAGAAAGGTACATTTGGAGCATCATTAACTCTATTCAGCATTAGTAGTATGGACCTTTAAAACTTGTTGCTCAGTCAAGCAGGTTAAAGGTCAGTGTCATGTTTAGTGAGAGACTCGGTCTCTAAGGACAGAGCAGAGGGTGACTTAGGAAGTTATAAGTGATAATGTATTCCTACACATAAAAATAAACAAACATAGATATTTATTCCTCAAACCTAGAAAACTATACATATCAACTATCACTAATTAAATTATATGGTATAAGAAAATCCTTCTGTCTCTACCTCCTAAGTTCAGGAATTGCAGGTATGCCACACTATGCTCACTTCATGGGATCTGGAATTGGAACCCAGGGCTCTGAGCATGGTAGGCAAGCACTCCAGCAAATGAGCTCTATCCAAGCCCTCTGATCCTCACCTGTGAATGGAAATGACAAGTCTCACCCCCACATAGGTGTTTAGTCCAGTATCTGTCTTATGGCCAATGCTACAGCTCTCAGTTGTTCAGTCACTGTGGGATCAGTCTAACATAGTAGCCAATAGGAGAGGCTCTGGGCAGGCAAGAGGGCTCAGGGAATAATAAGGGCACTTGCTGCCAATTCAACCTGATTGGCATCACATGATTGTTTTCAAATATTATTTTAAGATGTGTTGCATTTGTTTTGCTGTGGAGCATTTATTTAATGATGCAAAGATGTGTTGCATTCTTTGAGGTTGCATTTTCTGAACTCTGTGAAGCTGTGTTACTGTGACTGCATAAAACACCTGATGGTCTTAAAAAGTGCTGAATGGCCAATAGCAAGGGAGAAGAAGAGATAGGAGAGACCGGCAGGCAGAGAGCAAAATAGGAGAAATATGGGAGAACTGGAATGGAGGAGAAGAACAAGGAAGGAGGATGCCAGTGTCCATCCACGGAGTAAGGGGAAAGTTAGACACACAGAACAGGGTCCAGCCACCTAGCCGTACTGCCAGCCACGGACTAAGGGGAAAGTAAGATACGCAGAAGTAAGAAAATGTAAAAACCAAAGTCAGAAATAGTTCAGAAAAGCTGGCAAGAAACAAGATGAGCTGAGGCTGGACATTATAATTAAGAATAAAGCTCTAAGACCAGATAAACAATTTAAATAGACCTATAACACTTATGGAAATAAAAGCAAGTCATTAAAAGTCTCTCGACTGAAAAGAACTCCCAGGGCCAGATAGTTACAAGTGCAGAACTTTACCGGAATGCCAAAAAAGAGCTAATACAAATACCCTTAAATTGTTTTACACAATATAAACAGAAGGAATACTGCCAAACTTTTTTTAATGAGGCTACAGTTGCCCTGATTCCCAAACCACACAAAGACACAACCAAGAAAGAGAAATACAGACTAATCTCCCACATTAGCATGGATGGAAAAATACTCACAAAGTACTAGGAAACCAAATACAAGAAAGAACACATCAAAAATTGTCCACCACATTCAAGTAGACTTTGTATCAGAGATGCAGGGATGGTTCAACATACAAAAGTCTGTCAATGTAATCCACGATGTAAACAAAATGAAAGAAAAAGCTCAGACAATCATCTCATTAGATGCTTTAAAAAAAACCTTTGACAAGATCCAACATCCTTCATGGTAAAGGTCTTGTGAATATCAGGCATTCAAGGAACATATCTAAGCATAGTAAAAACAATTTACAACAAGCCGATAGCCAAAATCAAATTAAATAGAGAGAAACTCAAATTAATATCACTAAAACAGAGAGAAGACAATGCTGTCTACTGTCCATATATATTAACACAGTACTCCACGTTTTCTCTAGACCAATAAGACAACAAAAGGAGATCCAGGGGATACAAGTTGGAAAGGAGGAAGTCAAACTTTGCTATTTACAGATGATTTGATAGATAAATGTGAGCACAAAAATACTACTAAGTAACCCTACAAGTGATAAACCCTTTAGAGGATGTTTCAGGATACAAGATTAACTAAATATATCAATAGCCATCTATAAACAAATAATCAACAGGCTTAATAAGAAACTATGGAAGTCCCACTCTCTACAATGGCTACAGGTAACATCAAATATTTTGAGGTAACTCTAACCAAATAATTGAAAAATCTGTTTAATAAGAACTTGATACTTCAATAATTTGTTAGATCCCCCATGGTCCAGCAATACCACTATTGGGCATATACTCAAGGAATGCACATTCTTAACCTTAAGAGTATTAGTTCAACTATGTTTATAGCATCGTTATTCCTCACAGCCAGAACCTAGAATCATTCTAGGTGCCTCTGAGCTGGAGGGTATTAACAAACTGTGGTACATCTATGCATTGGAGTACTACTCAGCAGTTAAAAATGATATCTTGAAATTTGCAGGTAAATGGATGAATTTGGAGAGCATAATCCTGAGTGAGGTAACAGAGGCCCAGAAAGATAAACATGGTATATACACACTTATAAGTGGGTTTTAGACAAAAAACAGAATATTCATGCTGCAAAGCACAACCCCTGAAAAGCTTGGTAGCAGAAGGAACATAAAAGAGAGAGACATCCAGGCATCCCTATGGGAAGAGAATATAGAGAAGATCTTCTGAGTAAATTGGGATCATAATGGGTAGTAACCAAGGAGAGGTGGGAACAAATCATGAGAGAAGGAGATGGTTGAGTGAGAGAAGCAACAAAGGAGGAAAGAAGAGATGAATATCTTTATAGAGGGAACCAACCACTGTAGGGTTAGAAAGAAACCGGGTGCTAAGGAACCTCCAGAAGCCACAGGATGGCCCTTGGCTAGTACTTCAAGCAATACTAGAGAGGGTACCTAAACAGGACTTTCCCTACAATCAAAGGAATGAACACCCTAAGTGTCATTATAGAGCCTTCATCCTACATGATAGAACTTTCCACTTTCCAGAGTTGGAAGCAGAGACCCATAGCTAAGCACCAGGTCAAGTTCCTAGTCCAGCTGAAGGGAGAGAAAGAGGAGAGTGTATATGAGCAAAGGGATTGGGATAATGAGGAGGAGACACACACAGGCAGATGACTAGAGGTATTGGAAGCTCACTGAACCAGAAAAAACCCACTGAGGATCCTGCAGGAAAGGAACTAAACCCTCCAAAGGTAGAGGACTGTAAAATGGTGTGGGCACTTTGTGGAGCCTCTTGGAGAAGAATCAGATTACGGTCCTGTGCATGAACTGGATGACATCCTGGAACCCATTCCCTACAGAGGAACACCTAACCTAGTCTTAATACTGGGATGAAGGAACCGATGGAACCTCAACTGAATATTCCAGACTGAACTGACCCACCTTGGGACTCCTTGGCCTCCTTGGGGAACAGGTGGGGTTATTGGGTGGGGGGTGTTGAGGGAGGACTGTGAAGGACAGGGAAGAGGGAAGTGAGGGCCAGCAATGGCATATATGGAAAAATACTTTTAAATAAATAACAATTCAACCAAAAGAGAGAAATTGTTGTACCTTTAACTAATGAAGAAGTGACCAATTGTGAGCAGACAGTGAATGCTGGCAAAGAGCTTACAGTAATTTTTGGGAGAAATTAACAACAGATATCCTGAAAGCAAAATAATTCAACTTATAAAGAAAACTAACTTGATTATTCCTCATTTTGTATAGAATAAACCAATTTCTGGAGCCCTTACATTTTATATTGGTCCAAATAATTCAGGAAAGGCAGGTTACAAATTAGAAAATGTAACTAAAGTGGCTTTATAATTCTTTTCTAAACTCAGAATTATATGCCATCATGATGATATTAATAGATTTTACAGAATTTCTTAATCTAGTTGCTGACTCTCAGTATGTAGAAAAAAATTGTTTTACACATTGAAACTGCTGACTTTATTCCTGATGAGTCAGAACTAACTTCATTATTTATTATTATAAGAAATAAACAGGAATAAAAAATCATTCCTTTTTAAATAACACAATCTAATCCCATATGAGTCTTCCAGGGCCTCTAGCACAAGGTAATGATGAAATGGATAAATTATTAATAGAAAATGTACTACAGGCCTCAGAGTTTCATAAAAAAAGTCATGCCAATAGCAAAGGTTTAAAAAAATTCTCCATTCCTTGGCAACAAACCAAAGAAATTGTAAAAAGATTGATGTGGGAATGCGTTTATATATGCTGTGAATCTCAATCTTTAAATAAAGGAGATGTTTTGGGCCATGACAGGTACCATAGAAAAAGTAGGAGGAGAAATCAGAGCACAGGTAGGAGAAGCAGGGAGGAGTCAGAGGCAGATCAAGCCAGCCATCAATGAAAGAAACACAGGTGAGCCACGGGCCACGTGGCAGACAGATTAATAGAAATGGGTTGATTTAAGATGTAAGAGCAAGCTAGCAATGTGCCTGAGCCATAGGTCAAATAGCATGCAGTTAATATAAGCCTCTGAGTCATTTTGGAGGACCTGGGCGGCTGGGCAGCTGAGGGTTCTTGAGCGGCATGTCTGTGGGTCTCGGACCTCTGGCCGCCCAGGACCGAGAAACCCCACTACTACAAAAGATGCCTCACCTGTTTCTTCTATAAGCAATCTCTGTTACGGCAGGAAGTAATCCTAAAGATACACATAGAAATGAAACTTGAAAAATGAAGGTGTTTCATTTTACAGAATTTGGAAAATAAAAATATGTGCATCATACAATAGATAGGTTTTCAGGATTTCAATGGGCAACTGCTTTGAGTTCAGAAAAGCCTGATTCTTTAATCACACATTTGCTAGAAGTTATGGCCATCATGGGAATGCCTGTACAAATTAAGATTGACAATGCTCTGGCATATGTCTCTAGTAAAATGAAACATATTTTTGTTTATTATAATATAAAGTATATTACAGGTATACTACATAATCCTATAGGGCAAGCAGTCATAGAGATCAAAACAAACTGAAGGATATGCTAAATAAACAGAACTAAGTACCAACTCCCAGAAATAGGCTACATAATGCTTTATTAATTTTGAATTGTCTCATTCTAATGAGAAATGAACAACAGTTGCTGAGAGGCATTGGACTATAGAAAAATCAATTGAGCTGAACCAGCCTGTCTGCTTCAAAGATGTGTTGACCTCAGAATGGAAGCCAGGATATTGCTACATTTGGGAAGGGGTTTTGCTTTTGATTTCGAGGGTGACAAAAAGCTATGGATACCATCCAAATTAATAAAGACTCAATCTGAACTGGAGAAACTTCTTGATAAAGAGAAACCATGTCTCAGTCACCAATTTGACAACTCTTTAAATTTAAGAAAAATTCACCAAACAAGGATTGGGGTAGTATTTTACTTTTGCCTTTACAGAAATCTAGAGATACTCATATTCAAGAAGGCAAAAGACCTTGGACATCCAGATGTCTAAAACAGAAGGGAAAGCTATCTAGAAAGAATTTAAAAGCAAAGAGATACCAGGCTAATTAGTACCAATATACTCTACAGAGTAAAATCTCACTCCTTAACACCTATATCTCTTTATTTATAAGAGAAGTCAAAGTCCCAGTTCAATTATAAATTAAAGCTGGCTTTAGAGTTGGAGTGTGGCTCTCTCCTTCTCTAAATCCTAGCATGCTTGTTAAAGAAAAATACAATATCTGTGTATCCTTATCAGAGGGAACACCTGATATAGAGGAGAACAACCAGAGTTAAGGGATTATTCTATTGCTACTAATCTTATTAGATATAAATTTATTTCAGAATGGGTTAGAATAATATATATTAGTATTTTGTCCTGATATTAATGATCATATAGAGTACTAATTAATTCTAAAAAAAAAGGCTTTATCTGGTTTCCTGCACATTGTTGTGTGTTTGAGTCTCTCATCATTTTTCTGTGGGGAACCAGGACAATGCCTAATTGTGACCTTTGAGGATGAGTCTCCACAACGATGATTTCATATGAACTATGACAATGCCACTATGCTGGCAAACACCAAACAAAGATTGGATTTGGACTACACTGCTCAGGACAATTTCAAGGATTTTGACAGCTGGTATGGAAACAGCAGGGTGCAGAGCTGGACTGGCCTTTAAACATTGCTTTGCTGCCCTCAAAAGGACACAGTCAGTAACTTCCATTTGTTTGAAGGGAAGGGAAGGATGATTACGGATGTGAAAAGAAATAACAAGTTAATGCCAATGGAGGGGAAGAAATGGTTGGAAACATCAGCCTCCCCACTAAACTACCACAGTGGAGCAGGGGTGGCACATACCTTTAATCCCAGCACTCTGCAGGCAGAATTAGGCTGACCAGAAGCCTGCCAGGCCTACAGCGAAACTCTCTCAAAACAAAAAAATATACCCAAGGCCAGTAAGATGACTCTTGTGGGTAAGGATGCTTGCTGCCGACCCTGAGGACATGTGTTCAGTCCCCACAAGCCACATGGTAGAAGGCAAGAACTGACTCCTGTATATTGTTCTCTGGCCTGGACATAACATGCCATGATACGTGGGTGTTCATACACATACACATACATACAAAAATAAATAAAATTTTAAAATATTAAAGTTATACAAGTAGCCAGGGTGTGTTATTGACGTTAATCCAGAACTGGGTGGGTGCAGAGCCAAGTGGATCTCTGTGATATGAGGTCAGCCTTATCTACAGAGCAAGTTTCAGGACAACACAGAGAAATCCTGTCTCACAAAAATGGATGTCAGTACAATCAACACGTAATATGCTGAGCCAGGTATTGATGATACATGCCAGGACTCAAAGGCAAAAGCAAGTGGATCTCTGTGAATGGGAGGTCATCCTGGTCTACAGATCAAGTTCTTGAAAGCCAAGGCTACACACACAAACAACACCCAACACTCAAACAAATTAAACACAGTAAGTTAAGAAATGTGACTTAAATATATTATGTTAAGTATCTCAAACTCTTTACTAGCTGTATGTGGAAATGTATACCTGAAATGCAAGCACAGATAGATGACTCAGAAGGACTTCAAGTTTCTTTCTTCATTCTATTATTATTATTTTATTAAAAAATGTCTTTTTTATCCATGCTTCTCCTGCTCCCCCTCCCTTTCCTGCTTCTAATCACTCCCAGTCAGCCTTCAGCCTCTCACCTCCCTATCCACCCACGCCCTCCTGCAAAAGGGCAAGAAGTCCCAAGGCAGGTCAGCTCAGTGTGGCACATCTACTCCAGGTAAGTCCGATGTGCTCACCCCAAATTCATGACTGGGTTAGGTGTTCCACTGCACTGAATGGGCTCCAAGGTACCAACCCATGCACAGGAACACAGTCTGATCCCACCCCTGGAGGCTCCACAAACTGCCTCTGCCAATCAGAGTTGCCGAACCTTGGGGATGTAACTTCTTTTCTGGATGGATTTCCAGCGGGTTTTCTTGATTCAGTGAGGTCCCCAGTGCTCCTGCCAGCCATCTCTGTAGGAATTCTCCTCATAATCCCTATCCCCATGCTCATACAGACTCTCCTCCCCTGCTCTTGGCTGGACCAGGAGCTCGGCCCAGTGCTCAGCCATGGATCTCTGCCTCCACCTCTATACTTTGCTGGATGTAGGTTCTGTGATGACACTTAGGGTGGTTATTCATTTGATTATAGGGGAAGATCTGTATAGACACCCTCTGCACTTATGGTTGGAAACCTACCCGGGGACCTGTAGTGAGTTCTTAGAGGTTTCCCTAGAACCTGATCTCTTTCCATCCCACCTTAGCTTCCTCTTTATCCTTAGTGTATAGGAGGGCTATTGAGTTTTTTGAGTTAATCTTCTACCCTGATACATTGCTTAAGGTGTTTATCAGCTGTAGGAGTTTCCTGGTCGAATTTTGGGGGTCACTTATATATATGATCATATCATCTGCAAATAGATATAGTTTGGATTCTTCCTTTCCAATTTATATCCACTTAATCTCCTTTTGTTCTCTTAGTGCTTTAGAAAAACTTTGAGAACTATATTGACTAGATAAGGAGAAAGAGGACAGCCTTGTCTTGTTCCTGATTTTAGTGGGATTGCTTTGATTGTTTCTCCAGTTAGTTTGATGTTGGCTGTCAGCTTGCTGTATTTTGCCTTTTTTATACTGAGGTATTTTTCCTGTATTCCTGATCTCTTCAGGACTTTTATCATGAAGAAGTATTCCATATTGTCAATGGCTATTTAAGCATGAATTTTTTTTCTTTGTTTGTTTATATGATGGATGACACTCATAGTTTTTGTATGTTGTCCATCTCTGCATCTCTGGTATGAAGCCTATTTGCTCATGGTGGATGATTTTTTTGATACTTTGTGGAATTCACTTTGCCAGAATTGTATTGAGAATATTTGTGTCAATATTCATGAGGGGGATTGTCCTGTGATTATTTTTTTGCTGCATCTTTGAGTGAGCTGGAATCAGGGTGATCGTGGGCTCATAAAAAGAGTTCAGCAATGTACCTTCAGTTTCTATTTTTGGAAACATTTTAAGGAGTATCAGTACTAATTCTTCTTTGAATGTCTGGTAGAATTCTGTAATGAATCCTTCTGGTTCTGGACTTTTTTTTACCTGGGAGACTTTTAATAACAGCTCAATTTCCTTTGGGGTTATAGGTCTGTTTAGGTATTTATTCTGATCTTGATTTAATTTTGGTAAGTGGTACCTGTCCAGAACACTATCCATTTCTTTTAATTTTCCATTTTTAGTGGAGTATAGATTTTCAAAGTAGGACCAGATAATTCTCTGGATTTCCTGGGTGTATACTATTCTGTACCCCTTTTCATTTATGATCCTGTCAATTTGGATACTCTCTCTCTCTCTCTCTCTGCTTATTGGTTAGTTTGGTAAGAGTTTATTTATATTGTTGACTTTCTCAAAGAACCAACTCATTAATTCTTTGTATTGTTTTCTTGGTTTCTATTGTATTGCTTTCAGCCCTAAGTTGGATTATTTCCTGCCTTGTACTCCTTCTAGGTGAGTTTGCTTGTGATTGTTCTAAAGCCTTCAGCTGTGCAGTTAGGTCTCTTGTGTGAGAATTCTGTAGGTTTTTCATGTAGGATCTAGTGCTATGAGTTTTGCTCTTAGCACTGCTTTTGTTTTGTCCATTAAGTTTGGGTGTGCTGTAGATTCATTTTCATTAAATTCTACGAAGTCTTTGATATCTTTCTTAATTTCTTCCTTGACACCGATGAGGGGTTCAATTCAGAGATGTTTAGTTTCTATGAATTTGTAGGCTCTCTGTGTTTTTTATTGCTGTTGAACTCTAGTTTTAGACTATGGTGGTCTGATATGATACAAGGAGTTATTTCCATCTTTTTGGTATCTATTGATATTTGCTTTATGACCACATATGTGGTCAATTCTATAGGAAGTTCCATGGGGTGCTGAGAAATATGTGTATTCCTTTTTGTTTGTGTGTAGAAAGTTCTGTATATATCTGTATATATGATCGATTTGGGTCATAACACCTCTTAGATCCCTTTCTTTTCTGTTGAGTTTTTGTGTAGTTGACCTATCCAAGGGTGAAAGTAAGGTACTGAAGTCTCCCCCTATTAGTGTGTGGGGTTTGATGTGAGGTGTAAGCTTTAGTAGAGTTTCTTTTACATATGTAAGTGCTCTTGTGTTGGGGACATAAATGTTCAGGTTGGAGATTTCATCTTGGTTTATTTTTCCTTAGATGAATAAGTAATGATCATCCTGGTCTCTTTTCATTGTTTTTAGTGTCAAGTCTATTTTGTTAGTTATTAGGAAGCCTACACCAGCTTGTTTCTTGAGTCTAATTTATTGGAAAGTGTTTCTCAACTTTACTCTGAGCCTGTGTCTATCTTTGAAGCTGAGGTGTGTCTCCTGTATGCAGCAGAAGGATGGCTTCTGCTTTTGTTTAATATGTGTAGGATGTGATTTTTTAAAGGTGAATTGAGTCCATTGAAATTAATGTATATTAATGACCAGTGATTGTTATTTCCTGTTACTTTTGGTGATAATTTGTGTGTGTTTTTCTTCTTTGAGATTTTATTCTGGGGGATTATCTATTTCTTGTGGTTTCATAGGTATATCTGGTTTCCTTAGATTGAAGTTTTCCCTCTAGTGCTTTTTGAAGGGCCAGATATGTGGATAGGTATTGTTTAAATCTGGATTCATCGTGAATTATCTCATTTACTCCATCTATGTTGATTGGTAGTTTTGCTGGGTATAATAGTCTGGTCTGGCTGCCTTGGTCTTTTTGTGTCTGTATGACATCTGACCAGGACCTTCTTGCTTTCATTGTTTCCAATGAACAGTTGGGTGTTTTTCTGATGGGTCTACCTTTATAGGTAACTTGGCCTTTTTTGCAGCTCTTTGTTATTTTTCTTTATTCTTTATTCTTTAGATGAAGTGGCTGGATTATCATGTGACGAGGAGACTTTTTCTTGGGGGTCTAGTCTGTTTGTCTGTAAGCTTCTTGTACGTGTATAGACATTTTCTTCATTAGATTAGGAAAGCTTTCTTCTATGGTTTTGTTGACTATATTTTCTTTGCCTTTGAGCTGCTGTTCTCCCTTTTCATTTCTTGTGATTCTCAGGTTTGGTCTTTTCATGGTGTTCCAGATTTCCTGGATGTTTGTGTTGGGACATTTTTGGTTTTAGTGTTTTCTTTAACTGACCTATCTATTTCCACTTCTGAATCTTCTACTCCAGATATTCTCTCTTCCATCTCTTGCATTCTGTTGGTTACGCTTGCATCTGTAGGTTCAGTTCATTTCTTCATGGTTTATATTTTCAGCATTGCCTCGGTTTGTGCCTTCTTCATTGCTTCTATTTCAGTTTTTAGTTCCTGGAATGTTTCCTTCACCTGTTTGCTTTCTTTTTCTTGGTTTTCATTATATTCTTTCAGGGATTTGCTCATCTCTTCCAAATTTTTTGTTTGTATTTTCTTCTTTTTCTTTAAGGGAATTTTTTATATTTCCTTTTAAGGCTTCTATTATCTTCATAAAGTTGTTTTTAAGGTTTTTTTCTGCTCCTTCTGCATTGCCATGCTCAGGTCTTGTTGTAGACCCACCAGATTCTTTTAGTGGTGTCATCTTGTTCTTTATGTTGTTATGTGTTATTTCAGTGGTGTCTGCCCATTGCTTCCTCAGTTCACACAGAATTTGTCTGAATTTCAGAGAGCTGCCTGTGGTGCAATGTGTACTGGGTGTGTCTGTGTCTCAAGAAACCTATCTTGGTCTAATCTGGGTTCTTGGTCTATTCTTAGTCATCTCTTAGTCAGCTGTGGGCCAGGAGTCTGTGGGTTTTCAGTATTTGTTAATAGTACTTGGGTTGCAGGGTGATGATGTAGGTTGGGGCGGGTAGGTTTTGGCCTTGCAATATCTGGCAGTCTGGGTTTTGGTGGGGGTCTGGGTCTCAGGTCATCTCTCAGGGTAGAGCTGAGTGGGGCTGAGGTTGCAGGGTCTATTTCCATGGGCTGGGCTTTGGAGACTGCTGTCTCTACTTGGGTGCTACACACATGTTAGTCAGCTGTAGACAAGCTGTCTGTGGGTTTCTAGTTGTTCAGAAGTGGTTTTCAACCTGCTTTGCTGTATACTACTTAGATGACCTTCAATTAGATTGGCTAGTGATACAGCACAGTAGGCAGAATGGTTGACTGGAAACAGAAAGCCCTAGGTTAATTTCCTAGCACATAACCTGGTCGGGGTGGTATTTTCCTGTCATTCCACTTCTCAGGTTGATGTCCGGAACATTAACAGCTCAAGGTCATCAGACCTATACAGTGATTTCAAAGCTAGCCCAGGATAGCCCACTAGGCCCTCAAAAAAGTTAACAATGATCATAGTAGTGACTTCAGTGGGTTTTGAAGAATGTGTCACATAGCAGATCTAACTAGCACATCTAACTCATGATTCTTCCTGTTCAGACATGTGGCTCGGTAACTTTCTTTAGAGCAGCATAGTTGTCCTCTGCTTCTTCTGGCTTCTCTCTGGCATTCTGCTCTGTGCTTCCTGTTCTCAGAGTTTTCTTAGTCTAGTAGCCCCACCCACACTTCCTGCCTGCCTTTGGCCAATCAGCACTTTTTATTAAACCAGTGTGTGGGACAAGTATTTATAATGAAGCAACACAATACCCCTCTACTGGAGGGCAAACATGCCACTGCAGGTAACCTTATTCCCAGAGCAGGAGTATGAGTAGCTCCTGGTGTAGGGGTTGTCTCTTTGTAAACTACAGGGTCCATCTGTATATGCATCATTGTGGCAGCTCTTCCAACGCCAACAGCACCTGGAGAGAGGAAGGAACAGCTGAAGAGCACTATGGACCCACAGGAGGTCACTTCTCACCTGCAGTCTCTCTCAAGCATGTCAGGTTAACTTAATTATGATGTTCCAGAGGAAAGTTCCTCATGCATGAGAATCTCTGCTTTCTATTAGCACATGTTATGAAAGCAGCTTGTGTGTGTGTTGGGAGCCGCTGGCCCCAGCACCTCAAGGCTGGCCCTGATATCCGGTGCTGGCCAGCCTGCCTGAGTCAGTAAACAAGGCACAGCGTATGCCTTTGGTAATTTTCCGAGACTGGTCTCTCCGCCTCTCCCGTGGCGTCATGTGGGGTGATGAGCTGTAGCCTATAGAGAGGTGACACGTCCAAGGCAGAGGTCTTTGGCCTATATAAGGGCTGGGCTTTCCCTACCTCGGGGTCTCCATTTTCTGTAAGCTGATGCTCTCCCTCAAGACGCATTAAAGCTTTGCTGCAGAAGGATCCTACGTGTGTCGTGCCTTTTCTTGCGGGCGAGAAGTTGGCGCAGGACAACTGGTGCCGAAATTTGGGAACGAACCAGGGACCTTTAGATGGCGGCAGCAGCATGTGTGGCTGTTTCTGTCTATAATTCCAGGACTTTGGAGACAGTGGTAGTTGGATTTCTGAGGTCAAGATAAGCTACAATTAATTAGTGAGACCCTGTCTGAAACAAGTGATTTTTAAAAACAAAGCTTCAAGAAATATGGAAATTGTATATTCTAAAATTTTAATGATGTTTTAAAGCCAAGGCTGACACTGATTGTGACAGTGATGGTTGGCTGTGCCCAGTTTGGAGCTGGACTTCAGGATTTCCCAGTATTTACAAGTCATACATTCTACTTTCAGGGTTCCTTAGGTAGAGTGTCCTTGTGAAGAGATTTCCTTATATAATGCGAGATAAAATGCATGCTGGAGTGGTGATGCAGGCCTTTCAACTCAGCACTTTTAAAGCAGAGGCTAAAAGGTCTATGATTTCAAGGTTAGCCTGATTTCCAGAGAGATTTTCAGGACAACTAGGGCTACACAGAGAACCCCTGTCTGGATTCAAACAATAAAGGAACAAAAAATGAAAAAAATCAATAAACAAAACAAAATGTATGATTCTTGGTGAATATCCATGTCTCCTATTCATGCCTGATGAATGAATGCTTGTGCCCTGTCCCTAACCGAATCCAGACACTCCAGTCTCCCCAGATGTGTCACTTATCCACCAAAGTAGGATAATAGGTGGTGTATGCCTTCTTTTTTTTACAATATCTGTAAGTGTAGATATACTTCAACTGATCCTTCCTGGAAGTGATGCACTTGATCATATTTTGTAACTGCTCATCAGGCAGTAGTCTGTCGCTGTGTTGAGTGGCACATGCTGCAAGAACTCACAGCACACTCCATCAGTCCCACATGGCTTTACCAGGGCTCTGATATCTGCCAGCTGCCTCCCTCCTTGACTCTCACCTGCTGCTGCATTGGGACAGCTGTGAATAATGTGTGTGTGTGTGAGTGTGTGAGTGTGTGTGTGTGTGTGTGTGTGTGTGTGTGTGTGTGTGTGTGCATTTGCTTCTTCACACATAGGTTCTAGGGCACACAGTTGGGAGAACTGTTAAAACTTATGCTACACAAGAAGAGGTCAGAAGATATCTTGGGCAGTTGGTTTTCTACCTCTGCTATGTAGGTCTTCGAGATCAAACTCAAGCCTCCAGGCTAAGCAGGAAGGTGTCTAGGTTCATGCTCCTAAATTGTAGGATTATAAATGAACACCACTGTACTGATATGTGCTGACTCGCAGGAGTATTAAGTTCTAAAGAGATTGCCTTTTGTCTAGCTTGCCTTCTCATTTCTCATTGTCAGGCAAGGCAGCTGCCAAACTGTGAGCCACCTGTGCTGTGGTCCCCTGTTGAGGAGCTGAGAACACACAGTTTACATACACACATGGAGGCAAAGGGTTTATGCATACAAAATAAAAGACTATTTCCTAAAAATTTTAAAAAAATCAAAATGTAAAGGCTGCTTAGAGCCATGGAAACTGCTGTCATGACAATATGACAGAGTTAGAAGAGGCTCTCTTTGCTTTAGCTGGTGAATGTATTGGACTTTTCTAAGGATTCATCTGAGTTCAGACCTAAAGCTAATGGTGCCATTATTGTGGACAGGAGGTGATTCTGGAACCCTACCCCAGAGTCTATTTGACTCCAATTGGAAACCCAAACCCAAACTCCAAGTGTGACCATCACTGAAGACAAGAGAGATGGGGAGGCTCTCAGAGGGGACAAGGGTCCTACCTGTGAGCAGAGTGTGCAGCAGGAGGAATCTCATCTTGAGTGAGGAAGGACTCAGGTGACTCCCCTCTTATAGTCCTCTGCTCTCACAGTGTCCAGTCAGCACATGGGACCTGTGACTGCTGTGGGTGTAACACAGAAATAGCATATGTCCATCCTCCATCCTCACAACAGTTTAGACCTACAGAGCTACTGTGGATGGTGGCAGGGCCTGAACCAGTGTTGTAGCAGAAGAAAAAGAGAAAGGGCTATCTCAGCACCCTATTATGTCAAGTTCAATGACTTGTAAAGTTCTTCTTTCTCGCTAATGGATGCTTTAAAGTCATAAGAAGGTATAGACATTGGTTCTGGGGTTGGTCTGAGGAATGCTGATATTGACTTGTGGTCCCAGGCAGGATTATCTGGCTCCACAATTCTCAACATTAACTGTGTGAACTGAGTGCTAAATCTGTCCTGATATCCTGACAAGGGTTTGGAGTAGATATAGTTAAAGTTCAGTATTTAATAAATTAATTATGAATTAATGTGGGTTTGTATGATATGAGACAGAAATGGGGAGAGAGAAAGAGAGAGGGAAGGAGAACACTCATGTACACATGTAGAGGTTAGATTACAACTCTGTGGAATCAGTTCACTCCTTCTACCTTTAAAGTTGTACCAGGAATAAAACTCAGGTCAATAGGCTAGCATCCTAGGCTCCTCTTACTGGCTCACAAACTCCATTTGAAAACTGGGAAGGTAGACAGATCCTGGTGGTGGTGGTGCATATTTTTAATGTTTTAATGCCAGCATCTTGAGGGAGAAGAAGGCAAATACCTGTGGTTGAGGCCAGCTTGATCTACAAGAATGAGTTCCAGGACAACTAAACATAGACAAAGAAACCTTCTCTAAAAAAATTTATTAGAAGGAAAAACATTGGGGAAAAATGCCCAACAGATGTTCCCAGAGACTCATATAATGTAGGCAATAATTTAGTTGAGGCTCTCCCTACCCAGTTACAGGGTCTGGAGAGATGACTCAGCACTTAGGGTCTTATCTGTTCTTGCTGAGGACTGAAGTTCAAATCCAAACCCCCACATGGTGGCAGGTTAACAATGTCTGCTGGCCTGATGCCGTCTCACCTCTGGGTTTGGCCATCTCTCATGTACTCTATGACTTAGCAGCATAGTATCTGTTCACTGAAGGAAGAAGAGACCGAGATCCACATAGCCGTAAACCCATCAATGAGACATCTTATTCCTAAATGTAGTTCATAAGGAAACCAGGGATTAACCAGGCTTTACCTGTGGGGTCAGGAGATATAAAAAGTCAGAGAAGACAATATGTTCTCTCTTTTTGTTGCAAAAAGTTAGGGTGTTGTGTAGTTTATAGGGACAGTTATCCTGTTTTGTGTGTTTAATTAGGGTCTGTGAAGACTCAAAGGTCACAATGATGTAATCCTTCATTCAGGGCATTTACTGTCAGTATGTAATCCTAACCCTTGGGATGTTGATGCAAATGTGGGATATTTTGTTGAGTTGCACAACATCTTCAGTCCCATAATAATGTCATATACAGAAAATAAAGGGTAGAGAGATGGTTCTTCAGTCAGGAGCAGTTGCTGAGTCTGTAGGACACAGGCTCTGTTCTAGCACTCACATGGCTACTCAAAACCTATGATCTCAGTTCTGGAGAATTAGACTGCTCTTCTGGCCTCTGTTTTCACACAGTTCACAAACACAATGCATGCAAAACACTCATATACATAAATAAAAATAAATATTTTCTAAAGGTCAAGAAAAATCAAATATTCGGGGCAGCTTTGGGTCAGGCAAATCAGTGCCTGGACAATATGTCAGAGACAGAAGGGGCTTTCTTTTTGGGCATCGGTGAATGCAGTAGACTTTTCTAAGGAGTTATTTGAGTTCAGTCCTAAAACCTAAATTTGACAACTGGTGTGGACTTGGGGTGAAGGATAGCCCAAACCAGAGGCTACTAGACCTTAAAGAGAACCTCTCCATGTAACTCCAATTGTTACCAGCGGGGGCTGTGCAGTGGATGGGACAATTATTTACCATGAAACAACACAATCTCCTACACAGCAGGCTTGCATCTTAGGCTGCATCTCATCAACCCACAAATTCCATTTTAGAACTGAGAATGTAGGCAGATGGTCATGGTACAGGCCTTTAATATCAGCACTCTGGAGGCAGAGACAGGCAAATATCTGTGTTCTAGGCTATCCTGGAGTACAGAGTGACTTCAGACGTATGGGCACCCTGTTTCAAAAAAAAACCATTAGATGAAAACCAGTAAATAAGCAGAGAAAGTAACAAATAAGCAAAGAAAGAGAGGAAGAAGAAAGCTAATGAGCAAGTGAATGCAAGAGAGAAAGAGACAGAGAGGGAAAGAAAAAGGAAAGAACGGAAGAAAGAGAGGAAAGAAAATGTCTAACCGATGTGCCCCACAGGCCAACATGATTTAGACAATTCTTCAGCCAAGACTTGTCTTTCCTTGGTGGGTCAGGATGACAGTCAAGTTTAGTACTTTCAGGAGCTGAAAAGATGGCTCAGCACTTAAAAACACTTTCTTCTCTTCCTAGGGTTCAATTCTCTGCATGCACACGGTGCCTGTTGAATGATGTCATAGGCTCAATGTCCTCTAGCCTCTTGGCTTGGCCACTTGTCACTTACGCTCTACATTAGCACCCAAGCAACAACACCTTTTTACATCTTTCCTGGATAAAAGCTGTGTAGGACTAAATTGAGTTGGCTGTCTCCATGCTCAAGATGCCCTTACCATTCAGCGGGACTCCAGACAGCCACTACCCACTTCTACGGGTCACTCCACCTGCACAGGTGGCTCCTGCTGCACTTGTTGCTCACCAGGCCTGACTTCAGGAAGGGCTAGGTCTAAGCTTTGGGGTTTGAGTGGCAATGGGTGGTAAGGAGCACTAGATGGCTGCTCTGTAGGAAAAGAGCCAGAGAACTGCAATACCTTAACCCATCCAGTGAGACATTTTATTTCAAAATATGGCTGACAAGGGAACCAGAGGGGAATCTGGCTTGACCTGTGGGGTCCTGAGATATAGAAAGGTAGAGGAGATGAGTTCTGTTTTGTTTGTTGCAAACAATAGACTGCTGTGTACTTTACAGGGACAATCATACTGTGGCCTTACTTTAGACACAGCAATTATCCCAGGGCCACCAGGACACAATCCTGTCTTCAGGTTATTTATTGCCAGCCCAGTTTGGTTTCCCACATCCTGCTTCCTTGAATGATCTACAGAAGAAAGTCTTTGAGTCCCATAATTATAGGACCCAGATGTTACCTTTACTTCCCACTCAACACTGCATGTTACTCTCATCTCTCTCCTCCAGCCTCCTGTCCTCTTTATCTTTCTTCTCCACCTCTTCCTTCCCCCCTGCCTTCCCTACCTCACCTCTCCTCTATCCTTCCTCAGTCTGTCTCCACTTCCTCCATGATCCCATGTGTCTCACATTGGATCCAGTTGTGTTCAGTAGACAGAACATACAATCACCAATATTGAGCTTTTTCTATAGATGCTTTATATCAGAGGGCACAGTGTGTAGTGAACACAACCAGGCAGGCAGGCACAGTGTCTCAGTAACTGGGTGACACGTCTAACTTTCTTTCTTTAATAATGCTTTTTTTATATATACCACTGCTAATCCTCCCAGTCCCTCACAGTCCTCCCTCAGCCTCCTCCACACCATCCCCCATCCATTCCTTAAGGAGTCCCAAGGTGGGTCAGCTCAGTCTGGCATATCCAGTTGAGGAAAGTCTGGTTCCCTCATCCCAGTATTAAGGCTGCATTATGTGGTCCTCTGTAGGGAATGGGCTCAAGGATGCCAGTTTATGCACCAGGAACAAAGTCTGATATTCTGTGTGTCTCCTCCTCATGATCCTGATCCCTTTGCTCATATACAGTCTTCTCTCTCTCTTCAGCTGGAACAGGAGCTCAATCTGGTGTTTAGCTATGGATATCAGCTTCTGCTTCTACCCACTGCTGGATGAAAGATCTACAATGACTCTTAGGGTGGTCATTTTTCTCATGATTTGGTCCCACATCTCCTTGGTCCCTACCCATTGTGATCTCAGTTTACTCAGGAGATTGTCTCTATTTCCTCTTCCCAGGGAGATCCCTGGAAGTCTCTTTTCAGTTCCTTCTGTTCCCAAGCTGCTCAGTAATTGTGGTTTTCAGACTTGTTTTTGTCTAAGATCCACTTATGTCTGTCTTTCTGAGCTTGTGTTACCTCATTCAGGGTGATACTCTCCAAATCTGTAGATATAGCTGAAAATGTCAGGTTGTTATATTTTACTACTGAGTAGTACTCCATTGTGTAGATGTACCAGTTTGTTAATCCGTTCTTTAGTTTAGGGGCATTTAGGTTTTTTTCAGGTTCTGGCTATTACAAATAATGCTACTATGAACATAGTTGAGCTAATACCCTTAGTATTGTGCATCCTTTTGCTATATGCCCAAGAGTGGTATTGCTGGATTATTGGGGAGATTGACTTCCATTTTTCTGAGAAACTACCATACTGCTTTCCAAAGTGGTTGTACAAGATTACATGCCCACCAGCAATAGGAGGGTGTTCCTCTTTCTCTGCATCCTCTCCACATAGGCTGTCATCTGTGTTTCTGATTGTAGCCATTCTGACAGGTGTAAGATGGTATCTCAAACTTGTTTTGATTTGCATTTCTCTGACGGATAGGGATGTTGAGCAATTCTTTAAGTGTCTTTCAACCATTTGTGATTCTTCTTTTGAGAATTCCCTTTTAAGCTCTGAACCCCATTTTTAAATTGGTTTATTTGAGGTTGTTGGCCACTAGTTTCTTGAGTTCTCTCTATATTTTAGAGATTAGTCCTGTGTCAGATATAGGGTTGGTGAAGATCTTTTCTCATTTTGTAGGCTGTCATTTTGTCTCATTGACTGTGTTCTTTTGCCTTACAGAAGCCTCTCAGTTTCAGGAGGTCCTGTTTATGCATTGTTTTCTTTAGTGTGTATGCTAGTGGAATTGTATTTGAAAGTGGTCACCTGTGCCAATTCATTAAAGGGCATTTCCCATTTTCTTATCTACCAAGTTCAGTGTAGCTGGATTAATGTTGAGGTCTTTGATCCACTTGGAATTGAGTTTTGTGTAGGGTGATAATGTGGATCTATTTACATTTATCTGCATACTACTATCCAGTTATGCCAACTCTATCTTTGGACTTCTTGTTCTAGGGAACTTTGGAGAAGCAAATGGCAGCCTTGCAGTCACAGTTGCAAATGTGGTCCTCACAGGGATTGTTTTGCTCTGAAGAGAAACAAGAAGGGAAGTTGAGTGTCGCCATGACCCTTTTCCCTAAGACTTTAGCCAAATAAACCGATGGCCCTCCATTGGTTGAGAGACAGAGCACACAAAAGTACATGATGTGCCCATATTGCCCTGAAATGTTTTTAATAGAGTCTTTGGCATAGCATAGATCTTTGTTCACGAACCAAATGCTATCAGCTGAGTGACCTTGGAATGTGGCCGATCCTTCCACTTCTTCCTTCCACACCAGTGACACTTATATTTTAGTATCAACCAAAGAAGACTGTTGTGGGTTTAAATGATACCAAGAAGTGACCTCTAAATGATGCCTGTCCTTGTTACTTCCAAACCTACCCAGGGCAAAGCCGAATATAGAGGTCCAGGAGGGTAAACCTACCACTCCAGATGATCTCACATCCAGAGCAAGAGTATGAATAGGAGCTAGTGTTGGTGAGGTCTTTGAAGAATTCATATTTCCAGACTTGTGACCATAGCATAGCAGTGATCAAGTGTCTGGCAACATCTGGAGAGAGGAAGGAAAAGCTGATGGAGGACTAGGGACCCAGAGTTGGTCAGTTATCACCTGCAGTCTTTCCCAAACACTTCAGGATGATTTAAACATGGTGTTTATGGAGAAATAACCATGAGACTTATGAATCTGCGATTTCTATTAAGCATATACTTGTTAAAAGCATCTTCTGAGGAGACAGTTATATCACCATTAATCTCAGAGGCAGATGTATGTCTGAGTTCAAGGTCAACCTGGTCTCCAGTGAGTTCCATGAAGCTAGGGCTACACAGAATTCCTGTCTGGAAACAAAGAAAGAAAACCAAAAATAATGAAGAAGAAATTAAACATATTAAGTCTGGAGGATTTAAATGTCTTCTGTTTATGCCTCATGGGATGCTCTTCTTGTGCCATGTCCCCACCCAAACTCAGATACTCTAGTCTCCAACCAGTTAGATCATTCACATGTCTAACTCATCCACCTGTGTGTCTGAGCATTCCAAGCCACAGAAGCAACCATAGCTCTAGTACTATGACCAGGGATGAATCCCAGGGATGGTGCACTTGATCATATTTTTGAACCACCACAAAACCTGATGGCTGATGCTGTTTGTAGTAGATTCTCCAGCAAGAACATACAATAAACTCTATCAATCCCACATGTTGTCACCCGGGGTCTGAACCCTGCCTGCTACCTTCCTCTTTGATGCCTCGAAGGTGCTGTATTGGATGAGCAGTGAATAGAGGTGTGTGTGTGTGTGTGTGTGTGTGTGTGTGTGTGTGTGTGTGTGTGTGTGTGTGTGTGTGTGGTGTTTTCTGGCACATAGGCTCATAAGCACTAAGTTGGGAACATTCATAAATGTCATAATACACTCAAGAAAGTCAGATGACAGCTCTAAACAGCTGGTTTTCTCCTCCCACTATGTAGGTCTTAGAAATTAAATTCAAGTCACTAGGGATGAGGAGGAGAAAGTATCCCTGTTTCACACAAGGAATTGCCCTGTTAAAGAGGCTACTCACCAACTTTGTAGCAACCATCTCGCTTCTGTCTTCTGAGTGAAAAAATATATATAAATAAAAAGTACTGTACATGGTGATTGACTCCACAGAATTAAGTTCCTTAGATGTTGTTTATTGCCTTGTTTGCCTTCTCATTTCTCACTGTCAGGACAGACAGCTGCCACACTGTGAGATGCCCTGTGGCCCCTGTTGAGGAGCTGAGAACACTCTCCAATCAGCAGCCAGGGATAAACTGACCTCTTAGTTAAATACCTCAACAATCCAACCATCTCTTGAGTTTGAAAGCTTCTCCACACCTACTCAAGCCTAGCTAAAACCATAGCCTCAGAAAGCAATGGGATTGCTCAGTGTTCTAGGTGGGACCTTGATCAAGAGAAGAATCCATACATGCTTATTGTTTTACACTGGTAGAATTAGAAGGAATCTGTTGTAGGTCACATATAGGTCATATGTAAGGCTAATGTCCAGATGATTATGTGTAACTTCAGCATTTACACAATGACTGTTCACCAAATAAGGAGTAGGAAAATAAGCTTGGATTCAGTCTGCAGTGGGACAATTGGTCACCATTAAAATGAAGGAGAAACTGATGCTATGTAATCCTAGCCCATTTGAGGCTAAGGCAAGCAGATCAGAATTTCAGACAACCAGGGTTTAGTTTTGTACATCTTAAATTGCAGCAATCTGGAGGCAGAGGCAGGTGGATATATGTAACTTCAAAACCATCCCAGTGTATGTGAGATATGTCAGAACAGATATGTCTATATAGAGCATCCCTGACTTACAAAACTAGAAAAATAAATAAAGAAAAAAAGAATTGGCAATACCAGCCAGACATATTGGGAGGTTACTGAAAGTCTGGGCTATACTATTGTAATGGATTATAACCTCAGGCTCATTATAAGTTCTATAAAAAATAATAATGATGCTAATAATTATAATAAGAGCTGGAGAGATTGCTCTGCTGTCAGGTGCACTTCTTGAGCTGGTGTAGGACTCAGGTTGGGTTCCTGTACCCACATGGAAGCTCACTACTCTCTATGAGTCCAGTTCATGAAGATCAGACAGCCCTCAACTTTGTATTCACTTCTCCCATACAGTTCACAGACACACTTGTAGGCAAAGCATTCACACATATAAAATAAAATAAATATTTAAAGAATGATAAGAACAATACATTTCCAAGGCTGCTTGCAGGGGCAGGTAAATTAGTGCCAGGGCCATATGGCAGAGACAAAAGAGTTGGGGAATATAGTGGACTTGTAAAGGAGTCATCTGAGTTCAGACCTAAAGGATAAAGGTGCCAGCTATTATAGACACGTAGATGAGCAGTGAAATATAGCTCAGAGGCTATTAGACCCTAATGAAAACCTTGAACCAGAATGTTAGGTTTGACCAGATGAGGCTCTACACTGAAGACAAGGGAGATGGAGGGGCACTAAGAGGTGACAAGGGTCCTACCTGTGAGCAGAGCAAACAGCAGGAATCTCATCCTGATTGAAGTGAGGACTCAGTGGCTTATCTTCTTATAGTCCCATAGCTGTGCTCTGTGTCCAGTCAGCACATGGGATCTGTGACTGGAGTGTGTGTATCACAGAAGTAGACTATGCCCACCCTCACAGACATTTCTAACTGATAGAGCTACTGTAGATGTTTGCAGAGCCTAAATCAGTGCTGTCCCAAAGATAAGGATAAAGAGCTTGTTCAACACCCAAACAAGCTCATGTGCAGTGAATGGAAACTGCCAAGTCCCTCCACTGTGAACTTCATGAGGTAATAACAAAAATAGGCTTGGTCTGGGGTTGGTCTGAGAAATTCAGATATTGACATGTGGTCCCAGGCAGGAGCAGCCGGCTCCAACAATCCTCCATGATAACTGTATCCACTAAGTTCTAAGTCTGCCCCAACAACCTGGCAAAGCCTTTCAGATTAGATCCATTTATAAATTCAATATTAGATTAATTATCTAATTAGTTAATATGTGGGTGTGTGTGAGAGAAAGATATTGAGGGAGAAGGCACTCATGCACACATGTGGAGGTTTCAAGACAACTTTGTAGAGTCATTTTTCTCCTGCATTTAATGACATTTCAGGAATTTCACTCAGGTCTTACACTTCCATTGTAGGCTGCAAATTACTAGCCCACAAACTCCATTTGAAAGCTGTAAATGTAGCCAGATTGTGAGGTTGGTGCCTCCATTTAATATTTTTAGTGTTAGCAATTGGGAGGCAGAGGCAGGTGAATACCTAGGTTCAAGTCCAGCCTAGTCTACAAAGTGAGTTCTAGGACAGTTAGAGAAACATTAAAACATTTTGTTTCAAAAACCAAAATCTATAAAAAAAAAAAAAAGTAAGTAATCAGATGAACAATGGATGTGCTCATAGGTTCATACAATATACTCAAAACTTCAGCTGAACCTCTCCCTATCTAGAGTCTGAAGCTAATGATTAATCATTACAGAGGCTACATAGATGGGTCAACCCTTAAAAGCACTTTTTGTTCTTCCCAAGAATCAAAATTCTATCTATTGTCAGCAACCACATGGTGGCTGTCAAACAATGTCTGCTGTCTCAATGCTCTCTTGCCTCTTGGTTTGGCTGTCTCATGGGTGCCTTCTAACTTAGCACCCCAGCACCTCCTTCCTCCACATCTTACCTCTTTCCTGAATAAAAATCATGTAGGGAGTGAGTTGTGTTGGTTGTTTCCATGTTCAAGAAACCCCTACCCTTCCAGCAGGGCTCTGGACAGTCATTACCAGCTCCCATGAGTCAGTGCACCTGTGCAGGCAGCTCTATGTGTACCTGTTGCTCATCACACCTGACATTGGGAGTGGAAAGCTTGGTCTCTGGGTCACCAGTGTGGATGGGTTTGGGGTTAGAAAAGAGGGATGTTGGACAACCGTTCGGAAGAGAAAAAGAGATTCTGATACCCATTGCCTTACATCAGTCAATGAGACAGCTTATTTCTAAATCCAGTTGAATAGAGACTCAGAGGTTAACCTGGTTGCAGGAACACGATATCTGATAGAGAAAGATAGAGAAGACTTGTGTTCTGGTCATTGCAAATGATAGGCTGTTGCGCACTTTACAGTGACAATCATACCATGGCCTTTCTTTAGGCACAGCGATTATCCCACGGCCACCAGGAGGCAATCCTGCCTTTTGGTCATTTACTGTCAGCCCAGTTTGGTTTCCCACATCCTGCTTCCTTGAAAGGGTTCACAGAAGAATTGCTTTGAGTCCAGCATTTTTTTTAATAACTAATGTTCCTGTCGTGTTCATTGACTGCTTTCTGTCTTCTCTACTCTCCTTAATTTCTTTCTCTGTTTTCCTTCCCCTACACATCTCCGCATTCCTTTTCTTATCTCTGCCTCATTTCTCCCCTCCTCATATGCTTCTGCCTTCATACAGTAGTAACAAAGAGAAACTGGTGGCCCTATCAGCTGTGGACAGGTAGGGTTGAGAGACAAAGCAAAGAAGACCAATTGGATGCCCGAATTGCAGCAACACACATGTAAACAAAACTGTGGGGCTGCAGAGATGGCTCAGTTGGTAAGGTGATCTCCATACAAGTATGAGGGTCTGAGTTCTTGTTTTTTATTTCCCTTTTGCATATCAATGACAGTTCCCACTACTGCCCCTTCTTCAATCCATTCCTCTGCTCCCTTAACCCCATCCCATCCACTCTTCAGAGAAGGTAAAGTCAATAACAAGGTCTGGCATATCACTTCATGGTAAGCCCATTCCCCCTGAATCAAGGCTCAGGATGGCATCCTTCTGTAGGAAATGGGCTCTGAAAAGCCAACTCAGGCTCTAGGCATAAATCCTGGTCTCACTAGCAGGAGCTTCACCAACTCTCCAAGCCACACAACTGTGGTCCACATTCAGAAGGCCTTACAAAATGTATTAGCATCAGGGTCTTCATACTGCTTGTTGTACTGAGCCTTGGAGAAGCAGGTGGTAGCCTGGTGGTCACATTTTCAGATGGAGTCCTCACAGGCATTGTTTTTATTCGAAGAGAATCAAGGAAGGAGGTTGAGTAGAACCCGAGACCCTGCTCCTTATGATTTGTAACCAAAAGAAGTTAGTGGCCTTCCCATAGGTTCAGGATCAGGGTTTTTAGACAGAGCATTAAAAAGTAGATTGGATGCCCAAATTGTTGGAAGACATAATAAAATTTTACTTGTTGTGGTCTGGGGAGATGGCACAATTGGTAAAGTGGTTTCCGTATAAGCATGAGCGCCTGACCTAGGATGCCCAGAGCTCCTGTATGAGGCAAGGTGTGGTTGGGAACCTGTAACTGTATTGGGAAATGTGGAGCATGGATTCCTAAGAGGACTATGTAAAGGTGAGTGTCATGTTTAGTGAGAGGATTTGCCTCTGAGAACATGGTGGAGAGTGACTGAAGACAGTGGGTGCCAGTCATTACTACACATAAAATAAATAAATACATAATTTTAATCCTAAAACCAAGTAAACTTCAAATATCAAGAATCACTTATAAAATTATATGATTAAAGACAATCCTTCTGTCTCCCCCTCCCTGCTGGGATTGCAGATGCACACTACCACACATAGCTGAGGGGTTTTGAGGTGGAACCCAGGGCTATAGACTGCAGTGTAGCACTTATCAAGTATCCAGCAGCATCTTACAGAATCTCCTCACTTTAGGAGGTCTTGTTTGTTAACTGATGCTCTCAGTGTCTGTGCTACTCGTGTTATATTTAGAAAGTGGTCTCCTGTGGTAATGTGCTGGAGGGTATTTCTCACTTTGTTTTCCTATCAGGTTCAGTGAAACTGGGCTTATGTTGAGGTTTTTGATCTACTTGGGTTTGAGTTTTGTGCCGGATGATAGGTTTGGATTTATTTGCATTCTTCTACATGCCAGTTGTGCCAGAACTATTTGTTGAAGATGCCCTCTTTTTTCCTTTGTACATTTTTGGCCTTTTTGTCAAAACCAGATGTTCATGGATGTGTGGATTAATGTCAGGGTCATTGATTTGGATCCACTGAGTCAGAAGTTTATTTCTATGCCATTAGCAAGCTCTTTTTATTACTGTAACTCGATAGTAGAACTTCAATTCAGGGATGGTGGCGCCTCCCAAAGTTCTATTATTGAACAGGTTTGCTTTGGCAGTCCTGTAATTTTTTTTTTTTTTTTTGCTATTCCATATGAAAATGAGTATTTTTATGAGGTCTGTGAATAATTATGTAGTGACTTTTATGGGGATTGCACTGAGTCGGTAGATTACTTTTGGTTTGATTGCCATTTTTACTATGTTAATTTTACCTATCTAAGAGTATGAGAGATCTTTCACTTTTTGATAACTTTCTCAATTTCTTTCTTCAGTGACTAAAATTTCTTGTCATACAGGTCTGTCACCTTTCTAGTTGCAGTTACTTCGAAATAACTGTTGTAATTTATTGTTAAGTAAGTAAGACACTTACTTACTGCTATTTGCAACAGTTGTAAAAGATTTCTCAAAACAATCCTGTTCAATAATAGTGCCTCCATTTTCCTACTTATCACCTCTTGCCCAGATAGAAACCATCTAAGGGGTGAGTTGAGTTGGTTCTTCACTCTCAAGATGTTTAGAAATGACACTGTGCACAATAGGTTGGGGCCTCCTTAGTTTATCAAGAACATGCCCAATAGATATTCCCACAAATCAATACAGTGCAGGCAATCTTTCAGATGATGCTTACCCATTCCAATGTGTGTCAAGTTTAGCCATTAAAAATGGTGGGAGAATTGCCTCAGCACTTAACAGCACTCTCTGCTCTGGCTGTGGACTGGAGCTCAATTCTCATCGACCCCATGTTGGTTTTTAAACAATGTCTGTTGGCTCGATGGTCTCAGCCTCTGGGCTTGGCCGTCTCTCATGTACCCTCTAAGGTAGCACCCTAGAACCTCTTTTTTCCCACTTCTCACCTTTTCAGTGGATAAAAACCACCTAAGGGGTGAGTTGAGTTGGTTTCTTCACTCTCAAGATTTCCCAACCCTTTAGCAGAGCTTTAGACAGCCACTACCAACGTCTACCAGTCACTTTACCTGTTGCTCACCAGGCCTGACCTTGGGAGGGTTGAGGCCTTTGCTTTGTGACATCAGTTAGAAGGCAGTAGGGGTGGAAAGGCAGAGGACCGGGCATCTGATCACTAAAAGGAAGAGACACTGAGAACAACTTAGCCTTAAACTGGACAGTGAGACATTTTATTCCTCAATCTGATTGATAAGAAACCAGAGATTAACCTGACTTTATTTGTGAGATCAGGATGTAGAGAGAAGAGGAGAAGATGTGTTCTGTTTTGTTGTAAAAAGTTAGGTTGCTCTGTACTTTAGCCAGACAATTACCCTGTGGTGTGTGTTTAGACACTGTGAAGTCTTGAAGGCCACAGGGATGTGATCCTGCCTTCAGGGCATTTCCTGTCAGTCCCTTTGGTTTCCTTGAGAGAGCACACAGTAGGTCTTTGAGTCCATCCTTTTAAGGACCAAGATGAATCCTTTAGTGTCCACATGACACTGCATGTTCTCTCTTCTCTCTCCTCCTGCCTCTGTCTTCTTTTCCATCCCTCTCCATCCCTCTTTCCTCCTCTATCCCTGCCTCCCCTCTGCCTTTCCTTTCCCCTTTCTGTTCTTCCAACCCTCCATGTCTCTATGTATCTCAGACTGGCTTATTTTCTTTTAGTTTTGTGTTTGTGTGTGTCTGTGGTGTGTGTGTGTGTGTGTGTGTGTGTGTGTGTGTGTGTGTGTGTGTGTGTGTGTGGTTAGCTGCCATGGAACTTCCTTTGTAGAACAGGTAGCCTTGAACTCAAGAGATTTACCTGCTTCTATCTCTGTCTCCTATAATTATGAGGTGAAAGGCATGGCCAGGCTTGTCCACCCTTCGTCAAGGGGCGAAATCCCTTGACATCCCCTAATGGTCTTTTTTTTTTATTAACCTTCAGTTTCTAGGCCTAGACAGATTGATGCTCTGAGAATCTATTTATGTTCCATAGACAGAGAATATGTTTATCACAGCCGAGCTCTCTCATTAGGTTCTTTATTATAGGGTAGAGTGTGTAGGGAACAAAACCAGGCAGGCAGGGATGGTTTCTCAGTAACTCAGGTGAGGAGTCTAATAGCAACCACCTGTGTACTGCTTTTAGTATGGAACCTTGGAGAAGCAGATGGCTGCCCGGCGGTCACAGTTGCAGAAGGCATTTTCACAAAGGCTATTTTCACCTGGAGAGAAACAAGAGAGGAAGTTGAGGGGAGGCCATAACCCTGCTCCCTATGATTTTTAGCCAAATAAACCTGCAGATTCAAGGTTGAGAAAGTGCATTGTGTTGTCCAAATTGCCAAATTGCTGGAACACACTTATAATAAAAACCATTTGTTGTGGGACTGGAGAGATGGCACAGTTGGTAAAGTGGTCTCCTAGAAGTGTGATGGCCTAACCTATGATGCCCAGAGCTCATGTGAAAATCAATGTGTGGCTGGGGCATCTGCAACTCTATTGAGAAATAGGGAGCTCAGATTCTTAAAACTTGTTAGTCAGTCAGGCTTCCTAAAGGGAAATTTTAGATTCAGTGAGAGACTCAGGTTCTAAAGTCATGCTAGAGATTGACTGAATAAACACGGGGTGACATTATCTTTATATGTAAAAATAAAGTATGACATAAATAGCATTCTGTCTGCACATTTTCCTGCATCCCAGAAGAGGGTGTCAGATCTCATTATGGATGGTTGTGAGCCACCATATGGTTGTCAGGAATTGTACTCAGGACCTCTGGAAAAGTTGCTAGTCCTCTTAACCTCTGAGTTATCACTCCAGACCCCAAGAGATCCTATGAGCAAAGTGGTCATGATCACAATGAGGAGACCCACAAAGGTGACCAGGGGAGCTATTGGGAGTTCACTGACTTTGAACTGACAGATGGGAGACCTCCATGGTACTAAACAAGGCCCTCTGAATGTACAAGACAGTCAAGTGAAGGGGCTTCTGGCAGCAGGATTAGAATCTTTTCCTAGTGCATGACCGACCTTCTGAGAGCCCATTCTCTGTAGAGGGACACCTTGTTCAACATTGATACTGGGGAGAGGTTCTTGGTCCTACTCAACTGGAGATGCCAGAGTGCATTGACTCACCCCGGGATTCCTTACCCTCTCAGAGGAATAGATGAAGAAATGGAGTAGGGGAAGCCGTGGCATGACTGAGTGTTGGGGAGGGAAGGGAACAGTGATGGGTATGTTAAAAAGTATTAAATAAATAAATCAATTAACAAGCATATTTAATCCTAAAACCTAAAAACTACAAATATCAACTACCACTTGTTAAATTATATGATTTAAGACAAGCCTCCTCTTTCCACATCCCAACTGCTGGACTACAGGTGAGCACCACCACACTCTATTCATAGGATCTGAAGTGGAACCCAGGACTCTGTGCATGGTAGGCAAGCACTTAGGAAGTGAGCTCTATTCCAAGCCCTCTGATCCTCACCTGTTTATGGGAACGACAAGTTTCACCCTGCATAGGTGTTTAGTCCAGTATCTGACTCATAGCCAATGCTACAGCTGTCAGTTGTTCAGTCACTGTGGGATCAGTCTAACATAGCAGCCAATAGGAGAGGCTCTGGGGAGGCAAGAGGGCTCAGGGAATAAGGGCACTTGCTGAAAAGTGTGAACCTGATTCCAGTCTCAGAATTCGTATCATTTCAGGAGAGAACAAGGCTCCTGCATGTTGTCCTCAGACATAGATCCACACCTGTGTTGTTTAACAGGCTTGCCCCCTAACTAAAACATAAAATCTGAAATGTGTTTTAAAAGGTCTTGGAGTGATACAGATCTGCATTCCAGAATCAAATGCCATCACTTCTTAGCTGGGTGACCTTGGGCAGTGGCTCAGCCTTCCTCATCTTCCTTTCTTGTCAGTGACCTCATCTATATTTTAGTATCTATGTGATAAGGTGTCATTATGTCAAACAAGATCAAGGGAATAATCTCGAAATGGTGACTGTTCTAGTTACTTGTGTGTGTGTCTCTTTCAGACCTGACCATGAAATAACAGAACCCAGAGCCCTGGAGGGCAAACTTACCACTGCAGGTGACCTCATTCCCAGAGCAGGAGTATGAGTAGGAGCTGGCGTGGCGCGTTTCTGAGGGTGAAGTACAGGTTCCCCGGGTAAGGGCCCGAATGTGGCAGTGCAGACGATTCAAACAGCAGCTGGAGAGAGGAAGGAACAGCTGAAGAGAAGGAGGTACCCAAAGGAGGTCATTTCTTACCTGTAGTCTCTCTGTCTCTCTCAAGCATGTGAGGTTGACTTAATCATGATATTACAGAAGAAAGTTCCTCATGCTTGAGAACCTCTGATTTCTAATAACACATGTTATTGAAAGCAGCTTGTGTGTGGCCATTCCTGTATTTAATTCCAGGACTTTGGAGGCAGTGGTAGTTGGATCTCTGAGGTCAAGATATGCTACAATTAAATAATGAAACCCCATCTGAAGTAAGTGATGTTTCAAAACAAAGCTTCAAGAAATGTGGAAATTACATATTCTGAAATTTCAATGATGTTTTAAAGCCGAGGCTGACACTGATTTTGGCCGTGCCCAGCTTGGAGCTGGACTTCAGGATTTCCCAATATTTACAAGTCACACATTCTGCTTTCAGGGTCCCTTAGGTAGAGTGTCCTTGTGAAGATATTTCCTTATATAATAAGAGATAAAATGCATGCTGGAGTGGTGATGCAGGCCTCTCATCTCAGCACTTTTAAGGCAGAGGCTAGAAGGTCTATGATTTCAAGGTCAACTTGGTTTCCAGAGGGAGTTTCAGGCCAACTTGGGCTACGCAGAGAACCCCTGTCTGGATTCAAACAATAAGGAAACAAAAAATGAAATAAATCAATAAACAAAACAAAATGTATGATGCTTGGTGAATATCCATGTCTCCTATTCATGCCTGATAAATGAATGCTTATGTCCTGTCCCCACCCCAATCCATACTCTCCAGTCCCCCACCCTCCCCAGATGTTTCACTCACCTACCAAAGTAGCTTAGAATGCCTTCTGGGCCGATTTCATCACAAAAGCGGCCATGGTAACTATACTTCCAAGGATCCTTCCCAGAGATGAACTGCTTGTTTCTTTGACTAGTGGCACCTGCTGCAAGAACGCACATCACACTCCGTCAATCCCACATGGCTTTACCAGGGCTCTGATATCTGCCTGCTGGCTTCCTCCTTGACTCCTACCTGCTGCTGCATTGGAACAGCAGTGAATAGTGTGTGTGTGTGTGTGTGTGTGTGTGTGTGTGTGTGTGTGTGTGTGTGTGTGTGTGTGTGTGTTTATGTGTTTGCTTCCTCACACATAGGTTCTTCCGCACATACTCGAGTGAACTTAAAAAATTTGTGCTACACAAGAGTAGGTCAGAGGACACCTTGGAGACCAAACTTAAGCCTCCAGGCTAAGCAGGAAAGTGTCTAACCTCAACCTCCTGAGTTAGGATTAGAAATGAACACCACTGTACTGTGTTGGGCTGACTCCCAGGATTAAGTTCTATAGATATTGCCTTTTTCCTTCCTTGCCTTCTCATTTCTCACCATCAGGACAGACAGCTGCTACACTGAGCTGCCTTCCCAGTGGTTCTGTGTTGAGGGGCTGAGAACACTCTCCCATCAGCAGCCAGAGACAAACTGACCTCTTAGTTTAATATCCCAACAACCCAACCATCTCTTGAACACTAAAGTTACTCCACACCTGCTCAAGCCTAGGTGAAACTAAAACCTTAAACAGCAGTGATTTTATCACAGTTCTAGCTGAGACCTTGAGCCAGAGAAGAATCTATAGATGCTTATTGATTTACACTTTACAATTAGAAGGAATCTGTTATATGGCCTTGCACAGCTCACATACATGGGTGACTTCAACAATAACCTTTGTCAGATGAGTAGGTAAGTCTTGATTCAATCTGCAGTGGGACACTTGGTAGTCATTCAAATAAAGGAGAAGCCAGGTGCATTGAAACACACAGTGTATAATCCCAGCACTCTGTAGCAGAGCCTGTGGGATATGTCAGTTAAAAGTCATCTTAGTTTATAGACTGTGTTTGGGAACAGCCATGGCTACATCAAGAAACTTTAAAATGAAAAGTAAAACTAAAGTAAATGCAGACACAAGCCTTGCATGTATGTGATCTTATCATTGGCTTGTTGAGCTAAGTCTGGGCTGTAATGTTGAGTTGCAGAACGTCCTCAGCTGTATTATATGATCATATCAATTATAATAACTGTGATAAAAATGGAGATATGGATTTGCAGTCAAGAGCACTAGCTGAGCTTGGTTGGAACCCAGGATCAGTTCTAGCATCTACATGGCAGCTCCCAACTGTCTATGATCCCAGTTCTGGAAGATACGACACGTCTTTCGGCCTCTGTAGGCACTGCTTACAAACAGTTCACATACACACATGCAGGCAAAGGAATTATGCTTACAAAACAAAAGACTATTTTATAAAAATGATAAAAAATCAAATTGCCAGGGTAGCATAGGGGCAGGAAAATTGGTGCCGTGGCAATATGGGAGAGTCAGACTAACTTTCTTTGATCTGGTGGTGAACGTAGCAGACCCAGACCTAAAACTAAATAGTATCAGCTGTTGTGGACAGGGGGTGATTACAGAACCGTAACCCAGAGTCTATTTGACTCCAATAGGAACCCCAAAACCAAAATTCAAGTGTGACCAGCATTGAAGACAAGAGAGATGGGGAGGCTCTCAGAGGGGACAAGGTTCCTACCTGTGAGCAGAGTGAGGAGCAGAAGGAATCTCATCTTGAGTGAGGAAGGACTCAGGAGCCTCCTCTCTTTATAGTCCTCTGCTCTGACAGTGTCCAATCAGCACACAGGACCTGTGACTGCTCTGGGTGTAACCAGGAAATTAAATATGACCACCCAAACAGACAGTCTGGACCAGCTGAGCTATTGTAGATGGTGGCAGGGCCTGAACTATTGTGGCAGAAGGAAAAGAGAAAGGGCTATCTCCGCACCCTATTATCGCAAGTGCAGTGACCTGTGAAGTGCTTGGTTATCACCCATGGATGCTTTGAAGTGAAAAGAAAGGATAGACATTGGTCCTGGGGTCGGTCTGAGGGATGATGATAGTGATATGTGGACCTAGGCAGGAGTAGCTGGCTCCACAATTTTCCATACGAACTGTATGAATTTAGTGCTAAATGTATCCTGATTTCCTGACATAGGTTTTGAAGTAGATATAGTTATGAATTCAATATTTAATAAATTAATCATGAATTAATGTGGATGGGTGTGATGAGACAGAGAGATGGGGAGAGAAAGAGAGAAAAAGAGAGAGAGAACACTCATGCACACACCTAGAGGTCAGATTACAACTCTGTGGAGTCAGTTCTCTCCTTCTACCTTTACATGGGTCCCAGGAATGAAACTCAGGTCAACAGGCTGGCATCCTAGGCTCCTCTTACTGGCCCACAGTGAAAGGGAAAACTGGGAAGGTAGACAGATCCTGGTGGTGGTGGTGCACATTTTTAATGCCTTTAATGGCAGCACCAGGAGGCAGAAACAGGCAGATACCTGAGGTTGAGGCCAGCTTCATCTACAAGAATGAGTTCCAGGATAACTAAAGATAAACAAAGAAACCCTCTCTAAAGAACAATAAAATAGAATGAAGGAAAAATATTTTGGGCAAATGCCCCACAGACGTTCCAGGAGGGTCAGATAATGTAGTCAATGATTCAGCTGAGGCTCTCCCTACCCAGGGTAAGAAGCTGAGAACCAACCATTACAGGGGCTGGAGAGATGACTCAGCACTTAGGGTCTTATCTGCTCTTGCTGAGGACTGGAGTTCAAATCCAAACCCCCACATGGTGGCAGGTTAACAATGTCTGCTGGCCCGATGCCCTCTCACCTCTGGGTTTGGTCATCTCTCATGTACTCTATGACTTAGCAGCATAGTCTCTCCTTTACCAACTTCTCACCTCTTCCCTGTTGTTCACCAGACCTGACCTGTGAGGAGTGAGGCTTGGACATGTAGTGGAATGTGTGTGGGTATGGGAGTCATGTGGGAAAGGCACAGGATGGGACAGCTGTTCACTGAAGCAAGAAGAGACCAAGAACCACATAGCTGTAAACCCACCAATAAGACATCTTATTCTTAAATGTGGTTCATACGGAAACCAGGGATTAACCAGGCTTTATCTGTGGGGTCAGGAGATATAAAAAGTCAGAGAAGACAACAGTTTCTCTCTTTTTGTTGCAAAAAGTTAGGGTGTTGTGTACTTTATAGGGACAGTTATCCTGTCTTGTGTGTTTAGTTAAGGTCTGTGAAGACTCAAAGGTCACAATGATGTAATCCTTCATTCAGGGCATTTACTGTCAGTATGTAATCCTAACCCTTGGGATGTTGATGCAAATGTCAGATATTTTGTTGAGTTGCACAACATCTTCAGTCCCATAATAATGTCATATACAGAAAATAAAGGGTAGAGAGATGGTTCTTCAGTCAGGAGCAGTTGCTGAGTCTGTAGGACACAGGCTCTGTTTTAGCACTCACATGGCTACTCACAACCTATGATCTCAGTTCTGGAGACTTAGACCGCTCTTCTGGCTTCTGTTTTCACACAGTTCAAAGACACAATGCATGCAAAACACTCATATACATAAATAAAAATAAATATTTTCTAAAGGTCAAGAAAAATCAAATATTCGGGGCAGCTTTGGGTCAGGCAAATCAGTGCCTGGACAAAGTGTCAGAGACAGAAGGAGCTTTCTTTTTGGGTTTCAGTGAATGTAGTAGACTTTTCTAAGGAGTTATTTGAGTTCAGTCCTAGAACCTAAATGTTCCAGCTGTTGTGTACATGGTGGAGGAGAGCCTAAACCAGAGGCTACTAGACCCCAAAGAGAACCCCTCCATATAACTTCAAGTGTGACCAGTAGGGGCTGTGCAGTGATAAGAGATCAAATTCTGGGAGGGCAGAGAGGACAAGAGCTCTACCTGGGAGCAGAGTGACCAGAAGGTTCATCCTGAGTGAGTCAAGGACTCAGGTTACTTCTCTTTATATTCCTGTAGCTGTGCTCTGACAATGTCCAGACCTGTGACTAGTGTGTGAATAGCACAGAAGTTGAATCTGTTGGCCCTCACATACAGTTCTGACTGGCAGAGCGACTGTAGATGGTGGCAGAGGCTGAATCAGTGCTGCTGCTCAGGCGAAGAGACAGGGCTAGCTCAGTATCCCACAACAGCTGAAGAGCAGTGGCTGGCAAAGATTTCACTTCCCCAAAATGGAGACCCCTGATGTAGGGTCTGAGGGATGCTGACAATGAAGTGTGGTCTCAGGTAGGAGTAGCTGGACCCTATGGTTCTCCTGTTAACTGTATAAGCCAAGTGTCAAGTCTGCTCCAGAACCTGACACAGAATATGAGGTACAGCCAGTTAAAAATTTGATCTGTAATTAATTAATTAATTAATATGTGTATGTAAGACAGAGAGGCACAGAGATAGAGACAGACAAAGGAGAGGGATGGAGCAAGGGAGGGAAAGGGAGAGAACATTTGTGTGCACATATGGAAGTCAGAGAGAAAGTCTGTTGTTCAGGTCTCTTCTAACTTTAATGGATTCCGGGAATTGAACTCATGTCAACAGGCTTATATCTCAGGCTTCATCTCACTAGCCCACAAACTTCATTTCTATGAGTATTTAACCTGAGAGGTGGTAGTGATTTATGACTTTAATGTCAGCACTTAGGAGGCAGAGGCAGGTGAATATATGTTTTTGAGGTTAGCCTTATTTACAGAGTGAATTCTAGAATAGCCAGAGATACTGCTTGTTGTACTATGCCTTGGAGAAGCAGATGGCAGTCTGGCGGTCACAGTTGCAGATGGAGTCAACACAGGCATTGTTTTTATTTGGAGAGAAACAAGGAAGGAGATTGAGTGGAACCTGAAACCCTGCTCCCTATGATTTGTAACTAAAAGAAATTAGTGGCCTTCCCATAGGTTCAGGATCAGGGTTGAGAGACAGAGCATTAAAAAGTAGATTGGATGCCCAAATTTTTGGAAGACATAATAAAATTTTAGTTGTTGTGGGCTGGGAGATGGCACAGTTGGTAAAGTGGTTTCCATATAAGCATGAGGGCCTGACCTATACAATAGCTCTTGTATAAAGCAAGGTATGGTTGGGACCTTGTAACTACACTGAGAAATGTGGAGCATGGATTCCTAAGAAGACTATCTAAAGGTGAGGGTCATATTTAGTGAGAGGACCAGCTTCTGAAAACATGGTGGAAGTGACTGAGGACACTGGATGCCAGTCATTACCACACGTTAAACAAATAAATACATAGTTTTAATCCTAATACCAGGTAAATGTCAAATATCAAGAACCACTTATATAATTATATGACTAAAGACAATCCTTCTCTCTGCCCCTCCCTGCTGGGATTGCAGATGTGCACTGCCACACACACTTGAGGGGTTTTGAGGTTGAACCCAGGGCTATAGACTGCAGTGTAGCACTTATCATGTATCTAGCAGCATCTGGAGAGAGGAAGGAAGAGCTGAGGGAGAAGAAAGGACCCGCAGGACATCAGTTGTCCTTGGAGTCTTTCTCAAACATGTCAGGATGACTTAAACATGATGTTCCAGAAGAAATGGTTCCCATGCTTGAGAATCTCTGATTGCTTTTAAATTGTTTTTATTTAAATGTTTGGTTTACAGTCCACTACCAATTCCCCTCTCTTCCTTCTTCCCAGTCATGCCCAGGTTTTCCCCCATCCCCATAACCCCGTTCCCTCCTCAGAGAGGGTAAGATCTCCCAAGGTGAGTCAAAACAGTCTGGCATTTCCCATTGAAGCAGGACCAAGTCTCTCTTCCCCTAAGTAAGGCTGAATACATTATCGCTTTACAGGAAATAGGCTCCAAAAAGCCAGTTTATGTACTAGGTCCCACTGCCAAGGGCCCACAAACTGCCTGAGCTGTTAAACTGCCATCCACATTCAGAGGCTTATTTTAGTACCAAGCAGGTTCCCCACTGCCAGTTGAGAGTCTGTGAGCTCCCAATTGTTGGGTCGGCTTTCTTTCTGGCTTTTCTCATATTCTTGACTCCTTTGCTCATATAATCTCTCTTCCCTGTCTTTTCCTTACAGAAGCTCCTCAGTTTCACGAGTTCCCATTTGTTAACTGATGGCTCTCAGTGTCTGTGCTACTGGTGTTATATTTAGAAAGTGGTCTCCTGTGGTATGTGCTGGAGGGAATTTCTCACTTTGTTTTCTATCAGACTCAGTGTAACTGGGCTTATGTTGAGGTCTTTGATCCACTTGGGACTGAGTTTTGTGCCGGGTGATAGGTTTGGATTTATTTGCATTCTTCTACATGCCAGTTGTGCCAGAACTATTTGTTGAAGATGCTCTCTTTTTTCCTTTGTACCTTTTTGGCCTTTTAGTGCAAAACCAGATATTCATGGGTGTGTGGATTAATGTCAGGGTCATCGATTTGGATCCATTGAGTCAGACGTTTATTTCTGTGTCATACCAATCTGTTTTTATTACTGTAGCTCTATAGTAGAACTTGAATTCAGGGGTGGTTATGCCTCCCAAAGTTCTATTATTGAACAGTATTGTTTTGGCAATCCTAGTTTTTTGCTATTCCATATAAAGTTGAGTATTTTTTTGAAGTTTGTGAATAATTGTGTAGGGATTTTTATGGGGATTACACTGAGTCGGTAGATTAATTTTGGTAAGATTGCCATTTTTACTATGTTAATTTTACCTATCTAAGAGTATGGGAGACCTTTCTGTTTTTGTTATCTGTTTTCAATTTCTTTCTTTAATGACTTAAATTTCTTATCATACAGGTCTGTCACCTTTTTGGTTGGAGTTATCCCAAGATACTGAATGCTATTTGAAGCTATTGTAAAAGGTAATGTTTCCTTGATTTCTCACAACAATTCTGTTCAATAATAGTGCCTCCTTTTCCCCACTTCACACCTCTTCCTGGGATAAAGACCATCTAAGGGGTGAGTCAAGTTGGTTTCTTCACACTCTCAAGAGATTATATGAGCATAGTGGTCATGATCACGATGAGGAGACCCACAAAGGTGACCAGGGGAGCTATTGGGAGTTCACCGACTCTGAACTGACAGCTGGAGATCTTCATGGGACTAAATAAGGCCCTCTGAATGTGCAAGACAAGCAAGTGAAGGGGCTTCTGACAGCAGGATTAGAAGCTCTTCCTAGTGCATGACCGGCCTTCTGAGAGCCCAATATCTGTGAATGGTCACCTTGTTCAGCATTGATACTGGGAAGAGGTTCTTGGTGCTACTCAACTGTAGATGCCAGAGTGCATTGACTCACCCTGGGAATGGCTTCTGCTTTTTTTTTCATTGTGTAGGATGTGTTTTTTTATAGGCAAATTGAGTCCATTGACATTAATGGATATTAATGACCAATGATTTTTATTTCCTGTTACTTTTGATGATAATTTGTGTTTTTTTTCTTTTTTGGGCTTTTATTCTGTGTGATTATCTATTTCTTGTGGTTTCATAGGTATATCCAGTTTCCTTAGATTGGAGTTATTCCCCTAGTGCTTTTTGAAGGGCCTGATTTATGGATAGGTATTATTTAAATATGGATTCATTTTGAAGCATTTCACTTACTCCATCTATGTTGATTGGTAGTCTTGCTGGGTATAGTAGTCTGGGCTGGCAGCCTTGCTCTTTTAGTGTCTGTATGACATCTGACTAGGACCTTCTTGCTTTCATTGTTTCCAAAAAACATTTGAGTGTTATTCTGATGGGTCTGCCTTTATAGGTAATTTGGCCTTTTTCCTTTACAGCTCTTAGTTATTTTTCTTTATTCTGTAGATTTATTTGATAGATTATTATGTGGAGAGGAGACTTATTCTGGGAGTCTAGTCTGTCTGTAAGCTTCTTGTACATGTATAGACATTTTCTTCATTAGATTGGGAAAGCTTTCTTCTATGGTTTTGTTGACTATATTTTCTTTGCCTTTGAGCTGCTGTTCTCCCTTTTCATTTCTTGTGATTCTCAGGTTTGGTCTTTTCATGGTGTTCCAGATTTCCTGGATGTTTGTGTTGGGACATTTTTGGTTTTAGTGTTTTCTTTAACTGACCTATCTATTCCACTTCTGAATCTTCCTCTCCAGGGATTCTGTCTTCCATCTTTTGCATTCTGTTGGTTACACTTGCATCTGTAGGTTCAGTTCTTTTCTTCATGGTTTATATTTTCAGCATTGCCTTGGTTTGTTCCTTCTTCATTGCTTCTATTTCAGTTTTTAGTTCCTGGAATGTTTCCTTCACCTGTTTGTTTTCTTTTTCTTGGTTTTCTTTATTTTCTTACAGAGATTTGTTCGTCTCTTCCAAATTTTTTGTTTATATTTTCTTATTTTTCTTTAAGGGAATTTTTTATATTTCTTTTAAGACTTCTATTATCTTCATAAAGTTTTAAGGTTGTTTCCTTCTGCTCCTTCTGCATTGCCATGCTCAGGTCTTGTTGTAGACCCACCAGATTCTTTTAGTGGTGTCATCTTGTTCTTTATGTTGTTATGTGTTCTTTCAGTGGTGTCTGCCCATTGCTTCCTCAGTTCACTACAGAATTTGTCTGAATCTTAGGGAGCTGATTGTGGTACAATGTTTTCTGTGTGTGTTTGTGTCTCCAGAATCCTCTCTTGCTTCAATCTGGGTTCTTGGTCTATTCTTAGTCAGCTCTTAGTCAGCTGTGGGCCATGTGTCTGTGGATTTTCAGTATTTGTGAAGAATGCTTGGTTTGCAGAGTGATAACGTAGGTTGGGGCAGGCAGGTTTTGGCCTTGCAATAACTGGCAGTCTGGGTTTGGTGGGGGTCTGGGTCTCAGGGAATCTCCCTGATGGCTTATTCTTAGGGAAGAGCTGAGTGGGGCTGGGGTTCCAGGGTCTATTTTTTGGACTGGGCTCTGGAGACTGCTGTCTCTACTTGGCCTGAGGTGGGGGGGGGGGGATGCTACTCACATGTTAGTCAGCTGTGGACCAGCGGTCTGTGGGTTTTTAGTTTTTCAGAAGTGGTTTTCAACCTGTTTTGCTATGTAATAATTAGATGACCTTAAATTAGATTGGCTAGTGATACAGCACAGTAGGCAGAATGGTTGACTGGAAACAGAAAGCCCTAGGTTAATTTCCTAGCACATAACCTGGTCAGGGTGGTATTTACCTGTCATCCCACCTCTCAGGTTGATGTAAGGAACATTAACAGCTCAAAGTCATCAGACCTATATAGTGATTTCAAAGCTAGCCCAGGATAGCCCACTAGGCCCTCAAAAAAGTTAACAATGAGCATAGTAGTGACTTCAGTGGGTTTTGAAGAATGTGTTAAATAGCAGAGTATTTGGGCCACAATAAGCAAATGCTCCCACAATCATTAGTGAAAACAATCAAAAAGGCTGTGGCATCAATTCTGCTAACCTTGGTCCCTATCATGTGGGCCAGGAATTCTTGATGATCTTTTTCATGGCCTCGTTTTATTTTCTATTATAGATGTATTTATTTATGTATTTTGTTCTTTGTCTGCATGTACATCTGCACACTGGAAGAGAGAATCAATTTCCATTCTAGATAATCATGGGCTGCCATGTGAGTGCTGGGAATTGAATCGGGACCTCTGGAAGCTTAACCAAAAATGCTCTTGGACAATGAGTCAACTCTATGGGCCCCTCATATTTTTGTATTTTAATTAATAAAATCACAAACTTATTCAGGAGCCCAAAACAAACTGAAGATCTCTCCCTTAGGAAAATATTTATTCAACATTTGTAAAATATCACTTTATAATCCATCTTGTCACTTACACACCAGTCCCACAGCCTTGTGATATGTAATATGGCCACTATTAGTTCTTTTAAAAGATGAGGTTACCTGAGCCACATGGGTGATGCCTCTGTTAACAGCTTGTCTTGGATGGTGAAGCCCTTGGTTTAATCAGCAACATCATAAAGATAAAGCTGAAACACAATACTACTGAGGCATCAAACAATTTCCCTTTCTGTTGCTGTCATAAACACCATGACCAAAAGCAGCTTCATTAGCAATGGTTTATTTTATCTCACATGTTACAATTTCTCACTGAAAAATCAATTAGAGGAGCTTGATGAAGAAAATAAGGAGGAATGCTCTCTGATACAGCCCATGCCCACCTGTTTAGAGATGACACTGTGCACAATAGGTTGGGGCCTCCTTAGTCTATCAAGAAAATGCCCAATAGATGTGCCCACAATTCAATACAATGCAGGCAATCTTTAAGCTGATGATTACCATTCCAGTGTGTGTCAAGCTCACAATCAAGTTTAGCCATAAAAAGGGCTGGAGAGATGGCTCACACTTAACAGCACTCTCTGCTCTCGCTGTGAACTGGAGTTCAATTCTCAGCAACCTCATGTTGGTTTTTAAATAATGCTTGTTGGTCCAATGGTCTCAGCCTCTGGGTTTGGCCGTTTCTCATGTACCCTCTAAGTTAGCACCCTAGCACCTCTGTCTTCCCACTTCTCACCTCTTCTCTGGATAAAAACCATCTAAGGGGTGAAGAGAGTTGTTTGTCTTCCTTCTAAAGATCCCCCAACCCTTTTATCAGGGCTATAGACAGACAACCAGCTACTTCGAGTCACTGCACCAGTTGCTCACAAACTGACCTTGAGAGGATTAAGGCCTTTGCTTTTGGACATCAGTTAGAAAGCAGTAGGGACAGAAAGTCAGAGGACCGGACACCTGATCACTAAAAGGAAAAGAGACAGTTTGAACAACTTACCCTTAATCCTACCAGTGAGATATTTTATTCCTAAATCTGATTGATAAGGAACCAGAGATTAACTTGACTTTATCTATGAGATCAGGAGGTAGAGAGAACTGAAGGAGAAGATGTGTTCTGTTTTGTTTGTTGTAAAAAATTAGGCTGCTCTGTACTTTAGCCAGACAGTTACCCTGTGGTATGTGTTTAGACACTGTGAAGTCTTGAAGGCCACAAGGATGTGATCCTGCCTTCAGGGCATTTCCTGTCAGTCTCTTTGGTTTCCTTGAAAGAGTATACAGTAGAAGTTTTTTGAGTCCAGCATTTTAGGGCCAAGATGAATCCTTTAGTGCTCATGTGACACTGCATGTTCTTTCTTCTCTCCCCTCCTGCCTCTGTCTTCGTTTCCATCCCTCCCCATCCCTCTCTCCTTCCCTATCCCTGCCTCCCCTCTCTCCCCTCTCCTCTCTCCTTTCTGTTCTTCCAAACTTCCATGTCCCTATGTATCTCAGCCTGTTTTTTTTTTATTCTTTAGTTATTTGAGACAGGTTTTATATTTTGTTTTGTTTTGTTTTGTTTTGTGTGTGTGTGTGTGTTTTTGTATGTATAGGAGTTAGCTACTCTGGAACTTGCTTTATATACCAGGTAGCCTTGAACTCAAGAGATTTACCTGCTTCTGCCTCTGTCTCCCAGAATTCTGGGATGAAAGACATGGTGAGGTGTGTCACCCACTTGTCAAGGGGTGACATCCCTTTACCTTCCTAATGGTCTTCCATTAACCTTCAGCTTCCAGGGCCAGATGGATGGATGTTCTCTGAGAATCTATTGATGTTTCATAGAGAATACAATCACCACAGCCAAGTTCTCTCATTAGGTCCTTTATTATAGGGTAGAATGTGTAGGAAACACAACCAGGCAGGCAGGGATGGTGTCTCAGTAACAGAGGTGACAAGTCTAATAGTGAGCACCTTTGTACTGCTTGTTCTAGGGAGCCTCAGAGAAGGAGATGGCTGCCTGGAGAACACAGTTGCAGATGGCATCCTCACAGATGCTATTTTTTTTCTGGAGAGAAACAAGAGAGGAAGTTGAGTGGAGCCCATGGCCCTGCTCCCTATTATTTGTAGCCAAAAAACCCAGTTTACCTCACACTGGTTCAGACTCAAGGTTGAGAAAGTATATTGTGTTTACCAAATTGTTGGAACACACTTATAATAAAATCATTTGTTGTGGGACTGGAGAGATGTCACAGTTGGTAAAGTGGTCTCCCTAGATGTGTGATGGCCTGACCTACGATGCCCAGAGCTCATGTAAATACCAATGTGTGGCTGGGGCACCTGAAACTCTATTGAGAAATAGGGAGCACAGATTCTTAAAACTTGTTAGAGAGTCAGGCTTGCTAAAGGTATATTTCAAGTTCATTGAGAGAGTCAGCTTCTAAAGACATTCTAGAGAGTGACTGAACAAACACAGGATGACCTTATTTTTATAAGTAAAAATGAAGTATGACCTATATAGCATTCTGTCTGCACATTTACCTGAATCCCAGAAGAGGGCGCCAGATCTCATTATGTATGGTTGTGAGCCACCATGCAGTTGTCAGCACCTAAACTCAAGACCTCTGGAAAAGCTGCCAGTGCTTTTAACCTCTGAACCATCACTCCAGCCGTCAAGAGATTCCAAGAGCAAAAGGGTCATGATCATGATGAGGAAACCCACAAAGGTGACCAGGGGAGCTATTGGGAGCTCAGTGACTCTGAACTTAAAGCTGGGAGACCTTCATAGGACTAAACAAGGCCCTCTGAATGTGCAAGGCAGTCAAGTGAAGGAGCTTCTGGCAGCAGGATAAGAATCTATTCTTAGAGCATGACCAGCCTTCTGAGAGCCCATTCTCTGTAGAGGGACACCTTGTTCAACATTGATTCTGGGGAGAGGTTCTTGGTCCTAACTCAACTGGATATGCCAGAGTGCATTGATTTACCCTGGGTATCCTTACCCTCTCAGAGGAATGAATGAAGGGATAGGGGAAGCCGGGGGATGACATAAAGTGGGGAGGGAAGGGGAACAGTGGTGTTTATGTTAAAAAATTTAAACAAATTAATCAGTTAACAAGCATATATAATCCTAATATCTAAAACTACAAATATCAACTATCACTTATTAAATTTTATGATTTAAGATAATCCTCCTCTTTCCATATCCCAACTACTGAATTACAAGTGTGCAATACTCAATTCATGGGATTTGGGGGTGGAACCCAGGGCTCTGTGAATGCAAGGCAAGCACTCTAGCAACTGAGCTCTATTCCCAGCCCTCTGATCCTCAACTGTGTATGGGAATGATAAGTCTCACCCCTCATAGGTGTTTAGCCCAGTATCTGTATTATGGCCAATGCTACAGCTCTCAGTTATTCAGTCACTGTGGGATCAGTCTAACATAGCAGCCAATAGGAGAGGGTCTGAGCAGGCAAGAGGGCTAGGGAAGTAAAAGCACTTGCTGTCAGGTGTTGACCTGCTTCCAGTCTCAATTTATAGTATTTCAGGAGAGAACAATGTTCCTTCTGGTTTTCCTCAGACAAAGATCCACATCTGTGTTGTCAAACAGGCTTGGTTCCCATGCAAAAACATAAAACTTTTAAATGTGTTTAAAGAGGCCTTGGAATGGCATATATATGTGCTCCAGAATCAAATGCCTTCACTTCTAAGCTGGGTGACCTTGGGCAGTGGCTCAGCCTTCCTCATCTTCCTTCCTCTTGAGTGACCTCATCTATATTTTAGTATCTACTTCATAAGGTTGTCATTATGTCAAACAAGACCAAGGCAATGATCTCTAAATGGTGATGGTTTTAGTTACTTCTGTGTCTTTTTCAGACCTGACCATGGAATAATAGAACTCAGAGCCCTGGAGGGTATACCTACAACTGCATGTGACCTCATTCCCTGAGCAGGAGTATGAGTAGGAGGTGTTGTAGGGGTTGTATGAGATTGAAGGGCATATTCTCGGACTTAAGTCCTGAAAGTAGCACTTCTCAAGTTTGAAGCAGCACCTGGAGAGAGGAAGGAACAGCTGAAGGGGACTTTGGACCCACAGGAGGTCACTTCTCACCTGCAGTCTCTCTCAAGCATGTCAGGTTGACTTAATCATGATGTTCCAGAAGAAAGTTCCTCATGCTTGATCATCTTTGCTTTCTATTAGCACATGTTATTGAAAGCAGCTTGTGTCTGGCTGTTCCTGTCTTTAATTCCAAGACTTTGGAGACAGTGGTAGTTGGATTTCTGAGGCCAAGATAAGCTATAATTAAACAATGAGACCCAGTCTGCAATAAGTGAATTTTAAAAACAAACCTTCAAGAAATGTAGAAATTATATATTCTGAAATATCAATGATGTTTTAAAGTTGAGGCTGACACTGATTTTGGCAGTGATGGCTGGCCGTGCCCTAGTCTGGAGCTGGACTTCAACATTGCCCAGCATTTACAAGTCATGCATTCTGCTTTCAGGGTCCCTTAGGTAGTGTGCCCTTGTGAATTGTTTTCCTTCTATAACAAGATGTAAAATGCATGCCTGGGGAGGTGATGCAGGCCTCTCATCTCAGCATTTTTAAAGCAGAGGCTAGAAGGTCTATGATTTCAAGGTCAGCCTGGTTTCCAGAGAGAGTTTCAGGACAACTAGGGCTACACAGAGAACCCCTGTCTGGATTCAAACAATAAAGAAACAAAAAAATGAAAAAATCAATAAACAAAACAAGATGTATGATCCTTGGTGAATATCCATGTATCCCATTCATGCCTGATGAATGAATGCTTGTGTCCTGTCCCCACCCTAATTCAGACTCTCCAGTCTCAATGCTATGGATCACTCATCTGCTAAAGTAGTAAAGTATGGAATGTATATTGATTTTATCAAAAAAGAGGTAATTGTCGGTATACTTCAAAAGATTCTTCCCAGAGATGGTGCACTGGACCATATTATGGAACTGCTTATGCCTAGGGCTCTTGCTGCTTTGAGTGTCACCTGCTGCAAGAACCCACAGCACACTCCATCAGTCCCAAGCAGTGAGACAGGAGTGAAAGTGTGTGTGTGTTTGCTTCCTCACACACAGGTTCTAGAGCACACACTTGGAAGGACTCATAAAATTTATGCTACACAAGAGGTCAGAGGACAGCTTTAGGGATTTGGTTTTCTCCCCCCACTATGTAGGTCTTGGAGACCAAACTCAAGCCTGCAGGCTAAGCAGGAAGGTGTCTAGCCTCATCCTCCTGTGTTAGGATTATAAATGAATACCACTATACTGTGATGGGCTGACTTCCAGGATTAAGGTCTACAGAGATTGCCTTTTGCCTTGCTTGCCTTCTCATTTCTCACCCTCAGAACAGACAGCTGCTACACTGTAATCTGCCTGTCCTGTGGTCCCCTGTTGAGGAGCTGAGAACAGTCTCCAGTCAGCAGCCAGAGACAAATTCACCTCTTAGTTCAACAATCCAACAACCCAACCATGTCTTGAACACTAAAGCTACTTCATCCTTGCTCAAGCATAGGTGAAACTCTACCCTCATCCAGCAGTGGATTCATCACTGTTCCAGCTTAGACCTTGATCCAGAGAAGGATCCACAGATGCTTATTGATTTACAGTGTGGAATTAGGGGGAATCTGTTGTATGGCTATGAAGAGCTCACATACAAGTCTAATGTCAGATCATCATGTGTGACTTCAGCATTTGAAACAACAAACTTTGTCAGCTGAGTAGGTTAAAAAAAAAAAACCTTGCTTGATTCAATCTGCAGTGGGACACTTGTTAGCCATTAAAATTCAGGGGAAGCTAGGTGCATCGGAACATGCACTGTATGATCCCAACACTCTGTAGCAGAGCCTGAGGGATATGTCAGTTCAAACTCATCTTGGCTTATAGACTGCATTCAGGAATAGCCATGGCTACATCAAGAAACTTTGAAATCAAAAGTAAGAATAAATTAAATGCAGACACAAGCCTTGCATGTATGTGATCTTATCATTGGGGTGTTGAGCTAAGTCTGGGTTGAAATGTTGAGTTGGGGAATATCTTCAGCTGTATTGTGTGATCATATCATTTATAATAATTATGATAAAGGATGGAGATATGGATTTTCAGTCAAGACCAGTAGCTGAGCTTGGTTGGAACCCAGGATCAGTTTTGCACCTACATGGCACCTCCCAACTGTCTATGAAGCCAGTCCTGGAAAATCAGATCCCTCTTCTGGCATCTGTTGCCACTGCTCACACACAGTTTACATACACACATGCAGGTAAAGGGATTATGCATATGTAATAAGTGACTATTTCATGAAAGGTTAAAAAAATCAAATTGCCAGCGTAGCATAGGGCCAGGGAAATTGGTGCCATGGCAATATGATGGAGTCAGAAGGGACTTTCTTTGCTTTGGCTGGTGAATGTATTGGACTTTTCTAAGGATTCATCTGAGTTCAGACCTCAAACTAATGGTGCCAGCTGTTGTGGACAGGAGGTGATTCTGGAACCCTACCCCAGAGTCTATTCGACTCCAATAGGAACCCCAAACACAAACTTCAAATGTGACAATCTTTGAAGAAAAGAGAGATGGGGAGGCTCTCAGAGGAGACAAGGTTCCTACCTGTGAACAGAGCGAGCAGCAGGAGGAGTCTCATCTTGAGTGAGGAAGGACTCAGGTGACTCCTCTCTTTATACTCCTCTGCTCTCACAGTGTCCAGTCAGCACACAGGACCTGTGACTGCTGTGGGTGTAACATGGAAATAGCATATGTCTATCCTCACAACAGTTTAGACCTACAGAGCTACTGTGGATGGTGGCAGGGCCTGAACACATGGTGTAGCAGAAGGAAGAAAGAAAGGGATATCTCAACACACTATTATGTCAATTACAGTGACTTGTAAAGTGCTTGGTTCTCACCCATAGATACTTTGAAGTAATAAGAAAGTATTGACATAGGTCCTGGTGTTGGTCTGAGGGATGCTGATAGTGAAATGTGGTCCCAGGCAGGAGTAGCTGGCCCACAATTCTCCACATTAACTGTATAAACTAAGTGATAAATCTGTCCTGAGATCCTGACATAGGTTTTGGAGTAGACATAGTTACAAACTCAATATTTAATAAATTAACTATGAATTACTGTGTGTGTGTGTGTGTGTGTGTGTGTGTGTGTGTGTGTGTGTGTGTGTGATGAGGCAGAGAGATGGAGAGGGAGAGAGAATGAGAAAAAGAGAGAGAGAACACTCATGCACACACGAAGAGGTCAGATTACAACTCTGTGGAATCAATTCTCTCCTACCTTTAATGTCCCAGGAATGAAACTCAGGTCAACAGGTTTGCATCCTAGGCTCCTCTTACTGGCCCACAGTGAAAGTAAAAACTGGGAAGGTAGGCAGATCCTGGTCGTGGTGCTACACATTGTTAATGCCTTTAATGGCAGCACCAGGAGGCAGAAACAGGCAAATACCTGAGGTTGAGGCCAGTTTGATCTACAAGAATGAGTTCCAGGATAACTAAAGATAAACAAAGAAACCCTCTCTAAAGAACAATAAAAAAGAATGAAGGAAAAATATTTTGGGCAAATGCCCCACAGACGTGCCAGGAGGGTCAGATAATGTAGGCAATGATTCAGCTGAGGCTCTCCCTACCCAGGGTAAGAAGCTGAGAACCAACCATTACATGAGCTGGAGAGATGACTCAGCACTTAGGGTCTTATCTGCTCTTCCTGAGGACTGAAGTTCAAATCCAAACCCCCACATGGTGGCATGCTGACAATGTCTGCTGGCCCGATGCCCTCTCACCTCTGGGTTTGGTCATCTCTCATGTACTCTATGACTTAGCAGCATAGTCTCTCCTTTACCAACTTCTCACCTCTTCCCTGTTGTTCACCAGACCTGACCTGTGAGGAGTGAGGCTTGGACATTTAGTGGAATGTGTGTGGGTATGGGAGTCATGTGGGAAAGGCAGAGGATGGGACAGCTGTTCACTGAAGCAAGAAGAGACCAAGAACCACATAGCCGTACATGAACCAATAAGACATCTTATTCTTAAATGTGGTTCATAAGGAAACCAGGGATTAACCAGGCTTTACCTGTGGGGTCAGGAGATATAAAAAGTCAGAGAAGACAACATGTTCTCTCTTTTTGTAGCAAAAAGTTAGGGTGTTGTGTACTTTATAGGGACAGTTATACTGTCTTGTATGTTTAGTTAGGGTCTGTGAAGACTCAAAGGTCACAATGATGTAATCCTTCATTCAGGGCATTTACTGTCAGTATGTAATCCTAACTCTTGGGATGTTGATGCAAATGTGGGATATTTTGTTGAGTTGCAGAACATCTTCAGTCCCATAATAATGTCATGTACAAAAAATAAAGGCTAGAGAGATGGTTCTTCAGTCAGGAGCAGTTGCTGAGTGTGTACGACAGGAGCTCTGTTCTAGAGCTCACATGGCTATTTAAAATATATGATCTCAGTTCTGGAGAATTAGACTGCTCTTCTTGCCTCCGTTTTCATACAGTTCACAGACACAATGCAGGCAAAACACTCATATACATAAATAAAAATAAATATTTTGTAAAGGTGAAGAAAAATCAAATATTCGGGGCATCTTTGGGTCAGGCAAATCAGTGTCTGGACAACATTTCAGAGACAGAAGGGGCTTTCTTTTTGGGTGTTGGTGAATGCAGTAGACTTTTCTAGGGAGTTATTTGAGTTCAGTTCTAGAACCTAAATGTGCCAGCTGTTGTGTACATGGTGGAGGAGAGCCCAAGCAGAGGCTACTAGACCCTAAAAAGAGAACCCCTCCATATAACTGCAATTGTAACCAGTGGGGGCTGTGCAGTGATAAGAGATGAAAATCTGGGAGTTCACAGAGTACAAGAGCTCTACCTGGGAGCAGAGTGACCAGCTGGTTCATCCTGAGTGAGTCAGGACTCAGGTGACTTCTCTCTTTATATTCCTGTAACTGTGCTCTGACAATGTCCAGACCTGTGACTAGTGTGTTTGTAGCACAAAATTTGAACCTGTCTGCCTTCACAGACAGTTCTGACTAACAGAGCTACTGTAGATGGTGACAGAGGCTGAATTAGTGTTGCTGCTCAGGCAAAGAGACAGGTCTAGCTCAGTATCCCACAGCAGCTGAAGTGCAGTGACTGGCAAAGATTTCACTTCCCCATGAATGCTTTGAAGCTGTAAGAAGACAGAGACCCCTGATGTTGGGTCTGAGGGATGCTGACAGTGAAGAGTGGTCTCAGGTAGGAATAGCTGGACCCTATGGGTCTCCTGTTAACTGTATAAGCCAAGTGTCAAGTCTGCTCCAGAACCTGACACAGACTATGAGGTAGAGCCAATTAAAAATTTAATCTGTAATTAATTAGTAATTAATTAATTACTATGTGTATGTAAGAGAGAGAGTGATAGAGATAGAGACAGACAAAGGGGAGGGATGGATGGAGGGAGAGGGAGAGAACACTTGAGTGCACATGTGGAAGTCTGAGGGAGAGTCTGTGGAATCAGGTCTGTTCTAACTTTAATGGATTCTGGGAATTGAACTCAGGTCAGAGTATCTTAGGCTTCATCTCACTAGAACACAAACTCCATTTGAATGAGCATGTAACCCGAGAGGCGGTAGTGACTTATGACTGTAATGTCAGCACTCAGGAGGCAGAGGCAGGTGAGCATCTGTTTTTGAGGTTAGCCTTATTTCCAAAGTGAATTCTAGAACAGCCAGAGATACAAAAAAATACTGTTTGAAAAACAAAAACACAAAATAAAAAAGCAAAGGCCAACAGCTGTGCCCACAGGCCAATACCATGCAAGAGTCCTTAGGCTGAAGCTCTCTCTACCTAGTGTTTGAAGCTACAGTCAACCATTCAATGGCTGGAGTGATGGTCAGCATTTAAGAGCATTTTCTGTTCTTGATGAGAACTCGAGTCCAATTATCAACAACCATATGGTGGTTTGCAACCATGTCTGCTGTCTCTATGTCCTGAAGCATTTGGATTTGGCCGTTTCTAATGTATTCTCTAACTCAGCACTCCAGCACCTCCTTTTCCTCACTTTGCTGACAGTCCCTGGATAAAAACCATGTAGGGTGTGAGTTGAGTGGATTGTCTCAATGCTCAGGATGCCCCTAACATACCATCAGTACTCTGAAATAAGATGTGTTTTGTTTTGTTGCAATAAGTTAGGCTGCTATGTACTTTAGTGGAACAATTATCCTGTGTCCTGAGTGTAGGTGCCGTCTAGTTATTTCTAGGCCAAGAGGATGTAATCCTGCCTTCAGGTCTATTACAGACAGTCCAGTTTGGTTTCCTACTTTCTAGATTGAGCCCACAGCAGAATCTCTCTGAGTTCAGTGTTTTTAGTGCCCAGGTGACTTTGCACCTTTCTCTCCTCTCTCCCCTCCTACCTCTCTGTCTTCTCTTTCCCTCCCTCCCCACCCATCTCTTACCCTCCTTTCCATGACTCATCCTGTCCTCTCTCCTTACCATTTCTGTCTTATAATGCTCCTAAGCATCTCAGACTGGCTCCTTTATCTTTCCTTTTCTCCTGATTTATCCAGACAGGGTTTCTTTGTGAAATCATCCTGGCTGTCCATGAGCTTGCTTTCTAGACGATGTTGTCTTGAACTCAAGTTCTCTTCCTTTATCAGCCTCTGCCTTTTCCTTTGCATCCCCGAGGACTTGGTGAAAGGCATGTCGAGGATCCTCAACCACTCTTCAAGGGGCTCTCCTGATGACAATGTTTTTCTCATTAACCTTCAGTATCCAGGGTGAGATGGAGTGATGTTTTCTTAGGATTCAGTTGTGTTTGGCAGACAGAGAGTACAATCACCAAAGTTGAGCTCTGTCTATAGGTGCTTTATCTGAGTACACAGTGTATAAGAACAACAACCAAGCAGGCAAAGAAGGTGTCTCAGTAACTGAGGTGATAAATCTAAGAGACTTTCTCAGGGTTAAGATCTTTGTACTGCTTGTTGTAGGGAGCTTTGGAGAAGCAGATGGCTGCCTCAAAGTCACAGTTGCAAATGTGGTCTTCACAGGAGTTGTTTTGGTCTGAAGATAAACAAGAAAGGATGGTGAGTGGAGCCCATGATCCTGCCTCCTATGATTTGTAGCCAAACCAACCAGTGGACATTCCATAGGTGCAGATTCAGGGTAGAGAGTTAAATCATACAGCAGTACATTGGGCTGATCAAATTGCTGGAACATACTTACAATAAAAATATTCCTTGATCTGGAGAGGTGGCACAGTTGGCAAAGCAGTTGACATAGAAACATGAGGACCTGGCCTAGGATGCCTCAGACCCAAGTAAAAGCAAAGTATGATTGGAGTATCTGTAACTTCATTGAGACATTGAAGACCTTAACTTGTTGGTCCTAGAACATGTAGGTCAAAAAAACTGTCTACAGGAGTATCCTGTTTAGTGAGAGTGTTATGATTCACTGGCACATAGAAGCCACTTGGTAAACTCAACATGGCACTGGCAGAACATGTGTAAGGAGGGGAAGTCCAAAGGTGTGGCTACATGAATTTGTGCCTACCTGTTCTCTTAAAGGGAGCTACCTCCAAAATGAAGCGCTCTCTCTCCTCTCCCTCCTCTCTCTCCTTCTCCCCTTTTCTCTCTCATTATCTCCCCTATATAAACTTTAGAGTGACATCTGGCAGTGAGTGCATCTATCTCTCATGTGCAAAACTACCAAAGAGATACAGCCTCTAAGACATGGTAAAGTGATTGAAAAGATACGAGATGCAAACTTATTCCTATACATAAAAATACACAAACATAGATCTTTAATCTTAAAGCCAGGAAAACTACAAAACCAACTACCACTTAGGAAAATCTATGATTTAATATAATCCTCCTGCCTCCAATACTCAAGTGCTGGGATCACAGGTGACCACCACTGTGCCTAATTTATGGGATCTGGAGGTGGAACCCAGGGCTCTATGCATGCTAGGCAAGCACTCTAGAAACTGGCTTATATTCACAGCCCTCTGATCCTCACCTATTAAATGGGAATGATAAAAATTGCCCTGTATAGGTGTTTAGTCCAGTATCTGTCTTATGGCCAGTGATATAGCTCTCAGTTGTTCAGTCACTGTGGGATCAGTCTAACATAGCAGCCGAGAGGAGAGGCTCTGGGCAGGCAAGAGGGCTCAGGAAGCAAAGGCACTTGCTGCCAAGTGTGAATTTGAGTTTCTTCCTCAGGATTCAGATGGTCTCCTGTAAGATGTCCTTAAAGATCTACAACTGTGCTTTTGCACATGCATGCCTCCCTCAGAAAGAAATAAATAAATGCAAGAGGCTGTAGAATGATGTAGATGTTTGTTTCAGAATCAAATGCCATTACTTTTAAGCTGGGTAACTTGAGCAAGTGGTCCAGCCTTCCTCAGACTTCATCAATTGACCTCATCTATATTTAGTGTTCACCTGATAGGGCTGTTATGAGGTCAGAGGAGACCAAGGAAGTGACCTCTAAATGGTGCCTGTCTTTGTTACTTCTGTGTCCTTTCCAAACCCTTTGAGGGTCAAGAAGAAGCCAGAGGTCACAGAGAGCCAACCTACCACTGCAGGTGACCACATTGCCAAAGCAGGAGTGTGAGTGGCAACTGGTTTATAGGTTGTCTATGAGGAATTGTCAGCCTTGCATATTTGTAACCTAAGTGGAGTCCCTTCCCCCAATTTCAAGGCTGAGTAAGGTGTCCTTCTGTAAGAAATGGGCCTAACCACATTATTATGTAAAATGTAATAAGGGCTGGAGAGATGGCTCTGCAGTCAAGAGACTTGTTGAGCTTATATAGGCTCAGCTCCAGCACTCATGTTGGGGCTTACCGTTATCTTTGACCCCATTTCTGGAAGATCAGACCCCTCTTCTGGCCTCTGTGGACACTGATCTCACACAGTTTACAGACACACATACAGTCAGGAAGCTCATACATGTAATATCAAAGTAAATGTTTTTTAAAGGACAAGCAAGTCAAATTGTTGGAGAGCCTTTGAGCCAGGTAAATCAGTGCCAGGGCGATATGACAGAGGCCATATGGGTTTTCTTTGCTTCCATCCACGATGAAGTGGACTTTCCAAGTGGTGACCTGAGATCAGTCTTAGAGAGTAAAGGTAGCAGATGTTGTGGAGTCCACAACCCAGAAGCTATTAGACTTCAATAGGAATCCCAAACCAGAACTTCAGGTGTGACTTTTGTGGGGCACTGTGCGTTCAAGACAAGGGAGATGGTGGGGCTCTCAGTGTGGACAAAGGTCCTACCTATGAACAGAGTATCTAAAGGATAAAGTTTCATCCTGAGTGAGGCGAGGACTCCAGTGACTTCTGTATTTATATTTCTGCAGCTGTGCTCTCCCCATGTCCAGTCAGCACACAGGGCCTGTGACTACTGTGTGTGTAGCACAGAAGCAGACGATGTCCTCCCTCACAGACACTGCGGACCAGCAGAGCTCCTGTAGATGGTGGCAGAGCCTGAACCAGTGCTGTCCCTCTCGCTACCTTATCCCTTCTCTCTCCTTCCTCCTTCTCCCCACAAATTCAGGTCAATACTCTCACATTGTAGGCTGCACCTCACTAGACCACAATCTGTACTGACAACTGAGATGTATCTTAGTGGTGGTGATGGTGCTTGCCTTCAATATCAGCACTCAGAGGCAGAGGCAGGTGAATATATATGCTCTAGGCCTGCCTAGTCTACAGAGTGAATTGAAAGATATTCAGAGCTACACAGAGAAGTCCTGTTTCAAAAAACCAAAAAATAAAAACCATTAAATAAGTAAATTCAAATTAAAAATTAATATATAAGGAGAAGAGAGACAGACAGTAAGCATACTTGAAGGAGGGGGATGGAGTGAAGCTGGAAAGAAGGAGGACCAGGTAGCTGTTCATAAAGGAAAGAGAGAGGATGATACACAGAACCTTAAACCGGCCAATGAGATAAATCATCCCCAAATTTGGTTGAACCAGAAATTAACCTGGTTACGTGTATAAGTCCTGCAATAGAGAAAAGACATGTTCTGCTTCATCCAGGAATAGGTATAGACAGAAGCAGAGATCCAAAGCCAAGCACCAACTTGAGCTCCTGGTTGGGAGAGAGAGAGAGAGAGAGAGAGAGAGAGAGAGAGAGAGAGAGAGAGAGAGAGAGAGAGAGAGAGAGATCAGGAAGCAGAGCAGGAGACCCACAGATATGGCTGACCCTAGCTATTGGAAGCTCACTGACTTTGAAATAACCACTGAGGAAACATCATGGAACGGAACTAAACCATACAAATGTAGATGACAGTGAAACAGTGTGGGCAGTTAGTGGAGCCTCTTGCAGTAGGGTCAGAGTGTATTCCTGGTGCATGAACATCTAGGAGCCCATGCCCTACAGAGGAATGCCTAACTCAGCCTTGATACTGGTAAGAGGGTCTGGGTCCTACCTCAACTGGATATGCCAGACTGAATTGACTCAGGATTCCCTGCCCTCCTTGGGAAACGGATGGGGGGTGGGAGGGAGGCATAGGGAGGGTTGGGAAGGACTGGGAGGAGGGAAGAGAGGGGGAGCAGTGGTAGATATGGAAAAAAGCTTTTAAATAAAAAAATGGAAAAAATGATCACAGGCTTAAAAAAACAAAAAGAAAAGAAATGTTCTGTTTTGTATGTTGCAAAAAACGTTAGGCTCCTGTGTACTTTAATGAGGCAAGTGTCCCATAGTGTGTGTTTAGACTCAATGAAGACTGGAAGGACCAGCATGTAACTTTCCCTTCAGGCCATTTACTGTCAATGCAGTTTGGCTTCCTGTATCCTGCTTCCTTAAATGAGATCTCAGCAGAAGTTGGTTGAGTCCAGTATCTTAGGGCCAAGGTCTTCCTTTAGTGCCCATGGGACACTGCCTCTTTCTCTCTTTCTCTCATCTCCTACCTGTCTGTCTTCCCTCTCCTTCCCTGTTTATCCTCCCCTCCATTCCTGTTACCATCATTGCCTCATGTCTGTCCTCCCCTCCCCCTCCTGTTTCTGCTGACCTTGCCCCAGTGTACCAGGTTGAGTTCTTCATTTGTTCTTGCTGTATTTAGAGATGGAGTTTCTCTGTGTGACAGCCCTGTCTGTCCTGGAACTGAATTTTTCTACTAAATTTGTCTTGAGGTCAAGGGATCTGCCTTCCTCTGTCCCTGCATCCCAGAGTGCTAGGAGGAAAAGCATGGCCAGGCTTATGACCCACTTTTAATGTGCTTCCCTGATGGTGATGTCTTTCCAATAAACCTTCAACTTCTAGGGGTTGATAACATTATTCTTTGAGGATTTAGTTAAGTTTGATATACAGACAATACAATCACCAAAGCTGAGTTCTTTAAATAGATGATTTATTAGAGAGAACAGCATGTAGTGAAGACAAAGAGGCAGGCAGGGATGGTGTATCAGTAACTGAGGTGATAAATCTAACAGGCAATGCCTTTGTACTTCTTGTTGGATAGAGGCTTGTAGAAGCAGATGGTGGCCTGGCGGTGTCACACAAAATAATGAGACTTAGGGAATGATCTCTGAAGAAGTTGGAGATACTAGAGGGACTAAATACCACAGTCAAATCTTACCCAGCTGTCTTCTAGCTTCCTCAGCCTCCATTCCCTTGGAATGGCTTTTTCTGTGTTTGAATCCCCTCTAAAGTTTTCTTTCGATAATTAAGGTGTGGCCTCACCACACCTGCTTTGGAGCCTGGAATTTCTTCTATAATCTGAAGTGACCTTGACTCAGTTAGGATTAAGGGTTTAGGTCACCACTCCCAGGATACTCTCTGTGCTGGGATTAAAGGTTTGAATCACCACTCTGATTTTCCTAGACTGACTGTGGTTAGAGCTCTGGGACTTCTGGAGCTTTTACTAACCTCCCACATAGACTGTGGGTAGATTCCCTCTGATATCTCCAAAACTTCTGAAACTTTATTAAATCCCCACATATCCCATTTTGTGTCAAATTAAAAAAAAAGAAGGTGATAGCTAACATAAGAAAAACAATATACTAGGTACAATATTTATATACAATATATACAAATAATAAATGAGTAATATCCAGTCCATTAACAATTGACAATTCCAAGAAAATATTTCATTAATTATCCTATTTTGATGAGTCCAAAGGGTTATACATAATTCATTTCCTTTCTAACTAAAAGCTATTATTTGATGTCTCTAAAACTTATAAGCTTTACCTTCAAAGTCATTAGAAAATTGTAACTATAACAATCTCATCTTCAACTACCTCAGAGACCCAAGAATGGAATAATATTTACCTAAATAACTAGGAAGTGCAAGCAACTTCCAAAAACTAGAAATGACAGAGATGTTACCTATCTGCCTGGACAGTCACCAAAAATTCCTTTATAAAGTTGGGGCATCCATCTTCAACCTACAGGCCCAGAGTCTCTTTTCACCTCAGTGAAGCAGAAAATCTGCTCTGTACATTTTAGTGTAGTTCAGTCATTTCTCCTTGTGTCCTGAAGATTGAAGACTCTCTTTAAAGTTCTTTTCAACTTTCCCTTGCTGTACTTGTTGGTTATTGGTCTCGTGCCGGTATTTAGCTTTAGATGGAGTTTACCACCACTTTGGACTGCAATTCCAAGCACCTTGACGCTGGGAAGATTCAGACCCAGTGCCAGGGGCCTCTACTGGCCTCACACCATCCATGGGCTATCTCTGACAGTTTTCTCTGAAAAACAGGAACCTGAAGGACCATCTCAGCTTGCTCTGTCAAAGTTCAAAGGTCACTTTCTGAGGAAACCTGCATGTCCAGTTCAAATAGCACACTGTTAAGCAGTCAATACAGCGACAGGTTCCTGTCCAATGACTAACTGTTTCCACAAGGAAAGTAGAATTCATATGGAGTTTTTTCAATGCCCCTTCTTCTCTTGAAGTAGATTGGGGCTGCCAGGAGCAGACTTGTCTCACTGTCAAGAAAAGTCTTTAAGTTCTAAAAATATTTTAAATACCATATTCAATGGATTTCTGAAGTTTTTGAAGAAGACCTGTTCATCTAAAATATATCTGTTTGACTTTGAAAACATATCTAACATAAGTATGTCTGAATGTAATGTCTAACTACTGACTTGAATTGCTTTATATTCTAATTAATTGGAAAAAAAACCTTTCAGGGACTAGCAAATTGGATTACAATGTTAGATAACCTGATTAAGAATACTACCTGAAACAAGCATAGAAATATTTATACAATGACACAATTAATCTCAAGATACACAATTTGTATACAGAATACCAATGCAACGTAAAATATTTAAAGATTGCAAATCCTTTTAAAAGAAGATTCCATAATCAATCCTTATGTCCTATATATCTGTACCCCCTTTTTCTTTCTATTTTTTAAACACAAATCGTGAATCTAATTATTCTTGTTTAACTTTTTTCTAACCATAACCATGAACAATTTTTAACCAATTAACCTAAACAATGACAATCATCCATAACCAATTGAACAACCAACACCAAACCACCCCACCACTTGGGAACCAAAACCAACCCACCCCACCACTTGGGGTGGGTTGTTAAGTTGTTAAGTTGCTGTGTTCTTAAGTTTACTTCCTGCTGACTGGGGGCAACAGCATCTTTTGGGGATCCTGAAAATAAAAGTTTTGTTATATGTCAAGTCCTGAAATAAGTAGCTGTGTCACTTGTTGTCCAGTCTCTGCATAACAGGAAAGCCCATGGCTTGTCTCAAGTCCTGGCCCTAGTAGTCTGTGAAGCTGGTTCATCTCATTGAGCTGCTACAAAATTGTCCTGAGCAGTTTGTAGTCCAAATCTGATCTTTGATTGGTGTTTGTCAGCCAAGTGGCTTTGTCAGAATTCATGTGAAACCATCGTTGTGGGGCCCCATCTTCTTCTTGGATATTTCAAGTTCGCAATTAGGCCTTGTCCTGGATCACTGCAGAAAACTGATAAGAGACTAAAAACTAACACAATGTACAGGAAACTAAACATATAACAATTTATTGAGCATAGGATTAGTAACAATAGAATAGTCCCTTATTTTTTGTTATTCTTTGTCTCATATCAGGTGGCTCTTCTGATATGATACAGAGATTTTTTTTAATTTTCCTTTAACAAGTAGGCTTGAGTTTAGAGAAGGAGAGAGCCACAATCCAACTCTAAAACCAGTTTTAAATTATTATTAAACTGGGACTTTAACTAATAAAAAATTTTGTAAAGGTTAAGTAATGAGATTTTACCCTATCAAGTATACTGGTACCAATAGTTACCATGTTTTTTTGTTTGCAAATTTTCCTGGATAGCCTCTTTTTTGCTTTAGATGTCTGGATGTCCAAGGCCTTTTAACTTCTTGAAGATGGGTATTTCCAGTTTCCTGTAAAGACAAGAACAGAAACCTGCCCCCGACCCTTTGTTTTTATTTACAACTGAAAGAATTGTAATATAGGTTGATGAGCTATCAATTCTTAGCTTCATGAAGTGTCTCCGGTTCCATTTGAGTCTTTATTAATTTTGATGGTATCCATAACTTTTCCTCACCTGTGGAAATAAATGCAAAACCCCTTTCCCAAAGTAGCACATACCCTGGCTTCCATTCAGAGGTCAGTACATCTCTGAAGTAAATAGGCTGATTTAGTTCAGCTGTTTTTTCTACGGTCCAATGTCTTTCAGCAGCTGTTGTTCAAAGTTAACAAAGCACTATGTACTCTATCTCTGGGGGTCTTTGTTATTCCTTCCTGTTTATTTAACATATCCTTTAAAGTTCGATTTGATCTTTCTATGACTGCTTGCCCTGTAGGATTGTGTGGTATTCCTGTAATATGCTTTATATTATAATAAGCAAGAAATTGTTTCATTTTAGTAGAAACATATGCTGGAGCATTGTCAGTCTTTATTTGTGCAGGTATTCCCATGATGGACACAGCTTCTAGCAAATGTATGATTACAGAATCAGCCTTTTCTGAACTCAAAGCAGTTGCCCATTGAACTCCTGAGAATGTATCTATTGTATGATGGAAATATCTTAATTTCCCAAATTCTGTAAAATGAAATACATCCATCTGCCAGATTTCATTTCTATGTATACCTTTAGGATTACTTCCTGCTGGCAATGGAGTTTGGTTATAGAAAGAACAGGTGGGACACCTTTTTACAATTTCTTTGGCTTGTTCCCAAGTGATAGAGAAATCTTTTTTTTAATCCTTTGCAATTAACATGATGCTTTTTCTGAAATTCTGAGGCCTCTAGTATGTTTTCTATTAATAATTTATCAATTTCATCATTACCTTGTGCTAAAGGACCTGGCAGACCTGTATGGGATTGAATATGTGTTATATGGAAGGGATGATTTCTAGTCCTGATTATTCCTTGTAATTGAATAAATAATAAAGTTAATTCTGATTCATCATTAATAAAATCACCTGTTTTAATATGTAGAACAACTCTTTCTGCATACTGAGAGTCAGTGAGTATGTTAAGTGGTTCTGTAAAGTCCATTAACACCATCACGATAGCATATAATTCTGACTTTTGAACAGAATTATAAGGGCTTTGAGTCCCTTTACTTAGATGTTCTGATTTGTAACTAGCCTTTCCTGATTTGTTTGCATCGGTATAAAATGTAGGAGCTCTGGAAATTGGTTTATCTCGTACAATATGAGGGAAAATCCAATCAGTTTTCTTTATAATTACAATTCTTTTGCTTTTAGGGTATTTGTTGTTAATATCTCCCAAAAAGTTACTGCAGGCTCTTTTCCAAGATTCACTTTCTACCCATAATTGGTCAATTTCTTCATTAGTTAAAGGTACAACAATTTCTTCTGGGTCCATTCCTGTCAACTGACGAAGTCTTAATTTTCCTTTAAAAATAAGTTCAGAAATTTTTTCCACATATGTCTTTAACTTTTTGCTTGGTTTACATGAAATAAATATCCATTCTAATATAACATTTTCCCTTTGCATTAAAATTCCTGTAGGAGAATGCTTAGAGGGCAAGATTACCAGAATAGAATTGAGGTCTGGCTCCACATGATCCACATGTGCCTCTTGCAATTTTTTCCACCAAAGCCAGTTCTTTCTCAGCTTCAGGTGACAACTCTCTCAGACTATTTAAGTCCTTGTCACCATTTAACATTTTAAACAGATTATCTAGTTCATCATTTTTAAGTCCAATAGTCGGTCGTAAGTTGGCAATGTCTCCTAGTAGTCTTTGGAAATCATTAAGTGTCTTTAATCTATCTCTCTTGATCTGTACCTTTTGGGGTCTAATTTTTTGTTGACCTATTTTATATCCTAAATAATTAATGGAATCCCCTCTTTGTATTTTTTTCTGGGGCAATCTGTAATCCCCAAGCAGGCAAAATTCTTTTCACTTCTTCAAAAAGTTTTTCCAACATATCAATATTTGAATCGGCCAACAAGATGTCATCCATATAATGATAAATTATAGATTGTGGGAATTTCTTGCGTATTTGTTCTATTGGCTTTTGAACAAAATACTTGCACAGAGTAGGACTATTCAGCATTCCTTGAGAAAGACCCTCCACTGGAATCTCTTTACAGGTGAGAATTATCATAAGTGGGCAATGTAAAGGTGAATTTTTCTTTGTCTTGCTCTTGTAAAGGTATTGTAAAAAAAAAAAAAGTCTTTTAAATCAATAACTATAATAGGTAATTCTTTAGGTAATAGAGAAGGCAAGGGAATCCCAGATTGTAGAGAGCCCATTGGCTGGATCACCTTGTTTATCGCCCTTAGGTCTGTTACCATTCTCCACTTTCCAGATTTCTTCTTAATAGCACATACAGGAGAATTCCAAGGGCTGGTTGGAACTTCTATGTGCTGAGCATTTTACTGTTCCTGTACCAGCTTTTCTAAGGCCTGCAATATCCATTTTTTAGAGGCCAATGATGAACCCATATAGGCTTCTCTGTTAGCCATTTTAGAGGTAGTGCTGTGGATGTTTTTGAAAGATCAGCAGCTGTTTTGCCTTGTTTCTCTATAACCTGAATGGTCTGTGACTGTTGCTCATAATACCTTCAGATATTTCTTCTGGAACCATGTGCTAGGTCATGACTTATTTCTGTATTTGGAGGAATATTAATCTGCATGTTCCACTGTTGCAGTAAATCTCTTCCCCATAAATTTATCGCAATATCAGCCACATATGGCTTTAATATTGCTCTCTGTCCTTATGGTCCTATACATTCAAGCCATCTTGCACTCTGTTTTACCTGGGATATCAACCCAATACCCAAAAACTGAACATTTACTTTCTTAAGGGGTCAAATTGGGTGCCATGACTCAGGTGAAATTATGGATACATCCGCGCCCATGTCCAGTAAGCCTTCAATAATAACATCATTTATCTGTACTTTTAATTTTGGCCTTTGCTCATTGATAGAAGTTTGCCAAAATATTTGCTTTATATTTTTTCCTGAATTTTTTCCTTTTTCTGTAAATTTTCTATTCTTCCAGTTAGTGTGTCTTTTTAAAATAGGTTTTAACCTTTTTAATTGTTCTGGGAAGGTGTTTCCTCCACAATGGCAGGGTAAGACTGGATTGGACTTGATATGGGGGCTTTTGAAAGCCCCCTTGGGGTGTTTCCTGTGGGCAGAAAGTTACCTGGCCTAGGAGTTTTTAAAGCCCCCTTGGAGCATTTCTCAAGGGCAGAAAGTTCCCTTGTTTGTCTCTTGTTGACCTGCATTCATTAGTCCAATGTCTTCCTTTTCCACACCTTCTGCATATTCCCGAAGGGAGGGGTGTTCTCTTGGGATTATTCCTACCAAAAGCATTGGTTCTGGGAACACCTTGTTTACAATCTCTTTTTATGTGACCTTCCCTTCCACAATTATAACATTTGAAATTTTGATTTTTTCTTATGCCTCTTGAAATAAGCCCTCCTACCCAGTTATCATCACTGTCATAAGATTCCATATTAATTGTCTCACAAATCCAATCCTTCAAAGGAGCTGACCTTGCTTTTAAAGGTGTAAGTATTTTTCTACATTGTGCATTGGCATTCTCAAAAGCCAGTGATTCAATGATTATTCACCTGGCTTCTGAGTCCGGCACCATTTTGTTTACTGCTGTGGTTAATCTGTGCAAAAAAATCTGTAAAAGTTTCCTTGGGACTTTGAATTATTTTTGTAAAGATTTCACTTTTTTTTCCTATTTCTTCAATACGGTCCCAAGCATTTAAAGCTGCCAGGCGACATAAATCCAGAAGATGGTCACTGTATAATGACTGCCTTTCAATATCGGCATAATCTCCTTCCCCAAGGAGTTGGTCTTGAGAGACTTCTATGCCTCTGGCCCTGTTTCTTTGTTCTATTGTTTTAGCCTCCTCCCTTCACCATGACTTAAATTGCATGAGCCTCCCTGCCTCAAGAACAGCTGTAACCATATCTAACCAATCTTTAGGGTTGACCCGGTTACAGCATGACCAGGAGTTCAGCATTTGCTTAACAAATGGTGAATGCATCCCATATGATACAATTGCTTCCTTTACTCTCTGTAATTCTAATATTTGTACTGGAGCCCAGCTAGCTTCTCTTTCATCTTTTTCATCCTTCATTTTTTTAAAGGTTACTGGGTATAATAATGTTGCCTATTTTTGTCTAATTTTAGATGACCTTGCTGAATTTGTTTCTTCATATTCCTCTGTTTGAATTTGAGCATCTTTGTGTTCTCTCTCAACAGGCTTTTTAAAGACCTTTTTCTTTGGATTTACATTAGTCAATTTTTTCTGTGATATCAAACAATAAATATTCATAATAAATAGTATGATAAACATTATGATATTTCCATCTATCTTATCGATGTTTTCCTTTACTGGTTTTAATATCAAATCATTTAACGAGAGGTTACAGTATGACCAATCACCCTTCATTGCTTTAAACAAATTTGCTCTTTTTAAAAAAAAGAGTTACTTGAGTTAGTTACTGTTATTGTCTGTTGATGATTGTGAAGTGGGGCAGCTACCTAGTGTGATAACAACCCAAGGAGAGGTTCAAAAAGGAAAAAGAAACAACCCACCAGGAGAAAAAGGCCACTGTCTGAAAGACATACCCAGATGAGGGTGAAATAGAAACACTTGTGGCCATTCTGCCTAAGACTGGAGGCTGACCCGGAAAAAGCCTAGCTGCTAGTAATTACCCCTCCGGCCAGCCAAGTGTTGTTCTGGCCCGCAAGTGTGGGTTTTTTTGGTAGGGAGGAGAGAAATTCATGCCTCAAAGTTGGACGCCAATTGTCACACTAAATAATGAGACTCAGGGATAGATCTCTGAAGAAGTTGGAGATACTAGAGGGACTAAATACCACAGTCAAATCTTACCCAGCTGTCTTCTAGCTTCCCCAGCCTCCATTCCCTTGGAATGGCTTTTTCTGTTTGAATCCCCTCTAAAGTTTTCTTTCGATAATTAAGGTGTGGCCCCACCACACCTGCTTGGGAGCCTGGAATTTCTTCTATAATCTGAAGTGACCTTGACTCAGTTAGGATTAAGGGTGTAGATCACCACTCCCAGGATACTCCCTGTGCTGGGATTAAAGGTTTGAATCACCACTCTGATTTTCCTAGACTGACTGTGGTTAGAGCTCTGGGACTTCTGGAGCTTTTACTACCCCCCTACATAGACTGTGGGTAGATTCCCTCTGATATCTCCAAAACTTCTGAAACTCTATTAAATCACCACATGGCGGTCACAGTTGCAGATGAGGTTCTCACAGCAGTTGGTTTTTTTTTTTTTTTTTGGAGAGAAGAAGAAAGAAATTTGTGTGGCATCCACAACCCTGATTTCTATGATTTGTAACAGAAAGATACTGTGGCCCTCCCATAAGTGCAAACTCAGGGTTGAGAGACAGAGCACACCAAGGGATACTGGGCTGCTCCAATTGCTGGACGACACTTACAATAAAAGCACTGAATGATGTGGGGTGGAGAGATATCATGGTTGGTTAAGTGGTTGCCATATAAGCATGAGAGCCTGACCTAGGTTGCCCGGACCTCATGTAAAAAGCAAGATACAATTGTGGCTTGGGTAACACAGATTTCCAAAACCTGGTGATCAACCAGGACAGCTAAAAGTGAGTGTCAGTCATGTTTAATGGGAGACCCAGTTTCTAAATACATGTAGAGGGTAACTGAAGAAGACATGGATGACAATGTATTCCTACACATAAAAAATAAACTAGCACATATTTAATCCTAAAACCAGAATACTATAAAGATCAACTACCACCTATAAAATTATATGATTAAAGACAATCCAGCCTCCACCTCCCAACTGCTGAGATTACAGGTGAGCACCACCACACTCAATTTATGGTTTCTGTACGTGAAATACAGGACTCTGTGCATACTAGGCAAGCACTCTAGCAACTGAGCTCTATTTCCAGCCCTCTGATCCCCACCTGTGTATGGGAATGGCAAGACTCACCCGTAGAGGTGTTTAGTCCAGTATCTGTCTCATAGCCAATGCTACAACTCTCAGTTGTTCAGTCACTGTGGGATCAGTCTAACATAGCAGCCAACAAGAGAGGCTCTAGGCAGGTAAGAGGGCTCAGGGAATAAGGGCCTTTTTGCTGTATCTGAACTCAATACTGTCTCCAGAACCTACATGCTTAAAATAGAACTGACTCTTACAGGTTGTCTTCAGAACTCCTCAGGTGTGTTGTCCCATAGGCACGTCTCCCCAAGAAATGCATGAAGCCCTTCATGTTGCCCCAAGAAATGCATGAAACCCTTCATGTCTCTTGAGGAAATGAATGACAGCCTTTATGTCTCACCAAGAAATGCACTAAGCCCTTAAATGTTTTTAATAGAGGCTTTAGCATGATGTAGATTTGTGTTCTTGAACCAAATGCTATCACTTCTAAGCTGAGTGATCTTGGGACGTGGTCCATCCTTCCTCTTTTTTCTTCCACACCAGTGACACTTATATTTTAATATCTACCTAAGAAGACTGTTGTGAGGTTAAATGATACCAAGGGAGTGACTTCTAAATGATGACTGTCCTTGTTACTTCCAAACCCACCCAGGACCAAGCAGAATCCAGAGGTCCAGGAGTGTAAACCTACCACTGCAGATGATCTCACTTCCAGAGCAAAAATATGAATAGGAGCTGGTGTTGAGGAGGTCTATGAACAATTTACATATTTCCACATGTGTGACCTTAGCATAGCAGTGATCAAGTGTCTAGTAAGGTCTGGAGAGAGGAAGGAACAGTGATGGAGGACTAGGGACCTAGAGGTGGTCTTTTCTCACCTGAAGTCTTTCCCAAACATCTCAGGATGATGTAAACATGGTGTTCATGGAGAAATAACCCTGAGACTTGAGAATATGTGATTTCTATTAAGCATATACTTGTTAAAAGCATCTTCTGAGGAGACAGTTGTATCCACCATTAGTCTCAGCACTGAAGAGGCAGAGGCAGATGGACGGCTGAGTTCAAGGTCGTCATGGTCACCAGTGAGTTCCATGAACCTAGGGTTACACAGAACTCCATTCTGGAAACAAACAAACAAAAAAAATCAAAAATAATGAAGAAGAAATTAAACATATGAAGTCTGCAGGATTTAAATGTCTCCTATTCATGCCTCATGAGATGCTCTTCTTGTGTCCTGTCCCCACCCAAACTCAGACACTCTTGTCTCGAACCAGTTTGATCACTCACATGTCTAACTCACCCACCTGTGTGTCTGAGCATTTCTGGCAACAGAAGCAACCATAACCCTTGTAATTTGACCAGGGATGTGTCCCAGGGATGGTGCACTGATCATACTTTCAAACAGTCACAGAGTCCAAGGGGTGATGCTGTTTGTAGTAGCTTCTGCTGCAAGAACCTATAGCAAATTCTATCAAAGCCACCTGTTATAACCATGGGTCTGAATCCTGCCTGCTACCTTCCTCTTTGATGCCTAGCAGCTGCTATATTGGGTGAGCAGAAAATAGAGTTAAATAGAGGTAATGTGTGTGTGGTGTGTTTTCTAGCACATAGGTTCATAAGCACAAAGTCGGGAACATTCATAAATGTCATACTACACTGAGGAAAGTCAGACAACTTTAAGGAGCTGGTTTTCTCCTCCCACTGTGTAGGTCTTGGAAATTAAATTCAAGTCACTAAGCATGAGCAGGAAAGGGTATACCTATTTTACACAGGGAATTGCCATATTAAAGAGGCTACTCACCGACTTTGTAGCAACCCTCTGGCCTCTGCCTTCTGAGTGAAAGAATTATAAATAAAAAGTACTGTACATGGTGATTGACTCCAGGATTGAGTTCCTTAGATATTGTCTATTGCCTTCCTTGCCTTCTCATTTCTCACTGTCAGGACAGACAGCTGCCACACTGTGAGCTGCCCTGTGGCCCCCTGCTGAGGGGTTGAGAACACTCTCCAGTCAGCAGCCAGGGATAAACTGACCTCTTAGTTAAATACCTCAACAATCCAACCATCTCTTGAGTTTGAAAACTGCTCCACCTCTACTCAAGCTTAGGTAAAACCCTAGCCTTAGCCAGCAGTGGGATTGCTCACTGTTCTAGGTGAGACCTTGAGTCAGAGAAGAATCCATACATGCTTATTGTTTTACACTGGTAGAATTAGGAGAAATCTGTTGTAGGTCACATATAGCTCACATGTAAGGCTAATGTCCAGAGGATTATGTGTAACTTCAGCATTTACACAATGACTGTTCAGCAAATTAGGAGTAGGAAAATAATCTTGGATTTAGTCTGCAGTGGGATACTTGGTCAGCATTAAAATGAAGGAGAATACTGGTACAGGAAACACATGCTGTGTACTCCTAGCCAGTTTGAGGCTAAGGCAAACAGATCAGAATTTCAGATTGCCAGGGTTTAGTTTTGTATATCTTAAATTGCAGCAATCTGGAGGCAGAGGCAGGTGGATATATCTTAGTTCAAAGCCATTCCAGTGTATAAGTGAAATATGTCAGGACAGATATGTCTATAAAGAGCAACCCTGACTTACAAAACTAGAAAAAAAATAAAGAAAGAAAGAACTGACAAAGCCAGCCAGACATATATGTAATCCTAACGCTTGGGAGGTTAAGGACAGTCTGTGCTATGATATTTCAATGGATTACAACCCCAGCCTCACTATAAGTTCTATAAATAATAATGATGATGTTAATAATAGTAGTAAGTGTTGGAGAGATGGCTCTGCAGTCAGGAGCACTTCTTGAGCTGGTGTAGGTCCCATGCTTGGTTCCAGCATCCACATGGAAGCTCACTACTCTCTATGAGTCCAGTTCATGAAGATCAGACAGCCCCTGACTTTGTATTCACTTCTCCCATACAGTTCACAGACACACTTGTAGGCAAAGCATTCACACATATAAAATAAAATAAATATTTTAAATATGATGAGAATAATAAATTTTTAAGGCTTCTAGCCTGGGCAGGTAAATCAGTGCCAGGGCCATATGGCAGAGGCAGAAGGGTTGGTGAATGTAGTGGCCTTTAAAGGAGTCATCTGAGTTCAGACCTAAAGGATAAAGGTGCCAGCTATTATAGACACATAGATGAGCAGTGAAATACAACTCAGAGGCTATTAGACCCTAATGAGACCCTTATATCAGAATGTTAGGTTTGACCAGATGAGGCTCTGCACTGAAGACAAGGGAGATGGAGGGCACTCAGAGGTGACAAGGGTCCTACCTGTGAGCAGAGCAAACAGCAGGAATCTCATCCTGATTGAGGTGAGGACTCAGTGACTCCTATTCTTATAGTCCCGTAGCTGTGCTCTGTGTCCAGTCAGCACATGGAGTCTGTGACTAGAGTGTGTGTATCACAGAAGTAGACTATGTCCACCCTCACAGACAGTCCTAACTGACAGAGCTACCATAGATGTTTGCAGAGTCTAAATCAGTGCTGTCCCAAAGACAAGGGTAAAGACCTAGTTCAACACCCCAACAAGCTCACATGCAGTGACTGGAAAGTGCCAAGTCCCTCCACTGTGAACGTTATGAGGATATAAGCACATATAGGCTTTGGTCTTGGGTTGGTCTGAGGGATGCTGATATTGGCATGTGGTCCCAGGCAGGAGCAGCTGGCTCCAACAATCCTCCATGCTAACTGTATCCATTAAGTTCTAAGTCTATCCCAAGAACTTGACACAGCCTTTGAGGTAAAGCCAGTTACAAATTCAATCTTAGAGACCCAGAGTTTAACCTCGTTACAGGAACAGGATACTCTGATAGAGAACAATAGAGAAGACTTCTATTCTGTTTATTGCAATTGATAGGCTGCTGTGCACTTTACAAAGACAATCTTACCATGGCATTTCTTTAGGCATCTGCTATATCACGTGATGGCAGGGATAAGCCTCTTCCCCTGTATCAAAGCTCAGGAAGGCATCCTTCTTTAGGAAATGGACTCTAAAAGCCAACTTAGTCACTAGGGATAAATCCTGAACTCACTACCAGGAGCCTCACCAACTCTCCAAGCTACACAACTGTTGTCCACATTCACAAGGCCTAACAAAATGTATTAGCATCAGGGTTTCCATACTGCTTGTGTACTGTGCCTTGGAGAAGCAGATGTCAGCCTGGTGGTCACAGTTGCAGATGGAGTCCTCACAAGGCTTGTTATTATTTGTAGAGAAACAAGGAAGGAGGTTGAGTGGAACCCGAGACCCTGCTCCCTATGATTTGTAACCAAAAGAAATTAGTGGCCTTCCCATAGGTTCAGGCTCAGGATTGAGAGACAGAGCATTAAAAAGTAGATTGAATGCCTAAATTTTTGGAAGCTATAATAAAATTTTAGCTGTGGGCTGGGGAGATGGCACAGTTGGTAAAGTGGTTTCCATATAAGCATGAGGGGAATGAGGGCCTGACCTAGGATTCCCAGAGCTCCTGTTTAAAGCAAGGTGTGGTTGGGAACCTATAACTGTATTGAGAAATGTGGACCATGGATTCCTAAGAAGAGTATCTAAAGGTGAGGGTCATGTTTAGTTAGAGGATCAGTCTCTGAGAACATGGTGGAGAGTGACTGAAGACACTGGGTGCCAGTCATTACAAACATAAAATAAATAAGTACATAATTTGAATCCTAAAGCCAGGTTAACTTCAAATATTAAGAATCACTTATAAAACTATATAATTAAAGACAATCCTCTGTCTCCCCCTCCCTGCTGGGACTGCAGATGTGCACTACCACACACCGTTGAGGGGTTTCGAGGTGGAACCCAGGGCTATAGACTGCAGTGAAGCACTTATCAAGTATCCAGCAGCATCTGGAGAGAGGAAGGAAGAATTGAGGGAGGAGAAAGGACCTGCAGGACATCAGTTCTCCTTGGAGTCTTTCTCAAACATGTCAGGATGACTTAAATATGATGTTCCAGAAGAAATGGTTCCCATGCTTGAGAATCTCTGATTGCTTTTAAATTGTTTTTATTTAAATGTTTGGTTTACAGTCCACTACCAATTCCCCCTCTCTTCCTTCTTCCCAGTCATGCCCAGGTTTTCCCCCATCCCCATAACCCCATTCCCTCCTCAGAGAGGGTAAGATCTTCCAGGGTCAAAACAGTCTGGCATATCCAGCTGAAGCAGGACCAAGTCCCTCCTCCCAGGATTAAGGCTGAACACATTATCCCTTTATAGGAAATAGACTCCAAAAATCCAGTTTATGTACTAGGTCCCACTGCCAAAGGCCACAAACTGACAGGGCCGTTCAACTGCCATCCACATTCAGAGGCTTAGTTTAGTCCCAAGCAGGTTCCCCACCTCCCAGTTGAGAGTCTCTGAGCTCCCAATTGTTGGGTCAGCTTTATTTCTGGGTTTTCTCATCATATTCTTAACTCCTTTGCTCATATAATCTCTCTTCCCTGTCTTTTCCATACAGAATCTCCTCATTTTCACAAGGTCCCATTTGTTAATTGATGCTCTCAGTGTCTGTGCTACTGGTGTTATATTTATAAAGTGGGCTCCTGTGGTAATGTGCTAGAGGGTATTTCTCACTTTTTTTCTCTGTCAGGTTCAGTGTAACTGGGCTTATGTTGAGATCTTTGATCCACTTGGGTCTGAGTTTTGTGCTGGGTGATAGGTTTGGATTTATTTGCATTCTTCTACATGCCAGTTATGCCAGAACTATTTGTTGAAGATGCTCTTTTTCTCATTTGTACATTTGTGGCCTTTTTGTCCAAAACTATGTGTTCGTAGGTGTGCGGATTAATATCAGGGTCATCGATTTGGAACCATTGAGTCAGAAGTTTATTTCTGTGCCATTACCAAGCTGTTTTTATTACTGTAGCTCGATAGTAGAACGTGAATTTAGGGATGGTGATGCCTCCAAAGTTCTATTATTGAACAGATTTGCTCTTCCAGTCCTGGGTTTTTTGCTATCCCAAATGAAGTTGATTTTTTTTTGACATCTGTGAATAATTGTGTAGGGATTTTTATGGGGATTGCACTGATTTGGTAGATTACTGTTGGTAAGACTGCCATTTTTACTATGTTAATTTTACCATCTAAGAGTATGAGAGATCTTTCTGTTTTTGATATCTTTTTTAATTTCTTTCTTCAATGACTTAAATTTCTTGTCATTCAGGTCTGTCACCTTTTATGTTGGAGTAACCCCAAGATACTTAATGCTATTTGCAGCTGTTGAAAAAGGTGATGTTTCTTGATTTCTCAAAACAATCCTGTTCAATAATAGCACCTCCTTTTTCCCACATCTCACCCCTTTTCTGGATAAAAACCATCTAAGGGGTGAGTTGAGTTGGTTTCTTCACTCTCAAGATCCCCCAAACCTTGTAGCAGGACTAGAGACAGCCACTACCAGCTTCTACCAGTCACTGTGCCTGTTGCTCACCAGGCCTGACCTTGGGAAGGGTGAGGCCTGAGCTTTGTGACATCAGTTAGAAGGCAGTAGGGGTGGAAAGGCAGAGGACCGGGCAGCTGATCACTGAAGTAAAAGAGACACTGAGAACAACTTAGCCTTAAACTGGACAGTGAGACATTTTATTCCTCAATCTGATTGATAAGGAACCAGAGATTAATTTGGCTTTATCTATGAGATCATGAGGTAGAGAGAAGTAGAGGAGAAGATGTGTTCTGTTTGTTTGTTGTAAAACATTAGGCTGCTCTGTACTTTAACCAGACATTTACCCTGTGGTGTGTGTTTAGACACTGTGAAGTCTCTGAATCATGGAGACACAGATGGCTGCCCGGCGGTCACAGTTGCAGATGGCATTCTCACAGAGGCCATTTTTGTCTGGAGAGAAACCAGAGAGGAAGTTGAGGGGAGCCCATGACTCTGCTCCCTGTGATTTGTAGCCAAATAAACCTTCAGACTCAAGGTTGAAAAAGTGCATTGTGTTGTCTTAATTGCTGGAACACACTTAACAATAAAAATCATTTGTTGTGGGACTGGAGAAATGGCACAGTTGGTAAAGTGGATTCCCTAGATGTGTGATGATCTGAGCTCATGTAACTATCAATGTGTGCCTGAGGCATCTGTAACTTTATTGAGAATTAGGGAGCACAGATTCTTAAAAGTTGCTAGTCAGTCAGGCTAGCTAAAGGTAAATTTCAAGTTCAGTGAGAGACTCAGTTCCTAAAGACATTCTAGAGAGTGACTGAATAAACATGGGGTCACCTTACTTTTATATGTAAAAATGAAGTATCACGTATGCAGCATTTTGTCTGCACATTTTCCTGAATCCCAGAAGAGGGCACCAGATTTCATTATGGACAGTTATGAGCCACTATGCGGTTGTCAGGAATTGAACTCAAGACCTCTGGAAAAGCTGCCAGTGCTTTTAACCTCTTAATCATCACTCCAGCCCCCAAGAGATTCTATGAACAAAGGGTCATGATCACGATGAGGAAACCCACAAAGGTGAGCAGGGGAGCTATTGGGAGCTCACGGACTCTGAACTGACTTCTGGGAGACCTCCATGGGATTAAATAAGGCCCTCTGAATGTACAAGACAGTCAAGTTAAGGGGATTTCTGGCAGCAGGATTGGAATCTATTTTTAGTGCATGACCGGCCTTCTGAGAGCCCATTCTCTGTAGAGGGACACCTTGTTCAGCATTGATACTGGGTTAGGTTCTTGGGCCTACTCAACTGGAGATGCCACAGTGCATTGACTCACCCCGGGAATCCTTACCCTCTCAGAGGATTGGATGAAGAGATGGGGTAGGGGAAAGCAGGGGGATGACTGAGAGATGGGGAGGGAAGTGGAACTGTGGTGGGTATGTTAAAATGTTTTAAATAAATAAATTAAAAAAGTATATTTAAACCTAAAAACTAAAAATTACAAATACCAATTACTACTTGTTAAATTATATGAATTAAGAGAATCCTTCCTCTTCCACATCCCAAGTGCTAGATTACAGGTGAGCACCACCACCTCAATTCATGGGATCTGGAGGTGGAACCCAGGACTCTGTGCATGCTAGGCAAGCACTCTTGCAACTGAGATCTATTCCCAGCCCTCTGATCCTCACCTGTATATGGGAACGATAATTCTCACCCCGCATAGGTGTTTAGTCCAGTATCTGGGTCATTGCCAATGCTGCAGCTCTCAGTTGTTCAGTCACTGTGGGATCAGTCTAACATAGCAGCCAATAGGAGAGGCTCTAGACAAGCAAGAGGGCTCAGGGAATAAAGGCCCATGCTGCCAAGTGTGAACCTGACTCCATACTCTGGATTCACTGATTTCAGGATAGAAAAAGGTTCCTGCAGGTTGTCCTCAGAGATCCAGACCTGTGTTGTCAAACAGGCTTGCCTCCCTCAAAAAATATAAAATCATTAAATGTGTTTAAAGAGGCCTTGGAATGACATATATCTGTGTTCCAGAACCAAATGCCATCACTTCTAAGCTGGGTGACCTTGGGCAGTGCCTCTGCCTTCCTCATCTCCCTTCCTTGTCAGTGACCTCATCTATATTTTGGCATATATCTGATAAGGTTGTCATTATGTCAAACAAGACCAAGGGAGTGATCTCTAAATGGTGACTGTTCTAGTTACTTCAGTGTCTCTTTCAGACCTGACCACAGAATAACAGAACCCAGAGCCCTGGAAGGCAAACCTACCACTGCAGGTGACCTCATTCCCAGAGCAGGAGTATGAGTAGGCACTGGTGTAGAGGTTGTCTCTGGGTAAACTACAGGTTCCCTGTATAAATGCCTCATCATGGCACATCTTCCGATCCCAACAGCACCTGGAGAGAGGAAGAAACAGCTGAAGAACACTATGGACCCACAGGAGGTCACTTCTCACCTGTAGTCTCTCTCAAGCATGTCCAGTTGACTTAATCATGATGTTCCAGAAGAAAGTTTCTCATGCTTGAGAATCTCTGATTTCTATTAGCACATGTTATTGAAAGCAGCTAGTGTCTGGCTGTTTCTGTCTGTAAACCCAGGACTTTGGAGACAGTGGTAGTTGGATCTCTGAGGTCAAGATAAGCTACAATTAAATAATGAGACCCTGTCTGAAATAAGTGATTTTTAAAGACAAAGCTTCAAGAAATATGTAAATTACATATTCTGAAATTTCAATGATGTTTTAAAGCCAAGGCTGACACTGATTGTGACAGTGATGGTTGGCCATGCCCAGTTTGGAGCTGGACTTCAGGATTTCCCAGTATTTACAAGTCACACATTCTGCTTTCAGGGTTCCTTAGATAGAGTGATCTTTGAAGAGATTTCCTTATATAATAAGAGATAAACTGCATGCTGGAATGGTGATGCAGGCCTTTCAACTCAGCACTTTTAAGGCAGAGGCTAGAAGGTCTATGATTTCAAAGTCAGCCTGATTTCCAGAGAGATTTTCAGGACAACTAGGGTTACACAGAGAACTCCTATCTGGATTCAAACAAATATGAAACAAAAATTGAAAAAATCAATAAACAAAAAATATATGATGCTTTGTGAATATCCATGTCTCCTACTCATGCCTGATGAATGAATGCTTGTGCCCTGTCCCTACCCCAATCAAGACATTCCAGTCTCCTCCAGATGTATCACTCACCTGCCATAGTAGGAATATGGGTAGTATTTGCCTTCTTTTTGACAATATCTGTAAGTGAAGATATCCTTAAATGGATCCTTTCTGGAGGTGATGCACTCGATCATATTTGGTAACTGCTCATCAGGCAGTAGTCTGTCACTGTGTTGAGTGGAACCTACTGCAAGAACCACAACACACTCCATCAATCCCACTTGGCTTTACCAGAGCTCTGATGGCTGCCTGCTGGCTTCCTCCTTGACTCCTGCCCGCTGCTGCATTGGGAAAACTGTGAATAATGTGTGGGTGTGTGGGTGTTTGAATGTGTGTGTGTGTGTGTGTGTGTGTGTGTGTGTGTGTGTGTGTGTGTATGTGTGTGTGCTTGCTTCCTCACATACAGGTTCTAGGGCACACACTTGGGAGAACTGTTAAAATTTATGCTACACAAAAAGAGGTCAGAAGACAGCTTGGGCAGTTGGTTTTCTCCCTCCACTATGTAGGTCTTGGAGACCAAACTCAAGCCTCCAGGCTAAGCAGAAGGTGTCTAGCCTCATCCTCCTAAATTGTAGGATTATAAATGAACACCACTGTACTGTGATGGGCTGACTCCCAGGATTAAGTTCTACAGAGATTGCCTTTTGCCTTGCTTGCCTTCTCATTTCTCACTGTCAGGACAGACAGCTGCCACACTGTGAGCCGCCTGTGCTGTGGTCCCCTGGTGAGGAGCTGAGAATACACAGTTTACATACACACATGGAGGCAAAGGGTTTATACATACAAAATAAAAGACTATATAATAAAAAGTTTAAAAAATCAAAATGTAAGGGCTGCTTAGTGCCATGGAAATTGTTGACAGTATAATATTGCAGAGTCAGAAAAGGCTCTCTTTGCTTTGGCTGGTGAATGTATTGGACTTTTCTAAGGATTCATCTGAGTTCAGACCTAAAGCTAATGGTGCCAGCTGTTGTGGATGGGGGTGATTCTGGAACCCTACCCCAGAGACTATTCTACTCCAATAGGAACCCCAAATCCAAACTCCAAGTGTGACCATCACTGAAGACAAGGGAGATGGGGAGGCTCTCAGAGGGGACAAGGGTCCTACCTGTGAGCAGAGTGAGCAGCAGGAGGAGTCTCATCTTGAGTGAGGAAGGACTCAGGTGACTCCTCTCTTTATACTCCTCTGCTCTGACAGTGTCCAGTCAGCACACTGGACCTGTGACTGCTGTGGGTGTAACACGGAAATAGCATATGTCTATCCTCACAACAGTTTAGACCTACAGAGCTATTGTGGATGGTGGCAGGGCCTGAACCAGTGTTGTAGCAGAAGGAAAAGAGAAAAGGCTATCTCAGCACCCTATTATGTCAAGTGCAGTGACTTATAAAGTGCTTGGTTGTCACCCATGGATCTTTGAAGTCATAAGAAGGTATAGACATTGGTCCTGTGTTTGGTCTGAGGGATGCTGGTAGTGACATATGGTCCCAGGCAGGATTAGCTGGCTCCACAATTCTCCACATTAACTGTATGAACTAAGTGCTAAATCTATCCTGAGATCATGACAAGGGTTTTGGAGTAGATATAGTTACAAATTCAGAATTTAATAAATTAATTATGAATTAATGTGGGTGTGTGTGATGAGACAGAAATGGGGAGAGAGAAAGGGAGAGAGGGAGAACACTCGTGCACACATGTAGAGGTCAGATTACAACTCTGTGGAATCAGTTCACTCCTTCTACCTTTAAAGTTGTACCAGGAATGAAACTCAGGTCAACAGGCTAGCTAGCTTACTGGCTCACAAACTCCATTTGAAAACTGGGAAGGCAGACAGATCCTCATGGTGGTGGTGCACATTTTTAATGTTTTAATGGCAGCATCTTGAGGTAGAAGCAAGCAAATACCTGAGGTTGAGGCCAGCTTGATCTACAGAATGATTTTCAGGACAGCTAAAGATAGACAAAGAAACCTTATCTAAAAAAAAAATTTAAAAGAAGGAAAAATATTGGGGGAAAATGCCCAACAGATGTTCCCAGAGACTAACATAATGTAGGCAATAATTTAGTTGAGGCTCTCCCTACCCAGTTACAGGGGATAGAGAGATGACTCAGCACTTAGGGCTTTATCTGCTCTTGCTGAGATATGAAGTTCAAGTCCAAACTCCCACATGGTGGCAGGTTAACAATGTCTGCTAACCCGATGCCCTCTCACCTCTGGGTTTGGCCATCTCTCATGTACTCTATAACTTAGTTCCATAGTCTCTCCTTTACCAACTTCTCACCTCTTTTTTGTTGTTCACTAGACCCGACCTTGGGAGAAGTGAGGCTTGGACATTTAGTGGACCATGTGTGGGTATGGGAGTCATGTGGGAAAGGCACAGGATGGGACAGCTGTTCACTGAAGGAAGTAGAGACCAAGAACCACATAACCATAAACCCACCAATGAGACATCTTATTCCTAAATGTGGTTCATAAGGAAATCAGGAATTAATCAGGCTTTACCTGTGGGGTCAGGAGATATAAAAAGTCAGAGAAGACAACATGTTTTCTCTTTTTGTTCCAAAAAGTTAGGGTATTGTGTACTTTATAGGGACAGTTTTCCTGTCTTGTGTGTTTAGTTTGGGTCTGTGAAGACTCAAAGGTCACAATGATGTAATCCTTCATTCAGGGCATTTACTGTCAGTATGTAATCCTAACCCTTGGGATGTTGAGGCAAATGTGGGATATTTTGTTGAGTTGCAGAACATCTTCAGTCCCATAATAATGTCATGTACAAAAAATAAAGGCTAGAGAGATGGTTCTTCAGTCAGGAGCAGTTGCTGAGTCTGTAGGACAGAGGATCTGTTCTAGTACTCACATGGCTACTCAAAACCTATGACCTCAGTTCTGGAGAATTAGACTGCTCTTCTGGCATCTGTTTTCACACAGTTCACAGACACAATGCAGGAAAAACACTCGTATACATAAATAAAAAAATATATTTACAAACGGTCAAGAAAAATCAGATATTCAAGGAAGCTTTGGGTCAGGCAAATCAGTGCCTGGACAATATGTCAGAGACAGAAGGGGCTTTCTTTTTGGGCATCGGTGAATGCAGTAGACTTTTTCTAGGGAGTTATTTGAGTTCAGTCCTAGAACCTAAATGTGTCTGATGTTGTGGACATGAGGTGAAGGAGAGCACAAAGCATTGGCTACTAGACCCCAAAGAGAACCCCCACATATAACTGCAAGTGTGACCAGCGGGGGCTGTGCAGTGATAAGAAATCAAATTCTGGGAGGGCACAGGGGACAAGAGTGCTACCTGGGAGCAGAGTGACCAGAAGTTTCGTCCCAAGTAAGGCAAGGACTCAGGTGTATTCTCTCTTTATATTCCTGTAGCTGTGCTCTGACAATGTCCAGACCTGTGACTAGTGTGCGGATAGCACAGAAGTTGAATCTGTCAGCCTTCAGACAGTTCTGACTAGCAGAGCTACTGTAGATGGTGGCAGAGGCTGAATCAGTTTTGCTGCTCAGGCAAAGAGACAGGGCTATCTCAGTACCCCACAACAGCTGAAGTGCAGTGGCTGGAAAAAATTTCACATTCCTGTGAATGCTTTGAAGTCCTCAGAAAACAGAGATCCCTAACATTGGGTCTGAGGGATGCTGACAGTGAAGAGTGGTCGCAGGGAGGAGTAGTTGAACCCTATGGGTCTCCTGTTAACTGTATAAGCCAAGTGTCAAGTCTGCTCCAGAACCTGACACAGAATATGAGGTACAGCCAGTTAAAAATTTAAATTGTAATTAATAAACTAATTCATTAATATGTGTATGTAAGAGAGAGAGACAGACAAAGGGAGGGATGGAGTGAGGGAAGGAGAGGGAGAGAACATTTGTGTGCACATGTGGAGGTCAGAGAGAAAGTCTGTGGTTAAGGTCTCTTCTAACTTTAATGGATTCCAGAAATTGATCTCAGGTCACAGGCTTGTATCCTAGGCTTCATCTCACTAGCCCACAAACTTCATTTGAATGAGCATGTAACCAGAGAGGTGGTAGTGATTCATGATTTTAATGTCAGCACTCGGGAGATAGAGGCAGGTGAATATCTGTTTTTGAGGTTAGCCTTATTTACAGAGTGAATTCTAGAACAGCCAGAGATATAAAAAAAATACTGTCTGAAAAACAAAACCACAACATAAAAAAATATAAAAGCAAAGGCCAACAGCTGTGCCCACAGGCCAATACCATGCAAGAGTCCTTAGGCTGAAGCTCTCTCTACCCAGTGTTTGAAGCTACAGTCAACTGTTCAAAGGCTGGAGTGATGGTCAGCATTTAAGAGCATTTTCTGTTCTTGATGAGAACTGGAGTCCAATTATCAACAACCATATGGTGGTTTGCAAACCACGTCTGCTGTCTCTATGTCCTGATGCCTTTGGGCTTGGCCATTTCTAATGTATTCTCTAACTCAGCACTCCAGCACCTCCTTTTCCTCACTTTGATGACCTTCCCTGGATAAAAACCACATAGGGTGTGAGGTGAGTGGATTGTCTCAATGCTCAGGATCCCCCTAACATTCCAGCAGTATTATGAAATTAGATGTGTTCTGTTTTGTTGCAATAAGTTAGGCTGCTATGTACTATAGTGGGACAATTTTCATGTGTCCTGAGTGTAGGTGCAGTCGAGTTATTCCTAGGCCAAGAGAATGAAATCCTGCCTTCAGGTCTATTACAGACAGTCTAGTTTGGTTTCCCACTTACTAGATTGAGCCCACAGCAGAATTGCTCTGAGTTCAGTGTTTTTAGTGCCCAGGTGACTTTGCACCTTTCTCTCCTCTCTCTACTCCCACCTCTCTTTCTTTTCTTTCCCTCCCTCCCCACCTATCTCTTACCCTCCTTTCCATGACTCCTCCTGTCCTCTCTCCTAACCATTTCTGTCTCACCATGCTCCTAGGCATCTCAGACTGGCTCCATTTTCTTTCTTTTTTCTTCCTGATTTATCCAGACAGGGTTTCTTTGTGTAATCATCCTGGTTGTCCATGAGTTTGCTTTCTAGACCATGTTGTCTTGAACTCAAGTGATCTTCTAGCCTCTTACTCTGCCTCTTCCTCTACATCCCTGAGCACTAAGTGAAAGGTGTGTGAGGATCCTCAACAACTCTTCAAGGGGCTCCCCTGATGACACTGTCTTTCTCATTAACCTTCAGTATCCAGGGTGAGATGGAGTGATGTTTTCTTATGATCCAGTTGTGTTTGGTAGACAGAGAGTACAATCACCAAAGTTGAGCTCTGTCTATAGGTGCTTTATCTGAGTACACAGTGTATAAGAACAACAACCAAGCAGGCAAAGAAGGTGTCTCAGTAACTGAGGTGATAAATCTAAGAGACTTTCTCAGGGTTAAGCTCTTTGTACTGTGTGTTCTAGGGAGCTTTGGAGAAGCAGATGCCTGCCTCAAAGTCACAGTTGCAAATGTGGTCCTCACAGGAGTTGTTTTGGTCTGAAGATAAACAAGAAAGGATGGTGAGTGGAGCCCATGATCCTGCTCCCTATGATTTGTAGCCAAACCAACCAGTGGATCTTCGATAGGTGCAGATTCAGGGTAGAGAGTTAAATCATACAGCAGTACATTGGGCTGATCAAATTGCTGGAATATATAATAAAAATATTTGTTGAGCTGGAAAGATGGCACAGTTGGCAAAGCAGTTGACATAGAAACATGAGGACCTGGCCTAGGATGTCTGGGACCCAAGAAAAAGCAAAGTATGATTGGAGCATCTGTAACTCCATTGAGACATGGAAGGCATAAACCCCCTTAACTTGTTGGTTCTAGAACATGGAGGTCAGTGAAGCTGTCTACAGGGGAGTCTCCTGTTTAGGGAGAGTGTTATGATTCACTGGCACATAGAAACCACATGGTAAAGTGAACATGGCACTGGCAGAACATGTGTAAGGAGGGGAAACCCAAAGGTTTAGCTACATAAATCTGTGCCCACCTGCTCTCTTAAAGGGAACTGCCCCCAAAGTGAAGTTCTCTCTCTCCTCTCCCTCCTCTCTCTCTCCCTGTCCCTTTCTCTCTCATTATCTCCCCTGTATAAACTTTAGGTGACATCTGGCAGTGAGTGCATCTATCTCTCACGTGCGAAACTACCAAAGAGATACAGCCTCTAAGGACATGGTAGAGAGTGATTGAAAAGATACGAGATGCAAACTTATTCCTATACATAAAAATACACAAACATAGATCTTTAATCGTAAAGCCAGGAAAACTACAAAACCAACTACCACTTAGGAAAATCTATGATTTAATATAATCCTCCTGCCTCCAATACTCAAGTGCTGGGATCGCAGGTGAGCACCACTGTGCCTAATTTATGAGATCTGGAGGTGGAACCCAGGGCTCTATGCATGCTAGGCAAGCACTCTAGAAACTGGCTTATATTCACAGCCCTCTGATCCTCACCTATTAAATGGGAATGATAAAAATTGCCCTGTATAGGTGTTTAGTCCAGTATCTGTCTTATGGCCAGTGATACAGCTGTCAGTTGTTCAGTCACTGTGGGATCAGTCTAACATAGCAGCCTATAGGAGAGGCTCTGGGCAGGCAAGAGGGTTCAGGAAGTAAAGGCACTTGCTGCCAAGTGTGAATTTGAGTTCCTTCCCCAGGATTCACATGGTCTCCTGTAAGATGTCCTTAAAGATCTACAACTGTGCTTTTTCACATGCATACCTTCCTCAGACAGAAATAAAAATTGAAAGAGGCTGTAGAATGATGTAGATGTTTGTTTCAGAATAGAATGCCATTACTTTTAAGCTGGTTGAACTTGAGCAAGTGGTACAACCTTCCCAAGCCTTCCTCATCTGACCTCATCTATGTTTAGTGTTTACCTGATAGGGCTGTTATGAGGTCAGAGGAGACCAAGGAAGTGACCTCTAAATGGTGCTTGTCTTTGTTACTTCTGTGTCCCTTCCAAACCCACTGAGGGTGAAGAGGAAGCCAGAGGTCCCAGAGAGCAAACCTACCACTGCAGGTGACCTCATTCCCAGAGCAGGAGTATGAGTGGCAGCTGGTTTATTGGTTGTCTATGAGGAATTGTCAGCCTTGCAGGTTTGTAACCTGAGTGGAGCAGTGGTTGTGAGTCTGGCAGCCCCTGGGGAGAGGAAGGAACAGCTGAGGGAGGAGAAGGGACCCACATGAGATCACTTCTCACTTGTAGTCCTTTTCCAACATGCCAGGATGACTTAAACATGATGTTCCAGAAGAAGTGACCCTGATGCTGGGGACTCTGTGATTTCTATTAAGCATCTACTTATGGAAAGCATCTCTGTGAAGTGTGGTGAGTGCTGGCCTTTAATCCCAGTACTTAAGAGTCAGAGGCAATTGAATATGTGAGTTCAAGGCCAGCCTGGTCTCCAGAAAGACTTCAAGAAATATAGGGATACACAGAAAAAAGCAGTACAATAATTAATAATAAAGAAACAAATCATAAATGTATGATGTTTGGTGAATAAACAGCATCCTATTTGTGCCTCACAAATGCTCTGCTTCTGTTCAGGCCCCAGTCTAACCCAGACACTTCAGACTCCCTCACAGATGCATCACTCATTTGTCTAATCCTTCAAATATGTTGTTCCAGCTGATAAAGCCAGAGCACCAGTCATAGCAGTTGTACTCCTAAGAGATAAATTCAAGAGATGCTGCAGTCAAACCCATTGCTGAACTGCCACACAGCTCCAGGGCTGATGCTGTCTGTGTGCAGTGGCACCTACTGCAAGAGTGCACAGCACATTTCCATCAATTTCACTCACCTTCACCAGGGGTCTACTTCATAGATTCCTCCTTGCCTCCTACCTGCATCAAAAAAATAGTTAATAGAGTTGTGTGTGTGTGTGTGTGTGTGTGTGTGTGTGTGTGCATGTGTGTGTGCATGTGTTTATGTGTGTCTTTATATATGTATGTGTGTGTTTGTCTATGTGTTCATGTGTGTGTATGTATGTGTGTATGTGTGTTTGCATATGTGTGTTTGTATGTATGTTTTATGTGTGTATGAGTGTGTATGTGGGTGTGTGTGACTGTGTGTATTTGTATGCATGTATGTGTGTGTACCTGTTTTTGTATGTGTGTGAGTGTGTGTGTATGTGTACTTATGTGTATGTGTCTTGTGTGTGTGTTTGTGTCTGCTTGCCTCAACAGGGGTTTAAAACATGCACTTTCTAGCACTCATGAATGTCACCCTACATGTATGTGTATGTGTGTTTATGTGTGTGTAAGTGTGTGTGTTTGTGTGTGAGTGTTTGAGTGTGTGAGTGTGTATATGTGTGCCTGCTGCCTCAACAGGGTTGTAAACATGCACTTTATAGCACTCATGAATGGCATGCTTCACATGAGGAGGTCAGAGGACAAGGGACATGGTGGGGCTCTTAGAGGGGACAGTGGTTCTATTTGTGAGCAGATTGAGCAGCAGAAGGAGTTTTATCCTGAATGAGGCAAGGACTGAAGTGACTTCTCTCCGTATAGTCCTGCAGCTGTGCTCTGACCGTGTTCAGTCAACACACAGTGCCTGTGGCTACAGTGTGTGTAGTACAGAAGTAGAATATGTTCACTGTCACAGACAGTAACAACTGGCAGAGCTACCAGAGATGGAGGCAGAGCCTGAATCTGTGATACCACATAGACAAAGAGAAAGGGCTGATGCTCAACATCCCAAGCACCTGAAGTGTAGTTACTGGAGAAATGCCAAGTCTCTTTCTAGTGGTTGCGATAAGAACATAAGATAAAGATATTGGATCCTGGGGTTGGGTCTGAGGGATGCTGATAGTGACATATATCTGCCTCAGGAGGAGCTGATACATAAAGTTCCATAAGAATCATATAATCTAGGTACCAAGTCTGTACTGAGAACCCAATTATGCCTTTGAATAGATTTAATCACAATTTCAATCTTTAATTAATTAACAAATCAATTAATGTATATGTGTGTGAGAGAGAGAATGAGGAATAGAGAGACAGAGAAGGAAAGAAAGGAAGAAAGAGAGGAGAGAAAATGTCTAACCGATATGCTCCACAAGCCAACATGATTCAGACAATTCTTCAGCCAAGACTTGTCTTTCCTTGGTGTGTCAGGATGACAGTCAAGTTTAGTAATTTCAGGAGCTGAAGAGATGGCTCAGCACTTAAAAACACTTTCTGGTCTTCCTAGGGTTCAATTCTCTGCATGCACAGGTGCCTATTGAATAATGTTGTGGGACAAATGTCCTCTAGCCTCTTGACTTGGCCACGTGTCACTTACCTTCTATATTAGCACCAAAGCAACAACACCTTCTTACATCTTTCCTGGATAAAAGCCGTGTAGGACTGAATTGAGTTGTCTGTCTCCATGGTCAAGATTCCCCTACCCTTTAGTCAGACTCAGGACAGCTACTACCTGCTTCTACCGGTCACTCCCCCTCACAGGAGGCTCCTGCTGCACCAAGTGCTCACAAGGCCAGACCTTGGGGAGGGCTAGGTCTAAGCTTTGTGGTATGAGTGGCAGTGGGTGGTAAGGAGCACTAGATGGCTGCTCACTAAAGGAAAAGAGCCAGAGAACTGCAACACCTTAACCCAGCCAGTGATTCATTTTATTCCTAAATCTGGCTGACAAGGGAACCAGAGGGGAATGTGGCTGACCTGTGGGGTCCTGTGATATAGAAAGGTAGAGGAGATGCATTCTATTTTGTTTATTGCAAACGATAGGCTGCTGTGCACTTTACAGGGACAATCATACCGTGGCCTTTCTTTAGACACAGTGATTATCCCAGGGCCACCAGGAGGCAATCCTGTCTTCAGGTCATTTAAGGTCAGCCCAGTTTGGTTTCCTATATCCTGCTTCCTTGAATGAGCTACAGAAGAAAGATTCTGAGTCCCATAATTATAGGGCCTTTACTGCCCACTGAACACTGCATGTTTCTCTCACCTCCCCCTCCTGCCTCCTGTCCTCTTTATCTTTCTTCTCCACCCCTTCCTCCCCCTGCCTTCCCTCCCTCACCTCTCCTCTATCCTTCCTCAGTCTGTCTCCACTTCCCCCATGATCCTATGTGTCTCACATTAGATTCAGTTGTGTTCGGTAGACAGAACATACAATCAAAATTGAGCTTTTTCTATAGATGCTTTATATCAGAGTGCACAGTGTGTAGTAAACACAAACAGGCAGTCAAGCACAGTGTCTCAGTAACTGGGGTGACAAGTCTAACTTTCTTTCTTTAAAAAAATTTTTTATATATACCACTGCTAATCCTCCCAGTTCCTCCCAGACCTCCCTCAGCCTTCTCCACCCCATCCCCCATCCATTCCTTAGGGAGGGCAAGGAGTCCCAAGGTGGGTCAGCTCAGTCTGGCATATCCAGTTGAGGAAGGTACGGTTCCCTCATCCCAGTATTAAGGCTGTGTTAGGTGATCCTATGTAGGGAATGGGCTCCAGGATGCCACTTCATGCACCAGGAACAAAGTCTGATATTCTGTGTGTCTTCTCCTCATTATCCTGATCCCTTTGCCCATACACACTCTCTTCTCTCTCTCTTAAGCTGGAGCAGGAGCCCAACCTGGTGCTCTGCTATTTATCCTGGCTTCTACCTCTATGCATTGCAGGATGAAGGTTCTACAATGACACTTAGGGTGGTCATTCATTTGATTATAGGGGAAGTCCTGTGTAGGCTCCCCACCACTTTTGGTTAAAGTCCTAGCCAGGGACATCTTGTGAGTTCTTGGAAGTTTCCTTAGCACCTGGGTTTTTTTCCAACCCTACAGTGGCTCCTTCTCTCAAGATATCCATTTCTTTTTTCTCCCTCTTTGTTGCTCCTCTCACTCAACCATCTCCTTCTCTCATGATTTGTTCCCACCTCTCCTTGGTCACTACCCATTATGATCTCGGTTTACTCAGGAGATTGTCTCTATTTCTTCTTCCCAGAGAGATCCCTGGAAGTCTCTTTTAAGTGCCTTCTGTTCCCAAGCTGCTCAGCAATTGTGGTTTGCAACCTGGATACTCTTTGTTTTTGTCTAAGATCCACTTATGTCTATCTTTCTGGGCTTGTATTACATCATTCAGGATGATACTCTCCAAATCTGTGCATTTAGCTGAAAATGTCAGGTTGTTATATTTTACCGCTGAGTAGTACTCCATTGTGTAGATGTATCAGTTTGTTAATCCATTCTTTAGTTTAGGGGCATTTAGGTTATTTTCAGGTTCTGGCTATTACTAATAATGCTACTATGACCATAGTTGAGCTATACCATTAGGGTAAGATTGTGCATCCTTTGAGTATATGCCTAAGAGTGGTATTGCTGGATCATTGGGGAGATTGACTCTCATTTTTCTGAGTAACTGCCATACTGCTTTCAAAGTGGTTGTACAAGATTACACGCCCACCAGCAATAGGAGGGTGTTCCTCTTGCTCTGAATCCTCTCCTCATGGGCTGTCATCTGTGTTTCTGATCTTAGCCATTCTGACAGGTGTGAGATGGTATCTCAAAGTTGTTTTGATTTGCATTTCTCTGATGGCTAAAGATGTGAGCAATTCTTTAAGTGTCTTTCACCATTTGTGATTTTTCTGTTGAGAATTCCCTTTTAAGCTCTGAACCCCATTTTTAGATTGGATTATTTGAGGTTTTTGTCCACTAGTTTCTTGAGTTCTCTCTATATTTTAGAGATTAGTCCTGTGTCAGATGAAGTGTTGGTGAAGATCTCTTCTCATTTTGTAGGCTGTCGTTTTGTCTTATTGACTGTTGTTGGGCCCTATGGTAAGACCCTCTGTCTTTTCCCTCCCCTCCTCATAAATAATCAGTACTAGCAAGGCATGTTAAGTCAGGGAAAAGGCTGGAGTTAAGAACAGCACCAAATTCAGGTCCAAAAATACTTATGGTCTGGGGCTGGATGGCAAAAATTCCTCACACAAGGGCACACTGACAGTATATGGCCGGTTCAAGCTAATAAACGCCTTAATGCTAAAACAGCAGTAACGCCATTTTGCAAGACTTAAATGATAGAATAAAAATGCAGGATGGCAGTAAAAATAGTTTTGGGTGGGCCCCAACCCATGACCAAGAAAAGCAAGCTAAGGCCTTGAGATAACCAACATACAGGGTGACCCCGACCGAGGCCAGCAAATCCAGGAAAACAGCTTACGAGACAAAATATTTTGGGAAAAATAACCGGTGGTCTTGGCTTGTGGTTTGGCCCCGGCCTCGGGCCAAGACCAACATCAGCCACCTGGGCTCTGACTGCCCCTCAGAGGTGGTCCCATTGAACTAACCAATCAGAACCCTGTAACCATGCATCTGCTTTTGTACACATGCTTCTGCTTCCCAAACACTATAAAAAGGCCCTAAACAAAGGCCTGGGTGCTCAGATCCCCTCGAGTGACTGGGCCCACAGGATCCTGTGCTTCCTCAATAAACCTTGTGCTGATTGCATCTGAACTGTGGACTCGGCTCGGTCTTTGGGTCCTGGGGTCTCTTCCTGAGGGAAGATCCATTCTGGGGGTCCTGCACCCCCGGGGGTCTTTCACTGTGTCTTCTGCCTTATAGAAGCCTCTCAGTTTCAGGAGGTCCTGTTTACTCATTGTTTTCTCTAGTGTCTGCTTGTGAAATATCACAATCTCTTTTCTATCAATAAAATGAAGCTTTTAACTTATCGTAGGAAAACTATAAATAATAAGTATTAATAAATATGCAAATATTTAAAGGCAATCATTGCTCTTATAATGTCCATTCAATTTACATTTGCCAAATTCAGAGAAAATGCCTTGACATATAAAATCTATCTTATCTTGGTTTGTAAAAGGTGTTGTACATAATTGAGTTTCTAACCTAACTCTCATTATCAAGTCTAAACCATCTTTTTATGTCTCTAAATCTTAAACACTTTATACCTCTTTTTACATTTCCTTCTGTGTTTTTAACAAGGGAAACTATAACTCCGCCTTCAGATCCATCAGAGAGTTATTTTATCATAATTTGGACTGTTTTTTTTTTTCTAATTTCATGATGTTATAGTGGGATAGATTTTCCTTAAATTCCTCTGCTTTTGTTCAAATATCTCTATGATATTTTCATAAGGCCTCTAACTTATCAGTCAAAATTGTATATTTTAGCAATTAGTTTTAGATATTGCATATTATCAGTCAATCTTTCATATTTGGCATTGATATCAACTCATTATTTTAGGAATAAAATAAGAATTACCAATGCCACAATGATCATAATTAATATTATCTAAATTACATCTAAGTTAATTGTCCCCTCATTTAATTGTTCCCTTTCTAAAGTTCTATTGTGAAGTGAGACCTAAATCCCTCCATCTTATTGCTGTTTCCCATTCTTTTTTACTTGGGAAAGCCTCTCTCTCTCTCTCTCTCTCTCTCTCTCTCTCTCTCTCTCTCTCTCCCCTCCCCCCCCCCCCCCCCCCCCCCGCTTTAAGAAGCCCCAGGGGTCTCACCAAATCTGCTGAAGATGATGTCACTTAGCAGCACTTCTGATGGGGAAAACCCAGGCAGTAAACAACCTGGCTGAGGACTGCTGCTGCTGATCACTGATGGGTCAGCAGCCTGAGGAGGGGGTCAAGGAGAAATTCACAACTCACAGTTTAAAAAAAAAGATCCAAGATTGAACCAGCTGACAGGAAAACATGTAGACACGTGGGAACACAGTACATTGATGAGTAGGAAGTGAAAGCACAAACCTACCTGAAGACAGAGTTGGCATGTGCTGGAGGATAATTCTAGTGCTCTTTGGAGCCCAAGCATCTGTGGAGTTTGGAGCTTGTGGAGATTGCTGCAGAGAGGCTATTGACAGGAAAACCCCAGACTCACTCAAAGGGCTTTAGGAAGAAAAGAAAAGCCAGGCACTGTAGTGCTGCCTCAGCCTACAGCTCTGCCTGGTGCCGGTGACTGGAAACCCACGCTCAAGCACCTATTTCATGAATTTGTTTTCTTAAAGTTGGAAAGCAGATAATGTATTACTCTGTTTTTTCTTTGCCAGTAAAACATCAGGCTTTATATATTGGGATAAGAACCTGAAAGATCAGAGAACAGTGAGCAACCACCAGGTACTCTCTACCTCTTCTGTTCCTCTGTTAAAAAGGGCGGAACTCCTCTCTCTGCCCAACTTATCACTTCCTGCCTCCTCACTGTCTACAGTCTTCCAAACCTCTATGGGAAGCTACTGGTAACTCCACTTTCTGACTCCAAGAAGGTTTTATTTGTCAGAAAACAATCAAAATATCATACAAAAGAGCTCCACAATGAGACATATGAAGAAGCCTGAGCCTGATTAAACTATCCAGCTTCAAAATGATGGCATTTGGTTCTGGAACACAAACAAAGTTTTTCCAAATCCTTTCAAAACTTTTAAAGGTTCTATGTGTCTGGGGGAGCCCTGCTTCTGTGGCATCACAGGTCTGGAGGTCTGGGGACAACCTGCAGGAGTTGGTTCTCTCTTTGACCATGTGACTCCTGCGGATAAAATTCAGGTTCAGACTTGGTACTAAGAGCCCTTATTCTCTGAATTATCTTGCCTGCTCTGCTATAAACTGCTAAGTTTACTGATCCAGTATTTACTAAAGAACTAGAAGTTGAATTATTGGTTATCAGCCAAATACTGGAGTAAACACCTATGGAGGACATGATTTATCATTCCCATTTTACAGGTGAGGATTCACAGGGCTGGGAATAGAGCTCAGTTACTAGAGTGATTGCCTAGCATGCACAGAACCCTGGGTTTTACCTCCAGAACCCATAAATTGAGTGTTTGTGGTGCACACCTGTAAACCCAGCACACTGGAGGTAGAGGCAGGAGGATTTTTCTTTAATGATAGCACTTTATAAATAGCAGTGAATTGTGTTATAGGATTAAATATACTTGATAATTGAGTTTGTGTATAAGATGCTTTGGCATCCTGTGTTTTCTTCATTCACCTTCTGACATGTCTTTAGATGTTGGGTCCTTCAATGATGTGAAACTCACTAGCTTGCCTGACTTACCAAAAAGTGCAGCTGATCTGTACTCCTCACTTCCCAGTAAAGTTACAAATGCCCCAATCACACCTTGGTTTTTGTGTGAGCTCTGGGCATCCCAGGTCTGGCTCTCATGCTTGTAATGCAACTGCTTTATGTACTGTGCCCCCAATCAATAATTTTTATTAAAAGTATTTTTCAGCAATTTTTGTGGCCCAATGTACTTTTGATTGCTTTGTCCTTCAACCCTTAGTCTGCACAGATGTAAAGACCATCATTTTCTTTGTCAAATGTTGTAGAGAGCATGATCAAGGGCTCCACTCAACTTCATTCTTGTTTCTCTACAGACAAAAACAACCACTGTGAAGACTTCATCTGCAACTATGACTGACAGGCTGTCGACTGCTTCTCCAAGACTCTATCCCACAAGGTGTTTCAAGGTATTTGCTGTTAGACATATCAACTCAGTGACTGAAACATTCTGTTTGCTTGGTTGTGATCACTAATAAAGCACCTTTGAAAGAGCTGTGCTGATTGGACTTTCTGTCTTTTGAACATAATTAGTTCTCAGAGAACATCATTCTGTCTAGTCCTGGAAGCTGAAGGTCCATGGGAAAGACATTGCCATTAGGGAGCCCCTTGGAGTTGTGTCCAGCCATGCTGTTCACTCAGAATTCTATAGGTAGAGGCAGAGGAAGGAAGATATATTTAGTTCAAGGCAAACCTGATCTAAAATACAAGTTTCAGAACATTGGGGACTACTTCACAAAGAAATCCTGTCTCAATAAACTAAAAATAAAACACCTAGGATACATAGAGGGATAGGGGAAGGCTGCTGTGTACTATTATTTTAAGCTGTATTACATTTTTTTGCTGTAGAACATTTGTTTTAATAATTCAAAGATGTGTTGTATTTTTTAAATTCTGTTAAACTGGGAATAAATAGAAGCAGATATCTCTGGAGATGAAAAGAGAACAAGAAAAGGAGAAGATTATTCAAGGGGCCAGATATCAAGCTACACAGCAAGCTAGGTGAGCAACAGGTACAGCTAGAGCTGCATGTTTGGGCAGAGCACAGGTACAGAGCTATAAAGAGATAAGTTACTTGAGCCCTCACCTCACTCAGGGTGAAATGATCTGCTTATTTTTCTGCTCATAGATATGACTCTTGTTCCCTCTGAGAGCCCAACCATGTCCCTTGTCTTCAATGTTCAGCCACTGCTGGCCACATCAAAGTTCCTTTTTGAGATTTCCATTTGGATCTAATATCTTCTGTGTGGATTTTCCTGTTCACATCATGTCCATAACAGCTGGTACCTTTAGCTTCTATGTATAAACTCTGATGACTTCTTAGAGAAATTCTCCACAGGTTGGACAGTTTTGGTGTACAGCTGTAATACTTTCAGAACTCGAGAGGTATAGGCTTGTGAATCACTGTGATTTTGAGACCAGCCTGGTCTATAGAGTGATATCTAGGACAGCCATATTTGTTATCTCTGTCTCAGAAAAAAGAGAAAAATCTACCATGTTTGCCAGCCCAACCCAAAAAGCTGTCTCTGCAATATTTCCCAGGCACTGACTTACCTTGCCTTAAGCTGCCTTGGTTATTTGATTTTTATTATCATTTAGAAAGTATTTTTATTTTATGGGTATGACTGTTTTGTCTTCATGTGTGTATGTGAACTGTTGTGAGCAGTGCCTACAGAGGCCAGAGGAGAAGGTATGATCTTCAAGACCTGGGTCATAGAATGTTGTGAGCTTCCATGTGGCTGCTGGAACTTAGCCTAGGTTCTATACCAGCTCAGCAATGGCTGTTGCCTTCTCCTGATTGCAGAGCCATCTGCCCAGCCGTTATTGTTATTATTATTATCATAATCATCATCATCATTATTACTACTACTGATATAATCTCATAATGAGGCTGAGGTTCTTCAACTCATTACAGCCCAGACTTGGCTCTACCACCAAAGGGATAAAACTACATACATGTATAACTTGTGTTGGAAATTTATTCTCTCCCTCCTTCTCTCCCTCCTTCCCCCCTCCCTCTTCTCCTCCCTCCCTCCCTCCCTTTAGCACCCATTTATCATTGCCAACTGGGCACTAAAGGTGACATTTTTGCCCTAAAAATGGAGTCACAGTAATTCTTCTTTGTGCTCAATCTAGGAAGCAAGATATAGGAAACAAAATGGACCAACAGAGACCTGGGGCAGGAATTCATCCTGGTGATATTCCAGCCTTCCCAGTGTTCAAAGACACACCACAGGATGTTTGTCCTACTAGAGTACACATCAGCCTAATGTTTGTCCACAAACAGAACAGAACACATCATCTGCTCTACCTTTCTTGCTATCAGGGGAACCCTTAGGTATAATCAGGTTAATTGTTGGTTCCCTGATCAACCAGATTTAGGAATAAGAGTCTGATTGGCTGATCAAAAGCTATATGTATAACCATCTCTCTTTCCTTTACTGAACAGCTACGCAGTTCCCCTCCTTTCCAACTCCACTTCTATCCTCCCACCCAACATCAGGCCTGGTGAGCAACAAGTGAGGTTAGATCCACCTCAGCAGGCACAGTGACTAGAAGTAGCTGGTAGTGGCTGATGTGGGATGTCTTTCTGTATGCTGTGAATATCATGGGTTAATAAAGGAACTGTTTTGGCCTATGGCAGGACATCTTGGAAGCAGGTGTGAAATCCAAGCATAGATACAGGAGAAGGAGGGTAGAGTTAAGGGGAAAGCAATCTAAACTCAGAGAGGGCAAGTTGCAAAAGTACAAATGAGCCACCAGCCGTGTGGCAAAACAAATGAATGGAAAATGGGTTAAGATGAGAGACTTATCTCAGCTTCTCCAGTATTAGGATTACATACACACCTCTCTTTTATCAGTAATTATATTTTAATTTACATGACAAGATTTCTCTGAGTAGCCATGAATGTCCTTAAACTCACTCTACAGACCAGGCTAGCTTTGATCTGAGAGATCCATCTGCTTCTCTTCCTAGAGTGCTGGGATTACACAGTATATGTTCTAGTGTACCTGGCTTCTCCTTCATTGTATAAACAATGAAGTATCCCATGGGCTACAGACTGATTCCTGGGTTATTACATACTCCTCAGCTGATGAACAGTTTGTTATATCAAATGCTGACATTATACATGATGACCTGACCATTAGCCTTGTATGTGGGCTGTCTGTGACCATTCAACAGATTCCTTCTGATTCTGCCAGTGTAAAACAATAAGCACATATTGGCTATTTCTCTAGCTCAAGGTCTCAGCTAGAACTGTAATGAATCCCACTGGATAAGGCTAGTGTTTCACCTTGGCTCCAGTACGGATAGCACAACTTTCAAACTCAAGAGATGGTTGGATTGTTGAGGTATTTAAGTAAGAGTTCAGTTTATCATTGGCTGCTGACTGGAGAATGTTCTCAGCTCCTCAACCCAGGGACCACAGGGTAGTTCTCAGTGTGGTGGCTGTTTGCCTTGACAGTGAGAAATGAGAAGGTAAGCAAGGCAAAAGGCAATCTCTATGGAACATAATCCTGAGAAGTCAACACATCCACATCCTGGTACAGTGTTGTTTATTTATAATTCTACCAGTCAGGCTGTGGCCAGAGGGTTAACATAGTCCAGCTAGCCTAGACAACTTGGCGGCTCCTTGTGTTAAATAGGTAGACACCTGCTCAGGCCTAATGACTTGAGCTTGGTTCCCATGATCTGCATAGTGGAAGGAGAAAACCAACTACATTCTTCTTATGTGCTCCTTAGTGGAATTACATTTATAAGTGCTTGCACAGGCACACACACACACACACACACACACACACACACACACACACACACACACACACACACACCTCTATTCCCTGCTCTCCAGATGTAGCATCCGATAAGAGTGAAGTCAGAAGCTAGAAGAGCAGACCCTGTGAAGCCACATGGGAATCATGGAGTTTGCTGTGCATTCTTGCAGCAGGTGCTACTACACGCAGTATCAAGTGTACCATTCTTGGGATTCATCCCTTGAACGAGTACATCAACCATGACTGCTTTTGTAAAATTATCAACTGGATCAACCCAGTGGAAGACTTAAATGGTGAGTGACCCATCTGGTGGAAATCTGGAGTCTCTGCATTGAGGTGCAGGCAGGGCTGAAGCAGAGCACTTCAGGAGGCTTGAATAGGAGACATTCACATTTCTCAAACATCACATATTTTTGTTTATTTATTATTTATTTATATGTTTGTTTGCTTGTTGTTTATACATAGAGGCTCTCTGTGTAGCTCTAGTTGTCCTAAAACTTTATCTGGAGATCATGTTGGTCTTTAAATCAGAGATCTTCTAGCCTCTGCCTTAAAGTCTGCTGATATTAAAGACCTGTATTACCACCTGCGGCATGGATTTTCACATCTTGTCATATAAAGAAATCTGCCCAAGTGAATAATTATATTTAGTGGTCCCTGAAAGCAGAATGTGTGAGATGTAAATGCTGAGCAATGTTTGCCTCAGGTACCAGCCTAGGTATGACCAACCATCACAGCCACAATCAAAGTGTCATCTCAACTTTTGAACGTCCTCAAAACTTTAGAACATATAATTCCATTATATTGCTGCAGCTTTGTTATAAATTTCTTTTGTGGGGACATGGTCTCCTTATGTATTCATTGTTTATCACAAAACTCAGCTGCCCCTGTCTTCCAAGTACTGGAAATAAAGACAGAAACCACCACACAGAATTTACTTTTAATAAATATGTGTAGGCAGAGTTTTACTTACAAGGCACCAGTCCAAGATTATTATTTATTAGAATATAAATCAACACACACGATACAAGTAACAGTTTATAGTGGCACCTGAATAGGGACTGGAGTATCCGAGTGATGGACAAGTGATGGACGGACGATGGATTGATTGCTATCCAGTCTTTCCAGCAGCCAGGAACCAGGAAGAGACCTCCTCATGTCCCAGCAGCCCCTTATCAATGGGGTTGGCCACACCCCCTCCAGGAGACTGGGACCCTGGCTAAGTGTCTTCGGACATTATCGGCTGACACCTGAATCCTACCACATCTCCCCCTTTTGTCTAACTAAGAAGGTTCTAAACTAAGACTATGTACAATAGGAATTATTATGAGGTAGTAACCTTAAATACTTATTCTTAAAGACCTGAGAAGGAAGATGTATCACTTGAAAGTCAGAAGTACATGGAAGTAGTGGCTTCCAAAATTTGGGAGAGGACAGCAACACAGCTACCTGGACAATCACCTCTGGTTTTGTGTGCTGCTGGAGCATCTATCATATTGGCTACAGGCCTATGGTATCTGACAGATCTTTTCACAAGCAGGGCAATTTTGGAGGTACTGTCTTATCCTGTCCAGGCAGGTTTCATCAGTCTCCATCCATCAACTTGTTCATCCAGCTTGGACATAATGTGGGTACTGTCAGCAATCAAGGTAAGAGCAGTTCCTTACTCAACTGGACATTCTTTGCCAAAAGGACAAACTCCAATGGAGTATCTTCGATGCTCAACACCATCTTGGGAAAGGAGCAGTGACACCAGGAGTCATCGTGTCTCTTGTGGGTGAATTGCAAATGTTAAATGCTATATTCTCTGGGTCTATGAAATGGTTGAAGATTCCTGTGTATCTATGATATTCTAACCTGTATCTGAGATGACTGGGATATGATATCTTAAGTAATGTTGACTGCAGATTTTATTGTCTTAAGGAATAAACCCTGTACTAAAAATTAAAATACCTATATAAGGGGTGTACAATCCCTGAACAATGACTTTTAGTATGACTATCAAACATTTACATGGTCTATTACCATGTAAAGTGGCCACAGCATTTTAGACATGTATATACATATATATCATCTAAACAGAGGTATATAAAACATCATGTGCATATATCATAACTACTGCACTCATACATTATATCTAGTATAGTTAAATGAAGGTAGTAATTGCATAGTGTACATGACAATGATGTGCAAACATTTTAAACAGAGGTAGAAGCATATATAAAATACAGCAATTACAGATTCAATTTTACATAATAGTTACAGATTCAGATTTATATCAAAGTACAAGTTGCTTTGGTTATATAAAGCAATTTCAGATTAAACTTTGTACCAATGTACAAATTATCACAATTAAATATATAAAATGATTTCACATTTGTATCAATATACAAATACCTATGCCAGTGCAAATTGCCTTTAACTTAGCCCATACATACAGTTAGAATGGTATATAGGTAGGGAGAACAATCTACCTTTATCTATCGTATCTATCCCCCTTCTCTTCTTGAAAAGAGATCTTTAATGCTATATTATAGTTCTGTCCTCCACCCAATTTTAACTTATAACTATTCTAACAGAATAAGAATTACCCACAACCCCTCAGAACACAAAAATTATTGGGAAAGGGGGTGTAGTCTTTTATAAGGTTGCTTCCTGCTGACTTAAGGGCAACGGCATCTCTTTGGGATCCTGTAAAAGCTAAAAAAATGGTTAGATCTTAATGGAATGACTATATACATTATAACCATTCTCAGAATAGTGGTTAACTCCATCTGGAATTCTAATTAGAAGTGTGATCTGAAGGATAATCATAGGGAGCTGTCTTGCAGCCGTTTTTGAATAGTCTATTTTCTGAAAACAATCATTGATTGGTGTGCACCAGGTTCTTGATTTTTCTATTTTTGCCTCTATCTGTCTCTTACTCTCCCTTTAATTCTTGTTTCACTAGTAGGAGTTGTTGCGGTGGGGGCCCAACCTTGGTTCCAGATTCTTTGTAGATAGGAGGAAATGTAATTTACAATGGAAAACTTAAGCATTGTTGATACTCAAAAAAGATATTCTTATCTTCTATGACTTCAGGAGATTGTATGCAGTCAGGATGTTTGAAAGGTACAGATACAGAGAGAAAGAAGGTTTAAGATGAAGTCACAATAATATTGGTCCCTAAATATTCTGTCTTCTGTCTCACACCAGGTGGCTTTTCTGATATTGGACAGAATATGTCACATTTTCTTAACCAATATGCTTGGGTTTAGAGAGGGAGAAAGCCACTTGCTCCCAATCCAAATCCAGCCCCATTAATTGTCAAATCAGGACCACTTTTTATTTGAGGTGTAGATGCAAGATGCAAAGCAGTAAGAATTGAGAGATTACCCAGTAGTGCATATGTGTATTAGTTGGTCTCATAGTCCGTCATTCACATTCCTGCATCATCGATATCTCCTCAATTGCAGATGAGTAATTATTCAATGTCTAGTCAATGTCTTAAAAATAGTTGTTTCCATTTTCCTGTAAAGACAAATTTGAGACCCTGCCCCAGGTTTGTTAAATGTGTTTTCCTTACTATGTATCCATTTGTCATATAAGGGATGAGTAATCACTTCTCCTCCTCAGGAAGGAATTCCTTTTCGAAGTGGACTTTTATTAGTTTTGTCGGTACCAATATCTTTTCTGTCCCGGTTGAAACAAAAGAAAAACCCCTACCCCATTGAAGCACATATCCTGGCTTCCACTCTGAAGTCAACACATCTTTGAAGTAGTTGGGTTGATTTATCTCAGAGAATTTCTCTATTACCCAATGTCTCTCAGCAGTTGATGTTCCCTTTTCATCAGCGTTAAGAAAATTTAAAGTCAATAAGGCACTGTGCAACCTCTCCCTGGGTTTTCTCATTTCTTTCCTCTGTTTATAAAGCATCTCTTTCAACATGTGGTGAGATCTCTCCACAACTGCCTGTCCTGTGGGATTGTGTGGTATCCCCGTAATATGCTTTATATTATAGTATCCAAAAATTAGCTTCATTTTTTGGGAAACGTAAGCTGGAGCATTGTCAGTCTTAATCTGAGTGGGAATTCCCATTATGGCCATGGCTTCCAAAAGGTGAGTAAGTACACCATCAGCATTTTCAGAACTAAGAACAGTCACCCATTGCATTCCAGAGTAAGTATCGATAGTATGATGTACATATTTCATCTTTCCAAATTCTGGGAAGTGAAACATCCATTTGCCAAATCTCATTTCTCTGTGTACCTTTAGGATTGCTTCCAGCAGGTAAAGATGGTTGGTTATAGAAAGAGCAAGTGTTACAATTCCTTACTATTTCCTTTGTTTAATTTCAAGTGATAGAAAAACTCTTCTTTAGTCCTTTGCTGTTAACATGATGTTTCTCATGAAATTCTGTGGCCTAGAGAATTATAGCATGTTTCCTATCAGCAACCGATTTATTTCATCATTACCCTGTGCTAGAGGGCCTGGGAGACCCATGTACACTTTGATATGTGTTATGTACATAGGATGTAACCTATTTCTGATGATATCTTGTAGTTGTATGAGCAGTAAGGTCAGGTCTGTATCATCAGGAATGAAGTCAGCAGTTTCAATATGTAAAACAACTCTTCCTGCATATTGAGATTCAGTAATTATGTTGAGAGCCTCTGTGAAATCCAACAACACCATAATAATTGCATACAGTTCTGACTTCTGAACAGAGTTATAAGGGCTCTGAGCCACCTTAATTAAGTCTTCAGACTTGTAGCCAGCCTTTCCTAAATTGTTCACATCAGTATAAAAGGTGGGGGCTCCAGAAATGGGTTTATCCTGTACCACATGAGGAAAGATACAATTAGTTTCCTTTATGAATTGAATTCTCTTGTTTTGAGGATATTTATTATTAATCTCTCCTAAAAAGTCACTACAAGCCTTTTGTTTACAAAAAATTGGCTACAAAAGGTAAAATTAAATAGAGATAAATTGAAGACTCTTAATGATTTTCAAAAGTTACAAGGAGATATTGATCATATGTGGCCCATGATTGGCATAAAAAACTATGAGCTAGTTAATTTGTTCAAGACTTTGGATGGTGACAAAGATTTAAATAGTCCAAGAGAATTATCTGATGAGGTCAAGAAAGAATTAGAGTTGGTGGAAAAGAAACTTCAAGAAGCACATGTGGATTGTGTGGATCCAGACCTGGATTGCATACTTGTTTTTTTACCCTCTAGACAATCTCCAACAGGAATCTTAATGCAAAGAGAAAGCATTATATTAGAATGGATATTTCTGCCACATAGGCCAAGCAAGAAAATGAGGACATATATTGAACAAATTTCTGATCTGATTTTTAAAGGTAAATTAAGACTTCGCCAATTGACTGGAAAGGACCCTGCAGAAATTGTTGTGCCTTTGACTAATGAAGAAATTGAATGATTATGGGCAGACAGTGAACCTTGGCTATACATACACTAAGAGACCATAGATGCCAGCCCAGACTATGATACCTGGCAAAACTCTAAATCACCACAGAGGCAATAAACAAGATATTCTTTGACAAAACCAGATCTAAACAATACCTATCCACAAATCCAGTCCTACAGAAATCACTAGAAAGAAAACTCCAGGCTATGGAAGTTATAAGCACCCATGAAAACACAAGCAATAGATAAATTCACAGTAGGAAATTCCAAAGAAGAGAAACACACACATACTGCCAACAAAAACCTCCAGGAATTAACAATCACTGGTCATTATTAGCCTTAATATCAATGGACTCAATTCCCCTACAGAAAGACACAGGATAACAGAAAGAGTACAAAAACAAGATCCATCCTTCTATTACATACAAGAAACACACCTAAACTTCAAACACAGATACTACCACAGAGAAAAGGATTGGGTATAAATTTTCAAATCAAATGGAAATCTGAAGCAAGCTGGTGTAGCTATCCAAATATCTAACAAAATAGACTTCAACCTAAATCAATCAAAAATATCTGTAAGGTCATCGCATATTTATCTCAGAAAAATCCATCAAGATGAAGTCTCAATCCTAAATATTTATCTTCCAAATACCAGAGAACTCACAACTATAAAGTAAAATTACTAAAGCTTAAATAGCAAATCAAACCCCAGACACTAATAGTAGAAAATCTCAATACCCCACTCTCACAAATGAACAGTTCTGCCAAACAAAAACTTAACAAATAAATAATGGATCTAACAAATGTTAGAATGTTAATGGACTAAATATATACAAAAATTTTCACCCAAACAGAAAAACATAAGTTTCTTGTCAGCAGTCCATAGAACATTCTCAAAAATTGACCACATAGGCAGTCATAAATCAGAAATGAATAGATACCAAAATGGAAATGACTCCTTGTATCCTATTGGACCAGCATGACCTAAAGTTAGAATTCACAAACAACACATACTACAGAAAGCCTGCTAATTCATGGAAACTGAACATCTCTCAACTGAGGCACTTCTAGGTCAAGGAAGAAATAAAGAAATTCAAGACCTCATAGAATTCAATGAAAATAAATTCCCCAAATATCAAAACTTTTGGACACAATGAAAGCACTGTTAAGAGAGGAAAGTTCATAAGTAATGTTTGTCCTGATCTCCTTTGATTGATTTTAGTTTGAAGTCTATTTTGTTAGATATAAGAATAGCTACAAAACCTTGGTTCTTAAGTCCATTTTCTTAGAAAGTATTTTTCCAGAAAACTCACAGAGAATGAGTAAATGACAGGAAATAATAGATTAGAGCTGAAAACTATAAAATACAAACAAAGAAAGCATTACAAAGAATTGATGAGTCAAAGAGTTGGTTCTTTGAGAAAGTCAACAAGATAGACAAACCCTTATCCTAACTAATAAAAGGCAGACAGAGAGAGGGAGAGAGAAAGAGAGAGAGAGAGAGAGAGAGAGAGAGAGAGAGAGAGAGAACTCGAAATAACAAAACTAGAAATGAAAAGAAGGAAATAACAAAAAACATCAAGGAAATCAGAAAATCATCAGGTTGTACCTTGAAAGCCTATAGTCCACTAAATTGGAAAACCTAAAAGACAGCTTTCTAGACAGGTACAACTTACCAAAATTAAATCAAGACCAGATAAATGACATAAATAGACCTTTAACCCCCAAGGAAATAGAAACTGTTATTAAACGCCTCCCAACCAAACACAAAAAACATAAAACTTATGGCCAGATGGTTTCAGCACAGAATTCTACCAGATTTTCAAAACAGAGCTAATGCCAATACTTCTCAAATTGTTTCACACAATAGAAACAGAAGGAACATTGCCAAACTCTTTTTATGCGGCTACAATCACACTGATATCTAACCCACACAAAGATGCAACAATGAAATAGAATTACAGACCAATTTCACTTCTGAACATTGATGTAAAAATAATCAATATAATACTGGCAAGCTGAATTCAACAGAATATCAAAAAATCATGTACCATAATCAAATAGGCTTTATCCTATAGATGCAGGAATGGTTCAACATATGAAAATGTGTCAATGTCATCCACTGTATAAACAACCTGAAAGAAAAAAAAACACATGTCCATCATATTAGATGCTGAAAAAGCCTTTGACAAGATCCAACACTGCTTCATGATAAAAGTCCTGGAGAGATCAGGGATACGGGGTAAATAACTAAACAAATAAAGACAATATACATCAAGCCATCAACCAACATCAAACTAAATAATGAGAAACTCAAAACAATCCCACCAAAAATCAGGAACAAGACAAGGCTGTTCTCACTTCCCATCTTTATTCAATACAGTGCTTGAAGTCTTAATTAAAGCAATAAGACAACAAAAGGAAATTAAGGGGATACAAATAGAAAAGGAAGAAGTCAAACTATCACTATTTACAGATGACAAGATATTACACGTAAGTGACCCCCAAAATTCTAACAAGGAACACCTACAGATGATAAACACCTTCAGCAATGTAGCAGGATAAAAGATTAACTTAAAAAATCAATAACCCTCCTATACACAAATGATAAAAGGGCTGAAAAAGAAATCAGGAAAACATCATCCTTTACAATAGCTGTAAATCACATTAAATAGCTTGCGGTAAGTCTAATTAAAGGAGTGGCAGATATGATGACAAGACCTTTAAGTCACTGAAGAAAGAAATAGAAGATATCATAAATAATAAGATCTCCCATACTCCTGGATAGGTAAAATCAATATAGTAAAAATGGCAATCTTATCTAAAGCAATCTATAGATTCAATACATCAAAATCCCAACAAAATTCTTCACAGACTTTGAGAAAACAATACTCAAATTCATATAGAATAACAAGAAACCCGGTATTACCAAAAAATCTTGTTCAATAAAGGAACTTCAGGAAGCATCACCATTCCTGATTCAAGCTCTACTATAGAGCTACAGTAATTAAAACAGTTTAGTACTGGCATAAAAATAGACTTGTGCATCAATATAATTGAATCAGAGAACCTGACATACATCCACATATTTATGAACACCTGATTTTTGACAAATAGGGAAAAAATATACAATGGAAAATGATAGCATCTTCAACAAATGATGTTGGCATAACTAGATGGTGGCATGAAGAAAAATGCAAATAGATCCATATCTACCACCCCGCAAAAAAACTCAAATCTAAGTGATTCAAAGACCTCACATAAACCAAGTTACACTGAATCAGATAGAAAAAAATAGTGGGAAATACCTTTGAACACACTGGCACAGAAAACCACTTTCTAAATATAACACCAGTATCAAAGACACCAAGTGCAACAATTAATAAATGGGACCTTTTGAAACTGAGGAACTTCTGTATAAGGCAAAGAACATAGTCAATAAGACAAAACAACCACCCACAGAAAGGGAAAGGATCTTCACTTATCCTACATCAGACAGAGGACTGATCTCTAAAATATATAGAGAATTCATTCAGCTAGAGTTCAAAAGAACCCAAAGAATACAATTGGCAAATGGGATACAGAGCTGAATTGGAAGTTCTCAACAGAAGAACTCCAAATGGATGAAAGATACTAAAAGAATTGCTCAACATCCATAGCCATTAGAAAAGTTCAAATCAAAACAACTCTGAGATACTATCTTATATCTGTCAAAATGGCTAAGATCAAAAACACAGTTGACATGCTGGGGGAGGTGTGAAGCAGGGGGAACACTCCTCCATTGCTGTGGGAGTGTAATTGTCATGCCAAGGTAAGTGCCTTGCACTTATATCAGGTGTTTTGGCATAACCCAAGCCCTGCAGGGTCTGTGAAGAGACTTGTATGGGCCATCCAGAGAGCCAATCTTTCTTAGCAATTATGCTTTTGTTGGCTCCCGTGTCTAGAAGGCCTAACATTTTAAAACATCATTAATAATTAGTTCTAATACAGGTCTTTGATCCATATCTAAGGATAAAAATGTCAAGTCTGTTCCAGTGGATCTAAATCCCTCTCCTCCTCTTACTCTTGGGGCAGCAACAAACTTTTCATGTAGGCTAGGTAAAATAATTAGCTGCGCTATTCTGTCTCCTGGGGAGATAGCTAAAATGCCTTTCAGTGAATCTACCATTATCTTAACAACTCCTGTATAATCTGGGTCAATTACTCCTGGGTGAACATGCAGACCTCTGAGGGTGGTGGATGACCTTCCAACTAGTAACCCCACCGTGCCAGGCTCTAGGGGTCCTTTGAAGTCTGAGTCAATTAATTGGACCCCCATTTTGGGTGTTAGTACGAATCTGGTGGTGGCATGGAGGTCCAGCCCTGCCAACCCGGTAGTGGCTCTCCTCGGTCCTTGGGGTGCCTGAGTGTAGGCCATTGTTCCAGGCTGTTGCTTGGCTTCTCTATCGCCCCATATATTTGAGGGCCCTGGAGTCTGGGGCCCCTCCCCCCATTTTTTGGATGGGTAACTTGAGCTTGCTGATCAATGGGCTGGCCATTGATGTCTCTGACTGATCTGCATAGATTTTTCTAAAGCTATCTGTGTAAAAAATAATAAGCATGTGTTGGCTGCTTCACTGGCTGGAGGAGGTCTCAGCTAAAACCATGATAAATCCCACTGCTGACTAGGAATAGATATTCACCTAGCCTTGTGTAGGGTTGTGGGAAGCTTTCAAACTCAAGAGATGGTTTAATTGTCAGGTCATTAAACGAAGGTTAGTTTGTCCCTGCTGCTGAATGGAGAATGTTCTCAGTTCCTCAACACAAGGATCACAGGGCAACTCACAGTGTGGCAGCTCTCTGTGAGGAGGGAAGAAAGAAAAAAGGCAATCTCTATGGAACTTAATTCTGGGAGTCATCCCAGCCTGGTACAGTGGTGTTTATTTATAATCATACCATTTGGGAGGCTGAGGGCAGACGGATGCTACAAAGTCAGAAGCTAGTTTGGGTTATAGGGCAACTCTCTGTCTAAAATACAGACCCTTCTGCTCAAGCCTAATGACTTAACTTTGGTCGACTAGACCTAAATAGCAAAAACATAAAACCAACTCCCTAAAGCTGTTCCCTGGAGACTAAAGTTCTTAGCCCAGCCTAGCCCCCAAGATCCAGACCCGCCTGCAGCCACTTAGTTCCAAATAATCACACAAAGGCTTATATTGATTACAAGTTGTTTGGCCTATGGCTCAGACTCCTTACCAACTATCTCTTACAACGTAACTCAGCCCATTCTAATCAATCGAATTAATCTGTGAATCGTCATGTGGCTCTATGGCATGACCTGTATTCTGTTACATCTTGCTTTCTGGGCAACTGGATTGTATCTTCTCGATGCCACTCTCCTTCTCCTTTATTTATGGTTGAATTTCTTGTCTGACTCCTATCTGCCTTGAAACAGGCCAAACAGACTCTTTATTAACAAATGGCAAAAAAGTATATTTACAGCACACAAAATGACATTCCACATCATTTCTCCTTTTCTGTCTAATTAAAAAGGAAGGTTTCAATTTCACATAGTAAAATTACATGTAACAAAACAGTATTAGGCAATAATTGCAATTACAGTATCTAGTCTATGTATATTCAGTAAAATTAAAGAAACTATTCTACCATCTATCCTATTTTTGTGAGGTGAGTTTTATATCTAATTTACCAAGAAAATTATAATTATCTAATTTTCAACTCCATCAAAGAACACAGAAGATTATAATATTACTCGAGTAAGCTGTAAGTGTAAGCAAGCAATTTCCAAAATGTAGTATTAGATGACAGCAACAGTTGGCTATCTGGACAGTCACCCACAGCTGTTCTGCAATATTGGAGTATCCAATATTTTTTGACTATATTTGACAGACCTTTTCAGAAGCAGGGAATTTTGAGAAACCCTCTTATCCTGTCATGGCAGGGTTCAGCAGTCTCTTACCTTTTGTTCTGTTCATTCAGAATAGGTAGGGTGCTTATTGTCAGAAGTTGTGGCAAGGGCAGGTTCTTTGCCACAAAGAAAGTAAACTTCATAAGGAGTTTCTTTGATACCCATCATCCTCTTGCCAGGAGCAGACATATCTCACTGTCGAGAAAATTCTAAGCTCTTAAAATATTTTAAATGTCATATTCCATGGGTATTTGAAGTTTTTAAAGGGTATCTGTCTAATTCAAATACATATTTGTACATTTCAAATTTAACATGTCTATAAATTTATCATAGATGATTAATTGCTAATATGCATTGCTTAGCATTACAATTTTAAATATTACATAGCATAATATCTTAAACAAAAGTAGAGGTATACATATAGTGTAACAAAATTAACTTTAAATTTGTATCATTAAACTAAATTCCACATCAATGTAAAGTATTTAAAACAAGTAGTTGCTTTAATAAAGTAGATTTAATAATCTAATCTATTATCCTATCATATTTATATTCCCTTTTTCTTTTTTTAGAAAGAAATTGACTATGATCAATAACCAAACCCTCTAAACAAAGATAAATATCCATAATGTATTTGGGTAGAAATTTGAGAATAGTTCTATAGGCTACAAATGTTGATTGGGGGTGCTGGTCATCTTTGAGGGACCCTGAGGCTGGATCATCTTAGTTAGCAATCTTAAAGCTGATGTAAGTATTGTGCCATCTCTTCCAATCAGAAATCTCTCAAGGGATCTTCCGAGATCAAACCATATTAATATAGAAGCAATCCAGAGGCTCTCATCTTCTATCAAAACAAAAGCAGAACCTCTTTTTCAAAGCAACATACTCTTAGACCCAAAATTTCAAAGTCCAGATACCTTTAAAATACATATGTTGATTTAACTTAGCAAACTTTACAATCAAATGTCATTCTGCAGTTAGGTCACTAAAAGTTAAAAATTAAAAGAAAACACAATAATATACAGACTAAACTGTACTTTTATGTTTATATAATTTATTATATTTTTATCACTGTTTCTCATTCTAAGAATCTTTTCTTTTTTCTCCCAATCCTATATATTTCTAAACACACACAGACACATACACACACACACACACACACACACACACACACACACACACACATTCCTCTATTCACTGCTATCCCAGTACAGAAGCTGGTAGGAGTCAAAGACGAAGCTAGCAGGCAAGCAACAGAGCCCTGGTGAAGCCAAGTAGGATTGATGGAGTGTGCTGTATATTCTTGCAGCAGGCTCCACTGCACACAACATCAACTCTCAGGCAAAGTGGACGTTTGGCAATGCATTTCGATGCACCTTCTGTTAGATTAATATCTTCACGGAGTACAGTTACTATGGCTGCTACTGTCTGATGACCACTGGAAATACCGGAAAGAAGAATTAGACAGGTGGGTGAGTGATCCATCTGAGACAGACTGAAATGTCTGTATTGGGATGGGGTCAGGGCACAAGCACAGCATCTCATGAGGCAGGAATAGAAATGCAGATCCACAAAACATTATATATTTTCTCCTGTTTATTTATTATTTATTTTTCTTTGTTCCTTACATCCACATAGGAACTCTATGTGTAGTGCCAGTTCCCCTGAAACTCTCTAGAGAACAATTTGGCTTTGACCTCAGAGATATTTCAGACCCTTTCACCTGTATGCTGAGATTAAAGGTGTGCATCACCACCTCCAGGATGGATTTTCCTCTCATATCATGAATAGAAATCAGACCAAGAGAACTCTGGAAGTAGTAGTCTGCAAATCAGAATGTGTGAGATGTAAATACTGAGCAATGCTGTAGCCTAGTATTAGGTTATAACACCCACCCTAATTGTTTTAAATCCACAATCAAAGTGTCACACTCAGCTTTAAAAAGTTCAAAAATATTGAAATATATAATTTCAGCATATTCCTGAAACTTTGTTTAAAAATCACTTTTTGGGAGATAGTCTCCCTTATGTGTATCTGATTGATCTCAAACTCAGAGATCCATCTGCCTCTGCCTCACAAAACTGACACTGACCATAATCTATACAAGATGATTTCAGTACACTACTTGATAGAAATCATAGATTCTCAACTTCAAAACCTTTCTTCTGTAACATCATATTTAAATCATCCTCCCATGTTTGAGATTAACTTAAAAGTGAAAACTGACCTCCTGTGGGTTCATACTCCTCCCTCAGTTCTCCCATCTTCTCTCCAGGTGCTGCTTGTCTCATAAAAGCTGCTACACTGAGGTCTTTAACCTGGAAAGCTGCAAATTCCTCAAAGACAACCATCACAAAAGGTCTTACTTATACTCTTGCACTGGAAAAGAGGTCACCTGCATTGGTAGGTTTACCCTCCATCACCTCTTGATTCTGCTTGTTTGGTACTCAGTGGGTTTCAAAGGGACAAGGAAGCAACAAGGACAGTCACCATTTAGAGGTCAATTCCTTTGTCTCATTTAAACTTCCAACAGCCTTTTCAGGTAGATACTAAAATACAGATGAAGTCACTGATGAGGAGGATGAGGAAGGCAGGGCCTCTGCCCAAGGTCACCCAGCATAGAAGTGATGACACCTGCTTTTGGAACAAATGTCTACATTATCACAATGCTCTTGAAAAAAATTTAAGAATTTTAATCATCTTTGGGAGAGTCATACCTGTGGGAAAGCACATGTGTGTAAGTCTGAGGACAACCTGCAGGAGACAGTTGTTTTCTTTGACCCTGTGAGTCCTGGGGATGGAATCAGGTTCAGACCTTTATTCCCTGAGCCATCTTGCCAACCAAGGGATTCTCCTAATAGCTGCTTCACTATACTGATCCCATATCTAAACAACTGAGAGAAGCATCATTGGTTATAAACCAGATGCTGGACTAAGGCCTATTCAGGGTGAGATTTATAATTCTTACTTTACAGGTGAGTATTCAAGGGTCTGGGAATAGAGCTCCATTGCTAGAGTTTTGCACAGTATCCACAGGGCCCTGGGTTCCACCTCCAGATCCCATAAATTGAGTGTGGTAGTGCACATCTTCAAGTCATCCCTTGGGAGGTAATGGCAGGAGAGTTGTCTCAAATCATATAATTTTACAAATGACAGTTAATATTTGTAGTATTTCCATTTTAGTATTGAATATGTTTCTTTATTTTTATGTATGAGAATGATTTGGCATGCTGTGTCTTCTTCACTGTGTCACTCTCTACCATGTCTTTAGAGGCTAGGCTTCTCACCAAACACGACACTCATTTTTAGAGAGTCGGACTAAGCAACAAGTTTTGGAGATTTGTACTCTCCACTTTTTAGTAGACTTATCAATTCCCCATGAGCCATAGACCAAACAACATAAAATGAATATAAGTATCTGAATAATTTTGGGACCTAAGCAGCAGTGGGCAGGTCTGGACCTCTATCCAAACAGACCAAAAACCTTATACTACATATTGCTTTTTACATGATTACTGGGCATCTGAGGTCAGGCCCTTATGCCGGTATAGCAACTGCCTTACCAACTGTGTCATCTCCCCAGCCTCACAATAAGTAATTTTTTAATATAATTGTGATCCAATAACATGGACCAACCAATGAACTTTTGTGTGCTTTGTCTCTCAACTCAATCTTCACAAATGAGAAGTCCACAGATTATTTTTGGTTACAAATCATAGGGAGCATGATTATGGGTACTACTAAACTTTCTATTTATTTTAAGACCAAAATGATTACTGTGAAGACATCCTCTGCAACAGTAACCAACAGGCTGCCATCTTCTCCAAGAATCTATCCATTGATCAGTTCAATAGCAATTACTGTTAGACTTCACCTCAGTTACTTATACACCATCCCTGCCTGTCTGGTTGAGTTTATGACACACTGTAACCACTAATGAAGCACCTATAAAAATATCAAGGCTTTGGTGATTTATTCATCTACCAATCATAACTAGATTTACAGAGAACAACATTCCATCAAGCCCTGAAACTGAAGATTAATAAAAAAAAAATACATAGCCATTGGGGAAGCCCCCTGAAGAGTGGGTGATATGCCATGCCTTCCTTTAAACACAGTGGGGTACAGAAGCATAGATAGAAGCAGAGGCAGAGCCTGAGCCAGAGCCCGAAACTTGCAAATCTCTCGAGTTCAAGGCCACCCTGGTCTAAAAGTGGAGTTTCACTATAGTCAGGACTAATACACAAAGGAACATTGTATCAAAAGCAACTACATCAAAGGAAGCCAACCAGAGATACATAGAGAAGGACAGAAAGAAGGCAAAGAGAGAAATGAGGAAATAAAGAGAAGGAAAGATGGGAAGGAGAGGGAAGGAAATGTAGGAGGGGAGAGAAGACAGAATATCAGTGTCTAATGGACACTAAAGACACCATCTTAGCACTCAAAATGCTGAACATGCAAGGTGGTGTTACCACATAATTTTACTTGTTAACAAAAAACTGTTTATCAGTCAGGCTGTCTAAATAGGAGTATTGTATTTATTGAGAATACAAGCTGTAGATGGAAGTTTTCATCAGGACTGCCAATTTTCCAATTAACCACAAATAGATTTAGTACTATTTACAATTTTTGTGCCAATTGCTCAGGCCTTTTAGTAACTAACATTTTTCATTTTTTAATGAAAAATTGTTCCATACCCACCACTGCTTCCCCTCCCTCACCTTCTCCCAATCCTCCAGAGCCTCCCCCAAACTCAACGCATAATTCATGCCCCATAGAGGGCAAGGAATCCCAAGGTGGTTCAGTCCAGTCTGGCATATCCAGTTGAGGTAGGACCAAGTCCATCCTCCAAGTAACAAGGCTGCGAAAGGTGTTCCTCTGCAGGACGAGGGTTATGACATGCCAGTTCATACACCAGGCATAAACTCTGGTCCAAGGGCAAGAGGCTCCACACACTTCCCACTTCATTTGACTGTCATTTACATTCAGAGGGTCCAGATCTGTTCCATGAAGGTTCAGTAAATGTCATTTCAGAGTTTGTAAGTTCTCAACAGCTCAGTATTGCATACTCCATGGGTCTCCCCATCGTGATCCTAATCCCTTTGTTCATGTAATACTGGTTCTCTATAGCTGAACCAGTAGCTCTCCCCAGGGTTTACTTATGGATGTCTGCATCTGCCTGATAAACTGCTGGATGAAGTTTCTATAATGGTAATTAGGGTGGTCATTTATGTGGTATTAGGGAAAAGCCAATTTAGGCTCCCTGTCCACTATTGCTTGGATCCTAACTGGGATTGTCTTGTGTCAGTTCTTGGGTGTTTCATAGTTTGAGGTTTTTCTCTAATCCCACAATGACTCCCTGTGATGTGGTTGCTTGGAGGTTGTGGTTGTAGCCTGGATTTCCTTTGCTTTACATCTAAAATCCACTTATGATTGAGTACATACCATGTCTATCTTTCTGGATTTGTGTTACCTCATTGAGGAAGATACTCTCCAGATCCATTCACTTGCCTGCACATTTTAGGATGTCATTTTGTAACTGCTATGTAACACTTCATTGTGTAAATGTACCACAATTTTTTAGTCCATTCTTCAGTTGAGGGACATCTAAGTTGTATTCAGGTTCTGGCTATTACAAAAAATGCTGCCATGAGCATAGCTGAGAGGATGCTCCTGGGGGGTAATTTGTGCATCCCTTGGGTGTATGCCTAATAGTGGTTGGGATTGCTGGACCATTCAGTAGATTGATTCCTAGTTTTCTGAGGAATTGCTATACTGATTTCCAAAGTGGCTGTACAAGTTTACACTTCCACCAACAGTGGAGAAGTGTTCCCCTTGTTCTACATCCCATCTGGAACAAGTTACCATCTGCTTTTTTAAAAAAGCTTAGCCATTCTGACAAGTGTAATATGGTATTTCACAGTTGTTTTGATTTTCATTTCTCTAATGGTTAGGATGTTGAGCAATTTTTTGTCTTTCAGCCATTTAAAATTCTTCTGTTGAGAGTTTCACATTTGGCTGTGTACCCCTTTTCCCACTTGGTTCTTTGTTTTTTGGACCTCTAGTTTCTTGAGTTCTCTATGTATTTTAGACATCAGACCTCTGTTAGATGTTGGGTTGGTGAAAATCTACTCCCATTTTGTAGGCTATTGTTTTGTCTTATTGACTGTGTCCTTTGCTTAATAGAAGCTTCTCAGTTTCAGGACATTCCATTTATTAATTGTTGCCCTCAAGGTCTGTGCTACTGAGGATATATTTAGGAAGTGGTCTCCTGTGTTGATGTGTGCAAGGCTACTTTCCACTTTCTTTACACCAGGTTCAGTGTAACTGGGTTTATGTTGAGGTCTTTGATTCATTTGGACTTGGGTGATATATATGGATCTATTTGTATATTTTACATACCACCATCCAGTGATAACAGCACCATTTGTTGAAGATGCTATCTTTTTGCATTGTACTTTTTGGACTCTTTGCAAAAAATCAGGTGTTAATGGGTTTATGGATGCAGGGTCTTTGATTCAGTTTTATTAATCCAGAAGTCTATTTTTATGCCAGTAACAAATTTTTTTTTGATTTTGTCAAAGGCTTTTTAGCACCTAATGAAGTCCGGGATGGTGGTACCTCCTGAATTTCTATTATTGAACTAGATTGTTTTTGGCAACCTTTGGTTTTTGTTATTCCACATGAAGTTAAAGATTATTCTTTTGAGGTCTGTGAAGAATGGTATTGGGGTTTTGGTAAGATTGCCATTTTTACTATCTTGATCCTACCTATCCAAGAGCCTCAGAGATCTTTCCATTTTCTGATATCTTCTTCAATTTTTCTCTTCAATACCTTAAAGTTCTTGTCATACAGGTCTTTAACTTCTTTTATTAGAGTTACCCCAAGATGTTTAAATTCATTTGTAGCTATTGGAAACGGTGATGATTTCTGATTTTTTCATCCCTTCGATAATCTATGTATAGAAGGTCTATTGACTTTTTTAGTTGATCTTTATTCTGATACATTACTGAAAATGTGTATCAGCTGTAGGAGTTCCCTGGTATAATTCTGGGGGTTATTTATGTATACTATCTTATCATCTGCAAATAGTGATTGTTTAACACAATCCTTTGCAATTTGTATCCCCTTGATTCCTTTTGTTGTCTTATTGTTCTAGCTAAAATCTTGATAAATATTAAATATATAAAAAAATATATGGGGAGAGTGGACAGCCTTGTCTTGTTCCTGATTTTAGTGGGATTGCTTTGAGTTTCTCTCCATTTAGTTTGATGTAGGCTGTTGGCTTGCTGTATAATGTCTTTATTATGGTTAGATGGGTTCCTTCTATCTCTGGTCTCTTCAAGACCTTTATCATGAAAGGGTGTTAGATTTTGTCAAAGTCTTTTTCAGCACCTAATGAAATAATGTGGTGGGTTTTTTTTTCTTTTAGGTTGTTTATATGATGGATGACATTGACAGTTTTTTGTATGTTCAACCATCCCTGCATCTTTGTGATGAAGCCTACTTAATCATGGTAGGTAATTTTTGATATGTTCTTGGATTCAGTTTGCCAGTAATTTATTCAGTATTTTTGAATCAATATTCACCAGGAAGATTGGTCTTTAATTCTCTTTCTTTTTTGTTGTTTGGGCATCAGGATGACTGTAGCTGCATAAAAGACTTTAGCAATGTTTCTTGTATTTCTATTGTGTGGAACAATTTGAGGACTATTGGTTTTAGTTCTTGGAAAATGTGGGAAAATTTTTGCTGAAACCATCTAGTCCTAAGCTTTATTTGATTTGGGAGACTTTTACTAATAGCTTCTATTTCTTTGGGCATTAAAGGACTATTTATGTCCTGGTGTTGATTTTTTTTTTTTGGTAAGTGGTGTCTATCTAAATAGCTGTGATTTTTTTTAGGTCTTTCTATTTAACAGAGTGCACGTTTTTTGAAGTTTGACCTAGTGATTCTGTGGATTTCCTCGCTGTCTGTTGTTACATTTCCCTTTTCATTTCTGATTTTGCTAACTTGGATACTCTCTCTCTCTCTCTCTTTTTGCTTAGTTTGGATATAAGGATTTGTATATCTTGTTAACTTTCTCAAAGGATCAACTCTTTGATCTATAGATATTTGTATTTTTCTCTTTGTTTCAATTTTATTGATTTCAGCCCTGAGTTTGATTATTTCCTACCACCTACTCCTGCTAGGTGAGTTTGCTTCAAACTGCTCTAGAACTTTCAGCTGTGCTGTTAGGTCTCTTAAGTGACAATTCTCCAAGCTCTTTTTTAAATGTAGGAACCTAGTTCTCTAAACTTTCTTCTTATCACTGCTTTCATTTTGTCATGTCATTTGGTTATGTTGTCTACCCATTTTCATTGAATTCTGGGAAATCTTTGATTTCTTTCTTTACTTCTTCCTTGACCTAGAGGTGGTTTAATTGAGAGATGTTCAGTTTTTATGAGTTTATAGGCTTTCTGTTCTTTGTGTTGTTTTTGTACACTAACTTAGTTTATAGTGGTCAGATAGGATAAAAGGCTTTATTCCTACTTTTTGGTATCTATTCATATAAGCCTTGTGACCAACTATTCAGTCAGTTTTGAAGAAAATTCTATGGGGTGCTGAGATGAAGCCACAATCTTTGGTTTTTGGGTGTAATGCTGTATATCTGTGTTAAGACATTTGAGACAGAAAATCTGTTAAATCCTTTATTTTTCTATTGAGTTTCTGTCTGGTAGACCTATTCAGTGGTAAGAGTGAGGCAGTGAAGTCTTCTACTATTAATGTGTAAGGTGGGATGTGAGGTTTAAGCTTTAGCAATTTTCTTTTACATACGTGGCTGCCCTTGTATTTGGGCATAAATGGTCAGGGTGGAGACTTCATCTTGGTAGTTTTTTCTAAGATGAATAAGTAATATCCATCCTGATCTGTTTTGTTTAATTTTAGTTTGAAGTCCATTTTTTTAGATATTATGATGGCTGCACCAGCTTGTTTCTTGATTCCATTTGATTGGAAATTCTTTCCTCAACCCTTTACTCTGAGCCAGTGTCTGTATTTGAAGTTAAGGTGTGTCTCTTGTATGCAACAGAAGGATGAGTTCTGTTTTAGTATCCATTGTGTTAGGATGTGTCTTTATATAGATGAATTGAGTCTATTGGTTTTAAGGAATATTAATGACCAGTCATTGTTAATACCTGTTGTTTTTGTTGTAGTGTGTGTGTGTGTGTATGTGTGTGTGTGTGTGTGTGTGTGTAGTTCTCTTCCTTCAGTTTTCTTTCTGTAACATTACACATTGCTTGTGGCTTTGAGGGTGTATCTATCTTGTTTAGGCTGGGATTTTTCCTTCTAATGTTTTGTGGAGGGCTGTATTTGTGAATAGGTATTGTTTAAATTTTGTTTTTGTGAAATATCTTCTTTAATTTATCTATGATGATTGAGACTTTTGCTGGGTATAATAGTCTAGGCTGGCAGCCATGCTCCCTTAATGTCTGTATATCATCTGACCAGGACCTTCTGGTTTTCATTTTTACCATTGAGTAGTCTGGTTTTATTCTGATGTATCTGCCTCTATAAGTTAGTTGGCCTTTTTCCTTTGCAGTTTTTAATATTCTTTATTCCATAGACTTAGTGGCTTAATTATTATGTGGCACACTGTCTTTTTAGAGGGGACTAGTCTATCTGGTGTTGTGTAACCTTCTTGTATCTTTATAGGCATTTCCTTCTTCAGGTTATGAAAGGTTTTTTCTATGATTTTATTGAATATATTTTCTGTGTCTTTGAGCTGGTCTTCTTCTCCTTATCCTTATACTTCCTTACTCTATTTCTATTATTTTTAGGTTTTGTCTTTTCATGGTGTCCCATATTTCCTGGACATTTTGTGTTAGGTCTTTTGGGGGGTAGTGTTTTCTTTGACTGACATATCTATTTTCACTATTGAATTCTCCAAACCAGAGATTCCCTCTTCCATCTCTTGCAATCTCTTGGTTATGCAGCTGTTGTTCCAGTTCATTTCTTCAGATTTTCTATTTTCAACAATCTCAGTTTGTGTCTTCTTTATTGCTTCTGTTCCATTTTTAAATCTTGTGCACTGTCCTCTACCTATTTGGTTGCTTTTTCTTTGCTTTTATTTTAAGAAATTTGTTGATTTTTTCCAAATTTTTTACTAAATTTCTTTTTTGCTTATTATTATCATGTTTTCTTTTAGATGTATTTATACAAAATCTTTTTTCCATGTATCACCCTGCTGCTCCCCCTCCCTTCCCTCCTCCCAATCCCTCACAGTCAGCCTTCAGCCTCACCCCTCTCAATCTTTCGACCCTTTCCCCAAAAGGGCAAGAATCCCCAAGGTGGGTCAGCTCAGTGTGATACATCGGTACACTCCAGGCAAGTCATATTTACTCATCTCAAAATCAAGACTGGGTTCATTGTTCCTCTGAAGGGAATGGGCTCCAAGGTGCCAGCCCATGTACAGAAACACAGTCTGATGCCACCCCTCGAGGCTCCACATACTGCCCATGCCAATCGACAGTGAAAGGCCTAGCTCCTTTTAGAGATTGTTCCCCAGTTGTTGTTCTTGATTCAATGAGCACCCCGGGGCTCCAGCTAACCACCACTGTGGGAATTTTCCTCATAATCCCTATCCCCTTGCTCCTATAGACTCTTCTTCCCACTCTCAGCTGAACCAGTAGCTCGGCCAGTGCTCAGCCATGGATCTCTGCCTCAACCTCTATTGTTTGTTGGATACAGGTTCTGTGATGACACTTAGGGTGCTCTTTCATTTGACTCTAGGGGAAGTCCTGTTTAGACACCCCCTCCACTATTGGTTGGAGACCTAGCCATGGACATCCTGTGAGTTCTTGGAGGTTTCCCTAGGACCCAGGCTCTTTCCAACCCTAGATTGGCTTCCTCTATCCAATATCCATCTCTTTCTATCTCCCTCTTTGCTCCTCTCAGTCAACCATCTCCTTCTCTCATGATTTGTTCCTACCTCTTGGATGCAACACATTATGATCACAATTTACTCAGGAGATATTCTCTATTTTCTCTTTTTAGGGGAATTCCTGGGTGCTCTTTTAAGTTCCATCTGATCCCAGGCTGTTCAGGAGTTGTGGCTTGCAATTTGGGTATTCTTTGGTTTTTGTCTAAAATCCACTTATGAGTGAATACATCCCATGCCAATCTTTCTGGGCTTGTGATACCTCACTCAGAAGAATATTTTCAAAGTCCATCCATTTGCCTGAAAATTTTAGGATGTTATTTTTTTACTGCTGAGTAATACTCCATTGTGTAGATGTACCATTTGTTAATCCATTCTTCAATTGAGGGGGATCTAGGTTGTTTCCAGGTTCTTGCTATTACAAATAATGCTGCTATGAACACATTCCTCTATTTCTTAAAGGACATTTTTATTTCCTCTTTTAAGATTTCTATTATTTTCATAAAGTTGTTTTTAAGGTTGTTTCCTTCTGCTTCTTTTCCATTGGAATGCTCAGATCTTGCTGTTGTAGAACCACTATATTCTGGTGTTGCCATATTGTCTTTATGTTGCTATATGTAGTCTTCACTGACATCTGTCAGTTGCTTTCTTGGATCAATGAAGAATTTGTCTGTTTCTCAGGGAGCTCATCTTGATGCAATCTGTTCTGGCTGTGTCCGTGTCTCAGGAAGTCTCTCTTAGTCCAATATGGACTCTTATTCTACTCAGAGGTAGCATTTTCTGTGTCACAGTGAGCTGTTTCTGGTGTAATATGTGCTGGCTGATTCTGTGTTCATGGATCTGATATTGGTCCTATATGACGTTTGATATAGCAGGAGCTATTAGTCCTATAGGAGCTCTTGATCAAATTGGAGTTTGGAAACTGTGAGTCTGAGTTAGCTTCTCTTGATCCAATAAGTGCTGAGGAACTATCAGTCTCAGGTAGTTGTCTTGACCTAATAGGTGTTGAGAAACTGTGGGTCTCAGGTAGCCACCAAAGTTGTCAAGTGATGGGATGGATTTGTGGTTGGGGTGGGATTTGTAGATGAGTGTCAGGAGCCGGTTCCCTAGCCAAGAGTCAACTAAAGAATTGCCTTGTTAGTCATTCTTCAGATAGGACAGCATTCTTTAGATCAAGACAGTCCTTGGGAAAGCCACAAGGAAACAGACTGACCATTGACTCATGATGGCCCAGCACACTAACCTTGGTTCATGATTACTCACTGACCACTACTCATAATTGCCTAACACACTAACCTTGGTTCATGATTACTCACTGACCACTACTCATAACTGCCTAACACACTAACCTTGGCCCACAGCCCACAGTCTCACCCCCTCACTAAGCCCCCTCACTAGTGCTCCCTATTCCCTGCAACCTATAGCCCTGCAAAAGCATATATAAGCATCCTGGAATTAATAAAGACAGACCACTCGAAAAGAGACTTGTCCTGTGGTCCTTCTTCTGCACCTTCCCCTATCATCCTCTCCCTACAGGTGGCAGGGACCCCGTTGATGTCCTGCAAGTCGGGACAGATGGAATGTCCAGTGATCTGGATATTCATGGGGGAGTTTTGGCCCACAGGGATTTCCCCTGGTGACCGGGATTTAGGGTAGTGATGGGTGGGAGTGGTGTTCTGAGGGTTGTGTCCCAAGGTCTATGACATGGAGACCAGCCTTTCTGGCTGGGCTGAATGGATTGTCGCTTACCTCTCAGGGGTCTTAGCAATATGGCAGAAGGGTATTTCTTTGCTTGAATGGATGAATATTGTGGAGTTTTATTAGGTGTCATTTGTGTTCAGACCTAGAGGCTAATAGTGCCAGCTGCCGTGGGCATGGGGGTCCACAACCCAGAGATGGTATAGACCCCAAAAGGAACTTCAAAATAGGACTTCAGGTGTAACCAGTGGGGGGTTGTGCATTGAAGAAAGGGAGATGGTTAGCACCCACAGGGGTCAAGGGTTCTATCTGTGTGCAGAGTGACTATCACGAGTTCCTTGTGTGAGTAGGGGACTCAGGGGACTTCTCTCTTTCTAGTCCTGTAGCTGTGCTTTGATGCCGCCAAATCAGCACACAGGGCCTGTGGCTTCTGTATGTGTAGTACAGACATAGAATATGTCCTCCCTCACAGTCCAGACCAGCAAAGTTACTGTAGATTGTGGCAAACACTGAATCAGTGCTGTCACACAGGCACAGAGAATGGGTCAGCTCAACACCCCACATCAGCTCACATCAGTGATTGCTAAAGCGTCAAGTTCCTAACCTGTAGATGTTGTGAGGTCAAAGAAGATATAAAAATTGCTTTTGGAATTAGGTCTGAGGGATGCTGTTGGTAACACATGGTTCCAGGCAGGAGTAACTGGTCCCAACAGTCCTCCATATTAACTGTATAAATGACATGCTAAGTCTGTCCCAAGAACCTGACAGTCTTTGAGGTAGATATGACTACAATTTCAATATTTAACAATTGAATTTATGTGAATATGAGAGAAAGAGAGAGAAGAAGGGAGAAAGGGTGGAGGAAGAGAGGAAGAGAAGAAGGGAGGGTGGAAGGGATGGAGGGAGGGAGGGCTCAAACACACATGTGGACTTCAGAAGATAACTCTGTGGAATCAAGTCCTTCCTTCTCCCTTAAAATGGGTACCAGGAACTGAACTCAGTTCAATAAGATTACTTAATAGCATGCCTCTTACTGGCCCACAAGCTCCACTTGCAAACTATGATGTGAGCAAATGGTGGAGGTGGTGATGCACATCTTTAATGCCTTTAATGTCAGCATTCAGAATGCAGAGACAGGTAAATATCTCAATTCAAGTTTAACCCTAACTACAGAGTGAATTCCAAGACAGTGACAGATACCCACAAAGAAACCCTGTCTCAGAAAACAAAACTCAAAAACCTTAAAATAGACAATAAAAAGGGACAACCCATATCCAAGAGATATCAGCACAGGCCAATATAATACAGACAATCCTTTAGCTTAGGCTCTCCCTACCCTGTGTATGAAGCTGACAATCAACCATTACAGGGGCTAAAGAGTTGGCTCAGCACTTAAGAGCACTTTCTGCCCTTCCTGAGTACTGGGGTTCAATTCTCAGCAACTACATATTGGCTGTCAAACAGTATCTGTAGAACCAAAGCCCTCTAGCCTCTGTATTTTTACATATTCCATATACCTCTAACTTAGCACTCTAGAACCTCCTTTCTCTACTTCTCGTCTCTTACATGAATAAAATTTATGTGGGGATGAGCTTAATCAGTTGTCCCCATTCTCAAGATCCTTCTACCCTTCCAGTGGAAATTTGGGCAGAAACTTCCAGCTACTTACAGTAACTGTACCTGTGCTTTTGGATGTAGCTGCCCCTGTAGTTCACTGGTCCTGATTTTCAAGGGACAAGGACTGAGCTTTGGATTGGACACGGTGGGGATGGGAATGGGGCTGGAAAGCTGGAGAGGACTGTGCTGTGTTCCCTAAATGAAAAGAGAGACCAAAACCACATTTTATTAAACCAGCTGATGAGAAATATTATGCCTCAATAGGACCAGGGAACCAGAGATCAACCTGGCTTCACCGGTTGGGTCCCATGATAAGGAAAAAAAAGTGATGACATGTTTTATTTTTAATTGCTGTAAAATGATAGGCTGCTGTGTACTTTAGCTGGACAATTATCCTGTGGGGTTTTTAGACGCAATAAAGACTCAAAGTTCACCAGGATGTAATCCTGCTATCAGATGACTTATTGTTGGTCCAGCTTGTTTTCCTATATCCTGCTTCCTACAATGATCACATAGCAGGGCTTTGAGTCTGGTATTTTTAGGGCCAAGATGAATCTTTTAGTGCCCATGTGACACTGCATCTTCTCTCTTCTCTCCATCCTACCTCTCTGTCTTTCCTTTTCTCTCCACCCCTCCCCTCTATTCTTGTTTTTCAATACTCTGTTAGTCTTTTGGATCTTTGCTCTTTGGGGCCTGCCAGTCAACTTCCAAATATTAATACACACAGAGATTTGTTACTTACAAATGCCTACCCTTAGCTTGGTCTATTTTCAGCCATCTTTACTTAACTTAAATTATTCCATTTACATTTTGCCTTAGACTTCTTTCTTTCCTTTTTTCTGTATATCTTACTTTTACTCTTACTCCATGGCAGGTTGTGCCACTGGTCTCCTCCTCTATTCTTGCTGTTTTCCCTTCTTCTCTCTCCTCTGAGAATTCTGTTCTATTATCTGCCTGTTAATCCCACCTGACCTTTCTCCTGCCTTTCTATTGACTGTTCAGCTCTTTATTAGACCAGTCAGCTGTTTTAGACAGGAAAGTAACACAACCTCACAGAGTTAATCAAATAAAACCTAAAAGAATGCAGCACATCTTTGCATCATTAAACAAATATCCGCAGCATAAACAAATAAAACACATCTTAAAATAACATTCCAACACACCCCCATTTTGTGTGTATAAAAATAAAATATTTCAACTTTAGCATAGTAAAATTATACACAAAAAAAGTAGTTATTAAATAAGAATTGGTTTATAAGATTTAGTCAATTTGTATTTAGAAAATTCAGAGAAAACACACACTTGTTCATCCCATTTTGGTTTCTCCAAAGTTTTATGCCTAATTTACTTTCTATAATAATTAAGAATAACTAGAGCTATAATTATCTAGCCTTTAACACCATCCAAGACCTTGTGAGGATATAATTTACCTGAATAACAGGAAGTGCATTGCAAGCAACTTTCAAAACTTCAAAAATGACAGACCATTGGCTTCCAGGAAAGTCACCAAAGTTTCTCTCCAATTTTGGGGCATTCATCTTTGTTCTATAGGCCCAGAAGATCTGTTAGCATTTTAGTGTAGTAGGAAACTTGAAGAAATTTCATGTTTTTATTGACACAGTTTGTTAGTTGCTTTCCTATGTGTCCTGTAGTATGTCTAGCCGACTCGTCCATAAAGCTCCAACTCTGAAGAAACAGCAAACCTTATTTTGCCAAAGCTTAACAGTCACTTTCCTGTGATTTTTTTCAGTGTATGATCAAGCAGACACGGCAAAATTAGGTTCTTGCCCAACTGGGTAGCTTTTCCCCCATGAAAGCAAACTTTTATGGAATGCCTCTCCCTTCTGGAGTATGCAGAATGTGTGGCAAAAGGAGACATTGAACTAATGAATGCAGCTCAGCAAGGAACAGACAAAGTAACTTTTGTCTTCCTGAAATGCCCAGAGGGGGCTTTCAAAAGCTCCCATATCAGTCTTATTCTGCCTTCATGGAGTAAACACCTTCCCAGAGCAATTAAAGAAACTAAAACATATTCTAAAAAGCTATACTGCTCTGGAATATAGAAAAGAATATATAAAATAGAACAAACAATTTTCAAAAAGCATAAATCAAGTATTTTGAAAAACTTCTTTAAATGAACAAAGTCCAAAGTTAAAAATACCACAGAATGATGTTGTCATTGAAGGTTTGATAGACACAAATGTTGAGGCAACAGTAATTTCACCAGAATCTTGGCATTCAAATTGGCCCTTTCAGGAGGTAAATGCTCAGTTTGGGGAATTTGGACATTACCCCAGATAAACAGAGTGCAAGATGGCTCTGTATAAATCCAGAGAACAGAGAGTAAAATTAAAGTCACATGTGGATAACATAGCTATGGACTTATGGAGAGGAGACTGCTGTAAGGATTCCCGGCACATGGGGTAAACCCAACATGGTGCCAGATCAGATAAGAATTCCTGGCTTGTAGCCCCCACATGGTAAACCCAACATGGCACCCACAGAACACACCACATAGAGATGTTACACCTCTAGGCGTGGCTATATATATCCATGCTAACCTACTCTCTTATAAGAAGCCACCATGTAAAAGTGTGTCTCCTTTTATCTCTTTTGCTTCTCTCCCTTATACTTGCTTGACAACTCTCCTGAATAAACTCTAGTGTGCCATCTAGTAGTGTGTGTGTCTGATCACATTTGCAAAACCAACAAATGCAACAATGGAATATTCATATTAACATTCCTTCAATCTCAGAAATGAACCATAAACTAACATATGCTTCCAGTAAAACATTAGAAGGTCTTATAATGGCTTGCTATCTTCCCCCTCCTCAACTCCTATCAGCTACCATATCAGATCAGTGAATAGAGGTGTGTGTGTATGTGTGTGTGTGTGTGTGTGTGTGTGTGTGTGTGTGTGTGTGTGTGTGCATTTGATAGCCCAAACAGATCTTGAAAGCAAGCTCTTGGAAACGTTCATAAATGCATTAACTATAAAGCTGTAGCTAGTTACAGTGGAACACACACTGTAGTCCCAGAACTCTATAGGCTGAGGCAGATGGATCTATATGTTTAAAGCTACTTTGTCTAAAGAGTAAGTTTCAGGAGAGCTATGGCTACACATAGAATCTCTCTCATGGAAAATGGAACAAAAATTATATATACAAGCCGTGCATATAATGTAATTCCACTCTGTGCAATTTTAGGGTAAATATGACCAAGTAAAGCACTGCCATCTGTTGCTCATGAATTCTATTTAAGTATTTGGCAGCAGGGCCTCTTAAAAGACTCACAAGTGTTTTTTTGCTAACACTGAGTCAGGAAGCCTCTCTTTAAAAAACTGACACCTCTAGGAAATAGGGCTGACCCAAGAAAAAGCTGCTGCTACTAAGAAGCCATCTTTGACTCTGTATCCTTTTTGACTATATAAACAGAAAACTTAAATAATCCATCTTGTGCAGCTTGTTGTTTGCACTGAGGTTCAATAACTGACCTTGTTGCAGCTTAAGCTGCTCTCCAAAAGCCCACCATTTTATAGCTCAAACCTGTATGCCACTCAGTCTCTGTACCTTGGCCCACATAAGAGACACAACTTGGAAGCTTTTTTTGGCTCTGTTTCTGTGATCCAGAACTCTTTTAAAGCTTTCTCAGGCTTTATGTGGGTGTGTATGCACCACATTGGACACTATTTGCAGTTATGTTTCAAAATCTGGACCAGAAGAGGGATGGAGAGAGGAAAGAAGAGAGGGAGGGAGGGATGGAGGGAGGGAGAGAGGGAGAGAATAAATTTCCAACACCAGTCATACATATATATAGTTTTATCCCTTTGGTAGTAGAGCCAAGTCTGGGCTGTAATGAGTTGGAGAACTTCAGCCTCATTATAAAATTATATCAATAGTAATAATGATGATGATAACAATAATAATAATAATAATAATAATAATAATAATAATAATAATGGCTGGGCAGATGGCTCTGCAATCAGGAGAAGACAACAGCCATTGCTGAGCTGGTATAGAACCCAGTCTAAGTTCCAGAAGGCACATGGCAGCTCATAACTTCCTAAGACTGTAGTAAGAGGCTTCTGGCCATGACTTTTGGGCCTAGCCTTAAGGTTTAGGCCTGTAGACCCACAGACCCACAGACTCGCAGACTCACAGAGACAGAGACACACAGATGCATAAGATAGTTTTAGGCTAATCAGTCTAAGTCCCAGGCATATAACTTGCTAGCTCTCTACCCTTCATCTAACCCATGACTCACCCTGTTTAGCCATGAGGCTTGGTACCTTTTCTTAGAGTAGCATAGTTGTCCTCGGCTTCTTCTAGCTTCTCTCTGGTGTTCTGCTTTGTGCTTCCTGTTCTGAGAGTTTTCTTAGTCTGGCATCCCTGCCCACACTTCCTGTCTGCCTCTGGCCAATCACCGCTTTTTATTAAGCCAGTGGGTGGGACAATTATTTACAATGGAACAACACAATCTCCCGCATATGACCCAGGTCTTAAAGATCATACCCTCTCCTCTGGCCTCTGTAGGCACTGCTCACAACAGTTCACATACACACATGAAGACAAAACAGTCATACCTATAAAATAAAAATACATTTTCTAAATGGTAATAAAAATCAAATGACCAAGGGAACTCAAGGTCAGGTAAGTCAGTACCTGGGAAATATTGCAGAGAAGCTTTTCTTGCTTGGGCTGGTGAACATGGTAGACTTTTCTCTTTTGTCTGAGACAGAGATAACAATGAAGGCTGTCCTGGATATCACTCTATAGACCAGGCTGGTCTCAAACTCACAGTGATTCACAAGCCTATACCTCTCGAGTTCTGACAGTATTACAGTTGTACACCAAAACTGTCCAACCTGTGGTGAACTTCTCTAAGAAGTCATCAGAGTTTATACATAGAAGCTAAAGGTACCAGATGTTATGGACATGATGTGAACAGGAAAATCCACACAAGAAATATTAGATCCTAATGGAAACCTCAAAAAGGAACTTTGATGTGGCCAACACTAGCTGTACATTGAAGACAAGGGACATGGTTGGGCACTCAGAGGGGACAAGAGTCATATCTATGAGCAGAGAGATGAGCAGAAGTCATTTCACCCTAAGTGAGGTGAGGGCTCAAGTAACTTATCTCTTTATAGCTCTGTACCTGTGCTCTGTCCAAACATGCAGCTCTAGCTGTACCTGTTGCTCACCTAGCTTGCTGTGTAGCTTGATATCTGACCCCTTGAATAATCTTCTCCTTTTCTTGTTCTCTTTTCATCTCCAGAGATATCTGCTTCTATTTATTCCCAGTTTAACAGAATTTAAAAAATACAACACATCTTTGAATTATTAAAACAAATGTTCTACAGCATAAACAAATGTAATATAGCTTAAAATAATATTCCACAGCAGCCTTCTCCTACCCCTCTATGTATCCTCGGGTTTTTATTTTTAGTTTATTGAGATAAGATTTCTTTGTGAAGTAGTCCTGGATGTTCTGAAACTTGTTTATTAGATCAGGTTTGCCTTGAACTCGAGATATCTTCCATCCTCTGCCTCTACCTATAGAATTCTGAGTGAAAGGCGTGGCTGGAAACAACATCCATTATCCAAGGGGCTCCCTAATGCAATGTCTTTCCCATTGACCTTCAGCTTCCAGGACTAGACAGAATGATGTTCTCTGAGAACTAATTATGTTCAAAAGACAGAAAGTCCAATCAGCACAGATCTTTCAAAGGTGCTTTATTAGTGATCACAACCAAGCAAACAGGATATTTTATTCACTGAGTTGATATGTCTAACAGCGAATTCCTTGTAACACCTTGTGGTATAGAGTCTTGGAGAAGCAGGCGGCAGCCTGGCGGTCACAGTTGCAGATGAAGTCATCACAGTGGTTGTTTTTGTCTTTAGAGAAACAAGAATGAAGTTGAGTGGAGCCCTTGATCGTGCTCTCTACAACATTTGACAAAGAAAATGATGGTCCTCCCATCTGTACAGACTAAGGGTTGTAAGACAAAGCAATCAAAAGTATATTGGGTCACCAAAATTGCTGAAAAATACTTAGAATAAAAAGTATTGATTGGGGGCACAGTACATAAAGCAGTTGTATTACAAGCATGAGAGCCAGACCTGGGATGCCCAGAGCTCACATAAAAACCAAGCTGTGGTTGGGACATTTGTGACTTTACTGGGAAGTGAAGAGTACAGATCACCTACACTTTTTGGACAGTCAGGCAAGCTAGTGAGTTTCATGTTTATTGAAGGACCCAACATCAAAAGACATGTCAGAAGGTGACAGAAGAAGACACAGGATGCCAACACATTCTTATACATAAAATCAATTATCAAGTATATTTAATCCTATAATACAATTTACTGCTACTAATAAAATGTTATCATTAAAGAAAATCCTCTTGCCTCCACACCCAAAGTGCTGGGATTACAGGTGTGCACCACCACACTCAATTCATGGGTTTTGGAGGTGAAACCCAGGTTCTGTGCATGCTAGGCAATCACTCTAGCAACTGAGCTCAATTTCCAGCCCTGTAAATCCTCACCTGTAAAATGGGAATGATAAATCATGTCCTGCATAGGTGTTTACTCCAGTATTTGGCTGATAACCAATAATGCAACTTCCAGTTCTTTAATAAATACTGAATGAGCAAACAGCAGTTTATAGCAGAGCAGACAAGATAGTTCAGAGAATAAGGGCTCTTGGTACCAAGTCTGAACCTGAATTTTATCCGCAGGAGTCACATGGTCAAAAGGGAGAACCAACTCCTGCAGGTTGTCCTCAGACCTCCACACCTGTGCTGTCACAGAAGCAGGGCTCCCCCCAGACACATAGAACCTTTAAAAGTTTTGAAAGGTTTTGGAACAATTGAGTCTGTGTTCCAGAACCAAATACCATCATTTTGAAGCTGGATAGCTTTAATCATGTAACCCAGGCTTCTTCATATTTCCCATCAAGTAGCTCTATTATATAATATTTTGTTTGTTTTCTGACAAATAAAACTTAATTGGAGTCAGGAAATGGAGTTACCAGTAGCAGCTGATAGAGGTTAGGAGGACTGTAGACAGTGAGGAGGCAGGAAGTGATAAGTTGGGCAGAGAGTGAAGTTCCGCCCTTTTGAACAGAGGAACAGAAGAGGTGGAGAGCACCTGGTGGCTGCTCACTGTTCTCTGATCTTTCAGGTTCTTCTCCTAATATATAAAACATGATATTTTACTGATGAAGAAAAATAGAGTAACACGTTATCTGCTTTCCAACTTTGAGGAAATAAATTCATGAAATAGCTGCTTGAGCGTGGGTTTCCAGTCACCGGCACCATCCAAAGCTGTAGGCTGGGGCAGCACTACAGTGACTGGCTTTTCTTTTCTTCCTAAAGCCCTTTGAGTGAGTCTGGGGTTTTCCTGTCAATAGCCTCTCTGCAGCAATCTCCACAAGCTCCAAACTCCACAGGTGCTTGGGCTCCAAAGAGCACTAGAATTATCCCCCAGCACATGCCAGCTCTGTCTTCAGATAGGTCTGTGCTTTCACTTCCTACTCATCAATGTACTGTGTTCCCACGTGTCCCCATGTCTGCCTTTCAGCTGGCTCAATCTTTGGCTCTTTTTTTCTGTGGGTGGTGTGTTTCCCCTTCACCCTCCTCAGGCTGCTGACCCATCAGTGATCAAGGCAGCTGTCCTCAGCCAGGCTGTTTACTGCCTGTGTTCCCCCCCTCAGACGAGCTGCTAAGTGACATCCAGCTTTACTCTTCAACATCACCATCAGTAGATTTGGTGAGACACCAAGGGGTTTCTTAAAGGGGGGGTTGAGAGAGTGAGAGAGACAGGCTTTCTCAAGTAAAAGAATTGGAAATAGCAGCAAGATGGAGGGAATTAGGTCTCTAATTTCACAATAGAACTTTAGAAAGGGAAAAATTAAATGAGGGGACAATTAACTTAGATGTAATTTAGATAATATTAATTATGATCATTGTGGCATTGGTAATTCTTATTTTATCCCTAAAATAATGGGTTGAAATCAATGCCAAATATCAAAGATTGACTGGTAATATGCAATATCTAAAACTAAATGCGTAAAAATACAATTTTGACTGATAAGTTAGAGGCCTTAGGAAAAAATTATGAAAATATAGAGAAATTTAAACAAAGGAGAAGAATGAAGGGAAACATCATGAAATTAGAAAACAACAGCCTAAAGTTATGAAAAAATGACCTTAATTTATCCAGCAATAATAGTGTAGCATCTGCCAAATGACAGGTATCCCACAAGGCTGTATAAGTGTCCAATGGATTTCTGTAGAAATATAGGGTTTAGGAATATTTAAGAAAGAAATTGTATGATATGGTATGCACTGACCATTTGTGAGGCAGATATTAAGCTCATGGTCAACTATAGCAAAATGACCCTACATGACTGGAAAGCCTTGGTTACAACAATATTGGAACCTGGTCCTAAAGTACAGGGGAGTACTTGGTGAGGAGATGAATCTAGTCCATTGAACAACAATGTAGGTCTAGAGCCATGGAAATTTCCCAAGGACAACTTGTTGGAGAAGGTGATTATGCTAATGGACAAAGACAGTTTATACATAATGTCCCCAACCTGACTCTGGGTTGTGCAGCAGCTTTGAATGCATGGAAAGAGAGCAATAGGAAAGGTGGGTGGGGGTGAGAACACGAGGGCACTTAATGGTTGAGTTGGGGGAGAAACAGTGATGGAGAACCATGAAAGGGACATCTTGGTAGATGGAGATATTATAGAGTTAGGGAGGATCCTGGTGCTAGAGAAATTCCCAGGAATCTATAAGGATGACCTCATCTTAGACCAGAAATAGTGTGGAGGGAGCCTGAACTGGCCTGCCCCAGTAATCAGATTGCTGAGTACCCTAAACTGTCATCATAAAACCTTCATCATGTGACTGATGGAAGCAGGTGCAGAGATCCACAGTCAAGCATTAAACCAAGCTCTGGAATTTCTGTCAAAGAGAGGGAAGAGGGATTATATGAGCAAGGGAGGTCAATATCATAATGGGGAGATATACAGAGACAACTCAAACAAGCTCATGGGAACTCATGAACTTTAGACCTACAGTTGTGAAGCTGCATGAGACTGGAAAGTTATTAATACAAACTATTTAGGATAATAAATAATTATGCAGGTTAGTAGTTAGATACTTATTACAATCAAAGTTGTGCTCATATTATATATGTCTTCAAGATCAAATAGAGATATAGTTTAGATAGATGGTCTTCAAACATTGCAGAAATCTACAGAATATGGCATTTAAAATATTTAATAGCATAGGTTCTTTTTATAATGATGAGACATGTCTGATCCTAGAAGAACCCATATTCATATGGAGTTTACCTTCTTCATGGTCAAAGCTTGCCACTCAGCAAGAAACTACCCTTGCTTCAACTGCTGACAGTATGTTGAAAAAAATTGGACGTGCAGAATAGACAAGAAACTGATTGCCAAACTTTGCCAAGACAAAGTGGGACCTTCCTTTAAAAGTCCTGCTCCAGAGAGAAGTCTGTTAGATAGTCTCGGCCTGTACTCTAAGGATAAATATTTCAATGATACAGAGGAACCTGGGTGACTGTCCAGACAGCCAGCTGTTTCTGTTACTTCTTAGTTGTTTGCTCTGAACTTTCTATTTACTCAGGTAATATATTCTTCTCAGGTCTCTGGTGGAGCTGGAAATAGAGAGTTATGGTTTCTGTTGTTCAAAACTCAGAAGGAAACGTAAAAAGAGGTATAAAGGGTTTAAGATTTAGAGACATAAAAAGATGGTTTAGAGTTGATAATACAAGTTAGGGTAGAAACTGAATTATGTACAACACCTTTTACAAAGTAAGATAAGATAGATTTTATCTGTGAAGGCATTTTCTCTGAATTTGGCAAATGTAAATTGAATAGAAATGGTAAGCGCAATGATTGCCTTTAAACATTTATGTATTTATTAATGCTTACTATTTATAGTTTTGCTATGATAGGTTAAAAACTTCATTTTTTTAGAGAAAAGGGGGATATGTCATTTTGATTGTGCTCTGACAAATAAAGCCTGCTTAGAGTCTCAAAACTGAGATGACCATAGAGGTTTGGAGGACTGTAGACAAAGAGGTGACAGGAAGTGATGAGGTGGGACTGAAAGAGGATCTTGGCCATCTAGAGGGAGGAATTGGAAGAGGAAGGAAGCAACTGGGAGCTGCTCCCTGTTCTCTAATCATTGAGGTTTTCACTCCAATATTTTCTTCCATTTTTTGAATTGAAAAAGATTATTTAGATTGATTTTCATACCTCATCTATATTTTAGTATCTATAAGATAAGGCTGTTGTGATGTTAAATGGGATGAAAAATGACCTCTTTAGAAGTCACCATTATGGTGACTGTTCCTTCTGTATCCTTCCAAAGATTCCCAGAGCTAAGTAGAATTCAGAGGTACCAAAAGGGAAACATACCACTGCATATGATCTCATTCCCAGAACAAAAATATAAGTAGAAGCTGGTGTAGGGGTTCTTTATGAGAGATCCACAGTTTTCCAGTTTATAGACCTGAGCATAGCACTTGTCACGAGCACTGCAGCACCTGAAGAATAGAAAGAACAGCTGAGGGAGGAATATGGATGAACAGAAGGCTTGTTCTGACCTTCACTCTTTCTCATACATGTGAGCATAACTCAAACACAGTGTCCAGAAGAAATGGTGCTAAGGCTCCAGAATCTGTGATTTCTATTAGGCATATATTTATTACATCATCTACAGTGGTGTGTGGTTAGGACCAGCCATTAATCCTAGTGTTGGGAGGCAGAGGCTGATAGATCCCTGAGTTTGAGATCAGCTGGGGATACAAAATTGAGACCCTGTCTCAGAAAAGTGAGTTTTTGACAGAGCTGCAGGAATATAGTGAAATTACATATTTCACGGTTTTAATGACTTTTTAAAGGTTAGGCTAACACTTTAATAGTATCTGTGACAATTTCCCATCCCCAGTGTTTTGCCTGAGGCCAACATTGCTCAGTATTTATATCTCACACATTTTGCTCTCAGGGACACTAGATATAAAGTCCTCTTGGACTGGCTTCTTTACATGACAAGAGAAAAAAATATATGCTGTGGGTGGTGATGCACACCGTTAATCTCAGCATGAAAAAGGCAGAAGCTGGAAGAGAAGAACTCTGATTTCAAGGTCAGTGTGGTCTTTAGAGAGTGTTCCAGAAGAGCTAATGTTACATGGACAACCCTTGTCTGTCAACAAAGAAACAAATCAACAAACTGAATAATAAATAAGAAAACATACAATGTTTGGTGAATATGCATGCCTTTGATTTGTGCTTTGTGAGATTCCCTACTTGTGCTCTGTCCCCACTACAACTCTGACAATGCAGTCTCCCACCAGATGGATCACTCACCTGTCTATATCTTTGTAATTGGTGAAATACTTGCCCCACCTAAACAAACCACAGTAGCAGCCATAGTCAAAGCCATAGTCATGGCCAGTGTAGGGATCAATCCAAGGAAAGATACACTTGAATGCATTGCTAAAGATCCACTCAGGCTGAGGGCTGATGCTGTGTGCAGTGGCACCTAGTGCAAGAATTCACAGAACACTATATCAAATCTACTTGGCATCATCAAGGATCTGATGCATGCCTGCTACTTTCTTTCTTGACTCCTAACAATTGTTTCATCAAGAGAGCAGTAAATAGACGTGTGTGTGTGTGTGTGTGTGTGTGTGTGTGTGTGTGTGTGTGTGTGTGTGTGTAGAAGAGAGACGGGGGTGTTGCTGAAATAGATTGAAAGCAAAAGCTTTAGACCACTCAATAATATCATGGTAGATATGAGGAGATCAGAGGAAAGCTCTAGGGACTTGGTTTTTTCCTTGTGCTATGTAGGTCTTGGAGACAAAACTCATGTCACCAGGATTGAGAAGAAAACTGTCTACATATTTGAGACAGATAATTGCCCTGTAACCCAGGCTGGTCTTGGACTCTGTCTCAAGCTTCTAGCCTCAGCCTGTTGAATGGTAGAATTATAAATAAAACCACTCTACTGTGCTGGGCTGGTTCTCAGAGAGTAAGTTGTAGAAAAGATTCCTGTTGCCTTGGTTGCCTTCTCATTTCTCAGCAACCAGGCAAAGGGCTGCCACACAGTGAGCTTCCCTATGGGCCCCTTGTTAATGGTTGGAAAACACTTTCTAGTCAGTATCTAGAAATGAATTTACCTTATAGTTCAGTAAGCCAACACTCTGACCATCTCTTGAGTTTAAAGCTGCCCCACCCCTACTCTCGCCTAAGTGAAACCTTAGCCTTATCCAGCAGTGGGTTTCATCACACTTCTAGAAGAGACCTTGTGTAAGAGTAGCAGCCAAAACACGTTTATTGTTTTACACTGGTAGTATTATAAGGAATCTATTGTTGGCCATTATAGCTGATATACAATGCAAATGGTCAGATCATCATGTGTAATGTCAGCAGTTGACATAACAGTTCATCAGGTGAGAAGTAAATAAATAAGCTAGAATTCAGTAGGCAGCAGGATACTTGATCACCATTAAAAAGAAAAAGTATCCAAGTACTGTGATATACACACAGTGTAATCCCAACACTCTAGAGGCTTATGAAGAGGATCAGAAATTCAAGGTTTCTAGGGAGTAGTTTTGAAAGTGTTATTTCTCAGGAATCTGGAGGCGAGGCAGGTGGATATCTGAGTAGAAAGTCAGTTATATAGAGTAAGGTCCAGGAAAGCTATGACTACATCAAGAAATCCTATCCTGCAATACAATTAATAAATAAATAAATGAATGAATGAATGAATGAATGAATGAATGAATGAATGAATAAAAGAATTGCCTACATAGAGACATGTATGTAATCCTATTGGAGGGTTTAGGCAAGGCTGTGCTATTATGTTGAGTTTGAGGACATTCTCACTTGAATTACAAGATTATATCAATAAAAACAATAATAATATGGGATGGAGAGAGGGCATAACTGTCATGGACACTGGCTGAGATTGTGTAGAACTCAGGCTCATTTCAGCATGCATATGGAAGCTCACAACATTCAATAACCCAGTTCTGGAGGAGCAGAATCTTTTCTGTCCTCTGTAGGTACTGCTCACACATAGTTCAAAGACACACATGTGGGGAAAACACTCATACCAATAAAACAAAAATAAATATTTTTTAATGATAAGAAATATCAAATTGCCAAGGCAGCTTATGGCCAGGTAAATCAGTGTCACAGTAATATGACAGAGGCAGATGGAGCTTTCCTTTTTTGGGTTGGGAAATGTGAGATTTTTTTTCCAAGACAAAATTTCTCTATATAATAACCTTATATGTTCTGGAAATCACTCTGAAGACCAGGCTTTCCTCAAACTCAGAGAGATGAACCTGCAGTCTGGGATTGAAGTGCTGATACCATGTCTGTTGGGCTTGTAGTGAAAGTTCATCTAAGCTCAGACCTAGAAGCTAAAGATCCTGATGTTGTCAATACAGAGGCTTCCAATCCAAAGGCTATGAGACCCCAAGAAGACCCCCAAAAGAGAAATTCAGGTGTGACTAATGGGGGCTGTGAATTGAAGACAAGAGAGATGGTGGGGCATTTAGAGGGGACAAGGGTTCTACCTGTGAGCAGAGCGACCAGCAGTAAGTGTTTCATCCTGAATAAGGGAAGGACTCAATGACTTCTTTCTTTATAGTCCTGTAGCTATGTGCTGGACCTGTCCTGTCAGCACACCTAGCCTGTTGCTTCTGTGTGTATAACACAGACATAGAATAAGTACACCCTCACAGACAGTCTCAACTAAAATAGTTGATTGTGGCAGAGCCTGAATAAGTGCTTTCACAGAGGCAAAGAGGATGGGCTAGTTCAACATCCCACCAAGCACAAGTTCAATGACTGGACAGGTGTCAAGTCCCGCCCCTGTGGATACTTTGAGGTCCAAAGAAGATACAAACACTGCTCTTGGGATGGGTCTGAGGGACACTAATAGACACGTGTGACCCCAGGCAGTATTTGGTTCCAATAATCCTCTATGTTAACTGTATAAAGTATGTGCTCAAACTGTCCAAGAACCTGACACAAAATTGAAGTAGATCCAGTTGCAAATTCAATATTCAATTAATTAACTAACTAGATAGCTTATGGCTGTGAGAAAGGGAGGAAAAAGCAGAGGGGCATAGAATGTGTGTGCATATGTGGAGGTCAAAAAACAACACTGTGGTGTCAATTCTCACCTTCTAACTTTAAATAGGTTCCGAAGTTCAAATTCAGGACAATAGGCTTAGATCATAGGTTACAAACTCCACTGGAAAACTGGCAATGGAGGCAGATGGTAGTGGTGATGCATGCTTTTAATAACTTTAATACCAGCCCTGGGGAGACAGTGGAAGGCAAATATTCCAGTTCAAAGCCATCATAGTCTACAGAGTAAGTTCCAGGACAGCCACAGGTACACAAAGAATTTCTGTCTCAAAATTCTAAGAATAAAACAATAAACTAAAAAAGAAAGAATGAAAATATTCAACACATATGACCACAGGCCAATATGATGCAGGCAGTTCTCTAAGTGAGACTCTCCCTATTCAGTGTGTAAAAATGGCAAACAGCCATTACAGGGGCAGGAGAGATGTTTCAGCACATAAGAAGAGATTCTTCCCCACTGAAAACCAGGATTGAGTTTGTCAGCATTAAATTATCAGCAACAACATGGTGACTTGCAAACGATGTCTGCTGTTCCAGTGCCCTCTGGGTTTGAAAATCTCTCAGATACCCACTAACTTAGCACCCTAGCAACTCCTCCCCAATTCTCTCCTCTTACTTGGATCAAAATTGTGCATGGGGTGAGTTGAGTTGGTTATGTCCAGGCTCAAGATCCCCCTGCCCTTCCAGCGTAACTCCAGAGAGCCACTAGCAGCTACTACCAGTCACTGAATCTCGACAGGTAGCTCTAGCTGCACCCTTTGCTCCAGACCTGACCCTAGGAGGGGCAAGGCCTGAGCTTTGGGACAACAATGGAGATGGGAGTGTGGGTAAGAAGGAGAGGACTGGGTAGCTTTTCCCTACACAAAAGGGAGATGGTGCTACACATGCCCTTAAACTAGACACTGAGAAATCTTATTCCTAAAGCTACCTGAGTGGGGAACCAGGGCTTAACTTGTTTATACATAAGGGGTCCTATGATTAAGGAAGTTAGAGGAGAATGTATATTGTTCTGTTTGCTGAAAAAAAGACTGCTCTGAATTTGAGAAGAACAATCATCATGTAGTGTGTTTTGACAAAGTAAAGACTCAAAGGCCACCAGGATGTAAATCTGCCTTCAGATAATTTACTGTCAGTCTAGTTTGGTTTCTTAAATCCTGTTTCCTTGATATTAGCACACAGCAAAAGGACTTTATTGTCAGTATTTTTGGAACCAAGATGTTGCCTTTACTGCCCATGTGACACTGTTTCTTGTTTGCTACACTTCCCTTCCTAACACTCCTCTCTACTCCTTTTTCTGCCTCCTCTTGCTCCACCCCTTCCCCTTCTATCTGCACCTCACCCCCTGTTTACCTCAGGATGAGTCCTTTCTTTTGTGGTAGTGGTTAATAGTCCTGACTGTCTTTGGACCTGCTTTTTTGGAACAGGCTGACCTTGAACCCAAGAGAGCCACCTGTCTATGCTTCTTCCTCTCCATCTCAGAGTGGTGTGATGAAAGGCATGGCCAAGCTCATCACCAGTTCTTCAAGAAGATCCTCTATTGGCAATGTGATTTTCATTAATCTTCAGCCCCCAAGGCTAGAGAGAATGGTGTTCTCTGAGGATGCAGTCATGTTTGAACTAGCAGACAGGCAGGGATGATGTAGGTAGGAACTGAGGTGACAAGACTAACACTGCATATTGTATGGAGCCTGCTCTGTACTCATCACATTTCTGCTCTGTACTCATCACAATAAATTAGATACAGAGGCTAGAAAGGTGGCTTAGAGGTTAAGAGCACTGGCTGCTCTTCCAAAGGTTCTAAGTTCAATTCCCAGCAACCACATGGTGACTCACAAACATCTATAAGAGATCTGGTCCCTTCTAGCCTGCAACCATACATATAGAACACATACTAAAAATAAAGAAATATTTTTTAAAAATATGTTGGATATAGGAAACCAACTGGGTGAACAGTAAATGACCTGAAGGAAGGATTACATCCTGGTGGCCTTCCAGTCTTCACAGACCCTAAACGTACCTTACAGAATAATTGTCTGGCTAAAGTGCACAGCAGTCTTCTTTTTGCAATTAACAAAACAGAACAGGTCATCTCCTCTCCCTTTATTATAGGACCACATAGGTATAATCAGATTAACCTCTGGTTTCCTAATCAATCACATTTAGAAATAAGATGTCTCATTGGCTGGTTCAATCTCTCTTTTTTAACTGAAGTGTGACCCAGCCCTCCTCCTTTTCATTGTCACTCCCATGCCTATTGGTGTCTGTTGTGGGACTAGGCATTTCTACACTGTAAATACTTGTCATTCATATTTTTTAATAAGACACTGATTTGTTAAATAATTAGATGGGAAGTAGTGATGAGGCAAGCAGACTAGAAGAATTCTGGGAAGTGAAGAGCAGAGAGCTGATACAGCCAGATCAATAGGAAGCAGGATGAGAAGGCTGCAATGAATGAAAAGGTGCAAAGCCCCATGGCTAAACATAAATAGAAATATGGGTTAACTTAAAGTATAAAAGTTTGCAAGTAATAATCCAGAGCTGTGGTGGAATTAAGGTGTCAGCCGATGATGTCAGAAGACACTTCTGGGACCCTGGAGGGGGTGTGGCCAACCTAGAGGGGGTGTGGCCAATCCCATTGATAAGTGGCTGCTGGGACAAGAGGAGCTCTCTTCCTGGTTCCTGGCTGCTGGCTGTTGGAGAGACAGAATCGAAATCCATCGTCCTTCTATCGTGTATCCATCACTCATCCATCGCTTGGATATGCCAGTCCTTGTTCAGGTGCCACCATAAGCTGTTACTAATATTGTGGGTGTTAATTTATATTCTAATAAATATTAATTTTGGACTGGCGCCTTGAAAGTAAAACTCCGTCTACATCTGGCGCCCAACATCCTCAGCCCTGTGCCCTAAACTGTAAGAGGGCAGGGGACATACAGACTGTTCACTTGGGCTTAAAGCTCCCTCTCGCTAGCCGGGCACTGTTTCCAGCCCATTGGTCCAGTGTGCAGGTGAGGGTTTTCAGCTCAGTGCCCGGGCACGGGGTTTTTAGCTCAGTGCCCAAGTGCGGGTTTTTGGCTCAGTGCGCAAGTAAGAGATTTCAGCTCAGTGGGCAAGTGCGAGATTTCAGCTCAGTGCGAGATTTCAGCTCAGTGTGAAAACACGAGATTTCGGCTCAGTGCACAAATGAGAGTTTTCAGCTCAGTGCGCAGGCACGGTTTTCAACTCGCCGGACTGCCACAGCACCTGGCTCTGCTTTCAGCCCGCTGCAGTGCTCGGTTTTCAGCCCGCAGCTTCCTGCTGCTGAGAGTCTCTGCATCTGCCATACAGTGGGCAGGGCATTGAACACTGCTGTGACACCTGTAGACTAAATGGTGTAATTACATCTAAATTGATGCAATGGCTGACTATTATTCTTTTGAAGACTTTAGGTCATATTTTGCCATGGTGGTTGATAAATTTTTAAATGAATATCTTCAAGGATTCAATATCCTGGTCCTACTATTTTTTGGCTTGTTTCTCTATTTTATATTTCAAAATAAGAGGATGATGAAAGAGTTGTCAAATGGAAACCAACAATTATTGTCCAGATTATGCATTATGGAACTATCGAACTCTACAGTGGCAGATGAGGTTAAACAGGTGCAAAATGTAAATCGACAGTTGCTGTCCAAGGTATATGACATGGAACTGTCAAACACTAAAATGGCAAAAAGGATGGATACTCTGGAAATTGGTTACAACAAGCTTTCAGATAAGGCTTCCTCTGTAGATAAGGATAACACTGTACACAAGAAATATAGGCTCTATGTAAATGATGAAAACAAGAAACTTGTTGACTACATTAATGATGAGAACAAGAAAATCATTAATTATGTTAGTGATGTAGATCAAAAAATTGCTGGATCACTGAGGTCTTTGGAAGGACTGCTTCATCAGGACACTCAAGCTGCAGAAAAATCAATAGTATCTAAACTTCAAGAGTGGAAACCGGTAATATCCAAAATCAAGGAATGGGAACCTGTAATATCCAAAATACAAGAATGGGAGGACCGCATTGCAATACTGGAAAAGGGTAGTGATGCATCTTATGCTCAGAACAGTTCAGGTCAACCCCCGATGGGATATTATGGTACTGGAGATACTCTATCCAAGGTGGTAAATATAACAGGGCTACCCCCTTCTGCACCACTATTGTTCCCAGCTACTATTCGGACAAAGATAACACCTGGGAGATCCCCAGAATATGTAGGGTATAGCTATGAGCCAGTACATATGAGAGACATCAAGGATTTTAAAGAGGCAATATCAATGCACAGTATACACTCTACTTATGTGAAGCAGCTTCTAAATTCATGGTCAGCAAAAAACCGGATTCTACCAACTGACTGGATGCAGTTAATGGCTGCTGTCTTGGACCAAAGTCAGAATTTACAGTGGAGAGGCTGGTTTAGAGAGGAGGCCAAGACCTTGGAACAACAAGGAAAAATTAGGGGTTTCTTTGCTTCTCAGGACGAAATCCTTGGTGAAGGCATGTTTGCTGGTGTGAGGATTCAATCTACTTATGATGAGCATACTTTATTGCTATGCCGTACTGCTACACTGAATGCTTGGGAAAAGATTTTGGACCCAGGTCAAAACATCGAGCATTATACTAAGGTCAAACAAGGCTTAAAAGAGCCTAATACCGACTTTATACAGAGGCTTACCACAGCTGTTCATACAGCAATATCAGATCCAGAAGTTAGGAAGCAATTAATACTTTCTCTGGCCTTTGATCATGCTAATATGGAATGTAGAAGAATGTTTATGCCTTTAAAGATCAGAGCTGCACCTATAGAAGAATGGATTCAATATGCAATCAATGCTGAATCTCTCCATGGCAACGAGGAGAACTGGGTAGGCAAAGCTGTTGCTGATGTTAGGGTGAGGAACCAAGACATCACTTGTTTCAACTGTGGTAAACAAGGCCATATAAGACAGAACTGTACACAAGGTACTCTTGGAAATAATGCCCGATCTAGGTTTAATTCGAACAGAAGGCCATTGCCTTCTGGATTATGCAGAAGGTGTGACAAGGGACGGCATTGGACCAATGAATGTAGATCTACCAGGGATAATGAAGGCAACCCTCTACCATCGGGAAACGCCTTTCGGGGCTTCCCCTGGGAAGCTCCCAAATATCAGAAACCAAATTCAAGGACGATGAGATCATATCTGGTCATAGTAGAAGACCAGCATTCTCAGGACAAATACAGCATCCAAAACCTGATCTAGAAGATCATATGGTATCAGATAATAACATAAATTCAAAAGAAAATTCAGAAATTCCAAAAAGAATCACAAAACGAATATTTTGGCAGACTTCAATAAAAGAACAAAGACCAAAATTGGGAATACAGATAGATAATATCTATATCCAGGGTTTAGTCGGCAAGGGGGCTGATGTTTCAATCATAACCCCACAATCATGGCATCCCAGATGGCTTTTATGTGCAGTAGATATCCAGTTTCTGGGTATTGGAACAATATCTCAGGTGAAACAGAGTGTGAGATGGCTTGAATGCATAGGACCAGAAGGTCAGAAAGGATGGTTGAAGCCATATATGGCTGACATAGCAGTGAATCTGTAGGGTCGCAACCTTCTAATGCAATGGAATACCCAGATTAAAAAGCCTCCTGGCTCTGATATCAACCGGAGACTCAATTATGTTTCCAAAAATGATGCTTTAAGGTACTATGGAGAAAATTCACCAGCCATTCAGGTTGTACAAAAGAATTGCCCAATAACCACAGAACCTAAAAGAACACTCACAGCATTGCCTTTGAAATGGTTAACAGAAAAGCCTACTTGGGTTCAACAATGGCCTTCAAAAGTTACTAGGAGATATTCAAAAGTTACTAGGAGATATTGCTCATATATGGCCCATGATTGGTATAAAAAACTATGAGATAGTTAATTTGTTCAAGACTTTGGACGGTGACAAGGATTTAAATAGTCCAAGAGAATTATCTGATGAGGCTGAGAAAGAATTAGAGTTGGTGGAAAAGAAACTTCAAGAAGCACATGTGGATCATGTGGATCCAGACCTGGATTGCATACTTGTTATTTTACCCTCTAGACAATCTCCAACAGGATTCTTAAAGCAAAGAGAAAGCATTATATTAGAATGGATATTTCTGCCACATAGGCCAAGCAAGAACATGAAGACATATATCGAAAAAATTTCTGATCTGATTTTTAAAGGTAAATTAAGACTTTGCCGATTGATCGGAAAGAACCCTGCAGAAATTGTTGTGCCTTTGACTAATGAAGAAATTGAATGATTGTGGGCAGGCAGTGAACCTTGGCAAAAGGCTTGTAGTGACTTTTTAGGAGAGATTAATAATAAATATCCTTGAACCAAGAGAATTCAATTCATAATGGAAACTAATTGGATCTTTCCTCATGTGGTAGAGGATAAACCCATTTCTGGAGCCCTCACCTTTTATACTGAAAGGCTGGCTACAAGTCTGAAGACTTAATTAAGGTGGCTCAGAGCCCTTATAACTCTGTCCAGAAGTCAGAACTATATGCAATTATTATGGTGTTGTTGGATTTCACAGAGACTCTCAATGTAATTACTGACTCTCAATATGCAGAAAGAGTTGTTTTACATATTGAAACTGCTGACTTCATTCCTGATGATACAGACTTGACCTTACTATTCATACAACTACAGGACATCATCAGAGGTAGGATACATCCTATGTACATAACACATATCAGGGCACACATGGGTCTCCCAGGCCCTCTAGCCCAGGGTAATGATGAAATAGATCGGTTGCTGATAGGAAACGTGCTAGAGGCCACAGAATTTCATGAGAAACAACATGTTAAAAGCAAAGGATTAAAGAAGAGTTTTTCCATCACTTGGAATGAAGCAAACGAAATAGTAAGGAATTGCAACACTTGCTCTTTCTATAACCAACCATCTTTACCTGCTGGAAGTAATCCTAAAGGTACACAGAGAAATGAGATTTGGCAAATGGATGTGTTTCACTTCCCAGAATTCGGAAAGATGAAATATGTACATCATACTATCGATACTTACTCTGGAATGTAATGGGCAACTGCTCTGAGTTCTGAAAATGCTGATGCTGTACTAACTCACCTTTTGGAAGCCATGGCCATAATGGGAATTCCCACTCAGATTAAGACTGACAATGCTCCAGCTTACGTTTCCCGAAAAATGAAGAAAATTTTTGGATACTATAATATAAAGCATATTACGGGGATACCACACAATCCCACAGGACAGGCAGTTGTGGAGAGATCTCACCGCACGTTGAAAGAGATGCTTTATAAACATAAGAAAGAAATGAGAAAACCCAGGGAGAGGTTGCACAGTGCCTTATTGACTTTAAATTTTCTTAACGCTGATGAAAAGGGAACAACACCTGCTGAGAGACATTGGGTGATAGAGAAATCCTCTGAGTTAAATCAACCCATCTACTTCAAAGATGTGTTGAATTCTGAGTGGAAGCCAGGATATGTGCTTCGATGGGGTAGGGGTTTCGCTTTTGTTTCAACAGGCCAAGAAAAGATATGGGTACCGACAAAACTAATAAAAGTCGGCTTTGTAAAGGAGTCCCTTCCTGAGGAGAAGAAGTAATTGCTCACCCCTGATATGACAAATGGATACAAGGTAAGGAAAACACATTTAACAAACCTGGGGCAGGGTCTCAGTTTTGTCTTTACAGGAAAATGGATACAACTGTTTTTAAGACTAATTACTCACCTGCAATAGAATGATGATTAAGGAGTGTACATGACGGACTATGAGACCAAATAATACACATATGCACTACTGGGTAATCTTTCAATATTTACTGCTTTGCATCTTGCATCTACACCTCAAAAAAAAAGAAGGAGTGGTCCTGATTTGACTATTAATAGGGCTAGATTTGGATTGGGAGCAAGTGGCTTTCTCCCTCTCTAAACCCAAGCATATTGGTAAAGAAAATGTGAAGTAGTCTGTCTCATATCAGAAAAGCCACCTGGTGTGAGACAGAAGACAGAATATTTAGGGACCAATATTATTGTGACTTCATCTTAAACCTCGTTTCTCTCTGTTTCTGTACCTTTCAAACATCCTGTCTGCATACAATCTCCTGAAGTCATAGAAGACATGACTTTTACAGGATCCCAAAGAGATGCCATCACCCTTAAGTCAGCAGGAAGCAACCTTATGAAAGACTCCACCCCTTTCCCAGTAAGTTTTGTGCTCTGAGGGTTGTGGGTAATTCTTACTCTGTTAGAATAGTTTTAAGTGAAAATTGGGTGGAGGACAGAACTATAATATAGTATCAAAGATATCTTTCGAAGAAGAGAAGGGGGATAGATACAATAGACAAAGGTAGATTGTTCTGCCTACCTATACACCATTTTAGCTCAATGTATGGGCTAAGTTAAAGACAATTTGCATTGGTATAGGTATTTGTATATTGATACAAATGTAAAATCATTTTATATGTTTAATTGTGATAATTTGTACATTGGTACAAAGTTCAATCTGAAATTGCTTTATATAACCAAAGCAACTTGTACTTCAATATAAATCTGAATTTGTAACTATTATGTAAAATTGAATCTGTAATTTCTGTATTTTATATATGCTTCTATCTCTGTTTAAAATATTTGCACATCATTGTCATGTACACTATGCAATTACTACCTTCATTTAACTATACTAGATATAATGTATGATTGCACTAGTTACGATATATGCACAAGATGTTTTATATACCTCTGTTTAGATGATATATGTGTATATACATGTCTAAAATGCTGTGGCCACTTTACATAGTAATATACCCCTGGCTAATGTTTGATAGTCATACTAAAAGTCATTGTTCAGAGATTATACACCCCTTATATAGGTATTCTAATTTTTAGTACAGGGCGTATTCCTTAAGACGATAAAAACTACAGTCAACATTACTTAAGGTACCATATGCCAGTCATCTCAGATACAGGGTAGAATACCATAGATAGACAGAAATCTTCAACCATTTCATAGACTCAGAGAATATGGCATTTAACATTTGAAATTCGGCCATGAGAGGCACGAAGACTCCTGGTGTCACTGATCCTTTCCCGAGATGGTGTTGAGCATCGAGGATACTCCATTGGAGTTGGTCCTTTTGGCAGAGAGTGGCCGGTTGAGTAAGGAACTGTCCTTTCCTTGATTGCTGACAGTACACACATGGTGTCCAAGCTGGATGAACAAGTCAATGGATGGAGACTGACGAAACCTTCCTGGGTAGGATAAGACAGTCCCTAAAAATTGCCCTGCTTGTGAGAAGATCTGTCAGATACCATAGGCCTGTAGCCAATTTGATAGATGATCCAATGGCACACAAAACCAGAGGCGATTGTCCAGGTAGCTGTGTTGCTGTCCTCTCCCTAATTTTGGAATCCAGTACTTCAATGTACTTCTGACTTTCAAGTGATATATCTTCCTTTTCAGGTCTTGAAGGGGTTGAAGAATGGGTATTTATGTTTACTAACTCATAATAATTCCTATTGTACATAGTCTTAGTTTAGAACATTCTTAGTTAGACAGAATGGGGAGATGTGGCGGGATTAAGGTGTCAGCCGATAAGGTCAGAAGACACTTCCGGGACCCTGGAGGGGGTGTGGCCAACCTGGAGGGGGTGTGGCCAACCCCATTGATAAGTGGCTGCTGGGACAAGAGGAGCTCTCTTCCTGGTTCCTGGCTGCTGGCTGAGACAGTATCGAAATCCATCGTCCTTCATGCATCCATCACTCGTCCATCGCTTGGATACGCCAGTCCTTGTTCAGGTGCCACTATAAGCTGTTACTAATATTGTGGGTGTTAATTTATATTCTAATAAATATTAATTTTGGACTGGCACCTTGAAAGTAAAACTCCGTCTACACAGAGCCATAGACCAAACAGGTTGGAATGAATATAAGCCTCTGTGTGTTTCTTTGAGACTAAAGAAACTTCTGCCTTCTCCAGCCTTATATTTCTTTCCTTGCCCAGATATTTTACATCCTGATTCAACTTTCCTATCAGTAGAATAAAAGCTGGGTGCCTCCACAGCCTGATTCTTTTAGACACTGAACCCACAGAGATACAGAGGAACTCTGCCTCCCAAATGATGAGATTACAATTGTGGGTCACTACTACCTAACATCCATACCTTGTCTCTGTGGGTAGTTCTGCCCTCTGATATTCCACACTATTTTTATTAAATATATAATATATCACCTCATATTCCATGTTGTGTAAAAAAAGTTATAACTAATATAAGAAATACTATATATATATACATATATACATTAGTGACAATAACTATATATAACACATACAAGCAATAATTACATCAATAATGTCCAGTCCATTATCAATTGACAAATTCAAAAAATATTACATTACTTATTCTATTTTGGTTAGTCTAATAGATACCTAGCTTACTTCCTATCTAACTTATATTATCAACTGAAAGCTATGATGTCTCTCAAATACAGACATTTTACAATGCTCAGAAAATTTCTTTTCAGATCCTATAACTAGGGAAATTATAAATATGAATACCTTAAAATTCTTTTACCTTTATTCTTCAGCCTCTGAGGCTAGAGAGAAAGATGTTCTCTGAGGAGGTAGTTATGTCTGATAAGCAGAGAATATAATTACTAAACCTGAGTTTTTCAATAGGTGCTTTATTAGAGGGCAAATGTGTACTGAAGACAAGCAGGCAGGCAGGGATGGTGAAGGTAGAAACTGAGGTGACAATTGTGACAGTGAACACCTTTGCACTGCTTGTTGTATCAGCCTTGGAAAATCAGATGTTTGTCCTGATAATCACAGTTGCAGATACATTCCTCACAGGCATTGCTTTCGCCTGGAGAGAAACAGGAAAGAAAGTTGAGTGGAGCCCATGCCTCTGTTCACTACAATAGTAACCAGAAGAAATTGTTGTCCGTGCCATCTGTGTAGAGTTATGGTTGGGAGAGAAAGCAAAGCAAAGTACACTTAGTGCACAAATTGCTGCAACACACTCATATTAAAAGATTAGATATTCCAGGTCTGGGGAGGCAGTTCAATTGGTAAAGTGATTGTCATAAGCATGAGGGTCTGTGTCCAGATGCCTAGAGCACACATATGCAAGGTGAACTGAGTCCATTGATTTTAAGGAATATTAATGACCAGTCATTGTTAATTCCTGTTATTTTGTGGTAGTGTGTGTGTGTGTGTGTGTGTGTGTGTGTGTGTGTGTGTGTTTCCATTCTTTCTGTCTTCTTTCTGTAATATTAAGTATTGCTTGTGGCTTTGAGGGTGTATCTATCTTCCTTAGGCTGGAGTTTTTCCTTCTACTGTTTTGTGGAGGGCTGTATTTGTGAATAGGTAATGTTTGAATCTTGTTTTGGGAAATATCTTGTTTACTTAATCTATGATGATTGAGACTTTTGCTGGGTATAGTAGTCTAGGCTGACAACCGTGGTCCCTTCCTGTCTGTGTAACATCTGACCAGGACCTCCTGGCTTTCATTTTTACCATTGAGTAGTCTGGTGTTAGTCAGGTGCATCTGCCTCTAGAAGTTAGTTGGCCTTTTTCCGTTGCAGTTTTTAATGTTCTTTATTCCATAGGCTAGTGGCTTAATTATTATGTGACACACTGTCTTTTTTGAGGGGTCTAGTCTATCTAGTGTTGTATAAGCTTCTTGTATCTTTATAGGCATTTCCATCTTTAGGTTGTGAAAGGTTTTTTCTATAATTTTATTGAATACATTTTTTATATCTTTGAGCTGGTCTTCTTCTTCTTCTTCTTCTTCTTCTTCTTCTTCTTCTTCTTCTTCTTCTTCTTCTTCTTCTTCTTCTTCTTCCTCTATCCCTATTATTTTTAGGTTTTGTCTCTTCATGGTGTCCCATACTTCCTGGAAATTTTGTATTAGGACTTTTAGGGGGGTTAGTGTTTTCTTTGACTGTCATTTTATTTTGACTATTGAATTTTCCAAACCAGAGATTCCCTCTTCCATCTCTTGCAATCTCTTGGTTATGCACCTGTTGTTCCAGTTTGTTTCTTCAGATTTTCTATTTTCAACGATCTCAGTTTATGTCTTCTTTATTGCTTCTGTTCTATTTTTAAGTCTTGTGCAGTGTCTTCCACCTGTTTGCTTTTTCTTGGCTTGGATTTGTTGATCTTTTCTAATTTTTTTACTGTTTCTTTTTTGCTTATTATTACCATATTTTCTTTAATATTTATTTATACAAAATCTTTTTTCCATGTATCACCCTGCTGCTCCCCCTCCCTTCCCTCCTCCCAGTCCCTCCCAGTCAGCCTTCAGCCCCACTCCTCTCTATCCTTTGACCCTTTCCCCAAAAGGGCAAGAAGTCCCAAGGTGGGTCAGCTCAGTGTGGTACATCGGTACACTCCAGGCAGGTCCAATTTACTCATCCCAAAATCAAGACTGGGTTAGATGTTCCTCTGAAGGGAATGGGCTCCAAGGTGCCAGCCCATGTACAGAAACACAGTCTGATGCCACCCCTTGAGGCTCCACATACTGCCCAAGCCAATCGACAGCTGCCTACCCTTGGAGGTCCTAGATCCTTTTAGGGATGGTTCCCCAGTGGCTGTTCTTGATTCAATGAGAACCCCGGGGCTCCAGCTAGCCACCTCTGTGGGAATTTTATAATCCCTATCCCCTTACTAATACAGACTCTTCTCCCCGGCTCTAGGCTGAACCAGTAGCTTGGCCAGTGCTCAACCATGGATCTCTGCCTCCACCTCTATTGTTTGTTGGATTCAGGTTCTGTGATGACTCTTAGGGTTCTCTTTCATTTGCTCTAGGGGAAGTCCTGTTTAGGCACCCCCTCCACTATTAGTTGGAGACCTAGTCATGGACATCCTGTGAGTTCTTGGAGGTTTCCCTAGGACCCAGGCTCCTTCCAACCCCACAATACTGTGGGGATTCAATAAAAGTTTCAGAAGTTTTGGAGATATCAGAGGGAATCTACCCATGGTCTATGTGGAGAGTTAATAGAAGTTCCAGAAGTTCCAGAGCTCTAATGAAAGTCAGTCAAGGAGAATCAGAGAGTGGTGATTCAAACCTTTAATCCCAGCACAGGGAATATCCTGGGACTGGTGACCTATGCCCTTAATCCCAACTGAGTAGAGGTCACTTTAGATTATAGAAGGAATTACAGGCTCCCAAACAGGCAGTGGTGGGGCCGTGCCTTAATTTACAAAAGGGTACTTAAGACAGGATAGAAACAGGGAGAGAGAAGCCAAGCCAAGGGAACTAGCACATGGTTCCAGAAGAGATATCAGAAGGTATAATGAGAAACAGTCACAGACCATTCAGGTTATAAAGAAACAAGGCAAAAACGCTGCTGATCTTTCAAAAACACCCACAGACCTACCTCTAAAATAGCTAACAGAGAAGCCTACATGGGTTCATCAATAGCCTCTAACAAAAGAGAAATTGCAGACCTTAGAGCAGCTGGTACAGGAACAGTTAGATGCTCAGCATATAGAAGAATCAACCAGCCCTTGGAATTCTCCTATATTTGTTATTAAGAAGAAATCTGGAAAGTGGAGAATGGTAGCAGACCTAAGGGCAATAAACAAGGTGATCCAGCCAATGGGCTCTCTACAGTCTGGGATTCCTTTGCCTTCTCTGTTACCTAAAGAATGGCCTATTATAGTTATTGATTTAAAAGACTGTTTTTTTTTACAATACCTTTACAAGAGCAAGACAAAGAAAAATTCTATTTACAGTGCCCACTTATAATAATTCTCAGCCTGTAAAAAGATTCCAGTGGAGGGTCCTCCCTCAAGGAATGCTGAATAATTCTACTCTGGGTCAGTATTTTATACAAAAGCCAGTAGAACAAATACACAAGAAATTCCCACAATGTATAATTTATCATTACATGGATGACATCTTGTTGGCCGATTCAAATATTGATACGTTGGAAAAACTTTTTGAAGAAGTGAAAGAATTTTGCCTGCTTGGGGATTACAGATTGCCCCAGAAAAAAAAAAATACAAAGAGGGGATTCCATTAACTATTTAGGATATAAAATAGGCCAACAAAAAATTAGACCCCAAAAGTTACAGATCAGGAGAGACAGATTTAAAACACAATGATTTTCAAAGACTACTAGGAGACATTGCCAATTTATGACCGACGATTGGACTTAAAAATGATGAACTAGATAATCTATTCAAAATGTTAAATGGTGACAAGGACTTAAATAGTCCAAGAGAGTTGTCACCTGAAGTTGAGAAAGAACTGGTTTTGGTGGAAAAGAAATTACAAGAGGCACATGTGGATAGTGTGGATCCAGACCTTAATGGCATTCTAGTTATCTTGCCCTCTAAGCATTCTCCTAAAGGAATTTTAAGGCAAAGGGAAAATGTGATATTGGAATGGATATTTCTTCCACATAAACCAAGTAAGAAGTTAAAGACATATGTGGAGAGGATTTCTGAACTTATTTTTAAAGGAAAATGAAGACTTCATCAATTGACAGGAATGGACCCAGAAGAAATTGTTATACCTTTAACTAATGAAGAAATTGACCAATTATGGGTAGAAAGTGAACCTTGGCAAAGAGCCTGCAGTAATTTAGGGAGAGATATTAACAACCAATATCCACAAAACAAAAGAATTGAATTTCTAAAGAAAACTAATTGGATTCTCCCTCGTATTATATAAGATAAACCGATTTCTGGAGCCCCTACATTTTATACCAATGCAAACAAATCAGGAAAGGCTGGTACAAATAAGAACATATAAGTAAAGTGGCTCAAAGCCCTCATAATTCTGTTCAAAAGGCAGAATTATATACCATCATGATGGTATTAATGGACTTTACAGAACCACTTAACATAGTCACTGACCCTCAGTATGCAGAAAGAGTTGTTCTACATATTGAAACAGCTGATTTGATTAATGATGAATCAGAATTAACTTCATTATTTATTCAGTTACAAGGAATAATCAGGACTAGAAATCATCCCTTCTATATTATACATATTTGATCCCATACGGGTCTGCCAGGTCCTTTAGTACAAGGTAATATGAAATTGGTAAATTATTAGTAGGAAATGTACTAGAGGCCTCAGAATTTCATAAAAAGCATCATGTTAATTGCAAAGGATTAAAAAAAAGATTTCTCTATCACTTGGGAACAAGCCAAAGAAATTGTAAAAAGGTGTCCCACCTGTTCTTTCTATAACCAAACTCCATTGCCAGCAGGAAGTAATCCTAAAGGCATACATAGAAATGAAATCTGGCAGGTGGATGTTTCATTTTACAGAATTTGGGAAATTAAGATATGTCTATCATACAATAGATATGTTTTCAGGATTTCAATGGGCAGCTGCTTTGAGTTCAGAAAAGGCTGATTCTATAATCACACATTTGCTAGAAGCTATGTCCATCATGGGAATACCTGTACAAATAAAGACTGACAATGCTCCAGCATATGTCTCTACTAAAATGAAACAATTTTTTGCTTATTGTAATATAAACATACTACAGGAATACCACACAATCCTACAGGACAAGCAGCCATATAGAGATCAAATCGAACTCTAAAGGATATGTTAAATAAACAGAAAGAATAACAAAGACCCCCAGAGATAGAATACATAGTGCTTTATTAACTCTGAATTTTCTCAATGCAAATAAGCAAGGAACAACAGCTGCTGAAAGGCATTGGACCATAGAAAAAACAGCTCAACTAAACCAACCTGTTTACTTCAAAGAGATACTGACCTCTGAATGGAAGCCAGGGTATGTGCTATGTTGGGTAAGGGGTTTTGCTTTTATTTCCACAGGTGAAGAAAATTTATAGATACCATCAAAATTAGTAAAGACTCAGACTGAACCAGAGACACTTCATGAAACTAAGAACTGATAGCTCATCCAGCCATATTACAATTCTTTCAGTTGTAAGAAAAAAACAAAGGGTCAGGGCAGGTTTCTGTTTTTGTCTTTACAGAAAACTGAAAATACCCATTTTAAAGAAGTTAAAAACCTTGAACATCTAGTCATCTAAAGCAAAAGAAAGGCTATCCAGGAAAATTTGCAAGCAAAAGAATATGATAAATATTGGTACCAGGATACTTCATAGGGTAAAATCTCATTGCTTAACCTTTACAAGACATTTTTTGTTACTTAAAGTCCCAGTTTAGTTATAATTTAAAGCTAGTTTAAGAGTTGGATTGTGGCTCCCTCCTTCTCTAAACTCAAACATACTTGTTAAAAGAAAATAAAAAAAAAATCTCTGTATCTTATCAGAAGACCCACCTAATGTGGGACAAAAGAATAACAAAAATAAGGGACTATTCTATTGTTACTAATCCTATGCTCAATAAATTATTATATGTTTAGTTTCCTGTACATTGTGTTGGTTTTTAGTCTCTTACCAGTTTTCTGTAGTGATCCAGGACAAGGCCTAATTACAAACTTGAAGTATCCAAAAGGAAGATGGGGCCTCACAACGATGGTTTCACATGAACTCTGACAAAGCCACTAGGCTGACAAACACCAATCAAAGATCAGATTTGGACTACAAACTGCTCGGGACAATTTGTGGCAGCTCACTGAGATGAACCACTTTCACAGACTACTAGGGCCAGGACTTGAGACAAGCTGTGTGCTTTCCTGTTATGCAGAGACTGGACAACATATGACACAGCTACTTATTTCAAGACTTGACATTTAACAAAACTTTTCTTTTCAGGATCCCCAAAAGATGCCATTGCCCCCAGTCAGTAGGAAGTAAATTTAATAACACAGTGCACACATTCCCAAGTGGTGGGGTGGGTTGGTGTTGGTTCCCAAGTGGTGGGGTGATTTGGTGTTGGTTGTACAATTGGTTATGGATAATTGTCATTGTTTAGGTTAATTGGTTAAAAATTGTTCATGGTTATGGTTAGAAAAAAAGTTAAACAAGAATGATTAGATTCAAGATTTGTGTTTAAAAAAATAGAAAGAAACATGGGATACAGATAGATAGGATATAAAGATAAATTATTGAATCTTCTCTTAAAAGTATTTACTAGCTTTAAATATTTTACATTGCGTTGGATTTTTGTATATTGTATACAAATTGTGTATATTGAGATTAATTGTGTCATTGTACAAATATTTCTATTATCTAACATTATAATCCAAATTGCTAGTCCATGAAAGTTTTTATTTCCAATTAATTAGACTATAAAGCAATGAAAGCTAGTAGTTAGACATTACATTCAGACATAGTCATGTAGTATGAGGTTTCTGGCCTGGACTTTCGGGCCTAACCTCAAGGTCTAGGCCCACAGACCCACGGACCCACAGACCTGCTGTCCCACAGAGACACACAGAAGCTTCCAATAGTTTTTGGCTGATCAGCCTCAGGCCCAGGCATATCACATGCTAGCTCTCTACCCTTATTCTAACCCATGTCTCTTGTTCAGCCATGGGGCTCGGTACCTTTTCTTAAGGCATCATAGTTGTCCTTGGCTTCTTCCAGACCTCTCTCTGGAATTCCCTCTGGTGTTCTGATCTGGCATTCTGTTCTCAGAGTTTTTAGTCTGGTAGCCCCGCCTACACTTCCTGCCTGCCTTTGGCCAATCAGCTCTTTTTCTTAAACCAGTGGTTGGGACAATTATTTAAAATGAAACAACACAACCTCCCACATATCCCCTTTTCTCTTCTTAAAACAAAAAGAACTCCAAGTCTAATATTCTTTCCTCCCTTATCTGTAACAACCTATAAACAACACTGTAAATAAACACAAACATCCATAATCCATGTTTTGTCTTTCTCTAGGCTACTTCCTGCTGAACGGGGATGCTGGAAATCCCATAGGAATCCAAAGGAAAATGCAGGATTATGCACAAGTCTCCTTGAAATTGTTCTGGATTCAGAGCTCAGGAAACTTCACAGAGGTGTTCTGAAATGCTGAATCATCTGGTCCATCCATTTCCATTGGAGACTTTTCAGGGGGTCTTCCTCTATCAAACTTTATGTTCTTTATCCAGGAAGAAATCCACAGTCTTTCATTTTCTGTGAAAATAAAAGGAAAAACTCTTCTCCAAAGTAGCATATCTTTGCATTTCAATTTTAAAGTAAACTCATTTACAAAATATATAGGTTGAATTACTCTAACAATATTTATAATCAACTGTCTTTTAGCAGCTTTTACTAAGTCATTTTCAGTCAAGAAGCTTAAAGATAAGACAGTAATATACAGTATCCAGACATTCTTTGTATTTTCCATCTTTACTTGGCTTATTTATTTATTTATTTATTTATTTATTTGTTTGTTTGTTTGTTTATTTTACTCTATTTCTTTTTTTTAAAGGCTTTCTATACCTTTCCTTTTCTTTTTCTAAGCCTATGTATCTATATTTCAACACACTCTAAATCATTTAGGCTTTTTAAAAAAACTGTTTTTACTGTATATTTATTTCTTAACTTTTTCTGTTTCTGACCACACCTTTAATCAGCCACTATTTCTGACCACACCTTTGCTTGGCTAGGGATATTAACTCTACCCAGATTCTTCTATTTCTTTCAGTTTCTGAACACACCTTTAATCTGCCTGGATTCAAGGTTTGTAGGATGGGTGGATGGCTCCACCCAGCTCCTAGTCTAACTTCATATAATTTATCTTTCTAACCCAGGTACTCTGGGGAATTTTAGGGTCCAAATAATGACCAACTCAAACTGCCATCTGCTGCTCATTAACTCTATTTAAGTATTAGGCAGCAGGGCCTTTTAAAAGACTCACAAGTATTTTGCCTTTAAGGCTGAATCAGGAAGCTTCTCTTAAAGTCAAGCTTTAGTTTGCCTCAGGCAAAAAGAGCTGATCCATGAAAACATTGACACTAGAAAGCCATCTTTGATTCTGTTCCCTTTTTCTCCTTATGAAGGTAAACCTTAAATAAATCATTTATAACCTTTTCCTTATATTGAGGGTCCTGTGAGACTTCAGGAGCCAGCTATTATATACCTTAAATTGTACTCCAAAAGCCCGCTATTGTAGCTCAAGCCCATGTGCCTCACCAGGGCATCTCTGTACCACGGCTCATGTGAGAGACACAATTCAGAGGCTGCTTTGGGCTCTAGACCATTTTTTAAGCTTTCTATGGCTTTTTGTGGGTATATTTGCCACACGTTGGGCTGCCATTTGTAGTACGAGGTTTCTGGCCTGGACTTTCGGGCCTAACCTCAAGGTCTAGGCCCACAGACCCACGGACCCACAGACCTGCTGTCCCACAGAGACACACAGAAGCTTCCAATAGTTTTTGGCTGATCAGCCTCAGGCCCAGGCATATCACATGCTAGCTCTCTACCCTTATTCTAACCCATGTCTCTTGTTCAGCCATGGGGCTCGGTACCTTTTCTTAAGGCATCATAGTTGTCCTTGGCTTCTTCCAGACCTCTCTCTGGAATTCCCTCTGGTGTTCTGATCTGGCATTCTGTTCTCAGAGTTTTTAGTCTGGTAGCCCCGCCTACACTTCCTGCCTGCCTTTGGCCAATCAGCTCTTTTTCTTAAACCAGTGGTTGGGACAATTATTTAAAATGAAACAACACAACCTCCCACATAGTCATGTTAGATATGTTTTCAAAGTCAAACAAATATACTTTAGATTAACAGGTCTTCTTCAAAAACTTCAGAGATCCATAGAATATGGCATTTAAAATAGTTTTAGAATGTAAAGACTTTTCTGGACAGTGAGACAGGTCTGCTCCTGGCAGCCCCAATCTACTTCAAGAGAAAAAAGAGCATTGAAGAAACTCCATATGGAGTCTACTTTCCTTGTGGCAACAGTTAGTCATTGGCCAAGAACCTGTCCCTGTATTGACTGCTTGACAGTGTACTATTTGAACTGGACATGCAGGTTCCCTCAGAAAGTGAACTTTGAAATTTACAGAACAAGCTGAGATGGTCCTTCAGGTTCCTGCTTTTCAGAGAAAACTGTCAGAGATGGCCCGTGGATGGTGTGAGGCTGGTAGTGGCCCCTGGCATCCTGGGCCTGGATCTTCCTGGAGTTGGATCACTTTAGATTATAGAAGGAATTCCAGGCTCCCAAACATGCAGTGGTGGGACCCATGCCTTCATTTACAAAAGGGTACTTAAGACAGGATAGAAACACAGAGAGAGAAGCCAAGCCAAGGGAAGCGAGGCTGAGGAAGCTGGAAGACAGCTGGGTAAGATCTGACTGTGGTGTTTATTCTCTCTAGTATCTCCAACTTCTTCAGAGATCTATCCCTGAGTCCCATTTATTCATGTAACTGCTTCCTCTATCCAGATAGCCATTTCTTTCTATCTCCCTCGTTGTTCCTCTCAGCCAATCATCTCCTCCTCTCATGATTTGTTCCTACCTCTTGGATGCAACACATTATGATCACAATTTACTCAGTAGATATTCTCTATTTTTCCTTTTTAAGGGAATTCCTGGGTATCTATCTTAAGTTCCATCTGATCCCAGGCTATTCAGGAGTTGTGGTTTGCAATTTGGGTATTCTTTGGTTTTTGTCTAAAATCCACTTACAAGTGAATACATCCCATGCCTATCTTTCTGGTCTTGTGATACCTCACTCAGAAGAATATTCTCAAAGTCCATCCATTTGCCTGAAAATTTTAGGATGTTATTTTTTACTGCTGAGTAATACTCCATTGTGTAGACATACCATTTGTTAATCCATTCTTCAACTGAGGGGGATCTAGGTTGTTTCCAGGTTCTTGCTATTGCGAATAATGCTGCTATGAACGTATTCCTCTATTTCTTAAAGGAAATTTTATTTCCTCTTTTAAGACTTCTATTACTTCCATAGAGTTGTTTTTAATTGTTTCCTTCTGCTTCTTTTACATTGGAATGTTCAGATCTTGCTGTTGTAGAACCACTCTATTCTGGTGTTGCCATATTGTCTTTATGTTGCTATATGTAGTCTTCACTGAAATCTGTCAGTTGCTTTCTTGGGTCAATAAAGAATTTGTCTGCATCTCAGGGAGCTGATCTTGATGCAATTTGTTCTGGCTGTGTCTGTGTCTCAGGAAGTCTCTCTTGGTCCAATATGGACTCTTGTTCTACTTGGAGGTAGCATTTTCTGTGTCACAGTGAGCTGTTTCTGGTACAATATGTGCTGGCTGATTCTGTGTTCAGTGATCCAATATTGGTCCTATATAACATCTGATGCAGCAGAAGCTATTGATCCTATAAGAGTTTGGAAAGTGTGAGTCTCAGGTAGCTGCTCTTGATCCAATAATTGCTGAGGAACTGTGGGTCTCAGGTAGCTGTCTTGACCTAATAGGTGTTGAGGAACTGTGGGTCTCAGGTAGCCACTCAAGCTGTCTATTGATGTGGTGGATTGGGAGTTAGGGTGGAATTTGTAGATGGGGTGTCCAGTGATCTGTATTTTCATGGGGGAGTATTGGTCCATAGGGATTTCTCCTGCTGACCTGGATTTAGGGTAGTTATGGGTGTTAGTGGTAATCTATGGATTGTGTCCCAAGGTCTATGACATGGAGACCAGCCTTTCTGGCTGGGCTGAATGGATTGTCACTCACCTCTCAGTGGTCTTAACAATATGGCAGAAGGGGGTTTCTTTGCTTGAATGAGTGAATATTATAGACTTTTATTAGGTGTCATTTGTGTTCAGACATAGATTCTAATGGTACTAGCTTCCATGGGCATGGGGATCCACAACCCAGAGATGGTATAGACCCCAAAAAGAACTTCAAAGCAGGACTTCAGGTGTAACCATTAGGGGTTATACATTGAAGAAAGGGAGATAATTGAGTACCCAGAGGGATAACAGGTTCTATCTGTGTGCAGAATGACCATCAGGAGTTCCTTGTGTGAGTAGGGGACTCAGGTGACTTCTCTATTTATAGTCCTGTAGCTGTGCTCTGACACCACCCAATCAGCACACAGGGCCTGTGGCTTCCGTATGTGTAGGACTGAGCTTTAGGTAGGACACAGTGGGGATGTGAATGGGACTGAAAAGATGGAGAGGACTGTGCTCTATTCCCTAAATGAAAAGAGAGGCCAAAACCACATTTTATTAAAATAGTCACTGAGAAATCTTATTCCTCAATATGACCAGGGAACCAGAGATCAACCTGCCTTCATCTGTTGGGTCCCATGATAAGGAAAGAAAGAGATGACATGTTTTACTTTTAATTGCTGTAAAATGATAGGCTGCTGTGTACTTTAGATGGACAATTATCCTGTGGTGTTTTTAGACACAGTAAAGACTCAAAGTTCACCAGGATGTAAACCTGCTTTCAGATCATTTATTGTCAGTACAGTTTGGTTTCCTATATCCTGCTTCCTACAATGATCACACAGCAGGGCTTTGAGTCTGGTATTTTTAGGGCCAAGATGAATCCTTGAGTGCCCATGTGACACTGCAACTTCTCTCTTCTCTCCCTCTTACCTCCCTGCCTTTCCTTTCCTCTCCACCCCTCCCCTCTATTCTTGTTTTTCAATACTCTGTTAGTCTTTTGGGTCTTTCCTCTTTGGGGCCTGCCAGTCAACTTCCAAATATTAATACACACAGAGATTTGTTACTTACAAATGCCTGGCCTTAGCTTTGTCTCTTTTCAGCCAGCTTTCCTTAGTTTAAAATATTCCATTTACTTTTTGCCTCTGGACGTCTTTCTTTCCTTCTTCTGTATATCTTACTTTTACTCTTACTCCATGGCAGGTTGTGCCACTGGTCTCCTCCTCTATTCTTGCTGTCTTCCCTTCTTCTCTCTCCTCTGAGAATTCTGTTCTATTATCTGCCTGTTAGTCCCACCTGACCTTTCTCCTGCCTTTCTATTGACTGTTCAGCTCTTTATTAGACCAGTCGGCTGTTTTAGACAGGAAAGTAACACAACCTCACAGATTAATCAAATAAAGCATAAAAGAATGCAGCACATCTTTGCATCATTAAACAGATATACACAGCATAAACAAATGCAACACATCTTAAAATAATATTCCAACACATCCCCCTTCGTGTGTATAAAAATAAAATATATTAACTTTAACATAGTAAAATTATACACAACCAAAGTAGTTATTAAGCAAAAATAGGTTTATAATATTTAGTCAATTTGTATTTAGAAAATTCAGAGGAAACACTCCCCTGATCATTCCATTTTCATTTCTCAAAAGTTTTATGCCTGTATTTACATTCTATAGTAATTAAGAATAACTACAGCTATAATTATCTAGTCTTTAATTCCATCCAAGACCTCAGGAGGATATAATTTACCTGAATAACAGGAAGTGCATTACAAGCAACTTCCAAAACTTCAAAAATGACAGAGACAATTGACTTCCAGGAGAGTCACCAAAATTTCTCTCCAATTTTGGGGCATTCATCTTTGTTCTATAGGCTCAGAATATCTGTTAAACTTTTAGTGTAATAGGAAACTTGAAGAAATTTCATGCTTTGTATTGACAAAGTTTGTCAGTTGCTTTCCTATGTGTCCTGTAGTATGTCTAGCCAACTCTTCCATAAAGCTCCAACTCTAAAGAAACAGCAAACCTTATTTTGCCAAAGTTCAACAGTCACTTTCCTGTGATTTCTTCAGTGTATGGTCAAGCAGACAAGGCAAAATTAGGTTCTTTCCCAACTGGCTAGCTTTTCCCCCTTGAAAGCAAACTATTATGGAATGCCCCTCTGTTCTGGAGTATGCAGAATGTGTGGCAAAAGGAGGCATTGAACTAATGAATGCAGGTTAACAAGGGACAGACAAAGTAACTTTTTGCCTTCTTGAAATGTGCTGAGGGCATTAAAAGAATCCACCATGTAAAAGTCTGTCTCTCTTTCTCTCTTCTGCTTCTCTCCCTTGTACCTGCTTAACAACTCTGCTCAATAAACTCGAGTGTGTCATCTGGTACTGTGTGTGTCTGATCTTATTCACAAAACCAACAACTGCAACAATGGAATATTCATTTTAACATTATTTCAATCTTAGAAATGAACCATAAACTAAGATTTGTTTCTGGGAAAACATTAGGTCTTATACCTGCTTGTGAGCTTCCTCCTCCTTGACTCCTACCAGCTACTGCATCAGATCAATGAATAGAGGCAGGTGTGTGTGTGTGTGTGTGTGTGTGTGTGCGCGCGCGCGCGTGTGCGTGCACGCATGCCCCAATATACATGCACACATGTGCACATTTGCTAACCCAAACAAAGCTTGAAAGCAAGCACTTGGGAACATTTATAAATGCATTAAAATGAAGCTGAGAACACACTCTAATCCCAGAACTCAATAGGCTGAGGCAGATTGATCTGTAAGTTCAAAGCTAGTTTTGTCTATAGAGTAAGTTTCAGGAGAGCTATGGCTACACAGAGAATCTCTCTCATGGAAAATGGAACAAAAATTATATATACAAGCCACTCATATAATGTAATTCTACTCTGTGGAAATTTAGGGTCCATATAACCAAGTAAAGCATTGCCATCCGTTGTGCATTAACTCCATTTAAGTATTTGGCAGCAAGGCCTCTTAAAAGACTCCCAAGTGTTTTTCTGCTAACACAGAGTCAGGAAGCCTCTCTTTAAAAAAAGAAAAATAGGGCTAGCAAATAGGGCTGACCCAAGAAAAAGCTGCTGCTACTAAGAAGCCATCTTTTACTCTGTTTCCTTTTGGTCTATATAAACAGAAAACTTAAATCCATCATATGCAGCTTGTTGTTTACATTGAGGTTCAATAACTGACCTTGTTCAGCTTAAGCTGCTCTCCAAAAGCCCACCATTTTATAGCTCAGTCTCTGTACCTTGGCCCACATAAAAGACACAACTTGGAAGCTTCTTTTAGCTCTGTTTCTGTGATGTAGAACTCTTTTAAAGCTTTCTCAGGCTTTATGTGGGTTTATATGCCCCACATTGAGTACCATTTGTAGTAATGTATTTCTGGCCTGGAATAGCTCCAAGATCAGGACCAGCAGAGGAATGGAGAGGGGGAGGGAGAGAGGGAGGGAGGAAGGAAAGAAAAAAGGGGGAGAAAGAGAGAGAGGGAGAGAGAGAGAGAAAAAATATCCAACAGCAGCCATACATATCTGTAATTCTACCCCTTTGGTGGTAGAGCCAAGTCTGGGCTGTAATGAGTTGGAGGACTTCAGCCTCATTATAAGATTATATCAATAATAATAATTATGATGATAATAATAAAAATTCCTGGGCAAATGGCTCTGAAATCAGGGGATTGCACTAGCCATTGGTGAGCTGGTATAGAGCACAGGTTAGTATCTAGCAGACACATGGCAAGTCACAATTTCCTATGACCCAGGTCTTGAAGATCATACCCTCTCCTCTGGCCTCTGTAGACACTTCTCACAACAGTTCACATACACACATGATGACAAAACACTCATACCCATAAAATAAAAATACACTTTTAAAATGATAATAAAAATCAAATAACCAAAGCAGCTTAAGGCCAGGTAAGTCAGTGCCAGGGAAATATGGCAGAGGCAGGTTTTGCTTGGGCTACTGAATGTGGAAGACTTTTCTCTTTTGTCTGAGACAGAGATAACAACTATGGCTGTCCTAGATATCACTCTATAGACCAGGCTGGTCTCAAACTCACAGTGATTCACAAGCCTATACCTCTCGAGTTCTGACAGTATTACAGCTGTACACCAAAACTGTCCAACCTGTGTTGAACTTCTCTAAGGAGTCATCTGAGTTTATACATAGAAGCTAAAGGTACCAGCTGTTATAGACATGGGGTGAATAAGAAAATCCACACAGAAGATATTAGACCCTAATGGAAACCTCAAAAAGGAACTTTGATGTGGCCAGCAGTGGCTGCACATTGAAAACAAGGGACATGGTTGGGCTCTCAGAGGGACAAGAGAGTAGAGAGATAAGCAGATCATTTCACCCTGAGTGAGGTGAGGACTCAAGTAACTTATCTCTTTATAGCCCTGTACCTGTGCTCTGCCCAAACATGCAGCTCTAGCTGTACCTGTTGCTCACCTAGCTTGCTGTGTAGCTTGATGTCTGGCCCCTTGAATAATCTTCTCTTCCTTTTCTTGTTCCCTTTTTATCTCCAGAGATATCTGCTTCTATTTATTCCCAGTTTAACAGAATTAAACAAATGCAACACATCTTTGAATTATTAAAACAAATGTTCTACAGCAAAAAAAAAATGTAATGCAGCTTAAAATAATATTCCACAGCAGCCTTCCCCTACCCCTCTATGTATCCTAGGGGTTTTATTTTTAGTTTATTGAGACGGGATTTCTTTGTGACGTAGTCCCCAATGTTCTGAAACTTGTTTATTAGACCAGGTTTGCCTTGACCTCAAGATATCTTCCTTCCTCTGCCTCTACCTATAGAATTCTGAGTGAACGGCATGGGTGGAAACAACATCCATTCTCCAAGGGGCTCCCTAATGCAATGTCTTTCCCATTGACCTTAGCTTCCAGGACTAGACAGAATGATGTTCTCTGAGAACTAATTATGTTCAAAAGACCGAAAGTCCAATCAGCACAGCTCTTTCAAAGGTGCTTTATTAGTGATCACAACCAAGCAAACAGGATGTTTTAGTCACTGAGTTGACATGTCTAACAGCGAATTCCTTGTAACACCTTGTGGTATAGAGTCTTGGAGAAGCAGGCGGCAGCCTGGCGGTCACAGTTGCAGATGAAGTCTTCACAGTGGTTGTTTTTGTCTGGAGAGAAACAAGAATGAAGTTGAGTGGAGCCCTTGATCATGCTCTCTACAACTTTTGACAAAGAAAATGATGGTCCTCCCATCTGTGCAGACTAAGGGTTGTAAGACAAAGCAATCAAAAGTACATTGGGTCACCAAAATTGCTGAAAAATATTTAGAATAAAAAGTATTGATTGGGGGCACAGTAGATAAAGCAGTTGCATTACAAGCATGAGAGCCAGACCTGGGATGCCCAGAGCTCACACAAAAACCAAGCTGTGATTGGGGCATTTGTGACTTTACTGGGAATTGAGGAGTATAGATCACCTGCACTTTTTGGTCAGTCAGGTTAGCTAGTGAGTTTCATGTTTATTGAAGGACCCAACATCTAAAGACATGTCAGAAGGTGACAGAAGAAGACACAGGATGCCAACTCATTTTTATACATAAAATCAATTATCAAGTATATTTAATCCTATAACACAATTCACTGCTATTTATAAAGTGTGATCATTAAAGAAAATCCTCCTGCCTCCACCCCCAAAGCGCTGGGATTACAGGTGTGCACCACCACACTCAATTCATGGGTTCTGGAGGTGAAACCCAGAGTTCTGTGCATGCTAGGCAATCACTCTAGCAACTGAGCTCAATTTCCAGCCCTGTAAATCCTCACCTGTAAAATGGGAATGATAAATCATGTCCTCCATAGGTGTTTACTCCAGTATTTGGCTGATAACCAATAATGCAACTTCCAGTTCTTTAGTAAATACTGAATCAGCAAACTTAGCAGTTTATAGCAGAGCAGGCAAGATAATTCAGAGAATAAGGGCTCTTGGTACCAAGTCTGAACCTGAATTTTATCCCCAGGAGTCACATGGTCAAAGGGAGAACCAACTCCTGCAGGTTGTCCTCAGACCTCCACGCCTGTGTTGTCACAGAAGCAGGGCTCTCCCACAGACACATAGAACCTTTAAAAGTTTTGAAAGGATTTGGAACAATTGAGTCTGTGTTCCAGAACCAAATGCCATCATTTTGAAGCTGGATAACTTTAATCATGTAGCCCAGGCTTCTTCATATTTCTCATCAAGTAGCTCTATTATATAATATTTTGATTGTATTCTGACAAATAAAACTTAATTGGAGTCAGGAAATGGAGCTACCAGTAGCAGCCGATAGAGGTTTGGAGCACTGTAGACAGTGAGGAGGCAGGAAGTGATAAGTTGGGCAGAGAGTGGAGTTTAGCCCTTTTGAATAGAGGAACAGAAGAGGTAGAGAGCACCTGGTGGCTGCTGTTCTCTGATCTTTCAGGTTCTTCTCCTAATATATAAAACACGATATTTTACTGATGAAGAAAAATAAAGTAACACGTTATCTGCTTTCAATCTTTGAGGAAACAAATTCATGAAATAGCTGCTTGAGCACGGGTTTCCAGTCACCAGCACCAGCCAGAGCTGTAGGCTGGGGCAGCACTACAGTGCCTGGCTTTTCTTTTCTTCCTAAAGCCCTTTGAGTGAGTCTGGGGTTTTCCTGTTTATAGCCTCTCTACAGCAATCATCACAAGCTCCAAACTCCACAGATGCTTGGGCTCCAAAGAGCACTAGAATTATCCCCCAGAACAGGCTAGCTCTGCCTTCAGGTAGGTCTGTGCTTTCACTTCCTCATCAATGTACTGCTTTCTCACATGTTCCTATGTTTGCCTTTCAGTGAGCTCAAACTTTGGCTCGTTTTTTTTTCTATGGGTTGTGAGTTTCCCCATCGCCCTCCTCAGGCTGCTGACATGTCAGTGATCAACAGCAGCTGTCCTCACCCAGGCTGTTTACTACCTGTGTTTTCCCCCTCAGACGTGCTGCTAAGTGACATCCAGCTTTACTCTTTACCATCATCGTCAGTAGATTTGGTGAGACACCCAAGGCTTCTTAAAGGAGGGGGAGAGAGAAAGAGAGAGAGAGAGAGAGAGAGAGAGAGAGAGAGAGAGAGAGAGAGAGAGAGAGAGAGAGAGAGAGAGAGAGAGAGAGAGAGGCTTTCCCAGGTTAAAAAAGAATGGGAAACAACAGTAACATGAAGGGAATTAGGTCTCTCATTTCACAACAGAACTTTAGAAAGGGAACAATTAAATGAAAGGACATTAACTTAGATGATATTTAGATAATATTAATTATGATCATTGTGGCATTGGTAATTCTTATTTTATTCCTAAAATAATTGGTTGATATCAATGCCAAATTACATAGTTTGACTGATAATATGCAATATCTAAAACTATTGCTAAAAAATACAATTTTGACTGATAAGTTAGAGGCTTTAGGAAAAAAATTATGAAAGTATCATAGAGATATTTGAACAAAGAGAAGAATGAAGGGAAAACAATCCCACAATAACAACATGAAATTATAAAAAAGAACAGCCCAAAGTTATGAAAAAATAACCTTAATTTATCCAGAAATCACACTGTAGCATCTGCCAAATGACAGGTATCCTGCAAGTCTGTGTAAGTGTCCAATGGTTTTCTATAAAAATGTTAGGTTTGGGGATATTTACGAAAGAAACTGTATCATATGGTATGCACTGACCATTTGTGGGGCAGATATTAAGCTCATGGTCAACTATAACAAAATAATCCCATGTGACTGAAAAGTCTTGGTTACAACAATATTGGAACCTGGTCCTAAAGTACAGTGGAGTACTTGGTGAGAAGATGAGTCTAGTCCATTGAACAACAATGTAGATCTAGAGCCATGGAAATTTCCCAAGGACAACTTGTTGGAGAAGGTGATTATGCTGATGGACAAAGACAGTTTATACATAATGTCCCCAACCTGACTCTGTGTTGTGCAGCAGCCTTGACTGTGTGGCAAGACAAAGATAGGAAGGGTGGGTGGGGGTGAGAACATGAGGGCACTTAATGGTTGAGCTGAGGGAGAAACAGAGATGGAGAACCATGAAAGGGACATCTTGGTAGATGGAGATATTATGGAGTTAGGGAGAATCCTGGTGCTAGAGAAATTCCCAGGAATTGACAAGGATGACCTCAGCTTAGACCATAAATAGTATAAAGGGAGCCTGAACTGGCCTACCCCAGTAATCAGATTGCTGAGTACCCTAAACTGTCATCATAAAACCTTCATCATGTGACTGATGGAAGCAGGTGCAGAGATCCACAGTCAAGCATTAAACCAAGCTCTGGAATTTCTGTCAAAGAGAGGGAAGAGGGATTATATGAGCAAGGGAGGTCAATATCATAATGGGGAGATATACAGAGACAACTCAAACAAGCTCATGGGAACTCATGAACTTTAGACCTACAGTTGTGAAGCTGCATGGGACTGGAACGTTATTAATACAAACTATTTAGGATAATAAATAATTATGCAGGTTAGTAGTTAGATACCTACTATAGTCAAAGTTGTGTTCATATTATGTATCAAGATCAAATGCAGATATATTTTAGATAGATGGTCTTCAAACATTGCAGAAATCTACAGAATATGGCATTTAAAATATTTAATAGCATAGGTTCTTTTTATAATGATGAGACATGTCTGATCCTAGAAGAACCCATATTCATATGGAGTTTACCTTCTTCATGGTCAAAGCTTGCCACTCAGCAAGAAACACCCTTGCTTCAACTACTGACAGTATGTTGAAAAAAATTGGACAAGCAGAACAGACAAGAAACTGATTACCAAATTTGCCAAGACAAACTGGGACCTTCCTTTAAAAGTCCTGCTCCAGAGAGAAGTCTGTTAGATAGTCTCAGCCTGTACTCTAAGGATAAGCATTTCAATGGTACAGAGGAACCTGAGTGACTGTCCAGACAGCCAGCTGTTTCTGTTACTTCTTAGTTGTTTGCTCTGAACTTTCTATTTACTCAGGTAATATATTCTTCTCAGGTCTCTGGTGGAGCTGGAGATAGAGTTATAGTTTCTGTTGTTAAAAACTCAGAAGGAAATGTAAAAAGAGGTATAAAGTGTTTAAGATTTAAAGACATAAAAAGATGGTTTAGAGATGATAATGCAAGTTAGGTTAGAAACTGAATTATGTACAACACCTTTTACAAACCAAGATGAGATAGATTTTATCTGTCAAGGCATTTTCTCTGAATTTGTCAAATGTAAAATGAAAAGAAATTGTAAGTGCAATGATTGCCTTTAAATATTTATGTATTTATTAATGCTTATTATTTATAGTTTTGCTACGATAGGTTAAAAACTTCATTTTATTTAAAGAAAGGGGGGATGTGTCATTTTCATTGTGCTCCAACAAATAAAGCCTGCTTAGAGTCTCAAAACTGAGATGACCATAGAGGTTTGGAGGACTGTAGACAAAGAGGTGACAGGAAGTGGTGAGGTGGGACTGAGAGAGAATCTGGACCATCTAGAGGGAGGAATTGGAAGAGGAAGGAAGCAACTGGCATCTGCTCCCAGTTCTCTAATCATTGAGGTATTCACTCCAATATTTTATTCCCAGTTTTTTTAATTAAAAAAGATTAGATTGACTTTTCATACCTCATCTATCTTATAGATACTATAGATAGATATTATTGTTGTTATGTTAAATGAGATGAAAAGTGACCTCTTTAGGAGTCACCATTATGGTGACTGTTCCTTCTGTATCCTTCCAAAGATTCCCAGAGCTAAGTAGAATTCAGAGGAACCAAAAGGGAAACATACCACTGCATGTGATCTCATTCCCAGAACAAAAATATAAGTAGGAGCTGGTGTAGGGGTTCTTTATGAGAGATCCACAGTTTTCCAGTTTATAGACCTGAGCATAGCACTTGTCACGAGCACTGCAGCACCTGAAGAATAGAAAGAACAGCTGAGGGAGGAATATGGATGAACAGAAGGTTTGTTCTGACCTTCACTCTTTCTCATACATGTGAGCATAACTCAAACACAGTGTCCAGAAGAAATGGTGCTGAGGGTTGAGAATCTGTGATTTCTATTAGGCATATATTTATTACATCATCTACAGTGGTGTGTGGTTAGGACCAGCCATTAATCCTAGTGTTGGGAGACAGAGGCTGATAGATCCCTGAGTTTGAAATCAGCTGGGGATACATAAGTGAGACCCTGTCTCAGAAAAGTGAGTTTTTGACAGAGCTGCAGGAATATAGTAAAATTACATATTTCACAGTTTTAATGACTTTTTAAAGGTTAGGCTAACACTTTAATAGTATCTGGGATAATTTCCCATCCCCAGTGTTTTGCCTGGGGCCAACATTGCCTGGTATTTATATCTCACACATTTTGCTATCAGGGACATTAGATATAAGGTCCTCTTGGACTGATTTATTTGCATGGCAAGAGAGAAAATACATGCTGGGGGTGGTGATACACACCTTTAATCTCAGCATGAAAAAGGCAGAGGCTGTAAGAGAAGATCTCTGAGTTCAAGGCCAGTGTGGTCTCTAGAGAGTGTTCCAGAAGAACTAATGTTACATGGATATCCCTTGTCTGTCAACAAAGAAACAAATCAACAAAACTAAATAATAAATAAGAAAACATACAATGTTTGGTGAATGTGCGTGCCTTTGATTTGTGCTTTATGAGATGCCCTGCTTGTGCTCTGTCCCCACTACAACCCAGACAATGCAGTCTCCCACCAGATGGATCACTCACCTGTCTATATCTTTGTAATTGGTGAAATACTTGCCCCACCTAAACAAACCACAGTAGCAGCCATAGTCAAAGCCATAGTCATGGCCAGTGTAGGGATCAATCCAAGGAAAGATACACTTGAATGCATTGCTAAAGATCCACTTCGGCTGAGGGCTGATGCTCTGTGCAGTGGCACCTAGTGCAAGAATTCACAGAACACTATATCAAATCTACTTGGCATCGACAGGGGTCTGATGCCTGCCTGCTAGTTTCTTTCTTGACTCCTAACAACAACTGTTTCATCAAGAAAGCAGTGTGTGTGTGTGTGTGTGTGTGTGTGTGTGTGTGTGTGTGTGTGTGTGTGTGTGTGTGTGTGTTTGTGTGTGTGTGTGTGTGTGTGTGTGTGTGTGTGTGTGTGTGTGGTGTGTGTAAAAGAGAGATGGGGGGTTGTTGAACTAGATTGAAAGCAAAGGCTTTAGACCACTCAATAATATCATGGTAGACATGAAGAGATCAGAGGAAAGCTGTAGGGAGTTGGTTTTCTCCCTCTGCTATGTAGGTCTTGGAGACAAAATTCATGTCACCAGGATTGAGAAGAAAAGTGTCTATATATTTGAGACAGATAATTGCCCTGTAACCCAGGCTGGTCTTGGACTCTGTCTCAAGCTTCTAGCCTCAGACCGCTGAATGGTAGAATTATAAATAAAACCATTCTACTGGCCTGGGCTGGTTCTCAGAGAGTAAGTTGTAGAAAAGATTCCTGTTGCCTTGGTTGCCTTCTCATTTCTCAGCATCCAGGCAAAGGGTTGCCACACAGTTAGCTTCCCTATTGTCCCTGTGTTGAGGGTTGGAAAACACTTTCCAGTCAGTATCTAGAAATGAATTTACCTTATAGTTCAGTAAGCCAACACTCCTGAGTTTGAAAGCTGCCTCATCCCTACTCTAGCCTAGGTGAAACCTTAGCCTTATCCAGCAGTGGGTTTCATCACACTTCTAGAAGAGACCTTGTGTCAGAGTAGCAGCCAAAACATGTTTATTGTTTTACACTGGTAGTATTATAAGGAATCTGTTGTACGGCCATTACAGCTGATATACAATACAAATGGTCAGATCATCATGTGTAATGTCAGCAGTTAACATAACAGTTCATCAGGTGAGAAGTAGATAAATAAGCTAGAATTCAGTAGGCAGTAGGATACTTGATCACCATTAAAATGAAAAAGTATCCAAGTACTGTGATATACACACAGTGTAATCCCAACACTCTAGAGGCTTATGAAGAGGATCAGAAATTCAAGATTGCTAGGGAGTAGTTCTAAAAGTGTTATTTCTGAGCCATCTGGAGGCAGAGGCAGGTGGATATCTGAGTTGAAAGTCAACTTGGTCTATAGAGTAAGGTCCAGGAAAGATATGACTACACAGAGAAATCCTATCCTGCAATATAATTAGTTAATAAATAAATAGATAGATAGATGGATGGATGGATGGATGGATGGATGGATGGATGGATAGATAGATAGATAGATAGATAGATAGATAGATAGATAGATAGATAAATAAAAGAATTGCCTACATACAGACATGTATGTAATCCTATTGGAGGGTTTAGGCAAGGCTGTGCTATTATGTTGAGTTTGAGAACATTTTCACTTGAATTAAAAGATTGTATCAATAAAAACAATAATAATATGGGATGGGGAGATGGCATAGCTGTCAGGGGACTGGATGAGATTGTGTAGAACTCAGGCACATTTCCAGCATACATGTGGAAGCTCACAACATTCTATGACCCAATTCTGGGGGATCAGATTGTTTTCTGTCCTCTGTAGGCACTGCCCACACACAATTCGAAGACACACATATGGGAAAAACACTTATACCCATAAAATAAAAATAAATATTTTTTAATGATAAGAAACATCAAATTGCCAAGGCATCTCATGGCCAGGTAAATCAGTGTCAGGACAATATGACAGGCAGGTGGAGCTTTCTTTGTTTGGGTTGGGAAATGCGAGATTTTCTTTCTTTTTTCCAAGACAAGGTTTCTCTATATAATAACCTTAGCTGTCCTGGAAATCACTCTGAAGACCAGGCTTTCCTCAAACTCACAGAGATGCACCTGTAGTCTGGGATTGAAGTGCTGATACCATGTCTGTTGGGTCTGTAGTGAAAGTTCATCGAAGCTCAGACCTAGAAGCTAAAGATCCTGATCTTCTCAACACAGAGGTTTCCAATCCAAAGGCTATAAGACCCCAAGAAGACCACCAAAAGAGAAATTCAGGTGTAAATAATGGGGGCTATGAATTAAAGACAAGGGAGATGGTGGGGCATTTAGAGGGGACAAGGTTCCTACCTGTGAGCAGAGCGACCAGCAGTAGGTGTTTCATCCTGAATAAGGGAAGGACTCAAAAACTTCTTTCTTTATAGTCCTGTAGCTATGCGCTGGCCCTGTCCAGTCAGCACACCTGGCCTGTTGCTACTGTGTGTATAGCACAGACATAGAATAAGTACACCCTCACAGACAGTCTCAACCAAAATAGTTGATGGTGGCAGAGCCTGAATAAGTGCTTTCACAGAGGCAAAGAGGATGGGCTAGTTCAACATCCCAACAAGCACAAGTTCAATGACTGGACGGGTGTCAAGTCCCTCCCCTGGATACTTTGAGGTCCTAAGAAGATACAAACACTGCTCCTGGGGTGGGTCTGAGGGACGCTAATAGACACGTGTGATCCCAGGCAGTATTTGGCTCCAACAATCCTCTATGTTAACTGTATAAAGTACGTGCACAGACTGTCCAAGACCTGACACAAAATTGAAGTATATCCAGTTGCAAATTTAATATTCAACTAATTAACTAACTAGTTAACTTGTGGGTGTATGAGAGAGAGAAAAAACCAGAGGGGCATAGAATGTGTGTACATGTGTGGAGATCAGAAAACAACACTGTGGCATCAATTCTCACCTTCTACCTTTACATAGGTTCCAAATATCAAATTCAGATCAAGATGCTTAGATTATAGGTTGCATCTTCCTAGCCCACAAACTTCATTGAAAACCTAAGAATGGAGGCAAAGGGTAGTGGTGATGCATGCCTTTAAAAACTTTAATACTAGCCCTTGGGAGGCACTGGAAGGCAAATATACCAGTTCAAAGCCATTATGGTATACAGAGTAACTTCCAGGACAGCCACAGGTACACAAAGAATTTCTGTCTCAAAATTCTAAAAATAAAACAATAAACTAAAAATTAAAAGAATGAAAATTTTTAACAATATGACCACAGGCCAATATGTTGCAGGCAGTTCTCTAACATAGACTCTCCCTATTCAGTGTGTAAAGATGGCAAACAGCCATTACAAGGGCTGGAGAGATGTTTCAGCACATAAGAAGAGTTTCTGCCCCACTGAAAACCAGCATTGAATTTATCAGCATTGAATTCTCAGCAACCACATGGTGAATTGCAAACGATGTCTGCTGTCCCAGTGTCCTCTGGGTTTGAACATCTCTCAGATACCCTCTAACTTAGCACCCTAGCAACTCCTTCCCAATTCTCTCCTCTTACTTGTATCAAAACTGTTCATGGGGTGACTTGAGTTGGTTATGTACAAGCTCAAAATCCCTCTACGCTTCCAGCATGACTTAAGACAGCCACTAGCAGCTACTACAAGTCACTGCATCTGGACAGATGGCTCTAGCTGCACCCTTTGCTCCAGACCTGACCCTAGGAGGGGCAAGACCTCAGCTTTGGGACAACAATGGAGATGGGAGTGTGGGTGTGAAGGAGAGGACTGGGTAGCTTTTCCCTACACAAAAGGGAGATGGTGCTACACATGCCCTTAAACCAGACAATAGGGATATTTCATTTCTAAAGGTAGCTGAGCAGGGAACCAGGGCTTAACTTGGTTATACCTACAGGGTCCTATGACTAAGATAGTTAAAGGAGAATGTATATTGTTCTGTTTGCTGAAAAAAAGACTGCTCTGAATTTTAGAAGAACAATCACCATGTAGTGTGTTTTGACACATTAAAGACTCAAAGGCCACCAGGATGTAATTCTGCCTTCAGATAACTTACTGTCAGTCTAGTTTGGTTTCTTATATCCTGTTTCCTTGAATGAGCACACAGCAAAAGGACTTTATTGTCAGTATTTTTGGAACCAAGATGTTGCCTTTACTGCCCATGTGACACTGGTTCTTGTTTACTACACTTTCCTTCCTAACACTCCTCTCTACTCCTTTTTCTGCCTCCTCTCGCTCCACCCATTCCCCTTCTATCTGCTCCTCAGCCCCTATTTACCTCGGGATGAATCCTTTATTTTGTGGTAGTAGTTAAGAGTCCTGACTATCCTTGGGCTTGTTTTTTAGAACAGGCTTGCCTTGAACCCAAGAGAGCTGCCTGGCTGTGCTTCTTCCTCTCCATCTCAGAGTGCTGGGGTGAACGGCATAGCCAAGCTCATCACCAGTTCTTCAAGAAGATCCTCTATTGGCAATGTGATTTTCATTAATCTTCAGCCCCCAAGGCTAGAGAGAATGGTGTTCTCTGAGGATGCAGTCATGTTTGGACAAGCAGACAGGCAGGGATGATGTAGGTAGTTACTGAGGTGACAATACTAACACTGCATATTGTATGGAGCCTTGGAAAAGGAAATGGTAGCCTGCTGGGCAGAGTTGAGGGTAAAGTCCTCACGGACATCATTTTGTCTGGAGAGAATCAGGAAAGGAATTTGAGTGGAGTCTATACCTCTGTTCACTATAATAGTAACCAAAAGGAGTTGGTGGCCCTGCCATCCATACCGAGTTAGGGATGAAAGATAAAGAAAATGAAAGCACATTGATTGCCCAAATTGCTGCATCACACTTATAATAAAAATTTAGTTGTTGTTGTGGGGCTGGAGAGATGGTTCAGTTGGTAAAGTGATTGCCATACAAGCATGAAGGTCTGAGCTCAGATGCCCAGAGCCAATGTACACAAGGTGTGGGGCTGAAGAATGGCTCAATTGTTAAGAGAAGTGTGCTCTTCCAGAGTGTCTGGGCTCAGCATCCACATGGCAGCTAACAACTGTCAGTAACTCTAGTTCCAGAGGATCTAAAGCACTAAAGCCAATGTCCATAAGATATGTATTTTTAAAAAAACAATGTATGGATAAGGAATCTGTAACTTGGCTGTTACAGATTACTTATCCCTAAATATCCTTACCCATACCCTAAATCTTTGAAATATGTACATTGTTTTTTATACTGTTTTCTGATGTTTGTAGACACTGGTATTTTTGTAGAAACCTAGGAAATTTTGAGTAACTCTTAAGTCTTGGCTGAATTATTTTTTCAGGCTGGATAATCTCAGGAAGCAGCCTTGAAGCTATTCTGGATGCCAGATCACCTGAAACATCCATTTTTATTGGACTCTTGTCCTCTTCCTCTGAAAACACATAAACTGTTAAAGATGACATACATATCCGTTGCGTGAATCCTAAATGGTCTTATATATGAACTGGGGCCAGATATTAGGAAAAGCTGAAAATTCCAAGAGGCAAAGTAAAAAGTCACAGCCACTTATTACTTAGCCAATTTCTCAGGCCATAAAGCAGTAAATCCTTTCTCCCAGATCCTCAGGCTGAATAGGGGAAGCAAAGAGAATAACAAGGGGGGATTTGTTTTCTCCCACCTCGTATCCCTTTCTCTGCCCAGCCATACCACTTCCTGTCTAAAATTTGCTACTGCTTGATTAAAGGCATGTGTGTTTTCAAAGTACTGGGAGAAAAGGCATTGGATCCCAAGTGCTGGGACTAGAGGTGTGTGCTACCATTGCTTGGCTCTGTTTCTCTTTTGGACTGACTTGTTGCCACCTTGTGGGAGCAACCCACTTGTGAATCCTCAATCAAACATATATGTGGCTCTCCATCCCCACTTCTGGGGTCTGGAATGCCATCCCAGCCCCTCATGACCATATTCTCCAGCTGCTCTTAACTGGGTCTGGTCACAATTGCCGATTTAAGTGTATTCCAGAAATGATACTAGACATGGACAGACAGACACTACTCAGAGACATTTATTAGCTGGTCAGACATCCCTGGTCCATAGTCTGTGGAGATCATGGAGGTGCGTAGTCAGTGCAACAAATGTAATACTCATGTCAAGAGATCCTCAAAGATTGCCAAGGAGCTGGTTTCCAATGCAAACACATAAGGATCAGTTTACTCTTTTAGACCAGTTTAAACCTGGGAAGAAACCCAGTGTAGGGAATTCAGCCCTGAGTTCATGGGTGAGAGGGTTTTTAAAGAAAAAATACATAAGTGTGGGGTTGCATTCTTTGCATTTCAGAATTGGGTAAAGGGATCTGAGGTAGAGTAATTCTTGAAAACTATTGGTTAAACTTTTGGTGACAAACCAAGTTTTGAATCTACTGGCTGATCTTTCAGAGAAAAACTGAGTTTTGAATCTCTTGGCTGTCAAGTGCATTCCTGAGATTTTTCCTAGATTTTTCTGAGACCTGGGCTCTGCCCTCAGACACTAGATGTTCTAGAAAAATGGTCTTTCCCTGAAATGAAGTTTTATAAAAGTCAGTCTTTGCTTTCACAGAAGGCAGCACAGTGTATCTGAAGTATCTACCAGGAGTCAGGTGAGAAGCAGACACAGACATGGTTTATAAAACCTCAGTCCTGTAGATGTATTTATTATGAGTATGGGGCAAACCTATATCCACCTCCTTATTTCCCATTGGCTGTTGGAAACCCACCTAGGTGTGCTGTCTCTCCCTCCCTCTCTCTCTCTCTCTCTCTCTCTCTCTCTCTCTCTCTCTCTCTCTCTCTCTCTCTCTCTCTCTCTCTCTCTCTCTCTCTCTCACTGGCCTCCAGCATCTCATCACCAATCACCAGGAGCAGTGGCAGACTCAGGATGCAGCTGGTGTCCATGCATAAGCACATTACCCAGAACAGAGTAACCTCGGCCTCATAAGTCTAGGCTGGCTGCATTCCCCTATGGAAGGGAGAGGAGAGAGATGGAGCAGAGGAGAGAGAGCCAGGGATTGGGAGAACAAGGAGAGAAAAATGCTAGGGGATAACAGCTCAGCCACACAGCCAGCTACTCAGTAAGTGTGAAGGGAAGACATACAGAAGCAAGAAAAGAAAAAAAGCCCAGAGCCAAAAGGTAGATGGGACAATTTAAAGTTAGGAAAAGCTGGCAAGGAACAAGCAAGTAAATAAGAATAAGACTGTGTGTGATTTATTTAAAAGCTGGGTGGTGGGACACCCAAAAAAGTAAAACAACCAAAAACATTTTGGTTTTCCAACTTAAGGCTAGAATGATGAAATTCTAAGCAGTGTCCAGCCTGAGAGAGATGAGACTACAATGCTTCATTTTCTCTGCTTTTGTATATTTAGAACCATTTTTAAGCTTCCTTAAGTCTTATGTGGATGTAAATGATCCACACTGAAATGCCATTTGTAGGCAGAGTTTTTTGTCGGGACTGCCAGGTCCTGAAAATAACCACAAAAGACTTATTAATTACACATGCTTGACTGGCAGCTCAGATTGTTCCTAGTTAAATCTTACATTTTAAATGTACTGATATTGCTTACCTACCCTCAGCCACATAGAAGTACCTTGTTTCAACACAGCTTAATTATCTTGATTTTTCTGCATTTCTTGCAAATTCTCTGCCTCTTTTTAAAAATTCTCTCTGCCCCCCAATAAAAGCCTTCCTAATTCTTAGCCAATTACTTTTTTATGAACATGAGAGCTATACATATTTACAGTGTACAAAGATTGTTCCACAGCACCCAGCCATTAAAGACACTGTAGAAAGTGACTGAAGAATACACAGGGTGAAACATGATTACTATACATAAGAATATATAAACATGTATATTTAATCCTAAAACCCAGAAAACTACCACTTATGAAAGTATATGATTAAGACAATCCTCCTGCCTCCACATCCCAAGTGCTAGGATTATAGGTATGCATGCCCACAGTCAATTCATGGGATCTAGAGGTGGAACCCAGGGCTCTGTGCATACTAGGCAAGCAGACTAGCAACTGAGCTCAATTCCCAGCCCTCTGATCCTCACCTGTGTATGGGAATGACAAGTCTCACTCTGCATAGGTGTTTAGCCCAGTATCTGGCTCATAGCCAATGCCACAGCTCTCAGTTGTTCAGTCACTGTGGGATCAGTCTAACATAGCAGCAAGAAGGCTTAGGCAAAAAGATGACTCAGGAAAAATTGCTGTAAGTAAACCTGAGTTGCATTGGCAGGTCTCTCATGGTTTTGTAGAATATGTTTTAGATGTGCTACATTTGTTTATGTTGTGAGACATTTGTTTAATGAGGAGAAGATGTGCTGCATTCTTCTATGTTGCATTTGGATAACTCTGTGATGCCTTGTCACTGTGCCTGTCTTAAACATCTGATGGTCTACTAAAGATCTGAACAGCCAATAGCAAGTCTTGAGAAAGGATAGGTGAGGCTGCCGGGTAGAGGGAATAAAAGGAGGAGAAGTCTGGAGGAGATAAACGGAGGAGCAAGAACAAGGAGGAGGAGAGTGTGACCCAGCCGCACAGCCAGCCATGGAGTAAAGATCAAAGTAAGATATATGGGGGCAAAAAAACAGAGGCAAAATGTGGATAGGACATTTTAAAGTTAAGAAAAAACTGACAAGAAACAAGCTTAGCTAAGACCAAGCATGTGTGATTTATTTTTGAGCTGGGTGGAATATCCCAAAATTAAAACAAGAAATGACACTTGGTCAAAGGAGAGAAACAACTCCTGTAGGATGACCCCAGACCTCCACACCTATTTGTGGGATGCCTCTCTGGGGATTTAATAAAAGCTCCAAAAGTTTCAGCGATATAAGAGGGATCTAACCACAGTCAGTCTAGGAGGATCAGAGAGTGGTGATTAACACCTTTAATCCAAGCACAGGGAGTGTCCCAGGAGTGGTGACCTACACCCTTAATTCAAACTGAGTTTGAGTTCATCTTAGTTTACAGAAGAAGTTCCAGGATCCCAGGCAGGCAGTGGTGGGGCAATGTCTTAACTTACCAAGACAGTATTTAAGGCAGGTATAGAAAGACAGAAGCTAGAGGAAGCCAAGAGAAGCCAGGCTGAGGAAGCTAGAAGACAGCTGGGTAAGATCTGACTGTGGTGCTTACTCTTTCTAATATCTCCAACTTTCTCAGAGATCTATCCCTGAGTTTCATTTATTTGTGCAACAATTGGCATCCAATTTTGGGGCATGAATTCCTCCCCTCCATACCCAAAAAACCGCACTTGCTCACCAGAACAACGTATGGCCAGAGGAGTAATTACTAGCAGTGAGGCTTTCTGTTCCGAGTTAGCCTCCAGCCTTAGGCAGACCAGCCACACATGTTTCCATTTCACTCTCATCTGGATAAGTCTTTCAGGCAGTGGCCTCTTTCTCCTGATGGGTTGTTTTTTCTTTTTGGGCCCCTCCTTGGGTTGCTATCACACTAGGTAGCTGCCCCACTTCACACTCAATTGAATCATCAACAGACAACATTCAGTGAGCAAATCAATTTTTTTAAAAAAGGGAATTTGTTTAAAACAATGGAGGGTGCAATGTCATACTGTAACCTCTCATTAGATGATTTGGTATTAAAGCCAGTGAAGGAAAACATAAATAAGGTGGATGGAAATATCATGTTTATCATACTGTTTACTATGAATATTTTTTGTTTGATTTCTTGTCACTTAAAAAATTGATTAATATAAATCCAAAAAAGGTCTTTTAAAAGCCTGTTGAGAGAGAACACAAGATGCTCAAATTCAAACAGAGGAATATGAAGAACCAATTTCAGCAAGATCACCTACAATTAGACAAAAACAGGCAACATTAATATACCTGGTAACTTTTAAATAAAAATGAAGGATGATAGAGAAGATGGAGAAGCTAGCTGTGCTCCAGTACAAATGTTAGAATTACAGAGAGTAATAGAAGCAATTGTAACATATGGGATAATTCATCATTTGTAAAACAAATGTTGAAATCCTGGTCGTGCTGTAAGCAGGTAATCCCTAAAGATTGGTTAGATATGGTTACGACTGTATTAGAGGTAGAACCACTTATACAATGGAAATTATGGTGGAGGGAGGAGGCTAAAACAATAGAACAAAAAAGCAGAGCCAGAGGCATAGAAGTCCCCCAAGACAAACTTCTTAGGGAGGGAGATTATGCTGATATTGACAGGCAGTCTTTATACAATGAACATACTCTGGATTTATGTGCATGGCAGCTTTAAATGCCTGGGACCAGATTGAAGAAATAGGAAAGATAATTGAATCATTCACTAAAGTAATTCAAAGCCCCAAAGAAACTTTTACAGACTTTTTGCACAGATTAACTGCAGCAGTAAACAAAATGGTACCAGACTCAGAAGCCAGGTGAATAATAATTGAATCACAGGCTTTTGAGAATGCCAATGCACAATGTAGAAAAAGCAAGGTCAGCACCTTTGGAGGATTGGATTCATGAGACGATTAATCTAGAGTCTTATGGTAGTGATGACAACTGGGTAGGAGAGCTTATTTCAAGAGGTATAAAAAAATAAAAATGTCAACTGTTACAATTGTGGAAAGAAAGGTCACATAAAAAGAGATTGTAAACAAGGCATTCCCAGAAACAATGCTTTTGGTAGGAATAATCCCAGGAGAACACCCTTCCCTTCTGGAGTATGCAGAAGGTGTGGAAAAGGAAGACATTGGACTAATGAATGCAGCTCAACAAGGGACAGACAAGGTAACATTCTGCCCTTGGAAAATGCCCCAAGGGGTCTTTTAAAAACCCAAGGTCAGGTAACTTTCTGCCCTCAGGAAATTCCCCAAGGGGGCTTTCAAAAGCCCCCATATCAAATCCAATCCAGTCTTACCCTGCCATTTTGGAGGAAACACCTTCCCAGAACAAATTAAAAAGATTAAAAGCTATTTTAAAAAGACAAACTACACAGAATGATAGAAAATCTACAGAAAAAGAAAAATTCAGAAAAAATTACAAAGTGAATATTTTGGCAAACTTCTATCAATGAACAAAGACCAAAAATAAAAGTACAAATAAATGATGTTATTGTTATTATTGAAGGCTTATTGGACACATGTGCAGATGTATCAATAATTTCACCAGAGTCATGGCATCCAAGTTTTCCCCTTCAGGAGGTAAATGTTCAGTTTGTGGGTATTGGGTTGTTATCTCAGGTAAAACAGAATGCGCGATGGCTTGAGTGTATAGGACCCGAAGGACAGAGAGGAATATTGAAGCCATATGTGGCTAATATTGCTATAAATGTATAGGGATGAGATTTACTACAACAGTGGGACACACAGGTTAATATTCCTCCAAATACAGAAATAAGCCATAAACTAGCACATGGTTCTGGAAAAAACATTAGAAGGTATTATGAGATACAGTCACAGACCATTCAGGTTATAGAGAAACAAGGCAAAACAGCTGATAATCTTTCAAAAACACCCACAGACCTACCTCTAAAATGGCTAACAGAGAAGCCTATATGGGTTCATCAATGGCCTCCTAACAAAAGAGAAATTGCAGGCCTTAGAGCAGCTGGTACAGGAGCAGTTAAATGCTCAGCATATAGAAGAATCAATCAGCCTTTGGAATTCTCCTGTATTTGTTATTAAGAAGAAATCTGGAAAGTGGAGAATGGTAACAGACCTAATGGTGATAAACAAGGTGATTCAGCTGATGAGCTCTCTACAGTCTGGGATTCCTTTGCCTTCTCTGTTACCTAAAGAATGGCTTATTATCATTATTGATTTAAAAGACCATTTTTTTGCAGTTCCTTTACAAGAACAAGACAAAGAAAATTTCGCCTTTATAATGCCCACTTATAATAATTCTCAGCCTGTAAAGAGATTCCAGTGGAGGGTCTTCCCTCAAGGAATGCTGAATAATCCTACTCTGGGTCAGTATTTTATACAAAGGCCAATAGTACAGATACATAACAAATTCCCACAATCTATAATTTATCATTACATGAATAATGTCTTGCTGGCTGATTCAAATATTAATACCTTAGAAAATTTTTTTGAAGAAGTGGAAAGAATTTTGCCTGCTTGGGGATTACAGATTGCCCCAGAGAAAATACAAAGAGGGGATTCCATTAATTATTTAGGATATAAAATAGGCCAACAAAAAATTAGACCCCAAAAGGTACAAATCAGGAGAGATAGATTAAAGACACTTAATGATTTTCAAAGATTACTAGGAGACATTGCCAACTTACGACCCACTATTGGAATTAAAAGTGATGAACTAGATAATTTATTCAAAACCTTAAATGGTGACAAGGACTTAAATAGTCCAAGAGAAATGTCACATGAAGCTGAGAAAGAATTGGCTTTCGTGGAAAGGAAATCACGGGATGCACATGTAGATCCTGTGGATCCAGACCTTAATTACATTCTAGTTATCTTGCCCTCTAAGAATTCCTACAGGAATTTTAATGCAAAGGGAAAATGTTATATTGGAATGGATATTTCTTCCACATAAACCAAGCAAGAAGTTAAAGACATATGTGGAAATGATTTCTGAACTTATTTTTAAAGGAAAATTAAGACTTCACCAATTGTCAGGAATGGACCCAGCAGAAATGATTGTACCTTTAACTAACAAAGAAATCAACCAATTATGGGTAGAAAGTAAACCTTGGCAAAGAATCTGCAGTAATTTTTTGGGATTTATTAACAACAAATATTCTCAAAGCAAGAGAATTAAATTTCTAAAGAAAACTAATTGGATTCTTCCTCATATTGTATAAGATAAACCAATTTCCAGGGCCCCTACATTTTATACCGATGCAAACAAATCAGAAAAGGCTGGTTACAAATCAGAAGATATAAGTAAATTGACTCAGAGCCATCCTGGTCTAAAAACCAAGGTCCAGGACAGCCAGGCACATTCCACAGGGGACCCTGTCTGTAGACACAAAAACAGCAACAGAGGAGACTCCTTCTGAGACCCACAGGGAGAGGGAGAATCAGGAGGGGGAGCAGAAGGAGGGGAGAGACAGGGAAGGTAACGGGAACGGTGGGGAGGAGAGGAAGGGAAGACAGGGAGGCAGGAGGGGAGAGAAGAGAGAAGAGGCAGTGTCCCGTGGGCACCACAGGGTCACCTTTGCCCTAGAATACTGGACTCCAACCATTTCTGCTCTGCACGGTTTCTAGGATGTGGGCTATAGGAAACCAAACCAGGCGGACAGTACATTTCCTAAAGGCAGGATTACGTCTGGGTGACCTCTCAGTCTCCACAGAGCCTAATCATACCCCACAGGATAATCGTCTTGGAAAGTACACAGCAGCCTTACATTTTGGAACAAATAAACAGAATGTTTCTTCTTACCTTGCCTTCTCTATTAGGAGTCCGCACAGGTGACACCAGTTTAACATCTGATTAGAGGGTCAGCCAGATTTAGGAAGATATCTCTTTGGCTGGTTTAAGGCTACTAGTTGGTACTCAGTATCTTTTTCTGTTTCTGAACAGCTGTGCGGTCCTCTAGCTTTCCACTCCTACCGGATCCACACTGCTGTCCCCAAGCTCAGTCCTCTGAACTCCCAAGGTCATGCCTGATGAGCAATAGGTGCAGCTAGACTGCCTTGCGAAGGCGCAGTGACTGGGAGCATCTGGTAGTGGCTGTCCAGTGTCCTGCTGGAAGGATAGGCAATCGTAAAAGAGTGAAGACAACCAATTCAACTAACCCCCTAGATGGTTTTAATCAAAAATAGGTTTAAATTGGGGTGCTGGGGTGCTGTTAGAGGGTCCAGAAGACATAGTCAATGTAGAGGCGAGGGAGCATTGGGACCCCAGACATCACTCACTAGTCACCTGGTGGGTGATGAGAATTGAACCCCAGTACTCAGGAAGTGCAGAAAGTCTTGTTAACTGCTGAGCCTTCTCTCCAGCCTTGTAATTGCTAAACTTGACTGTCAGCTTGATACACCTGGGAAGTGAGAATTCAAGCTTGGCCTGTGGTCACATCCATTGGGCATTTGCTTTTTTCTTTTAATTCTCTCCTTTTTTCTGAAGTCAGGGTTTCTCTTGTATCTCAGGCTGTCCTGGAACTCACTCTGTAGACCAGGCTGTCCTAACACACAGTTATTCACCTGCCTCGGTCCCCTAGTGCTGACATTAGAGGCATCAAGGGTGTGCCTCACCATCTGACTACATTGCCAGTTTTCAGAGAGTGTGTGAACTAGTGAGATGAAGCCTCTGATTCAAACCCGTTGACCTGAGTCTGATTCTTGAAACCCATTTAAAGGTACAGGAGACAACTGACTTCAAGGTTTGTTCTAGATCTCCACATGTGTGCATGAGTACTCTCTCTGTCTCTGTCTCTCCTCTATCTCTGTCTCTCATTACATACACGCACACTCACACACACACACACACACACACACACACACACACACACACACACACACACTCCTCTATTCACAGCTCTCCTGATACAGCATTTGTTAGGAGGAAGCCAGAAGGCACCATCAGAGCCCTGGTAAAGCCAAGTGGGATTGAGGGAGTGTGCTGTGGGTCTTGTAGCAGGCGCCACTGCACATGGAAGCATCCTTTAGGCTGTGCAGCATTTTACCTCCTTTTCAAGTTCATCATCCCTTGGATGGATACCTTCAGGGAGTACAGTTACTCTGGCTGCTTCCTTGGCTTTGTCATCCTGAAGAACGGGTGGAAGCCTTACACAGGAGAGTGATTCCTCCGGGGCAGACAGGAGTGTCTACCCTGTACTGTGGGAGGACACAGCAGAGGATCTTATGAGGCAGAAATAGGAGACAGGCATACTCACCAATTGACACATATATTGTCTTGTTTATTTATTATTTATCTTTTGTTTGTTTTCCTGTTTACATGCAGGGTTTCCTGTGTAGACCTACTTTTCCTGGAACTCTCTCAAGGGACTATGCTAGTCTAGAACTTAGAGGTCTTCCAGCCTCTACCTCCTTTATGCTGAGATTAAAGTTGCACATCACCTCCCTTGCATGTATTTCTTCCTCTGGTCATGTAAAGAAATCAGTCCAAGAAAACCCTGGATCCTGAAAGCAGAATGTGAGATGTAAATCATGGTCAATGCTGCAATATAGTGCCAGACAAGAGAATGGCCAACCATCAAGGGTCACTATTGAAGTGTCATCCTTGGCTTTAAAAGTCCTGACAACACTGGAATGTATAATTTCACTATATTCCTGAATTTTGTCAAAATATAAGCATTTTTTGGAAACAGGATCTCATATATCTTTGACTGATCTCAAAAAGAGTGATTCAAACAGAGTGATTCTTACCCAGGTCTGGGATTAAAGGCAGATACCACCAACTCCACAGAAAATGATTTATTAAATATGTGCTTAAGAGACATAACAGATTCTCTAGTCTCAGGACCATTTCACATGGGACATTGTGTTTAGAGCATCCCTAGGTGTTTGAGAAAGATTGTAGGTGAGAAGCAACCTCCTAAGGGTCTATTCTCCTCTTCAGTGGTTCCTTCCTCTCTCCAGATGCTGCTGGGCTTATAAAAATGGCTTCATACAGGTTTATTACTAGTAAAACTGTACATTGACCTTAGGGTCTCCTACAGCAGCTTCTTGGGAGCTCGGGAATCAGGTCACCTGAAGTGGTAGGTTTGCCCTCAGTGAGTTTGTAAGGGGCACAGAAGTAACAAGGACAGTCACCACTTAGAGGTCACTTCCTTGGTCTCATTGGCCTCACAACCATCTCATCAGGTAGATACTAAAATACAGCTGATGTCACTGCTGAGGAAGGAAGATAAGGAAGGACTGGCCATGCCCAAGGTCACCAGCTTAGAAGTGATGGCTTTTGATTCTGGAACACACATCTACATCATTCAGAAGCCTGTCCTTTTTTTTAAATTTTGAGACATGACTTCTCTGTGTATCTCTTCAGCCTGTCATGGAACTTGCTCTGTAGACCAGGATGGCCTTGATCTCAGAGATCCACCCACCTCTGCCTCCAAAGTTCTTGGATTTAAGGCTTGTGCCACCACCACAAACCCTCTTTTTAAAAATATTTCAAGATTTTATGTGTTTTGAGGGGGCATGCCTGTGCCACAACACAGGTAGGGAGGTCAGGGAACATCCTGAAGGAGCCAGTTCTCTCCTTCATGTGAGCCCTGGGAGTGGGGTTCAGATATGGCAGCAAGTGGCTTAGCTCCCTGAGCCCTCTGGCCTGCCCAGAGCCTCTCCTATAGGCTGCTATGTTAGACTGATCCCACAGTGACTGAAAAACTGACAGCTGTATCATTAGCAATGAGCCAGATACTGGACTAAAAACCTATGCAAGATGAGACTTATCATTCCCATATACAGGTGAGGATCAGAGGGCTCGGATAAAGTTCAGCTGCTAGAGTGCTTGCATAGCATGCACAGAGCCCTGGGTTCCACCTCCAGGTTGCATAAATTGAGTATGTTTGGACACACCTGAAATCCAGTATTTGTGAGTTGGAGGCAGGAGGATTGTCTTAAATCATATAATTTCATTAGTGGTAATTGATATTTCTAGTTTTCCCATAATTAGGATTAAATATACATGTTTATGTTTTTAAACCAATGAGTCTCTCATGCCCACCTGATCCCGAAAAACCACTCAGAAAATTATATTACTTGTAAATATGTGGTGGATGGCTCAGGCTTATTACTACCTAGCTCTTATCTCTTAGATTAACCCTTTTCTATTGATCTATGTACTGCTACATAGCAGTGGCATTACAGGTCTGCTGGCACATTGCTCCTTGGGTGGCTGGCCAATCTTCTGACCCTGCCCTTCACCTTCCCAGCATTATTAGTTTGGCCACCCCACCTGTATTTCCTTCCTGGCTACTGGCCAGTCAGCACTTTATTAAACTGAGTCAAGTGACCAATCTTTACAGTACAAAAGAGGATTATTCCACAGCATGTTATTTATTTCTGTGCATAGGAATGAGTGGCATTCCATGTTTTCCTGAGAAACCCTCTACCATGTCCTTAGAAGATGGGTTTCTCACTAAACAAGACACTCACCTTTAGCCTGTCAGAGTGAGCAGCAAGTTTTGGAGATCGATGCCCCCACGATTCCGAATAGAGTCACAGGTGCCCCAACTATACCATGAGCTGTGGGCATCCAAGGCCAGGCCCTCATGTTTCTCTGGCAAACACTTTACCAACTGTACCATCTCCTGAGCCCCACAACAACTAATGATTCCTTAATATCAGTGTGTTCCAGCAATATGGAGAGCACAGTACTCTGTCTCTCAACCCTGACTCTGTACCAGTGGGAGAGTCACCGGTTTCTTTTGGGTATAAATCATACAAATCAGGGTCAAGGGCTCCACACAACGACCTTTCTCGTCTTTCTCCAGAGAAAAACAATGCCTGTGAGGCCTTCATCTGCAACTGTGACCGCCAGGCCGCCATCTGCTTCTCCAAGGCTCCCTACAACAAGGAGAACAAAAACATTCAGTGTTAGCCTCGTCCCCTCAGTCACTGCACACCATCCTGCCTGCCTGGTTGTGTGCCCTCTAATAAAGCACCTGTACAAGAACTCAGATTTGCTGATTCTAGTCTCTGTCTCCAGACTTAACAAGATCCTCAAAGAACATCTTCCCATCTAGCCTCAGAAGGTGGAGATAAATAGGAAAGACATTGCCATCAGAGGCCCCTTGAAGAGTGGGTGATGACTCCAGCCATGACTTTCACCCAGAGCAGAAGAATGCAGAGGCAGAGGCAGGTGGATATCTCGAGCTCAGAGCCATCCTGGTCTAAAAAGCAAGGTCCAGGACAGCCAGGCACATTCCACAGGGGACCCTGTCTGTAGACACAAGAACAGCAACAGAGGAGACTCCTTCTGAGACCCACAGGGAGAGGGAGAGTCAGGAGGGGGAGCAGAAGGAGGGGAGAGACAGGGAAGGTAACGGGAAGGGTGGGGACGGGAGGAAGGGAAGACAGGGAGGCAGGAGGGGAGAGAAGAGAGAAGAGGCAGTGTCCCATGGGCACCACAGGGTCACCTTTGCCCTAGCATACTGAACTCCAAGCATTTCTGCTCTGCACGGTTTCTAGGATGTGGGCTATAGGAAACCAAACCAGGTGGACAGTACATTTCCTAAAGGCAGGATTACATCTGGGTGACCTCTCAGTCTCCACAGAGCCTAATCATATCCCACAGTATAATCGTCTCATCAAAGTACACAACAGCCTTACATTTTGGAACAAATAAACCAAACGCATCTTCTTACCTTACCTTCTCTATCACCAGTCCCCACAGGTGACACCAGTTTAACATCTGATTGGATGGTCAGCCAGATTTAGGAATAAGATGTCCCATTGGCTGGTTTAAGGCTACTACGTGGTACTCAGTATCTTTTTTCTGTTCCTGAAGAGCTGTGCAGTCCTCTAGCTTTCCACCCCTACCAGATCCACACTGGTGTCCCCAAGCTTAGTCCTCTGAACTCCCAAGGTCATGCCCAATGAGCAACAGGGGCAGCTAGACTGTCTGATTGTGGTGTTGTGTCAGCCCTTTCTTTTTGCCTTTTCAACATCACTGATTTATGCTCTGCCATCATCCACAGAAGCTCACCCAGTTGGGATTGTCTGTGAGGGCAGAGACATTCTACTGCTTGGCTATGGTGTGTGTAGCACAGCTGCAGGACTATAAGGAGAGAAGACACTTGAGTTCTGACCCCAGCCAGGATGAAATCGGTTTTTCTGATTGCTTTGTTCCCTTGTCCTCTGAGAGTCCCAAGCAAGCACAGCTCCCAATGGTCACACCTAGGTTTGGGGTTCTCATTGGGTCCTATAAACTCTTGGGTGTGGATCCCTGTGTCCACAACAGCTGGCTTCTTTACCCTTTAGTACTGAAGTCAGAGGCCTCCTTCGAGATGTCCAGTACACTCACCTACCAAAGCTAAGGAAGGCCCTTCTGCCTCTGCCATGTTGCCCTTGCTCCAATTTTCTTGGGCCTAACCTGCCCTGGCAATGTGATATTTCATTTTCTTTTAAAAATATTTACTTTTATTTTAGGGGTTTGAGGTGTCTGTGAACTGTGTGAGAGCAGGGCCTACAGAGGCCGGAAAAGGGGTCTGACCCTCCACAACTGGAGTCATAGACAGTTGGGAGCTGCCATGTGGCTACTGGAACTGAACCCGGGTCCTGCACAAGCTCAGTCAGTGTTGCTGACCTCAGAGTCACCTTTTCAGCTCTGAGTTTTTCATTATTATTTAATTCTGACTCAGGATGTCCTCCAAGTCGACATTATTGCCAATATACACCTCAGCCTCCAAGTTTTAGGATTAGAGACAGGACTATACATTAGAAGTCACTTGAGTCCCTCCCTCAATCAAGATTAGACTCCTTCTGCTTCTCAGTCTGCTCACAGGTAGGACCCTTGTCCCCTCTGAGTGACCAGCATCTCCCTTGTCTTCATTGCACAGCCCTCCAATGTCACACCTAAAGTCCTGGTTTGGGGTTATTTTATATGAGAGGGTTTCTTTGAGTTGCCATAGTTGTCCTGGAATTTACTGTATAGAGGTTTTGATCTCAGAGATCCACCAGCCTCTGCCCCTCAGAATGCTGGGATTACACAGCGGGAATTCCACTGTACCTGGATTCTCCTGCATTTTAATGGTGACCAATTATCCCAATGTAGACTGATCCTGGCTCATTTACCTACTTCTCAGCTGATGAACAATTTGTTATGTCAAATGCTGAAGTTACACATGATGATCTGACATTAGCCTTGTATATGAGCTGTGTGTGGCCCTACAACAGGTTCCTTCTAATTCTACCAGTGTAAAAACAATAAGCATGTGTTGATTCTTCTCTGGCTCAAGGTCTCAGCTAGAACAGTGATGAATCTGCTGCTGGCTAAGGGTAGAGTTTCACCTAGGCTTGAGTATGGAGGGGCAGCTTTCAAACTCAAGAGATGGTTGGATTGTTGGGTTATTGAACTAGGAGTTCATTTCAAGCCTGGCTGCTGACTGGAGAGTGTTCTCAGCTCCTCAACAGGGACCACAGGCAGCTCCCAGTGTGGCGACTATCAGTGCTGACAGTGAGAAAATAGGCAAGCGATGAAAAAGGCAATTTTTATAGAACCTAATCCTGGAGACTCAGCCCAGCCCAGTACTGTGGTATTCTTTATAATTCTACCACTTAGGATGTGAAGGCTAGAGGGTTGCCACAGAGCTTGAGGCTAGCCTGGGATACAGGGCTACACTCTGTCTCACATAGCTAGACACCTTTCTGCTCAGGCCTGGTGACTTGAGTTTGGTTTCCTAACCTACATAGTGAAGGGGGAAAACCAACTCCATAAAGATGTCTTCTGACATCCTCATGTGTAGCATGACATTTACGAGTGTTCCCAAGTGCACGTGCGCGCACACACACACACACACACACACACACACACACACACACACACACACACACACACACACACAATTCCCAATACAGCATCTGGTAGGAGTCAAGGATGAAGCTAGCAGGCAGGCATCTGAGCCCTGATAAAGCCAAGTGGGATTGATGGAGTGTGCTAAGGATCCTTGCAGTAGGTGCCACTGCACACAGCATCAACCATCAGTCTCTGCTGCAGCTGAATGTTATGATTAAGTGCACCATACCTGAGAGTCATCCCTTGTCCCAGTACGATGATTATGGCTGCTTCTGTGGCTTCAGGGTCTCAAAAGCTCTGGAGGATGAGTTAGACACGTGAGTGACCTATCTTATGGGAGACTGGAGTGTCTGAGTTTGGGTGGGGACAGGGCACATGAAGAGCATCTCATGAGGCAGGAATAGGAGGCATGCAAATTCACCAGATATCATATTTTTTGTTTAGTTCCTTTATTATTTTTGTATATTTGTTTGTTTGTTTGCAGACAGGGTTCTCTGTGTAGCCCTAGGTTTTCCTTCTTGAAACTTGTTCTGGAGACCATGTTGGCCTTGACCTCAGAGGTCCATCTGCCTCTCAAATACTGGGATTAATTGTGGACATGACCACATTCCACAGAAGATAATTTCAATGAATATATACTTAACAGAAATCCCACATTCTCGAGCTTCAGAACCATTTCTTATGAAACATCATGTTTAAGTCATCCTCACATGTTTAAGATCAACTGCAAGTGAGAACTGACCTCCTGTGGGTCCATACTCCCCGCTCAGCTCTTCCTTTCTCTCTCCAGGTGCTGCCAGACTCATGACCACTTCTATGCTCAGGTCAAGAACCTGGATGTTTGCACATTCCTCATAGACAACCCCTACACCAATACCTACTCATACTCCTGCTCTGAAAATATAGTCACCTGTAGTGGTAGGTTTGCCCTCCAGGACCTCTGGATTCTGCTTGCCTCTAGGTAGATTTGGAAGGGACACAGAAGTAACAAGGATGGTCATCATTTTAGAGGTCACTTCCTTGGTTTCATTTGACCTCAAATAACCATTTCAGGTAGACACTAAAAAACAGATGGGGTCTCTGATGAGGAAGATGAGGAAGGCTGGACCACATGGCCAAGGTCACCTAGCATAGAAGTGATAACATTTGTTTCCAGAACACATATCTACGTCATTCAAAAGTATTTCTGTGGGCAGGCATGCCTGTGCCACAGCATATGTCTACAGGTACAGGGACATCCTGCAGGAATCAGTTCTCTTCCCCGACCATGCAAGTTTTGAAAAAGGAATTTGGGTTCATAATTGGCAGCAAGTGCCCTTATTCCCTGAGCCCTCTTGCCTGCCCAGAGCCTCTCCTATTGGCTGCTATGTTAGACTGATCCCACAGTGACTGAACAACTGACAGCTGTAACGTTGGCAATGAGCCAGATACTGGTCCCAACACCTATGTGGGGTGAGACTTCTCATTTCCATACACAGGTGAGGATCAGAGGGCTGGGATAGAGCTCAGTTACTAGAATCCTTGCCTAATATGCACAGAGCCCTGGGTTCCACCTCCTGATCCCATTAATTGAGTTTGGTTGTGCTCACCTGCAATCCCAACACTTGGGAGGCTGAGGCAGGAAGATTGCCTTAAGTCACATAATTTTGTAAGTGGTTGTTGACCATGATAGTTTTCTGGGTATTAGGATTAAATAAATGTTTATTTATTTTTATGTGCAGGAATAAGTTGTCACTGTGTCTTCTTCTGTCTTTTGAAGCTGGGTCTCTCACCAAACATGACACTTACCTTTATCTTGTCTGATTGACCAACAAGTTTTGGGGATCTGTGCTCCCTACTTCCTAATAGTTACTGATGTACAAAACAGACCTTGCTGTTTACATGAGCTCTGGGCATCCTAGGTCAGGCCATCATGTTTCTATGGCAACTGTTTTACCAACTGTGCTTCTCCCTAGCCCCACAATAACTAATTTTTTAAAATTTTAAGTGTGTTCCAGAAATTTGGGTAACCCAATGTACTTTTTTGTGCTCTGTCTATCAATTCTGAGTCTGCACCTTTGGGAGAATCAACTTTTTATTTGGTTACAAATCATGAAGAGCAGGGTCATGGGCTTCACTCATGTTTCTTTCCTATTTCTCTGCAGACTAAAACAACCCCTGTGATGCCTTCATTTGTGAATGTGACCTCCAGCTTGCAGGCTGCCTCTCCAAGGCTCCATACAATAAGGAGTACAAAAACATTCACTGTTCGGTTTGTCACCTCAGTTACTGAGACACCATCCCTACTTGCCTGGGTTGTGTTCCCTACACACTGTGCCCGCTAATAAAGCATCTATAAAAAGAACTCAGCTTTGCTGATTGTATTCTCTGTCTATGGAACACAACTGGATCCTCAGAGAACATCATTCTGTCTAGCCCTGGAAGCTGAAGGTTAATGGGAAAGACACTGTCTTTAGGACAGCCCTTCAAGAGTGGGTGGTGAGGCCACCATGCCTTTCTTCCCAGCAGGGCCACAGGCAGGCAGATCTTTTGAGTTAAAGGGCCACCTGCTGTAAGGTTGAGCTCCAATACAACTTGGAGTATTATACAAAGAAACCCTGTCTTTAAACATATGAAGAAGAACTCAGCCTGAGACACATGGCAGGGATTGGGGGGCACAAAAGTTGAAGAAGGCAGAGATGCGCCAGGGGTAAGAAATGGAAAGGAGGGGAAGAAGAGAGAAAGAGGCAGTGTCCCATGGACGCTAAAGGGACATCTTGGCCCTAAAATACTGGATTCAAAGCAATTCTCATGAGCACTTAAGGAAGCAGGATATAGGGAACCAAACCGGACTGACAGTAAATGATCTGAAGGCAGGATTACATCCGGGTCACCTCCGGGTCTTCTCTGTGCCTAAACACACACCATAGAATAATTGTCCTGCTAAAGTACACAGCACTTTGCAACAAACAAAACAGAACATGTCATCTTCTCTTCCTCTTATCACAGGACTCCACAGGTGAAGCCAGGTCAATGTCTGATTACCTGGTCAACAAGCTTTGAGAATAAGATGTCGCATCTGCTGATGTAAGTAAGGCTACATGGTTCTCAGTATCTTTTTCTGTTACTGAAAAGCTATACAGTCCTCTGCCTTTTTACAACCAAACCCATTGCCACTCGTGCCCCAAAGCTCAGGACTCGCCCCTCCCGAGGTCAGGCCTCCTGAGCAGCAACAGGTGCAGCAGGAGCGTCCTGCGCAGGCGCAGAGACTGGTAGCAGCTATAGTGGCTGTCCAGTGTCTTGTTGGAAGGGTACGGGGATCTTGATCATGGAGACAACTAACTCAGCTCACTCCCTACTTTTTTTTTTTAAATCGAGGTAGAAGATGATAAATGAGGAAAATGAGGTGCTAGAGTACTAAGTTAGATGGGTGATAGCCAAACCCAGAGGTGAGAGGGCACTGGGCCATCAGACATTTGTTGACAGCCACTATGTAGCTGCAGAAAATTGATCCCTGAAGTATGAATTACTCACTGGCAAAAAATTATATAAAGGATTAATATTTATTAAACATTTATATAAAACACTCATTCATACGAAGATTGCTTAGGGCAATTCCTAGAACGTTGGACTGGTCCACGTGACTGTATGTGACAGATCCCCTCTCAAAAGCACAGGGGAACAATGAGGAAAGAACTTAGGCACGCACACACCCGGTCTTAGACTGTCCTGGCCACGCCCCATACACGGGTTCTCAAGACCTAAAGATCACACCTCTAGGTAAGGTGAATAACATCTATTCTCACTACAGAACTCCACTACTCAGGAAGATCAGAAAGTGTTTTTAACTGGTGAGCTATCTCTCCATCCCCTGTAACAGTTGACTGTCAGCTTCACACACTGGGTAGTGAGAGCCTCAGCAGAAGGATTGATTGCTTTATATTAGAGACATCTCGGGCGTTTTTTTTTTTTTTCTTTTTTTATTGGATTTTAGAGACAAGATTCTTTGTGTATCTCTGAATATCTTGGAATTCACTTGGTAGACCAGGCTGGCCCTCAACTCAGATATTCAGTTGCCTCTGCCTCCTGAGTGCTGACATTAAAGACATGCACCACCATCGCCATCTGCCTACATTCTCACTTTTCAAATGGAGTTTGTTTGCTATTAAGAAGCAGCCTATGATGCAAGCCTGTTGACCTGAGTGACCTGACTCCACAGGGTTGTCCTCTGACCTCCACATGTGCACACAAGTTCTCTCTCTCCCTCTATTGCCTCTCTCCCCCTTTCTCATACACACATTAGTTATACAGTTAATTACTGAGCAGTTGAATTTGAAACTACATCTACCTCATAGGCTGTGTCAGGTTCTCAGGACAGGCTTAGCACTTAGTTTATTTAGTTAACATGGAGGACCCTTGGGGGTGAGCTAAAAGTGTCTGGGACCACATGTCACCATAGGAATCCTGAAACATGAATTCTAGTTTGTATTTAATGAAAACTCAGCCAGATACTGGGGAAAAGCTGGAATGTCAAACAGAGGAAACAGATCACAGTCAAATCTCACCCAACCCTCTTCCAGCTTCCACAGTCTCACTCCTCCTGGCTTCTACAGAATCTGTCTTTCTACGCCTGCCTTAAATACCTTCTTCACCCAGTATTTTCACATCCAGGTTAAGATTAAAGGTGTGAATTACTACAAGATAGTTAAGCCTTGACCTCACAGAAACACAGAAAGATCTCTGTCTATGGAGTCAGGGGATTAAAGGTCAGTACTCCTGATGGGGCATAGGTCACCACTCCCAGTCATACCTGGGCTGGGATTAATAACAGAGTTACCACTCTCTAACCCTCTGAGACTGACTGTGGGTGATCTATTCTCTGATATTCTAGACTGGTTTTATTAAATATATACCTTATCACCACACCTTCCTGCTCAGGCCTGGTGACTTGAGTTTGATGTCCATACCTGTGGGGATTCAAAAAAGCTTCAGAAGTTTTGGAAATATCAGAGGGAATCTACCCACAGTCTATGTGGGGAGTTAATAAAAGCTCCAGAAGTTCCAGAGCTCTAACCACAGTCAGTCTAGGAGAATCAGAGAGTGGTGATTCAAACCTTTAATCCCAACACAGAGAGTATCCTGGGAGTGGTGACCTACACCCTTAATCCCAACTGAGTTGAGGTCACTTTAGATTATAGAAGGAATTCTAGGCTCCCAAGCAGGCAGTGGTGGGGCCACACCTTAATTTACTAAGAGAGTATTTAAGCTGAAGGCAGGCATAGAGTGAGGGGGAAGCCAAGCCAAGGGAAGCAAGGCTGAGGAAGCTGGAAGACTGCTGGGTAAGATCTGACTGTGGTGTTTATTCTCTCTAATATCTCCAACTTCTTCAGAGATCTATCCCTGAGTCTCATTTATTCTTGTGACAATTGGCGTCCAACTTTGGGGCACAAATTCCTCCCCTCCCTACTCAAAAGAACTCACTTGCCGGCCAGAACAACACGTGGCCAAAGGAATAATCACTGGTGGGCTAGGTTTTCTGTTCCGGGTTAGCCTCCAGCCTTAGGCCGACTGGCCACACATGTTTCTGTTTCACTCTCATCTGGGTAAGTCTTTCAGACAGTGGCCTCTTTCTCCTGGTGAGTTGGTTTTTTTTTTTCCTGTTTGGACTCCCTCCTTGGGTTGCTATCACACTAGGTAGCTGACCCACTTCACAATCATCAACAGACAAAAACCAGTAAGTAAATCAATTTTTTTTAGAAAAACAAAAGAGGGAATTTGTTTAAGGCAATGGAGGGTGATTGGTCATACTGTAACCTCTCACTAGATGATTTGATATTAAAACAAGTGAAGGAAATCTTAGATAAGGTAGATGGAAATATCGTAATGTTTATCACACTATTTACTATGAATATTTATTGTTTGATATCACATAAAAAGCCAACTAATATAAATCCAAAGAAAAATGTCTTTAAAAAGCCTATTGAGAGAGAATACAAAGATGCTCAAATTCAAACAGAGGAATATGAAGAACCAATTTCAGCAAGGTCATCTAAAATTAGACAAAAACAGGCAACATTAATATACCCAGTAACCTTTAAAAAAAGGAAGGATGATTAAGATGAAAGAGAAGATAGCTGGGCTCCAGTACAAATGTTAGAATTATGGGGAGTAAAGGAAACAATTGTATCATATGGGATGCACTCATCATTTGTTAAACAAATGCTGAACTCCTGGTCATGCTGTAACTAGGTCACCCCTAAAGATTGGTTGGATATGGTTACAGCTGTGCTTGAGGCAGGGCTGGACATCCAATGGAAATCATAGTGGAGGGAGGAGGCTAAAACAATAGAACAAAGAAACAGGGCCAGAGGCACAGAAGTCTCCCAAGACCAACTGCTTGGGAAGGGAGATTATGCTGATATTGACAGGCAGTCATTATACAGTGACCATATTCTGGATTTATGTCACATGGCAGCTTTAAATGCCTGGGACAGGATTGAAGAAATAGGGAAAAAAGTTAAACATTTACAAAAGTAATTCAAAGTCCCAAAGAAACTTTTAGAAACTTTTTGCACAGATTAACTGCAGCAGTAAACAGAATGGTAAGGAGTCAGAGTCCAGGTGAATAATCATTGAATCACTGGCTTTTGAGAATGCCAGTGCACAATGTAGAAAAATACTTAGACCTTTAAAAGCCCCCCATATCAAATCCAATCCAGTCTTACCCTGACATTGTGTAAGAAACACCTTCCCAGAACAATTAAAAAGATTAAAACCTATTTTAAAAAGACATACTACACAGAATAATAGAAAATCTACAGGAAAAAATTCAGGAAAAATTATAAAGCGAATATTTTGGCCAACTTCTATTAATGAACAAAGGCCAAAATTAAAAGTACAAATAAATGATGTTATTATTGAAGGCTTATTGGACACGGGCACGGATGTATCCATAATTTCACCACAGTCATGGCATCCAAGTTGGCCCCTTCAGGAGCTCTATGCTCAGTTTTTGGGTATTGGGTCCATATCCCCGGTATAACAGAGTGCAAGATGGCTTGAGTGTTTTGGACATGAAGGACAGAGAGGAATATTAAAGCCATCTGTGGCTAATATAGCTATAAATTTATGAGGACGAGATTTACTGCAACAGTGGAACACACAGATTAATATTACTCCAAATATAGAAATAAGCCATAAACTAGCACATGGTTCCAGAAAAGATATTAGAAGATATTATGAGAAACAGTCACAGACCATTCAGGTTATAGAGAAACAAGGCAAAACAGCTGCTGATCTTTCAAAAGCACCCACAGCACTAACTCTAAAATGGCTATATGGGTTCATCAATTGCCTCTAACAAAAGAGAAATTGCAGGCCTTAGAGCAGCTGGTACAGGAACAGTTAAATGCTCAGCACATAGAAGAATCAACCAGCCCTTGGAATCCTCCTGCATTTGTTATTAAGAAGAAATCTGGAAAGTGGAGAATGGTAACAGACCTAAGGGCAATAAACAAGATGATCCACCCAATGGGCTCTCTACAGTCTGGGATTCCTCTGCCTTCTCTGTTACCTAAAGAATGGCCTATTATCATTATTGATTTAAAAGACTGTTATTTTTATGATACCTTTACAAGAATAAAACAAAGAAAAATTCGCCTTTACAGTGCCCACTTATAGTAATTCTCAGCCTGTAAAGAGACACCAGTGGAGGGCCCTCCCTCAATGAATGCTGAATAGACCTACTCTGTGCCAGTATTTTGTACAAAAGTCAATAGAACAAATACGCAAGAAATTCCCACAATCTATAATTTATCATTACATGGATGACATCTTGTTGGCTGATTCAAATATTGATATGTTAGAAAAACTTTTTGAGGAAGTGAAAATAATTTTACCTGCTTGGGGATTACAGATTGCCCCAGAAAAAATACAAAGAGGGGATTCCATTAATTACATAGGATATAAATATGTCAACAAAAAATTCGACTCCAAAAGGTACAGATCAGGAGAGATAGATTAAAGACACTTAATGATTTTCAAAGATTACTAGGAGACATTGCCAACTTATGACCAACTATTGGAATTAAAAATGATGAAATAGATAATTTGTTCAAAACCTTAAATGGTGATAAGGACTTAAATGGTCCAAGAGAATTGTCACCTGAAGCTGAGAAAGAACTGGCTTTGGTGGAAAGGAAATTACAATAGGCACATGTGGATAGTGTGGATCCAGACCTTAATGGCATTCTAGTTATCTTGCCCTCTAAGCATTCTCATACAGCAATTTTAATGCAAAGGGAAAATGTTATTGGAATGGATGTTTCTTCCACATAACCAAACAAGAAGTTAAAGACATATGTGGAAAGGATTTCTGAACTTATTTTTAAAGGAAAATTAAGACTTCATCAATTGACAGGAATGGACCCAGCAGAAATTGTTATACCTTTAACTAATGAAGAAATTGACCAATTATGGGTAGAAAGTGAACCTTGGCAAAGAGCCTGCAGTAATTTAGGGGGAGATATTAACAACCAATATCCTCAAAGCAAAAGAACTGAATTTCTAAAGAAAACTAATTGGATTCTCCCTTATATTGTAAAAGATAAACCAGTTTCTGGAGCCCCTACATTTTATGCTGATGCAAAAAAATCAGGAAAGGCTGGTTACAAATCAGAACATATAAGTAAAGTGACTCAAAGTCCTTATAATTCTGTTCAAAAGTCAGAATTATGTGCTATCATGATGGTATTAATGGACTTTATAGAACCACTTAATATAGTCACTGACTCTCAGTATGTAGAAAGAGTTGAGAGTTGTTCTAAACATTGAAATAGCTGATTTTATTAATGATGAATCAGAATTAACATCATTGTTTATTCAGTTACAAGGAATAATCAGGACTAGAAATCATCCCTTCTATATAATACACATTCGATCCCATTCGGGTCTGCCAGGTCCTTTAGTACAAGGTAATGATGAAATTGACAAATTATTAATAGGAAATATACTAGAGGCCTCAGAATTTCACAAAAAGCATCATGTCAATAGCAAGGGATTAAAAAAAGATTTCTCTATCACTTGGCAACAAGCCAAAGAAATTGTAAAAAGGTGTCCCACCTGTTTTTTCTATAACCAAACTCCATTGCCAGCAGGAAGTAATCCTAAAGGCATACATAGAAATGAAATCTTGCAGATGGGTGTATTTCATTTTAAAGAATTTGGGAAATTAAGATATGTCCATCATATAATAGATAACGTTTTCAGGATTTCAATGGGCCACTGCTTTGAGTTCAGAAAAGGCTGATTCTATAATCACACATTTGCTAGAAGTTATGGCCATCATGAGAATACCTTCACAAATAAAGACTGATAATGCTCCAGCATATGTCTCCAGTAAAATAAACAATGTTTTGTTTATTATAATATAAAGCATATTACAGGAATACCACACAATCCTACAGGGCAAGCAGTCATAGAGAGATAAAATTGAACTCTAAAGGATATGCTAAATAAGCAGAAGGGAATAACAAAGACCCCAGAGATATACTACATAATGCTTTATTAATTTTGAATTTTCTCAGTACTAATGAGAAAGGAACAACAGCTGCTGAAAGGCATTGAACTATAGAAAAAACAGCTGAACTAAATCAGCCTATTTACTTCAAAGATGTACTAACCTCTGAATGGAAGCCAGGGTATGTGCTACGTTGGGAAAGGGATTTTGCTTTTGTTTCCACAGGTGAAGAAAAGTTAGGGATACCAGCAAAATTAATAAAAACTCAATTTGAACCAGAGAAACTTCATGAAACTAAGAACTGATAGCTCATCCATCCATATTACAATTCTTTCACTTGTAAAAAAAAAAAAAAAAAAAAAAACTAAGGGTCAGGGCATGTTTTGTTTTTATCTTTACAAAAAAACTGGAAATATGCATCTTCAAGAAGTGAAAAGACCTTGGACATCTAGACATCTAAAGCAAAAGGAAGGCTATCTAGAAATATTTGCAAGCAAAAGAATATGGTAACTATTGGTACCAGTATACTTCATAGTGTAAGTCTCATTGCTTAACCTCTACAAATTTTTTTGTAAGTTGAAATCCCAGTTTAATTATAATTTAAAGATGGCTTTAGGGTGGAAATGTGGCTCTCTCCTTCTCTAAATCAAGCATACTTGTTAAAAGAAAATATAAGATCTCTGTATCATATCAGAATAGCCACCTGATATGGGACAGAAGAATAACAAAAAGGGACTATACTACTGTTACTAATCCTCTGGTGAATAAATAGTTATATATTTAGTTTTCTGTTCATTGTGTTGGGTTTTACTCTCTTACCAGTTTTCTACAGTGATCCAGGACAAGGCCTAATTGCTAACTTGAAGTATCCAAAAGGAAGATGGGGCCCCACAACGATGGTTTCACATGAACTCTGACAAAGCCACTAGGCTGACAAACACTAAACAAAGATCAGTTTTGGACTACAAACTGCTCACGACAATTTTGTAGCAGCTCAATGAGATAAACCAGCTTCACAGACTACTATAGCCAGGACTTGAGACAAGCCATGTGCTTTCCTGTTATGCAGAGACTGGACAACAAATGACACAGCTACTTATTTCAGGACTTGACAATTAATAAAACTTTTTTTTCAGGATCCCCAAAAGATGCTGTTGTCCCCAGTCAGCAGGAAGTAAACTTAAGAACCCAGCACCCACATTCCCAAGTGGTGGGGTGGGTTGGTTTTGGTTCTCAAGTGGTGGGGTGGTTTGGTGTTGGTTTTTCAATCGGTTATGGGTGATTGTCATTGTTTAGGTTAATTGGTTAAAAATTGTTCGTGGTTATGATTAGAAAAAAGTTAAACAAGAACGATTAGAGTCAATGTTTGTGTTTAAAAAAATAGAAAGAAAAAGGGGATACAGATAGATAGGGTATAAGGATAGATTATGGAATCTTCTTTTAAAAGGATTTACTAGCTTTAAATATTTTACATTGCATTGGTTTTCTGTATACAAATTGTGTATATTGAGATTAACTGTGTCATTGTACAAATATTTCTATGCTTGTTCAAGGTAGTATACTTAATCAGTTTATCTAACGTTGTAATCCAAATTGCTAGTCCATGAAAGTTTTTATTTCCAATTAATTAGAATATAAAGCAATGCAAGTTAGTAGTTAGATATTACATTCAAACATAGTCATTTTAGATATGTTTTCAAGATCAAACAAATATATTTTAGATAAACAGGTCTTCTTCAAAAACTTCAGAGATCCATATAATATGGCATTTAAAGTACTTTTAGAACTTAAAGACTTTTCTGGACAGTGAAACAGGTCTGTTCCTGGCAGCCCCAATCTACTTCAAGAGAAAAAAAAAGGGCATTGAAGAAATCCATATGGAGTCTACTTTCCTTGTGGCAACAGTTAGTCATTGGAAAAAAACCTGTCCCTGTATTGACTGCTTGACAGTGTGCTATTTGAACTGGACATGCAGGTTCCCTCAGAAAGTGACCTTTGAATAGAACAGAATAAGCTGAGGTAGTCTTTCAGGTTCTTGCTTTTCAGAGAAAATTGTCAGAGATGGCCCGTGGATGGTGTGAGGCCCATAGCGGCCCCTGGCGCTCTAGGCCTGGAACTTCCTGGGTCAACTGCTTGGAAGGCAGCTGTAATCCCAGAGTCAAGTTGTTTTGGAATGCAGTCCAAATCGGTGATAAACTCTATATCTAAGGCTAAATACTAACATGAGACTGATAACCAACAAGTATCACAAGGGAAAGTTGAAAAGAACTTTGAAGAGAGACTTCAATCTTCAGGACACAAGGAGAAGTGACTGAACTACACCAAAATGGGAAGAGCAGATTTCCTGCTTCATTGAGATGAAAAGAGACTCTGGGCCTTTAGGCTGAAGATGGATGCCCCAACTTTATAAAGGAACTTTGGGTGACTGTCCAGGCAGATAGGTGTCATCTCTGTCATTTCTAGTTTTTGGAAGTTGCTTGCAGTTCCTGGTTACTTGGGTAAATATTATTTCCTTCTTGGGTCTCTGAGGTAGTTGAAGACAAGATAGTTATAGTTACAGTTTTCTAATGACAGTTTTAGAAAAGAAACTTTGAAGTTAAATTTTATAAGTTTAAGAGACATCAAAATAATAGCTTTTAGAAATAGACAGAAAATGAATTAGGTATAATCCTTTGGAATCATCAAAATAGGATAATTAATGAAATATTTTCTTTGAATTGTCAATTGTTAATGAACTGGACATTACTCATTTATTGTTCATATATATTGTATATAATTATTGTACTTATTGTATATTGTTTTTCTTATGTTAGCTATCACCTTTTTTTAATTTGACACAAAAGGGGATATGTGGGGATTCAATAAAAGTTTCAGAAGTTTTGGAGATATCAGAGGGAATCTACCCACAATCTATGTGGAGGGTTAGTAAAAGCTCCAGAAGTTCCAGAGCTCTAACCACAGTCAGTCTAGGAGAATCAGAGAGTGGTGATTCAAACCTTTAATTCCAGCACAGGGAGTATCCTGGGAGTGGTGACCTACACCCTTAATCCCAACTGAGTCTGAGTCGGGGCCACTTTAGATTATAGAAGGAATTCTAGGCTCCCAAGGAGGCAGTGGTAGGGTGTAGAGAGCCATGTGGCCACACCTTAAAGATGATGCTGGCTTCCACCTTCCACCTTCCTGAGGTGAGAGCTCTCTGAGATAAACAACTCATTGTTTGGCTAAGGCTAAGCTCCTGGCTTGCTTCCAGGTGTGGCTTGCTTCCCTGCACCTGGATCTATTGGCATGGCCCATGTGGTGCCCTGTGACTAGCAGTCCAGAGGGTATATAGCTGGGAGCGGGTTTTCCCCAGTAGGAGAAGCAGTAGGAGAGGCAGTAGCAGAGGCAGAGCAGAGGCAGAAGAAATTTCAAGGTCCTGAATAAACCACTGAAACAAGAGCCTGGTGTCGCCTCGTCCTTGCTGGCGAGGGTGCGTGTGACAGTGGGGCCACAGCTTAATTTACTAAGAGAGCATTTAAGCTGAATGCAGGCATAGAGTGAGGGGGAAGTCAAGCCAAGGGAAGCAAGGCTGAGGAAGCTGGAAGACAGCTGGTAAGATCTGACTGTGGTGTTTATTCCCTCTAATATCTCCAACTTCTTCAGAGATCTATCCCTGAGTCTCATTTATTCGTGCGACACACACCTACATAGTGAAGGGAGAAAACCAACTTACTAAAGCTGTCCTCTGACCTCCTCACATGTTGTGTGATGTTTATGAGTGCTCCCAAGTATGCTTGTAAACCTGTGTGCCAGCATGTGTATGTGAGCACGTGTACACACACACACACACACACACACACACACACACACACACACACACACACACATACACATCTCAATTCCTGATGTAGCATCTTGTAGGAGTCAAGGAGGAAGTTAGCATGCAGGCCTCAGAGCCCTGGTAAAGCCAAGTGGGATTGATGGAGTGTGCTGTGGGTTCTAGCAGCAGGCTCCACTGCACACAACATCAGCCTTCAGGCTGTGTGGCAGTTTGGCAATGTATTTGATCCCTTTGAATTATCCCATAAAGCGGAACAACATGTATGGCTGCCACTGTGGCTTTTTCAGCTGGACCATCCCAGTGGAAGACTTAAAGAGGTGACTGATCCATCAGGTAGGAGTCTGGTGTATCTGTGTTGGGGAGGGAACAGAGCACAGAGTGCTCTCATGTGGCACAAATAGGAACATGCATATTCACTAGACACCATATATTTTGTCTTAATTTTTATTTATTTATTTTTGTTTATTTGTTGTTTCCAGACAGGGGTTCTCTGTGTAGTCCCAGTTTGTTCTCTTGGAACTTTCTCTAGAGATGCTGGCCTTGAACCTGGACATTTTCCAGCCTCTTCCTTCTGAGTACTTAGATTTAAAGTGTGCACCCCCACCACCAGCATCTATTTTCCCCTTTTGTCACATATAAAAGTCAGGCTAAGAGGACCCTGTATCTAGTGGTCCCTGAAAGCAGAATGTATGAGACGTAAATACTGGGCAATTCTGACTTTAGGCACCAGACTGGGGCATGACCAATCATCAGAGCCACCATCAATATGTCAACCTTGGATTTAAAAAGTCATAATTAATACTTGGAATATATAATTTCACGATACTCAGGAAGCTTTTTAAAAATCACTCTTTTTAATACAGGGCATTACTTATGTATCTCTGGCTGATCTCAAGTTCAGAGATCTGTTTCCCTAGTACTGAGATTCAAGGCAGGCACTACCACATTCCACAGAAGTTGCTTTCAATAAATATGTACCAATTGAAATTACAGGTTTTTGAGACTCAGGGTCATTTATTCTGAAATACTATGTTTAAGTCATCCTCACATGTTTGAGAGAGACTGCAGGTGAGAACTGACGTCCTGTGGGGCCATTCTCCTCCCTCGGCTGTTCATTCCTCTCTCCAGGTGCTGCAGTATTCATGACAACTACTATGCTCAGGTCAAGAATTTGGAAAACTGTGCATCACTCATAAAGAAGCCCTACACCACCTCCTATTTATACTCCTGCTCTGGGAATGAGATCACCTGCAGTGGTAGGTTTACCCTATGGAACCTCTGAATTCTGCTTAGCCCTGGGTATCTTTGGAAGGAACATGGAAGTAACAAGGTCAGGCACTTTTTTATCAGTTATTTTTTCCTTTTCACTTAACAGCACAGCAGTCTTATCTTATAGATACTATGTGTGTGTGTGTGCGCGTGTGCGTGTGCGTGTGCGTGTGTGTGTGTGTGTGTGTGTGTGTGTGTGTGTGTGTGTGTGTGTGTGTGTGTGTGTATGGTCACTATATATATATATGTATATATAGTCTAAAGCATTAATCTAATTAAATTTTTCTATAAAAAACTAACATTCAAATATGGGGTAATAATACGAAGAATCATAAAACAAGGAGCGCTCTATGGTCAGCTAGTGGCTATCTGTGTCATCAGATTCCAATAAGCTTTATTTATCAGAGTGCAATCAAAATATCACATCTCTCCCTTTTTGTTTAAATAAAAAATGAAGGTTTTAACTAATACAGTAAAATTTTATGCAGTAAGTACAATAACTATATACTAAAATGTACAGGCAATAATTACACTAACAATGTCTAGTCCATTTGCATTTGGCAAATTCAGAGAAAATGCTTCATTGTCTGTTCCGTTTTGGTAGGCCAAAAGAGTTGTATGTAATTCACTTTATATCTTAACTTGAATTACCAATTCAAAACAATCCTTTTTATGTCTCTCAACTTCATATAATTTATACTTCTTTGGTGAGTTTTAAAAAATTTGTTAGCAAGAAAAAGTGCACCCATAACTCTCTAGTCTTCAGCTCCATCAGAGACCTGAAAAGGACACATTACTTGAGCAAACAGGAAGTGCAGAGCAAACAACTGAGTGTTGGAAGTGCAGGGCAAAAACCTACGAAATGACAGAAACAGCTGGCTGCCTGGACGATTGTCCAAAGTTCTTCTGTAACATTGGGACACCATCTTTGTCCTTCAGGACTAGAATACCTTTCAGACTTTTCTTGAAAGGATTTTTGGAAGAATGTCCCACTTTGTCTTGGCAAAGTTCGGCAGTTACTTTCTTTTCTGTCCTGTTTTCCATTTTGGACAGCATACTGTCAGCAGCTGAGGAGAGGGCCATTACTTGCTGAGTGGCTAACATTTTGCCACAAAAAGTACACTCCATGTGGAGTTTCCTTGATGGCCATTGTCTTTTCTGTTAGATTGGTACTCCAGAATCAGATGTGTCTCCTTATCATAAAAATAACCCTATGTTGCTAGAATCTATTAAATGCTATATTCTGTAGATCTATAAAGTATTTGAAGACCACCTACCTAAAATATATCTGACCTTGAAAATATCTCTAAGATGACTACAGTTTGATTTTTTATTTATTTACTTTTTACTTAAACTTATAAAAGTTATACCCACCGCTCGTCCCCCTCCTCCCATCCCAGTCATCTCCCAGCTTCCCAACCCTCCCATCCACTCCTTAGAGAGGATAAGGACTCCTAGGATGAGTTAATTTGGTCTGGCATATCCAGCTGAGGTAAGCCTAAGCCCCTCCCCCAAGTACCAAGGCTGAGTAAGATGTTCCTCTGTAGGGAACAGGCTCTGAAAAACTAGTCCATGTACCAGGAATAAATTCTAGTCTGACTGCTAGAGGCTCTACAAATGGCCCATGGTGTGCAACTGATATCTACATTCAAAGGACTTAGTTCCTTTCCACAAAGGTTCCACAACTATCATTTCAGAGTTAGTGAGCTCCCAATAGGTCAGCTGTGTCTGTGGGTCTCCTCATCATGATCCTGATCCCTTTGCTCATATACTCTCTCCTCTCTCTCTTCAGCTGGGACCTCGACTCAGTGCTTAGCTGTGTATCTCTGCATCTGCTTCCATCAGTTGTTACATGAAGGGTCTATGATGACAATCACAGTGGTCATTCATACAATTATAGGGGAAGTCCAGTTTAGGCACCCTCTCCACACTGCTTAGAGTCTTAGCTGGTATCATCTTGTGAATTCTTGGGTGTTTACCCAGCACCAGATTGCTCCATAACCCCACGATGTCTGCCCCCAGGAAGATATCCATTTCCTTGTTCTCCCTCTCTGTGCTCCCCCTATTCAACTATCCCATTCTTTCATGTTCACTTTCTACCTTTCCTGCTCCCTCCCATGTATGATCCCAATTTACAGAGAGGAACTTCTCTATTTTCCTTCCTGGGAGGATACATGGATCCTTCCTAGGGGGATACATCTTTCTTAAGTTCATTCTTGTTATCTAGCTGTTCAGGGATTGTGGAGTATAGCCTAAAATTCACTTATGAGTGACTACTTATCATATCTATCTTTCTGGGTCTGTGTTACTTCACTCAGAATGATATTTTCTAGATCCATCCATTTGCCTACAGATTTCTGGATGTCATTTTTTTTTACTACTGAGTAGTGCTCCATCGTGTAAATGTACTACAATTTTTAAACCCTTCATGCATTCCTCTTAGGGTTTTTTTGTTAGCTAGCTTCTCTGGAGCTGTGGGTTGGAGTCTGATTATCCTTTGCTTTACATCTAGTATCCACTTATGAGTGAATAATACTGTTTGTATTTCTGAATTCAGGGTGATATTTTCTAGTTCTATCCATTTGCCTCCAAATTTCATAAAGTCATTGTTTTTTTTTCCTGCTGTAACACTCCATTGTGCATATGTACCACATTTTCGTTATGCATTCTTTGGTTGAGGAGTATGAATGTTGTATTCAGGTTCTGGCTATTACAAATAATGATACAATGGGCATAGTTGAGCAACTGTTTTGTGATATTATTGAGCATCCCTTGAGTATATGCCCAAGAGTGGTATCATTGGGTCCTAAGGTAGATTGATTCCCAAATTTCTGAGAAGCCACCTACTGATTTTCAAAGTTGCTATAGAATTTATACTCCCACAAATAGAGAGGAGTGGTCTCCTACTCCGCATCTTAGCCCTTCTGACAGGTCTAAGATGATATCTTACAGCTGTTTTGATTTGTATTTCCCTGATGACTAGAGATTTTGACCAACTCCTTAAATGAATTCAGCCATTTGAGATTCTTCTGATGAGAATTCTCTGTTTAAATCTGTTGCCCATTTAAAAAGTGTGTTGCTTGTTATTTTGATGCCTATTTTCCTGAGTTTTTAAAATATACATTTGAATATCAGCCCTCTGTCAGATGTATGGTTGGTGAAGATCTTTTCCCATTATGTAGGCTGTATATTGTTATCTTATTTATTGTGTCCTTTGCCTTTCAGAAGCTTCTCAGTTTAAGGAGGTGCCATTTATAAATCATTGTCTCTGTGTCTGTGTTACTGGTATTATATTTAGAAGGTACACCCCTGTGTCAATAAGTTCAAGGTTACTTTTGGGCTGTGTATAACTTTAGTAAAAGACTCAGTCCTCTTTCTGAACTTTTTAGCTCTGTCCTAAGCATTCAAAGCTTCTGCATAGCATTAGAACCAGGGTATAGTCATTGTATATAGACTCTTTGGAAATCAGCACAACTGTCTCCACTAAGAAGTTGTTTGGGAAATTTCTAGCCCTATTTTGTTGTTCCATGGTCTTAGCCTCATTTTTCACCAGGTTCTTCATTGTAATTGAGAACCAGGTTTCAAAACCATTTTAACCAAGTTTTTCCAGTATTTTTGGATAATTCTGGTACTAGTTGACCATGAATTTAACATTTGCTTCACAAAAGGTGAATTCATACCATATGAGACTATCCCTTTCTTAAATCTCCTTAATCTAAACATTTCCACATGAGTCTAGTCTAAACATTTCCACATGAGTCCAGTCAGCACTGACATAGACTTGGGGATACTTGTCATTTGGCATTTGTTCCCATGTGATGATTGGGTAAGTTAAGGTTTATTTTTTGATAATTTGGGCTTTTCCTCTCTAATTTTATAATGCAATGGTAGGTTGGTTTTCCCTTAAATTCCTCTGTCTGAGTCTGAATATCTCTATGATCTATTTTAATAGGTTTTCATAAGGCTAATTTATCAGTCAAAATTGTATTTTTTTAAGTAATTAGTTGTAGGGCTTACATATTATCAGTCAATTTCTTATATTTGGTGTTGATATTAACCTATTTTTTAGAAATAAAAGAATTACAAAGGCAATAGTGATGTAAATCACAGCTAAGTTAATTACTCTATTATACAAACTCTATTTGATATATAATAAAAACCCAGAGCCAAATATTGTGGAAATGCTGGAATATCAGAAAGATAGAGGAAAAAACCACAGCCACCTCTCACCCAGACAACCCCTCTGGCATGGGTCTAGGAATCCTCCAACTGCAAGTCTCTCTGTCCTCAGCTGAAAGAAAAGAGGCAAGTATCCTGGAAGCTGAAAAACTCTTTTTCTTCCTCTGCCCAGCTTTCTTAACCTCCTCTTTCATATTCCTAAAGCTAGGATTGAAGGTATGAATCTCCATTACCTGCCCTGGCTTGGCTCTGTGGTTGAATCTGGTTAAATTTATTAAATATATATCACCACATTCCCTCATTAAATTGTTCCATTTTAAAGGCACCATTATGAAATTGAACAGAGATCTAACTCTCTCCATTGTAATAGTGTTTCCCTTTTTTTAATGTGGGTAAAACTCTCTCTGTAACTACATCCTCCCAGGTGTCTCACCAAATCTGCTGACAATGATGGTGAAGAGTAAAGCTGGGTATCTCTGACCAGCACCTCTGGGCAGAGAAGACAGGCAGTCTGGCTGAGGACAATAGCTGCTGAAACATCCATGGGTCATGTACATGTCAGAAGCCTGAATAAAAAGTCCAGGGAGGTCTACAACACATGGGAAGAAGATCCAAAGATCCAGCCTTCTTAAAGGTGGATATGGGAGGGGGCATGTGAAAGGAGCATCTGTGAAGAACAGGGAGGGAAAGCAGAGAGCTGTCTGAAGTCAGAGCTAGCCTGTGGTGAGAAGCTAACACTGGCTGGATTTTGATCCCAAGTACCTGTGGAGTGTGGTCACTGTGGAGATTTCTGTAGAGAAGCTTCAACAGGAAAATCTCAGACTCACTCAAAGGGCTTCGAAAAGAAAAGGAAAAACCAGTTTGTGGTGTGGTGATTCCAGCAGCTGCAGCTCCTACTCATTGCTCTGTTGGATGCTGGTGGCTGAAAAGCCACAGGAAGGCAGCTATTTTATAAATTTGTGCCTCAAAGTTGGATGCCAGATGATAATTAATTTAATTAATATTTAGCAATAAAATTTGGGAGGACTATATTAAAGTAAGATCCTGGAAGATCAGAGAACAGGAAGCACCCACCAGGTGCTCTCTACCTCTTCTGTTCCTCTGTTCAAAAGGGTTGAACTCCTCTCTCTGCCCAACTTATCACTTCCTGCCTTTTCACTGTCTACAGTCTTCCAAACCTCTATGAACAGCTAATGGCTAGCTATGCCCTCTGACCCCAAGCAAGCTTTGTTTGTCAGAACACAATCAAAATATCACACGACAGACAGAGCTCTCTGATGGGAATGATAGAGAAGCCTGGGACAAAATGCCCATGAACACCCAGCTTACAAAGGATGGCTTTTGGTTCTGGAATACAGATCTACATCATTCCAATGCCTCCAAAAACACTCGCTGGATTTATATATTTGTGGGGAGTTGTGCCTCTGTAAGAAAACACCTGTGGTGCTCTGGGGACAACCTGCAGGAATGTGTTCCCTTCTTTGACCCTGTGAGTCCTGGGGATGAAACTCAGGCTCACACTTTGCAGCAAATGCCCTTATTCTCAGAGCCATCTTACCTGCCCAGAGTCTATCTCTCTTCTATCAAATGCTATGTAGACTGACTCATTATTTATTAACTCCTGAGATCTGAATCATTAGTTTTAAGTAAATTCTGGCTAGAGCTCCTGGGCAGGGCAACATTTATATTTATATTGTACAAGTGAGGATTCAGAAAGCTGGGAATACAGCTCAGTTTCTAGAGTGCTTGCCTAGCATGCAAAGAGTCCTGGGTTTCAACTTCAGAACTGATAAAATGAGTGTGGTGGCGCACACCTACAGTCCCAGCACTTGGGAGGTGGAGGCAGAAGGATTGTCTTAAATCAAATAATTTTATAAGTGGAAGTTGATAGTTGTGGGTTTCCTGGTTTTAGGAATAGCTACACTTGTTGATTTACTTTTATTTTTAAGAATGATTTGCATTCTGTGTCTACTTCATCACCCTCTACCATATAGTTAGAGGCTGGGTCTCTCACTAAACATGACACTCACTTTTAGCTAGCCTGACTGGCCAATTAGTGTAGGGAATCTGTGCTCCCCACTTCCTAACACAGTTACTGATACCCCAACCACATCTTGCTTTTTTCTTGAGCTCTGAGCATCCTAGGTTAGGCACTCATGCTTCTGATGCAACTGCTTTACCGACTGTGCTATCTTACCATATTCATAACAAAAGTTTTTTTCTGTAAGTGTGTGTTCCAGAAATTTGGGCAACACAATGTACTTTGGTGTGCTTTGTCTTTCAACCCTGAGTCTGCACCAAGGGGAGAGCCACAGGTTTTATTCTTGATTTATTTTTTGTTGTTTAAGGTATAAGGAGCAGAGTCTTGGGTCCATGCAACTTTCTTCTTGTTTCTCTCCAGGAAAAAAAAAATGATGTCTGTGAGGACTTCATCTGCAGCTGTGACCATCAGGCTGCCATCTGCTTCTCCAAGACTTCATATAACAAGGAGTATAAAGGCAATTACTGTTAGACTTCACTTCAGTTACTGGTACACCATCCCTGTTTGCCTGGTTAGGTTCACTATACATTGTTCCTTCTAATAAAATACCTATTGAAAGAGATGTGCTGTGCTGATTGTATTCTCTGTCTTCTGAACTTAACTAGATCCTCTATCTAGCTCTGGAAGCTGAAGGTTAATAGAAAAAACATTGCCACCAGGGGAACCCTTTAAGAGTGGGTGAAGACATGAGCTATGCCTTTCATCCCTGTACTTTGGAAGCAGAGGCAGTAGCAGGTGGGTTTCTTGATTTCAAGGTTAGCCTGGTCTAATGAGCAGGTTCTAGATCAGCTGGGACTATTGCACACACAAAAAAAATCCTGCCTCAAAAAAACAAAAACAGAGAAAGAAAATTAGAAAAATAAAGAATAATAAGAAGAAGCTCATCTGAGATACATAGAGGGGTAAGGGAGGTGCGGTGGAATATTATTTTAAGGTGTATTCCCTTTGTTTATGCTATGGTGCATTTGTTTTGATGATGTAAAGATGTGTTGCATTTGTTTAACGTTGTGAAGCTGTGTTACTTTGCCTGCCTAAAACACCTGATGGTCTAATAAGGAGCTGCATGGCCAATAGCGAGGCAGGGGAAAGAACAGGTGGGGCTGGTGGCCAGAGGGGATAAATAGGAGGAGAAAACTGGGAAATTTAGTGGAAATGAGAAAAGGAGAAGATGCAAGTGACCAGACGCCCACCCACACAGCAAGTCACAGGTAAGAAATAAAGAGAGGTGCACAGAAATAGAAATAAAATCTCAAAGGCATAAGACATAGTAAAATATGTAAGTTAAGCAAAGCTGGCAATAAATAAGCCAAGCTAAGGCCAGGCATTCAGAAGAAAGAATAAGCCTCCTTGTGTTTATTGGGAACTACATGACAGACCTGTCAAGGAGCCAAAAAAAAAAGAATAAAACACCCAACTACAGGGGACATGAAGGGGAAGGAGAGGGCAGAGATGAGGCAGGGACAGGGAAGGAGGGAGGGGTGGGGAGGGAGAGAGTGAAAAGACAGAGAAGCTGGAGGGGAGAGAAGAAAAAGAAGCACCGTCACATGTCACATGGGCACTAAAGGCAACATCTGACGCTAAAATTACTGGACTTTTGGAAGGGAGTGCCACACAGGACCAGACATAGGAAGATCTCTGTGAGTTTGAGGCCAGCCTAGTCTACAGAGAGTTCTAATACAGGCTTAAGAGCTACAGAGAAACCCTGCTAGAAAGATCAGACAGCCCTTTGACTCACTGTAGTAGTGAGGGTTCTTGGGTCCTGGGCAGCCAGAGACCCAGACCCTGCCGTGCCAGACCTCTTAGCCACCCGCTGCCTGCTGCTGCTGCTCAGACCCTAAGAAATGACTCAGACGTTTATATTAACTTTATGCTGTTTGGCCTATGGCTCAGACACATTGCTAGCTAGCTCTTACATCTTAAATCAACCCATTTCTATTAATCTGTCTGCCACGTGGCCTGTGGCTCACCTGTGTTCCTTACACATTGCTCCTTTGGGCTTCTTGCTCAATCTCCCTGACCCCACCCTGCTTCTCCTACCTATGCACTGATTTCTCCTCCTACTTCTTCTATGGTGCCTGTCATAGGCCAAAACAGCTCCTTTATTTAAAGATTGAGATTCACAGCATACAGAAAGGCATTCCCACATCAACTCACCCCTCTATTCACAGCTCTCCTGATGCAGCATCTGGTAGGAGTCAAGGAAGAAGCCAGCAGGCAGCCATCAGAGTCCAGGTGGGATTGAGGGAGTGTGCTGTGGGTCTTGTAGCAGGTGCCACTGCTCATGGCAGCAGCCCTCGGCCTGGCTGGAAGTTTGGCAATGTGTTCAAGTGCATCTTCCTTCAATTGATACCTTCTCAGAGTACAACTCTGGCTGCTACTGTGGTTCGATCAGTTGGGGCAATGAGTTGGAAGGACTCAGATGAGTGATCTATCTAGTGGGAAACTGCAGTGTCTGTTGGGTTGGGGACGGAGCATAAGCTGATCATGTGTCATGAGGCATAAATAGGAGGCATGTATTTTCACCAAACATCATATATTCTGTCTTGTTTATTCTTCATTTTTGTTTGTTTGTTTGGTGTTTCCAGACAAGGGTTCTCTGTGTAACCTTAGTTCTTCTGGAACACTCTCTAGAGACCATGCTTGGCCTTGAACTCAGAGATCTTCCAGCCTGTGCCTCTTGAGTGCTGAGATTAAAGGTATGCATCACCATCTCCCAGCGCACATTTTTCCTATAGTCATGTAAAGAAATCAGTCCAAGAAAACCCTGTATTTAGTGGTCTCTGAAAGCAGAATGTGAGATGTAAGTCATGAGGAATATCGCCATCTAGTGCCAGACTAGGGCACGGCCAACCATCGCAGCCACCATCAATGTGTCAGCCTTGGCTCTCAAGAGCTCTTCAAAACTCCAGGATATAGAATTACACTATATTCCTGCAGCTTCATTAAGAAATTACTTGAAGACAGAGTCTCATTCTATGTCTCTGGATAAATTTGAAGTTGTCTATTTGCCTCTGCTTCTCAACTACTGGGATTAAAGTCCTGAACCAACCACACTCAGCAAAACTTGCTTTCAATAAATGTATCCTTATAGCCGGGCAGTTGAAGTTTGAAGTTTCTGTTTTGATGGAAACTCTCAAATACCCAGCAACCACTTTCTAAATAATTGACTCAGAAGCTTAATATTATAGTAACTACTGGGCCTGTAGCTCAAACATACAAACTAGTTCTTATATTTAAATTAACCCATAATTCTTATCTGTGTTTAGCCACATTGCTTATTACCTTTCCTCAGTCTGGCATTCTCATGTTTCCTCTGCATCTCACTGGTGCCTTCTGCCCTTCTTTCTTCTTCCCAAAGTTCTCCTAATCTGGTCACCCACTTCTCATTTCTTCATGGCCACTGGCCAATCAGAATTTTATTAAAAATCAATACAAGTGAAAAATCTTTACAGTTTACAAAAGCATTATCCACATTTTCCCCTTTTTTTCTTTTAAAAATGGAAGGAACCCAAAATCTAATCTCCTTTGTATAGTTTTTTTTCTGACCATTATCCATAAGAATGTGTAACCAACACTATAAACAAAGATAAACATCCATAATTCACTTTTGGAGAATATGTGTGTAGTTCTCTAGACTACTTTTTGCTGATTGAGGGTTATGGTATTTTGTGGGGATTATTGCCAGGTACTAACTGAAGTAAGTAGTCTGTGATTCTGGATCATCTCAGCCAGCAGCTTTGAAGCTGTTCTGGATGCAGAACTAACTCAGAGGCAACGTCAACAGAGGTGCTCTGAAATGCTGGATCTGAGCCATCTGTTCCCAAGAACAGGCAGGCATTTCTCAATCAAATCTTATTTTTTTAAAACCTGTAATAAGTCCACAGTCTTTCATTTTCTGTGGAAATAAAAACAATACTTATTCTCCAGAGTAACATATCTTTTGACTTAAATTTTGAAGTCAAGATAATTTTTCAAATAAATAGATTGGTTTAATCTTCAGGGCTAGCTGGGCCAGAAACTTCATACTATACATTTATATTTATAACCAAATGCCTCTTAGCAGCTCTTGCTTGTTCCTCTGTAGTCAAAAAACTCAAAGGCAATATAATATCATACAGTATTCAGGCTCTCTGGATCCCATCTTTATGTGATTTAAGCAATAAATTGTTTTTATTACTCTATTTTGTTTATAGCCATCTTTCTGTAGCCATCTGTATGACTCCAACTCTGGTACTTTTTAGGGTCCACACTGTAACCAAGTAGAGTACCACTGTCTGCTGCTCAGGAACCCTGTTTAAGTGTTTGGTAGCAGGGCTTCTTAAAAGAAGCTTGAAAAAAAAAGAGATTTTTGCTGCAAAAGCTGTGTGAAGAATCCTCTCTTAAAGGAGCCATGCCTCTGCTTGCCACCAGCAAATAGAGCCCACCTGATAAAATGCTGCTACCAAAAAGCCATGTTTGACTTGGTTTCCCTGTTGCCTGTTTAAGCCACCACCTTCTATCTCTCGTGTGCATCTCAGGCTTGTACTGAGGCTCCTGTGAGACTCCGGGAACCCTCATGCTGGAGCCCAAGCCCACAGGCCTTGGCATCTCTGTACCACAGCTCACTTGAGAGTCACAACTAGGAAGCTGAGTTTGGCTCCATTTTAGAATCTATTTAAAACTTTCTCAGGTATATGTGGATCAGCACCCAAGTGGGCACCAGTTATAGCCAGAAGTTTCTCTGTCCCACCCTGCTGGTCCTGCAGCCTCTTATAAAATAATGACTCAGAGGCTTAATCTTAATTACAAGGTGTTGGTCTATGGTTCGGCTTCTTACTTGCTAACGCTTAAACTTTGTGTTAACTCATGTTTCTATTTATGTTTAGCTACATGGCTTGGTACCTTTTCGCAGTCCAGCATTCTCATCTTACTTCCTCTGTGTCTGGCTGGTGACTGCTTCTCTCCTTTCCTCTTCCCAGCATTCTCCTAGTCCGTTCACCCCATTTATACTTCCTGCTTGACTACTTCCAATCAACATTTTATTAAACCAGGAAGTGTGACAGATCTTTAGAGTGTTCAAGGGCATTATCCCACAGTATCCCTTTTCTTCTTTTCAAAAGATGGAAAATACTGTTTGGCTGCTTGGTCCTGGGTGGGTTTGTAAGGGCCAAGGATGTAACAAGGGCAGTCATCATTTAGAGGTCACTTCCTTAGTCTTATTTGACATCACAACAGCCTTATCAGGTAGATATTGAAGTACATACAGATGGGGTCACTGATGAGGAAGTACGGTCAGAAAGACTTGACCTCTGCCTAAGGTCAGTCAGCTTCAAAGTAATGGCATTTGGTTCTGAAAAAAATCTACATATTCCTAAGCCTTTAAAAATAGTTCAAGATTTTACATATTTGTGGGGGAGGCCTGCCTGTGCCACAACACAGGTATGGGGGGCTGAGGACAAATTGCAGGACTTGGTTCTCCTTTGACTATATGTGTCCTGGGGATGGAGTCAGGTTCAGACATTGCAGCAAGTGCCTTTATTCCCTGAGCCCTCTTGCCTGCCCAGAGCCTCTCCTATTGGCTGCTATGTTAGACTGATCCCACAGTGACTGAACAACTGACAGCTGTAGCATTGGCCATAATACAGATACTGGACTAAACACCTATGTGGGGTGAGACTTATCATTCCCATACACAGGTGAGGATCAGAGGGCTGGGATAGAGCTCAGTTGCTAGAGTGCTTGCCTAGCATGCACAGAGCCCTGGGTTCCACCTCAAGATCCCATGAATTGAGTGTGGTGGTGCACACCTGTATTCCAGCACTTGGGAACTGGAACCGGAGGATTTTCTTAAATCATATAATTTCATAAGTGGCAATGATATTTGTAGTTTTATGCTGTCACCTGCTTCTTCAAGCTCCTTAGAGCAAGCAGCAGAAAGACATTCACTGTAGACTTGCCGTCTCAGTTACTGTTACACCATCCCTGCCTGCCTGGCTCTCTTCACTCCACACTGTGTCCTCTAATTAAGAACCTATTGAAAGAAATCAGCCTTGGTGATTTTATCTGTCTACTAAATGTACTAGATTCTCAGAAAACATCATTCTTTCTAGCTTTGGGCTGAAGATAAATGGAAAAGACATTGCCATTAGGGAAGCCTCTTGAAGAGTGTGTGATGAGCCCAGCCACACCTTTCTTCCCGGCACTCTGAGATGGAGAGGAGGAGGCATTGGCAGGCATGTCTCTTGAGTTCAGGGCCAAATTTGTCCAAAGAACGAGTTCCAAGACAGCCAGGACTATTACATAAAGAAGTTTTTTTCTTAAAAAACAGCTCCAACAAATGAAGAAGACCTCAACTTGAGATACATAGAAAGGGTGTGTGGTAGACAGAGGTGGAAGGGGAGGGGAGAGACGAGGCCGGGGAAGGGACAGAAAAGAAGGGGAGTAGAGGGGACAGAGAAGGAAAGACAGAGAGGTAGGAGGGGAGAGAAGAGAGAAGAAGCAATATCACATGTGCAGGAAAGTCAACATCTTGGCCCTAAAAATACTGGACCCTATGCGCTTATGTATGTAATCCAGTAAGCAGGACATAGGAAATCAAACTGGATGGACAGGAAATGATCTGAAGGCAGGATGACATCCTGTTGGCCTTTGAGTCTTCACTTTACCTAAACAAACACCAAAGGATAATAGTCCAGCTAAAGTGCACAGCACCTAACATTTTGAAACAAACAGAACACGCCTTCTCCTGTATCTTTCCTATCAGAGTATCTAGTAGGTGTAACGAGATTAATTTATGGCTTCCTGATGAACTGGGAAGAAGATATCTCATTGACTGGATCAAGACTGTGTGCATCACCATCTCCTTTCCTTTCTGAACAGGTACCCAGTCCTCCACCTTTCCACCTCCACTCTATTCCCACTGGTGCCCCACCCAAAACTCAGGCCTCACCCCTCCCAGGGTCAGGCCTGGTGAGCAAAGGGGGCAGTTGGAGCCACAGAGACTGGTAGCAGCTGGTAGTGGCTGTCCAGAGTCCTGCTTGAAGGGTAGGGGATCTTGAGAGTGGAGACAACCACTCCAATCACCCCTATATGGTTTTTATCCCAGGAAGGGATTAGAAAAAAGGGGATGGGGTGGTAGGTTATAGAATATGTGGGAGATGGCCAAACCCAGAGGCCAGGGGGCATTGGGCCAGCAGACATTTTTCAACAGCCGGCATATGTTTGCTGAGAATTGAACTCTGATCTACAGCAAGAGCAGAAAGTGTTCTTAAGTGCTGAGCCATTTCTCCAGTCTCTTTAAAACTTCATACACTGGGTAGGGAGAGCCTCAGCTGAAGGATTGCCTGCATCATATTGGCCTGTGATGACATATACTGGGAATTTTTGTTCTTTTTCTCTTTATGTATATCTTGTATATTTTGCTTTCTTTCTGTGTGTGTCTGTCTTTCTTATTCATTTATTTATTGGCTTTTAGTTTTTCAACATAGGGTTCTTTTTCAATATGTCTCTGGCTCTCCTGGAACTGTCTCTGTAGACCAGGCTGGCCTCAAACTCAGCCATTTGCCTTCCTCTGTCTCCTGATGCACAACCAACACCATCTGCCTGCCTTCCCAGTTTTCAAATGGAGTTTGTGGGCCAGTAAGAGGAGCCTAAAATGCAAGCCTGTAGACTTGAATTTAAGTCCTGGAACCCATTTAAAGGTAAGAGAGAACTGGCTTTACAGAGTTGTCTTCTGATCTCCACATGTGCTCACAAGTTCTCTTTCTCTGTCCTCTCTCTCTTTCTCATTTACACACACTAATTATATAGGTAATTAATTAACAATAAAATTATAACTGGATCTACCTCAAAGGCTTTGTCAGGTTCTTGGGCAGACTTAGCACCTAGATTATACAGTTAACTTGGAGTATTGTTGGGGATATCTACTTCTGCCTGGGACCACATGTCAGTATCAGCATTCCTCAGGAACAATTACAGAAGCAATGTCTATATTTTCTTAAGACATCAAAGGATTCATCTGGGAAGTACTTGGCACTTGGCCAGCCACTCACTTGAGTTCATGTGGGAGGTTGAGCCAGTCCTTTCTCCACTGATTTAGGCTCTGCACCATCTACAGAAGCTCTGCCAGTTACTTCTGTGCTGTCCACACACGTCACAGGCCCCATGTGCTGACTGAAGACGGTCAGAGCACAGCTACAGGACTATAAAGAGAGAAGTCACTTGAGTCCTCACCTCACTCAGGATGAAACTTCTGCTGCTCATTCTACTCACAGGTAGGAACCTTGTCTCCTCTGAAAGCCTCTCCATCTCCCTTGTCTTTAATGCACAGCCCCCACCCGTGCTACTCACACCTGAAGTTCCAATTTGTGGTTCCTGATGGTGTCTAATAGTCTGGGGGTTAGGGTTTCTTCCTCACCCACATTTCCACAACAGCTACCACGTTTAGCCTCTAGTACTGAACTCGAAGGATTATTTAGAAAAGTTCACTACAATCATCAACCCAATCAAAGAAAGTCCCTCTGCCTCTGACATATTTCCCTGGAACCAATTTTCTGGCCCTAAGGTGCCCTGGCAATTTGACTTTCTTGTCATTTAAAAAATATTTACTTTGATATTATGTGTATAAGCCCTTTACATGCACGTGTGTCTGTGAACGGTGTGAGCAGTGCCTACAGAGGCCAGAGAAGGGGTCTGATCATCTAGAGCTGGGGTCATAGGAAGTTGTGAACTGGGAAATGGATGCTGTATCATACACAAGCTAATCAAGTGCCCCTGACTGCTGAGCTGACTCCCCTGCCATCATTATTATTATTATTATTATTATTATTATTATTATTATTATTATTATTATTACTTTTCTTCCTAATTTTAAATTTTGTGGTTTGTTTATTTATTTTTCTCATACCCACCTTTGCTCCCCCTCCCTCCCCTCCTCACAGTCTTCCTTCAGCCTCCCCCCACCCCATCCCTCATCCATTCCTCAGGGAGGGCAAAGAATCTCAAGTTGAGTTGATTCAGTCTGGCATATCCAGTTGAGGTAGGACCAAGTCCCTCCCTGCACTATAAATGTTGGGTAAGGTGTTCTCTGTAGGAAACAGTCTCTGAGAAGCCAGTTCTTGCACCAGGAATAAACTCTGGTCCAATTGTAAGAGGCTCCACAAACGGCTCACAGGGTTCAAATATAAATGGAGGGGTTAGTTTCTTTCCATGTAGGTTCCTCAGCTGTCATTTCAGGGTCAGTGAGCTCCCTATAGCTTTGGTCAGCCATCTCTACGGGTCTCCTCCTCATGATCCTGATCCCTTTGCTCATATAATCCCTCCTCCCTCTCTTCAGCTGAGCTAGAAGCTTGACCAAGTGCTTAGCTATAGATCACTGTATCTGCCTTCTTCAGTTGCTGGATGAAGGTCTTATAATGTCAGTTAGGGTGGTCATTCATTTGATTATAGGGGAGGCCAGTTCAGACACCCTCTCCACTATTGCTTGGAGTCCTATCTGGGGTAATTTTGTGGGTTCTTGGACGTTTCTCTAGCGCCAGGTTTCTCTCTAACCCACAATGGCTCCCTTAATGAAGATATCTATTTCTTTGTTCTTCTCCATGGATCCCCCCACCATCCCATTCTTTCATGTTTCCCTCCTATTTCTCTCTCGCTCCCCACATGTAATCTCAGTTTACTCAGGAGATCTTCTCTGCGTCCCCTTCCTAGGGGGATCCATGTATGACTCTCTTTATTTAGCTGCTTGGGGTTTTTGGATTGTAGCCTGGTTATCCTTTATTTCTAAAATCCACTTATGAGTGAGTACACACCATGCCTGTCTTTCTGGGTCTGTGGTACCTCAGTCAGGATGATGCTCTCCAGATCCATCCGCTTGCCTGTAAATTCCAAGATGTCATTTTTTTTTTACTGTTGAGTAGTACTCTGTTGTATAAGTATACAATTTAAAACTGTAAATCCATTCTTCAGTTGAGGGGCATCTAGGTTGTTTCCAGGTTCTGGAAATTATGAATAATGCTGCTATGAACGTAGTTGAGAGAATGCTTCTGGGATAAGAACATACATCCCTTGGGTATATGCCCAATAGTGGCATTGCTGGGTAATTAAGGAGGTGATTCCCACTTTTCTTAGAAACTGCCATACTGATTTCTAAAGTGGCTGTACAAGTTTATATTCACACTAGCAATGGAGGAGTGTTCCCCTTGCTCTGCATCCCCTCCAGCATAGACTGTCATCTGTTTTTTTGTGATCTTAGCCATTCTGACAGATGGTGTCTCAAAGTTATTTTGATTTGAATTTCTCTGATGGCTAAGGATGTTGAGCAATTCTTTAAGTGTCTTTAAGCCATTTGAAATTCTTCAGTTGAAAACTCCCCTGTTTAGCTCTGTGTCACATTTTTAATTGGGTTATTAGGTATTTTGACCTGTAGTTTCTTGAGCTCTCCGTGTATCTTAGAGATCAGTCTTTTGTCAGACGTAGGGTTGGTGAAATTTTTTTCAATTTTGTAGGCTGTCATTTTGTCCTATTGATCATGACCATTGCCTTACAGAAACTTCTCAGTTTGAGAAAGTTCCATTTATTAATTTTTCTTAGTGTCTGTGCTACTGGTGTTATATTTAGGAAGTGGTCACTTGTACCAGTGCATTCAAGGATATTTCCCACTTTCTTTTCTCTCAAGTTCAGTGTAACTCAATGTATGTTGAGGTCTTTGATCCACTTTGACTTGAGTTTTGGGCAGGGTGATAGATATGGATCTATTTGCATTCTTCTACATGCCATGATCCAGTTATGCCAGCACCATTTGTTGAAGATGCTATCTTTTTTTCATTGTATATTTTTGGCCTCTTTGTCAAAAATCAGATGCTCATGCGTGTGTGGATTAAGGTGAGGGTCTTGGCTTTGATTCCATTGATCCACAAGTCTATTATGCCAGTACCAAGCTGTTTTTTATAATTACTGTAGCTGTATAGTAGAGTTTGAAGTCAGGGATGGTAATGCCTCCCCAAGTTATGTTATTGAACACGATTATTTTTGGCAATCCTGGGCTTTTTGTTTGTCCATATGAAGTTGAGTATTATTATTTCAAGGTCTGTGAAGAATTGTGTTGGGATTTAGATGAGCATTTCATTGAATCTGTACATTGCTTTTGGTAAGATTGCCATTTTACTATGTTGGTCCTACCACTCTAAGACACCGGAGATCTTTCCATTTTATGATATCTTCCTCAATTTATTTTTTTCAATGATTTGAAGTTCTTGTTATATAGGTTTTTCACGTCTTTGATAAGAGTTACCCCCAAGATACTTGATGTTATTTGCAGCTCTTGTAAGGATAATGCTTCCCTGATTTCTTTTTCAGTTTTTAAGAAATCATTTGTGTATAGGAGGGATAACTTTTTTTAAGTTAATCTTGTATCATGCTACATTGCTGAAGGTTTTTATCAGCTATAGGAGTTCTCTGTTATAATTTGGGGGGGTCACTTCTGTGTACTACCATTTCATCTGCCAGTATGAAAAGTTTGATGTCTCCCTTTCCAATTTGTATCCCCCAATCTCCTTTTGTTGTCTTAGTGCTCTAGCTAGAACTTCAAGAACTATATTGTTGAATAGATATGTGGAGAGTGAGAAGCCTTGTCTTGTTCCTGATTTTGGTGGAATGGCTTTGAGTTTCTCTCCATTTAGTTTGATGTTCACTGATGGTTTGCTGTATAGCACCTTTATTATGTTTAGGCATATTCTCGTATTCCTGATCTCTCCAGAACCTTCATCACAAAGGAGTGTTGGATTTTGACAAAGGCTCTCTCAGCATCTAGTGAGATAATAAAGTTTTTTTTCCTTTCAGTTTGTTTATATGATGGATGACATTGGCAGTTTTTTGTATGTTGAACCATCCCTGCATCTCTGGAGTTAAGCCTACTCAATCATGATGAATCCTTTTTTTGATGTTTTTAAATTCAATTTGTCACTATTTTATTGAGTACTTGTCATCCGTGTTTATGAGGGAGATTAGTCTGTAATTCTTCTTTGCTGCATCTTTGTTTGGCTTGGGTATCAGGGTAACTGTAGCCCCATAAAAAGAGTTTGGCAATGTTTCTTCTGTTTCTGTTGTGTGGAACAATTTGAGGAATATTGGTATTAGCTCCTTGAAAATCTGGTAGAATTCTGTGCTGAAACCATCTGGCACTGGGATTTTTATTGCTTGAGAGACTTTTAATAACTGCTTCTGTTTCCTTAAAGGTTATAGGTTTATTAGGTCATTTTTCTGCTCTTGATTTAATATTGGTAAGTGGCACATGTCCAGAAAACTGGGCATTTCTTTTAAGTTTTCTGATTTTGTGGAGTACAGGTTTTTGAAGTATGACCTAATTTTTTCTGGATTTCCTCAGTGCCTGTTGTTATGTCCCTCTTTTCATTTCTGATTCTATTAATTCTGATATTATCTCTCTACCTTTTGTTAAGTTTGGATAAGGGTTTGTCTATCTTATTGACTTTCTCAAAGAACCAACTTTGTTTTTATGGATTTTTTGTATTGTTCTCTTTGTTTCAATATTATTATTTTAGCCCTGAGCTTCATTATTTCCTACCATCTACTTCTTCTGGGTGAGTTTGCTTCTAATTGTTTTAGAGCTTTCAGCTGAGCTGTTAAGAAATCTCACATGGAGATTTCTCCAATGCTTTTATATAAGCATCTAGTGCTATGAACTTTCCTCTTAGCACTGCTTTCATTGTGCCCCCTAAATTTGGGTATGTTATGGATTCATTTTCATTGAATTCTAGGAAGTCTTTAATTTTTTTCTTTGCTTCTTCCTTTACTCAGAGGTTGTTCAATTGAGAGGTGTTCAGGTTCCATAAATTTGTAGGCTTTCTGTGATTTGTGTTGTAAATCACTAACTTTAGCTCATGGTGGCTTGGTAGGATACAAAGGGTTATTCCCATTTTTTGTATCTATTTATATTTGTTTTATGACAAAGTATATGGTCAATTTTAGAGGAAGTTCCATAGGTGCTGAGAAGAAGGTATATTCTTTGGTGTTTGGGTGGAATGCCCTGTGTATATCTGTTAATTTCATTTGAGTTATAGTATCTGTTAGTTAGCTTTCTTACACATTGGTGAGAGTGGGGTATTGAAATTTCTTACTATTAGGGCATGGAGTTTGATATAAGGTTTAAGATTTAGTAATGTTTCTTTTACATATGTGGGTGCCCTTGTATTGGGAACATAGATGTTCAGAATTGAGACTTTGCCTTGATGATTTTTTTCCTGAGGTCAATAATAAGTAATGTCCATTTTGATCTCTTTATTGATTTTAGTTTAAAGTCTCTTTTGTTAGATATTAGGATGGCTACAGCAGCTTGTTTCTTATGTCCATTTGATTGTAAAGTCTTCTCCCATCCCTTTTCTCTGAAGCACTGTCTGTCTTTGAAGTTGAAGTGTGATTCTTGTATGCAGCAGAAGGATGGTCCCTGTTTTTATATCTATTGTGTTAGCCTGTGGTTTTTTAAATAGTAAATTGAGTTCGCTGATAATCAGGGATACAAATGATTACTGATTGTTAATTCCTGTTATTTTTGGTAGTTGTGTGTGTGTGTGTGTGTGTGTGTGTGTGTGTGTGTGTGTGTGTGTGTGTGTGTGTGTGTGTGTGTGTGTGTGTTTCCCTTCTTGGGGTTTCCTCTTTTGGGATTACCTATTGCCTGTGGCTTTGTGGATGTGTCTAGCATCTATGAGTTGAAGTTTTCTTTCTAGTACTGGATTTGTGGATAGATACTGCTTACATCTGGTTTTGACATGGAATATCTTGCTTACTTTGTCTATGGTGATTGACAGTTTGGTTGCATTTAGTAGTCTGGTCTGGAATTTGTGGTCTCTTAGTGTTCTTAGAACATCTGTCCAGGACCTTGTGGTTTTCATAGTCTCCATTGAAAAGCTGAGTGTTGCTCTGGTGGGTCTGCTTTATCAGTTACTTGGCCTTTTTCCTTTGCAGCTCTTGGTATTCCTTCTTTCCTTATTCCCTATGTTTAGTGTTTTGATTATTATGTGGCAAGCCGACTTTGGGGGGGAGGGTTTAGTCTATTTGGTGTTCTGCAAGCTTCTTGGTATCTTTATAGGCATTTCCTTTTTAAGTTGGGAAAGTTTTTTGTATGATTTTGTGGAATATATTTTCTATGACTTTGAGCTGGTGTGCTTCTCCTTCTGTTCCTATTATTTTTAGATTTGGTATTTTCATGACGTCCCAGATTTCCTGGATGTTTTGTGTTTTTTTTTTTTTTAACCTTAGTGTTTTCTTTGATCAATCTATTTCCTTTCTTGTATCTTCCACACCAGAGATTCTCTCTTCCCTCTCTTGAATTCTCTTGGCTAAGCTTGCATCTGTAGTTCCTGTTCATTTACTCAGATTTTCCATGTCCAGCTTTCCCTCAGTTTGGGCTTTCGTTATTGCTTCTGTTTCAGTGTTTAAGTCTTGCACGGTTTCCTTCACCTGTCTGATTGCTTTTTCTTGGTTCTCTGGTCTGTCTTTAAGGACTTATTGTTTTCTTCCAATTTTTGTCTCTTCCTCTACTTCCTTAAGGGAGTTTTTCCATTACTTTAATTTCCCCTTCAGAGGCTTCTGTCTTCTTTATAAAGATTTTTTAAGGTTTTTCCTCTGCTTCTTCTATAAGGAATGTTCAGGTCTTGCTGTTGTCGAACTTCGGTTCTAGTTGTGCCATACTGTTCTTTGTATTGTTGAGTGTGTTTTTGCACTGGCACCTACCCATCTCCTCCTCTACTGGTGCAAGTATTGTCTCTGTGTTATGAAGCTGTTCTTGGTTCAATAGATGTTCTTAGTGCAACTGAAGCTCTTGAGAAACTATGAACTAGTGGAATCTGTGTTTAAGGGAGAAGTTGAGATCTGTGCTGGAGCTCTTGTGATGGGCTCTCCAGAGGTGTGTCTCAGGAAGCAGCCGAAGTTGGGGGATAGATGGATTTAAGGGATGGGGTGAGGTTTATAGGCTAGAGGATCTGATGAGAGATGTTAATAGTCAGGCTTGCATACAGGGATCCTGTTTGCTCACCTGCAGCTGGAGCTGTGATGGGTTCGTGGAGTATGGTTTGTGCCCTGGTGCCCAGTCCTGGGGATGTCCTGGGCATCCTGGCTGGCTGGCTGGGAGGAGGATAATTCACTTCTTGTGACAGGGTTCTCCAATGGCAGTTTCTCAGGAAGCAGCTGTGGTTGGGGGGATAGGTGGGTTTGGGGAATGGAGTAAGGCTAATAGAGTAGAGGATGCAGTGAGGAGTATTGATAACTAGGCTTGCACACAGGAGTCCTGATTTCTAACTTGCAGCTTGAGCTGTGATGTGTTTGGGGTGCACATTATTATTATTATTATTATTATTATTATTATTATTATTATTATTATTACTATTATTATTGTTGTTGTTGTTGCATGATCTTTTAATGTGGCTCAGGAGGTCCTCCAATTCTACATTATTGCCCTGATCTGAAAGCTTACTGCCTATGCTATTCAAGTGTTAGAAAAACATACATGCCTGCCTTGCTTGTGAATTTTTTTTTCCTAAATATGGTTTTTCTGAGTAGTGATGGCTGTCCTGGAATACACTCTATAGACCAGGCTGGCTTTGCTCTCAGAGATCCACCTTCCTCTGCCTTTAAAGTTCTGGATTTAAAGTTTGCAACACTATCCCTTGGCAATCTTGAACTTCTCATTATCTTGCCTCAGCCTCTAGAGTGCTGGGATTAATAGTGTGCGTTTCACTGTACGTGCATTTTAATGGTGACCAAGCATCCCACCACAGACTGAATCCTGGCTTATTTACCTTAGCTGATGAACACTTTGTTATATCAAATGCTGAAGTCACACACGATGATCTGATATTAGCCTTGTGTGTGAGCTGTGCATGGCCATACATCAGATTCCTTCTGGTTCCACCAATGTAAAATATAAGCATGTGTGGATGCTTCTCTGGCTCAAGGTCTCAACTAGAACTGTAAAGCATCCCCCTGCTGGCTAAGGCCAGGGTTTCACTTAGATTTGAGTAGAAGTGTGGCATGTTTCTTTTTAGATTATTTTTTATTTTATTCATTTTACAAAACAAGAACAGTTCCCCTCTGCCCTACATTCCTGCTACCCCTCAGCTCCCCCAACTTTCCTCTGGAAGGGTAAGCCCTTCATGGGGACTCAACAAGGCCTGGCACATGTGACATCTTTCAAATTCAAGAGATGACTGGATCGTTGGCTTATTGAACTAAGAGGTAAGTTTGTCCCTTGTGGTGGATATATTTTATATTTAATAAAATCACCCTGGAATCAGAGGACAGAGCCACCTCACTAGCTTTTGTTTTGGTGGTGGTGGTGGTTTTTTCTTTGTTTCTTGAGACAGGGTTTTCTGTGAAACTGTCCTGGAACTTGCTTTGTAGACCAGGCTGGCCTCAAACTCACAGAGACCCTCTTGTCTCTGCCTTCAAAGTGCTGGGACTATTGGCATGGGCCACCTCTGCCTGGCTGGTGACTGGAGAGTGTTCTCAGCTCTTCACAAGGGGACCATAGGGCAGCTCACAGTGTGGGGCTGTCTGCCCTGATGGTGAGAAATGAGAAGGCAAGTAAGGCACTAGACATTATTTGTAGAACTTAATTTCAGGGAGGCAGTCCAGTGAGAGTGTTATGTTTATTTATAATTCTGCCACTCAAGAAGCTGAGGCCAGAGGGTTGCTACAGGGCCAGAGTCTAGTCAGGGTTACAGGGCTACACTCTGTCTTAAATTGGTAGACACCTTCCTGCTCAGGCCTGTGACTTAAGTTTCATCTCCAAGACCTACAGAGTGGAGGGAGAAACCCACCCCCCCTAAAGCTGTCCTCTGACCTCCTCATGAGTAGCATGACACTTAAGAGTGCTCCCAGTGTGCTTGCCAACAAGTGTGTGAATAAGCACACACATGTACACACACACACACACATGTACACACACACAGATGTACACACACACACACACACACACACACACACACACACACACACACACCCCTCTATTCCCTACTTCTTGATGCGGTAGCTGATAGGAGTCAAGGTGGAAACTAGCAGGCAACCATCGGAGCCCTTATAAAACCAACTGAAATTGATGGAGCATGCTGTGGGTTTTTGCAGCAAGTGCCACTGAACACAACATCAGCTCTCAGGCTGTATGGAAGTTCAACAATGCATTCGAGTGCATCATCGCTACAAAAAAGCCCACGAAGAAGTACCCTTTGTATGGCTGCTACTGTGGCCTTTTGAGCTGGAACCTCATGCTGGATGACTTAAACAGGTGAGTGATCCATCTAGTGGGAACCTGGTGCGTTTGTGTTGAGGTAAGGCCTGAGCACATCTCATGTTGCACAAATAGGAGACATGCATATTCCCCCAAACAGCATATATTTTGCTTCACTTTTTAATTAATTATTTATTATTACTTCTCTGGTTTTTGTTTTTGCACACGGGTTCTCTTTTTAGCACTAGTTCTCTTTGCAGAGATCAGGCTGGCCTTGAACTCAGAGATCTTTTAGCCTCTGCTGTCTGAGGCTGAGATTAAAAGTGTGCATCACCACTCCCAGAATATAATTTCCCCTCTTGTCATGTAAAAAAAAGATCAGTCCGAGAGAACCCCATATCTAGTGGTTCAGGCAAGAAGAATGTATGAGCTGTAAATAGTGGGCAATGCTGGCCCTCAGGCATCACACTAGAGATGGCCAACCAACATAGCCACTATCAAAGTATCAGCGTTGTCTTTAAAAAGCCAGCAAAACTTTAGAATATGTAATTTCACTGTACTCATGTTGCTTTTTTTTTAATATAAAAGTCACCTTCTTAAGACAAGGTATCACTTACATATCCATGGCTAATCTCAAACTCAGAGATTCAACTGCCTCTGCTTTCCCCATACTGGGATTGAAGGTAAACACCACCACACTTCACAGAACTTGCTATCAATAAATATGCACTAATAGAAATTTCAGGTTCTTGAGCCTCATGACCACTTCTTCTAAAACAGTGTTTCAGTTATTCTCCTATGTTTGAGAAAGACTTCAGGTGAGAACTGACTGACATCCACCATGTCCATACTCTCTCTTCCCTCAGCTGTCCCTTCTCCCCTTCAGGTGCTGCAGGAATCGTTACCACTGCTATGATCAAGTCAATAAGCTGGAAAACTGTGGATCACTCATAAAGAACCCTTTTACCACCCCCTACTTATATTCCTGCTCTAAGAAGGAGATCACCTGCAGTGGTAGGTTTGCCCTCCAGGACCTCTGGATTCTGCTTAGCCCTGGGTATCTTGGAAGGGGAACAGAAGCAACAAGCATAGTCACCATTTAGCAGTCATTTTCTTCACACCATTTGATAGCACAATAGCCTTATCTGATACTAAAATATAGGTGAGGTATGAAGCATTAAAATAGTTAAATTTTAAAATAAAATAAGTCAAATATTGAGTATAAACTTGAAAGATCAGACAACAGGAAACAGACACTGGTTGCTTTCTTCCTCTTCCGTTCCTCCCCCCAAAGGGTCAAGATCCTTTCTCAGCCCTGCCTCACCACTTCCTGTCTCCTTTCTGTCTATGGTCCTCCAAATCTCTATGGTCAGTCAGTGGCTAGCCCTGTCCTCAGACTCCAAGCAACCTTTATTTGCCAGAACACAATCAAAATATCACACATTTCTCCCTTTTTGTCTAAATAAAGAATGAAAGTTTTAACTAACATAGTAAAATTTTACACAACAAGTACAATAACTATAAACTAATATATATGTAGGCAATAATTAACATTAACAGTGTCTCCTTCATTTGAACTTCATTTGAACTTGCCAAATTCAAAGAAAATACTGCATTATACTGCATTATCTATCCTATCTTGGTAAGTCCAAAGTGTTGTACCCAATTCACTTTCTACCCTAACTTGCATTATCATCCCCAAAGTATCTTTTTGTTTCTCAATCTTAAACACTTTCTATGTCTTTTAAAAATTTTTAACAAGGAAAAGTATAACTAAACAACTAAGTGCTGGAAATGCAGAGTAAAACTAAGAAATGACAGAAACATCTGGCTTCCTGGATAGTCACCCAAGGTTCCTCTCTAATTTTGGGACATCTGTCTTTGGCCTATAGGCATAGAATCTGACACACTTTTCTGTGAAGCAGAAATTGGGGGGGGGGATGCTGAAAGATCAGAGAGAAGCAAATCATAGCCACTTCTCACCTATCCAAGTCCACAGGCCTGTCTCTATGAATCCTCCTCAGACTGATCAGGTACACAGGCAAAAAGGGATCAACTTTTGCCTTCTGTATATTTTCCCATCATGATCTTTACCCTCAAACTTGTTCATATCCCTGTTCCCTCTATTTGACTAGACTTCCAGAGCTCAGCCTGGTGCTTGGCTGTGAATCTTGAGGCATCTGCTTCTATTATTTACTGGATGAAGGCTCTGTGATGACAGTTAGAGTATTCATCAATATGATAGGCCACTTCAGGGATCCTCTTGACTATTTCTAGTAGTTTAACCTGAAATAATCCTTGTGGATTCCTGAGAATTTTCCTAGCAACAGGTTTCTCCCAGAGTCTGTAACATCTCCCTCTATCAATGTATCTCCTTCATTGCTCTCCCACCACAACCCTCCCCAGCTCAACCATCCCATTCCCTCATGTTCTCATCCTCCATACCCCCTCTCTTTCCCCTTATCACCTCCAGTTTACTCAGAAGATCCCATCTATTTCCCCACCCCAGACTGATCCATGCATACCTCCTGGGATCCTCCTTGTTTAGCTAGCTTCTGGTGCTTTAAGTTTCGATCTAGTTATCTTTTGCTTTATATCTACTGTCTACTACTGAGTGAGTACTATTGTGTTTGTCTTTCTGAATTCGGGATCATTTTTTCTAGTTCCACACATTTGCTTGCAAATCTCATGATGTCATTGTTTTAGCTGCTGAGTAATACTCCATTGTGTATATATACCCCCATTATCATTATCCATTTTTTTTTGATTGAGGAGCATGTACGTTGTATTCAGGTTCTGGCTATTATGAATAATGCTGCAATGAATATAGCTGAACAAGAAGTGTTCTTGTGGTATGGTTGTGCATCCTTTAGGTATATGCCCAAAAGTGTTATCATTGGGTCTTTAGGTAGGTTGATTGCCAATTTTCTGAGAAGTACCATATATTGCTGGGTCTTAACAGTTTTTTTTCAAAAGAGGGGGCAAGAAAGTACAAAGTCAATGACACAGACTCTGGGAGTCAGTTGAAAAGGATTAACTTGTTTATTCAACAATGGGGAGAGCCTCCTCCTCCTAGTATCCAAGCTGTCATGATCTGGTGATATTGCATGGCTGTCCCTCATTGGCTGGGCATGATCAGGAGATCTGACAGCATCTGTTAATAGGCAGATTCCCAACAGTCAAGAACTCTGAGCAGTGCCTGTTGCTAGGCAGATTCTGAGCAATCAGGAACATTGGAGTGGCTATTTCTAGGCCCTCAGGCAAACCCCAGGTTATCTCATAAGGAAGTACATTATGTGTATATGCCTTGGCAACTTGGTTTGAGACAATTTCTTATCTTACTACAGCCATACTGATTTCCATAGTTGCTGTACAAGTTTTCACTCCTACCAGCAGTAGAAGAGTGTTGCCCTTAATCCAGATCCTCTCCAGCATAAGAGTTGTCATCAGTATTTTTAATCTTAGACATTCTGACAGATATAAGATAGTGTCTCACAGTTGTTTTGATTTGCATTTCCCTGATGACTAGGGATGTTGAGCAGTTTCTTAAATGTCTTTCCACCATTTGGATTCTTCTGTTGAGAATTCTCTGTTTAGACCTGTAGCCCATATTTTAAATGGGTTGTTTAGTATTTAGATGTCTAGTTTCTTGATTTTTAAAATATATTTTGGAGATCAACATTTGTCAGATATCAGATGTAGGACTGATGAAGATCTTTTCCCATTCTGTATGCTGACATTTTGTCTTATTTTCTGTGGTATTTTTTTGTCTTACAGAAGCTTCTCAGTTCCAGGTGGTCCCTTTTATTAATTTTCACTCTCAGGGTCTGTACTATTGGTGTTATAGTTAGTAAGTGGTCTGCAGTGTCCATTTATTCAAATCAGTTTTTGGTCCTTGCATAACTTTTGTGTTAACCACATCTTTTCACTAGGTCCTGCACTATAATTGAGGTCCAGGCTCCAATACTGTTGTAACTTTTTTTTTTCAGTCTTGTTGGATAATTTTGTTACGAGTTGACCATGAATTTAACATATGCTTCACCAAAGGTGAATTCATACAGTATGAGATTATCCCTTCCTTAAATCTCTTTCAAACCAAACATTTCCACAGGAATTCATTCAGATCTTACATAACCTTGGGGATACCTGTCATTTGTCAGTTGTTTTTATATGGTGACTGGATAAGTTATGGTTGATTTTTTTATTATTTGGGCTGTTCCTTTATAATTTTATATTGTAATGATGGGCTGGTTTTTCCCTTAAATTTTTCTCTTGGTCTAAATATCTCTATGATTTGTTGTAATAGGTTTTCTAAGGTTTCTAACTTATCAGTCAGAATTGCATATTTTTTTTTTAGTAATTAATTGTGGGACTTGTATATTATCAGTCACCTCATATTTGGCATTGCTATCAACCAACTTTTTAGGAATAAACCAAGAATTAACAAACTAATAATAATTATAATTAACATTATGTAAATCACAGCTAAGTTAGTTATTCCCTCACTTAATTGTTCCATTTAAAAGCATCAACTATGGAATCATACAGAGATCTAACTTTATTCATCTTAATAGTGTTTCATATTTTTTAATGTGTAAAAAACTCTTTCTCTAACTAAATCCCCCTTTTAAAAGCCCCAGTTTTCTTCCAGATCTGCTGATGGTAAAGTGTGGAGCTGGCTGTCACTCTGCAGCACTTCTGGGCAGAGAACACAGTGTACAGCCTGGCTGAGACCAACGACCCCTGAAACTGCTGCTGATCATGTGCCTATCAGCAGTCTAATTAAAGGGTCCAGAGGAAGCCCACAACACCTGGGAGAAATGATCCAAAGATCCATCCCTCTGTCTCCTGGAAGACACAGGAGTGGGGCGGGGGTAGAGGGAAGGATGTAAAAACAGCATATGTGACAGGCAGGAAGTGAGAGTACAGAGCTGCCTGACAGAGCTGGCTTGTGGAGAGAAGCTAACCCCAGCAAGATTTGGAGCTCAATTTCTTTTGGTGTTGGGGGCTTGTGGAGGTTGCTGTGTAGAGGCTACAACAGGAAAACACAGACTCCCTCAAAGGGCTTTGGGAAGAGAAAGAAAAGTCAGCCAGCTGTATGGTAACTTCAGCAGCTGCAGCTCCTGCTCAGAGCTCTGTTGGGTGCTGGTGGGAAGCAGCTATTTTACAAATTTGTGCCCCAAAGTTAGACACAAATGATATCTTAATCTAATAAATATTTAGCAATAAAAACAGGGAGTCAGATATTAGGGTAAGAATCTGGAAGATCAGAGAACAGCAGCCACCAGGTGCTGTCTACCTCTTCTGTTCCTCTGTTCAAAAGGGCGGAGCTCCACTCTCTGCTCAAATTATCACTTCCTGCCTCCTCACTGCCTACAGTCCTCCAAACCCTTATGGACAGCTAGTGGCTAGCTATGCCCTCAGACTTGAAGCAAGCTTTGTTTGTCAGAACACAATCAAAATATCACACAGCAGAGCTCCCTGGTGAGAAAAATATAGAAGCCTGGACCATATCCCAAGGTTACCCACCTTAGAAGGGATGAGGTTTGGTTCTGGAATACAGATCTACATCATTCCAATACCTTTTAACAAATATTACCGATTTTTATATATCTGTGGGGGAGTTATGCTTCTGTGACTACATGGGTGTGGAGCTCTGGGGGCAACCTGCAGGAGTCAGTTCCCTCCTTTGACCCTGTGAGTCCTGGGGATGAAACTCAGTTTCAGACTTGGCAGAAAGTGCTCTTATTCTCTAGCCCGTCTTGCCTCCCCAAAGCCTCTCTCTCCTATAAATTGCTATGTAGCCAAATTTGGTATTTACTAAACAACTAAAAGATGTATCATTTGTTATAAGCCAAATACTGGCCAGAGCTCCTATGCAGGACAAGATAATACCATTTCCATTGTACAAGTGAGGATTCAGAAAGCTGGAAATACAGCTCAGTTGCTAGAGTGCTTGCCTAGCATGCACGGAGCCCTGAATTCCAACTTTAGAACACATAAAATGAGTGTGGTTGTACATACCTACAATCCCAGCACTTGGGAGGTTGAGGCAAGAGGATTGTCTTAAATCATATAATTTTATAAGTGGCAGTTGATAGTTGTAGGTTTTCTGGTTTTAGGATTAACTATACTTGTTAATTTATTTTTTTTGTATAAGAATGAGTTGGCATCCTGTGTCGACTTCTTTATCCTCTACCATGTCTTTAGAGGCTGAATCTGTCACTAAACATGACACTCACCTTTAGAAAGCCTGACTGGCCAATTAGTGTAGGGGATCTGTGCTCCCCACATTTCAATAGAGTTACAGATGCCTCAACCACACTTTGCTTTTTACATGAGCTCTGGAACTCCTAACTCAGACTCACATTTCTGATACAACTGCTTTACCAACTGTGCCAGATCCCCAGTTGCATAATGAAAGACTTTTTTTATTATAAGTGTGTTCCAGCAATTTGGGCAACACAATGTACTTCCATATGCTTTGCCTCTCAACCCTGAGTCTGCACCAATGGGAGGTTCACAAGTTTCTTCTGGTTATAAAGCATAGGAAGCCTGGTCATGGGCTCTACTCAACTTTCTTGTTTTTCTCCAGATGAAAACAAGGTTTGTGAGGCCTTCATCTGCAACTGTGACCGCCAAGCTGCCATCTGCTTCTCCAAGACTCCCTACAACAAGGAGAACGAAGACATTTACTGTTAGACCTTACTTCAGTTACATTCCTATTTTCCTGGTTAAGTTTATTAGACACTGTGCCCTCTAACAAAGAACCTATTAAAAGAGATGTGCTGTGCTGATAATAGTCTCTGTCTTCTGACCATAACTAGATCCTCAGAGAACATCATTTAATCTAGCCCTGGAAGCTGAATATTAATAGAAAAAAACATTGCCATTATGGGAGCACCTTGAAGAGCAGGTGATGAGGCAGGCCATGGCTTTTGTTCGTGTACTTGAGACAGAGGCAGAGGCAGGTATATCTTGAGTTCATGGCAAAACTGGTCTAAAGTGTAAGTTCTAGGTTAGCCAGGACTATTACACAAAGAAATCCTTTCTAGAAAACCAAAAAGTAATAAAGGAAGGGGGAAAAAAAGAAATTAAGAATCAAAATAAGAAGCTAGTCTGAAATATATAGAGGTGTAGGGAAGTTATGCTATGGAATATTATTTTAAGATGTATTACATTTGTTTATGCTATGGTGTATTTGTTTTAATGATGAAATGATGTGTTACATTTGTTTAACTCTGTGAGTCTGTGTTACTTCGCATCTCTGAAACACCTGATGGTCTAATAAAGAGCTGAATGGCCAATAGAAAGGCAGGAGAAAGGGTAGGTGTGGCTGTCAGTCAGAGAGAATAAGTAAGAGATATCTCAGGAGATAAAGAGGGAACAAGAAAAGGAGGGGAGGATGAGGCAAAAGGCCAGACACCCAGCCACACAGAAAGCCATGGAGGAAGAAGTGAAGAGAGGTGTACAGAAATAGAGATATAAACCTGGAGGCACCAGACAAACAGGATATTGTCAATTAAGAAAAACTAGCTATAAACAAGCCATGCTAGATCAGGGCATTCAGAAGAAAGAACAAGCTTCCTTATGATTATTAGGAGCTAGATGGTAGGCCTGCCAAGGAACCAAAAAATAAGAGTAAAACAACCAACTACAGGGGACAGAAAGGGGAAGGAGAGGGAAGAGATGAGGCAGGGACAGGGAAGAGGGTGGGGATGGAGGGAGAGAAAAGACAGAGGTGGAGGCGAGAGAAGAGAAAAAGCAATGTCACGTGTCATGTGGGCACTAAAGGCAACATCTGACCCTAAAATTACTGGACTCATGAAAGGGGGTTTAATCCCACCACTTAGGACCAGACATAGGAAGATCTCTGTGAGTTTGAGGCCATCTCAGTCTACAGAGAAAGTTCCAACACAGGCTCAAGAGCTACAGAGAACACCACTTACACCTCTCTTCACCGCTATCCAAACGTAGCAGTGGGTAGGAGTCAAGGAGGAAGCTAGCAGGTAAAGTGGGATTGACATAGTGTGGCAGTTTGATATTGTGATCAAGAGCACATGAGCATCATTGCCATGAGTCATCCCTTTTTGGAGTACAACTATGGATACCCTGTGGCTTTTAGGTCTCAGACACTCTGGTGGACACCATCTAATGGGAGACTGGGGTGTCCGAGTTTGAGGGGGAGAGGGCACAAGAAGAGCATCTCATGAGGCAGAAATAGGAGACATGCAAATTCATTAGACATCACATATTTTGTTTTGCTTTTTTATTTGTTTGTTTCCAGACAGGTTCTCTGTGTAGCCCTAGGTTTCATTTCCTGAAATTATTTCTGGAGGCCATATTGGCCTTGAACTCAGAGATCCATCTGCCTCTGCCTCCCAAGTATTGAGTTGAAAGGCAGACATCACCACACTCCACAGACATTGCTTTCAATAACTATATGCTTAATATAAATCAGTCTTGAGACTCAGGATCATTTCTTGTGGAACATTATGTTTAAGCAATCCTGACATGTTTGAGATTAACTGCAAGTGAGAATTGATGTCCTGTGTGTCCATACTCCTCACTCCACTGTCCCTTCTTTTCCCCAGGCTTTGGCACACACACAATCACTGCTATGCTCAGGTCAAGAACCAGGAAAGCTGCGCATTCCCCATAGACGATTCCTACACAATAGTGGTAGGTTTGCCTTCCATGACCTCTGGATTATATTGCCCCTAGGTGAATTTTGAAGGGACATGAAAGCAACATGAACAGTCAACATTTAGAGGTCATGTCCTTGGTATCATTTGACCTCATAATTTAGTATCAGGTAGATACTAAATTATAATGAGGTCACTAATGAGGAATAGAATATGGAAGGCTGGACCACTTGGCCAAGGTCACCCAGTTTAGAAATGATGATATTTGGTTCTGAAGCACAGATACAAATCATTGCAAAGTCAAGATTTTATGTCTTTTGAGGGAGGCATGTTGCATGAATAAATGAAACTCAGGGATAGATCACTGAGAAAGTTAAAGATATTAGAGAGAGTGAACACCACGGTCAGATCTTACCCAGCTGTCTTCCAGCTTCCTCAGCCTGGCTTCTCTTGGCTTCCTCTAGCTTCTGTCTTTCTATGCCTGCCTTAAATGCTCTCTTAGTAAGTTAAGACATGGCTCCACCACTGCCTGCCTGGGCACCTGGAACTCCTTCTGTAAACTAAGGTGACCTTAAACTCAGTTTGGATTAAGGGCGTAGGTCACCACTCCCAGGACACTCCTTGTGCTTGGATTAAAGGTGTGAATCACCATTCTCTGATCCTCCTAGACTGACTGTGGGTAGATACCTCTTATATCTCCGAAACTTTTGGAGCTTTTATTAAGTCCCCACATATCCCCTTTTGTGTCAAATTTAAAAAAAAGAAGGTGATAGCTAACATAAGAAAAACCATATACAATAGGTACAATAATTATATACAATATATACAAACAATAAATGAGTAATGTCCAGTCCATTAACAATTGACAATTCAAAAAATTATTTCATTAATTATCCTATTTTGATGAGTCCAAAGGATTCTACCTAATTCACTTCTTTTCTAACTTGTATTACTAACTAAAAACTATTATTTTGATGTCTCTTAAACTTACACGCTTTAACTTCAAAGTTTCTTTTCTAAAACTGTCACTAGAAAACCATAACTGAAAGAATGAAATCATAAGAAAATTCTGTTTGACTCTTTCTCACTGAAATAATAGAAAATTCCTGTTTCACTTAGCTTTCCAGTGTCACTACAGCCAATTGCCCACCAAGCCACTTCCCCCTCTCCTCCCCTCCTCGCCTCTCCCCAAGGTCCCTGAAGCTAACTGAGTTTGGCAGAGTCACAGTGACCCTTTGCTCAAGGACTCAGATTCTTGGGAAAAGTTTTGTTTACAGAATTTCCCAGCTGCATGTAGGATGTGCAGCCTAAACAAAGCTTGCTTCTTATATTCCTGGAACACATCGCCTGGTCAGCTTGATCTGCGCTCAAGACCACCCTGAGTAACCATGAGCACCCTCACAACTACCCCCTTCCCTTACCAGAGTGCTATATCCCCCTCCTCTACCTAAAATGCTGTATAAAAGTTCTGCCCTGAGAACATTCAGGACTCTTGGATATCCTTTTGCCTTCAGCCCATTCGCGAATGTAATAAATTTTTCTTTTTGTCTTGCAAGAAATCTGGGTCTGGGGTCTTCTTTGTTTTGGCTGATTACATAACTATCTCATTTTCAACTACCTCAGAGACCCAAGAAGGAAATAATACTCACCCAAATAACCAGGAAGTGCAAGCAACTTCCAAAAACTAGAAATGACAGAGATGACACCTATCTGCCTGGACAGTCACTCAAAGTTCCTTTATAAAGTTGGGGCATCCATCTTCAGCCTACAGGCCCAGAGTCTCTTTTCATTTCAGTGAAGCAGAAAATCTGCTCTTCCCATTTTGGTACAGTTCAGTCACTTCTCCTTGAGTCCTGAAGAATATCTGACAGTTTTCTCTGAAAAGATGAAGGACCATCTCATCTTGTTCTGTGAAAGTTGATAGGTCACTTTCTGAGGGAGCCTGCATGTCCAGTTTAAACAGCAAACTGTCAAGCAGTCAATACAGGGACAGGTTCTTGTCCAATGGCTAACCATTGCCACAAAGAAAGTAGACTCCATATGGTCTTCAATGCCCATTTTTCTCTTTAAGTATATTGGTGCTGCCAGGAACAGACCTGTCTCACTGTCCAAAAAAGTCTTTAAGTTCTAAAAATATTTTAAATGCCATATTCTATGGATCTCTGAAGTTTTTGAAGAAGACCTGTTCATCTAAAATATATTTGTTTGATCTTGAAAACATATCTAACATGACTATGTCTGAATGTAATGTCTAACTCCTGACTTGCATTGCTTTATATTCTAATTAATTGGTAATTAAAACTTCCATGGACTAGCAACTTGTATTACAATGTTAGATGAACTGAATAAGTATAATACCTTGAACAAGCATAGAGATATTTGTACAGTAACACAATTAATCTCAGTATACACAATCTGTATACAATACACAAAAATCTAATACAATGTAAAATATTTAAAGCTAGTAAATCCTTTTAAATAAAGATTCAATAATCTATCCTTATATCTTATATATCTGTATCCCCTTTTTCTTTCTATTTTTTAAACACAAATCTTGACTCTAATCGTTCTTGTTTAACTTTTTATAGCCATAACAATTAACAATTTTTAACCATTTAACCTAAACAATGACAATCACCCATAACCCATTGAACAACGAAAAAACAACCCACCCCACCACTTAGGAATGGGGGTGCCGTGTTCTTAAATTTACTTCCTGTTGACTGGGCGCAACAGCGTCTTCTGGGGATCCTGAAAAGTTTTGTTAAATGTCAAGTCCTGAAATAAGTAGTTGTGTCATTTGTTGTCCAGTCTTTGCATAACAGGAAAGCCCACAGCTTGTCTTAAGTCCTGGCCATAGTAGTCTGTGAAGCTGGTTCATCTCAGTGAGCTGCCACAAATTGTCCTGAGCAGTTTGTAGTCCAAATCTGACTTTTGGTTGGTGTTTGTCAGCCTAGTGGCTTTGTCAGAGTTCATGTGAAATTATTGTTGAGGGGCCCCATCTTCTTCTTGGATAGTTCAAGTTCACAATTAGACCTTGTCCTGGATCACTGTAGAAAACTGGTAAGAGACTAAAACCCAACATAATGTACAGGAAACTAAATATATAACAATTTATTGAGCATAGGATTGGTAACAATAGAATAGTCCCTTTTGTTATTCTTCTGTCCCATATCAGGTGGCTGTTCTGATATGATACAGAGATTTTGTATTTTCTTTTAACAAGTATGCTTGATTTAGTGAAGGAGAGAGCCACAATCCAACTCTAAAACCAGCTTTAAATTATAATTAAACTGGGATTTCAACTTACAAAAAAAAATTGTAGAGGTTAAGCAATGTGATTTTACCCTATGAAGTATACTGGTACCAATAGTTCTGATATTCTTTTGCTTGCAAATTTTCCTGGATAGCCTCCCTTTTGCTTTAGATGTCTAGATGTCCAAGGTCTTTTTACTTCTTGAAGATGGGTATTTCCAGTTTTCTGTAAAGATGAAAATAAAAACCTGCTCCACCCTTTGTTTTTTCCTTACAAGTGAAAGAATTGTAATATGGATGGATGAGCTATCAATTCTTATTTTCATGAAGTTTCTCTGGTTCAAATCGAGTCTTTATTAATTTTGATGGTATCCACAACTTTTATTCACCTGTGGAAACAAAAGCAAAACCCCTTCATCAATGTAGCACATACCCTGGCTTCCATTCAGAGGTTAGTACATCTATGAAGTAAACAGGCTGATTTAGTTCAGCTGTTTTTTTCTATGGTCCAATGCCTTTCAGCAGCTGTTGTTCCTTTCTCATTAGCATTGAGAAAATTCAAAGTTAACAAAGCACTATGTACTCTATCTCTGGGGGTCTTTGTTATTCCTTTCTGTTTATTTATCATATGCTTTAGAGTTCCATTTAGAGTTCTCTATGACTGCTTGCCCTGTAGGTATTCCTGTAGTATGCTTTATATTATAATAAGCAAAAAATTCTTTGATTTTACTAGAGACATATGCTGGAGCATTATCAGTCTTTATTTGTGCAGGTATTCCCATGATGGACATAACTTCTAGCAAATGTGTAATTACAGAATCAGCCTTTTCTGAACTCAAAGCAGTGGCCCAATGAAATCCTGAAAACGTATCTATTATATGATAGACATATCTTAATTTCCCAAATTCTGTATAATGAAATACATCCATCTGCCAGATTTCATTTCTATGTATGCCTTTAGGATTACTTCCTGCCTGCAATGGAGTTTGGTTATAGAAAGACCACATGGGACAACTTTTTACAATTTCTTTGGCTTGTTGCCAAGTGATAGAGAAATCTTTTTTTAATCCCTTGCTATTGACATGATGCTTTTTGTGAAATTCTGAGGCCTCTAGTATATTTCCTATTAATAATTTGTCAATTTCATCATTACCTTGTACTAAAGGACATGGCAGACCTATATGGGATCGAATGTGTGTTATATAGAAGGGATGATTTCTAGTCCTGATTATTCCTTGTAACTGAATAAATAATGAAGTTAATTCTGATTCATCATTAATAAAATCAGCTGTTTCAATGTGTAGAACAACTCTTTCTGCAAACTGAGAGTCAGTGACTATGTTAAGTGGTTCTGTAAAGTCCATTAATACCATCATGATAGCATATAATTCTGACTTTTGAATAGAATTATAATGGCTTTGAGTCACTTTGCTTATATGTTCTGATTTGTAACCAGCCTTTCCTGATTTTTTTGCATCAGTATAAAATGTAGGGGCTCCAGAAACTGGTTTATCTTATACAATACAAAGGAGAATCAATTAGTTTTCTTTAGAAATTCAATTCTTTTGCTTTGAGGATATTTGTTGTTAATATCTCCCCCAAAATTATGGCAAGCTCTTTGCCAAGGTTCATTTTCTACCCATAATTGGTCAGTTTCTTCATTAGTTAATGGTACAACAATTTCTGCTGGGTCCATTCCTGTCAATTGACAGTCTTAATTTTCCTTTAAAAATAAGTTCAGAAATCCTCTCCACATATGTCTTTAACTTCTTGCTTGGTTTATGTGGAAGAAATATCCATTCCAATATAACATTTTCCCTTTGCATTAAAATTCCTGTAGGAGAATGCTTAGAGGGCAAGATAACTAGAATGCAATTAAGGCCTGGATCCACACTATCCACATGTGCCTATTGTAATTTCCTTTCCACCAAAGCCAGTTCTTTCTCAGCTTCAGATGACAACTCTCTCAGACTATTTAAGTCCTTCTCACCATTTAAGGTTTTGAACAGATTATCTAGTTCATCATTTTTAATTCCAATAGTGGGTCATAAGTTGGCAATGTCTCCTAGTAATCTTTGAAAATCATTAAGTGTCTTTAATCTATCTCTCCTGATCTGTACCTTTTGGGGTCTAATGTTTTGTTGGCCTATTTTATATCCTAAATAATTAATGGAATCCCCTCTTTGTATTTTTTTCTGGGGCAATCTTTAATCCCCAAGCAGGTAAAATTCTTTTCACTTCCTCAAAAAGTTTTTCTAATGTATCAATATTTGAATCAGCCAACAAGATGTCATCCATGTAATGATGAATTATAGATTGTGGGAATTTCTTGCATATTTGTTCCATTGGCTTTCGTACAAAATACTGACACAGAGTATTCAGCATTCCTTGAGGGAGGACCCTCCACTGGAATCTTTTTACAGGTTGAGAATTATTATAAGTGGGCAATGTAAAGGTGAATTTTTCTTTGTCTTGTTCTTGTAAAGGTATTGTAAAAAAAAAATAGTATTTTAAATCAATAACTTTAATAGGCCATTCTTTAGGTAACAGAGAAGGCAGAGAAATCCCAGATTGTAGAGAGCACATCGGCTGGATCACCTTGTTTATCGCCATTAGGTCTGTTACCATTCTCCACTTTCCAGATTTCTTCTTAATAACAAATATAGGAGAATTCCAAGGGCTGGTTGATTCTTCTATATGCTGAGCATCTAACTGTTCCTGTACCAGCTGCTCTAAAACATGAAATTTCTCTTTTGTTAGAGGCCATTGATGAACCCATATAGGCTTCTCTTTTAGCCATTTTAGAGGTAGGTCTGTGGGTGTTTTTGAAAGATTAGCAGCTGTTTTGCCTTGTTTCTCTATAACCTGAATGGTCTGTGACTGTTTCTCATAATACCTTCTGATATTTCTTCTGGAACAATGTGCTAGTTTATGGCTTATTTCTGTATTTGGAGGAATATTAATCTGTGTGTTCCACTGTTGCAGTAAATCTCATCCCTATAAATTCATAGAAATATCAGCCACATACGGCTTTAATATTCCTCTCTGTCCTTCTGGTCCAATATACTCAAGACATCTTGCACTCTCTTTTACCTGGGATATGGACCCAATACCCAAAAACTGAATATTTATCTCCTGAAGGGGCCAACCTTGATGCCATGACTCTGGTGAAATTATGGATACATCTGCGTCCATGTCCAATAAGCCTTCAATAATAACATCATTTATTTGTACTTTTAATTTTGGCCTTTGTTCATTGATAGAAGTTTTCCAAAATATTTGCTTTAAAATTTTTCCTGAATTTTTTTCTGTAAATTTTCTATCATTCCATGTAGTGTGTCTTTTTAAAATAGATTTTAACCTTTATAATTGTTCTGGGAAGGTGATTTCTCCACAGTGGCAGGGTAAAACTGGATTGGATTTGATATGGGAGCTTTTGAAAGTCCCCTTGGGATGTTTCCCGAGGGCAGAAAGTTACCTGACCTGGGAGTTTTTGAAAGCCTCCTTGGAGCATTTCCCAAGGGCAGAAAGTTATCTTGTCTGTCCCTTGTTGATCTGCATTCATTAGTCCAATGTCTTCCTTTTCCACACCTTCTGCATATTCCAGAGGGAAGGGTGTTCTCTTGGGATTATTCCTACCAAAAGCATTGTTTCTGGGTACACCTTGTTTACAATCTCTTTTTATATGACCTTCCCTTCCACAATTATAATATTTAGCATTTTGATTTTTTCTTATACCTCTTGAAATAAGCTCTCCTACACAGGTATCATCACTCTCATAAGACTCCATATTAATTGTCTCACGAATCCAATCCTCCAAAGGGGCTGACCTTGCTTTTAAAGGTGTAAGTATTTTTCTACATTGTGCATTGGCATTCTCAAAAGCCAGTGATTCGGTGATTATTCGCCTGGCCTCTGAATCCAGTACCATTCTGTTTACTGCTGCAGTTAATCTGTGCAAAAAGTCTGTAAAAGTTTCTTTGGGACTTTGAATTGCTTTGTAAATGTTTAACTTTTTTTCCCTATTTCTTCAATCCGGTCCCAGGCATTAAAAGCTGCTATGTGACATAAATCCAGAATATGGTCACTGTATAATGACTGCCTGTCAATATCAGCATAATCTCCCTCCCAAAGAAGTTGGTCTTGGGAGACTTCTGTGCCTCTGGCCCTGTTTCTTTGTTCTATTGTTTTAGCCTCCTCCCTCCACCATGATTTCCATTGCATGAGCGGCTCTGCCTCTAGCACAGCTGCCACCATGTCTAACCAATCTTTAGGGGTGACCTGGTTACAGCATGACCAGGAGTTCAGCACTTGTTTGACAAATGGTGAATGCATCCCATATGATACAATTGTTTCCTTTACTCTCCATAATTCAACATTTGTACTGGAGCCCAGCTAGCTTCTCTTTTATCTTTATCATCCTTCCTTTTTTTAAAGGTTACTGGGTATATTAATGTTGCCTGTTTTTGTCTAATTTTAGATGACCTTGCTGAAATTGGTTCTTCATATTCCTCTGTTTGAATTTGAGCATCTTTGTATTCTCTCTCAACAGGCTTTTTAAAGACATTTTTCTTTGGATTTATATTAGTCAACTTTTTCTGTGATATCAAACAATAAACATTCATAATAAATAGTATGATAAACATTATGATATTTCTATCTACCTTATCTATGTTTTCCTTCACTGGTTTTAATATCAAATCATCTAATGAGAGGTTACAGTATGACCAATCACCCTCCATTGCATTAAACAAATTCCCTCTTTTTTCTTAAAAAAAAAATTGATTTACTTACTGGTTTTTGTCTGTTGATGATTGTGAAGTAGGGCAGCTACCTAGTGTGATAGAAACCCAAGGAGGGGTCCAAAAAGGAAGAAGAAACAACCCACCAGGAGAAAGAGGCCACTGTCTGAAAGACTTACCCAGATGAGAGTGAAACAGAAACACGTGTGGCTGGTCTGCCTAAGGCTGGAGGCTAACCCAGAACAGAAAACCTAGCCCACCAGTAATTATTCCTCCAGCCACTTGTAGTTCTGGCTGGCAAGTGAGGTTTTTTGGGTAGGGAGGGGAGGAATTCATGCCCCAAAGTTGGACGCCAATTGTTGCAAGAATAAATGAGACTCAGGGACAGATCTCTGAAGAAGTTGGAGATATTAGAGAGAATAAACACCACAGTCAGATCTTACCAGCTGTCTTCCAGCTTCCTCAGCCTCCATTCCCTTGGCTTGGCTTCCCCCTCACTCTATGCCTGCCTTCAGCTTAAATACTCTCTTAGTAAATTAAGGCATGGCCCCACCACTGCCTGCTTGGGAACCTAGAATTCCTTCTATAATCTAAAGTGACCTCAACTCAGTTGGGATTAAGGGTGTAGGTCACCACTCCCAGGATACTCTCTGTGTTGGGATTAAAGGTTTGAATCACCATTCTCTGATTCTCCTAGACTGACTGTGGTTAGAGCTCTGGAACTTCTGGAGCTTTTATTAACACCCCACATAGACTGTGGGTAGATTCCCTCTGATATCTCCAAAACTTCTGACGCATTTGTTGAACCCCGACAGGTATGGACACCAAACTCAAGTCACCAGGCCTGAGCAGAAAGGTGTGATGGCAAGTTATATATTTAATAAAACCAGTCTAGAATATCAGAGAATAGATCACCCAAAGTCAGTCTCAGAGGGTCAGAGAGTGGTAACTCGGTCATTAATCCCAGCCCAGGAATGACTGGGAGTGGTGACCTATGCCCCATCAGGAGTACTGACCTTTAATCCCCTGACTCCATAGACAGAGATCTTTCTGTGTTTCTGTGAGGTCAAGGCCTAACTATCTTGTAGTAATTCACACCTTTAATCTTAACCTGGATGTGAAAATACTGGGTGAAGAAGGTATTTAAGGCAGGCGTAGAAAGACAGATTCTGTAGAAGCCAGGAGGAGTGAGACTGTGGAAGCTGGAAGAGGGTTGGGTGAGATTTGACTGTGGTCTATTTCCTCTGTTTGACATTCCAGCTTTTCCCCAGTATCTGGCTGAGTTTTCATTAAATACAAACTAGAATTCATTTTTCAGGATGCCTATGGTGACATGTGATCCCAGACACTTTTAGCTCACCCCCAAGGGTCCTCCATGTTAACTAAATAAACTAAGTGCTAAGTCTGTCCTGAGAACCTGACACAGCCTATGAGGTAGATGTAGTTTCAAATTCAACTGCTCAGTAATTAACTGTATAACTAATGTGTGTATGAGAAAGGGGGAGAGAGGCAATAGAGGGAGAGAGAGAACTTGTGTGCACATGTGGAGGTCAGAGGACAACCCTGTGGAGTCAGGTCACTCAGGTCAACAGGCTTGCATCATAGGCTGCTTCTTAATAGCAAACAAACTCCATTTGAAAAGTGAGAATGTAGGCAGATGGCGATGGTGGTGCATGTCTTTAATGTCAGCACTCAGGAGGCAGAGGCAACTGAATATCTGAGTTGAGGGCCAGCCTGGTCTACCAAGTGAATTCCAAGATATTCAGAGATACACAAAGAATCTTGTCTCTAAAATCCAATAAAAAAAGAAAAAAAAAAAAAAAACGCCCGAGATGTCTCCAATATAAAGCAATCAATCCTTCTGCTGAGGCTCTCACTACCCAGTGTGTGAAGCTGACAGTCAACTGTTACAGGGGATGGAGAGATAGCTCACCAGTTAAAAACACTTTCTGATCTTCCTGAGTAGTGGAGTTCTGCAGTGAGAATAGATGTTATTCACCTTACCTAGAGGTGTGATCTTTAGGTCTTGAGAACCCGTGTATGGGGCGTGGCCAGGACAGTCTAAGACCCGGTGTGTGCGTGCCCATCTTCTTTCCTCATTGTTCCCCTGTGCTTTTGAGAGGGGATCTGTCACATACAGTCACGTGGACCAGTCCAACGTTCTAGGAATTGCCCTAAGCAATCTTCGTATGAATGAGTGTTTTATATAAATGTTTAATAAATGTTAATCCTTATATAATTTTTTGCCAGTGAGTAATTCATACTTTAGGGATCAATTTTCTGCAGCTACATAGTGGCTGTCAACAAATGTCTGATGGCCCAGTGCCCTCTCACCTCTGGGTTTGGCTATCACCCATCTAACTTAGTACTCTAGCACCTCATTTTCCTCATTTATCATCTTCTACCTCGATTTAAAAAAAAAAAGTAGGGAGTGAGCTGAGTTAGTTGTCTCCATGATCAAGATCCCCGTACCCTTCCAACAAGACACTGGACAGCCACTATAGCTGCTACCAGTCTCTGCGCCTGCGCAGGACGCTCCTGCTGCACCTGTTGCTGCTCAGGAGGCCTGACCTCGGGAGGGGCGAGTCCTGAGCTTTGGGGCACGAGTGGCAATGGGTTTGGTTGTAAAAAGGCAGAGGACTGTATAGCTTTTCAGTAACAGAAAAAGATACTGAGAACCATGTAGCCTTACTTACATCAGCAGATGCGACATCTTATTCTCAAAGCTTGTTGACCAGGTAATCAGACATTGACCTGGCTTCACCTGTGGAGTCCTGTGATAAGAGGAAGAGAAGATGACATGTTCTGTTTTGTTTGTTGCAAAGTGCTGTGTACTTTAGCAGGACAATTATTCTATGGTGTGTGTTTAGGCACAGAGAAGACCCGGAGGTGACCCGGATGTAATCCTGCCTTCAGGTCATTTACTGTCAGTCCGGTTTGGTTCCCTATATCCTGCTTCCTTGAGTGCTCATGAGAATTGCTTTGAATCCAGTACTTTAGGGCCAAGATGTCCCTTTAGTGTCCATGGGACACTGCCGCATTCTCTCTTCTTCCCCTCCTTTCCATTTCTTACCCCTGGTGCATCTCTGCCTTCTTCAACTTTTGTGCCCCCCAATCCCTGCCATGTGTCTCAGGCTGAGTTCTTCTTCATATGTTTAAAGACAGGGTTTCTTTGTATAATACTCCAAGTTGTATTGGAGCTCAACCTTACAGCAGGTGGCCCTTTAACTCAAAAGATCTGCCTGCCTGTGGCCCTGCTGGGAAGAAAGGCATGGTGGCCTCACCACCCACTCTTGAAGGGCTGTCCTAATGACAATGTCTTTCCCATTAACCTTCAGCTTCCAGGGCTAGACAGAATGATGTTCTCTGAGGATCCAGTTGTGTTCCATAGACAGAGAATACAATCAGCAAAGCTGAGTTCTTTTTATAGATGCTTTATTAGAGGGCACAGTGTGTAGGGAACACAACCCAGGCAAGTAGGGATGGTGTCTCAGTAACTGAGGTGACAAACCGAACAGTGAATGTTTTTGTACTCCTTATTGTATGGAGCCTTGGAGAGGCAGCCTGCAAGCTGGCGGTCACATTCACAAATGAAGGCATCACAGGGGTTGTTTTAGTCTGCAGAGAAATAGGAAAGAAACATGATTGAAGCCCATGACCCTGCTCTTCATGATTTGTAACCAAATAAAAAGTTGATTCTCCCAAAGGTGCAGACTCAGAATTGACAGACAGAGCACACAAAAGTACATTGGGTTGCCCAAATTTCTGGAACACACTTAAAATTTTAAAAAATTAGTTATTGTGGGGCTAGGGAGAAGCACAGTTGGTAAAAACAGTTGCCATAGAAACATGATGGCCTGACCTAGGATGCCCAGAGCTCATGTAAACAGCAAGGGCTGTTTTGTACATCAGTAACTCTATTAGGAAGTAGGGAGCACAGATCCCCAAAACTTGTTGGTCAATCAGACAAGATAAAGGTAAGTGTCATGTTTGGTGAGAGACCCAGCTTCAAAAGACAGAAGAAGACACAGTGGCAACTTATTCCTGCACATAAAAATAAATAAACATTTATTTAATCCTAATACCCAGAAAACTATCATGGTCAACAACCACTTACAAAATTATGTGATTTAAGGCAATCTTCCTGCCTCAGCCTCCCAAGTGTTGGGATTACAGGTGAGCACCACCACACTCAATTCATGGGATCAGGAGGTGGAACCCAGGGCTCTATGCATGCTAGGCAAGCACTCTAGCAACTGAGCTCTATCCCAGCCCTCTGATCCTCACCTGTATATGGGAATGACAAGTCTCACCCCGCATAGGTGTTTAGTCCAGTATCTGGCTCATTGCCAACGCTACAGCTCTCAGTTGTTCAGTCACTGTAGGATCAGTCTAACATAGGAGCCAATAGGAGAGGCTCTGGGCAGGCAAGAGGGCTCAGGGAATAAGGGCACTTGCTGCAAAGTCTGAACCCATACTTTTTCAAAACTTGCATGGTCAGGGAAAAGAACTGATTCCTGCAGGATGTCCCCGTACCTGCAGACTTATGCTGTGGCACAGGCATGCCTGCCCACAGAAATACATTTGAATGATGTTGACATATGTTCTCGAACCAAATGCCATCACTTCTAAGCTAGGTGACCTTGGCCATGTGGTCCAGCCTTCCTCATCTTCCACATCAGATACCCCATCTGTACTTTAGTGTCTACCTGAAATGGTTATTTGAGGTCAAATGAAACCAAGGAAGTGACCTCTAAAATGGTGACCATCCTTGTTACTTCCATGTCCCTTCCAAATCTACCTAGAGGCAAGCAGAATCCAGAGGTCCTGGAGGGCAAACCTACCACTGCAGGTGACCATATTTTCAGAGCAGGCGTATGAGTAGGTATTGGTGTAGGGGTTGTCTATGAGGAATGTGCAAACATCCAGGTTCTTGACCTGAGCATAGAAGTGGTCATGAGTCTGGCAGCACCTGGAGAGAGAAAGGAAGAGCTGAGCGGGGAGTATGGACCCACAGGAGGTCAGTTCTCACTTGCAGTTGATCTTAAACATGTGAGGATGGCTTAAACATGATGTTTCATAAGAAATGGTTCTGAAGCTCGAGAATGTGGGATTTCTGTTAAGTATATATTCATTGAAATTATCTTCTGTGGAATGTGGTCATGTCCACAATTAATCCCAGTATTTGAGAGGCAGATGGACCTCTGAGGTCAAGGCCAACATGGTCTCCAGAACAAGTTTCAAGAAGGAAAACCTAGGGCTACACAGAGAACCCTATCTGCAAACAAACAAACAAATATACAAAAATAATAAAGGAACTAAACAAAAAATATGATGTCTGGTGAATTTGCATGCCTCCTATTCCTGCCTCATGAGATGCTCTTCTTGTGCCCTGTCCCCACCCAAACTCAGACACTCCAGTCTCCCATAAGATGGGTCACTCACGTGTCTAACTCATCCTCCAGAGCTTTTGAGCCCCTGAAGCCACAGAAGCAGCCATAATCGTTGTACTGGGACAAGGGATGACTCCCAGGTATGGTGCACTTAATCATATCATTCAGTTGCATCACAGACCGATGGTTGATGCTGTGTGCAGTGGCACCTGCTGCAAGAATCCATAGCACACTCCATCAATCCCACTTGGCTTTATCAGGGCTCTGATGCCTGCCTGCTAGCTTCATCCCTGACTCCTACCAGATGCTGTATTGGGAGTGTGTGTGTGTGTGTGTGTGTGTGTGTGTGTGTGTGTGTGTGTGCGCGCGCGCGCGCGCGCGCGCGCGCGCACGTGCACTTGGGAACACTCGTAAATGTCATGCTACACATGAGGATGTCAGAAGACATCTTTATGGAGTTGGTTTTCCCCCTTCACTATGTAGGTTAGGAGACCAAACTCAAGTCACCAGGCCTGAGCAGAAAGGTGTCTAGCTATGTGAGACAGAGTGTAGCCCTGTATCCCAGGCTAGCCTCAAGCTCTATGGCAACCCTCTAGCCTTCACATCCTAAGTGGTAGAATTATAAAGAATACCACAGTACTGGGCTGGGCTGAGTCTCCAGGATTAAGTTCTATAAAAATTGCCTTTTTCATCGCTTGCCCATTTTCTCACTGTCAGCACTGATAGTCGCCACACTGGGAGCTGCCTGTGGTCCCTGTTGAGGAGCTGAGAACACTCTCCAGTCAGCAGCCAGGCTTGAAATGAACTCCTAGTTCAATAACCCAACAATCCAACCATCTCTTGAGTTTGAAAGCTGCCCCTCCATACTCAAGCCTAGGTGAAACTCTACCCTTAGCCAGCAGCAGATTCATCACTGTTCTAGCTGAGACCTTGAGCCAGAGAAGAATCAACACATGCTTATTGTTTTTACACTGGTTGAATTAGAAGGAACCTGTTGTAGGTCACATATAGCTCATATACAAGGCTAATGTCAGATCATTATGTGTAACTTCAGCATTTGACATAACAAATTGTTCATCAGCTGAGAAGTAGGTAAATGAGCCAGGATCAGTCTACATTGGGATAATTGGTCACCATTAAAATGTAGGAGAAGACAGGTACAGTGGAATTCCCGCTGTGTAATCCCAGCATTCTGAGGGGCAGAGGCTGGTGGATCTCTGAGATCAAAACCTCTATACAGTAAATTCCAGGACAACTATGGCAACTCAAAGAAACCCTCTCATATAAAATAAAAATAAATAAGAATTCCAACCCCAAACCAGAACTTTAGGTGTGACATTGGGGGGCTGTGCAATGAAGACAAGGGAGATGCTGGTCACTCAGAGGGGACAAGGGTCCTACCTGTGAGCAGACTGAGAAGCAGAAGGAGTCTAATCTTGATTGAGGGAGGGACTCAAGTGACTTCTAAATTACAGTCCTGTCTCTAATCCTAAAACTTGGAGGCTGAGGTGTATATTGGCAATAATGTCGACTTGGAGGACATCCTGAGTCAGAATTAAATAATAATGAAAAAATTAGAGCTGAAAAGGTGACTCTGAGGTCAGCGACACTGACTGAGCTTGTGCAGGACCCGGGTTCAGTTCCAGTAGCCACATGGCAGCTCCCAACTGTCTATGACTCCAGTTGTGGAGGATCAGACCCCTCTTCAAGCTTCTGTAGGCCCTGCTCTCACACAGTTCACAGACACCTCAAACCCCTAAAATAAAAGTAAATATTTTTAAAAGAAAACGAAATATCACATTGCCAGGGCAGCTTAGGCCCAAGAAAATTGGAGCAAGGGCAACATGGCAGAGGCAGAAGGGCCTTCCTTAGCTTTGGTAGGTGAGTGTACTGGACATCTCGAAGGAGGCCTCTGACTTCAGTACTAAAGGGTAAAGAAGCCAGCTGTTGTGGACACAGGGATCCACACCCAAGAGTTTATAGGACCCAATGAGAACCCCAAACCTAGGTATGATCATTCAGGGCTGTGCATTGTTTGGGACTCTCAGAGGACAAGGGAGCAAAGCAATCAGAAAAACCGGTTTCATCCTGGGTGGGGTCAGGACTCAAGTGTCTTCTCTCCTTATAGACCTGCAGCTGTGCTCTGACCGTGTCCAGGCATTGCACGGGGCCTGTGGCTATGGTGTGTGTAGCACAGCAGTAGAATGTCTCTGCCCTCACAGACAATCCCAACAGGAAGAGCTTCTGTGGATGGTGGCAGAGCATAAATCAGTGATGTTGAAAAGGCAAAAAGAAAGGGCTGACACAACACCACAATCAGACAGTGTAGCTGCCCCTGTTGCTCATCGGGCATGACCTTGGGAGCTCAGAGGACTAAGCTTGGGGACACCAGTGTGGATCTGGTAGGGGCAGAAAGCTAGAGGACTGCACAGCTCTTCAGGAACAGAAAAAAGATACTGAGTACCACGTAGTAGCCTTAAACCAGCCAATGGGACATCTTATTCCTAAATCTGGCTGACCATCCAATCAGATGTTAAACTGGCGTCACCTGTGGGGACTTGTAATAGAGAAGGCAAGGTAAGAAGATGCGTTTGGTTTATTTGTTCCAAAATGTAAGGCTGCTGTGTACTTTGGCAAGATGATTATCCTGTGGGATATGATTAGGCTCTGTGGAGACTGAGAGGTCACCCAGATGTAATCCTGCCTTTAGGAAATGTACTGTCCGCCTGGTTTGGTTTCCTATAGCCCACATCCTAGAAACCGTGCAGAGCAGAAATGCTTGGAGTCCAGTATTGTAGGGCAAAGGTGACCCTGTGGTGCCCACGGGACACTGCCTCTTCTCTCTTCTCTCCCCTCCTGCCTCCCTGTCTTCCTTCCTCTCCTCCCCACCGTTCCCGTTACCTTCCCTGTCTCTCTCCTCCTTCTGCTTCCCCTCCTGACTCTCCCTCTCCCTGTGGGTCTCAGAAGGAGTCTCCTCTGTTGCTGTTCTTGTGTCTACAGACAGGGTCCCCTGTGGAATGTGCCTGGCTGTCCTGGACCTTGGTTTTTAGACCAGGATGGCTCTGAGCTCCAGATACCCGCCTGCCTCTGCCTCTGATTCTCCTGCTCTGGGGTGAAAGTCATGGCTGGAGTCATCACCCACTCTTCAAGGAGCCCCTGATGGCAATGTCTTTCCTATTTATCTCCACCTTCTGTGGCTAGATGGGAAGATGTTCTTTGAGGATCTTGGAGGATCTGGAGACAGAGACTACAATCAGCAAAGCTGAGTTCTTGTACAGGTGCTTTATTAGAGGGCACACAACCAGGCAGGCAGGATGGTGTGCAGTGACTGAGGGGACGAGGCTAACAGTGAATGTTTTTGTTCTCCTTGTTGTAGGGAGCCTTGGAGAAGCAGATGGCGGCCTGGCGGTCACAGTTGCAGATGAAGGCCTCACAGGCATTGTTTTTCTCTGGAGAAAGATGAGAAAGGTCGTTGTGTGGAGCCCTTGACCCTGCTTTGTACGATTTATACCCAAAAGAAACCGGTGACTCTCCCACTGGTACAGAGTCAGGGTTGAGAGACAGAGTACTATGCTCTCCATATTGCTGGAACACACTGATATTAAGGAATCCTTAGTTGTTGTGGGGCTCAGGAGATGGTACAGTTGGTAAAGTGTTTGCCAGAGAAACATGAGGGTCTGGATGCCCACAGCTCATGGTATAGTTGGGGCATCTGTGACTCTATTTGGAAGTGTGGGGCATCGATCTCCAAAACTTGCTGCTCACTCTGGCAGGCTAAAAGTGAGTGTCTTGTTTAGTGAGAAAACCATCTTCTAAGGACATGGTAGAGGGTTTCTCAGGAAAACATGGAATGCCACTCATTCCTATGCATAGAAATAAATAACATGCTGTGGAATAATCCTCTTTTGCACTGTAAAGATTGGTCACTTGACTCAGTTTAATAAAGTGTTGACTGGCCAGTAGCCAGGAAGGAAATACAGGTGGGGTGGCCAGACTAAGAATGCTGGGAAGGTGAAGGGCAGGGTAGGAGATCGGCCAGCCACCCAAGGAGCAATGTGCCAGCAGACCTGTAATGCCACGGCTATGTAGCAGTACATAGATCAATAAAAAAGTGTTAATCTAAGAGATAAGAGCTAGGTAGCAATAAGCCTGAGCCATCAACCAAACATTTACAATTAATATAAGCCTATGAGTGGTTGTTCGGGATCAGGTGGGCAGGAGAGATTCATTGGTTTAAACAAACAAACATGTATATTTAATCCTAATTATGGGAAAATTTCAAAACTCAAATAACACTTATGAAATTACGTGATTTAAGACAATCCTCCTGCCTTCACCCCACAAATACTGGAGTATAGGTGTTCCCAAACACACTCAATTCATGGGATCTGGAGGTGGAACCCAGGGCTCTGAGCATACTAGGCAAGCACTCTAGAAACCGAGCCCTATTCCCAGCCCTCTGATCCTCACCTGTGTATGGGAATGACAAGTCTCACCCCGCATAGGTGTTTAGTCCAATATCTGTCTCATAGCCAATGCTACAGCTCTCAGTTGTTCAGTCACTGTGGGATCAGTTTAACTTAGCAGCCAATAGGAGAGGCTGTGGGCAGGCAAGAGGGCTCAGGGAATAAGGGCACTTGCTGCCATATATGAACCCCATTCCCAGGGCTCACATGAAGGAGAGAACCGGCTCCTGAAGGATGTTCCCAGACTTCCACACTGTGTTGTGGCACAGGCATGCCTCCCCAAAACACATAAAATCTTTAAATGTTTTTAACAAGAGGGTTCGTGGTGGTGGCACAAGCCTTAAATCCAAGAACTTTGGAGGCAGAGGCAGGAGGCTCTCTGAGTTCAGGGCTACCCTGGTCTACAGAGCAAATTTCAGGACAGGCTGAAAAACCACACAAAGAAGTCCTGTCTCAAAATTCAAAAAAAAAAAAAAAAAAAAAAAAGACAGGCTTTTGAATGATGTAGATGTGTGTTCCAGAATCAAAAGCCATCACTTCTAAGCTGGTGACCTTGGGCATGGCCAATCCTTCCTCATCTTCCTTCCTCAGCAGTGACATCAGCTGTATTTTAGTATCTACCTGATGAGATGGTTGTGAGGCCAATGAGACCAAGGAAGTGACCTCTAAGTGGTGACTGTCCTTGTTACTTCTGTGCCCCTTACAAACTCACTGAGGGCAAACCTACCACTTCAGGTGACCTGATTCCCAGAGGAAGAGGTTGAGTAGGAGCTGCTGTAGGAGATTGTAAGGTCAATGTGCAGTTTTCCTGGTAATAAACCCGGATGTAACTGTTTTTATGAGCCCAGCAGCATCTGGAGAGAGGAAGGAACCACTGAAGAGGAGAATAGACCCTCAGGAGGTCGCTTCTCACCTACAATCTTTCTCAAACACCTAGGGATGCTCTAAACACAATGTCCCATGTGAAATGGTCCTGAGACTAGAGAATCTGTTATGTCTCTTAAGCACATATTTATTAAATCATCTTCTGTGGAGTTGGTGGTATCTGCCTTTAATCTCGGTCCTGGGGAAGAAGAGGCACTTAAATCTCTGTGTTTGAGATCAATCAAAGATATAGTGAGACCCTGTTTCCAAAAAATGATTTTTTGACAAAATTCAGGAATATAGTGAAATTATACATTCCAATGTTGTCAGGACTTTCAAAGCCAAGGATGACACTTCAATAGTGGCCCTTGATGGTTGGCCGTTCTCTTGTCTGGCACTAGATGGCAGCATTGACCATGATTTACATATCACATTCTGCTTTCAGGGATCACTAGATCCAGGGTTTTCTTGGACTGATTTCTTTGCATGACTGGAGGAGGACACACATACTAGGGGAGGTGATATGCAACTTTAATCTCAGAGAGGCTGGAAGACCTCTAAGTTCAAGACTAGCATAGTCCCTTGAGAGAGTTCCAGGAAAAGTAGGTCTTCATAGAAAACCCTGTATGTAAACAGGAAAACAAACAAAAGATAAATAATAAATAAACAAGACAATATATGTGTCAATTGGTGAGTATGCCTGTCTCCTATTTCTGCCTCATGAGATCCTCTGCTGTGTCCTCCCACAGTACAGGGTAGACACTCCTGTCTGCCCCGGAGGAATCACTCTCCTGTGTAAGGCTTCCACCAGTTCTTCAGGATGACAAAGCCAAGGAAGCAGCCAGAGTAACTGTACTCCCTGAAGATATCCATCCAAGGGATGATATACTTGAAAAGGAGGTAAAACTGTCGCACGGCCTAAAGGGTGCTGCCATGTGCAGTGACGCCTGCTACAAGACCCACAGCACACTCCCTCGATCCCACTTGGCTTTCCCAGGACTCTGATGGCTTCCTCCTTGACTCCTAACAAATGCTGCATCAGGAGAGCTGTGAATAGAGGAGTGTGTGTGTGTGTGTGTGTGTGTGTGTGTGTGTGTGTGTGATGAGAGACAGAGAGAGAGGAGAGACAGAGACAGAGAGAGCACTCATGCACACACGTGGAGATCTAGAACAAACATTGAAGTCAGTTGTCTCCTGTACCTTTAAATGGGTTTCAAGAATCAGACTCAGGTCAACGGGTTTGAATCAGAGGCTTCATCTCACTAGTTCACACACTCTCTGAAAACTGGCAATGTAGTCAGATGGTGAGGCACACCCTTGATGCCTCTAATGTCAGCACTAGGGGACCGAGGCAGGTGAATAACTGTGTGTTAGGGTAGCCTGGTCTACAGAGTGAGTTCCAGGACAGCCTGAGATACAAGAGAAACCCTGACTTCAGAAAAAAGGAGAGAAATAAGAGAAAAAAGCAAATGCCCAATGGATGTGACCACAGGCCAAGCTCAAATTCTCACTTCCCAGGTGTATCAAGGAGACAGTCAAGTTTAGCGATTACAAGGCTGGAGAGAAGGCTCAGCAGTTAACAAGACTTTCTGCTCTTCCTGAGTACTGGGGTTCAGTTCTCATTACCCACCAGGTGACTAGTAAGTGATGTCTGGGGTCCCAATGCTCTCTCTTCCCTACATTGACTATGTCTCCTGGACCCTCTAACAGAACCCCAGCACCCCAATTTAAACCTATTTTTGATTAAAAACCATCTAGGGGGTTAGTTGAATTGGTTGTCTTCACTCATTTACGATTGCCTACCCTTCCGGCAGGACACTGGATGGCCACTACCAGATGCTCCCAGTCAGTGTGTCTGTGCAGGGCACTAGCTGCACCTGTTGCTCATCAGGCATGACCTTGGGAGTTCAGAGGACTGAGCTTGGGGACCCCAGTGTGGATCTGGTAGGGGTGGAAAGCTAGAGGACCGCACAGCTGTTCAGGAACAGAAAAAGATACTGAGTACCACGTAGTAGCCTTAAACCAGCCAATGGGACATCTTATTCCTAAATCTGGCTGACCATCCAACCAGATGTTAAACTGGCGTCACCTGTGGGGACTGGTGATAGAGAAGGTAAGGTAAGAAGATGCATTTGGTTTATTTGTTCCAAAACGTTAGGCTGCTGTGTACTTTGGCAAGATGATTATCCTGTGGGATATGATTAGGCTCTGTGGAGACTGAGAGGTCACCCAGATGTAATCCTGCCTTTAGGAAATGTACTGTCCGCCTGGTTTGGTTTCCTATAGCCCACATCCTAGAAACCGTGCAGAGCAGAAATGCTTGGAGTTCAGTATTGTAGGGCAAAGGTGACCCTGTGGTGCCCATGGGACACTGCCTCTTCTCTCTTCTCTCCCCTCCTGCCTCCCTGTCTTCCTTCCTCTCCTCCCCACCATTCCCGTTACCTTCCCTGTCTCTCTCCTCCTTCTGCTTCCCCTCCTGACTCTTCCTCTCCCTGTGGGTCTCAGAAGGAGTCTCCTCTGTTGCTGTTCTTGTGTCTACAGACAGGGTCCCCTGTGGAATGTGCCTGGCTGTCCTGGACCTTGGTTTTTAGACCAGGATGGCTCTGAGCTCCAGATACCCGCCTGCCTCTGCCTCTGATTCTCCTGCTCTGGGGTGAAAGTCATGGCTGGAGTCATCACCCACTCTTCAAGGAGCCCCTGATGGCAATGTCTTTCCTATTTATCTCCACCTTCTGTGGCTAGATGGGAAGATGTTCTTTGAGGATCTTGTTAAGTCTGGAGACAGAGACTACAATCAGCAAAGCTGAGTTCTTGTACAGGTGCTTTATTAGAGGGCACACAACCAGGCAGGCAGGATGGTGTGCAGTGACTGAGGGGACGAGGCTAACAGTGAATGTTTTTGTTCTCCTTGTTGTAGGGAGCCTTGGAGAAGCAGATGGCGGCCTGGCGGTCACAGTTGCAGATGAAGGCCTCACAGGCATTGTTTTTCTCTGGAGAAAGACGAGAAAGGTCGTTGTGTGGAGCCCTTGACCCTGCTTTGTACGATTTATACCCAAAAGAAACCGGTGACTCTCCCACTGGTACAGAGTCAGGGTTGAGAGACAGAGTATTGTGCTCTCCATATTGCTGGAACACACTGATATTAAGGAATCCTTAGTTGTTGTGGGGCTCAGGAGATGGTACAGTTGGTAAAGTGTTTGCCAGAGAAACATGAGGGCCTGGCCTTGGATGCCCACAGCTCATGGTATAGTTGGGGCATCTGTGACTCTATTTGGAAGTGTGGGGCATCGATCTCCAAAACTTGCTGCTCACTCTGGCAGGCTAAAAGTGAGTGTCTTGTTTAGTGAGAAAACCATCTTCTAAGGACATGGTAGAGGGTTTCTCAGGAAAACATGGAATGCCACTCATTCCTATGCATAAAAATAAATAACATGCTGTGGAATAATCCTCTTTTGTACACTGTAAAGATTGGTCACTTGACTCATTTTAATAAAGTGCTGACTGGCCAGTAGCCAGGAAGGAAATACAGGTGGGGTGGCCAGACTAAGAATGCTGGGAAGGTGAAGGGCAGGGTAGGAGATCGGCCAGCCACCCAAGGAGCAATGTGCCAGCAGACCTGTAATGCCACGGCTATGTAGCAGTACATAGATCAATAGAAAAGGGTTAATCTAAGAGATAAGAGCTAGGTAGCAATGAGCCTGAGCCATCAACCAAACATTTACAATTAATATAAGCCTATGAGTGGTTGTTCGGGATCAGGTGGGCAGGAGAGATTCATTGGTTTAAACAAACAAACATGTATATTTAATCCTAATTATGGAAAAATTTCAAAAATCAAATAACACTTATGAAATTCTATGATTTAAAACAATCCTCCTGCCTCCACCTCACAAAAACTGGATTATAGGTGTGCAGCAATACTCAATTCATGAGATCTGGAGGTGGAACCCAGGGCTCTGTGCATGCTAGGCAAGCACTCTAGAAACTGGCTTATATTTCCAGCCCTCTGGTCCTCATCTATTAAATGGGAATGATAAATCTTGCCCTGCATAGGTGTTTAGTCCAGTATCTGTCTTATGGCCAATGCTACAGCTCGCAGTTGTTCAGTCACTATGGGATCAGTCTAACATGGCAGCCTATAGGAGAGGCTGTGGGCAGGCAAGAGGGCTCAGGGAATAAGGGCACTTGCTGCCATATATGAACCCCATTCCCAGGGCTCACATGAAGGCGAGAATTGGCTTCTGAAGGATGTTCCCAGACCTCCACATCTGTGTTGTAACACAGGCATGCCTCTCCCAGAAGTACATAAAATCTTTAAATGATTTTAAAAGAGGGTTTGTGGTGGTGTCACAAGCCTTAAATCCGGGCATTTTGGAGGCAGAGTCGGTTGGATCTCTGTGAGTTCAGGGCCACCCTGGTCTACCGAGTGAGTTCCAGGAGAGGCTGAAAAGCTACACAGAGAAATCCTGTCACAAAAGGCCAAAACACAAAAAAGAGACATTGGAATGTTGCAGTTCTGTGTTCCAGAACCAAGCGCCGTCACTTCTAAGCTGGGTGATCTAGCGCACCTCCAGCGTTCCTCATCTTCCTCATGAGTGACCTCATCTATATTTTAGTATCTACATGATGAGGTTGTTGTGAGGTCAAATGAGACCAAGGAAGTGACCTCTAAATGATGACTGCACTTGTTCCTTCCATGTCCCTTCCAAACTCACTGAGGATCAAACCGAACCCGGAGGTCCTGGAGGGGCAAACCTACCACTGCAGGTGATCTTATTCCCAGAGCAGGAGTATGAGTAGGTATTGGTGTAGGGGTTGTCTATGAGGAATTTGCAGCTGTCCATCTTCTTGGCCTTGGTATAGCAGTGGTCGTGAGTCTGGCAGCACCTGGAGAGACAAAGGAAGAGCTGAGGGAGGAGAAGGGACCTGCAAGAGCTCAGTTCTTCTTCAGATCTGTTCATCTTTCTCACATGTTAGTATTACTAAGATTGATGCTCCAGAAAATATTGCCCTAAGGCTCAAGAATCTGTGACCTCCATTAGCATTTTTATTTTTATTTATTTATTGGGGGGGTGTTTTAAAAGCAGGTTTCTCCTTAGCGGCCCATGGTGCTCAGGAACTCACTATGTATACCAGATTGGCCTCGAACTCACATAGATTCAACTGCCTCCACCTCCCTAGTGCTGGGATTATAGGCGTTGGAACCACTGCCCAGCTATTAGGATATATTCAGTAAAAGCACTTTTTTTCTGAATATTGTTCATCCTGGCCTTCAATCCCAGTACTTGGGAGGCAGAGGCAGATGCATCAGTTCAAAATCATCCAAGAATACATAGTAAGACTCTGTTTTACAAAAAAAGGGTAATTTTTAAAAAGAAAGATGCAGGAACATAGTGAAATTATATATATCCTAAAGTTTTGAATACCTTTAAAAACTAGAGTTCTGACACTTTGTGGCTATGATGGTTGGCCGTTCCCTAGCCTGGCACTAGATGGCAGCATTGCCCACTACTTCCATCTCATACATTCAGCTTTCCAGGGTCTTCTTCCACTCATTTCTTTACATGACAGGAGGAGGAAATACGTGCTGAATTTGGCGATGGCGATGCAGGCCATAGTGAGGCAGAGGCATGAGAATCTCTGAGTTCAGGGACAGCAGGGTCTCCAGAAAGAGTTCTAGGACATATAGGACTACACAGAGAAACCCTGTCTGGAAAACACAAACAATAAAGAAAGAAACAAAACAAAAGATGTGATTCTTGGTGAACATACGTGTCCCCTAATTGTGCATCATGAGATTCTCTGCTTGTGCCCAGTACCCGCTCCAACCCAGACATTCCAGTCTCCCAGCTGATCCACTCACCTGTCTAGTTCATCCACTGGGGTGCCTGAGCCTCCTAAGCCACAGTAACAGCCATAATTGTTGTAATCCTTCAAGGGATCACTCCCGGGGATGGTGCACTTGATCATATTACGGAACTGCCATACAGCCCGACGGCTGATGCTGTGTGCAGTGGCGCCAGCTGCAAGAACCCACAGCACACTATATCAAACCCTTAGCTTCACAGGGGTCTGATCTGCTAGCTTCCTCCTTGACTCCTGTCAGATGCTACATCAGGAGAGCAGTGAAAACATAGGTGTGTGTGGGGGGTGTGTGTGTGTGTGTGTGTGTGTGTGTGTGTGTGTGTGTGTGTGTGTGTGTGTGTTTTGGCACACAGGTTTGCAAGCACGCATTTGGGAGCTTTAGAGTTGGTTTTCTCCCTCCACTATGTAGGTCTTGAAGACCAAATTCAAGCCACCAGACCTGAGCAGGAAGGTGTTACCTATTTGAGACAGGGAGTTGCCCTGTGTCCCAGGCTAGCCTCTGAATCTATGTCAATCCTCTGACCTTGTCCTCCTGAGTTGTAGGATTATAAATAAACACCACTGTACATGGCTGGACTGACTCCTGGGATTAAGTTCTACAGAGATTGCCTTTTGCCTTGCTTGCCTTCTCATTTCTCACTGTCAGGACAGACAGCTGCCACACTGTGAATTGCCTGTGCTGTGGTCCCCTGTTGATGAGCTGAGAACTCTCTCCAGTCAGCAGCCAGGGATAAACTGACCTCTTAGTTCAATAACATACCAATACAATCTTCTCTTGAGTTTGAAAGCTGCCCCACCCCTGCTCAAGCCTAGGTGAAACTCTACCCTTAGCCAGCAGCGGATTCATCACTGTTCTAGCTGAGACGTTGAGCCAGAGAAGCAGCCACACATGCTTATTGTTTTACACTGGAAGAAGTACTAGGAATCTGTTGTAGGGCCACACATAGCTCATATACAAGGCTAATGTCAGATCATCATGTGTAACTGTGTGACTTCACATTTGACACAACAAACTTTCACCAGCTGAGGGGTAGGTAAATAAGCCAGGATTCCATCTACATTGGGATAATTGGTCACCATTAAAATTCAGGAGAAGCCAGGTGCAGTGGAATGCACACTGTGTAATCCCAGGGCCCTTGAAGCAGGACCAAGAAGGTCAGAAGTTCAAGGATGTCTCCAGCTACTAAGCAAGTTCAAGGCTTGCCTGGGTAGTATGAGACCCTATTTCAAACAAGACAGGGGCTGTGAATTTTCTTCGGTGTATATTGACTTGCCAAGCATGCAGGGAGCTCTGACTCCATCCCAGCATCACTTACACATCTCTAAAATTCCTGGAGGATCAGAAAACTGAGGTAATCATTGACAAAATAGTGCATCTGATACCGTGTGTTACCCTGCCTCACAAGAAGCTGGAAGGGAGAAGGAAGACAGAGGCAGGAATGAAGTGATCCCAGTGCCTCTCACACTCAGGAAATTACAACAGGGAAACTACATCAGCAAGTCAGTGTGTTTCCCTGTACTGTGTTGATAAATCACAGTCTCAGGACTGTATTCATAAGTGCACAGAATGCATGGATTGTCCTTGGCCCCAGTGTCAGTCCTGAGCCTCAACCTGCAGCTTCTCCTTCCGTAAGTCTGAGATTCTACCTCACCTCTTCCTTTCCTCCACTTCCATCCCTGTCCAGGTCACAGATGGACAAGCGTCCGGAAGTGAACACACTCACCTCTTACCTACTCATTTAGCCTCTCTCCCTCTCTCTCTCTTTCTCTCTTTCTCTCTCTCTCTCTCTCTCTCTCTCTCTCTCTCTCTCTCTCTCTCTCTCTCTCACACACACACACACACACACACACACACACACACACACCATTGTGTGTTAGGCACAATATTAGGCTCTAAGGAGTATAAAAGCTATGAGACCTGCCCTTAAGAACTTCATTTCCCACAGAAAGAGAGAAAGAGAGTTAGAAATGCTATAAAGCAGCATGAATGTGAGTTAAGGTGTGCGGGTGTGTGTGTGTGTGTGTGTGTGTGTGTGTGTGTGTGTGTGTGTGTAGGCCAAAATGTAAATAAATCAACAAAATAAGAATTTGAGACACACCAGGCAATGGTGGAGCACCCCTTTAATATCAGCACTCAGACACATGTGGATCTCTGAGTTTGAGGCCCGTCTGATCTACAGAGTGAGTTCCAGAACAGCCAGGGATACACAGAGAGACTCTGTCTCACAGAAAGAAGGAAGGAAGGAAGGAAGGAAGGAAGGAAGGAAGGAAGGAAGGAAGGAAGGAAGGAAGGAAGGAAGGAAGGAAGGAAGGAAGGAAGGAAGGAAGGAAGGAAAGATAGAAAGAGAAAAATGTGATATATATTTAATAAAAATAGTCTAAAATATCAGAGGACAGAGCCAAACCATGAAGGTAGAGAGTGTCAACCTATACCTTTAGTACTAGCTCTAAGAATGTCAAATGAGGAAGTGAGAGAGCTGGGCAGAATTGCAGACAAAAGCCAGGCATGTATGCAATCTTAACCCTTGGGAGTCAGGGCACGTCTGTCCTGGAATGTTGAGTTGGGGAATCCTCGGCCATATTATATGATTATATCAATAATAATAATGATGATGATGACTGGGGAGATGGCTCTGCAGTCAGGAGCACTTGATGAACTTGCATAGGACCCAGGTTCAGGTCCAGCAGCCACATGGCAGCTCACAACTGTCTATAATCCCATTTCTGGAAGAGCAGACCCCTCTTCTGGCCTCTGTAGGCACTGCTTACACACAGTTCACATACACACATGCAGGAAAAACACTCATACACATAAAATAAAAGTCAGTATTTTTTAAAAGGGTAAGAAAATAATACGCCAGAGCACCTTAGGGCAAGGGAAATCAGTGCTAGGGCAATATGGCAGGGGCAGAAGGGGCTTGGTTGGCTTGGGTCAGTGAATGTAATATGTTCTAAGGGGTCATCTGAGTTCAGACCTAGAAGCTAAAGGTGTCAGCTGTGGTGGACAGGAGGTGAGCACAGAGCCCTAAGCCAGAGGCTATTAGACTCCAATAAGAACCCCAAACCCAAACTTCAATGGTGACCGCTGGGGGCTGTGCATTGAAGACAAGGGAGACAGAGGGGCTCTCAGAGGAGACAAGGGTCCTACCTGTGAGCAGAGCGAGCAGCAGGAGGAGTCTCATCTTGAGTGAGGAAGGGACTCAAGTGACTCCCCTCTTTATAGTCAGGGCCCCACACTTCCACGATAAGGCTGTTTGCTTTGCTCTTAGCCACTCTGGGCTGGCCTTGAGTCTATTGGGGGAACCGCTCAGAGGGATTTGCCATAGAGATCTCTGAAAACTGTGTTAGGGATTGGCAGTTGGCATTTCCTCACCAAGGGGGTGGCTTCTGAAGTTTTCAAAACCTGAAATCTTTTTTTCTTTCTTTCTTCCTTCCTTTCTTTCTTTCTTTCTTTCTTTCTTTCTTTCTCTCTTTCTTTCTTTCTTTCGCCAAGTCTCAGGCTATCCTGGGATTCACTAGGTAAATGAGGAAAACTTATTTTAATTTATAGACAAGTTTTCTAGCCCAGGCTGGCCTCACATTTGCTATGTGGCTGAGGATGACCTTGAATTTCTTTTGAAAGAAAAATATTTATTTTCTTTTTAATTATGTGCATCTCCTTGTATCAGTATGTACATGTGTAAGTACAGATGCCACAAAAGCCAGAAGAAGGTGTCAGATTCCTGGAGCTGGAGTTACAGATAGTTGTGAGTCACAATTGTAGGTGCTAGAAATGGAGTTTGGTACAGTCTGCAATAGCAGGTCACACTTAGCCTGAAGCCCAGCCTTGAGCTTCTGACACTCCTGCTTAATCTCCAAGTGCTGGGGTGGCAGGTGTATCTCACACATGCCTCCAACCCCTGAGCCCAGTGTACACGATGCTGAGAATTGAACCCAGGGCTTCATGCATGCTAGACAAACATTCTATCTACTGGACCCACATCCCTAGCCATGTGGGGTCACAGTTTACATAATAAAACATTAGCTGCTGCAAGTGTGTCTGTGGCACCTAGTGGTTTCACTACGTTGTGCAACCATCACCTCTAATTAGTTCCAGATCATTTTTATCATCCCAAAAAGAACTTTGTTTTTTCCCAACCCCTGACCTAGGAATCCTCCATGTATCCCCATGGGCTTCTCTCTGGATCTTTCTCATACATGTTGAATATTCTTATTCAAATCCACCATCTGGAGAGATGGCTCAATGGTTAAGAGAACCAGCTGCTCTTCTACAGGACACAGGTTCAGTTCCCAGCATCCACACGACACCTCACAACTGTCTGTGACTGCAGTTCCAGGGAATCCAATGTCTTTTTCTGGCCTCTAAGGGAACCAGGTATGCACATGGTATACATGCATATACACACACACAACACAGATATAAATAAGTTTTAAAAAATAAAAACCCAAAACTCAGAGCAGGAAGTAATGGTGCAGGCCTTAAACCCAGCACTCAGGGGGCAGAGGTATGGAGTTCTCTGAGTTCAAGGCCAGCGTGGACTACAGAGCCAGGGCTACACGGAGAAACACTGTCTTGAAAACAAAACAAAACAAAATATAAAACTTTGAGCATCAGCCAACCTCATGCCACAGTTAGGAAATTCCACTCCACGAACAGATTGCTGTCCAGATTCAAGCACAAAAGGTATAGTATAAAAGTATTTATTACTTTCAGGTTATGTGTATGAGTATTTTTTTAAGTACATGATTTTTTTTTTTTTTTTTGTATTTTGGCTTATTGGTACAGGGTCCCTCTGTGTAGTCCTGGCTGTCCTGAAATTCACTTTGTAGACCAGGCTGGCCTTGAACTCATGGAGATTGTCTGCCTCTGCCTCCCTACTGCTGAGATTAAAGGGGAAAGGGTGAGCCATCACCGCCCAACCATGAATTTTATATGTAGACTTGGGTTTATATCTAAAATTCTCTCTCTCTCTCTCTCTCTCTCTCTCTCTCTCTCTCTCTCTCTCTCTCTCTCTCTCTCTCTCTCTCTCTCTCTCTCTCTCTCTCTCTTCTCTCCCTCTCTCTCTTTCTCCCTCTCTCTCTCTCTCCCTCTCTCTCTCTCCCTCTCTCTCAGACACACACACACACATAAACGTAAACCTAAACCTGAAAAAAAAAAAAACAAAACCTGGATCTTATGATTTAGGAAAGTACAGTTAGTTAATTATAAATATTGCACAATTTTCTCAGGGAAATGTGGACAAACATCTGCTTTATGTAACAGACTAACAGCCTATAGAGGCAGTTCCACCTGAGGCTAATGGTACACCAATGAGTTCCCAGAGCTTGCTTACAGGAGCTCGGGTGACCTCCAAAACAGCTTAGTCACCAAAAACTCCCACCTCAGCATGAGTGTGGATTTCTAAAAGTTTCGTAGATGGGGGTCACTTTCCTCTCCAGAACCTCCAGAAACCACATGCAACAGACAGGGTTACAGGCATCTGGGGGACAGAGGGAGGAAAAAAGACTGGAATCGCTGGGGAGCATCTAACGACCCTCTTCACACCACCCAGGCCTGATCTTACGGAGTTCTCATGAGTATGGGTCATCATAGCTGTTCTGAATTCACAATAGTGACAGAATCCCCAGTGCTGTAACTTATTGCACATCCCAGTATCACAAACATTTCAGACCAAAATATATTAGAAGAAATTAGAAGGTTTCCTGGGGCTGGAGTTACAGTTCAAAGGTGCCGCATGGGTGCTGGGAGCCAAACCCAGGTTCTCTGCAGGAGCAGCAAGTGCTCTTACCTGTTGAATCATCTCTCCAGCCCCAGGCTTTGTTATGTTGCCATATTGGCTTGTCTCCTCCTTTGGTCATTCTTATTGAGCAGAGATTTCCAAATGCCTTCCCCTCAGTTGACAGTCTGCCATGTTAATCAATGTCTCACAGTAGTATGGTGTACATTCTACAATTAGTGAAACATGTATGTATTGCTAATCATAGTATTAACAAACTGATGTGCAAGTTCATGATATTTCCTTTTGTAAATTTATTTTATTATTTCTTTATGCATATGAGTGTTTTACCTGTGTATTTGTCTATGCATGGTGTAAGGCCCAGAGAAGCCTCAAGAAAGCATTGATGACCTGAAATTGGAGTTACAGCTAATTGTGAGCAGCAGGTAAGGAAGCAGGCTAAAAGGTACAGCCAGAAATGGCCACATAAACCCACACCCACAGCTTTCTACTGAACCTTCCTCCTCCACCTGGAGTGAGGTCCTTTGTGTGTGTGAGTCATCGTGGAATCAATCATTCTTCATCAAAATAAATGATAATCTCAATTCTAAACTCTGCCCACTTGTGATCCCAGCTCTTGAGAGTACACCAGGGCTGAAAGTGTAGCTCAGCACTAGAGTATTTAGATGTTGCCTGGGTTGTGTGAGGCCCTGAGATCAACACACAGAGAAAGGAGGAGGGTAGGAAGAAAGGAGGGAAGGGGGGAGATAAAATCCAATAAAATAAAATAAGCATGCGTCATATGACTGTAATTCCATCGGGAGAATTGAGAGCCCTGGGATAGCCTGGGCTACAAACTATTCTTGCTCCTCTAGCTGTGCCCTGACAGTGTCCAGCCAGCACAAGGGTCCTGTGACTACTGTGTGTGTAGCAGAGAAGTTGAATATGTCCACCCCCACAGACAGTCCCGACCAGCAGAGCTACTGTATATGGTGGAAGAACCTGAACCAGTGCTGTAGCAGAAGGAAAAGAGAAAGGGCTAGCTCAACACCCAACCAGCTCAAGCTCAGTGGCTGGCAAAATGCCAAGTCCCTCCCCCATCGATGCTTTGAGGTTATAAGAAGGTACAGACATTGATCCTGGGGTTGGTCTGAGGGATGCTGATAGTGACATGTGGTCCCAGACCGGAGTAGCTGGCCCCACAATCCTCTAGTAGACATAGTCCTAATTTCGATATTTAATTAATTAACAAATTAACTAATGTGAGTGTGTGTGTGTGTGTGTGTGTGTGTGTGTGTGTGTGTGTGTGCGTGGCGTGCTCCTGCATATGTGTGCACACAACTCTGTGGAGTCAGTTCTCTCCTCCACCCTTAAGTGGGTTCCAGGAATTGAACTCAGGTGGTCAGGCTGCAAGCAACTTTACCTTCAGTGGCCGAGCCATCTTAGTAGCTAGCCCAAAACTCCATTTAAAAGCAGGGAATGTGGCCAGGTGGTGGTGCACATCTTTAATCCCAGCACTCTGGGGGCAATGGCAGACAAATATCTTGAGTTCAAGGCCAGTCTGGTCTGCAGAGTGAATTCCAGGACAGCCAGGACTACACAAATAAATTGTCTCAAAAAATCAGCCCTCCCTCCCAAAAATGAAAACAAAAAAACCACCTGGGAATGTAGTTCAACAATAGATCACTTCCCTAGCGTGTGGAAGGACCCAGGTTCCATCCCCAGAACTACAAAAAATAGCAAACCCTCCATTTTCCAGAGGGTGCTTTGGAGGCTCAAAAGGGTTGAGTGGCACCCCGTCAGGAGCACGGGAATACCAGTGGCACTTGGGGGTAGTGAGCACTGCAGGTCCCTCCAGGGCAATCTGGACAAACTCTCCTGTGCTGGGACTCAGGCAGAGAACCTGCGGTGGAGAGTGAGAAGATGGCCTAACAGTATGTGCCACACAGAAAGGCCACACTAAATGACAACTATCTTTACAGTCCCCGAAAGGCACTCACTGAAGCCCTCCCTGGCCTTTGCTGTGCTCTGCTTTCTACTGGCCAAACTCCATGCACAGGTGTGTGAGGCACCGCCTCTCTCAGCCTGGAAAAAAAACACAATCTCTAGTGGAAAGAACAGCCCCCCGATAGCTTCCTGACTCCTTCAGGTGCCGGCATACCCACACTCCAGCAAGGTCAAGGTCACATCTGCGGGGGCCTCAAAGGATAAGGCACCTGCTTCCTGGAAATGCTTAAAAGCTGTGCGCTGCCACTGTTAAGCCTCCCGAAGGCCTGGCACAGAAGACGAATTGTGTCCAAGAACCCCAGCCACCGGTTTCCTGAAGTCATCTTCCCCATTTCACGGGTGGGTGATGAAGTGGGCTCAGAGAGGTTAGAGAAATCTGTACCAAGTCACACTGCCTGGAGGTGTGGTTAGTGTTGCCTGCCTGAAATCCCAGCACTCCGGACACTAAAGCAGTACACCTGTGAGTTCCAATCCGACTTGGGTGACAGAGTGACATCAGGCCCAAAGGACGAAGGTTCGATTCCCAATACCCACAAGGCTTCTTCTGGCCTCAGCAGGCATCAGGCAAAACACCTACGCATAAAATATAAAAATAAGAAAAAAGGGCTGGAGGTTAAGAGCACCGGCTGTTCTTCCAGAGGTCCTGAGTTCAATTCTCAGCAACCACAAAGTGGCTCACAACCACCTATAATAAGATCTGGCACCCTCTTCTGGCATGTAGGTAGAGCACTGTATACATAATAATAAACCTTTTTAAAAAATAAAAACAGTTAAAAGGGAGAGGCCTGGGATGATGACTCAGTGAATAAAGTGTTTGCATGCAAGTATGAAGACCAGAGTTCAGATCCTCAGAACTCACTCATTGCTGATAGACATGATAGCTCTCTTGTAATCCCAGTTCACAGGGAGTTGGAGAAAGGAGACACTTTCGTGCACACACACATGCACACGCATGCACAGAGCAGCCTGGCCTGCATCAGTGAACTCTGGATTCAACTGAGAGAGCCTGACTAAAGGGACAGTATATCAACCTCTGGCTTTGATCAGCAACTGCACGTGTGTGTGTGTGTGTGTGTGTGTGTGTGTGTGTGTGTGTGTGTGTGTGTGTGTGTGTGTGTGTGTGTGTGTGTTAAGAGTGGTGGTGGCATGTGCCTGTGGTCCCAGCTACCTTTGTAGGCTGAGACAGAACTGAGTAAGCCTAGGAGTTAAAGCCCAGCCAGAAAGCAACACTTCATCTACAAAACCAAACAGAACACTTTTATACGCTATCTATCTTTCCTTAATTTTTGTTTTAGATTAGTAAATTTTTATCAAAAATATACAGCCAATATGTAGTGAGGACAGAAAAATAAACTGGTGTAATAAAGTTCAGTTCCAGTTTTAACCAACTTTCCCAATCTTCTTTCTTCCTGATTCTTCATTTTTTTTTTCTATACTGATTTTTTTTTTTTTTAAAGACAGGGTCCCATGTATCTCACATATGCCTTAAACCTGACGGATACCCAAGGATGACCTTTAACTTCTCATCTTCCTGTTTCCACTTCTTATGTTCTAGATTAATAGGCATTCACCACCACAGCTGATGGATGCATAACAAGCACTCTTTGGCAGAGATCAGCAGTAACACACTCCATGAACAGAGAGCAGTAGAGGGCAGGTGAAGCTCAAGCTACAACACTTCGAAGCAGTTATTACACTCTGGAAAGTGGAGCGGGCCACTGTAACAACTTGGCTGGGGAGACCCTCCCCTGTGGGAGCAGGATGTTACATTGAGGAAGCCTTTCCTGAAGCAGGGCTGGTGTAGGCTGCTACCTAGGCTTACTGTGGCCCATGGGATTCATTGGCTCCTGAATGCCTGAATACTTTTCCACCGAGCTGTAACACTCAGTATTCATTGGCTCCAACTGCCTGAATATTTTTCAAGTTGCAGTGCTCAGTATGCCTGGGCTCCTGACTGCCAGGATCTCTTTCCATCTGAGCTGCACAAACCCCTACACCTATTGTATGACTTCTACCTATTATACAGTAAAACCCAGAGCCCGATATTGGAGAAAAGCTGAAATATCAGAGACACGGAGAACAAACCACCCAGTAAACTCTTTAAACGGAGCAGGGTAGGTCTTGTCTCTAGGATTCCTCAGACTGACTGGGCAGGCAAAGGGGAAAACTTCTGCCTTCTCCTCCTTATATTTCTTTCTTTCCTGCCCAGCTATCTCAATTCCTGGTTCAACTTTTCAAGTGCTAGGATTAAAGGTGTGAGCCATCACTACCTGGCTGTTAGGCCTCCAACTCACAGAGATCCAGAGGCTCTCTGCCTCCCAAGGGCTGGGATTAAAGATATGAGTCACCACTCCCTAACTTCCTGGGTGACTCTGTCCTCTGATATTCCAGATTATTTTTATTAAATATACAATATATCACCACAGGCTCCAGAGCTCATCCACCCTGTTGTCCTTCCCTGTGTTTGGTCAAGCAGCTAGAGACAGAAGTTGGGTCAAGTGGGAAATCAGAAACATTCCCAGGAAGAAAACAGGGCGGACAACAGTAGTGAAAAAGTTAAAAGTGAGCACGTGTGCGTGCGTGTGTGCATATGTGTTGTCATGGAGAACTTTTGGAGGTCAGAGAACAACTCTGAAATCTCTCCTTCCACCTTACGTGGGTCCTAGGGATCCAACTCAGGTCACCAGGCCAGAACAATCCCCTTTACCCATTGGCCCATTTAAGTCATTTAAAGTTTTTTAAAGTTTTTATTAAAGCAAATGAGATGATTTATGGAGAAAAAAAAAAACAAAACACTTGACCTATGAACCTGAGGTCCTGACTTCTGAACCACCCTAAGCCATAGTGGGAGTTCACAACAGAAACAAACCTAGACTTTTTGTTTTGAAGATCTTGAAATGTAGACCAAGTTAGCCTCAAACTCACAGAGCTCTGCGGGTCTCCAGAGCTGGGATCAAAGGTGTGTCCCACCACTTGACACTCCCAAAAGGCTCTGTTTGGGATAGGAAGTGAGAAAGGACCTCTCTGTGTAGCTCTGGCTGGCTTGGAGCTCAATATGTAGACCAGACCCACCTTGACTTTGCAGGGATCCTCCTCCGCCTCAGCCACCCGAGTACTGGAACTGTGGTCCTGGACTATGCCTGGCTCTTTGCTATTGGTTTTTGAGGCAAGATTTCGGGGTGGAGACAATGCTAGGTTCAATTTAAGTTTTTGCTAAGCCTCTTGAGTGCTGTGACTACAGGCACACCCCACACCTGGAACTTACAAGTCATAAAGCTTCATTTTTATTTATTTATTTATTTTTGGTATTCGTTCATGCATTGCGTGTGTGCTTGTACCCACATCTGCACATGAATAAGAGCAGGAGTGTTGAGGTCACAGGTCAGTTTTTTCAAGTCAGTCTCCTCTCCTACAATGTGGGACCCAGGGATCTAAGTTAGGTCAACAGGCTTGAGTGACCCACCAGCTCCCACGTCATCATTTTGAAAACACTTGTAGTATTTTTAAACTTTAAGGAAACAGGTGTAACTTTCTCCTGTTGCTTTTTATTTTTTTCATAGTGCCGGAGGGTTGAATTCAGGGCCTTGTGCATGCTAGGGCAAACACTCTACCCCTTACATATACTTCCCTTGTTCATCTAGTTTCTGATGGTTTGACACAGAGGGGTGCAGCCAGAATGTCCCTTGCACCACCCTGGAGCACCTCAATCAGGACACACATGGAGACTCAAGCTCAGCGCCATTTTCAAATAATTTATTAGGAATTTAAAACAAAATAAGACCTGGAAAAAGAAGTTACAGATGTGGAGAGACACCGAGGGTGGAACTTGCTGGCTTTAAAAACACCATGTAACATCTTTAAAAAAAAAAAAAAAAAAAATCAGAAAATGGGATTCCAGGTCCCTGAACCCACAGTTAGGCCCAGTAGGATGAGCGGGTCCAGGGAAGGGGAAAAAAAGGAAGCTAAGTCTTCTGGGGCTTAGCTCAGATGCGTAGAAAATTAAAAATAAAACCAATAAAATGCAGCTTCTCTTTTATTAGGAAATACTTCACAAAAAAACAAAAAACCGAAAACAGCCGCGCATCTTGGTGACAAAGATTATTGCTTTGAGTTCTCAGGGCTAATAGGTTGAATGAGCGCCTCACACAGACAGTTAACTCTCCAAAGGGGGCTCTGAGGGCTGGGGGGCTCTGCTGGGGAAGGGAACTGAAGCCCCCAGCCTCAGACTTGGGTGGGGAAAGACACGGAGAGGGAATGACAGCAGGTAGGCCTCAGCCCTGCCACACCAACCAGGTCCCACTTCATGTTCACACCCTGAGCCTCTCTTTCCTCTGAAAGGGGCTCCAGGGGAGGGACTACCAAGGGCTCTGGTTGCGGGACTATCCTGGTGGGAAACTTGAGTGGGAATGTGGGGGTTCCCTGAGAAGCCCTTTGCTTTCCCTGGAATCTACTCCTTACTGAAGTGCCCCTGATGCCCACCCACGCTCAGGTGGCGGGGCTCAGAGCAGAAATCATGAAGTGGACAGGAGAGACCTTTGGAGAGCTAATTCCTTCCCAGCACTGGCTCTAGGCAAGCTCTCCTCTTCCTGGGCCCTTGCCCCCACAACGGGTTTTGGGGGAAGAGTAGGCCCAAGGCCTTGAAGCCGGGAGGCCTGAGAGTGTTGACCTGCCATAGCCAGAGCTGAGGTCTGCAAGCTTACAGTAAGTCTGAGGAGAAGGGGACAGACGGGGGAGAAGGGGGAGACCTTTGCCCTGTGGGGTCAGGCAATGCCCGTACCCTAAGGGGTCTTAGAGAAGGGTGGGGATAGGGCTTCACCTCACAGTATTTACATATGATACAGGACAGGATGGTTCCAGGGGCTCGGCCTGGCCTACCCGCCGCCCTGCCCTCTGCCCTCCTCTCCAGGGCTGGAGGGAGGCAGCCAGGAGCCCACACCCATAGACACTTTGTTCTCAGCTGGTGGGGGGTGGGGGGGGCACCTGGCCCCTTGCCCCTGCGGCCTGGGGCTTCACATTCACAAACCTAGAAATAGTTTAAAAACAGTTCCTTTAAAAAAAAAAAAAAAAAGTAAAGAGCAAAAGAGGGGAAAACCAGAATAAAAAACAAGGGTTGGGGCCGCGGCCTGTAGCAGACTCCCTCTGCCCTCACTCTAGCTATGTACAAATACAAAAGCTTTCTTGGGGGTGCTCTAAAGGGGCAGCAGGGAAGGATAGGGCAGACCCAAGACGGGAAATCTGGTGGGGCAGGCAACCGGCTAATCCAAAATAAATAAAAGCGAACAGGGAGAGAGGCAGGTGGGAGAGGGGGCAAGGTCAGAAAGGGGAGGTTAGTAGGGGGGCCAGACTGTGGGGACAGCAGGGCAGGGGCTGGGCCCAGGGGCTGGGGGACAGGCAGTAGCGGTCGAGTTGCAGCGGAGGGGCAGGGCTGCTGCAGCTGAGGTGTCCCCATCCCCTTGCTGGCTCACTCTGGTCCTCAGTCAGCTGCAGGCTGGGGCGCTGAAAGATAATAGTAAGATATAGAGCCCTGCCAACCTGGTCTCTCTTTAGGGCACATACCCCTTTCCTAATCCCTTCCTAGGAGAATTTTGTTCAAACTTTGCACTTCCTGTTACACAGTGGGTTGTTCTGGGCACTCTTCCTCAAATCTTGAGTGGCTAGGTTTTGTCATGTTCCCTGGGAAGTTTATCTGAACCCCACTGAAAACAGCACCTTGTAAACTATTTGGAAGTATCTGGTTTGTTTGCTTTATTCTTACATTTTTAAATAAAGATTTATTATTATGTTTACTGCTGGGTGTAGTGGTACATGCCCTTTAGGCAGAAGTAGGCACATCTCTGATTTGAGATTAGCCTGTTCTACACAGCAAGTGCCAGGCTAGCCACGACCACACGACCACACAGTACAACTCTGTCTCAAAAGTGAAAACAATGTTCACTTGTGTGTGTATGCGCTCATGAGTGCAGAGGATCATGGAGAGGGAGCACTGAATTTGAAAGCCTGGAACTGGAGTTAGAGGTGGTTGAGTCACCTGATATGAATTCAAGACCTCTATAAGGGCAGTGCGTACTCGTAGCCACTAAACCATCTCTACGGCACCTCGTTATTTTTACGTCTTTTTAAAGATTTATTGTAGGTTGGCCTCAAAAATCTCAGTGACCTTCCTCCATCAGTGTCCCCATACCCATACGCCCCCCCCCCCCAGCACTTTTTGAGACAGGGTTCCTCTGTGTAGCTCTGGCTGTCCTAGAATTAACTCTGTAGAACAGGTTGGTCTCAAACTCGCAGAGAGTCACCTGCCTCTGCCTCCCAAGTGCTGGGATTAAAGGTCTGGACCACCACTGCCTGGCAACGTCTGCCTCTGTCAGCCTCCTGAATGTTTATTACACATAGGAGTCATATAAGCCTATCTCATACTCTATTTAATAGCTATGTAATTTCCTATTGTGTACATATATTCTGTCTAGCTACATTTTTTGTGTTTTGTTTTGTTCAAGATCCCTGTGTATCCCTGGCTGACTTGGAACTTGCTATGTAGATCAGGCTACCCTTGAGCCTGCCTCTGCCTCCCTAGTGCTGGGATAAAAGACGTGATACACCTTGCCAGCTAATTTGCAATTTTTAAAATAAATGCCTAGAAGCAGTTATTATGGAGTCAAAGACATGAATGTTTAAAACCCTGGAAGGAGGTGCTGAGAAATGCCTCAGTGCTTAAGAGTGCTTGTTGCATAGGACATGGATTTGTTTCCCAGCACCCGATGGCAGCTCACAGCCACCTCTGACTCCAGTTGCAGAGGCCCTGATGCCCTCTTTGTCCTCAGCAGGCACCACATATGTACAGGCAAAACACACGTGCACATAAAATAAATTTAAAACCAAACCAAACCTGGACAGGGCTGGGACTATAGCCCAGGACTAGACCATGGCTAGGCACACACAAGCCCTGGGTTCAATCCCCAGTGCAAATTAAAAATCTCAATGTGTAAGACTGTCCCTTGGGAACTTGGAGCTAATTTAGACAGAGCAATGTTGGGTTGCTCATCAATTATATAAAAAAAATCTGTCAGTCCAATGAAGTACAATTAATTTACATTTCATTTACATATTTGTTATACTAATTAATATTGGGCATCTTAAGACAAGGTTTTGTTATGCATATGAGGCTGGCTTTGAACTTATAATCTATGGGCTTCTGTCTTCCCAGTGCTGAGCTAACTTACGTTATTTGTATAGATGTGTGTGTTACTTGTCAGTGTGAGTGTATGTATGCATATAATGTAAGTGTGTCATGTGTATGTGCACATGGAGGCCAGAGGGCAATGGCAACTGCCTTCTCCACTTGACTAGCTAACAAGCTTCAGGGGCCTGTCAGTGCTGGGGGGAAGGGGTTTCCAGGCATGTAACACTGTGCTCATCTTTTTATGTGGGATCCAAACTCAGGTCTTCATGTTTGCTCAGCAGGGCCTTTACCAATTCAGCCATCCCTTCTGCTCTCTTTTTGAGAGAGTCTCACTATGTAGCCCTAGCTGGCCTAGAACTCAAAGGAATCCTCCTGCCTCAGCTTCTCAAGAGCAGGGATTATAGGCATATGCCACCATGTCTGGCTTAATTTACACCAGACTGTAGCAGGCTAAGCAACTTCTCTCCCATTTGCTGTCCACTGCTGGCATCGAGGTCTGTCTCCCCCCAGCAGGCTGTGCATGCAAATTAATTGAAAATGGGGCTGGCATTCCCAACCACATTGCAAAGGATCAGCTTCGAGGTAGCCCCGCCCTTCTCCATCTCCTCACCTCCTGCCACCTTTCCCCTGCTTCAGTGGTACCCATTGGTGAAGGCTGTGGCAATCAAGGGACCCTGAAAAGAAAAGAATAGACTCTTGGGATCCTGGGGCAAGTTCAGACAAGCTGGGGGCTCCTGACAGTGGGAACGATAGGTGAGACACAGATTCTTCTAGCTGGCACATGTTACCATGATACAGATCTACTCATGCACAAGGCAGGGCCTGGGAACCTGCATAGAACCAGTTCCCTGGTTAAAACCATGGCAATCCTGAGCTGAACTCTGACCATATGCACAACATCCTGGAGCCACTGGACAGTGTCAGGCAGACTTTGAGTAAAGATTATCACAGGAGACCCTCTAGTCCTTCTTACAGACACTTACTTCTCTGTCGTCATCCCTTGGTCTCACTTTGCCCAAGATGGGCAATGCCTCTCCCTCCCCCAGGATGAGGGAGGTGAGGTGAAGGCCATCAGGCCTAGCCACTCACCCCAAGACTGTGGCCAAAACCAGTGCTGGGGGCGGGGCTGGCCGCGCTGATGTAACTGCTGACCCCCGAGTCCTGATTGGCCGCCCCGTAGAGTTCAGCCATGGGGCCCGGGCTTGTGGTTCCCAGGAAGCCCCCTGTGCGGCTGGGGGTAGAACCTGGAGGGGGAGCCATCGTCCAGGGGTGAGAGCCTGGCAACCCAGAAAGAAGACAGTGATAGCCCGGATGCCCACAGCCACCCCACCACACCCACTCTAAACCCCTCCCATCCCTGCCCAGGGCCTTGTAGATGTCCTTCCCTCTTCCCCAGGCCTCACCACGTTCTGTGTGTTCTGTGTGACCACGGGACGGCCTCCTCTCCCTGTGAGCCCCTTCAGGGCTCCCTCTTACATCCTATTGCACTGCCCAAGGCTGGCATACGTCACTTGCTTGAAGCCCTATCTTCCCCATTCCCTGAGCTAGAACAACACTTGCCCCTTCCTTCACCCTCCTCTCATAAGCCTTTCCTCGGCTCTCCCTAAAGCTGGAGACTCCTCTAGGACCGGATGCCCCCAGCAGAATCTTCACGGTTACCTCCTCTGTGCACCCATCCCCCACAGGCTGCCAGAGTCACCCTCCACTGGCTCATGTACTCGCTCAGCCAATACTTGTGTGAGTGAATAAATGAACCCCTTTGTCAATGGGTGAAGCAGGAGCCTTCTAGACTCTCTTCGGGTAGGCCTCACCTGTTCCTCGGACTACAGCTGCTGCCGCTGCCGCCGCCGCCATCGGACCATATGCAGTAAGAGGAATAGCTGGAAGACAAAGTGTGGACAGTGAGCTTGAGGAGGAGGCGGCAAGAGGGGATCCACTATCTGACAGAGCTTCTCCCACCTGGCCCCAGCTTGGAGAAGGGAGTCCTTGTATCCATCCGGATCAAAGCAGACAGCCACTGTGGACAGCCACTCTGTGCCCTGACCTGACGCGTCCCAGGGAGCAGCCCAGCCTCAGTTTCCACACTGGACTCTAGATCACTGCTGAGTAATCTGATCTGCTGTGACAGAGGCAGTAGCACCTTGTCCACAGGGCCCTTGGCAGGATGGTGACTGCCTAGCTCAGCATGGTGGGACATCATGTTTCTTTTCTCAGTTAGTCACCCACTGGCCCAGGGCACAGAAGCCAGGCTCATCACCTCAAGGTAGGCCTGGGGAAAATTGTGAGCTATAGAGTCCCCCTTGGGTCAGCCTGATAAAGTTCCAGCTCTGCTAGGTCTTGCTGCTCTGTGTCTGCGTCCCCTCTTCTGTGAACTTCCCTGCTTCTCCTGCTTTCTTCCCTTGTTGCCTACATCTATTTCCCTCTTCAGCTCTGCATACAACAGGTGCTTAATAATGTCTGCACTAAAAAAGGTAAAGAAACGTCAGTTTTTTGGCTTCTTTTTGGCTTTTGGAGACATGGCCTTGTTATGCAGCCCAGGCTGGTCCCAGACTCACTTCTGATTCTCTTGTCTCCAACTCCCAAGTGCTGGGGTCATGGGGCATGTGCCATAACTGGGTCTGTATAGTGCTGGGGATTGACCCCAGGGCTCCATGCATACAAGGCAAGCAGTCTACCAGATAAACACTTCCCCAGTCCATCCCCCGAAAAATCTCTGGAAGTCACTGTGCAGGGGATTCAGATTCAATGGCTGTGGCCCCCGAGCTCTGGATTCACCTTTCAGCAAAAACCATTAAGGGTGTGGCTTCTCCTCACGGAGACTTCACCCCTTCACCTTCTCCTTGGCCTTGCACTGGCATGAAATCATAAGCAACTTGCACAGCTTTGTGCTTTATCTTCCCACAGAACTTCTTTACTTAATTAATCCATCCATTTCTATTAAGCATACCAGCTCCTGGAAGGCAGGGGCCTTATCTACTTATTTATATATGTCCCCGAGTGCCTGGTCCAGAGTCAGCACAATAAATATGTACTGAATACATAAAAGAAACACCCAAACCTCTTTGTTCTGAGCCAAGAGAAAAGTCCCCACACTCCGAGTGCTACAGAGACTGGAGCCCATGCCCTCCTGTCAAGATACCTTCAGCGCTGACACTTCCTAACTCAGGCCTACAAGGTAGACAATGAGCACTGAAGGTCTTGGTTCTAACCCTTCACAAAGCAAACTCTAAGTAGCTAACCTCACTGAGCGTTTATCACAGTGTAAAGAATTATTCTTAGCATAATAAATATTTGTCATCCTTGCCAGCCTGCACATTCAGTAAGAGCACAGCCTAGGCAGCCTTGCTCCTGCCCCCCCCCCCCACACACGGTCTGATGAAGCATGTTGCACACAGTAGGTCCTCACATAGAAGTCTTCTTACAGGACACGAGGAGACAGAGAGGCCTCCTCCAAGTACCCGGGTGCCGTGTTCACTGAGATTATCATCTCTCCCCTTCCTTTATCCCGTGTCTCTTCTCCCATTCTGACCGACCCCTGAGCACCCCTGGGAAGGAAGATCTGAAGCAGTTCCCCACACATAGCCAGGCTGGGGGCAGAGTCTGCGGGTAGGGTGGGAGAGAAGCAGGCTGGACAGAGAATTCCTCCTGGCCCACCTCATGTGCACACTATTCCCCACTCAGCCTTGCCCCAGCCTCACAGCTGAGCTGTGCGGCCCTCATGGCCAAAGACTTCGACTTCATTTTCCCAGAAGTAACCCACTGACATCCCTGGGGTCAGATGGACCCATCATATGCATGTCACTTGGCCCATAGTATTGTGAGTTGTGGGAAAGTTACCATGAGAGAATAAGGATTGAAAAATTAATTAGAGTAAAGCTGGGGGTGTGAGTCTGGCATCTGGAGCCCCTCTAGGGTGGGCTGGCACTGAGTCCAGGCATGCTCAATTCTGTGTACAAAGTCTCCATAGCCCACTGCGCTCCAAGTCTGTGACCCTGCTCTGTTCACCACTGGGTACCAGAGTCTCTGTGGTGCCTGGCACATAGAAGGCGCTAGATAAATATTTGCCAAATGGATGGATGAGAGACTTTCCCTCCATCTGCTTTGCCTGGCCTCACGCCCCACCCTTGAGGGTCATGTAGCTGAACCGACTGGCCAGTGCCCAGGTACAGTCTGCCGTGTCCTCACAGCCGTATGGCTGGCAGGCAGGAGGAAAGGGTCCTGCCAGCTTCACCCGGGGAAGGTCCCTCTCCCTCTCTTTCTCCCCACGTGGCCTATGAGATGTACAAAATCCGAGCCACTGACCTGTGAGCTCGGGGAGAACTGGGGCGCTCGGGAGAGGGGTCCGCTCTACACGGAATTCTAAAATGAAACGGAAAACAGCTTAGGAAGAAGTAAGGGAGCCCCTCTGACATGGCCGAGGGGGAAGAAATGCACCCCAGGGACCATGAGTGAGGGGACAGGCCATGCATGGGACGCCAGAACCGGGAATGGAAAGTGCACAGTCTCAGGAGGTGAGGTGGGGGTGGAGGGGTGACATAGAGGAGAGAGAATGAAAAATAGAGCGAAGCCAGAGATAGCACCTGAACCCAGGGCTTTACACAAGTCAGGCAAGAACCCTACCCTCAGCTGTACTCCAAGATTCATTTATTTCAGCCCTGAGGTGGTAGAACACCTTTAATCCTAGCACTCAGGAGGCAAAGGCAGTTGGGTCTCTGTGAGTCTGAGGCCAGCCTGGTCTACAGAGTGAGGTCCAGGGCAGCCAGGGCTACACAGAGAAACCCTGTCTCAAAAACCCAAAAAGACTGATTTTTATGTGTAGGACTGTTTTACATACATGTATATATGCCATGTGCACCCATGTATATATGCATGCTACGTGCACACATGGTGCCATTGGAGTTCAGAGGAGGGTTCTGGATCCCCTGCGACTGGAGTTACTGACAGCCTCAAGCCACCATCTGGATGCTAGGAATTGAACTTCAGTCCTCTAGAACAGCCAATGTTCTTGAGTGGGGTTAGCTCCTACTAACATTGTGTGCATCTGGATCCCTGCAGCAGTCCCCCAAGCAGTGGGACTCTGAGTCTATAAAGGAGGATTCCTAAGAGGGTTGGACAACTTGGGTACTAAGGACTGAGCTGAACCACTAAGGGCTTAGGGTCCCTCTGATAAATAAGACCCACATGAACTGAGATGTAGCTCAGTGGTAGAGCCTTGCCTAGGTTCAATTCAGGGGTGGGGAAGAATGAGGGGGGAATAAATAATGTCAGGGGACAGGGGTTGTAGCTTGGTTGGTTGGTGCCTGACTTGTAATCACAGCACTGAAGAGGTATACATGGCTACATGGTGAATGAGGCCAGCCTAGGCTACAGGAAGCTCTGTTTCAAAGACAAATGAACAATATTGAGGGATGTGGCTCTGCTAGAGTACTGGCCCAGCACTACATAAATAAATAAGGGCCTAGGGATGATCTGAGACTTGAAAACAATATCAAATAATAACAGGACAGCCCAGAATTTTGTTAAAATTTCTGTTTAAATAACAGGTCTAGTGTGCTGAGTCACAAATGAGGATGATTACTTCCGCTTTTAAGGGTCAGCATGGAGGCTGTCAATCTGTGTGACCTTGTAAGGGCTCAGTACAGCACCTCCAAGTAGATTTGTGAAGGACTGACTCAAATTGGCCCTCGGGAAAACCCCCACTACAAGTCCAGTGCTGTCTTTGGTAGAAGAGGCAATCCTGGAGTCAGATGGGGATTCGAGAAAGGTAGGACAGACAGAGAATGATTGGCTAGGGGAGAACGGTACCATGCAGTACCACATCGGGAGCCCCAACTGTCAACTTCTGTGGAGGGGGTAGAAGGAGGGGTGAGGACTTCCTTCCTCAGACATGTCCTTCCTCCCAAGCCTCCAGTAGGTACCCCCAGCCATGCACCCCAGACACCACCACCCTGAAGAGTCAACACTGCCTGGGAACTGGGGACATGCTGGGTCACCAGAGGGTCACCTGGCAGAACTTACCAGGGAACTGGTAGGTGTAACCAGGGGCAAGGCCTGTGTAACTCCGGCTGGCGTAGGTCGTGGCTTGGAAACCTGGGTAACCTGATGGGACAAAGGGGAGGTATGAGATGCCTTGCCCAGAGATGGGGCACAGCTGGCTTGGATCTGAGCTGCTCATTCTTCCTACATCTCATCACAGATAATCCTCAGTTTCCCCAAAGCCTTCTGTATGCCAAGTCTTGTGCTAAGCATGGTATACCTTTTATTATCTTGTTAAATTTTGCAAGTACTGTAACAGGGAGACATTGTAAGTCAATGTACTGGCATGGAAACCGAGGCACAGAGACGCTGGGTGAGAACATAGCATCCCTGTTACCCTTCCTACTTGAGCTCCCCACTTCCTTCCGGCCATATTTCCCACTATGCTTCTTCCGCCTGTCCAGCCACACTGACTCGCAGCTTTTTGAGTCTGCAGAACTCAGCCATGGGCCTTTCTGTATACCTGTCATCTCTACCTGTGCCATTCCCTGTGAAACCACCAAGGCCATGTTACACTAGTGTCAGCTGGGCTATGCATTCTACCATGTCATCTCGTGATTTCTGTAAGGACCGATAGTCTACCTCCCCAAAGAAAACACCCCTATTGCTAATAATCGAGAGCTGGAATTCCAGTTTAGACCTGATTGGCTCCCAGGCTCTTCACTCCTTCACGTCTTTATTGTCTTTTTAAAGTTTCATGTGTGTGGTGGACAGGTATGCAAGCATGCGTGTTCTCAGGGGCTGATGCTCAGTGTCCTTTGCTGTTACTTTATCCTATTTTGAGGCAGGGTCTCTCTCTGGGCCTAGAGCTCACCAGACCGGGTGATCAGTGAGTGTCCAGCACAGAGGTTACAAGCATAAACTGCGAAAGGCTTTCAAAAAGGTCCTAGGGAAATGAACTCAAGTCACCTCACCCACTGGGACAGCACCCAGTCAAACTACTTATCACAGATTTTTCTTAGAAAGTAAAGATCGGTAGATCACTTAAGCCGAAACAGCAAAGGCATTTCTCAAAGTGCAGGGTCAAAGTAAAGAAGAAAAGCGAGACTGCGAGACGGTGAAATGTCTCATTCCAGCCGGATCCTGTTCCGGAGGGCCAAGATCTGCCTGAAGGAACAAGCCCCCGGCTGGAGGTAGAAGAATGCTTGCTGAGCATAAAAAAAGCCCTGAGCCTTGTAGTAGAGTCAGGCATTATTCTTCTGTGGCCTTTAGGACCCAAGTACACTCCTACACTCCGTGGCCAGGCCAGTCTGAGACCGGGTGCGCACTCTCTTTCTTGTTTTTTTGGTTTGGTTGGGTTTTTTGGGGGGCACTCTTAGAAGAACTAACCCGTTGCAGTTTTGTGGACCAGTCCAATGTTCCAAAAATTGCCCTACGGTTCAATCTCTTATATAAGTATTTCATATAATCCCCTTAATAAATATTCATCTTTTTTATAGAGTCCCACCCTCCAGCATGTCATAAACTGATAACAGAACACGCCTGCCAGTCATCTCAGATGTTCAAGGTCATCCTTGGCTACACTGTGAGTTACAGACTCTCCTGGGCTATATGGTGGTCCATCTCAAAAAAAACTTAAATAAATAAAAATAAAATAAAGCCTGGAGGTGGTGGCACAGGTCAGGCAGACAGATCTCTGTGCATTCGAGGCCAGGAGCGAGTCCCAGGACAGCCAGGGGTACATAGGGAAACATTGTCTCGAAAAACCAAAAATAAATAAGTAAATAGTGAAATGAAATACAGCCAGGCATGATGGCACACACCTTTAATTCCAGCCCTTGAGAGGCAGAGGTAGGTGGATTTCTGTGAGTCCAGCCTGGTACAGGACAGCCAAACTACTAGTTAAGACCCTGTCTCAAACAGTCTGGTAACAGAGGGGAAAAGAGAGTCAACAATTAATAATAGTACATAGTAGGACATTAGATGAAAATGTCTAACACCTACCACTACACCATGAGGTGGGGTGAGAAGGTCAGCTCACGGGTTAAGAGCCTCACCCCTACCCCTGACAATCTGGGTTCCTGCCCAGCGCTGTGTAGAAAGGAGAAAAGTTGCCATCTGACCCCTACATGTACCCTGCTGCCTGTGTGCACCTGCTCTCATATACACACAATCATAATAAGTATAACAGGGGGGAGAGGGTTAGCAAGATGGCTCAGAGGGTAAAGCACATGCTAAACACAACTGATGATCCAAGTTCAAGTCCCCAGAACCCACATGAAGGAGAAAGGCAAGAGCTGAATGAAATTGTCCTTTGACCTCCACAGGTGTACCATGGTGTGTGTATGCTCAGGCAGACACACAACACATGTACACTCACTCTCTCACTCTTGATAACTTTTTAAAAATTAATAAGTGCTCTAAAGCCCACTGAAACAGAGGCAGGTGGATCTCTGTGAGTTTAAAGCCAGCCTGATCTACATATTGAATTTAAGGCCAGCCTGGTCTACAGAGCAATTTCCAAAACAGCCAGAGTCACACTTCTCTTCAAGACTTATTACTATTATTATTGTTATTTATTTTTGTTTGTTTTTTACTTTTGAGACAGGGTCTCACTGTGTAACTCTGACTGTCCTAGAACTCACTATATAGATCAGGCTGGCCTTAAACTTTCTATACAGACCAGGCTCTCAGAGAGCTACCTGCCTCTGCCTCTATGAGATGCTAAGCTCTCTCTCTCTCTCTCTCTCTCTCTCTCACACACACACACACACACACACACACACTCTCTCTCTCTCTCTCTCTCTCTCTCTCTCACACACACACACACACACACACACACACACACACAGAGCCTCCAGCAGCCCAGGGTTATAGGCATTCACTATCCCTGGCTGCATGTTCTTCTTTTTAATTTGATTATTATTATTTTATGTGTTTGTGTGCATGACCGCTGTATGTACACCACCTGCATACCAGCGTGAAGAACAGCAGTACCCCCCTGGAATTGGGGGTGCAGGCAGTTGTGGGTGCTGGGAACAAAACCCAGGATCTCTACAGGAGCAGAAAACTGATGAGCTAGCTCTCCAGCCCTTCTTTACTTAGGGTCTCTGTATGTGAATGTGAATGTGAGTGTCCTGTGCATCTGTGCCCCCTCAGACATGTGTCCTAAGAGCTGTGCATCAAACAGCTTCGTGCACCACATATGTACAGTACTGTGGAGGCCAGAAGAGGGCATCAGATCCTCAGAAAGCTGTGAGCTGCCATGTGGCTGCTGGGAAATTGAACCTGGGTCCTCTGGAAGAGCAGCCAGTGCTCTTAACCACCAAGTCATCTCCCTAGTCCCTTGGGTGTTTTTATTTTCTTTTTTGGTTTTTCAAGACAGGGTTTCTTTGTGTGGCCCTGATTATCCTAGAACTTGCTTTGTAGACCAGACTGGCCTTGAACTCAGAGACCCACATGCCTCTTCTTCCCAAGTGCTGGGATTAAAGGTATGCACCACTTCCAGCTTCTTGGATGCTCTTCAAAGTGCATCTGACTGTCTGATTTTCAAGGCTCATGGCCACTTTCACCACCTACTCCAGGGAGCTTCCCTGATCTCTATGGTCAGTCTATGGAGACAACTCCTATTTCTCACCTGAATCACAGCTCCATAAGGGCAGCAGACCCTGCCCTCAAAACCCGCTGTAAAAATTAGCTGACTAAGAAGAGGAAGCCTTCTTCATGCCTTTGGGTCTCTGTAATGCTGCTCCCTGTGTCTTGAATACATCCCACGGCTGGCACCCACTCAGCCTGCACATTCAGCGTAACTCTTATATAGTTTCTGGTTCTCCAGAACTTTGGTCCAACTCCCTATGCTCACACTCTCCTGGTATCCTAGACTTCATATTAAATTTGTCTGTCTTCCCATTTATTTGTTTTCCCTGACAGACCACAAATCTCATAGAAGTCACTGCTGGAATTCCTGTCAGAGGGAACAACACACAGAGGTACTCAATGCAGGATGGATACAGATGGGTCAGAGTATGAGTGAATAGGAAAAGGTGTACCGGATTATATGGAGCAGCTGGACTATATTGGAACTACCACAAGAGGGCAGTGCTCCACACCAAACTGTGCACTTTGGGCAGGCCTGCCAGACCTGAAGCACAGCTTTGCCTTCCCTCAGACTCAAAGACAGGAGGGCAGAGCACCGAAGCCCCACCCACCCAGGAGCCCCAGGAAAAGTTATAAGCAGGAAGAAGCCACAGGTGCAGTAGGCCTAGCACATACCCAGCATGCCGATGCCCAGCATGAAGGCATCCATTCCATAGGGCATGACTCTAGACCTGCCACGGGCTGAGCCTGTTGGGGACATCACCTCCTTTGGCTGAGCTTTCTTGCATTCCACCTGCAAGGAAACTAGATGGTCAACGCTTCCTGTTCTAAAGCAGGCCTCTTTATCACTTTTTCAATTATCATACATGGAGGGCTCACTATGTCTAAAGGGTTTACATATACTAGTTCATTCAGATGTTCACATCAGACATTGGGTGAACATGTACTGTGATTCTTACTTGATTTCTTTTTAGTTTTAATTAAATTTATTTATTTATTTATTTTGAGACGGGGTCTTATTGTGTTGCGCTGGCTAGCTTGCAACTTGCTGTGTAGATCAGGTTGGCCCTAAACTTGTGACAATCCTTTTACCCTTCTCCAGAAAGTTTCAATTACAGATGTCTGCCTCCACATGAAGCTGTGATTCCCATCTTATAAAAACTTGGACTCTGAGAAGGACCACCCCGTGACACTGACTTCCTGTTTGCATCCTCAAGGGTGCAGGAAAAATAGGCTCTGCTTACTTACTTCTGGGAAGGCCCCACCCCTGCCCATTTTCAGAACCCCAGAGCTTCCCTGACTACCTCATCCTGAAGGCCCTGCCTCCAATTCCCAACCTTCATCTAGTCCCAGCTCACCATTTTGTTGTTGATTTCATGGAAGTGGATTTCACATACTTTCTCTACGATGTCCTCACTCTCAAAAGTGACAAACCCGAAACCTAGAGATTGGACAAGGGGCAAGAGCAGGGTCAGAATCAGGGCTCATGGGCAACACCCTGCTCCATGCCACACATACGCCACAGCTCATCTCTTGTGGGCAAGTGTCTGAGACTTAATGAGAGGCCCTGCCCACAGCCTAAGAGCATTTCAACTACTGGCTGAGTCAAGGTTTCAAGTCCCAAATTACAGATGAACAAGCCAAGGCTCAGAGAGGTGAACTAACTTGTCCAAGGTCACACAGCCAAGCAAGAAAGTGCAGGCACAGCTCAGTACCTAAGAGCACTTGCTGCTTTTCCAGGGGACCTGAGTTCAGTACACCCATACTCCTGCCAGGCTGCTCACAACTACCTGTAACTCTTGCTGACTTCCGAAGACACACACACACTGCATACACTTACACGGACACACACACAAAAAAAAATAAATAAATACTTCTTTTTTTAAGTGGCATAGCCACCATGAAAATACAGCCATCATTTGGAGTCAGAGGGCTAAGGATTCTGATCCCCAAAATCTATGCCGTGCTCAAGTCCTTTATACAGAATGGTACATTTGCATAGAATCCATGCATGCCTTTCAGTGAACTCCAAACCCTATCTAGGGTTCTTCTATTGCCCAACATAATGTAAGCACTCCATAAATCCCATTACACTCTAAGGCTCAAAGAACAGCAGCAAGAAACATCTGTACTCAGTTCAGATATAACAGGTCTTGGAGGCTTTTCCTTTTATTTATTTTTCTTCCTTCCTTCTGCTTTTTTCCCCCTTTCAGTGCTTAAAAAAGAGCCGGGGTCTTGTATCTGTTAGCCCTCTGGGCTACATTTTCAGCCCTTTACATGTCATTTTTTAGGGGGAGGGGGGTCTTTTTAAACTGAGGTTGCTTGAACCCACAAAATGCAAAAGTCCATAGAAATAGAGGGATGACATTATACCTAACATGCCTTTTACTTTTTCCTCCACTGCATATGCCCAAATGTTCCTACAGAAACATGTAGATGTGCATGCAAACCCTATCTCATAGACACTTGGGGCACTCTACAGGTGTACTTGCCCTGACATACCAGGCACACTCAGACCCCCCTCACCACACCCATTACACACTCACAGCCCACACCACTCTCCCCAAAGAAGCTAAAAGTTCAGAAGCCAGTGGAGAAACTGCCCCTGTCACCTCTTCAGGGAGTCCCCCAAGGGCTGGGCTGGGATTTCTCCGAAGACAAGACCCTTGGGAGAAAATCGCCAGGCAGGACACAGCAGAGAGGCCCAGATGTGACTAGGTTCAGGGCCAAGGGAATTGGGGGGGGGGGGCTGGGCTTAGCTTGGGGTGGGGGGTGGTGGAGCGGACTGCCTGAGGCTGTAGAGTCAACCTGACCCTGGAGCAGCTTGGCCTCAGCTCTGGTTACCAGGGACAAGGTAAGTAAGGGCAGACACTAGCCAAGAAGGGGTTCAGGGTACTGTTGGGGGTGTCCTCAGCTGTATGTCTGCAATTGGCAAAGTTTGGAGTGCAGGAAAGATAAAGACAAAAGCCTTCTGTGAGGCAAGGCCCTGGAGAGGACTCCAATCTGCAGGGATAGGATGTCAGGAGGCAACATGAAAGGGCAGCTGTGACCCCCAGCCCGGCCTGGGAAGGGGTGGGGCCACACTCACCTCGGTGCCGGTTGGTGGTTTTGTCAAACATCAGCATGGCATCGTCCACCTGAAACACAGACTGCTGTGTTAGAGCCAGAGACACCAGGGGCTCCCCAAACCTACACCCCTCCTGTCCACTCCATGCTTTTATCTTAAGCCTACTCTCTCTAGGGGAGAGTAGCCTAGACATCACAGCATACCAGAGTCAACTGTGAGGTTCTCAACAGATCAGCCTTGTAATTATTAGACTCCAAATGTATGCCTGACACTTGACTTCTGTCATCCCCACATTCCCTGCTCATCCCCACTGTATAGCTAAAAGGACATGGGCTCAGAGAGGTGAAGTTGCCTGCCCAAGGTCACACAGCAAGTACTGCACCAAGCCAGGGAGGAAAAGAGATAAAGTAGGTACTAGAGAAAGAAATATTATAAGGTGGGAAAGCCAAAGCCTCTTCCCTTTTTGGAAAAGGCCAGAGCCAGACTCCCTTCTGCTACAGATCTGTTCTCTAATTGAGGTTTCCTTTAGCTAGGGGCTGTAATTAAAGCAAGTAAAGTTCACTGCCTGAGCTGCTTGCCTTGCACTGGCTGGGGGAGGGGAAGAGGTAAGAGGGGGAAGGGGAGGATTAACATCAGCTACAGGCTCCTGAACCTCAGCCATAACTGCCCACTTACTGCCTCCAAACATTTTCTCCATGCGTCCAACCAGGTAGTCTGGTGCTCTTCCCTTTGACAGCATAGGACACCTCCTTCTTTGCCTACCTTTGATCCAACCACTGACCTCACTCCTAATGGCATGGGAAAGGCTAGGAGGCAAGGCCTCCCCCAGCCCTACTCCAGGCCCTTCATCTGTCTTAAAAGATGTCTTTCAAGCCTCATCAAAGCAGGAAGTGCAGACCTAGAACTAGGGTGGTCCTCCTTAGAGAACCCAGAAGCTCTCCTTATGGGGTCAATATAGACCAGGCTTCTAGTTTTTCCAAGAGGGAACTGAGACCCCATTGAACTAGGAGACAACAGGGTTCCTGGAGAATCTCAGGGGAAAATGACAGCTTCCTGCAGCAGAATGGCATCTTCACTCCTGATGACCACATTCATGTCTCTTAACCCCAAATCAGCAGTTAAACTGACCTTCTGCAGCTCAGCACATCTCATCCCTAGCTTAAGCACTGGAAAATGGAAACCCTGGAGGCTCTGATCAAAACAGAAGCTTTGAGTAGAGCAGGCATGAGTTGGCAACTTGGATACTGTGTTTGCTGGCTGAGCATCCTTAGGTACATGGCTTTAGGTTTCTATGACTTTGATCCCCCAGTATCTAAAATGGGTACTAATGAGACTATTTCTTAGAGAAGTTAAATGTAAGGAGTAATAGAATACTCGTCTTTCGGTAGCTGGGGTTCAGGGCAGCTGTTTTTATCCTTATTACAGAGAGACTTGCCTACAGTTCCAACAGGGGAGGATGACTCCAAGGTCCCACCAGGTCATCAGCGGCATCAGTTATAATCGACATCACTATTCTACTGAGCATCTTGACTTGTGCTCAATTAATTATTTTTGAATGGATGAGTGAATGAATGGGGGGGGGGGGCAGCCACACCCTTCCTCCTTAATCCTGCAGCTTTTGAGTTTCTTGCCTGACCCACAAACTGATTCAGGTCGAATTCAGTCCTTCCGGCCCTCCTGAACCCAGCCTTCCAAACTCAGTATCTTTGATCTCCAACGTCCTTCAAGGTGGGCTTGGCCGGACAGACCCCCATTAAGGTGGTGGGGTTGAGGCCAGGAGTAGACCCCTGAGCAAAGTGGTTGGGGGTCCAGGGTACCCCCACACCGTTGGTGTCCCCCTCCTGGGGCCGGCTGAACGGAGGGAGGCTACCAGCCCAGTGTCCTTAATAGGCTTTGGTCTCCATGGGAACCTGGGGCAGGGGGGCTATGGAGGGGGAGGGGAGGCGACCGAGGCCTGCTGACCAGTGGGAGCCGCCAAGTTCGGCAGCGGCTAAGCCTGAGTGGCAGCCATGGCGGCTGACCATTGTTCCCCCTCGGTGGAGGCCCCTCGATCCAGGCGGGGGGTGGGGGTGGCCCCCCAGCCGCGGGGCCCTTGGCATTCCCGGCTGTCCCCCTCGCTCCCTGGCAGCCTATTCTCCAGCTCCCCCTGGCCTCCCCGGGCCGGTTTCACATGCCAACGCCGATTTAGGCCCGAACAAAAGACGCGCCGCTGACGGCTTCTCCTGGGGCCCGGTTGCCATGGCAACGCCGGCCCCGGGGGCAGGCGGCCTCCAATCACAGCTGCTGGATCAGATTAGTGCGGGCTCTAATGCTCGGTGCTCAGACACAAAGACACCCCGCCGGAGCCGAGCCGGGCCTGCTAGCTTCCCAGGAGCGCCCTTCCCTCTGGGGCCCAGGCTCTGCCTGCCCTGCATCTTGGTCCCAGGTCCCCAAGGAGGCGCCTGAGCCAAGGCCTCTGGCCCCAACACGTCAGCATCCTCTGGCCCGCGGACCCCCCACTCAGCCACAGATCACTGTCTTATCTCCCAAGCCTGATCCAGCTTGGCCTGCTGGGGGAATTCATATGCCATGATGGAGGGACCCAACCTCTGGCCTGTCTCACCTGAAGCACTCAAGCAGGCGGCCTCCTTCACCCCTGCTCTTCAAACAGAGCCCTGTGACATTTCACCATGGAACCTTGAAGTTTACACTGCTCAATTTTCTAGAGAGATCTTTATTGTCTTAGTAGGTACCACACCTCCTTTTCACCACCCACCTACCTCTTCCAAGGCCCAGAAATGAAATCTCAACACACCCAAGAGGTGAGAGTTAGTCATCTATCTGGGCCAAGCAGACTTTGGGATGTTTTCTTTAATGCCAATACCTAAGGGATCAGCAGCCATCCCCAGCTCCCCACCTGGGTAAGCAGGGGACCCAATGCAATAAGAATTCTTATTTATTGCCTTCTTATCATCCTCTCCAGGAAAGGGTGGGGGACTGCGGTGCAGCTGCCTGTGGCCTGGACAGGTGCAATCTCCCAGGAGAGGGGGGGTTAGGGAGGGAGAATGGATTGAACTGGCTACAGGAGCACCTCCTCCCATGGGAGAGTGAAGAGAAGCAGGAGAAAAATACAGAGGAAGGGTAATGAGAGACGGTAATTTGGTTTCCTCTCCCTGGAGAGGTCCAGAGTCTGAGGCCCATAGATGAATCAGGAACCCAAACTGCGACTTGGTCTGACCTCACCTGCAAGAGAGCTGGGCTCTCCTTTGCAGTTTGCAAGAACTGGGATGATCGGACTGGCACCCCCCAACCTGGCCTGATCTATTCTCTGATGCTTTCCCAAACCCAGTAAAGCATCCCCAGTGAAGACCTACCTTTCCGAACTGTTCAAAATATTGCTTCACATCCTCTACCGTGGTGTTCACCGACAGCCCCCCGACAAAGATCTTCTTCGTTCGAGTGACCATCTGTTAGGGGAAGGAATGAGAAAGTGGGCATCTGAGTCCTGTGGCCTACCGCCACCAGCAGGGGCTGGAGGGGGGGGGGTCCCCCTGCCAGGATGCCAGCTGACAAGCTCACCCTGGCCACAGCTTCTGCAAGGCCCCCTTCCAAGCTCCCGCTTCTAGGCCCTGTTATAAGCAGCTGTGTATCCCACACCCTGGCTGGCTAGAGTATGCCTCCCTCCCTGGGGTCTGTGTATGGAAAATGCCTTCCCTAAGGACCTCGACAAGGAAAGGGGTATGCCAGTAGCCCAGACCCATTGCCTAGCATGACTGACTGTACCAGTCCTTCTAGGAGACACTAAAGCCACCACAGGGTGTCACCAAACTTAAGGCCGACATTTTCTTCATCAACCTTCCTCCCAAACCAACCTCTGGCAGCCCCCATTGCCCCAGCCCTGTTTTAGGAAGAACACATGGTCCTAATTATCCCAGGAGCGCATGGCTAATCCGAGGCAATTCCCAGCCCCATCCTAACACTAAGGCACCTTCTGTCACCAAACTGCTTAATGGAATTAACCCAATTCCGACCATGTGCTCCCTGGTGTGGCCTCCTTCGAATACCTGTTCCAATAATTGCTTTCAGACCCTCGGCTGGACCCTTTCCAGAGATGCCTCTTTCTATCTACTAAAACTTGTTTCTTCCCCTCTGACCCGGCAGGAGCCGGCAGCCTTGATGGAATTCACGGTTCAGAATCTCAGAGCACCTTAGTTACCACCAAGGAGGAAAAGAGACCTCCTAGAGAAAGATCATCCAGGACTGGAAGGATCTCGGAAAAGTCGGGATGTCCAGACTCATTGCACTTGACCTTCTTCCCATCTCTATAAGTCAATGGCTTAAAAACTAAGATCTGGTCAGTTGCCATGATGTCTGAAATCAAATCTCAGGTCCTTGCCCCTCATCTCAAGTTTTGAGTGTTCTTTTGCTTAACTGCTCAGAATTCCTTTTGCTCACCTCTTGCTCTATAAGAAAACCCTTGGCAGCCCCAGATGCTCAAGTAAAAACACAAGAGGTGACAGGCTTGAAGGGTTCTGCCTCCTTTGGCCTCCAAAAGCACAACACACCACAAACCAGAGACAGCAGGGTGACATGAAGTCAAGAGGCATACTCCCTCCAAGCTAGGACAAGCCCACCCTGTGTTTGTTCCTCCAAGACTCAGGGTCCAGAGACTGATGAGGTTAGAATTACACACAGAGTCCAAATTGTATTAGCTTCAAATACAGAATAAAATGGCTTCCTCTTTTTCTATATCAGCCAATCTGCTGCCTGTCCCAGCCCACAGGTGGAAAGATGCACAGTGTCTTCATTCTGTACAGCCCATGTATCCTCTCTCCTCACCCAGCACCTTCCAGAAACACTCCAAACAGAGGTTCCAGATGCATCTGCCACAGGAGAATGCTGGGAAAACCATTACCCAGAATTGCCCCCACATAAAGGAGCTTTCCCAGCGCGCGCGCACACACACCCTACCTTAGGCTGTGCTCTCCGAGGAAAGGCCACCTTAGGGTCAATCTGCAAGAAACATATAAGGAGACATATAAGGGGTCTTGGGTATCACATATAACCTTGGGCAGCCACACAGCCTTCAGTCTCCTTCATCCCAGGACACAAAAGTAAGTGTAACAACCACAATAACCACAATAGCTCTGAGCAGGAAAATACACTGAGTTCAAATCCCATGTATGCCATTTTCCAGCTGTGAGACCCCTGGCAAGTTATTTAATGTCAATGGGCTTCAAGGTCAGGTTCACCCACTAAATAGACAACTAATACCTTTCCCAAAGGGTAACCTGCAGGTTGCTTCAGATAATACACACTGAGCACGTGACGGTGTCTAGCTCACAACAAAAAACCCAAATAATTTGAGCCAAGTCTTATTTCACCAAGTATCAGACACACTGAAGGCCTCAAGGAACAGACTCTCTCCACACCCGTGTCAACACCATGACTTACTGCCTCAGTAAAGCACGTAATTCTGACTTTGCAAACAGAGATAGAGTCCAGACCCTCCAGGAATAGACTCAGTTCTGTTTCCTCTCAACCTCCAACCTCTGACAAACCTTCCTAGAGGTTGTACACAAACAGCTCTTGATAGGAAAGGGAGACTCCAGGTGAGGCAGTCTTTAGTAATGCAAAAGGGCATGGGACTTGGACTTAGGAACTTTGAGCTACAGGCCAAGCCTGTGATCTTGGAAGCCTCACCTGCCTCAGTTCCCTCATCTGGGAAGTGGGGACAATCATACCCACTGCTGGTGAGGGCAGCTGTGGGAAGTGGAGAACCAAATGAAATACAGGGTAAAAGTGGCCCTTTGTGAACATCACTTCACCGCACAAAGGTACCATTAGCAGAGAGCTATCTTTGCCCTTGACTGTGAACAACCAGAAAGAACGAAATCAGGATGCACCTGGGTACTATTCCTGGGTGCTCAAGGCGCACTGACAGACCATAAGAAGCAGAACAGACATTCTGTGACCAAGACAGGGCCTATGAGGCTTGGTAATGCCAATTTCTTGCCGCTCACATAGACGGACATCATTTAGAAGTTACTAGCCAATCACAAGCAAGATCTTTCTTTTCCCAAAGTTCCTACTGTTCAAAACTCGGCCTCGTTCTAGACAACTGGCCCCAGCTTCCCTCTGCCTACATGGTATAAAGCAGGAAGCAGAATTTTGCCAGCTCCTCTACTGGAATCTGCCAGAGATGGATCTCCAAAACCTACAGGAGGTCAATGCCCCTCCTCTAGCAAAGCTTCTGTGTCTCTAGAGAGAATCAAAACCACGCACTGCCATCTCAAGTTTTGATTGCAGGCCTCTATGGACTTTCTCATCCTTCTACTTCTCCCAGATGCAGCCTCCTCCACCACCTACCTATATACCTCAATACACAAACCCTAACAGAGAGAGTACCCGAGCCATACTCCCCCAGCCCCAAATGCACCAAATCCCCAACACACTCTCTCTTACACACACACTCACACACACACTCACACACACACACACACACACCCACCTCCACTCTGACTCACAGCTGGCGGCATAAAGCCCAACAAGTAAATAAAAGGTGAAAGTCAGCATCCAAAATAGACTCCTTCCACCCCCTTCCCCAGCCCAGAGATGCTAACCACAGACAAAGCCCTTGCGGTTGGCAGTCTCCATCTCCTAAGGCTACCCATCTCACCATCCACCACCCCCTTCCCTTATCAATGGTTCACTCCTCCAGCCCCCAGGCCCAGCCCCTAAACTCAGCGTCCTGTGAGCAGCAGAAGCCACCAGTGCATTCTGAGGACAGGGGACAGTAGAACAGGCAGCCTGATGGCAGATAATCACCAAAAACAATAGGCCACTGTCTCTCCTTTCCCAGCCTGGATCACTCAGGCTGAGCCAAGAAGATCCTTTCAGAGCAGGCAAAGTCGAGGCCTGGCCTCATTTGCTCATTACTGTGAGCAGGAGTGGGAGCCACTGGGCAGAGATAAGAGGCGCTGGGGACAGACGGTAATTTAACAAATTCTTGGGCACAACCAGCCATTGTTGCAGGTAAACAGGAGCCAGTCACTGGCCCAAGCAGGGAGGCCCAGGGCTCGGGAAGAATGGGGGAGTGTAGAAAGAGGTCATACTGTCCTGGCCCGCTGGCAGACAGTCACCCCCATCACCAAATAAGCCTTCCTCTGATTTTCTCCTTTTCCTTGTGGAACCCCTGAGCTGGCCTCCACCAGCGAGCGCCCCCTGCAGGGTTCGAGACACTGGGGAACAGTGGCAAAGCAGCAAAATGTTCCAAGAGTTTGAATGCCAAACAAGCAGCTTCAAAAATCTAGTCTTCAGAAGGACTTTTTCCATGCAAACTAGCTCCATGTTCATAAATCCCCTGTAAGGGCAAAGAAGGTGCACGTCTTATACACAAAGCAGAGAGCTCCTTGACCAAAGTCCGAGAAGGAGGGAAGGAGAAAGGGAGGGGGGCTCTGTGATGCTTTGCCATTGGTCTGGAATGGAAAGGGGGGTGTCACAGAGTCAAACAGTAGTTAGATTTCAGAGAAGCCACTGTAGGTCACTGCAACCCTGCCTCACTCCATCCGGGGTAGGAGAGGCACCTAGCTCAACCCCAAACACTGAGGTTATCAAATCGGGACTCACAGAAAGAGGGTTGCTGCTTCCCTCGCCAATGCCTGAGTGGGTGTGTGTGGCACCTTATTTTTTTTTCCCTTTCTCCCTCTGCCCCCAACTCAAAGTTTCTGAGCATGACAGCTCTCATCCTTCCAAAACTCTCCCCTCTCTCCTCCAGAACCCCATCCAACTGTCCCCTGGAGAGAGTCCCGATTCTCTCTCCTCCCGCAGCCTCCCACTCCCAAAGGACCCCCGAAACCCCGAGGGCCACTCACTGTTTTGGAGTCCAGCTCGTGCCGCGATTGCGCCATCACTTTATCCACCCCCGCCTGGTCCATGAAAGTGACGAAGCCGAAACCCCTGCGCCGCGTAGTGAGGGTGAGGCAGATGGTTACAAGGGCAGTGAGTGGCCGTGGTGGAAGGGGCGAGCCCGGCGGCAGGGGAGGTTTCAGAGACTCACCTGGATCTTTTGGTCAGGGGATCCCGCATCACCAGACACTCCTTCACCTCCCCGAACTGGCCGAAGTATTCGCGCAGCCCTTCTGTAACCACACACCCGCCTTCGGACCAGCCCAGGCCCGGAGCCCTTCCCCCTCCTCCCCAGTCCTTTGCCCCCGGTGACCCCAACGCGGCCCTGCCTGCCGCCCCCGCGCCAAGCTGCCCGCGCGCGCTCTCCACTGTCGGCCCCCCCACCCCTGCACTCGCCGGGGGTTCCCGTGGAGCCTTCCGGGCGCCCACGGGGGCCTCAGGGAGGCAAGGGCCGGGTCGGGCTGGAGTGGGGGACCGCTCCGGTTGGGTTCCCGCCGCTCCGGGAGCCGCCTCACAAAAGTTTGAGCCGCAGGTGCGAGCGGAGTTGGAGCTGCCGCTGGCGGGTCCCGGGGGCCCAGTCCGCCCCCGATGCCCCCTGAACCCCCCCTCAACTGCTCCCCAACCCGCACCGGGCCGTGCGCGCTCGCCAAGCGTGCTGCGCTCTCGGGGTCCCCGGGGCGGGGCGCGGAAGAGGGCACGAGGGCGCCCGGGGTCAGCAGGGCGCAGGGCCGGGCAGGGGCGTCCGGGGTTGGGGAGCTGCAAGGGGTGCAGGGTGGCGGTGCGGGGCCGGCGGGTGCTCCCCGGGCTGGCTCACCCTGCGTGGTCTGCCAACTGAGTCCTCCGATGAACATCTTGCTGCGGGAGGAGCAGAGACACAAAGGGCCCGCGTGAGCGCCGGGCGCCAGGGAGCAGGGGGCGCGGGCTCGGGCCCCGGGGAGGCCCCGGCCCGACCCAGATCGGCCATGTTGGCGGAGCCGGGGCGGACGCGGGCTGGGCAGGCCGGGCCGGGCCGGGCCGGACCGTACCAGGGGTCGTGCGGCGAGTCCGGGGAGGCGAGGCCGGGCTGGGGCGCGTCAGTCTCCATCGGGAGCCGCGGGCGGCGCGGGCAGCGGAGCGGCGGCGGCGGCGGCGGCGGCGGCGCTCGGCGCGGGGCAGATGAGGAGCGCGGCGAAGGGGGCCGGACGGACAGGCCATGCTGCCCCCTCCCCCGACCCCGCTCGGGCGGGCGGGCGGGGACGGCCAAGGGGAGGGCCCGCCGGGGGCCGACCTGCCGGCTCCTCCCCCCGCCGCCCTGCGCACATAAAGCCCGGCGCGCGCCCGGGCGCCCGCGGAGGCGGCGGCGCCGGGACCCCCCTCCCGCGTGGCTCCTGGGCGTTCTGGGGGCGAGCGAGGTCCCCCCTGATTCCCGGTGCGGGCCCGGGCCTGGGGTGCGGCCGCACCCCTCACCCACAGCGGCGCGGGGGCCCGGCCGCGGGAACGCCCTCCCGGGATGAAGCGCTTCCCGGTGCGTTCAAGGTAGCTTGGCTCGGGATCGGGAACCCTCCCCAGTCCTACCTCCTAGGCCCCCGATATTCAAAATTTAGAAGACGCCCCTAGTCTTCCTGGGTCGGGTTGGAGATAGCCAAGTGTCCCCCAGTCCCCACACCTTCCAACGGGTAAGAATCTCTTCCCAATCCCAGCGAGAAGCCGCCCTTGGAGCCCCCAGTTTCTCCCGAAGCTAATTTAGACTACTCTGACTGTGGTCTCCAGTCCACTCCCAGTTTCCCATGTCAATTTGGGGAGCCCTCGCAGTGCCTCGCGTCTCGAGTGGGGAACCTTTACCAGCACACCAGCACACTCTTTCCCAGTTTTCCTCGTCCCTCCTCAGCCCTTGCTGTCTAAATTGAGTGCCCCGCGCGACTCCCCTCAACCCCTTCTCCCCACACCTGGGACCCCTGTGGTCTGTTGTGAGAACGCCCTGCCTGGAGCCTGGGTTCTCAGTGTGCTGCCTCCCAGCTCTTGTTTATACTACTTCTCCTGTGTTACTGTTCCAGCCCCTTTCCGACTCTATCTGGACTAGGGGGAACCTGGTTACAGATGCCGCTGGACCCCGATGAAGCCGGAAGAGAAGTCAGTGTCTCAGAGACTCCAGTGAGGGATCCCCAGATGACGCAGTTGCGCACTTTCCCCTCGAATGACCCCCTCTTTTTACAGAGCCCTAACTCCCTCCAATCAATCTGCTTTGGAAGAACCTGAGCTACCTACCCACCGAACTCCTTTGCCTCTATGAAGCTGAACTTCTCTCTTCCCTCGCTCTAACTCATGGGTCTTTAGGATGTCCTCCCTCCTAGTACACCCCATGTCTCTTCATAAACCCCTAAAACTTCTCTCCAGCCTGGGAAACCAAGAAAGTCTCTTATATCTGAGGGGAGGCAGAGTCCACCCTCCTTCCTCACGCCTAAGGGGTCTCTTGACTTCCCTGGTTGAAACCAGATTAGAAATGATCAAAACAGTAGGCTAAAGGGGGTCCCAACTCCATTCCTGTTCTTGCAGCGGATCTCCCCTCCCTACTACCTCTCTTCCCTCCCCCTCCCTTCCTTAAACCCACCCTGTACCCCAGTAGCCACCTTTATACCCATCTTTCACTTATGTACCTTTATATTAATGTGTGCTCCAACCTGGAGGTGCTATCCTGGTCCTCTTAGCACACCCCTCCTCATCAGTCACCCCGGGGAGAGATTCAGATTCCTTTAATGGTTTCCTTAGGAACCTATGGGAACGCTCAGCAGGTATATTCTGCCTTTGGGTACAAACAAACTTGCTTTTTCCTATTTGTCTCCTCCTACTCTCTCACAGTCTCTCAGCATCCCCTGGATTGGGAGGTGGGATGGGGAGCATTCTATGTAGGACATTTCTTACCATTTTCAACATAAACTGGAGGTGTGTCATAGGAGAGACATAAATGAGGGTCAGCAGGTAAACCACTGCCTGTGCCCTGTGTTAGTGACCTGATTCTTTCTAGATCCGAACTTTGGGTTCCTTGTGTATAAAATGAAATGTGAACATTGGTTTCTGTGCTCATCCCTTTGGCAGTGGCTCAGAGGACAGGAAATAGTAAGCATTGTTTGTTCAAAGCCAATAAGGACTGTAAGTAGTAGCTTAAGATAGCATCCCTTATTGGCACCCTCATTCAGGACCCTGGAGCAGAAAGCCTCTGTTTCCTTGTGTCAATAACTAGTTTGTAACAGAGTGGCATTGAATGGACTCAAGTCCCCTCCCACTACAGGTTCATTGCTACCTGTAGTTCAGTTCACTTTGGGAAGGCAACAAATCCTCCTCAGGGTGCCCCTCCCAGGACAATGCAGCTGTAAAATACATGATCCTCATTGTAAATTGAAGATCTGGACAGTATTAAGGAAAAATGATCCTCAAGTCACTAGGACCCAGACTCTAAAATTGGGAGATTAGAGGATGTAACCAGCTCTTTCTCTGTAATACTACATACACAAGTTGGCTCCAAGAATAAAAGGATAATTTGCTTTATTATGCTTTTCAGTCCTCCTGAGAAAGACATCTCAGACAAGTGACATTGTGGCCAGCAACTGAGATGATGTAGCCTGTCTCAAATATTTACAGAACACCTATCTTCTAGACACTATCCTAGGTACAGTATTCTCCACAGCCACCAACTAGCTCAGATAAATAAATAAATAGGGGCATGTTGAGTGTTATGGAGAAGGGATGGGGAGGTTGGAAGATAAAGGGGAAAAAGTGATATGCAGATTTGTTTATTTATGTAGCCCAGGCTGCTCTGGAACTCATGATCCTCTTCCCTCAGCAGGACCAAACTCAGAAAGTCGGGCTTGGCAGCAGGTGCCTTTACCATCTTGCTGGCCGTCTGTGTTTAATTTTAAGTCAGGAAAGCACTCAGGGAAGGTGATAGGATAGCAAAAACTTAGAAAATACGTGAATCTGCCTTCTTATCCAGAACTCTCTGGTTATTGTTATTTTAGTTTTGAGACAGATTTTCTCTGTGTAGCCATGGCTGTCCTGGAACTCACTTTGTAGACCAGACTAGCCTTGAACACAAAGATCCACATGCCTCTATCTCTAGAGTACCATGATTAAAGGTGTGTTCAACCACCTCACTTTTTTTTTTTTTTTTTTTTTTTTTTTTAAGGCAAGATCTCATGTAGTCCAGGCTGGCCTATGTAGCAAGGATGACCTTATTTCTGATCCTTCTCCACCTACTTCCCAAGTAATGGGATTATATCCAGAGCTTTATTCATGCTAAGCAAGTATTATATTGAGTGTCACTATGCCTAGTATTAGCACCAACTTAATTGTCTGAGACAGAGTCTCACTCAGTAGCCCAGGTTGGCCTGGAATTCACTGTGTGAGGTTAGGCCAAGCTGACCTCAAACTCAAGACAGTCCTCCTGCCTCATCTTTCAAATGCAGGTATAACAGGCCTATACCAACAAGCCAGGTACCAGAACTCTGACATCAGCATCTTTTCTAAATAAGCTCTTCTCAGACGATGCTGACAGCTGAGGTTTCACTTCGGCAAGTTTTGGGGAAACACTACAATAAACTAAGGAGCTTTGGGAAGCAAATGCCAAACTGAAGATTAAATTATGATATGTTTGCCTTTAGTTTTATAGAACTTAGTTTTAAAATGTTTTGATTTATTAGTGTGTGCTGTGAGAGTGTGTAGGGCACACCTTGTGCCATGCCTGTGAAAGTCAAGGGACAGTTTTGGGAGTGAGTTCTCGCCATTGTGGGTTCTGATCAGACACTTTTACCCTCTCAGCCATCTTGCTGGCCCAAGTTTGGTCAAAATCATTTCACTGTGTTTTAAAGAACAAAGGATCTTGCTACCCAGGGTGGTGACCCATAGTGGGATAGAACTGACTCCCAAAAGTCACCATCTGACCTCCATGACTGTATGCTCACACAGATGGTCATGCACGCGCAACCAATCGATGTGATTTTAAAAGCACCGTACTATGTCTTTACTCTTTGAAAAATGCAGTACCCAGAGAAAGCCCTGGATAAGCCAGCGGATCCCAGTTCTTCATAGAGAAGGAAGACTTTACCTTAAACTGATTAGGAAGCCTTCGTTTATGGTCTTCCCCACTTCATCTCTATTTTTTATTCCTTTCTTTTTCCCTCCATTTTCTTGTGTGTGTATGGGGGAGTGTGCGGTTATATGAGTGATACATGTGAAGACCAGAGGACAGCTTCAGGTATCATCATCAGGTACATGCTCCTCATTTCAGACAGGGTGTCTCATGGCCTGGAGCTCACTGACTAGATGAGGGTGGCAGTCCAGGGCAAGCACCCCGACATCTGGCATCTTTATGAGTAGAACTCAGGTGTGCTTGTCCAGCAAGCCCTGTGCTGCTTGAGCTTCCTCCCCACCTCCCCCATTCTTCTGTTGTTTTGCTGTAAGACAGGATCTCATGGAGCCTGGGCTGGCCTTGAAACACTACTGACTTCACCTCCCAAGTGCTGGTCTCACGGGTGAGACCTGCCCGTAGAACTGGTGTATTTTACAACTTCCCCTCACTTAAGAAGTCAAAAAGGTATGCTTTTGAGAGAGGTTTTTGGCTCACAGCAACACTGATCTGAAAGGAAGGAGATTTGCATGTGGGCTTGGCCACCACCCGTGTCAACAATGTTTCCCACCAACTGCTTCGTTTGTAGCAATAGGCAAATGTCTACAGATACAGTGTCTCTGGGACTCCATAGTTTGCCTCAGAGTCCATCATGGATGTTCTAGGAGTGAGGAAAACACGTGCTGTGTAGCCACCATCATGGCATCAAATAGGGTCATTTTCCTGCTCTCAGAGCCTTCGCACATCCCCTTTCCCCAGTGCTAGACACACACCATTTATCCCCATAGTGGTTTCTCTTCTAGAATGCCACCGAGCTCTCTAGGCTGCACATTCTGTGTAGCCTTTTCAGATTGCCATCCTCGGTAGAGTGATATGCATTTGAGTTTTCTCCATATCTTTACGGGCCTTGCTACTCATTCATTCATTCATCCATCATTTATTCATTTACTTAGTTGTAGACAAGGTCTCATCATGTAGCTGTGGCTGACACGGAATTCTCTACAAACTTCTAGAGCTCTCTGTGCCTCTACCACCTGAGTACCACGATTAAAGGTGTGTGACACCATATCCAGCCCACTCCTTTTCAGAGCTGAATAATATTCTTCTCTCTGCCTATACCCATTTATTCATTTGCTAAAGAACATTGTGACTGTTTTCAAGTTTAGGCAATTTATAAACAAACCTGCTGACACGGCCATGTGCAGTTATTTTGTTTTGTGGGAGGAGGGGTTCTGATTTTTCTCTCTTTTGTTTTCTCAAATTTCTGGACTCCACCAGGAGTTAATACACTGAGAGAGAGTTGGCTAACTGGGAATTAGACAACCCATAGACTGGTCCTAGGATCTCTGCTGCTCTGGATGGGTCTCAGGTTTTACCGCAAAGCCTTCCCAGCTCTGCCTTCTCAGAGCTGTCCCAGCACTGGGATCCTGCATTTGGGAGCATCCCGAAACTCCAAAGTGAATGAAAAGATAAGGGAGCTCTCTGTACATCACTGCTCCAGTTCAGATTCAGTTACTATCAAAACTGGAGCCTGGGAGACAGCTCTCAGTGGTCCTCACATATACAAGCCATCTGGGTTCAACCCCCAGGACTGGAAAAAGGAAAAAAAAAAAAAAAAAGGTATGTGGCATGTTAGCCTACCAAGAAACACACAGATCAATAGAACTGAGACAGTTTAGAAATCAGCCCCTGTGGGCTAGAGAGAGGTCCCAGAGTATATATTGCTATTCAGGAGGACCTGAGTTCAAGCCCCAGCTCCCACATGTAGCAGTTCATAGCCACCCTTAACTCCAGCCCCTGCGGTATCTGATTTCTCCAGTCTCTGTACATACTCACACAGATATACACACATGATTAAGAATAGAATAAATATTAAAGAAATAAGCCCTTGTATTTGAAGTCAGTTGATATCTGGCAAGAATCAAGACTACAGCAAAGGGGTAGTCTCATCTACAAATGGTGCTGAGACAGCTGGATATCCATATGAAAAAAATTAAATTGTACCCTGTGGGAGACTATGTTGTTACATTGTAAATAATTGTCCCACCCACTGGTTTAATAAAAAGCACTGATTGGCCAAAGGCAGGCAGAAAGTATGGGCCAGGCTACCAGACTAAGAAAAACCCTGAGAGCAGGAAGCACAGAGCAGAACACCGGAAAGAAGCCAGAAGAAGCAGAGGACAACCATGCTGCTCTAAAGAAAGGTACCGAGGAGCTGCATGGCTGAACAGGAAGAATCATGGGTTAGATGAAGGGTACAGAGTTAGCAAGTTATATGCCTGGGCCTGAGGCCCATCAGCCTAAAATTATCATATGTATCTGTGTGTCTCTGCGGGTCTGTGGGTCTGTGGGTCCTAAACCTTGAGGTTAGGCCCAAAGTCCAGAACAGAAACCTCCTACTACAGTACCCCATCCCACCTACAGAGCTGACCCCAAATGGATCAAAAAACCTAAATATAGGACGTAAGCTACAGGCAGAAAAATAAATCAGTTCTACATCAACATTTAAAATGTGTGTACTTACTTATGCACCATGGCTGACATGCACAGAAGTGCAGGAAAGTGCATGCCTGTTCACACATACAAGTACATAAATTTATTTTCATTTTTCAAAAAGATGTGTTGTGTTACAAAGAATATTCATCAAGAAAATGAAAAGACAGTGGGAGGGGCTGAGGAGATGGTTCAGTGGGTGGAGTGTTTGCTGTGCAGGTGTAAGAACAGAGCTTGGATCACCAGCTCCCATGTAAAAGCTTGCTTCTGCAACCCCAGTGCTAGGATTGGAGACAGGGACACCCTGATGGCTCCAACTTCAGTGAGAAGAGACCCTGCCTTGAAAAATGAGGTGAAGAGCAAGTTAGGTTTGACATCAACTGCCTTTAATCCTAGCACTGGGGAGGCAGAGACAGACAGATCTCTGTGAGTTTTGAGGCCAGCCTGATCTATATAGTGAGCTCCAGGACAGTCAGGGCTACAAAGAGAGACTCTGCCTCAAAAAAAAGAAAAAAAGAAAGAAAAAAAGGAAGGAAAGAGGTTTGAGAGGGTGAAGAGCATAGAGGGAAACATCCTTACTACACAAACACAATAAATAATCATATGTTATAGGATTCACGACTATATTGCATGAACAACTCAGGCAACTCACTAACAAAAAGTAAACAGCTCAATTAAAAATAAACAGGTCCTCACCTCTGTACCCCAGGGTGCTTGCTGTTTCTGCCACCACCTGCTGTCTACCCTAACATGCCTGGCAAAGCTTGGGACCTAAGTGCTAAGGAGAGAGGCCAGCTGTTGTCACACTCAAGTGCCACAGGGAAGGAGCTGGAAGTCACAAAGCCATCTGCAGGTAATTCTGTTTCAAAGATATCATTTAGGCTTTTGGGGATGCCGGTCCTGCAGGCTGAGGATTTGAACTACCATCCTGAATGATTTAATGTGTACAAGGTCCTCCTTCTGAGGACCCATTAGCATGCAAACATTTCAAAATGCTGGGTTCACTTCAGCATTAAAAAACAAAGACCGGATGGTGGTGGCACACACCTTTGAGCTCAGCATTTGGGAGGCAGAGGCAGGTGGATCTCAGTAAATTCAAGCCAGCCTTGCTGTCTATAGTCTGAAGTTAAACCTTATGGCCTAATGGTGGAGAGAACTGATTCTGCAAGTTGTATCTCTAGCTGATCTGGAACTCATAGACATCTTCCTGCCTCTACTTCCTGAATGCTGTTTTGTTTGATTGCTTGTTTTAATAGTTTATTTTTATTTTATGAGCATTAATTGGTGTTTTGCTTATATGAATGTCTGGTGTGAGGAAGTCCAATCCTCTGAAACTGGAGTTATAGACCGTTGTAGGTGCTGGGCCTTGAACCTGGGTCCCTGGGAAGAGCAGACAGTGTTCTTGACTGCTGAGCCATCTCTCCAGCTCCATTTTATTTGTTTCTTATTCTTGTTTTTTTGCAACATGGTCTTATGTAGTTCAGGCTGGTCTCTTGTTTAAAATGTATGACGTTTCATGTGCAAATATGTGGACGTCAGAGGACAACTTGCAAAAGTCACTTCTCTGCAACCTTGTGGACCCATCAATTGATTACAGGGCGTCTTTAGCTTTGGAACTGTGTTGTGCCACTGGCCCTCAGGCTGGCCTCTTGAATTCATTGTGTACCTGAGGACGACCTTGAATTGATCCTTTCCCTTATGCTGGAGTGCTGGGATTCCAGGGATGCACACCACACCTGGCTTTAGCCTCCTTTCTGTAATAATGAAAATGTTCTAAAATTGATTACAGCGATGTTTCAAAATTCTGAGTCTATTTTAAGAATTGAAGTAGGTAAATTGGATGGTATGTGAATTATATTGCAGTAAAGATGTGGCCAAAAAAAGTATAATTTTACCTAGTATGACCCTTTCCCTACTCCAGTGCCTATCAACAAAATGAATGTACTGCCCCTGCCATGACACGCTTTTTCCTTCATTATTATTATCGAAACATTATTAAGCACTTTTCATCTACCAGACATGGTACTAAGCACTTCCCAGGATTTTCCAATTTTGTCCTCTTGGCAATTTTATTCTATTTTTATTTTACTGACCAAGAAAACAAGTTAACACAAAGTTAAGCAATCTGTCCAAAACCATATAATAAATAATAAAATAACATCTCAATGCAATGGTGTATTGAACAATCAGGATGTACCGGGCCTTGTATTGAACCCTGGGCACCAGCACATTCATTCAATGCTTACAACTACTTGGGGGCAGGACTCTGTTTTATAGATCAGGAGCATTATAAAAGCAAATATATTTCTGTTAACTCTGATTGGCCAGTTGTGATGGTGCACATCTGCAAATCACTACTCTGGAGGCAGAGACAAAAGGATCATTCATTTGAAGCCAGCCTAGGCTATATAGTGAGACCTTATCTCAAAAATAACAACAAATATCAGATTGTGAGCAAGTGAGTGAGCTGTGGACATCACAGATGTTTATGATGTCATTTTTATCATAAAGCACTATGCTATGTTATCCACCTCTTTGAAATGTACACAATACACCTGTTAATCACAGATGGTTCTGGACAATCTATTGCCGTTAGAATGAGTTACTAAGAGCAAGCACCTTAAGCTAAGCCTCTTTGAATTTTCCATCCCCCTCTTCATCCTTAGGACCCATGTATTATACTGAGTAGTGCTTAAGAGTTAACGCAGGGGGCAGGCGTGGCTTCTGGAGGAGGAGGCAAAGGACCACAAGTTCAAGGTCAGAAGCTGGGGGCGCGGCTCAGTCAGTAGAGTATTGCCTTGGGTTTAATCCCCAGAACCACGTAAACTGGGCATGGTAGCACATACCTGGCATCTCAGCCCTCAGGAGGCAGAGACAGGAGGCAGACAAGGTCATCTCAGTTAGGTAGCATGGAATGGTGAGTGAGACAGATCTTCCCACTCTCGCAAACAGAAGCACAGATTTTTATGTTCACATGCCGCTTCGCAACAGGAATACACCGTTGAGAAGTGAGCTGAGGGATTTTGTTGCATGAACATCAACCTAAATGGTCAATCATTTGATGGTATCTCTTGGTGTGATCAAGACAGTGAAGCACCAAATATGAGAGACCCCTGACAGCTTACCACAGCCGACTATTTCAGAGTAGAGTTTTAAAAAATAGCTATTTATTAATACATTAATCAAACCCACCTCCCATGTCTTCAATCTCTTCTTAGTCCACCACTTCCCTCTTCCAATTTTGTGTGCTCACACTACCCACTGAGCCCCCTTAGTGCACCGGTTCTCAACCTGTAGGTCACAGCCCCTTCACCTACCTTATATTTCTGAAAATATTTACATGACTATTCATAACAGTAGCAAAAATACAGTTATGAAATAGTAACAGAAACAGTTTTACGGTTGGGAAGGGGGTCACCACAACATGAGGAGCTGTATTAAAGGGAAGAATCACTGACAGTACAGGGGTTGGTGACCATCCAATGGAACATGGGTAACCTTTCAGGGCCCACATCCCTGAAGGAAACTCTCCTCATCACCTCATCACCCCTACACACACACCCCAGCAGCCATCACTAGGCAAAGCTCCTCAGATAGAGCTGGAATGTCACCAGCTCTATTCCCACTTGTGCTGGGGTTTGGGCCAGCTTGATCTAGTGTGGGTCTTGTACTTACAGCCCAGCCTCTGTGAGGTCATGTGTGCAGCTGCTCTGTCATGTGCAGGAAGTATGGCTTCCCTGCAGAGGTACACTGTCTCTGGTTCTTCCAATCTTTCTGCTCCTTCTTTGGAGATTATCCCTGAGCCTTGGGGACAGAGGTGTGATACAGATGTCCCCTTTGGAGCTGAGCACTCCACATTCTCTTTGGTCTAGCTCTAAGTCTCTGTACCATCCACTGCAAAAAGAAGCTTCTCTGGTAAGGGCTAAGGACGGGTCCCACATCCCGGGTCTGCAGCTTCCTCTGGAACCAGGTTTTGGGGGATTTTGTTTGTTAAGAGAGAAACTTTAATGTTATCATAAATGTTTCAAATATCTCAGGCTAGACTCAAATTGAGTATAACCTTAAACTTCTAGAGTTTAGGGTTTTATTTTTGTTTTTAAACAGGATCTATCTATGTAGTCCTGGATGTCCTGGAACTCACTATTTAGACCAGGCTGGTTTTGAACTCACAGAGTGCCTCTGCCTACAGAGTTCTGGGATTAAAGGCATGTGCGTGCAACCTTAAACTTCTAATCTGGGATTATATGTGCCACCATGTCCTGCGTTAGCTGTTTTCTGTTTGTTTGTGGTTGCTGCTGTTGTTAAGACACAGTCTCTCTGTGTAACTCTGTCTGTCCTGGAACTCACTCCGTAGGACCAGACTGGCCTCGAACTCAACAGAGATAGCCCGCCTCTGCTTTCCTGAATGCTGAGATTAAAGGTGTGCACCACCACCATCCAGCCAGCTTTCTAGCTAAGGAGCTACAGGCAGTTTACAGCTATGGTCCTGGGAGAGAGAGGCACTGGAGCCACTGATAAGTTGCCTATGACCCATTAGATAACCCATAGCGATGTAAAGTAAATAAATAAATTTTGATTAATTAGCAAAGGGGCTGCCAAGGGTTAATGGGTGGTAAGACTCTGAGTTCTGTCTCCAACACCAGAAAATAAGTAAATAAATGAAGCCAAGACAGCAAGGGGTATAGTACATCAAAAACAGCAAGGCTGTCAAGAGCTCACTTGTGAAGCATGTGTGCTACACATAATCATGTAGGCTATTCTTTAATGATTGGCAGTGCAGTGGGTACATTTGTAGCAGCCTGGTCATAAACAGGTGAGTAACCACTATGCTATATTATCACGAGGTCTATGATATCATCAGGCATTAGGAATTGTTCGGGTCCATTGTCATCTTGTGGAACCATCACTGTGCACACTAAAAGGTCACTATGAATGCTGGGCACGATAGCACACCATGTAATCAATCTCAGTGCTTGGGAGGTGGCAGTGTGAAAGGCAGAACCCAAGGCCAGCCATGCCACCTCTGAGGTTAAAAGCCTATCTGGATTTTAAGAGACCTTGTCTAAAAAACAAACAAACAAACAAACAAAACAAAACAAAACAAAACAAAAAAAACCTTTAATCCCAGCACTCCAAAGGCAGAGCAGGCAGATCTCTCAGTTCAAGACCAGCCTGGTCTACAGAGCAATTTCCAGGATACCTGGGGATACACAGAGAAATAACCTTTCTAAAAACAAACAAAGCATAAAGCACTGGTTTGTAGAGTTTGACTGTTCTTGTTTGAGATACTGTGTCTCTCTGTGTAGCTCAGACTGGCCTTAATATCCCGATCCTCCTGCCTCAGGCTCCTATGTGCTCAGAATTAAGGGTGAGTCACTTACACAGCTATAACTGCTTCTTTTTAACGGGGTCATTTAAAAATCACTACAATGTAGATACAGTCTCTCTCTCTCTCTCTCTCTCTCTCTCTCTCTCTCTCTCTCTCTCTCTGTCTGTCTGTCTCTCAATATGTTTATCCTATTTTATTGGTCCTGGATATGAAACCCAGACACTTACACATGCTGGGCATTCTTTCTCCCATTGAGATATACGCATAGCCCCAGGTGTTGTTTGCTTGAGATGGGGAATGTCTTACCATATTGCTCAGGAGGCTTTAAAGTCCTTGGCTCAAGCAAGTCACCTGCCTAAACTTCATCAGTAGCTGGGACTAGCACGCTCCACCATCATCATAGTGACCACCACCCCCAGCTTCATAACTTTCATTTTAGTTGGTGCATAGTAGTTGTACATCTCTTTAACGTTTATGTGTGTATGCCCACACATGTATGCCACAGTGTACATGAGGAAATCAGGACAATTTTCAAGGGTCATTTATATCCTTCTACCATGTTGGGCTTATGGATCAAAGTCAGGGTGGCAGGTTTAGAGACAAGCACACCTTTACACCTTTACCCATGGAGCTGTCTCAACAGTCTATAATTATACATCCTGATCTGGGGTAGCATTTCAGTACATATAGGTTATGTTCTTATGCCCATCTTACAGGTGAAGAAACTGAGATTGAGATGCCTAGAATAACAAGCCAGATAAGGTCAAACAGCCAGCCACCTCAAGAGCCCACACATGCCTGCCTCAAATATCATGAATATTCCCCCTTGCTTTTTGCCCCTGCCCCGGATTGAGGGAATTAAGTAAATGATTCTGCTTGCCTGGCTGAGAACACCCGGTGTGTTCAGATCTGCTGATTCCCCCAATTTCTTACCTTCTCACTGTCCCTTTCAGTGACAACCAGAGCGAGTTTGATGTGTTGGTGAAGGGGGCGGGGGAGGGGGAGGCCGCTTTCAGAGTTCAGATGTTTCCAGCAACTGAAGTTACCTCCTGCCTGTAATTAACTATTTGATTTAGTCTGGTCAATTAATAACCCCACAATTCAGGCGTTGAACATGAAAATGCTAAAAGCAAGCTTCCTTTATTTAAAAAAAAAAAAAAGTATTTATTTTGGGAAACTGAGCAGAAACCACAGGTCTGTTGCTGGTGCTAGTGGGGGAGGGGATGATGGCAGGCTGTTGGCAGGGGCTTCCACTGCACTTCAGGCAGGGCAGAAAGATGAAGGACTGGCTAGAGGGCAGGGTCCCCTCATCTGTACCCTCTCCCTAGAGATCAGGTTTTCAGCAGTCCCAGAGAAAATAGCTTTTGGAGTCAGTGAATAAAGTGGAAAAAGCATTTGACAGGGAGGCAGGAGCCTGGGGCTCTGTCTCTGACCTTGAAGCAGGCTCTTCCCCTCCCAGAGTCCTAGTTTATTCATGTGCAAAATGGAAAGTGGCCAAATTATACTAGAGATGGGAAATTGAATTCAGTTTTTCTACTGAATGGCAGAATCTGTGTGTGGGTGAGGATGGAAATCTGTGATTGATTATCAATGTCTGCTATGGATACAGGTAATTGAGGAATAGGGCAAGATGTGCCTAATACTGTAAGCCCTTAGTATCTAAAGGTTTTACATCCATGAATTTAACCAACCATGGACTTAAGAAAAAAGTGTGTGTTGTTGTTATTGTTGTTGCTAGGAGTTAGACGCAGGGCCTCATTTCTGCTAAGCAAACAGTGCTCTGAACCACATACCTCCTCAATGCCCCATCCTCCTCTTTTTGAGGAATCTCATTTTCTAACCCAGGCTGGCCTTGACCTTGCTATGTACCCAAGACGGTCTTGGAACTCTCTACCTACTCTGTGTACCATGTGTGTGCCTTGTACTCCTGGAGAGCCAGAAGACTATGTTGAATTCCCTGGGACTAGAGTTACACAGGGTTTGAAGTTTTTGTAGTTTGAAGTTTTTCGGCCCCGCCTAGCCAGTCCAGAAGCCATTTAGTCCCAAATAAACACACAGAAGCTTATATTAATTACAAGCTGTTTGGCCTATGGCTCAGACTTATTACAGCTAACTTACACTTTAAGTTAGCCCATATTTCTATCTATGTTTAGCCATATGGCTTGGTACCTTTCTGCTCAGTGCTGCATTCTCATCCTGCTTCCTCTGCTTTGCTCTTCTGCTTCCCAGAATTCTCCTAGTTTAGTTGCCCTGCCTCTACTTTCTGTCTAGCTACTTGACCAATCAGTGTTCTATTAAAACCAATATGACAAATATTAACAATATATAAGAGCTTAGTCTCACAGCAGGGTTGCATACAACCATATGGATGTTGGGAACAGAACTCTGGCCCTCTACAAGAGTAGCCAGTGCTATTAACTACCCAATCATCTCTCTAGATCCCTGGCCTAATTTTTTTGAACTACTGTTCCCATTGAGTCTTGGAAAGGTATGAAAGGAAGAAGGAAGAAGGGAGGGGAGAGAGAGGGAGGGAGGGGAGAGAGGGGGGAGAGAGAGGGAGGGAGGGGAGAGGGAGGGAGGGAGGGGGAGAGAGGAAAGGGGGAGAGAGGGAGGGAGGAGGAGAGAGGGAGGGAGGGGGAGAGAGGGAGGGAGGGGGAGAGAGGGAGGGGGAAAGAGGGAGGGGAGAGAGGGAAGGAGGGAGAGAGGGAGGGAGGGAAGGAAACGAATGAGTAAGAGTGGAGTCAAGGTTATGACCACTGATGTCACTTCTGCTCTTGGCCTTTGGACAAGGTCTCCTGGTGGGGAGAGCTAGCTGGAGTTACTTAGAACTTCAGATTGTGTTATTTGAATACCCATGCAAGTGTGTCACACGTGGAAGTTGTTCATCATCAGGGTACCCAGTTTCAAAACAGTGGAGCACACGTTACCACAGGGAGGTTCTGTCACCCTCTCACTTTACAGAAAAAACACAGAGATTCTGACGAAGAAGTATTCAGTCCAAAGCTACACAACTAGCTTGGTGGCTTCATCTTTGGACCTTGACTTTCTGCCAGCTGGGGTGGTGCACACCTTTAATCCCAGTACCCGAGAGGAAGAGGTTCTGTGAGTTTGCCGCTAGCCTGGTCTACAGAGTGACTTCCGGGACAGCCAGAGCTACTCAGGGAAAGCCTGTCTTGAAGAAGAAAAAACAAATAAAAACAATCTTGACTTTTCATTCAATGGATTAAATTCACCTTTGCCATCATGCCCATTATTTCATCAAGATCCCACCTGAGTAAGACCTTTAACCAGTTCTCAAGGAGTTTAGGCTTCAACTCAAGGACACATTATAAAAATTATAACAGAGAATGGGATCTTCAGGGAACCTTGGAGGCTCAAAGGAAGGAGAAGACAGTGGGATGGGAAGAAGTCTGACATTTGAGTGGAATCGGAGGCAACGTGGAGGGCAGAGCACTTCGTCTGGCTGAGCTGAACTGATGTTTCTTCCCTCAGTATGGTATTGTCTCTAGTATCTGCCGCGGTGCTCAGTCTACCTTAAAGCTCAACTGGGGCCTCAGACTTAAACAGGCTAGAACCCACTCTAGCTAAAATGGGAGAGAAAGTCAGACTGTGATCATGGCGCTTGGGAGGGAAAGGCAGAGGATCCGGAGTTCAGATCTTCCTCTGCAACAGATCAGTTGGAGGCCAGTCTACAACAGAATCCACCTAAGAAAGAAAGGGGGGTGGCATGAATTTATTCATTCAGCAAATATTTAATAAATGCCTGTTACGTTCCAAGCACAGTGCTAAGTGCTCTTCCTTGGGACGTGACTCAACTAGACCAACCATCACCAAGCCCATTTTCCCCTCCCTCCTCTCCTGACATGGGCAATCATAGCAGGAGCAGCAGCCACTTACAAAATATCCCATGGGCTTGCTAAGCAATATGCACCAAATGATTTAGTCATTCCTCAGAAAAGAGGCTGCTGAGAATCAGACCCCAATATACCAAGCATGTTTTCCGCTAGGGACTGACACCCTCAGTTCCTATTAACTCCCCACAGGGGCAGGAGAGATGGCTCAGTGGTTAAGAGCACTGACTGCTCTTCCAGAGGAATTCCCAGCAACCACAAGGCAGCTCACAAGTGTCTGTGACTCCATTTCCTGGACATCTTACACCTTCACACCAATGCACATAAAATAAAGTTAAATATAAATTTAAAAAAAAAAAAAAAAAAAGCTTCCCACAGTAGATAAAAACCAGCCCAAAGAACATGCAAAGAAATAGGGAGTGGGAACAGACTAAGTCATCACACTCGAATCAAACTACTTCTGTCTATCAAGTGAATCCAGGAGATGCCTTCCTTAAGTGATATTAGCCTAGTGTGGCTAGGATGATGGCACAGTCCATTAAAGGACTTACTATATGACTGTGGAAACCTTACTTCTGTTCCCTAGCACTTAAATAAAAGCCATGGCTGGTGACATGTCTCTAATCTTAGCACTGGGGAGGCAAGGACAGGAGTCCTGGAGTTCTCGGCCAATCTAGGTTTTGCAAAGGGATTGTGTCTCAAAAATAAGACAGAGGACAATAGAGGGAGAAGTTGCTTGAAATTGACCTCTAGGCTCTACATGCACATGCACACACACACAAATGGGTACTGCCACTGACACATACACAGAAGACTAGGTCAGTGAGATAGGCCAACACCCAACATGTGACCTGGTGTCACATTACTCTCTAGCTGAGACTCCTCAACAGCTCCCTCAAACCTATAGAGCAAATCCCAAACATTGCCAGTAAATGACAACGCCCAGTGTAATCTGCCCCCTGCCTCATCTGCCTTGTATCTGTTGTCTCTATTCTTACTGTTGTTTTTGTTATTGTCATTATTATTATTACTATTATTATCATTATTATTAACTGACTTTAAAGAGTCTAGAAATATCCAGACTCATTCTTGGCCCAGGGCCCTTGTCCTTGGGCCTTGTCCCTGGCTGGAAACCCATCCCTTATGTTGCTGCAGGTACTCTTTCCTCCCCCAGAGCTTTTTTCTATCTGCCTAGAGCATCCTTTCTCATTCTGAAGCATCTTCCTGCTATGGACAAACCCACCATAGCCTGGGCATCCTTCCTCAGCCTGAGCATCTATTCCCTCATCTGCACCCTTCTCTCCTTCCCGTGCCTCATGAAATTCCCTCTTCCTTTTCTATCCAGAATGAATATCACTTCCACAGAGACCTCCCAGGATCACCCTTCCTGGATCACTTTCCCTTATTCTTTGCATGTCCCTGTGTTTTTGTGCTTGTGTGACTGTGTGACTGTGTCTCTTTATTAATGTCCATGAATCTCCCCCTCCCTCTCTAATATGTTTCCCAGAGACAGAGTCTCATGTAACCCAGACTGGCTTAAAACACAGTATGTAGCTGAAAAAGAACTTGAATTTGGAATTCTCCGGCCCTCACCTCCCCATTGCACCATCAACCCAGTTTATGAAGCACTACATGTGGAACCCAGTGCATGTTTGGCAAGCACCCTGCCAACTGAGATACACCCCAGCCTCATTAAAGCCTTCCCAAAAGTCCCCACGGTGTGGACTAGCATAGGGCAGGCACTCCATCCTGAATGCATGATGTGGTAGACACATTGCCCTTCTTAAGCCTTTGGACTTAATAATAATGACCACTATGACATATTGAGCTCTTACAGAAGCCAAAGCACTTTCTCATGCTATTTCATTGGCTCATCGCTCTATGATGCTATTTTAATTACTAGTATATCCACACCAGAGATGAGGTCCAGAGACATGCCACCCCTTAGCTAAAGTGACATCCCATGTAAGAAGAAGAGCAGGGTTTCTGCCTAGAACTCTTCCATAGCAGGTACACTGTGCCAATCACTTGGTGCCACCTCACTGAGGGTCGGGCTGGCTGCTTCGAGGACTCTCCATGTTGTCCCCTCACTTGCTCCACCAACAGGCTTCTGCCTTGAACTCCATAGCTACTATACCACTGGGAGATCAGCAAGTCTATGAGGGCAGCAGGTCCAAGAAAGAGCAGACAGCAGGGTTCAACACCTGTCCTTCCATTTGTGACCCGGAAGAGAGATGTTGAACCTGAAAAGCGGAGACTTCCCAATTCTGCTTTACTACAACTGACCCAGCTGTCTCTGTGTCAATATCCCTGCTGATCTTGCTAGGTCATCAGCATCAGCAGGCTCCAGAAAAGCAAGAGTCCCTGGGAGCCACTCAGACCGATCCAGCAAGAAAAGCCTACATCATCGATATGTAGTCTTTGTATTTATTGGTTTTTCTGTAAGTCCGTACTGTCATACTTTTTGCAGGTTTTACATTTGATAACAAAAAACCACCCAGATTTTTTTTGTCTGGGGTGTGGTCAGGTACATCTGTAATTATAGCATTTGGGAGGCGGAGGCAAGAAAATCAGGGTTTCAAGATCATTCAAGGTCATCCTCAGCTGCTTATATAGAGATGAAAAGTAGAGATGGGAGACTCCTTGGATGCTAGAGAGCCAGATAGCTTGGTACACATAGTGGTAAAGCAACAAAGAGACCGGTGGGAAGTGAGGACGACATCTAAATTAGACCTCCATACAGAAGCAGTGGGCAGATTATGTTGTTCCATTGTAAATAATTGTCCCACCCACTGGTTTAATAAAAACACTGATTGGCCAAAGGCAGGCAGGAAGTGTGGGTGGGGCTACCAGACTAAGAAAACTCTGAGAACAGGAAGAACAGAGCAGAAATGCCACAGAGGAGCCAGAAGATGCAGAGGACAACTATGCTGGTCTGAGAAAAGGTACGGAGCCTCATGGCTGATCAGGATAAGAATCATGGGTTAGATTAAGAGCAAGAGTTAGCAAGTTATATGCCTGGGCCCCAGGTCATTCAGCATACAATTAATGTAAGCATCTGTGCGTCTCTGTGGGACTGTGGGTCTGTGGGTCTGAAAGTACAGCTAGGCCAGAAAGTCCAGCCACACACACAGGAAACAACCTTGGAATGTAGCTCAGTGGCAGAGGGCTTATGCAAGAATTTGGGTTTAATCCCTGACACTTCAAATTTCTTTTTCCATTCAATGACTATTTTATTTACTTTAATTATTTTATTTTTTATGTTCATTGGTGTTTTATGTGCATTATGTCTATATAAGGGTCTCAGATCTTGGAGTTACAGACAGTTGTGAGCTGCCATGTGGGTGCTAGGAATTGACCCCTGATCCTCTGGAAGAGCAGTCAATGCTTCTAACTGCTAAGCCATCTCTCCAGCCCCTATTTACTTACTTTTTAAGATTAATTTAGCTATTGTGGTACTGGGGGATTGAACTCATAGGCTCATACACACAAAAAATTTTGCCAATTTGAGTTCTATGTCCCAACACCAAAGGGAAAAAAAAAAAAAAAACAATTATGGTGGGAGTGGGGTATGATAAGCTGATAAATGCATAAGCAAGCCAGGGAGATGGGTCATCAGATAGAGTGCTCACCTCCCAAGTCTAAGGACCTGAGTTAGAGCTGTAACCCCTGTGTAAAGCTGGCCATGGAGGCACATTCCTGTACCTGCAGAACTAAAAGTCAGAGACAGGAGGAGTCCCGGGGCTTGCTGGCCAGAACATCTGACTGAGTCAGTAAATTCCTTGTTTAGTGAGAATAGAGACCCTTCTCAGTGAGGTAGGTAGAGGGAGGGAGGAGACAGCCGGATGGATAAAATACTTGCCAAATGCAAGTGTGAAGACTGGAGGTAAGGTCCTCGGAGCCCACATAAAACCTGGCAAGCCTGAACAAGCTGCTGGCTAGACTAGCCAGAATTAGTTAGTTCCTGGTTCTTCCAGAGTCCCTGCCTCAGCAAATAAGGTGAAGAGCAGTGGAGGCCACACACACATGCACCCAAACACAGATGCATACTCACATATTTGCAAACATGCATATACATATGTATACATAGTATACACATTTTTAAAAATTTAAATAAAAAAAATAGTGACTGAGTAAGACATTCAACCCGGACCTCCTCACACACACGTCTGTACACACCTATACACATGTACATAAACAACTCATGCTAAGTAAACATAGATCTTTTTAGCTAGACAGAAAATGCCACATATTTCCATTTACTTGGATTGTCAGAATGGGGTAAATCTAGAGAAACAGAAGGCAGGTCAGGGGCTACATCCCTGAGAAGGAGAAAAGTGGATGACTAAGTGAGCCACAGGCTTGGTGAGTCGAGGAGAAGGAGGAAGTGGTCAAAACAATGATGCACACACTGGGACGATCCTACAATGCACATTTTGGCACATGCAACTCTGTGGTAGAACATTTGCCTAGTATGTGAAAGAGTCCACTTCAATATCCAGCGCCAGAAAAAAACAAAAAATAAAAAAGTCATGTTTTCAAGGTATGTTTGCAATGGAGACTAAGGTAGCAAGAAGAAAAAAAGAAAAATTACAATAAATAAAGCATGTATAGGTGAGTGCAGATGCCCGCGGATGCTAGAGGCATTGGCTCCTCTAGAGCTGGAGTTTCAGGCAATTGTCAACTGCTTGATGTGGGAATAGAACTGGAGTCCTCTGCAAGAGAACAATACACTCTTAACCTGTGAGTCATTTCTCCAGTTTTCTTACACAGACTGGATTACAGGGTGCTCAGCAAGTCTCCCGGCAACATATTAATAACCATTTCAGATCAATATACTCTCCTCTTCCCTTTTTATTTTGGAGACAGGGTCTTACTGTGTAACCAGTGCTGGCCTGAGACTTGCTATGTGAAACAGGCTGGCCTTGAACTCACAGAGTCCTGCCTGCCTCTGCCTCCTGAGTGCTGGGATTAAAGATGTGCACCTCCACCCCAGGCAGATATACATTCTTTTTAATGGCTTCAGTATGCGATTCTCCCCAACCCTGACTCTTTTTCCAGGTGGATTGATCAACCTACCATTTCCCTCAAAGATTAAGCTCCAACTTGTCTGCCTCCGGCTTGCCTGTGACTGTGACCTCTGTGAGGAGGTCTCTAACTCCCAGCAGGTGACTGACCCCACAGGCCGCCTGATTTGCCATGTCAATGGCTGTTTGCCCTATTTTCCAGCTAAGTGTCCAGACTCTCCCTCTCTGGTCAGTTGCAGGACTTCAGGCAGCCTACCTAACTCCGTGAGCTTCTGCTTCCTCAGATGCATGAGGACATTAATACACACACAGAGAGAGAGAGAGGGAGAGAGAGCAGCTCAGGGCCAGCTGCAGACATTTGATCCCTTTGGGGTGTGGGGGAGGTGGCCAGAGCCTGGGTCTGTGGCCACCTGCTTTGGGTAGGGCATTAATGCCTGGTGCTGAGTCAAGAAGGTGAGGCCGAGCTGGGCGGCCCTGGGAACCCGGGACAGAGGCAAGGCTGGAGTGGAAACGTTTAGAATGAGAACAAACGGGCTCCTTGAATGGGAGCTTTTATTCCTGCCGCAGAGGGCTTTGTTCCCCAAACACGTGACACACAAAAGCCTCTACTTGAATTCGGGAACCCAAATTGGTTCTCAGGTGGGGGAGGAGAGGGGTGTCCGGATTTCGGGATTCCTTAAAGGGACAATGCTGTGGCTAACGGGTCTCGGGGTTTAGTCCTCATTGTCAGAGGGAGAGGAGAGGGAGGGAAGGGGTTGGTGTGAATTGGACCTGTGGGGGTGGGGCAGCTGTTCAGAAGAGGATGGAGGGGGCAGAGGAGGGAGGGGTGAGAAGTGGCCCTGTGCCTGAGAAACGGAAGACACCGAGGGAAGAAAGGGAGAAGGAGGGGGAACCCGTGCAAATAGTGGCTAGAAAGTTCTTAATGTCCGTCCCGCCCGACGAAGGCTCTTCCTATTCCTCAGCCCCACTGGCTGCCTGCCTTGCAGTTCCTCCAAACCCGAGCTGGATCTTGCCTCTGGGTGTCTGCAATAGTCCTTCCCTCCACCTGACCTGCTTCCCACCCACCCACAGGATTACGTTGATCCGGTAATCCCAGGCACCACCCCCTTAGAGAGAAACGAGAAACCTGCTCTGCCTCATCCATCTTGTGCCTAGCTCTCTCCGGGAGGTCAGCACAAGCTTTATCAAGTGGTGACAGAGACACCTGAACCTGCCTGGCTAAGTAGAGTAAAGGTGTGGTGGCCACAAAGGCCCTCATCCCTTCTATGTCTAAAAGCCACCGTTTTTAGGGTCAGGCGAATTTGAGCCTCTCTTTGAAACTTTGTTGGTGGGTGCCTTAGGCAAGCCTCTACCTTCATTTTCCTCCCTCCCTCCCTCCCTCCCTCCCTCCCTCCCTCCCTCCCTCCCCTTGTATTGTTTTTGTTTTAAGACACCATCTAGCTATAAAACCTAATCTGGCCTTCAACTCCTGATCCTCCTGCTTCAGCCTCCTGAGTGTTGAGATTACAGGTGTAGAACACCATGCCCTGTCATTTCGGAAGCAGGCTTTTATTTGTTTACCTATGTGGCTAGAGACCAAAACTAGGATCTTGAGTATGCCAGGCAAGCACTCTACCAACTAAGCTGTACCCCCAGTCCTACCCAGTCCCCAGCATGACTTGATTGGTTTTATTAACAGATGATAAAATATTCTCAGAGAGGTTAAGAGTTTGCCCAAGAACACACAGGAAGGTGCAGCAGAGTCAGGATTGGAAGTCAGTTCAAGCTTACCCCAGTTTGTGATCTGCCCTTTTCAACTCTGGTGCTCGCTTTCATTTTTAAAAATTGGAAGCCAGAGCTGCAGCAAGGGCCAAGTGGCACAACTAAGATCCGATTGGGCTACCCCAGTTCCCTCTGTTAGCTAGAGGCCTTACTTACTATATTGTAGGTAGAGGCCTGAGTTCTAGACTACTGTCTCTGTGCCTTAATTACTTTAAAACTTATATCAAACTAAGTTTTTCCTGGCACTAACCTTTAATCCCAGTACCTGGGGGGGGGGGGTATAGAAGCAGAGGCAGGCAGATTTCTGTGAGTTCAAGGCCAGCCTGGTCTACAAAGTGAGTTCCAGGGCAGCCAGGGATACACAGAGAAACCCTCCTCCCAATTCTTTTTTAATCCACATACACATATACAAATTTAAAAATGAATGTAAGGGACTGGAAAGATGGCTCAGAGGTGAAGGGCATCGGCTGTGCTTCCAGAGGACCTGGGGTTCAGTACCCAATATCCAACATGGCAGCTGTCTGTAACTCCAGTCCCAAAGTCTCTGACACCCTTACACAGACATACATACAACCCAAACACCAATGAACACAAAATAAAAATTAAGTTGTTAAAAAAAAAGAATTTAAAAATGAAAATAGTTTTGAAAATATATATAAATTTGGGGGCTGAGAATACAGGTTATTTGCATAGTGCATAAAAGGCCTTGAGATTAACTGGCAGTACTGCACAAACCTAGAGGTCTTGGGGGGGGGGGGGGGGAGACATGCTTGTGATCCTAGCATTTGGGAAGATCAGAAATTTAAAGTCATTCTCGGCCTTACAGGGACTCAGAGGCCCGGCTGGGAACTAGAGACGCTGTGTCAAGAAAAAGAAAAAAGTTATATTTCAAAGTATCCTCTATGACTCAGTCCTAACAACTTACGAAGCTGATATAGGAGGCTCCTTAGAGCTCAGGAATTGAAGGTCAGCCTAGATAACATGAAGGGTGTCTAAGCTCCTAACTCATACTGGGAGTTTCCTGCTATTGCACCAGAGAAGAACGGAAGGATGAGGAAAGAAGAAGCCCAGTGACCTCTGTGGTGGGGGTACATGTCTTCAGCCTGGGAAGGGTGTGTTACTGGGCTGAAGGAGTGGTCAGGTCATTTTTAGCTCTGAGCTGGAGATTGGGCCTTAGGTGCACAGGCCCTTTGAGGTTATGCCCCATACTCCCTCCCTAATTAGCCAGCTAAAGAAAGCTGGCTTGAAATGGGATTGTGCAGACCCGGCTTTGGGGCTGAGGAGGCAGGGTCAGGGGAATCATTCCACTAATCTGCTGAGATCATCAGTTCCTGTGCCTGTGTTCTCTGCCTTTCAGGTGGCAGGTAGAGATTCTGAGAGCTGCCCAGGGACAGCCTGCCATAGCCTCCCTCTCCTCCAGGCTTCCCTAAAAAGCAGTGCATGCTCCTCCCACCCTCTAAAAGAGTGCATGCTCCTCCCACCCTCTAAAAGAGTGCATGCTCCTCCCACCCTCTAAAAGAAAACAGTATGAGACAGAGGAAAGAGAAGGTAAACAATCCATCCATATAACCTGCTCTACTCTCCAAGCAGGAACCACATCTGTCTCTCTAGCACCTGGCTTAGGACACCACACTGTGACATGTGCCTTTATCATTTACCTTGGCCTCTCTTAGTCTCTATTTCCGCATCTGTGAAATAGCTGCATGAGTATCTACCTCAAAGGCTTCATGGAATAAATCAGGCATCTAATGTGCCCAGCTCACCAGTTTGGAACAAAGAACTTGATATGAGGGTCTTCAAGATGGGTCAACAGGCAAAAGATCTTGTCACCAAGTGTGACAATCTGAGTTTGACCCCTCCCATCTGGGTAATGAAAGGAGAGTCACCCCCCCATTTTTTTCTCACTACCACATGCATGCCATGACACACACACATGTTCCTGCATGCCTGCCAACCATGAGCGAACAAACAAATATAAAATAAAATGCAAAAACAGTAATAAACACTTGATAGCAACTCCCATGGGGAACAGCCACCCTGGGCTAGCCTCTTGCTGTTTTTATTGTTGTTGGTTTGAGACCAGATTTTTGTTTGTTTGTTTTTGGAGACAGTTTCTCTGTGTAGCCCTGGCTGTTCTGGAGCTCAATTTGTTACCAGGCTGACCCTGAACTCACAGAGATCCGCCTGCCTCTGCCTCCTGAATACTGTGATTAAAGGCATGCACCACCACATTCAGCTAAAAACAGCTCTATCCCAGTTAACCTGGAATTCAGCACTGCCTGATACAGTCTAGGATAAACTTCAATTTCTAGGACTCCTGAGTGCTGGGACTACAGTACCCGCCAAGCCCTGCGGTATGTATTTTTCGTAAGCATTATCCCACCTAGGATATCCAACCACCTAGTGAGATAATTAACACCATCACACCATGCAGCCACTTTATGTATGGACAAGCCTTTCAGAAGCCAAGAGTCTCTCTGGCTCAGAGTTCTCTAAACCATCCTGTTTTGTGTTCTTCCCGCACATCTCTGCTGAGGAGGCCCTTGTCTATGCTGAGCAACTGCTCCCACATTGTATCTCTTTCTAGTAACTTCTTCAGTAAGGCTTGAGACTGTAAGAAGGCAGCCTTCACAGAATTCACATAAATGTATTACTGTGGTAATACAATCAGCCTCAAATATCAGAGAATAGATCCACCCACAATCAAGCATTGAGAGTCAGAGAGTGGTGACCTTATGCCTTTAATCCTATAACTCAGGAGACAAATCTTTCTGTGTTTCTGTGAGTTCAAGGCCTAACAACCAAACAGTAGTAGCTCACACCTTTAATCCTCACTCTAGAATTACCATGCAGAGTTGAATCCAGAAGTGAAACAACTGGGAGGGGAAGATATTTATGGCAGGTGTAGACAGACACTGAGGTATTCTGTAAAAGGGACAAGCCAGGCAGGGGACTCTTGAAGACAGCTTTTATCCTGAGAAACTGGCTGGGTGAAAATTGACTGTGGTCTGTTTCCTTTCTCTGATATTCCAGCCTTTCCCCAAAACTCTGAGTTTTCATTAAATACCAACTAGAATTGGTATTTTATAGAACAGTTTAAGACACAGTTCATTTGCAGGAGGGGAAATAAAAGTATTATTTGAAGTCTTTGAACCATAGTTTTGTTTAGGTAAACTATGTTGAAGACCTTGATATGACTGGCTGGTGCAAATTTGGTCATTGCAAAAATAACAAGAGCTGAGGTGTTGTCGTGCACACCTTTCTTTAATCCAGTAGGAGAGAGGCAGGCAGATCTCTGAGTTTGAAGCCAGCCTAGTCTATACATTGAGACCTTGTCTCAAAAAGAAAGCAACTCTGAAAAGACCCGGGGTTGGCATTACTTACCTGGAAAATGGGAGAACATATGAAATATGCAATGGGATATTCCTCAGCCAGTGGCAAAGGGCAATAAAACGGAACAAACCTACAGCATGAATAAAACTCACAGGCACAGTAATCACGAGAGAACAGACTCTGAATACAGATTATACAGTCCTATTCAGATGATGTTCAAGGACGCTCAATGTCAGTCTTTGGTACAGATGTGAAACTAGTGACCAATTGTTACAGGGAAGGGAGTTCCAGTCAATCCAAGGGAAACTTCTGGCACAATGGAAACATTTTATATGTGCTGATGTGAATGCCCCCAAAGTAACAACTGGCCAGGAGGTACATTTAATATTATTTCAAGTTTTAGGGACTAGAAAGAATGCTTGATGGTTAAGAGTGCTTGCTATTCTATCAGAGGACCCAAGCTCAGTTCCCAGCATCCACATCAGGGAATCACAACTGCCTGTAACTTCAGCTCCGGGGGTGGCTGATGTCCTCTCCTGACCTCCATGGACACTTGTACTAGGGAATAGAGAGTTTGTGCTCATACACACAGACACACAGAAATACACATAAATTAATAAGATAAATCTTTTTAAAAATTCATTCACACCAATATATAAGTATTATTATATTATTGATAATAAGTTAAACTTTTAAAAATATTTTAAGCTAGCCGAATGTGGCCATATTCATCTTTAATCCCAGTACTCAGGGGGCAGAGGCAGGTGGATCTCTGCCAGTTTAAGTCCAGCCTAGGCTAAAGCTGATAATAATGGTGATAACAACGATAGCTATTATTTAAGCGGCTCTATAATTCCAGAACTCCAGAAACTGAGGCAGAATGGAGAATTCTAGGCCAGCCTGGGCTACATAGTGAGATCCTGTCTCAAGCAACAGCTCCCCCCCCCCCCATTTAAAGGAAAACAGTGCTGATTGTGATAACACACTCTAATCCCAGATTTGGGAGATAGAAGCATGAGAACCAGGAAATCAAGGGCCATCCTCTGCTATATAGTGATTTTGAGGCCAGCCTGGGCTATTATCAGACCATGTCAGTGCATGGGGGAGTTAGGGACAAAAGGTAAGAGGGAAGCTATATGGGGAAAGAAGAAAGAAAGGAAGGGAGGGAGGGAGGGAGGGAGGGAGGGAGGGAGGGGGGGGGAGGGAGGGAGGGAAGGAGGAAGGAAATAAGTAAATAAATAATAGCTTATGTCAGCAGTGAGCATTAATACATTAGAAAGTCCAACTCCCAGCATAATAAAAATTTTGAATTCAATTTAGTGTAGCTAGGTAATGTGCAGAAAGCCTGTAATCCTAGCTCTCGGGAGGCTGAGGCAAGATGTTGAATTTGAAGCCAGTCCAGACTATACTACAGGTACCATACCAGCCTGGGTTACACAGAGTGACCTGGCGGGTGGGGGGTAGGAGGAGGAGATGAGGGTGGAGTTCAGAGAGTGTGCGCAGAAATGGCCAAAACAAAGCAATCTCACAAACAAAATCCCACAAGATGACGTGTAAATGCTGGCGTCCCTGTCTCCTAGGATGCCAAATAAGATCCAAGATACTTAGTGAAGTTTGAATGGCAGATAAACAACACGTGGTATACAATATTTGGGACATACTTAATCCCCCCCCCCTTTGTTATCTGTCGTAAGCAGGAATTAAATCGGGTGTCTTCTATTTTTGCTTACTGAATCTGGCGGTCCCCACCCTCCCGGGACCCCGCCCGGCTCGCAAGCTCGCAAGCCCGTGCCCACCGCAGGGGGAGCGCCCTGCGCCGAGCAGTCACCCCGGCCGCAGCCTGGCAACGCGGCCACAAAGGGAGCCCGGGAGGCGGAATCTTTCCACATGCCTGATCAATGGGGGCGCGGAGACGGCGGCGCAAACAGGCCCGAGACAGCCGCACAAAGAGGAGGCCCCTCGGCCGCTCCCGCCTTGCATTGATCCCTCTCCTTTGTGGCTCGGACAACAGGAGAGGCGCCTTGCGGGGACTCGGCCGATTCTCATTAGGGGCGAAGGCCCTGGAGGACCCTTGGACCCCAGCCCTCAGCACCATCCCTTCTATAAGCTCCGGGCCGCAGATCCGGGAGGGGGGGATCCCAAGTCTATCTGGGGACAGGGTGGGGTCAGAACGTGTCAACAGTGTAGCCACCCAGACTCCGCCTCCTGAGGACCCCCCAGTCGGCCTTAGCGGGTCTGTTCTGTTCCCCCTGGTTACCGGCCTCCTCCAATCGCCTCTACTTTTATTTATTGAGTAAATATTTATTGAGCATTTGCTCCAAGCTGTTCCCATTCCCTCCTACCCCCAAGACTACTTGAACCAGCCAATCCTTTCTCCTAAGATCACTTCTCTGGGAAAGCATCTTTGGCCCATCTCCCTCTGTGCCCTTCTCCAGCTCCCAGCCCTTGAATCACAATAAGGACCAGCTAACAATTACCTAGCACTTTGCACGCCTATGGCTCCCAAGCGTTTGACATGGGCTGGCTCCTTTTTGTTTGCTTTCCTTTCCTTTTTGTGGTTGTTTGGGGTTTTATTTTGTTTTGTTTTTAAGATAGGGTTTCAGTGTGTTATGTAGCCCAGGCTGGGCTTGAACTCTGTAGGATAGGCTGGCTTCAAATTGGTAATTCCCTGTGCTCTGCAGAAGTGTAGCACATGCCCCGTCCCCCCCTTAACTCACACAGCGTCCCTCCAGATGTGAGTTTCTATGACTGTCATTTTTCAGATATGAGAATGGAGGTGTGGTATGCTGAGGGTGATGGCCCCCAAATGTACACAGCTACCAAGGGGTAGATCTGTTAATATTAGTGTGGCTTAGTAATGAGTTACTTACTCTACTAGTCCATTTACCAACCTATACTGTGTCTGTGTGTCCACTTTTATCTGTTTCCCCACCAGACATTGTGACCTTGGCATCCAGCAAAACCAGGTGGCTATGATTTGTTTATTGATCCGAATCTTCGGTTTAAGAAGGAAGCTGAGGGCCAGGAGCTAAGAATGTGGCTCAATGGTGGAAAAACTTGCTTAGGGTGTTTGAGTCTCTGAGTCTATTCCCAGTACAAAAGGGGGAGGTGGTAAAATTCTGCTAAATTTAGAGTCCTGCCTTTAATCCCAGCATTCAGGAGGCAGAAGCAAGCGATCTCTGAGTCTGAGGCCAGTCTGGTCTATAGAGCAAGTTCCAGGACAGCCAGGGCTACAACAGAAAAACCCTGTCTCAAAAAGAATTTTACTGAGGGGCTGGAGAGATGGCTCAGGGTTAAGATCACAGGCTGCTTTTGCAAATGACCCAGGCTCAATTCTTAGCACCCACATGGAAGTGGATAACCATCTCTAACTTCAAGAGATCTCTTGCCTTCTAGGCTGCTTGGGCACTACAGGCATGGAATGCACATACATACATACATACATACATACATACATACATACATTCTCACATATACATAAAATCTATAAGTAATTTTTAAAAAAATAATTTTGCCAAGAAATAAGGGGAATATGATACAGTTTCTGCATAAGAATGAAGTTGAAATCAGTGAAATAACATAAGATGGGTTGCAGGGACCTGGAATCTTTGGTTTTTTGTTTTTTTTAAAAAATCACTGAAGAATAATTTATAAGCAAGAAAAGACACCCATTTTGAGTGTTTAGTTCAATGAACATTGACAAATGCATTTACTGGAGTAGTTACTGTCACATGAAAAACATTGCCATCTCCCAGAAAAACACCCCACATGCTCCCCGAGAGTCAATTTCCTTCCCCTCTGTTCCCAAGGCAACCCCTTCATCAGTTTTCTGTTGCTATAGATTAGTTTCTACTTTTCTTGAAGTTCAGAGACACGAAATCCTATAAGAACACCTTCAAGTCTAGCTCATTCTATGAACGTGGTTCAGTGGTCTGCCTGTGCTGTTGGGTGACTGCCTGCCCTTACATCTTATGCTGCTCCCAAACCCCTTAATCCATACAGTGAGTACAGTGAAGGTCGATGCTTCCTGATTTAGTTGAGAGCAGGTTCACAGGGCACATTGAGCCTGTATATTGTAGGTATGCAATAAATGCTCTTGATTATATAGCCTTTCCCTTGAAGGTTTTAAGTCAAGGAATGTTGTGGTTTTAATAAGTATGGCCTCCATAGACTCATGTGTCTGAGTGCTTGGTCCATAGGGAGTGGCACTATTAAGAGGTGTGGCCTTATTGGAGGATGTGTCAGTGTGGAAGTGGGCTTTGAGTCTCAGGTGCTCAAGCCAGGCTCAGTGACACACAGTCCTTTTCCTGCTGCCTAGGGATCAAAATGTAGAGCTCTCAGCTCCTCCTCCAGCACCATGTCTGCCTGCATGCTGCCATGCTTTCTGCCATGATGATAACGGGCTAAGCCTCTGACATTGTAAGCGAGCCCCAATTAAATGTTTTCTTTTATAAGAGTTGCTGCAATTTTTGGGTATGGCCACACACACCTTTAATCACAGTACTCAGGAGGCAGGGATAGGTGGATCTCTGTGAGTTCGAGACCAGCCTGGTCTACAGAGCAAGTTCAGGACAGCCAGGGCTATACAGAGAAACCCTGTCTTACAGACAAACAAAAAATGAGTTGACATGGTCATGGTGTCTCTCACAGCAATAGAAACCCTGACTAAGACCGTCTTTGCTAACTGAAATGGTATATAGAGAGATATAGTTAGTAATTTTCCCAAAATCACAGCCTCATCTTGGAATCGTCACTTTTTCATTTGTTTCTCGAGACAAGGTCTCCTTGAACTTGATATGTATCTGAAGATGACCTGGAACCACCTGTGTTCCCAGATCACAAGTGTGTAACAGCATGGCCTGATTTATGTGGTGCTAAGATCCACTCTAGGACTTAAAGCATGCTGAACAAGCATGACATCAGATGAGCTACCGCCCCAGCCCACACTTTTTTTGTTTTGTTTTGTTTTTCAAGACAGGGTTTCTCTGTGCAGCCCTGGCTGTCCTAAAATTTTCTCTGTAGATCAGGCTGGCCTCAAACTCATAAAGATCCACCTGCTTCTACCTCCTGAGTGCTAGAATTAAAGGCATGCACCATCACAGCCCAACTTGTATTTGATTCTTTTAAAAGAATCATTACTATGGGTCAGCTGCGGTGGCACATATCTGTAATCCCAGCACATTCAGGAGGTAGAAACAAGGAGTCCAAAGTTGAGACCAGTGTAGATCAAATAGAGAAACTATTTCAAAAATATTATGCATAAGTGAATTAAAATTATGCATATAATGATATATGAAAACTATGTTTCCTTTTTGTTTATTTTTAAACTTTTTATTTTATCTTATTGAGACAGGGTCTTACTGTATATATAGTCCTGGCTGTCCCTGGAGCTCACTGTGTAGACCAGGCTCACAGACACTCACCTGCCTCTGCCTCCCAAATGCGGATCACAGGTGTGCACCTCCATGCCTAGAGGAAAATAATTTTTCTTTTTCTTGAAAGGGTTTCTGGGGGTGGAACCCAGAACCTTGTACACGCCCGGAAAGCAGCACTCTGCCTCAAGCTGTACTCCATCCAGGGGGCCTCTCTGTGAATGGTGCTATTCTTTTTTCAACAATTTCCTTCATCCTGTCTTCTCCAGAGATGTAATATAATGTAAATATAACCAGTGTGTATGCTGTGTTATATAAATAATGTATATAATATATATATATATATACTCAATTAAAGCTATACAATTGCTAATATAGATGCATGCATGTGTATGTGGCATGTGGGGAGGTATGCTCACCTGTTGTATCAATGTGGAGGTCAGAGGTCACTTTAGATAGATTTCTTTTTGGAAACAGCTTCCCCTCAACCTGAAGTCACCTTTTTTGGCTAGACTACCGGCCAGCAGACCTTGTCCACCTTCCTGACTCCCCCACTACCACACCACAGCAGCACTGGGATTATAGGCAACCACCACCACACCCAGCCTTTTTGTGGGTGCTGAGGATCCAAACTCAGGTCACCATGCTTATGTGGCAAGCACTTTTACCCAGTGAGCCACATCCCCGAACTCACTCATATATATTTTTAGTTTGAGTACCAGGCAGAGTCTGGAACACCTACATAACATCAACTCTTGTAAGTCCTCAGAAGCTCCCATTTTACAGGTGTTACTCAGAGGTAAAGGAGCTGGCTTTGGAGCCAGGACACCTAGACATCCATTGCTCTGGCAATGGGACTTCTGTAAATCTCTTCTGGTCCCATCCATCAGTCCTATCCAGCTCTTCCCTGACCTGGCATTTGTCTGGATGCTTCTTTCCTGCCCTTGCCACAGGTTTTTCTCTTCCTGCCTATGGATTCTGAGTTTCCTCACCTACCCCACCCCTGTCCTTCCCCCACACATAGTCTGGCCAAGGCTACAATTTCAAATGGGGTTGAGTTCCTCAGGAAAGGGGCTGTGACAGAGCTTCTCCCCTCCAGTCTCGTCCCATAAATACCCCCTGTGTGCAGTGCCCAGGGGCCCCGGGGGAGCCAGGCAGGCTGAGCTGTAATTAGAAACTTTTCGCCCTTTCCTGTCAGGAGATGGGAGGGCCCAGGTCTGGCCTGGCCATTTTATTTGTCATGAATTATTCAAGAGATGGAAAGTAGAGTACTGAAGGCCCCTCTGCTTACCAGACCCTTCCCTGGTCCTGCCCCCAAACAGCCTGGCTCACTCAGCCTTGTCCCCTCACCCAGTGAAGAAACAAATCCCCAGGGGGCAGGCTCTGAGACAGGGTTTGCATAAGATCTCAAGGGAAATGTGCCTTCTCACCTGAAAGGACTTAGAGAAAGACAAGGCTAGGAAGAGAGAGACAAGGCTAGGAAGAGAAACAAGGCTAGGAAGAGAGATAAGGCTAGGAAGAGAGAAAGACAAGGCTAGGAAGAGAAACAAGGCTAGGAAGAGAGACAAGGCTAGGAAGAGAGATAAGGCTAGGAAGAGAGAGACAAGGCTAGGAAGAGAGAGACAAGGCTAGGAAGAGAGAGACAAGGCTAGGAAGAGAAACAAGGCTAGGAAGAGAGAGACAAGGCTAGGAAGAGAGAGACAAGGCTAGGAAGAGAAACAAGGCTAGGAAGAGAGAGACAAGGCTAGGAAGAGAGAGACAAGGCTAGGAAGAGAGAGACAAGGCTAGGAAGAGAAACAAGGCTAGGAAGAGAGATAAGGCTAGGAAGAGAGAGAGACAAGGCTAGGAAGAGAGAGACAAGGCTAGGAAGAGAGACAAGGCTAGGAAGAGAGAGGCTGAGCTGGGCACTTGAACTCAGAACTCAGGGATTGGCTGGCAATGCATTCCTGTTGTATCACAATAGCTGCTGATTCTGGAGAAAGGGAGCAAGGTCCAGCAGATTGACTCCCAAAGGCAAAAGGTGACTAGCCATTCTGCTTGCTTTTGCTAAGTCTCCCTAGTAAGGATAAGAGGGATGATGTGCGAAGTAAGGCAGCAGTCAGGAGCTGCAGTCACTGGGAGACTAACAGGTCTGTGCCTATACTTCCTGTTGAGATAAGGTCTCTCTGTGCAGCTTTGGCTGGCCTGAAACTTTTTCTAGGCTGCTTCAAATTTACTGTGACCCTCCTGCTTCAGCCTCCCATGTGTTGGGATTATAGGTGTGAATGGCCACGCCTGCCTCCTAAGTAGGTCTTATTTTAAAAGAATCAGCATACCATCTCCCAAAACCCTGGAGAGGGAGAGGAGGAAGGGAGGGAAGGAGGAAGGGAGAGAGGAAAGAGAAGAAAAAATATTTCCATAACCCTTAAGGAAGATGCTATTGTGTCCTTTTAATGAATGTGGAAATTGAGTCTGGCAGACATTAAGCAAGTTTTTTTAAGGATACAAATCACAGGCTAGTAGAACAGGAAGTCAATCCTAACACATCCCTGCATGGCACACCCCTTGTCATCATTCTTGGTGGGTAGAGAGATGCCACCAAGGAATGCAGGCTCTTGCATCTTCATGGTCCTTGGATTGCTCTTTCCTTGATGTCAAGCTTCTGATGTGCAGGTGCCTCCCCAGGACAAGCCCTCTGGGGATCACAAGTGATCCTGTGCTCTGCCATCCTCCCATTCCTTGTAATCTTGAAATGTGGCCCCTTAGCAGACCCTGGGCATCCCTCTCTGGCATAAAGCTACAGAGAGAGACCCAGAGACTCTGGAGTTCCCAGAGAAGGCAGGAGTTTAGGATTTAGAAAATAGCTACCTAACTCCATATCTTACTAACTACATGAACTTAGGCCAATTCCTTGAACTCTCAGTCAAAACGAAGATAAGGAATAATCGAAAGCCGATGTGAGGAGTACAGAGGATAACGCTAAGGTATTTGGCATGATGCCTAGCACACAGTGAGTGCCCAAGCAATGGTGCCATCATCTTCTTCATCATTAATTACAGCTTCTCTTTAGGGGGCTAACAGGAACAGGTGAATATGTGACTTCTGGATTCAGTCCTGCTGTTTCCTCTAGAAAACCCCTCTTCTTCATGTCAATCCTTACCCTGTCAAAGATGCTTCCTCTACACAACTCTGCATTGAGCCACAGGTGGATGACCCAACCTAGATGCAAAGTTAGCTGAAGAATGTGCATATGACCAAATTAGAGCCAATTAGAGAGAGTCTGAATTTTATTTGGGAGAGATGCAATTTTCTCACTGGGAAAAACAGGCAAAAATGAGGCACAGACACTCATATCTTTGAGCTCCTGGATCCAAGTGTGGTCCAGCAAGGAATAATAATTATTAGAGGGTCTCAAGTTGCCCAGGCTGGCCTCAGACTTGCTATGTAGCTGAGAATGACCTTGAACTGCTATTTTTTTTGCTTCTACCTCCAAGTGCCAGAATTACAACCCCATGTCACCACACCTGGCAGAATACTTATTTTCTGCCATCTTCATTTATTTATCTACTTAATTGTTTGGGGTTTTTCAAGACAGGCTTTCTCTGTATAGTTCTGGCTGTTCTGGAACTCTCCCAGGAGGCCAGGCTGGGCTCAAACTCAGGGATCACATGCCTCTGCCTCCCAAGTGCTGGGCTTAAAGGTATGTGCCACCATCCTCAGATCATTTATTTATTTTTGAGACAAGGTCTTACTATGCTACCCTAGCAGGGCTGGAATTTATTATGGAGACCAGGCTGGCTTTAAATGTACAGAGATCCGCCTGCCTCTGCCTCTCAAGTGCTGAGATTGAAGGCGTGCGCCACCACACCGGGCTACACTATTGATTTCTTTCTCTTCATTTTTCCCTCTCAACCAAGACTTCTGACTAATGCACCCAGGCCAGTGAACACTGTCCCACAGTCTCCCCACATACATATATAGAAAGAGATCAATATAAATATTAAAACCATGCCACATCTTTGAAATGACAGTGTGCGTCGAAGACTCCCTCCTAATTATTACCTTTGTTTCACACACTCAGGTCAAGAAAGAACGTCCCTTAAGACTAAGACTCACAAGGTACAGGTACAAATTAAGGGCCTTTAACTCACTACACTTACGCTGTCATGGAGTCGCAAACTTGAGTCACAGAATCGTGGTTTTCCTTTCTGCTTTCAGGAAAACATTGAATTCCCACTCTGGGCGGAGGCTATGCCCTGCTTCCTCGTGTGAGCTGTTTCTGTCTGCTTTGTGTGTGCCTGGTGGTGTCAGAGTCCTAACTATCTGTTTACCGGTTTGAGACAGAAGCACGAATTGCCTACCTTCCTTGAAGGATCACCTGCCCCACCCCCAGCCCCACCCCACCCCAGCTCAACTAGGTCAGCTGCTTCCTTGCGGTTCCCTCTACACAGAGAGAAATGTTGATTCTCACCCTGTAAAGTCTGGCCACCTGCACATCCAGACGTAGTCTCTAGGCAGCTTGAGAGACACCGAGGCAGGTAGTGTGAGTCTGCATAAAGGAGTGGATGGGGAAACCCAGAAGCTTGATAAGAAAACAGCAGGATGACTGGAGGGGGTGAGGAAGACTGAACATGATGGTCAGCCTTAGGCCAGCATCTCAGATCTGATTTGGCCACTTGCTTGCCGTGTGATTTGCGGAGAGTTATTCACCTTGCAGAGCCTCGGTCTCCTGTCTATAAAATGGGCATGACAGCACTGTCCTCTGGAACAGAGTTTCTCAATCTGTGAGTCAAGACCCCCTTCACAGGGGTCGAGCATCAGAAAACACAGCAGCAGGCCACAGGATTAGGAAGGTTGAGAAACAGTGGGCTAGGAAATCTTGTTTCTCTGTTCTTTGCTCTTCTAGAATGGATTCTCAGCCTTGTTACAGACCCATTGGGTACTGTTCTTAAAATCCTACTTTACAAGGCCTCAAATAACTCTGCTGGTAAAGGTGATTGCTGCCCAATTCCCAGGACCCACATGGTGGAGGGAGAGAACTGGTTCCTACAAGTTGTTTCTGACTACCACACATGCACTTGGCATGTGCACACATACACACACATAAATAATGTAATAAAATATTAAAATATAACCTGGGTGGTGGTGATGCATGTCTTTAATCCCAGCATTTGGGAGCCAGGGGCAGGTGGATCTCCTGAGTTCCAGGTCAGCCTGGTCTGCAGAGCAAGTTCTAGGACAGCCAGGGCTACACAGAGAAACCCTGTCTCAAGAAAGAGAGAGGGAGAGGGAGGGATGGAGGGAGAAAAGAGAGAGAGAAGAATGGATTGAATTCTACTTTACAGACAGGGTCAGAGAAGGTGAAATCACACAGCTCAGGGGTGCTATCAGTATCCTTGTTAATACCCAGCCCACTTTCCCCTCCAGTGTACTCAATACACTATTTTTCCTAGAATAAACACATTGCCTAGCCAAAAAGCAATGGTAACGTTTGCAGTCAGTAGCTTCACACCATAGCTTGTGTGTTGCTATGAGGCTTCAGCTAGATTTAAACTTATCCTCTCTGTCTGACGTGAATTAGAACTCTAAGCATTTGGGCTGGCAGGATAGGTCAGTGGATAAATGGGATTCCCTCAAAGGCCAGCAGCCTTTGAGTCTGACCCTCTGAGCCACAGCAGAAGGAGAAAATCAGCTTCTGAAACCTGTCTTCTTTTTTTTTGGTTTGTTTTTCAAGACAGAGTTTCTCCGTGTAGCCCTGACTGTCTTCAAATGCTCCCTGCAGGCTGGTCTTGAACTCTGAGATCTACCTGCCTCTGCCTCCTGAAAGTGGAGATTAAAGGGTGTGCCTCCACTGCCCAGCAAAGCATGGCGCATGGTACTGGGATTCATACCCCCCAACACACATCATGAATATTCTCCTCTCTCTCTCTCTCTCTCTCTCTCTCTCTCTCTCTCTCTCTCTCTCTCTCTCTCTCACACACACACACACACACAGTAATAATAATTAAAATAAAATTTAGAAACAATTAGGCATGCACCTTCATGCCTGGCTCTATTTCTTGCCTCCCCTTTTTTTAAGTCTTGTTCTGGGAATTGAACCTATGGCCTTATGCATTCTAGGCAATAATTCCACCACAATTTCTTTCTCTTAACCATAATTGCACAGCCTCCACTGTGGCAAGCCAGACAGGACCAAAGGCTAAGGTTGTTGTCTGCTTGAGGAAACGACTCACTTCACAAACTTCATGTTCCCATTGGTCAAAAGAGAGCCTGATCCTCCAAAAGTGCAGATCTGACCTACTCTGAGGAGATGACATAGAAGGGGAAAGGGAAAGAAGGGGGAGGGGAGGGGGAAGGGCTCAGGATGGGGTAGAGGGAAGAGTAGGGGTGTATATGGTCTAAGCAGAGGCTTTGAAGCTCCTATGGGTCTGTCGGAGTTGACCTGTGTTGATGTGAGGGGACTGAGCAATTAGACCTGGTCCACCAATATGAGTGACAGAGCAGAAGGAACATGGCTCTTTTCAGAGTGTCACAGACAGGGATTAGCCAGTGAGCTGTCAGCAACTCAGTGCCTCCTGGAGATGGGGAAATGCATGTCTCCGTCTAAATGATGCCTCAGTTTATGTCTAGCAGTGGAGTATCTCTTTGTTCTTGCCCTCAGACTCTAGTGTCCCCTGGAAACTGAGTCAAGAGACCGGAACCCCAGTTCTCAACACAACTGCCTGCTCTGCCCCTTTTGCTCCATGGCGACTCCTTTGAACCACAGGATCTCTCTGAACACAACTGTGACTGACAAGTGATGGCAATATCAACAAGTATTTATCCATAGATGAGAACCAGTTCTAAGCACTTTTTTTTTTTCCTTTTCAAGACAGGGTTTCTCTGTGTAACCCTGGCTACTGGCTGTCCTGGAACTCACTCTGTAGACCAGTCTGGCCTTGAACTCACAGAGATCTGCCTCTGCCTTCTGAGTGCGTGCACCACTACACCAGGCTAAGAACTTTTTTAAAAAAAGATTTATTTTTATAAAATATTTTTATATACTTTGTGTATATGCATATGTGTGAGTGTAGGTACCTTTTGGGTCCAGATGAGAGATTCAGATCCCCTGAAACTGGAGTTACAATTGGTTGTGAGCCACCTCCATGGGTGCTGGGAACCAACTCAGGTCCTCAGCAAAAGCAGTAAGTACATTTAACCACAGAGCAGGAGGGGAGTATGAGCATACCATAGCTCCTGCGTGGAGGTCAGAGGACACCTTATAGGAGCTGGTTCTCCCCTTCTAGCATTTGGGTTCTGAGGAACAAGCTCAGGTTGTCAGGCTTGGTGGCAGGTGCCATAACCAGTAAGCCATTCTCCAGAACATATTTGCCAGCGTATCTTTGTGATGAATATGATGAATACTTGTGAGTCCACAGGTACTCAGTCAGAAGGATGGATGGGCGGTCCATATCTACAGGGGGTGCAACACAGGCTCTTGTGGGAAAAAAAAAAAAAAAGATTTACAATTTTACCTTCTGAGAGCTCTGACCTCCAGCCCAGAGACGGTAAAACAGTGACATTGGACTCAGAGGCAGTTGCCAAATCCCAAACTTGCCAGCTGTGTGGCCTGGGGAAGCTCCCCCCCACACACACACACTACAGAGGCTGGGCACATATCTCAAATAGAGTATAATTCAAGTGTGGGGATACACCTGTAACCCCAGCACGGGGGAGGTGGAGTTGGGAGAGTCAGAAGTTCAAGGTTATGCCCTGTTACATAGTGACTTTGAGGCCATCCTGGACGACACAAAACTTAGTCTCAAAACAACAGTAACAACAATTCCAAAACAACCAGCAGCTGGAACTTCCAGGCCAGCCACTCACTCCACAGTTCTTTGGCACAGGAACTCTGGCCAGGCATTTAGTGTTCTTCCCTGTGTAAGGCTAAGTTATTCCCATCGGTCATCTTCCAGACATCTCTCTTCTTCGTATTTTCAGGATCCTGCCCCAAATCCTGTTTCTCAGATATTTCCCATTTTTTCCTTCGTCTCCCTGCTGGGTGTCTAAGCTCCATTCCCTATGATGGGATGGCTGTGTCTGTGTGATTTCCTCCGTGTCTGGGCATGCGGAGCTTAAACAGCTATTTCCCTTTTTAACGATGGACAGGCAGTACCTAGCCCCGGAGGGGGAATGCACAATTAGGCTGTAGCTCTGAAAGACTCGTTGGAACCTGGGTCCCACCGAGAAATTTTATAAGGCAGTGTTTTACTGTCTTAAATCCCTAGATCCATACCTTGGGAGCAGGCTGTAGAATATAAGATGGCCAAGCCTATTTAGGCTGTGTTCTTTCCCTGGCTTTGAGCCCTTTTCTAGGACTCAGTTTTTCAACCTGTAAAACAGGAGTCTGAACTTGTAGATTCATGAAAAGAGAGTTGGATTACCTACCTGATTCTAATCTCCACTGTACCACTTGCCAGGTACATGACTTTGGGAAAGGCGTTTCCTTCTCTGCCTTGCTATCCCCATCTGAAAAATGGGGATAAGATCACCAACTTCACAGAGCTCTTGTGGGAAACATATTGTATGTGAAGGTGCAGGAGGCATCATGCCAGGAACCAAGAAAGGGCTAGTAATTGGTGGTGGTTGACGCAATGTCAGAGAGGAGGAAGCTAAGTGTTCCTCCAGCATGCCAACCTGACCTCCCCACCTTTCTGAGCTCTCACCCTCTCTTCAGAAGGTCTGTGTCCCCAACACATAGCAAATGGATACGGTGACTTACAGCCTATACATGGAGGCATAGAGAACCAACACACTCTTTCCTGGAAACAGGGTTTCTCTGTATAGCCCTGGCTCTCCTGGAACTCACTCTGTAGATCAGTCTAGCTCTGAACTCAGAGATAAACCTGCCTGTGCTTCCCAGTGCTGAGAACAAAAGCATACAACACCACTCAGCTTCTTTTTCTTTTTCTTCTTCCTTTTTCCCTTAAGACGGAATCTTATTATAGCCTTTGTGGGATTGGAACTCATTGTGTAGATCAGGCTGGTCTCAAACTTTCAGCAATTCTGTAGCTTATTGTCTCTCACCTATGAAGCCTATGCGTGAGAAATGATTTTGGTAAAGGTCTTATGTATCCCAGAAAAGTCTTGAACTTAATACCTAGTCAAGGATGACTTTGAACTCCCAACCTTTCTGCTTCTAGCTCACAAGTTTTATGACTACAGATATGCCTCTCCCTCCCTCCCTCCCTCCCTCCCTCCCTCCCTCCCTCCCTCCCTCTCTCTCTCCTCTCTCTCTCTCCTCTCTCCTCTCTCTCTCTCTCTCTCTCTCTCTCTCTCTCTCTCTCTCTCTCTCTCTCTCTCTCTCTCTCTCTCTGTAAGTGATTCCAGCCTCAAGCTAACAATCCTCCAGGTTCACCTTCCCCAGCAGAATCACAGACATGCACTACCACACTAAGCTGAACGATATTTTTATGGAGCCTGCAAAATAAACATTGCCTATAATTATGATACATGCCTATGATCCCAGTGCGTGGGAGATGGAAGCAAGAAAATCAGTAGTCCAGGGTCATTCTTGGCTACATAGGGAGTTTAAGGCTAGGCTGGGACTCAAGACACCTTGACCAAAAAAAAAAAAAAGAGGAAAGCAAAACCAAATAACAATCCTGTTTCTTTTATCCCAGTGTCCTTATGTAAGGATATCATTTGACAGGGAGGAGAGTTGTGAGTGGAAATGCTCCTCTGAGTTGTCAAAATCACAAAGACTCAGAAGCAACTTAGTGGTTCATTAACAAAGGCATGTGCGGTAAAAGCCTATTATTGTTGGGCTCTCAGAATTATTTTATTTTTTATATTACTATTATTATTATTATTATTGGTTTTTTGAAACAGGGTTTGTCTGTGTCCTGAAACTCACTCTGTAGACCAGGCTGGCCTCAAACTCACAGAAATATGCCAGCCTCTGCCTCCCTGAGATTAAAGGCTGGGTCACCACTGCCCAGTGCTCTTAGGATTATTAAAATGTTTCCTAATTGCTTATAAAAAAATAGAAAACATACAAAAATATCAAACATATATAGTAGTCAGAGAGCAAAACATCTATGTATGTAAAAGGAATGCTATAAATAGCAAAAAATTATTCTCACAAAATAGAAACTAACAGGATGTAGATGTGGCTCTGTGCTGAAGAGCGCTTGCTGCCCCCTTCCAGAGAAACTGGGATTCCATTCCTGCTTCACCTCAGGTAATTCACAGCTGCCTATAAGGCTACCTCCAGGGGTTCTGACAGCAGTGTACTCACTCACACAAACCCACAGACACATACACACATAATTAAAAAATAAAAATAAAATCTTAAAAACCAAACCTCGGAATAAGATTCTATTTATACCCAAGAATTTTAAACGTCAGTTACTAGTACCTAGTAAGGATTAAGTAGTGTCTAGTTTCTAACTTTGTATATTTGTATTATTTATGTACATTTTCCCATTTGCTTTTTAAAATTCTTTTCATTTTGAGGTTGTAACTATGTAATTTCTCCTTTCCTTTCCTCCCTCAAAATCCTCCCATATACCACTCCTAGTGTTTTTTCATTAATTCATGGCCTTTTTTCATTAATTCCTTCTATATGTATATACAGACATACACACACATATTCCCACATATATAAATGCATCCTACTCAGTCTATATAATATTACTTGTGTGTTTGTTTTCGGGGCTGACCATTTGGTATTGGATAACCAATGAAGTGCTCTTCCCTGGGAAGACTGTTTCTCCCACACTCAGCATAGCTTAGATGCCTGTAGTGTTCAGTGTAGGACTGAGGCCTCGTGGTCCCCCACACCTCCCTGCTTCACCCAGGTCATCCTGTCTATTAATGTTTTCCTGGTTCAGCTCGTCTTTATGCAGCCATGTTGGTGACTGTCCAGGTGTAGCTTCCTGGGAGTTAGAGTCTCACAGAAAACTCCCCCTTCCTCCTGACTCTTACAGGCTTTCTGGCCCTTCTTCTGTGATGATCCCTGAGTCCCTGAGCCTCAGGTGTAGGAACTGTATTGTACATTTATTCATTGGGACTCTGCATTTTATTGGTTGTGGCTTTCTTAATGGTCTCTTGCCTATTTGCAAAGAGAAGTTTCCTTGATGGAGGGTGAGGACATTTCTTAGGCTGGACTCTGGTGAAAAAGCTCATTTTTTTTTTTTACATTTTTAAAAAGTATTTATTTATTTATTATTGTACCTGGATGCCAGAAGAGGGCACCAGATTTGGTTACAGATGATTGTGAGCCACAGTGTGGCTGCTGGGAATTGAACTTAGGACCTCTGGAAGAATAGCCAGCATTCCTAACCACTTGAGCTATCTCTCCAGCCCACATTCTTTAAAAAATAAAAACCAAAAGTAGTGGTGTTGGAGGTATGGCTCAGAAGTTCTTTCAGAGAACTCGGATTCAGTTCCCAGCACCCACATGGCAGCTCACAACTCTCTGTAACTCCAGTTCCAGGGCTTCTCACACCCTCACACATACACACATGCAGGTAAAACACCAATGCACATAAAATAAAAATAAAATTTAGAAAGTTAAAAGGGAGAACTGAAGATATGTCTCAGGGTGTAAAAGCCATCCATCAAGGCTGAGACCCTGAGTCCAATGCCCAGGACCCACATAAGAGGAGAGAACCTGATGCTGTCACCCTAATTCCACATGTATGCAATGGCCCTGGGGCATTTACAAATAGACACAAAATAAATAAACATGTAATATATATTAAATTAAGTAAGTATATTAAAATATTGTTATAGCATACATCTGTAATACTAACTCCTCAGAAGGCTGAAGCAGGACATTTGCAAGCTCAAGGTCACCCTGGGTTGCATAATTAGACAGAGAGATAGAGATAATCCCATAACCCCATAACTTTGAAGTTGGAGCAGCAAAATCAGGAGTTCAAGGCCGTTCTTGACTACTTAGCAGGTTCAGAACCAGCATGGGCTACATAAGTCTCTTCCTCAAAAAAGCATATATAAATGGTAAAAAGTCCTGAAGGCTTGCACAAAGGACCTGAGTTTGGATCCCTACAGCCACAGCAGTTCACGACTGGAGTCTACAACTCTAGTACCAGGGGATCCAATGCCTTTTCAGGCTTTGGCGGGACAGACATGAATACAGAAAAAAATACTCATACATTATAAATTAAAATTTAAATATATACATGTATACACACACATATGGGGGATGGGGTCTGGAGATATGGGATTCAGTGGTAGGGAGGAGCCCCTGGGTTCTACTCCCAATATAACATCAGAAGAAGAATAAACTAAAAACTAACAGTGGTTGTCTTTGATGGTATAGGAGAAACTTTTTCTTTGAATCAGTTCTATATATAATAAATTCTGTGTTTGTTTAATGAACATCACATTCCATTAAGGGATATATAAGAAAATTATGCACATCTTGAGGCTGGAGAGACAGTTCAGCAGTTAAGAGACTGGTTGCTCTTTTATAGGACCTGGGTTAGGTCCCCAGCACCTGCATGGTGGCTTACAACCTCTTGTGACAGTCGTTCAATGCCCTCTTCTGGCTTCTTCGAGCAACAGGCAGGCACATGGTGCACAGGCATACATGCAGGTAAAATAAACATACACAAAATTTTTAAAGAAGAAAAAAGCATTGTGCATACCTCAACTGTATCCTATTTTCTTGTTTATGTGTATATATGTGTGCTTCTGTGAGTTTATGTGTGCCATGTTCACGCAGGTGCCCTTGAAGGCCAGGAGAGGACATTGGATTCCCTGGAACTAGACTTGAAAGTGGCTATGAGCTATCCTGTGGTGCTGGCAATAGAACCCAGTCCTCTGCAAGAGTAGTAAGTGTTCTTAACTTCTGGGGCCATATTCCATATGGTGTGTGTGTGTGTGTGTGTGTGTGTGTGTGTGTGTGTGTGTGTGTGTGTGTGTGTACATCCACACAGGAAGAGAGAGAGATTTATTGAGCCAAAGGTGATGGTGCACACCTTTAATACCAGCATTCAGGAGGCAGAGGCAGATGGATCTTTGGGAGTTTGAGGCCAGCCTGGTCTACAGGGCAAGTTACACAGAGAGAGAGACCCTGTCATCCCCCCCCCACCCCAAATAAAAAACAAAAACAAAACAAGAAAAAGAATCTATTGATTTTCTGTGTGTAAATGTTTCTCGTGCATGTATGTCTGTCTGTGTAACACATGCGTGCCCTAAGGTCAGAAGGAAGCACCATATCCCCTAATTATGGAGTCACAGATGGTTCTGAGCCACCAGGTAGATACTAAGAACTGAAGCCAAGTCCTCTGCAAACAAGTATTTAAAAATGAACTGATAAATTATGTTTGTGAGGTACTGGATGTCAGTGGGTAAAGTGGGGAGAAACCTGATAACTTGAACCCAGTACCCAGAAGTGGAGAGAAGCAATCCCCAGGGGTTGTCCTCTAGCTTGCACGGATGTAGACATACATATACATAAAGGTAATAAAAATGTTTTTATATAAAAGATATAGAAACACTTGTTTGGGGATGTGATTTTGTTATTTAATATGGTATAGATTACTGAATCTCCTTCTACCTACCTATGACATATAATTTGGGGATGCTAGAGCATGAACTCCAAGTCTGTCCATGCTGAGTATATATGCCATTCATGGGCAGGACCCTCCCGAAAACTACTTTTTTTTTTTTTTTTTTTTTTTTTTAAAGACAGTCTCACTATGTATCTCTGGCTGTCCTGGAACTCACTTTGTAGACCAGGCTGGTCTGAAACTCAGAGATCTACCTGCCTCTGCCCCACAAAGTGCTGGGATTTAAGATGTATACCACCACACATGGTCAGATTTAACTATTCAAATCTAGAATCTCCTGTCTTGTTCAGTCATTAAATCTCTAACTAGATCATCTTAAAGCCCCATATGAAAGTCTTTATAAGAGATATGCCTATGTAGGCATAAAAGTTATATTTTTAAGTTGCCATTCTACTGATCCCTCTGCCTCCAAATCTTGATGAGTCACCAGGATTCTCCCAGTGAAATGGCATACAGCAAAATCTACAAAGAAAAAAGGCACATCAGGCAAAATCCAGACACACTCAAATGCCCTTCCCTGGTGGAGTCACTGGGCTATCAAGTCTCAGAACAATGCCTATGACATCACTGAGAGCTACGAGTCTCTGCCTATCACCCTTCTTTAGCCCACTTGTTTTGAGGCTCTTCCTGGAGGCAGGTCACACAGGCAGCCCTCACCTGGTACAGACCACAATTTCAGAGCCCCAGAAGGAAAGCAGGTCTTAGCACAAAGCATCCTTAGCACAAGTAGTTTAGGCCTAAAGAGCCGCTCTCACCTGTGAGAACAGTGGAGCTCTTCCTGTGAACAGCTGTTCTGAACAAGATGTGTGGTTTTCAACAACCAACTACAAGGCATACGAAAAGGGGGAGATATTCTAAGGCTTGAGAACAACACACTTTCATAACTCTCCAGCTAGGAACTTAAAATAACTATGATTAATATTTAAAAGCCTCTAATGTGGTGTTTTCAATCAGGGGTGATTTTTTTTTTTTCCTTCTGGAAGCATCAGGCATTACCTGAAGTTCTTGGTGTCACAACTGGAGTAGTGTGCTGGGTTGCTAAAATGATTACAAGTTCATGATACCCCTCTATAATAAAATAAATAAATAAAAATGAATTTAAAATGTGGGGCTGGAGAGATGGCTCTGGCTGCTTTTGCAGAGACCCTGGGTTCAGTTACATGAGTATCCACACAGCCCCTCACAACCACCCGAAACTCCAGTTCCAGGTGACCTGACGCCCTCTTCCAGCCTCTGAGAGCATTGCATACATATTGTGCACAGACACATATGCAAGCAAAATACCCATAAACATAAAAAAAATTTTTTTAAATAGGGAAAAAAACTTAGCAATAAAATTTCATTATTAGTGAGGGGACAGAGAGATGTCTTTATTTTGTTTTTATCATTTTCTTCTATTAGGCAGGGTCTCAGTGTATCTCACTGGCTGGCCTGGAACTTGTTATGTATTGGCTTGAACTCATAGAGATCTGCTGCCTTTGCCTCTCATGTGCTTCTATTAAAGTTGTTTCTCACCCAGCAAGAGACATATTACTAGAAAAATCTAGAAAGAGATTCACGAGCCAGGTGGTGGTGGTCCACCCAATAATCAAGGCCAGTTACTTACTTTTTAATAAAAGAGTAAGTCGCTGGGTATGGTGGTCCATGTCTGTCATCCTGGTACTCTGGATACAAAAGCAGATGCAGTTAGTTTGAGGCCAGCCCAACCTAAATAGCAACTTCCAAGCCAGCCAAGGCTGCGTGGTGAAACTCTGTCTCAAAGGAACAAACAAAATGTAAACAGGCTTTTCTGTAGCAAAGGGTTGGAAGCATTTGATACATGCATCCCTCAAACAGGGTCCATGCTGGGGGATGGAGCCGCTATAGAGCATGTGCTTAGTGTATAGAAATCCCTGGGGAAGGTCTGCAACATTACAGAACCAAGACAAAAGAGGAGGTGAACCCGTATTAGGGCAGCTGAAGGGTCTTTTTGTTGCTTTGTTTTGGGGGTTTTGGAGGGGTTTTTTTTTGGGGGGGGGGTTCTTGTTTTTTGTTTGTTTGTTTTGGTTTTGGTTTTTTGAGACAGGGTTTCTCATGAAACAGGCCTGGCTATCCCGGAACTCACTCTGTAGAGCAAGCTGGCCTCAAACTCACAGAGATCTATCTACCTAGCTCTGCCTCCTCAGTGCTGGGATTAAAGGCACTTGCCAGGCTCAGGTGAAGTTTCTAAATGTTTCCTTTGGGAGAAAAGACACCACAGGCAGATTGCTTTCAAAGTAGGGATTATAGGCTGGAGAGATTGCTCTCATAAAGCCCGGACCCCTCCTGCACTGGAGTGGATTAGATTCCCAGCACCCTCACAGGGCAGCTCACCACTGCCTGCAACTGCAGCTCTAGGGGATCCATCACCCTGTTCTGGATTCACATGCACAACTCCCCCAACACATATAACTTAAAAATAATAAAAAGAAATCTTGGAAAGCTAAATGAAGTATAAGGCTAGCAATGTGGCTCAGTGGCTGAGGCTGGGGTTCCATCACCAGCTCTGCAAAAACAGAACTAAAGAGAAAAACTGGTTCTAAAAATTGCAAATGATGCTCCTCCATCATGAGGTCAAGGATTTTTACTGAGCAAGGGGAACCTTTCCATTGGGTTTTTTTTTTTTTTTTTTCCTAGAACATGTTATTTGTACTTTGGAAAAGAAATAAGAGACTTTTAAAAAAATGAAACTAAATAGCAATTCACACACACACACACACACACACACACACACACACACACACACACCCCTCTTTCCTTTCCCTGGCCCATCAGCAGCATATACCTCCCACTCTGCCAAACTTCTGGCGCCTAAAGAAAACCACTTGGGGCTCGCTGGACGGGGGTGGGGGTGGGGGCGTGGGGAGGTGTGTTTCTATGCCCCACCCGGCTTTTCGGAGAGCAAGGACCAAGAGCTAGGGGCCCGGGCCACCCTGCCCAGGGGAGCAGAGCAGGGGCCTCCGCCCGCCTCCTCGCTTTCTCTCTGAGTAATTAAGAGTGAAATCCAGCTCCCGGTGACCCCGGGCTCTGGGCCGGCCTGATTTACACATGAAAGGTCTACCCCAGGCTGCGCTTTCTCCTTTTCACGTTCACAATGAGGAGCGGCCTATAAATAAAACCTCTGAGAAACAAGAGGCTTCAAAAATGTCTTTGTGTGTGTGTGTGTGTGTGTGTGTGTGTGTGTGTGTGTGTGTGTGTGTGTGTGTGTGTGTGTGACAGAGAGAGAGACAGACAGACGGACAGACAGACAGAGGTAGAGGCAAAGACTGACTAGGAAAAGATTCGATGAACTCTATAGAAGCATGTGAAATAAACAGCCAGGTGGGTGAAACGGTTCAGTGGGTAAGGGTGCCTACTGGCAAGCCTGACAAATGGAGTTCGAGTCCCGGACCCTACGTGTTAGAAGCAGAAGTCGGAACTGACTCCCAAAAGTTATGTTCTAACTTTCACACTGGGGCACACACACAAACTCATAAGCAAATAAAATGCAATGTGTGTGTGTGTTTAAAATGGATTTAATAGGGACGTTATAGTCACGTCCATGGATGCAGAAACAGACTTAAGGAGGGCTGTCTGTTCCCAAGACAACCCAGGGAACTGGGGCTCAGGGAGCTAAGCCCTTGGGAGCAAAGGTAGTAAGTCTCTCCTTGCACACCAGGCACACACGGTGTTGCACACACCACCACTGTTTGCCGGTAGTTGCCCACTAGGGCTGGAAGGACTTCCATTTTTTCTAAAGTTTCCTGCTACAAGAACTCTGGCTTTATTTTTTTATTTAGGTGTTTTTCCTTTACGATTGCTTATTTGTTCTTTGACAATTGTACTTGTTTCGTTTTGTATGCTTTTCCAAAACAGGATTCCTCTGTAGCCCTGACTGTCCTAGACCTGGCTGCCCTGTTGTTGAACCCATAGACGTAGGCCTGTCTCTGTCTCCTGAGTGCTAGGATGAAAGGTATCCACTGCCATACCCAACCTGTTCTTGTGAATTTTGTGTGTCTTATTTAGCCTTTTTGATAGTGAGTCTCCTGAAACCAGGCTGGCCTTGAATTTCTAGGGTTTTTTGCCTTCACCTCCTGTGTGCTGGTGTGTGTGTGTGTGTGTGTGTGTGTGTGTGTGTGTGTGTGTACTACTATGCTCAGCTCAAGTAGTCCAGACAGGCCTTAAACACCTCATAGAACCAAGTATGACCTAGAACTTCTGATCCTTCTGGCTCTGCCTCCTGAGTGCTGGGATTATAGGGTATGCCACCATGCCCAGTTAAAGGGATGAAGCCTCACCAGCAGAACGACACCTCCAACCCTAAAAACCTAAACTACTTCTTACTTCTATCTATCCATCCATTCATTTATTACTTATTTATTCATTGTGTGTGCGTACACAAGAGTTCATGTGTGAATGCATGTGAGCTTTGGTGTGAGTATGAAGACCAAAAACAACTTGTAGGAATCAAGGATCAGTTCTCTTCTACTATGTGAGTCTTGAGGATCAAACTCAGTTCATCAGGCTTGGTGGCAAGTGCCTTTACCAGTTGAGCCGTCTCCTCAAACCAAACCTTTCATACACACAGTTACAATAATAATAATAATAATAATAATAATAACAATAATAATAATAATATTTTTTTAGGCAGGATCTGCCTGAAACTCACTAAGCACAACAGGCTTGGCCCCAAAGCCCCAGGGACCTGTCCCAAGTACTGGCATTAAAAGACATGCACAGGCCACCACACCTGTCTTGGCATAAAATTCTGACTAATCTCCTGTCTAACTATTTAACCCATTTGAACAAGACACTTTCCTGGAATCTCATTTCTTAAAATGCACAGGCACCAGTAATAGAACTTGCCAGAATTAAGATACAGTGAGGCTCAAGCTGGCTTTGAACTTAGTATGTAGCCTAGGCTGACCTTGGATTCCTCATTCTCCTGCTTTAGTCTCCCCACGCTGGGTCTACAGGAGTGAGCCAAGAGGCCTGGTTTATGTGATGCTGGAGATCGATCAAACCAAGGGCTTTGTGCATGCTAGGCAAGCATTCTACCAACTGAGCCTCAGCCCCAGGAAAGGCCCCACACCTTTGACCTGTGACTTCTAAAGCCCTGAGAACAACCATGCTGCAATTGCTTTCGTGAAGTCCAGGCGAGGGGCAGGGACTGGCAGATTCTAAAGGGCAGATGGTTTAGAGAGAGCCCTGGGGAACAAGCAGACAGTCGGCCTACATCTGCTTGAGGCTGGAGTGGGGTGGGGCACAGAGCGTGGATGGGTCCCAGCCATGCAGTTTCACAGCTGTCTTTTAGACTCAGTTTCCATATTTGTAAACTGGCCGTGATTGTATTACAGGGACTTCTGCTTGGGCACATTTATTAGGTTAATATGCTCACTCACCATGTTGTTCACTTCCTGCTACCTTCCCACTTTTCTCCTGAATGTTTATTGCCCAAATTTGGCTGCCAGTGCAGAGCTAATGATCAGAAACATCCCTAGCATGTAGTGGGAGCCTGCTGGGTGCACCCATTCCTTTTGTAACGGGCTGGGCATGACATGGGCCATCTTTTTCAATCTTCACAATTACTTTGTCATTCTTATTTTCTAGAGAAGAAACAGGTTTAGAGAGATGCAATGACTTGTCTGAGATCACACAGCCTCTAAGTGGAGCACAAGCCTGTGATGTGAACATCTGCTAACTGGAGGGCACTCTGGATACTCAAAGGGCTTGTTGGAACACACACCGCTGGGCTCCCCCACCCCTCCTCCCTAAGTAACTGAGGAAGCAGGCTTGGGGTGGAGCCCCAAAACTTACATTTCTCACCAATTCCCAGGTCATGTTGCTATTGCTGGTCCATGGCATACTGAGAACTTCCTGACACCAAGCTTTCTCCACTGTCATTATCCCAATTAGGCAAGTTGTGTCATGCCCAGCCCGTTACAAAAGGCAGGACTGATGGAATTTGGTGTTGGTTATAATTCTTTTAGCACTCGGCTTATATGATCCTGTAGTCTTAAAGTCTTTAAACAGAAAAATAGAAAGAGAGAAACGGCAAACTTCTAGGGGCTGGGGCACAGCTCAGTAGAGTGCATGTCCCCACTTCTGCCCCTAGCAATAAGCAAAACTCTTACCCACTTTAAAGGTGTAAAAACAAAATCTGGAGGCTGTAAGTCAAATGTGCAGGAACTTTCTATATATAATCCCAGCACTTGGGAGGTGGAGGCAGGAAGACCAGGAATCAAGGCCAACCTCAGCTACATAACAAGTTTGAGGTTAGCCTGAGCTACATGAGACCCTGCCTCTAACAAACAAAAACAACAGTAAACAACAAAATAAAAATAAATTTTAAAATGTGGAAGATGTAAATGAGGTATAAGAGCAGCAGAAGCCAGGACAATGGCCTGTGCTCTGCAGTCCTAGGTTCTTGAGAGGGTGAGACAGGAGGCGCATTTGAATCTTGGAGCTGGAAACCTAGTTAATAGACGCCAGCCAGGCACAGTGGCTCAGTTCTATTAGCTCAGCTACTTAGAAAGCTGAAGAAAAAAAAACCCAAAACAAACAAACAAACAAACAAACAAACAATGGAGAGTTTAAAGCCAGCCTGTGCAAACTAGAGATACCCTATCTCAACAGAAAACGTTAAAGGGGGGTCTGGAAAAGATAGCTTGATGGAAGAGTGTTTCCATGTTATGTATGAGGCCCTAGATCCAATTCCTAACACTGAAGGGGAAAGAAAGGAGAATGAGGGAAGAGGGGAGGAGGGAGGGGGAGGGAAAAGGGAGGGAGGGGGAAGGAGGGGGATTAGTGATAGAGGAGCAAAGGCAATCAGCCAGCTCTGATCACCTCAGCTATCCATGGCAAAGGCTTGTTTATGCGTGTGTACTCGAAGTTTGCTGGACAGACCAACTAAATTTGAGTAAGAAATCATTACAGAAACTGGGCCTTATGGTGTGTGTGCATGTGTGCCTCTGTGAATCTGACTGTTTATATGTACCTATACTTGGGAGCTAAAAGCAGGAGGGCCATCTTTAGCTGCAGAGAAAGTTTGTGAGACTTCAGGCTACCTGAGACCCTGTCTCCAAAACACAAGACAAGGGCCAACTAGATGGCTTGGGACAGGAGACAGTTGCTGCAAATCCTGGAGATTTCAGACTCTGGGACCCTCACAGTGGAAGAGAACTGACCTCCAAATGCACACTGCATCATATGTGCCTACACACAAGTACACAATACACATACACACACACCATAGACACACACACACCATATACACACGCTCTTCAAAAGAAAAACTTGGGTGTTAGAGAGATGACTCTGTGGTTAAGAGCTCTTCCAAAAGACCCAGGTTCAACTCCAGCACCAACATAGAAGCTCACAACCCCCTAAACTCCAGTTCCAAAGGGTTCAGATCCTTTGGCCTCTGTTGGCTACCCGGAATTTGTATACACTAGGTTTAGTCTGGGATAGCTGATTTTGGTTGCCAATTTGACTATTGTCTGGAATCAAGTAAAATCCAAGTGACTGGACACCCCTGTGAAGGATTTTCTTGACTGGGTCGTTTTGAGGTGAGAAAACCCACCCTAAATCTGGGCCACATCTTATGGTGGCAGCCCACACAAAAGGACATGAAGGAAGCTGTTGCTTTTGGCCTGCTTGCCCATATTCCTTCTGGTAAGTGCATCTAAGCTGTTGCTGAGGCATTCCTTTGCTGGTAAGAGGATCTACTTCTTCAGGATCCCAATGTAGACTGAAGACCAGCAGCTCTCAAGGAATTCCCTGGAACTCCAGCGCTAGATTGGGACTGCTGAGACATCTAGTGTCCTGAACTGAACAGCTCCCAGATCCTTGGACTTTCCGCTGGGAGACAGCCATTGTTGGACTACCAGGACCCCAGCCTGTAAGCAACTCTACTAAATCCCCTTTTAATATAGAGTTATTCTATTGGTTCTGTTCTTCTAGAGCACTGGATAGCAACCTTCCTAACACTGTGACCCTTAATACAGTTCCTAATGATGTGGCGAACCCCCAGCCATAAAATTATTTTTGTTGCTATTTCAAACTATAATTTTTCTACTGTTATGGATTATAATGTAAATAACTGTGTTTTCTGATGGTCTTAGGTAACCCCTGTGAAAGGATGGTTTGACTCTGAAAGAGGTTGAAATGCACAGGTTGAAAATCACTGTTCTAGAAAACCCTGATTACTACACTCACACACATAAAATAAGGCACAAAACTAAAAGACAAGAAGGTTGAAACAAAGTCCCAGAAGACCCATTATAGACAGAGCATGAGCAAAGATTATCAGTATTCACTGAGGGTTGGAGTTACTGGGTGTGGTCTGACACAGAAGACTTGGGAGGCGTGGGGTAGAGAGCTAAAAGTCTGCAAAACTGGAGCTTTCAAGTCTAGGAGTTTGAGATTATAGGCGCACTCCCCCGTGCCCAGTAAGATTGTGAGTGTGTGTGTGGGGAGGTTGTGGAATTTATTTGTTCTTTTTTTATTCATCTATTCCTGATCAAAAATATCAGATATTGGTTCATTACTTCAGTTTATAAAGCACTTTGCAGTTAATAAAGCATTTCTGAGTCATTTCACTTACTTCTCAGGACAGCTCCGGGGAGCAGGGACTATTGCTGTGTGTGTGTGTGTGTGTGTGTGTGTGTGTGTGTGTGTGTGTGTGTGTGTGTCTGTGTGTGTGTGTGTCTGTGTGTGTGCTGGTATATGTGTGTCTACATGTGTATGTTTGTAGTGTGTGTGCTGTTGTGTGTGTGTATGTGTACATGTGTGTCTCTGTGTGTGTGTGTGTGGTTAGTCTAGCACTAGATCACACACCCCCAGTTGTAGTCCTGTTTCATTGAATCTTTTGTGGAGAAAAATGGCTCAGGACAGCACATACCTCTAATCCCAGCATCTGGAGGTAGATCTCCCTGAGCTCAAGGCCAAGTATGGCCTTCACAGTGAGTTCCAAGCTTGCTAAGGCTACATAGTCAATTCCTGTCTAAAAACCAGAATGAAAAAAAGATGGCCTTTGGAGATCAGGACTGTATATTAATTAGGGTTCCCACTGCTGAGATGAAACACCATGACCACGAGCAAGTTGGGGAGAACAAGGTTTATTTGGCTCACACGTCCACATCACTGTCCATCATTGAAGGAAGTCAGGGCAGGATCCTGGAGGGAGCAACTCACTGGCTTGCTCCTCTTGCTTTGCTCAGCCTGATCTCTTATAGAACCCAGGACCACCAGCCCAGGAATGGCCCCACCCACCATGGGGGGGACCCTCCCCATCAACCATCAATTAAGAAAGTGCTCTACAAGCTTCCATACAGCCATATCTTATGAAGACATTTTCTCAACTGAGGCTCCCTCCTCTGCTGTGTCCAACTGACATAAACTTAGCCAGCACAGCTGACCCCTTGTTAACTTCACACACAAACACATCACTGTTAGGTCACAACCTTTCCTTTCTGGTTCATCCCCAAGAGCACACATTAATAGGAACATCACAATGGTAAGTATTCCAAGTTTTTGAAGTCCTACAGTCTTTACAAATGCAAACATTTACAATGCAGTCTATTTGAGAACCAAAGTCTCTTTTAGAACCTAAAATCTCTTTTAAAATTCAGGCTTTCAACTGTGGGCTCCTATAAAATAAATAAATACTTTCTTACTTCAAGAGGAATGAACCAGGACACAGTCACAATTAAGTCAAAGCAAAACCAAACTCCAACTGTGTAAATAACTCAGCATCCAGTGTCTGGGGTTTACTCACCATCTCCCGGGCTCCTCCATAGGTCTTGGGTCATTTTTCTGGCTCCGCCCTCTGTAGCACACACAGCCTGTCTTCTAGGCTCAGGCTGGCTCCACTCCACTGCTGCTGTGGAGCATGGCCTTCCCATGGTACTGGAGTCTCTGCTGCAATGGGGCTGTGCGTTCATCCATATTCTCTCCTGAGCATTCTTCAGGGACCCCAGGCTTGCCAAACAGTGCCAAGCTTCAGGTGCTCTTCATGACCCCTTCATACCTTCAAAGCCAACACCACACTGCTAAGTTTGGCTGCCAATACCAGGTACAACCTCGGCTGCCTCTGGAATACAGCTTCTCTGTGCTGACCCTGAGGACACACTTTCCAGAAGACTTCGCCTCAGTGGTGCCGGTTTCTTCTTAATTACCACTAATTTCTCAGCTCCAGCTACCAGCATCCAGTATCCCAGAAAAGCAAAGGTTTCATTTTAATAGGTCTGGTATCTGGTTAATCATAGTTGATTCTTCAGCCTCAGGTGACCAGAACCATGAAACCTTAATCAAAATAACAAATGGCCCAATAGAGTCTTTAAGCTTTCCTCTGACTCATCACAAGCCAGGCCTCCATCTTCTTAATTGCTTTCAACACTAAATGGCTTTTCTAGCTGAAACTTCCAAAGTCCGTCCACCATCTTCCCAAAAACACATGGTCAGATCTCTCACAGCAATACCCCACTATCCTGGTACCAGCTTGTCTTAGTTAGGGCTACTATTGCTGTGATGAAACACTGTGACCAAAGAAGCCCAAAGAGCAAAGGCTTTGTTCAGCTTACACTTCCACATCACAGTTCATCATCAAAGAAAGTTAGGATAAGAACTCAAGCAGGGCAGGGACCTGGAGGCAGGAGCTGATACTGAGGCCAGGGAGGAATGCCTCTGGCTTGCTCCCCATGCCTTGCTCAGCCTGCTTTCTTATAGGACCCAGGACCATCAGCCCAGGGATGGCCCCATCCACCAGGAGCTGGGACCTCCGTCAGTCACTAATTAAGATGTCCTGCAAGCTTGCATTCAGCCCATTCTTGTGGAGGCATTTCTTGGCTGACTAAAGTGGTCTGCCTGCTGGCCTGTGGAGGTCTGAAGGTACAGTCTGGGTGCTGTCTTCATTGTCAAAGCTAAGCTTTTGAACTGAGTCTCTGTCTCTAGTGAGCTTAGTGGCCGGCAGAAAGTGGTGACAACAGAGTCCGTGGGGAAATGTTCTGTCATGGGACCCCAAGAGCAAACCTGCTTGAAACAGAGGGGGCTTGGGAGTTCCTCCTGCTTAGAATTTCCCCCATGGCCAACACTAAAGATTCCTTGGTTCTAGACACCTGAATTTTTTCTAATTTTATGGGTTTTTTTTTTTTTTTTTTTTTTTTGGTTTTGTAGACAGTATCTTGTTACATAGCCCATGCTGGCCTCAAATTCTCAATCTCCAAACTCGGTGGTGGTAGAGGCACTTATCTTTAATCCCATCACTCAAGAAGCAGAGGCAGGTGGATCTCTGGTGAGTGCAAGGCCAACCTGGTCTATAGAGTGAGTTTAGGACCAGTCAAGGCTACATAGTGAGACCTGCTCTCAAAAAAAAGAAACAAAAGTCTTCATCTGCCTCTGCCTCCTCAGGGCTGAGATTACAGATGTGTGCCACATACTGGGCAGACGTATTTTCTTTTGTCATGAGAAGAAAAGGAACATCAAATGCAATTAATATATTTAACAGTTTGGGTTCGTGTCAGGGCTGTGCTTGGTGTTGGATAATAGAAATAAGCAAACCGCAAAAATCGCCAAGGAACCTTCATGGAAAGGATCTAAACCCTCCAAAGGTAGACGGCTGTCCAACAGTGTGGGCACTTTGTGGAGCCTCTTGGAGAAGGATCAGATTATGTTCCTGGTGCATGAACTGACATCTCAGAGCCCATTCCCTACAGAGGAACACCTAACGCATCCTTAATACTGGGATGAAGGACTCGGACCTTCCTCAACTGGATATGCCAGACTGAGCTGACCCATTCCTTGTCCTCCTTGGGGAAGGGATGGGGTAGGGGGAGGCTGAGGGATGACAGGGAGGGACTGGGAGGAAGGAAGGGAGAGGAGTGGTAGATATAGAAAAAACCCTTTTTAAAAAAAGAGAGAGAAAAGAAATAAGAAATAAGAAGAGCACAAGCCTGTTCTCATGGAGCTTCTAGGTGCCTCGTAAGTCAGTGATGGATGGGGTATGGCTCAGTGGTGTGGTACCTGCCTAGTTTGCAATAGGCCATAGGTTTGATTCCCAGCTCGGACTTGCAGGGGGAGAAGAAGAGGAGGATGAGGAAGAGGGGAGAGAAGAGATGTAGAAAGAGGGAGGGGAAAGAAGGAGGGGAGAGAGAAGCTAAGACCACTCCTGGCAGAGAAAACAGCATGAACAGAGGCCTGAGGGTTGTAAAGGGCTTGGCATGTTTTTAGAAACAAGAGGAAAGCTAACACAGGATGGATAAGGTATTGGTAGTGGCGATGGTGGCTATTGGAGAGACTGTTTATTTCAGGACTTGGACATCAGAGTTTGGAATTTACCCTAAGAGCAAGAGATAGTCACTGAGGGGTTCCAACGAGGGACCCAGGTGCCACCATCAGGTCTGCATTTTAGACATGTCCCTGCCGCTGCTGTGTGGAGAACAGATTGACAGGGGTGAGGCTCTCATGAGAGAGGCCAGTGTGGAAGCCACCGTAATGATCCAGGCAGAGGTGGGCTGGAAAGCCCTGGGAGACACAAGACTCGGTTAACTAGATGTCGATGAGAGAGAGAATGAAAAAGACTGATGCCCAGTTTGTGGGAGTGACGATTGGAATGCCACTGGCGCCATTATAAGACCATCCAACTGATGGCAAGAGACTCAGAAAGTGAGTAATGTAGAAAGGCAGGCCTGGAGACAGCGCGTACTTCACACGGCACCACGAAATGTGCAAGCATTTTGGCAGTGGCTCTAGGGGCAGGGAAGGAGGAGAGAGGCTCTGGCTGAGATGCATCAAGGGGTAAGGAGGTTTCAGTAGATGAGGCAGTTGCAGAGACACCAAAGACAAAGGAGCTAGGCAGATGAAAGATGTGGGTGAGACGTGGAGTGGGTGACAGTGGCCCTTCGCGTCCCTAAATGACAACCCAAGGAATCAGTAAAAATCAGTAAAGACAAATGAGAGGTAGTCCCTGCCGAAGTGAATGTGATCGATCCTTCTTGTTCAGAGGATCCACAGTGAGTGTGGGAGGCAGTAAAGTTGGTGCTCATTTGTTCTCTCTCTCTCTCTCTCTCTCTCTCTCTCTCTCTCTCTCTCTCTCTCTCTCTGTGTGTGTGTGTGTGTGTGTGTTGTTGCTGACATTTGGCCTTATTTTTATGGATTACTTGTAGAGCTATTTATTTTATGTGTACAAATATTTTGCCTGCATGTATGTATGTGTACCACCTGCACACCTGGTACCTGAGGAAGTCAGAAGAGGGTTTCCAATGCCCGGAACTGGAAGCTGCTCCAGGTTGTGAGCAGCCATGTGGATGCCGAGAATAACTGCTCAGTCATCTCTCCAATCCTCCTATTTTCAAGATTTTTGTTTGTTTGGTTTGCTTTCTGATTTTTTTTTTTTGACACAGGGTCTCATGTTGCTCAAGATGGTCCCAGACTCTTTATATAGCCAAGGATGACCTTGAAGTGCTATTTAGATCTACCTTCTGAATACCAGGATAACAGGGATGGGCCACAGCATCCAACTCACAGTATCTCTTAAAGATAACCTCGGGAATGTCCATGGTGGGAGGTGTAGCCCAGTTGTTAGAGTGCTTGCCTGGCACACAGGAAGACGTGGGTTTGAGATGACAGCCCTAGAGTTGGAGGTAGGAGGATTAGAAATTCAAAATCATCCTCAGCTATGTAACAAATTTAGGATGAGACTGGAGTACAGGACAAGGCTGGGAGAGGCTTTGGGTCCTTTCTCTCTTGTTTTAACCATATGATAGCTTATCTATAATGGTGTGTGTGTGTGTGTGTGTGTGTGTGTGTGTGTGTGTGTGTGTGTGTGTGTATGTAGAAGTCCGAGGATTTCATTCCTAGGTGTCATTCTGCAGGGCCTGAGGTCTGTCTTTTGCAGGTCTGAATCTCATCAAGTAGGCTAGACTGGCTGGTGAGCCCCAGAGGTCCTCTGGTCTCCATTTCTCAACTCCCCCCTCTCCCACTCCCCCGCACATGGTTCTAGGAATTGAACCAGGGTCTGAATGCTTATAAGGCAAGCATTTTGTTAACTAAGCTTTTGCCCAAGTCACTGACCTATAATTATTAAAAAGAGAGAAGTGGGGTGGTGAGATGGCTCATTGACTGAAGGTGCTTGCCACCAAGCCTGGACACCTTAGTTCAATTCCCCAGGATCCATGTGGGGGGAGGAGAGAACCAATTTCTGAATGTTGTTCTCTGATCTCCATACACATGCACTGTGGAGATTGAAAACACACACACACACACACACACACACACACACACACAGAGAGAGAGAGAGAGAGAGAGAGAGAGAGAGAGAGAGAGTAAATAAAAGTAAAAACATAAACCAGAAGGAAGAGGAGAGAGAGAGACCTCAGGCTGGGACAGAAGGATTGTAAGTTCAAGGCTAGCCTGAACTACATAGTGAAATCCTGACTTAAAAACAAATAAACTAGAGGTTGAAGAGATGGTTCAGCGCTTGCTGCTCTTCCAGAGGACCCAGTTTTAATCCCACCCCCTTTCCCCCACCAGACTGCTTACAACCACCTGAAGCATCAAAGGAACTGCAGGGTAATATAAACTGTCAAGTGAGTTCTGAGTTATGGAGATTTTCAAAATAGTTCCTTCCTTTGCTCTGTGTCTCAGGTCCAGGGGGAGGGAGGGGTGGGTCTTCTAGCATTTTCTATCTACCTCCCACCTATATGAGAAATGACATTTCCCTCTCCCTCCCTGACGGGCTCTCCTGTAGCCCAGGCAGACCTTGGATTTGCTATGTAACTGTAAATGACCTTGAGTTTGGGATCCTCCTGACCCCACCTCCTGAATGTTGGGATTACAGACATTTATCACCAAGGCTGGTTTTATGCAGTGCCAGGGGCTGCAGGGAGGCTCTTTACCAACTGACCTTCAACCCAAGCCTAATCTTTTCTTCTTTCCTATAATTTTGTTGTTATGCTGGTGATTGAAGCCAGAGCCTCACACATGCTGGGCATTTGCTGTACTACTGAGCTGTAGCCCCAAGCTTCTTTCAACTTTATTAGTTTGGTCTTTTGGTTTTGGTTTTTGATACAGGTTCCTACTATGTAGCTCCAGCTGGCCCTGGATTTGCAGAATTTTTCCTGCTTTTATCTTTTCGGGCTGACCTTAAAAGCATGTGCACATGGCAGTCTGTAGCTATACTACCCTGGCTGTGTCTGGTCTCAGAAGCTAAGTTAAAATCACGTGCCACACCATTCCTAACTTTTACTTCTTGGAGACAGATATTACCAGGTTGCCCAGACTGGCCTGAAACTTGATCTATACCTTAGGCTGTTCTTGAACTTGTGATCTTCTTGCTCCGGTCTCCAGAGTAGCTGAAATTACGGGCCTGACTAGAACAACAGAAGATTCCCATCCCCCACCCACCCAGGGATTCACTGTTTTGACCAGGCTGGCCTCAAACTCACAGAGATCCTCCTGTCTCTGCCTCCCTCTGTCTGCGATTAAAGGCTTGTGCCAGCCATCCATCTTGGCATGGAATTTTTGATTCTCCTGCCTTAGCTTCCCAGGTATTGGAATAACAGGTGCACTAACATGCCTACCTTGAAGATTTCTCTTCTTGTTCCAGTGTGGGGAAGATGAAAAACCTCAGAATGAAGGCCCGAAGAAAGAGTCCCAGAGGTTGAGGCCAGGATGGCCTCCCTCAGTTTCTTTCTCAGGTTTCACCTCCCTCCCTTTCTCCCTCCTTCCAGGAACCTGAGACTAGCCACGTTGAAGGTCGAAGGCAGGATTTCCCTGGGCCAGGCTTTTGGGCGGCGCCCGCATATGAGGAGCCTGCCACCCACTGGGAGCGAGCGGTACTGCAGGCACAGGTGCGCAAGACCCACCCCTACCCAGTTCTTTTCCTGATTTTACTGTTGCTGAAAAGGTTCTTGTCCTCATGTGACTTACAGTCTAATGGGGCTGATAACAGTAACAGAAATTCTAGTAGCAACTTAACAGCCTGTTTTTGTGGAAGGATTTTTTTTTTACAAATAGTATACATTTATAGCAGAATATTTAAAAATAGACCAGATGTAACTTCCATTACAGGTATGCACAGCAGCTATACTATATGTTTTACAAAAATGAATTTATGATATTATGATATTATGCCTTTATTTTTTTAATTTGTTTAAAAACAATATAGTAGAGACTCATACAACTTCAGTATACCACTTTTTTATTATTATTAATATTATCTGTATGAGTGTTTTCGCCTGCATGTATGTCTATGTACCATGTGCATGCCTGGTACCCAGGGAGGCCAGAAGAGGTCGTTGGACCCCCTGGAATTGGAACTATAGATGGTTCTGACCCACCATGTGGGTTCTCGGCCCTTGTCCTCTGCGAGACAGCAAGTGCGCTACACCAGCAAGCCATCTCTTTAGTGCTGAATTCCACATCGTCACATGCCATATATTTTCTTTCTTTTCTTTTTGAGACAAGATCTCATGTATTTTAGGCTAATCTCCAACTCCCTGTGTAGCCCAGGAAGCTGTTAAGTTTCTGATCCTCCTGTGTCTGCTCCTAGAGTGCTGGTGTACACACCCTGTTGCCCAGTTTCATTAGGCATGGGGTGGGTGTCAAACTCAGTGTTTCCTACATGCTAGGTAAGCACTCCACCAACTGAACCACACATTTCCAGGCCTGGCTCATTTTTAACTAAATGTAATTGTGGATGATTAATACAAACAGTGTAAGTCCATATTTCTAGCTGCTTAGGAGGCTGAGTCAGAAGGATCACTGCAAATTAGAAGCCAGCCTGAATTTTGTAGGTCAGCCTGGGCTATAGAATGAGATCTTTTATCCATCGGAGCATGGTGGCACAAGTATTTAATCCCAGCACTTGAGAGGCAGAGGCAGGTGCATCTCTGAATTTGAAGCCAGCCTAGTCTACATATTGAGTTCCAAGACAGCCAGAGAGAGCTATAGTAAAATCCTATCTAAAATAATAATAACAGTAACAACCAAACCAAACCAAACAACAACAAAATTAATAATAACTGCTGTTATACACTGAGCAAGCCACTAAATGCTTTACATAAAGCAGGCCCAATGAACAACACCAATAGCAGGTGCATTATTTCGTTTGTTATGCAAAAGGAACTGAGGCCCAGAAAAATACAGAGATTTATTCAACAAAAGCAAGGGAAGCAGGTTCTAAACTGTTTCATCTCTAACCATGTGTTGTGCCAGCCCCAGAACTCAGGAGTGGGAAGTGCAAAAGTGTGGATGAGGGTACAGAACCTTCTCCTAGGAGAGTGTAGCAAACATTACTGGGGGACCAGAAACCAGAATGCAGGGGAGAGTTTGTCTGTGTGAGGTAGAGAGCTGGAGACCAGGCAGGAAGAGCAGACAGATGTGAGGACTACACTATCAAGTGTGCTTCCAGAGCAGCCTGAAGGATGTTGGGTATTGGCAATTATAAGAACTTGTCAGCAATTAGGCAGTAGTGGCTCATACCTTTAATCCCAGAACCCAGGAGGCAGAGGCAGGTGGATCTGTGTGAGTTCGAGGCCAGACTGATCTACAGAGTGAGTTCCAGGATGGCCAGAGCTACACAGAGAAACCCTGTCTTGAAAAACCAGGAAGAAAGAAAGAAAAGAAAGAAAGAAGGAAAGAAAGAAAGAGAGAAAGAGAGAAAGAAAGACCTAAATGGCAATGAGAAAGGAAAAAAAATTTGAGCATGACAGAGTCTCAGTATATCACTTTGGCTGGCCTAGAACTTACTCTTAGACTTTACTCACAGAACTCTGCCTTCCGATTGCTGAGATTATAGGCGTTCGCCACCATCATCCTGCTCACTTTATTCATTTATTCATCTTTTTGTTTCCTTTTGAGGGACAAAGTCTTGCTATATGATCTAGTTTTGCCTCAAACTCACACAAGTATTCCACCTGCCCAGCTGATCTCTTACTTCGTGCCAGGCCCTCTACTACAACCCCTTGAGTTATTGATGGAATGCTTCTTTAAGATGCTTTTAAAATTACATATGTATCTGTGGGCACACATGTCCACAGCATGTGGAGGTCAGAGGGCAATTTTAAGATTCATTCATTTAAGATTCTCTCCTTCCATCATGTGAGTCCCAATAATCAAACCCAGGTCATCAGACTTGGCAGGAAATGTCCTACCCTCTGAGCCACTTGCCAGCCTAAAACTTTAAAGCAGTATGCATCTCTGTGTATATGTGTCTGCTTTAGCAAATGTACCTGTGATGGTTGGGGAGACAGAAGAGGATATCAGATCCCTTTAATGTGAAGTTTCAGACTTTTGTAGACACCAGGTTTGCTATTTGAGAAGCTGAGTCTTTAGGACTGCATAAGCACTCTTTGTGACTGAGCCAACATCTCCCCAGCCCTTCGATGCAGTATTTCATAGTGGTTCAATGTGAAAACTTTGGAGCCGAACTTCTGGATTTGAATACTGGCTTTGTCATTTAAAGGGTGAAACTCGGGCCCGTGAATTAACCTTATTGGATCTCAGTCACCTCCTCTACAGAATGGGGATGAGCACAACACCTGTGTCAACACGCTGTAACAAAGAAATAAGTACAGGTGAAAAGCCTATTACATAGTATTTAATAAATGTCAAGTAAATCAATCATCCTAAATCTTCAGGATAACCCCATTTCACAAGTGGGGCTTTCACAGGTGACTTGAACTGATGCTGAGACTTGAACTTAGCATCAATGATTCATGTTGCCTTGTCTCCTCACCATAGAGCCCATCACACTAGCTGTCATAACACATGTATATGTACTCCTTCTTGACTGGCCACTATTAGATCCTCAGCTGAGGGGTGATATTGAGACCCTAAGGAATCATGGTGCCCAGTTCAACTACACAAAGATGCATTGGTGGTCATAACATCCTTGCCTCCCTAGAGACCTGTTGAAAAGATGCCTCAATGCCTTCCAGAATTTGTCTCCCGGTAGACAACTATATATCATCCAGGGATAAAAAGGGCTCTTAGCTGGGAGAAACTGTAGCAGAAGTAACAGGCAGGATACCCAGGTACGGTTTCCTCCTAGGCAGGTGCTGTTCTTATGCAGGATCACCTCAAAATCTACTTTCACTGACATGAGCCATCCCACTATAGATCTATTCACCTACCAGCTCCTTATTCCAGAAAACAGCACAGTCAACACAGGTTCAGTGGCCCCAGCATGGGTGTAAACATCACCAGCCACTAGAGACGACATCAGATCCACACCTGCCAGGCCATGGCCTTGAGAGTTTCCCTACTCAGAGAGGCTAGTCAGTTCCAAGGAGTGGGGAGCAGTGAGAGGCAGCACGTGTCACCTCGGTGTCCGGAGAAGACAAGGACGAACTGAAATATTCCTGCAGAAGTCAAAACATTTTGAAATGACTATTTTGATTGGCTGACACTAACTGCACCTCTTAAGAGGGTTCAGTGTAATATTTCCACGCAAGTATATCGTGTGCACGTATATACCTCTACACATGCACCTTCCCTGAAACCCATATCCTTCCCTTTCTCTACTAACTGATATTTCCCTTACTCTGTCCATCCTCTGGCCTCAGCCTTCCTATAGGCTATTGGAGAAAACTACCATGGCTGACTTTACTAATCCCTCCTGTTCTGATGTGCATATCAGCTCAGCAAGAGCTTGGCCAAATTAGCTCCCTGTGCAGCTCTGAGATGAAGCAAACAGGTGGAACTCCAGCCTCTCTGGGTCCGCTCACCTAAGACTGTACCATCTGGGGTGCTTTCCCTGAACACCTCAGACTCTCGGTTTCATGATCTGAACTGATGAGGACAGCATCTACCTAACAGGATCCAGGTGGGGACTAATGTATTCAGTGAGTGTGTATCATGGGACAAGTGCTGGGGTCACATCAGTAAACAAACCAAGTCCCTGCCCCCATGGTGTTTAATGGAGGAAATATTTATGATCCCATAAATATTTAATATAACAGATGGCAGTGAGTGCGATGGAATAGATAAGGCCCTGGAAGGCAGATAGAGTGTCAGTGTAGGGAGGGGTTGTTTTGCTTAAAGATAGTCAAGTTAGGCTTCTCTGATAAAATGGTTACAAGAACAGGGAAGATGGGTAGCTCACATATGCAATCCCAGCACCTGGGAGCCATTATGAGTTAGAGGCTGTGTATTGAGATCCTGTCTCAAAAACAAAAGCAACAGCAAACCCACATAGCTGGCTTTTACCTGTAATTCTAGCACTTGAGAGGCAGAGGCAGGAAGATTACCATGAGTTCAAGATCAACTTGAGTATGTAGTTAGTTCCAGGTCATCCTGACCACACAGGGGGCTCCAAATCAGCCTAGACTAAAGAGTAAGACTCTGTCTAAAAAACTCAACAAAGCCAAACCAAAAATGACTTGTCTAAAACAAAATGAGGGTCTGGGGATATGAGTCAGCAGATTAGAGAACTTCCTGCTCTTGCAGGGAATCTAGGTTTTGTTACTAGCACCTACATTAGGTGGGTGACAGCAGCCTGCAACTCTAGCTCCAGAGTATCTGATGCCATCTTCTGGCTTCTGTGGGTACTGCATGCACATAGTGCACATACAGATAAACACACACACACACACACACACACACACACACACACACACACACAATAAATAATTCTTTTTTGAGACAGGGTCTCTCTATGTAGCCCTGTATGTCCTGGAACTAACTATGTAGACTGGACTAGCCTCCAACTCAGAGAGTTCCACCAGCCTCGGCTTCCCAAGTGCTGGGATTAAAGATGTGTGCCACCAAGCCCAGCATAAATAAGTTATTTTTTAAAAGAATAAAATAAGTGTGGTCTGGGGAAGATGGTTCAGTGTATTAAGCACTTGCTATGTATGATCCTGAGTTTGGATCCCAAACAATAGGGCTTTGCAGTGTGCCTTTATGACTCCAGAGCTAGGAGACACAGGAACAAAGATCCCAGTAGCTTGATGCTAGCTGAAACAGCAAGCTTCAGTGAGACCCTCTCTCATAAATAAGGTGAAGGGTCATAGAGGAAGGCAGTGGCCTCTGATCTCCATTTATGAACCATACCCCAAGACCTGAGATTAACAGGGAACAATTCACAAGACTCTCTGGAAGAGAACTCTTGCAGGTAGAAAAATAAGTGTTTGAAAAAGTCCTGAAGCAAGAACGTACCTTGAATGTCCAAGACAACACAAAATATCTAATGGAGTTATGGAAAAGTGATCCTATCCTGAGTATTACTCCTGAAAAGCTGGCTGGATTCGTTGATTGCATAGTTGGGGCATTTGTGTGCCGGACTGACAGCCTGAGTCCCATCCACAAATCCCACATGATGGCAGATCTGAGTTTAATACACACACACACACACACACACACACACACACACACACAGAGAGAGAGAGAGAGAGAGAGAGAGAGAGAGAGAGAGAGAGAGAGAGTTTAAATATATGTATAGTGATAAAATATTAGTGAGAAGGTCTAAGGATTACAGATTACAGCAAGTGTAACAGGAATAGAGAGCCCATTTCCTGAGGTGAAGAAAGCAATTTATATAAAATGCAAACACGGGCTGGAATGGGACTCAGTTGGTAGAGCTTGCCTACCATACACAAAGTTCTGGGTTCTATTCCCAGAACTGCATAAATCTGGGTTGGCAGGGCAGGGTTAGTGGATCAAGAACACCAAAGCTCAAGGCTGGCCACATAGTGAGCTTGAGGCTGGCCTGGAGATCCTGTGGGAGATCCTGTGGGAGATCCTGACTGGAGATCCTGACTGGAGATCCTGACTGGAGATCCTGACTGGGGATCCTGACTGGGGATCCTGACTGGGGATCCTGACTGGGGATCCTGACTGGAGATCCTGACTGGAGATCCTGTGGGAGATCCTGACTAAAACAAAATGAAAATTTAAAAGATGATTAGATAAGCAAAATGCTCAACGTAGATTCAAGTACAAGATGAACACTCAAAATATTACACACTTGAGAATTTTGCACACATTTAACCCCAGCACTTTGGAGACAGGTAGTTGCATCTTCATGAGCTTGAGGTCTATATAGCAAATTCCAGACCAGACAGAGCTACATAATAAGATACTATCTTAAAAAACAAAAAGAAGCCCGATGCTGGCAGTGCACACCCTTAACCCCAGCACTCAAGAGACAGAGGCAGTGGATCTTTGTGAGTTTGAGGCCAGCCTAGTTTACAGAGATATAGGAGAGCCAAAGCTAAACAGAGAAAGCCTGTCTTAAAAACAAGATAAAACAAATCCATCACACATATTTGTACTGTCAGTTTGTTCTTACTGGCTGTCTAAAGTCAGTCATCCAAGGCTTTGCAAATGAAGAGACTGATACTTTCTGAACTCAAGAGCCCCCTGCTCATCCCTTGGATTTCTGAAAATTACAGGGTGAGGCATCACACCTAGCTTTGCCAGGAGTTCTTAATCTGAGCCACTAGGACTCTTTGGGGTCTCCAGACATACTTTATAGCCACTTTGCTTCTTGACACTGCCTATTAAACCATAAATACATTTTGAAAAAATAAATAATTTATTTGAGACAAAGTCTCATTGTGTAACACTATCTGGCTTGGAACTTGCTTTTACAGACCAGGCTGATCTTGAAACTCACAGACATCTGCCTGCCTCTGCTTCCTGAGAGCTGGAGTTTAAGAAATGTGATGCTACACTCTGAAAATATTTTCTTTTTGTGTATATGAGTGTTTTGCCTGAGTTGTGTACAGAGGCCAGAAGAGGATGTCTGATTCCCCTGGAGCTGGAGTTACAGATGGTTGGGAGCCACTATATAAATGCTGGGAAGGACTGGAACTCAGGGCCTCTGGAAGAGCAGCCAGTGTTCTCAGCCACTCAGCCATCTCTACAGCCCTTCCATGAATGCTTTGTGTAGGTGAGGTGCTTTTTTAAAAAGATAAGTTTATTAAATAAATAATTTAATAATTTATTAAATAAATGAATTTATTTTTAATCTTTTTTGAAAGGACAGTTTGGAGCTAACTAAGTGGTCAACAGCACTTACCGCTTTTGCAAAGGACCTTACTAGAGTTTGGTTCCCATGCCCACATGGCAGTTCACAACTATTTGTAACTCAGTTTCAGAGGCTCCATCACCCTGTTCTAGCTTCTGGGGATACTGCACACACATGGTGCACAAACATGCATGCAGACAAAACAAACATAAAATAAACATCTGAATAAGTCATTTAGAAAAGTTCAAAGATAGCATTGTATTCCAAAAAGGTGCTATAATTAGAAGAAGAAGGAGAAGAAGAAGAAGAAGTATTAGTAGTAGTGTGGGGCTGCAGTAATGGTGCACATCTTTAATTCCAGCACTTGGGAAGCAGAGGCAGCTCTGTGAGTTCCAGGCCAATGTGATCTACAAATCAAGTTAAAGAACAACCAGAGCTGTCAACACAGAAAAACCCTGTCTCAAAAAAAAAAACAAAAAAAACAAAAAAAAAAAAACAAAAAAAAAACAAGACAAAAAAACTCCATAAAAGTAAAGTTTACTTGGGACTGGTTGGAACTGGAGAGATGACTCAGTAGTTAAGAGTCCTTGCTGTCTGGCACCTGCATGTGGCTAGTGGCTACTCACATCTCTTCATAACACCAGTTCTAGGGGACCTGGCACTTTCTGCCTCTGAGGGGATACACACACACACACACACACACACACACACACACACACACACACACACACACACCTCTACCTCCTTTCCTTATTTTAAGGCAGAGTCTCACAATATAGCCCAGGCTATTTTCAAGCTCCATATGTGGTCCAAGCTGGCTTCCAATTAGATTTCCTGCCACTTCTCTCTGGTGGTAGGATTACAGAAATGTGCCATATACACATACATGTTAAACTCTTTTTGGGGGGGTTGTGGAGATAGGTCTTATTAAGACAGCCCAGGCTAGTCCCAGACGCATGGCAACCCTCCTGCTCCAGTCTCCATTTCACTCCTGCTGGGATTACAAACAACTGGCCATCATGCTTGGGTCGTTTTGTTGTTGTTTTATGGAGACAGGGTCTCACTATGCAGTCCCTGGGTAGCCTGGAACTCTCTATGTAGACCAGGCTGGCCTGGAATTAGTTCCACCTGTGTCTTCCATAAAACTGGTATTAAAGGTGTGCACCATCACAAATGGCAGCGAGGTTTTTAACTTTTATCTTTCAGAAGGCTTTTAGGCAAATAGAAGGAAAGAAGAAAGGAAGAATTAAAAAATTGTAGAGGTTGGGTGCTGGTGGCACACACCTTTAATTGCAGCACATAGAGGCAGAGGCAGGCAGATCTCTGTGAGTTCAAAGCCAGCCTGGTCTACAGAACTAGTTCTAGGACAGCCAAAGCTACCAAAGAAACCCTATCTCGGAAAAACAAAACAAAACATATAGACAACACTTAACAGATGTTTGTGGAATTTGAAGGCAACAACGATCCCAGGCCAAATGAGTATGGAGCTGATATTAGAATCCAGATTTTCCGGTACCAAGTGCAGGGTTCTTCCTGGTTCCAGGAGCTTTTATTCTATAACTCATAAAACATAGACTCATACATTTGTTCATTAAATTGTATCGTGTACGATAGCCTAGGCACGATTCCAAGCAAGTGAGAATGCAGAGCTGGCAAAACCTAAACATCATGGACTCTACAGTCTATATGGAGCGTTCACAGAAGACGGTGACTGTCTTTAAATGACAAGGACACAAGGACGAGGGTGCCGGGAGCATTGGAAAACGCAGTATTAGAAGGCAAGAAAAGAGAATGGCGTTTCCGATAATGTGATTTGTTCTCGGCACTTCAAATCCTGTTCAGGAAATCCAAAGAAGATAGCAATTAAATATATATACATACATATCATACATATATGTATGTATATGTTATATGTGTGTATATATGCATATATGTGTATGTGTATATGTATGTGTGTATATATGTATGTATATGTATATATACATAGACACACACAAAGCCGCAGGAGCTCAACTCAGCGATCCTGTTCACCTAGCTGTAGACAGGAGGGAGGCGGGGCGCGGGAGTACAGCGCATGCGCAGTCCCCCTCGGGCCACCCGGAGGAGCTGGACCAGGATGACAGATTTGCGCAGGTACTGCCGTTCCTAGGGAGCGCCGAGAAGGCGTTGCCCAATGGAGACTTCTTTGGGCGTCTTCGTCCCGCCCCCTTCGCCCTTTCCCTACTTCCGCTTCCGGCGTACCGGTGTAGTTCCAAGATGGTGGCGGCGGTGTGTGTGTCTCGGGTGTCCGGGCTGCTGGGCCGGACCCTCCCACGGGTAGGGCGGCCCATGTCGAGTAGCGCCCACGGCGAAGAGGGTTCAGGTACACGGGCTCGGGTGGGAGTGGGGTCTCAGTGACTCTCGGGCGACGTGGCCGGGCTGTGACCTTGGCGGGAGGCCTTGCGGGAGGGAGAGGCCGAGGCTGACGTTGTGGCTCCGCCGCAGCTCGCATGTGGAAGGCCCTCACCTACTTCGTGGCGCTGCCCGGAGTGGGAGTGAGCATGCTCAACGTCTTCTTGAAGTCGCGACACGCAGAGCACGAGAGACCCGAGTTCGTCGCCTACCCCCATCTCCGCATCAGGACCAAGGTACGCCCTAACCCTTTGCCGCCCTTCAGGTGTCCGTTATTTCTTAACCACTCCCCGGTCCAAGCCCCTGGGGCTCTAGATCTTAGCTGCCAGCCTGTCCGCGCGAACAGAATATTTTCTTCGTTCTCGTTTTACTTAAGGGAGGCCAGTTGTTTTCCTTAAAGGTCACACAGTAAATGCCTCTAGGTTTTTGCTTTTCCCAATTTATGGCACTCCTTGTCTTCTGGTTGCAGTTCATAAGCAGCTGTTTCTTGTAGGAAAGCATAGAGGTTTGGGGTGTTCTTTTATAGCATCGAGCTCTGCAGATGATTCGAGATCTCGGCATGTTGGGTGCTTAAGGACCGGACTGCCGGTTTGTCTCACAATAACTATCATTTCAACTATTTTATTTCTTGGCTGTTCGTATAGACAGTTAAATAATTTGCCCTCCTTCAGTCCATGTGTTTTAACAAGTGTCTGTTTCGCCTTCTTCACATGGGACTAGCCTCGCAGAAATTTGTTGTCTGTAGACTTGAATTTTAGAACCCGAGCCTCGATTCCACTCTTGTACAGCCTCTGCATTGGGAGGCAGAGGCAGGTAGATCTCTTGAGTTTTAGGGTAGTCTAATCTACATGTTGAGCTCCAAGACAGCCAGAGCTATTTAGTGAGACCCTGTCTCAGGAAAAAGAAAAAAAAAGGAAAGGAAAGGTGTTTGACAGTATCTGCCTTGGCCTCTACCACTAGATGGCAGTACTACTCCCTCCTAAATGCTTCATATCCTGCTCCTGGGAGCCAGGGTGGTAACTCAGGTCTGTAATCCCAGCATATGGGAGGAGAGGTGGTCAGTACTTAACCTCTGCTACACTGTAAAATCAAGGTTATCTTAGGTTAAATGGGACTATCTCGAACAACTAAAAAATGGTTGTGAACCACTGACCTAGAGCATTGTTTTTCATACAGTGGAAAGTGGCTGGAGAGATGGCTCCGTGGCAATTTAAAAAAATAAAAACTGGACGCAGTGGCCCATGCCTTTAATCCCAAAACTTGGGAGGCAGAAGTAGGTCTCTGGTCTATATAGAAAGTTCCAGTACAGCCAGGACCATATAGAGAGACTGTGTCTCAAAAACAAAACAAAAGAAATTGTGATTGGCAGAATCAAACATGCTGGTAATCACAGCACTCAGTAAGCAGAGGCAGATGGATTATTGTAAATTTTTGGCCAGCCGTTTTATATAGTGAGTTCCAGGTTAGCTACATAAGAAAAGCCTGTTTCAAAAAAACAAAATGGAGCTTTGAGGATGAATGAGTTTAGTCCTGGGACCCACTGTGTAGAAGGTGAGAACCTACGACTGACTGTAAGCTGACTTTTGACAATGGTCATACACTCACAAAATAAAATAAGTTGATTTTAAAAATAAGGTGCTGGGTTAGCTGGGTGTGGTGATGCACACCTTAGATCCCAGTATTCAGAAGGGAGAGGCAGGCATAGTTCTGTGAGTTTGGGGTCAGCCTGGTCTACAAAAGAGAGTTCCAGGACAGCTAGGGCTGTGAACAGAAACCCTGTTTCAAAAAACCAGAAAGGAAAAAAATGATTTATTTTAAATTATTTGTGTGTGCTTGTGGGTATCAGGGAAGCCAGAGAGTGCTTCAGATTCCCTGGGACTAGAGTACAGGCAGTTATTAGCCGCTTAATGTGGGTGTTGGGAACAAAACACTTGGTCAAGCACAAAACAGCCCATGCTAAGCTGTCTCTCCTTTCCCAAGTAGCTGTCTTGAGCTTGCTTTTCTTACCATCTATTTCGAGTGCCTCCTACTAGTTGTTTATTAGAACACACTTAAGTTATGGGGAAGTTGGCTGCTGGAGAGATGGCTCAGTAGTTAAGAGCACCAGCTGTCTTCCTGAGGTCCAGAGTTCAATTCTCAGCAGCCACATGGCAGCTCACAACCATCTGTAATCTGACTCCCTGTTCTGTATGCATGAAGACAGAGCACTCATACATAAAACACATAAGTAAATAAACCTATGGGAAAATTGAAATTGTGTCAGTAAAGGGCAGGTTTTCATTTTGATTTTATGTATCACCTGTTTCAAGCAGTTCATGGCCAAGTTCTTAGCATTTTCTGGAATTATCTAATTGACATCTTCGTTTCACAGCCCTTCCCCTGGGGAGATGGTAACCATACCCTCTTCCACAACCCCCATGTGAACCCACTGCCGACTGGCTATGAAGATGAGTAAAGAGATCCTGGCCTTCCCCCCAGGCAACAAGGGACCTGGTTTGGACCATTACTCATTGTGGACCATGAAAGCGCATGGAGCGCTACGCTCTTCTTTCCTGGAACCGAATGGTGACCATTACACCAGTTTTCCATCCCTTTGCTTGTAAAAGGAGATGGCTTAAATAAATAACTTAAACTTACGTTGTTCATGATCTGAATGTTGCAGTCCTTGTTTATTTTCAGAAATCGACTTCTATTTTACAGAGCTTCACATGTAGTTTAGCCTGCTGAACACTGGTTGGTTGGTTCTGTGCTGGTTTCTTGTGCTTAGGGTGGGTAAAGCCAAGAGCACAGAGCAGTTATCCATTGGATGGGCTTTCTGTCAGATACTGCATGATCAAGAATGGCTGCTGTTTACCACCTATAACAAGTGTCTGTGCCAACCTCAAAAACTGGACAGAATAGCAAGTTCCAGGCCAGCGCAGGCTTCATAGGCCTAACAAAGTGCCTGTGCTCCTGTGAACTCTCCTGTCTTGGTTAGGGAATAGTGGTGTATACCTTTAATCCCAGCACTGAAGAGGCAGAGGCAGGTGGAGCTCTGAGTTCCGGGACAGCAAGGGCTACACAGAGAAACCCTGTCTTGGGAGGATCCGGGAGAAAGAAAACCAAAAAAAAAAAAAGCAGTAGTTTGAAAATGACTCTGACATAGCCATTAATTGCTTGTTAAAAGTGAAGACCTTTAATATAGCTAGAGTCACTTTCTAAAGAAGATAAAGTCAGGTAGGTAGATAAGTAGCTGCTTTTTTGTTATTACTATTTTAATTTATTTATTATGTATACAGTGTTTTGCCTGCACACCAGAAGAGGGCACCAGATCTCATTCTAGATGATTGTGAGCTGCCATGTTGTTGGGAATTGAACTAAGGACCTCTGGAAGAGCAGCCAGTGCTCTTAACCTCTGAGCCATCTCTCCAGCCTATAGCTGCTATTAAGAGCAGGGTCTGTGGTGTTGCCTAGGCAGTCTGGAACTCATTCTAGCCTTACAATCCAGGTTAAGGCACGTACTACATGTGCCATATCTTAAAGATTTATTTTATTTATATGAGCTCTCCATCTGCTTGTACACCTGCATGCCAGAAGAGGACACTAAATCTCATTCTAGATGGTTGTGATCCTCCATGTGGTTGCTGGTATTTGAACTCTTGTCCTGGAAGAGCAGCCAATCCTCTTAACCACTGAGCCACCTGTCTTTTAAAGGATTCTTAAGTCTATTCTAAAAGTTAAAGAATTTGAATGTCTTTTTCACCTAAGCCCAAAATGATCACCATCACCCACCCAACCCCCAAAACAGGCCACGGTGGTGCATGGAGTCCGATGCCAAAGGACTGCCATAGTTGAAAGCTAGCCTAAGCTGCAGTCCAAGGAAAAACCAAAAGTAGTGAGATGGGTCAGTAGATAGTGGTCTTCCTGCCAAGGCTGATGGCTGAGTTCCATACCCAGGACCTACAGGTTGGAAAGAGGGAACTGACTCTAAAGTAGGCCTACACCCACATGCATCAATCACAAAAATTACTACCCAGTGTGTTTGAATGAGAACAGCACCATGGACTTGTATTTTTAAAACCTGGGTCCTTGGTTGGCTGAACTGTTTAGGAAGGATTAGGGGGTATGGTCTTGTTAGAGGAGGTGTGTCACTGGGGGCAGGCAGGTTCTGATGTTTCGGAGACACACACCATTCCAGTTAGCTTTCTGCCTTGTGCCTATGGATCAGGATCTAACTTTTCAGCTTCTATTCCAGCTTCCAGCCTGCCTGACCACTGCCATGCTTCCTGACAGGTACTTAAGCTCTTTGAACTAGGGATGGAGAAGTGGCTCCGAAATTAAGAGCTTTGACTGCTCTTCCAGAGGTCCTGAGTTCAATTCCCAGCACCCATATGGTGGCTCACAACCATCTGTAATGAGATCTGGTGTCTCCTGTCCTGCAGGAAGAATACTATCTACAAAATAAATAAATCTTCAAAACAACACAACAAAACCTCTCTGGAATTATATGAGCCCCATCTCCTCGATATAAAAGTATCCAAGATACCCATTATGGTGACACACCTGTAATCCCTGTACTTGTAGGAAGATATAGAGTTCAATCATGATGGCAGGTTTGAGCCAACATGGGCTACATGAAACCTTGTCTTAAAGACAGAAAATGGGGGAGGGAGGGGTGGGCTGTAGAGATGGCTGGTGCTATCTATGGGTGCTTGACTTCTCACAGTGGTTTACAACCACCTATAGCTCAGTTCCAGGCGATCAAACAGGCACATGCATGTGAACAAAATAAATATAGGGAAAAATGGTCTAGGGATGCAGCTTGGCTGATAAGTACTTGCAAACAGTACATACATAAATCAAGTGTGATCTTAACTAAATCCCACTATGGGGGAGAGAGGCAAGAGGATCAAGAGTCCAAGGTCATGTTCAACTCTCCATTGAATTCAATATGTATGTATTCTTTCATTGGTTAATAAAAAGCTGACAGGCCAGTAGCTGGGCAGGAAGCTAGGCAGGAAAGTCAAACTGAGGACGGGACGTATAGAGGGGTAATGAGCATAGCCATGTGGCAAAGCATAAATAGAAATAATGGGTTAATTTAAGTGTAAGCTAGTTATAAGCCTGAGTTATTGGCTGGGCATTTATAATTTATATTCAGCCTCTGAATTGGGTTATTTGGGGCCAGGTGGTGGGGATATGGAAACATTGTATACAAAGGCCCCCATCTTTTAAAAAGAAAGAAAAAAGGCTCAGCTGGTAAAGGCATTTACCAAGACAGATGGCCTGAGTTGGAGCCCCAGGACCCACATGGTGGATGGAGAGAACTGACTCTGCCTGTGCACACATGCACACACATAATGCAATAAAATACCTGAATTTTTTTCTTTTAAAAGGTTTGTAAATCAGGAATGGAGAGATGGCTCAGAGGCTAAGAGCACTGGTAGTTCTTCCAGAGAACTCAGATTAAATTCCCAGCACTCACATAGCAGCTCACAACTGTCTGCACAACCTCAGTACCGGGGTTTGCACACCCCACACAGACTACATGCAAGCAAAACAGCAATGCACATAAAATAAAAATAATTTTCAAAAAAAGTTTGTAATCTAGATGTGGTGGAACCCATTCGAAATCCCAGCACTCAAGAGGTGGAGAAAGGATTATCAAGTTTGAGGCTAGGCTGGGATATATGAAGCTGCCCAAAAAAAGTCTGTTCTGTTCTGTCATTTCCTTGCTGCATCGAGCCCTTCTGGTGCTGTTGTGTATGCATGTACTAACTTTAGCTTTCTGGTTTCCCTCATACAGGTCTCAAGAATCTTATGATCTCTGGACAATGACCCTTAAGCAGTTGAAAAATATGAGTATTTTTTACATATTTTTCAAAAAATATAAATAATTTTACACATTTTTCTAAAAATATAAAATTAAAATGGCATTAGGGTTGGTCAAATTAAAATGAAGTAATAATTACTAACACAAAACAGAATGTAAGCCTTCTGTACATGAGCTCATTCTGTCTTTAGGAATATACTAAATTCTAAAGTTAGAACCATAATAATACTAATTTAAAGAAGCTATATATATAAGATACAGTGTATATGTGTAATCCCAACAAGCTGAAGACAGAGGGAGGAGGCCAACCTAAATGTCAGATTGCTGATGTATGTACTGCATCAGCCACCTAGGCTTAAACAGATCATAAAGTTACAAAGCAATGCTTGTAACTAACTAGTAAGTGTTCTATAAAGTGTACAGTTGTAAGGGCAAAAAGTAAAATCTGAATTTTAGAATTTATTCCATTTTCATGATTACAGACTTAGGGCATGGTAGGCAAACAAAAATAAGTAAGCACCTTTCCCCCACTTAGCCAGACGAATTTTGCCTTTTAGATATTCAGATTGACCTCAATTCATGGAGTTGAAAGATGGCAACAGCAGAGCTGTAATGTAGGTGATTCTTTCAGGTGCTGTGAGCTCCATAGTGATGTTTATGTCATTTCTGAAGCTTTCACATGTTAATCCGATGACACCTCATTAAGGCAGGAGCTAAATAAAGCTGTCTTCTGCTTTGCTAGCCAGGCTGCCAGCAATATAACTGTTATTTATAAAAATACAATCATTTCCAAGCAGTGATTGAAACTGTTGTGTGCGGATCGCTTTTCAGAGCATTAGCTTCCTGAGAAGAAAAAGGGGTCCTGACCAACTGTGTAGTGTCTGTCCTCTGCAGCCAAAGCTGTTAGGCAACCTTGGTCATGACCAGTTTATCATTATTGACATCAAGGACTAGTTAAAGTTGATTCCAAACCATGTCTTGTACCCAAAACCCCAAGAACTGTTCCATTGTAGCAAGATGCCAGCAAAAGTAAAATTGTCTCAGCAAGAGTGACAGCCGCTCTTTAGAAGTGAAAGAATACCACCAAGGAGGGAATAAAGCTCTCCCTTTAAATGCCTCAAATCCCACAGCTTTAGCTGACAAAATCGGGAGGCCTCTCAATTTCCTGACATCTTCCAAGTAACAAGCAGGTCAAGAGGAGTTTTCAGGCTTTTCTTTGCCATGGGCCATGAATTCCAGTCCTTCTATAGGAATCTCTTTCTCCTTTATTGCTTTCTGAAAGAAGAAGATGTCTTCATTATAAAAGTCAATGGAACCTTAAAGTCAATGCTTTGTAACCTCAGTGTAATAGCACAAAATTAAACCGGAGTGAACTGGAAAGGCTTGAAACCCATCATAATTCAAAGAGACACCCTTTGAGACATGGTGTCACAGGCTATCCTCAAACTCATTCTTATGAGCCTTTCTCTTGACTCCTAGTTAGAGGTGTGTACCACCACACCCAGGATTATTTTAACAAAGAAGTTAACGAAGATTACTATAATGATTGTTAAATCCTGTGTGGTACACACACCTGCTCTTAGGAAGTAGAGGCAGGTGGTACCACACTATGTCTTAGTAAGTGTTCAAATCTATTCTAGAACCATCATCTATGTGACTGAGTCACCTTCGCTGTCTGAGAATTGGCTAAAAATCACTTCTGGAATGGAGACGATGTTTTAGGTTAAGCTAGTGAATCAAACCTTACTAGCTGCAACTAGGGATTGGTGGAGAAAAACAGGGCAATAAAGAGATCATAGCAAAACCAATGGGGACCACTGCAATGTCGCAACAGTCTAGAAAACAGTAAACACCATCCACTTCTAATAACAATAAGACAGTGCGCCACCAAAAAAAAAAAAGAGCAATCAAGGTCACCAGACGCTAGTGCATTTGAACCAATTTCTGAGTGCAAGTTCTCCATCTGTAACATACAGATAATAGGAAGTCTTGCAGCCAAGCCTGGTGACCCGAACTCGATCCCGGGAGTCCACATAAATGTACACGGAATGACAAAACGAACTCCGCGAAGTTGTCCCTACCCTCAGCGCCCGTGCAATTTTTTAAGAAACGGATAATTACGGCTACTTTGCAAATTTAAAATGAACACTAAATAAATGAACCAGAAGATACTACTGTACTGCGTAGAAAGCAAAAGTACCGCAAATGCACCCCCAGTGTGTCAAACGGAGACAGCCTGGCAATTTCGGTGGGCTGGCGGCGGACCTGGGGCGAGGCTCACCTGGACACACTGTTGGTAGCGTTTGAAGAGGTCGGTGCACGGGTCCCCGGAGCCGTCTCCTTTGAGGAACTTTTCGGCAAACCAGCGGTTGAAGCATTGGTCGTACTCGCGTTTCATGTCAGTGCAAGCCTCCCCGACGCTGTTCATGGCGATGGCGGCGGCTGCGACGTCGACCGCGGCGCATTCTGATGTCGTCAGTATCACGCGCGTCGCGTCGCCTTTCGTCACTACGGAGGTGGAGAATCAAGGAAATGTGGGCACGGGCCGGGTGGGTTCGTTTTCGGGCGGCGCCAGACAGGGGTCGAGGCCTCGTCCAGGCGGCGGAGCAGGGGACCCACACTCCGAGCCTCGCCCCGCAGGGCAGCGGCCGCGTGTCCGCCGCGAAAATCGAGCATCTGGAGCGTTTGGCTTTGGTGAACTTCGGCAGCCGCGAGGCTGTGGCCCGGCTGGAGAAAGCCATCGCCTTCGCTGATCAGCTGCATGCCGTGGACACCGACGGGGTGGAGCCCCTGGAGTCGGTACTGGAGGACAGGTAAACTCCCGGTTGCGGCCTCGAGGTCTTGACTAGGGCACCTTCAAGGCTGTTTCAGGTCCTTTCAGGACTGCATGATTGGAAATGTGCCCGGTCACCGTGAGGATGAGATATGGTGCCTTCCTTCCCCTAGTTCATAGATCCTGTTACTCCCGTTTAGAATCCTTTAGCCTTCCTAGTCTCGGTGTACAAAGGAACAAAAATCCAAGCTGCTTGTTAGTCTTCGTCTTCGAATCCCTACTTCATAGAGCCCGTTTATCCACCCGGATGTGCTGTTCCCTCTGTATCCTTCAGCCTGTACCGGCTTTCATAACTGTTTCTCAGCAAGCCAAGCTCATTCCCTCTAACGTGTTTGCACTTGCAGATCTGGGCATCAGATTAAATATCTAAAAGAATCAAATATTTATTTTGAAGACCTCAAGTCTGTTCATATGGCGTATTCAAATAACATATAAGCTATGTTTCATCTATTTTGTAAACAGAATCTGGCTATACAGCACGGGCTACCTTAAATCCAGAGTTATCTAGCTGCTTCTCTAGTACTATTTTTAGGCCCGTATCACCACACTCAATATTTGTTTCATTATTTTTATTTACCTCTTTTGAGACAGGGTCTCGTGTAGACCAGGCAAGCTAAGGACCTCCACCTTCCAAGTGCTAGGGTTATAGGTTGTTGAGCAGCCTCCGTGCTTATATCCCAGGCTGGCCTCAAACTTGTGGCAGTCCCTGCCCAGTTTCTCAAATGCAGGGATTATAGACATGAGGTACCATTCTTGGCTTGAAGGGATTTTCTTTTAATTATTTGTGTGTATGGATGTTCAGGCTGCTTGTATGTCTTTGTGCCATATGTGTGGTGCAGAAAAGGGTGTGGGATCCACTGGCACTAGAGTTACAGATGATTGTAAGCCACCACATGAGTGTTGGGAATCAAACCTGGGCCCCTTGGAAGAGTGACCAGTGCTAAGACAATAGAGAGCCAAATCTGTAACCTGAACCTTGTTAGTCTCCTGCTTTTCATACCTTCCAGTCCGGTTTCTTCAAGTCTTTGACCTGAGGTTCAGGTCCAGGGAAGACAGCATTACTTGCAAAATGTTACCCAACACTTTACAACAGAATCCTGATGGTATTTTCCCTACTAAGTACTTCCGGGAGGTGTGCTGTAATTTTCTACTGTTATGAATTGTAATGTAAACATCTGATATATGGACCCCTGAAGGGGTTGTGACCCACAGGTTAAGAACCACTGGCCTAGGTGAGGAAAGACACTGGTTATGGAAATGGATGTCTTGGAGCATTAAAACTAACTCATCTTGTAGAATCCTAGTGCAGGAAGACAGGTGAGGTAGATACTTAGTAGATAATTGGCCTGAAACTGGCCAATGTGGCTCATCCTCTTAGCTGTAGGGCCTGGGATGCTCAGGCAGGGCTGACACAAGTTTAAGTTCAGCCTAGGCTATTGAAGGAGACCCTGTTTCCAAAAATCAGATAAATATGGGCTGAGAGTTGCCTTAGCAGTTAAGAATATCTGCTCCTGCTCTTGCAAAGGATTCCCAAATTGGGCCTCAACTCCCAGGGTAGGTGGCTTACAACTCCAGCTCCAGGGCCTCTGAAGGCACTGGCACTCACATACGCAGACCCCCTCACATATAAATTATTAAAAATAATTTTTTAAATTTTCTAAACAAATAAACAATACCCCAAAAGCCAGTAAGCATAAAGTCCTTCCTTGGTTAATTCCTCACCAATACCAAAATCAAACAAAACAAAAGATTCATCCTCAATGTCTTCCAGGGGTATGCGGTGTTCACAATTCTGCAGTTGCTGCAATAATACTGGATATTGCTGACATTGCTGTCATGTCAGAACCACACACACACACAGCAAACACTCCCCCACCCGCACCCCACCCCCAGATTTCTCTGTGTAGCTGTGGCTGTCCTGAAATTTGTAGACTAGACTGGCCTCAAATTCACAGAGATCTGTCTGCCTCTTGAGTGCTAGGATCAAAGGTGTGTACCACCACTATTGGTCTGGCTTGCATTTTGCTATTTAAACGGGATTTTGTACCAGGCAGTGGCACTCCTTTAATCCCAGCACTCAGGAGGCAGAGGCAAGTGGATCTCTGTGAGTTCAAGGCCAGCCTGGTCTACAAATTGAGTTCCAGGACAGACAGGATTACACAGAGAAACACTGTCCTGAAAATCCAAAAACAAAATAGTATCTTCCTATGTGTTTGTTGTTGTCCAGCTTGATGTGGCCTTGACATCTTGAGCTGTCGGCAGGTAGATTATCCAAAGGAGACATGCCCAAGTTGGGCTCCTTGACTTTGTGTTGTAAAGTGATGAAGGAAGGAGGAGTTCATGAGGTCCTTCCCATCCCCAAGACTTACAGCCAGTTAACAGTTGCTGGAAGAGGCATTTTTCTCCAGTGTTGTAAGTGCCCCTAAGTTATCCATGCTCCTACAAGTAACCCCAGTTAAGCCAATTGCTTCACCATCTAGACTTTGGTCTGTCTGTCCATCGGGAAACTTGATAAAGCAGAAGCTCAGTCTGGCTTCAGCTTGTCATGCTCCTGCCGTAGCCTCATATGTTAGGTTTGCTACCTGCTTAATATTTTTTAAATCTTTATTGCATTTATTAGGGAGGGGTCTGAGGGTCATGGCACACATGTGGAGGGGAGTTGGTTCTTTTCCATTTGGGTCCAAGGAATCAAACAGCTCTTTTACCTGAGCAATTTTCACTAACTTACTGTTTTTCTTTCTCTCTCTTTTCTTGTTTTCTCTGTGTATCCCTGGCTATCCTAGATTTCCCTCTGTACACCTTAAACTCAAGAGATTTGCCTGCCTCTGCCTCCCAGGTGCTGGAATTAAAGGTGTGTGCCTTCACTACCACTACCAGGCTACCTTAAAATACAAAGAATAGTAAGTTCTAAGAAGACTCCATTTCAAGGCCACAGTTAACACTGTGGGTTTTTTGTTTTTGTTGAGAGGAGGTGGCATGTTATATTGGCACAATCATTCAGGAGGCAGAGGCAGAAGGATGAAGTTTTAAGGCCAGTCTGGCATACATAGTGTGCCAAAACCAACAAGGCAAATGTGGGCCCTAGAACCAATTCCAACCTGAGCTCTCTTACCATGAATGACTGTCGTGCTTCTGTTAGGGTTAGCTCTCCTTTGCTAGTGATTCCAGATTCCTCTTTATTGTCATTTGAGACAGTTTCTTAGGTGGCTATCTTGAACATGCTCTGAAGACCAGGCTGACCTTGAACTCAGAGGTCCCCCTGCTTCTGCCCCCTAGGTAGTGGGATTGAAAGTGCTAGACTCCTCCATTTTTAATAGTATCTAGAGGCAGACTCTAGTAAGGCATTTTCGTGTTCTGAAATCAGAGTGAAACTGCTTGACTCTATTCTCATTTTAGTTTCACTAGTTTGTAACATAGATATTATACTTGTTTTTTGAGACAGAATCTTACTGTGTAGCTCTGGCTGACCTTGAGCTTAATATGTGGGCTGTTTAGAACTCACCTGCCTCTGCCTCCTGAACGTTGGAATTAAAGCGGTATACCTTCACCTAACAAGTGGTGCCCATGTGCACAAATGCACTAAGTAGAGGACAGAGGACAGCCTATGGAAATCTATTCTCTTTCCATGTGGGTACCGGCTTGTTAAGCTGGATGGTACCTGTCTTGATCCACTAAGCAACCTACATATTTTAGAGGCACTGTGTACATATTTTAGAAAAGCCACCACATCTAGAGAACAGAGATTCATGATCTGTTTGTGATATAATTTATTTTGAGAGAAAGCCTATGTTGGCATGTACCACCTAATGCACTGTTCAGTGTATCTTGCTGAATGGCGGCAGCTATCTGTGTATCCTCCTAGGTGGCTGTAGATCATTTTAGGGGTAGTGCTAAACTTACTGCTGCTTTCTCAGCGGGCTGTGTCCTCTCGGATGGATTCATGCTGCATCTGGTAAAATCTCCATCTCCACCATCCCCCCACCCAGTTGTTTCCCGCTTATCCCTTGCCATCATTGATTCTTGAGCACATGCTTCTCACTGAAGCAGGGGCTGGGACACTTTCGTGTCTGTGTGTGTGCCTGAGTGCACCATAGGTGTGCAGTGCCCTTTGAAGAAAGCATCAGATTCCCTGGAACTGGAGTCATAGAAGGTTTTAAGTCCCCATGTAGGTGCTAGGAATGAAACCTGAGTCCTCTGGAAGAGTAGCCAGGGCACCTAACCACTGAGACATCTCTCCAGCCCGGATTTAAGACAGTTTTAATACTCTTTCACATACTTCACCAAAATTAATCCACTCATACTAATTTATCCAAAAACTTGATAATCAAACTAGGGAATAATTAACAGCTAACCCCAGTGGTGAGAAGGACCTGCTACCTTCAGGCAGCTCTTTGGTCTTTTACCATGGAATCCCTACCCGGGGACAATGACCATAGCAAAGACTGTTTGCTCCCCTATAGCCTCCTTATTGATCCCTGTGCTCTATTCCTCAATTCCCTCAAGATGTAACTCTGAACTTTGGGTTTTGCAGATGTCTCTACTTGAGATCTGACAATGTATCAGAAGGCAACTGTACTGAAGAACTACTACAAAATTCCCATCATGTTGTGGAGGAGTATTTTGTGGCCCCAGCAGGTATGTGTTACCCAGAGTGGTTCAACAGAGTAGTTCAGATGCTCTCACTGAAGATAAATCCTATCTGAATGAAAAGGACAAAGTGCACACAAGTGGTGTCATGATAATGGCAGTAGTCCATTAGGGGCCAGTCAGTAACAAAAGTGCAGTACAGGAAGGACTAAGGGTATGTGTGCCATGCATATCTCCCTGGGCAGGGAACCCTGTCTACAGGAGTAGCTGGCATTCTCTGGCATTCTTCTGGTGCCAGTGTAACCTGAGCCTTTGCCTTGATGTGTGATATTTTGTCTGATAATTTGTTCAACTTATTTGGCAATTCAAGTAAGAAAAATTAACATGTCACATAGGCCAGCTGAAACATACCTACCTATAAGCTGTATGTATCTTAGCCATGGTTTGTAATCCTTTATGTAGCAACTTACATTTCCAACCTCTCTGTAATGGGAGCTTGGGCAGCCTGACCTTTTATCTCTGGTGCATGAGTCCTTGGCCTCCACCCACATCAGACACCAGGACCAGATAGCTAACAATAAAGTTCTGGCTAATTGAACTAACAAACTTATGGGTTAACTTTTTGCTTTCTAGTTTTTTTGAGACAAAGTTTTTCTTTGTTATAATAGCTCTGGCTGGCCTTGAACTCACAGACATTGTTGAGACTTGCGTTCTAGGTACAGAGGATCATTCTCCACCTCCCACTCCCACCTGCATTCATGTAGCTGGTCACATACAGCTTGCCTCGATGCACTACAAAGTGCAGATTTGGCTTCACTTTGAACTGTTACTGTACTTGAGAGTCGGGAAAGGGTGGATTCAATACCTACTTCCTCTGTTTTCTATGAAAACCAAGTGACCATTAGTTTAGGAGAGCCAGCTAACAGCAGGCTCATCTATAATTATTCTTTCTTGTTTTCAAACAGGTAATATTGCTTTGCCAGACATGGTAAACAAGCTCCCTTCTCCCACAGCAGAGTAGCTATTCTGGGAAAGGGGAACCCTATCAAGATGGAGGACGTACAAGGGTGGTCAATTTTCCTGTGAATTCTAGTGTGAACTGGACATTTAAAATTTCTTGCTAACTGTTCTGGGGATAGAACTGGAAAACACCCAGCTAATAGGACACCACAAGCCTGCTTCCAAGGACATGGATCAAGTATTCATGGATCATGTATGGACAACATCCTCCTTTATCTCCTCCTAAAAAACACTATCAAAATGTATCTGTGAATTTTTCTGTTTATACTTAGGAGATAGATTATCCATGACAAGGTGATATTTTTAGTTGCCTCTCCACTGATATGAGAAGCCAACCATCTTCAGGGTGCTCATTTTATGTAAAGGTTTGAATAGTAAACTACAGCCTGGGAACTCTTAATTTAGAACTTTCTTCCCTTCTCAGAAAGTGATACTACCCTCTCCCCCCAGTGCCTGTGAACATCAGCCAAACCGTTCATTTTTTTGAAAAGAGAACTTGTTAAAAATAGCCTCTGGGCTGTTTTCCTTCATCCTTTTCCCCTTATCTTCAGGATAAAAGGAACACACACCCCTCTTTATTTTGTTTGTTCAGATAGGGCCTCTGAACCTCTGGTTGGCCTTGAACATTTCTGCTCCTGTCAAACTCTATCACAATACAAATGATGCTTCTTTTTGGTCAGTACCTGTTAGGTGAAACTTATCTATGTGCTTACTCAAAGACAACCACACACCAATTACTAAACATATTTAAAATATATTTCTCAACAAAATGGGCAACTCAGTCGTCATAACTGCTGATCTTCAGAGCAGAGTAACCCACAAAGATGCAGCACTGATTTCTGTCCCATAATCAGGAGTGAAAGTAGACAACTTGTTTCTGAACCAGACCCACAACCTCTATCTCTGCAGTCTAAAACATTTCACTGCTAGTGTGGTGGCCCTGGCTGAGATTATGTAGTTCCTTAAAAAAGAAAAAGGAAAAGGAAAGAAAAATTTAAAAAAATTTCCTAAGATGCTAAATTATCAATCTGGAATGTAGATTCTGAGCACAAAGCAGCTCAGCACTTCTGAAAAATAGAGAAACTTCCCACCACCTTCCTCAGTAAGGCCTAAAAGGAGAGAAGTAGTGTGGAGAGCCCCTGCTTTGGTATGGGGAATCACGGCCCCTGGACCCAGACCGGGACCGTGAGTGGCCATAGCTGGTGCTCCTCTCAGGATAGACTCGGATGTATGAAGTTTCACCCTGAAATTGGAACAAACAGAAGAGGGAAAAGTAAAGAAGCAGAATAGTAAGCAATGCCGACCTCTATGCTGGCTGTCTAGTACTGTGCCTGACACTGTAATGTTCAACTTCTATGATGTCGTTTGGAGGTAAGTACCCTTACTCTCCCATTTCAAGAAGGAAGAAAATCAAAATAAACAAATGCATACTTCTCCCTGCTCTGACCTGGCAGGATTTAGGAATAGCAAACACCCTCTTTATTTACAAAATGTTTACTTATGTGTGTTGGTGTTTTGCTTACATGTGTGTCTGTATGTGTCATAGATACCCGGGAGCTGGAGTTACAGATACTTGTGAGCTGCCATGTGGGTGCCGGAAGAGCAGCCAGTGCTCTTGATGGCTGAGCCATCTCTCCAGCCCCTGTAGATAGATCATTAATGGTGCTGTGAAGTCGTCAAATGCCAAATGCCATGACCTGTTGCTACTGTTGCTAAATTAGATTTAAAAGGGAAGAACCCACCTCGTGAGATCGGAATTTTGTGTCATCCAGTTTACGCAGAGCATATTCCATGTCTTCCTTTCTGAGATACTCAACCATCCCCATTCCATCCTTTTGTACATCTGCATAGCAAACATCCCCAGCTTCGCGCATGTGATCTTTCAGGTCTTGCCAGCTGCCTGATGGAGGAAGCCCTAGACAGAGAGAATATAAAAAAAGAGCCACATCCTTCAGCTGTGTTAACTGCCCTGTTAAGATAGCAGTTACCTATGGTGGTCTATACCCTGTGGATCACTATATTCCTAAGGGTTCCCAGGCCACAAGTCTTTATAAAGGGCACAAAACCAGAGAAATATACTTAAAAATATATGGTAAGCCACTGTGAGAATAGTCTAGGTTAACTGTCCAGAGACCAGCATTTCCCAACAAAGCATCCTGTTACAGGCTTACAACCTCTGAGAATTTACCACACTGTCCTTCACAATCAGAGTGACACTCCCAAAACTGAGTTCCATTTTTTTTTTTTTTTTTATTATGAAGTTTACTAGTACCAGTATTTCTTGCTGAACTTATTTTCCTGAGACATGGGGATTTGAAACAAACAAGTGTAACTGAGGAACATCACAAGCATAAAAAATCAAAGTTTGTTTTCTGTTAGAGTGAACGGTTGACAGACACAAAGTACCTCAGAAGAGATCACCATTCCTCACTACAGTTGGGGAAAGTAACACTCAGACGCTAAAGCTAGTTGGGAGTCATACCACCCTACCTGATGTCATGAAAGGGAAATGTGCTCCTGCTCTCAAAGGCTGTGTTTACCGCGCACAGCTCAGGACTGCAGCCATTTCCTAATAGTTTTCTAAGCAGGATTTCAGAGCAGCATGGAGAGAAAAAAAGATAATGTATGACATCTTGAAGGAGGGAATAGAGTCCTAGGGTTAAAAAATTACACAGGGATACAAGATAGACAGATACCATCACTCTTATGCACTACCGTGACTGTGGGGCATTTCACACTATATTTCACTCTAGGATCCCCAAACTCCCCTGCAATGCAGAAGGCCCCAGGTCTTAACACTGCATTGATATTTTAAGGATACAAACATTTAAGCTTAGCATTTCATCTATCAATCGTTGACACCAATTACAATTGTTCTATGCTTTCCAATACATAGATTACAAGATTTTAAGTTGTTTGAACCAAGCTCCTGTGATATCTGTAAAGCCAGACACCAAGGAACATTCTCAGAGGAAAACATTTTAGAATTCTAAATCTAAGGTTTTGATGTCATCTTGCCCTCTCACCATTAAGAAGCCACTTTATAAAAAAAACATTTATCAGGATGTGGTGGCTCCAGCCTTTAATCCCAGCACTCAGGAGGCAGAAGCAGGGGTTTAACTGTGAATTCCAGGCCAGCCTGGTCTACATAGCAAGTTCTAGGACAGCCAAGACTACATAGGGACCTTGTGTAAAAACAAAGGAAAACAGAAACAAGTTTCTGCCCCACAAGTCTGTATTACTTGTACAATTTTATTTGTACAGTATCTGCCTCCTTGACAAACTAGAGCAAAGCTTTAGACTGTCCACATTGCACTGGCTACTGAAATGCCAACATATACCACTTCCTACATAATGGCTAATATTCCTTAGATGGCTCTTTGAAGCATCATACATACATGCATCATCTCATTCAATGTGGTCAGAACATACCTGAGACAAGAACTCGGAAATCAGATCGTCTTGTAGGAGGCCCATTCCTTGCACCTCGGGGCCACCCACCCCGACCTCCGTAAGTCCTGGGGAATTCCACACGAAGTCGACATTGGCCATAATCATAACCATTTCGTCCATAAATTGCATCCTCAGCATCTCTGTAAAGCAAAGCTTGAAATCAAAGCTGCCCAATAGGCCAAATGACTTCTCCATGAAGGTATGAGTAATGAAGGGAACAACAAACTTGATGCACTTCTGCTTTAGCTGAGGGCCTGTTCATATTACTCAAATGAGCTCTACAGCTGGGTAGGTAAGAAGGCTCAGCCATGGCATGCACACATTCTCAAGTGCAAAACACTTATTCAGGAACTAAAAACAAAATGTAAAACTTGATAGTTAATGAAGGGGTTTGAGTATAAGTAAGAGATGTGATATGTCCTGAATGCACATATAGAAAGGGACTGCAGTTGTCACGTGAATGGTATTCTAAGGATGAAAAGTAGAGGGACAGCCAGGCCTGGTGCTGCATACCTTAAACCCAGCCCTATGGAGGAAAAGGGTGTCTAATCTCTGTGGCTCAAGGCCAGCCTGGTCTACAAAGTGAGTTCCAGAATAGCCAGGGCTACACAGAAAAACCCTGTCTCAAAAAACAAACAAAACCACCCCAAAACAAAATAATTGTTGACAAATTTTTGCCAATAAACCTATTTATCAAAACATGGCAAGCATTTTCCTCTAAAGCAGCAGTGCTCAATCTGTGGGTCAAACCCCTTTGACAAACTTCTATCTCTAAAAATACATACATTTTGATTTATAACAGCAAAATTAGTTATGGAGTAGCAATGAAAATAATTTTATGGTTGGGGGTCAGCACTATATTAAAGGGTCATAGTGTTAGGAAGGTTGAGAAACACTGCTCTAAAGGTTTATTCTATCATTAGGCTCCTTAGTATTCGTCCAGAAGGCCGAATGGCACAGAGCTTACAGGGAGTGCACATTAAAACATTTAAAAAGGAGACCAGTGGTGGTGCACGTCTTTAATCCTAACACTTAGAAGCAAAGGCACGTGAATCTCTGTGAGTTTGAGGCCAACCTCATCCACAAATTGAGTTCCAGGACAGCCAGAGAAGTGTTATACAGAGTCTTGGGAGAAAAAAAAAAGTTTAAAAAGGCCAGGTGTGCTGGTACACACTTCTAATCCCAACACTGGGGAGGCTAAGGCAGGAAATTCTGAGGCCAGTCTGGTCTACAAGAAAGGGACTGTCTCAAAAAGTCAATACAAACTTAAATTGGAGTCAAACATGGGCCTGAGGATATTAATCCCAGCACCCACATACTGATGGTTCACAACTCCGACTCCAGGGGATCAAACAACCTCTCCTGGCTTCCTTGAACAGGCATGCATGTAGAACAGACACATAAATAAATCTGTTTAAAAAGACAAAAGAGGCTGGGTATGGTGACACATCTTTAATACCAGCAATGGGAGCCAGAGGCAGGCAGATCTCTTTTGAGGCCAACGTGGTCTTACCACAAAGTTCCAGGCCAGTCAGGGCTATAGTCTAAAGCAAATAACCAAAGGCATGAAGGAACACATCCAAGACAACGTTGACTGACAGAATGTATTTGTAATGGACCGATCGGAGGCATATTAAGAATTAAAATCAGAGTATCAATTTTAAGTGTTTTGTTTGAAACTTCTCAGAGTAGAATGTAATTCTTATGTTACGACTAAAGGAAAAAACGTAACCATGTAACAACACAGTAACTGTTAAGTTGTGACAGGAGGTTCAAATCCTCCCTAGATCCCTTAAGAAATATCAACATCTATCGCCTTACTAACACCTCATAACCAACCGGAAATTTCCCCATCTGTGAAATATGGTCAACAATATCTGCCTAGTGAGTTGTTGAAAATGCTAAATACACAGCATGGCACTTGACACAGAATGACTTCAAAATACACAATGGCATTGTTAAACTAAATAAGAGCCATAACTTTCTCACATTCCTGTGTGTAAATGCTTCAGTCTACTTTTGAGGCAAATGGCAAGCCACTCAAGCATAAACTCTTGTTAGTCCGTGGTACTTAGCGGGACACCAGGTAGGCAAGGATGCTGAGAAGACAGGAAAGGGCCCTTATTGACCCTCCGGGTGATATGAAAGTTCCTGGGCCTTTTCCGTCGGAAGGCTAAGGTTTGCAAAACCACAGACCCTTTAGCGCGGGTTTGGGGACCTAGCTTCCTCAACCCTGCTACTATTAGCTTGTGGTGGGGCACCCTCATCAGAGGGGAATGAAGTCATAGCCGCTGCCCCCTCCCCCGCTGGTTTAATCTGATTCTTTTTAAGACCCGGGCTCGGTGAGGAGCTCGAGTGGGGATCGGCTCCAGACACCCCTTTGCCACCGCCAAAGGCAACCTGTCCCCGCCATCTGTTCCCCCGTAACGGCGAGGGCCCCGGACCCGGGGGGCGGGGTGGGCGGCTGCCTGCTTAGTCCTCTGCTGAGCCGGTTCTGCTGAGTGGTTCGGGGACCACTCCCCCTTCGGGGTGCCTTCCCAGCCAAGACGGAAAGGGTGCTGGTTTTTACCCTCCCGTGGCAAGTTTGGCTGGTTCGGGCCTTCCAGAGCCATCTGAGGTTTTTTACGTGAAGGAAATTTCACTAACGAAGGAAGTGACAACAGGGAAAGCTTGAGGAAAGAAGTGCCCGTCGCCTCCAGCGGGGGGTGCCGCGAGGGATGGGCGCTGCTGGGAGGGGGAGGGGAGGGCACCAGCCTGCAGGAGGGTGAGCCGCGGGGTCCTCACCGCGGGTCCTCGAAGCGTACGAAGGCGAAGGGCACGAGGCCGTGCCGGTTCTTGAGCTCGATCTCGCGGATGCGGCCGTACTTGTAAAACAGGTCCTCCAGGTCCTTCTCTCGCACGTCAGTCGGAAGGTTCCCCACGTAGATGCGCCCGTCGCTCTCGCCGCCGCGCTCGTCCGCCCAGCCCGACATCCGCACCGCCCGACGCCGCGGGCCTGCCGCAGCCCACTTGCCGCTGCCGCCGCCTCAGCCCGGATCCCCGCCGCAGCTCCCCGGCGGGCTCCGAGGCGCTCAGCCGCACTGCATTGTGGGAACGCAGCGCCGAAGCCACAGGGGTCGGAGGAAACTAATCTTAAAGGGAAAGCAAAGAGGCCTCAAGGTGCGCGTGCGCGGGGGCCGGTGCCCCTAGAGGTGCCAGGGGGAGGTCGGGGTAGCGAGACCGGCTCTGGAGCGCCGCCTAGGCTCGCAGGTCTTCGCGCACACGCGCTGAGCCTAGCTTGGCATGTGGCTGTCATTCAGCTAGCCCAGCGCCTGATGAAAGGACGCAGACCCCAGACTCCCCTGCGCTAGGTCGTGGTGGCCCTCAGTCTCAGGTCAGTAGCCCTTTGTTTAGACCTGAGGTGTAAGCCTGAGCGCCATTCATTCCAGAACTCCGTGTGGACGCAGAGGCGGGATCATCTCAACCTGCTCTATAGAGATAGTTCCAGGTCAGCCAAAGCAACTTTTGCAGCCCTGTCTCAAAGAGGAAAAAAAATTGTGGAGGATACGAGTGTAAAAGAATCTCTAATACCAAATATTTCATAATATCACCAGTGGGATGCTAAAGTGAGCGTCTAAAATTCTAGGCTAACTTGGGCTACGTACTGAGACCCTTCCTTGGAAAACTGCAAACCTAGGCAGTGTGTGTTCACTGTGACGTTGTCTCAACTATCCTCTGTTTGAAATGTTCCCCTAGTAACATTTGGGGGGTCATGGTACTTTGAAGGCTGAGGCGGAAGCATTGAGTGTAGGAGTCCAGCCTGGGCTACCCCATAAAACAGTATCTCCTAAACAACAACAAAGGAACCCTCAAATTCTGTATGTTTATGTTTATCCTTGTATTCTTACAATAAAAAAAAAAGTTCTAGAGGCTGGGTGATAGCTCAGTGGTTAAGAATACTGACTGCTCTTCCAGAGGACCCAGGTTCTATTCCTAGTACCCACATGACAGCTCACAACTGTCTGTAATTCCAATTCCAGGGGTTCTGGCACTTTCCCAGACATACATGCAGGCAAAACACCAATGCACATAAAAATAAATCTGAAAAAAATTCTGGATGCTGGACAGTGGGTGGTGCACACCTTTAGTCAAGCACTTGGGAGTCAGAAGCAGGTGGATCTCTGAGTTCAAGGCCCTCCTGGTCTACACAGCGAGTTCCAGGACAGCCAGGGATGCACAGACAAACCCTGTCTCAAAAAAAAAAAAAAACCTCAAAATTAATAAGTTAAAAAATAATAAAATTCTGGGCTGGAGACTTGGCAGGTGGAGGTACTTGCTTCCAAGTCTGACAACTTGAGTTTGATCCCTCGGACCTACAAGGTGGAAGGAGAAAACCAGCTCCCACCAGTTGCCTCCTGACCTACACATGTGAACTGAAGCAAACACATGTCCACACACACACACACACACACACAGCATGGCCAGCAAGGCTGAAGTTGGGTGTCTTCTTCAGTCTGCATCTATCTTGTGTTTTGAGACAGGGTCTCTCACCGAACCTGGAGCTCATTGATTTGGACACTCTAGCTGGCCAGTGAACTCTAGGGATTGGTTTCTCTCCACCCTCACCTCCCAGTGCTGGGAATCAAACCCAGGTCCTCGGCAAGAGCCATCTCCCCAGCACCACAGCACCAGAGGTTCTTGTCTGTTTTCCTTAACACTAGGGATTGAACCTGGGGCCTTGTACAGGCTAGACAAGCGCAAAAACAAAACAGCAAAACCACCTCTTTGTGTTGTTACAAGCATTTGAGGAGAGAGGGAGTGTATACTAAAGCACTCATGGAGGTCAGAGGACAACTTCAAGCTGTTGGTTCTCTCCTTCTCATATAGGTTCCAAAGATCAAACTCAAGTCATCAGGCTTGGCAGCAAGCACTTTTGCCCACGCTGAATCTTTTGTTTGTTTGTTTGTTTGTTTCTGGATGCCGCTGGTGATCTTTTTTATCTTGAAACAATGTCTCACTAAGTTGCTCAGGCTTCCCTTGAGCCTTCGATTCTCTTGTGTCAGCCTCCCAAAAAGCTGGAAGATGATCTGTGACATCATGACTGGGTAAGAAATCTCAAGGACAAGACACAGTAGGACTTCAAAATGGCCCAGGGATGAGGGCTGATGAAGGAAAAGTCTGAGGTGACAATCAGGTTCCTGGCTTGGGAAATTTGTTGGCCAGTGGTGCCCTTGCAAGATGGAACTGATGTGCAGAAAAAGGAGCTAGTCTGAGAGGCATGGATGATGTTGAATTCAGAAACATGGAGGACATAAGAAAGGAAAGATATAAAGCAGAAGGGTTGTAGGCAATATGTGCCCACTAACTGAAAACAGAATTATATATACACAGTGGATATATGACAGTGGATAGGCGTTCCTCAGACACTTGAGACAGACAGGGAATTTAGGGAATCATCAAGTATGGTAGCACATGCCTGTAATCCCAGCCCTTGGGAGGTAGAGACTGAAGGATCAGGAATTCCAAGTTACTTTAAGCTACATAGTGAGTTGAATGTAGCTTGGCTTATGTAAGACCCTGTCTCAAAAATAAACACATCGAACAAATTGTGTGTGTGTGTGTGTGTGTGTGTGTGTGTGTGTGTGTGTGTGTGTGTGTGTGTGTGTGTGTATGTTTGATAAATATTCATCATTGCAGTATTATAATAATAATAAGAAAGGTGTCATGAATGGAGGCAGAAGCCTATAATCCCAGCATTCAAAATGCTAAGGCAGGAAGATCTCTAGTTTGAGGCCAACTTGGACTGCATAGCCAGTTCCAGGCACACTGAGACCTAGTCTGAAAAACAAAAACAAGCAAACGAACCAAGTGGTTGAGGGTTGTAACAGTTGATAGAGCATTTGCCTAGCATGCAGGAACCAGGGTTCAGTCCCACAATTTCAAGGTCATGCTCAGCTAAGTAGCCAGTTGGAGCCCAGCTCAGGATACATGAGATCCTGTCCCCTAACAGCCACAAAACCCTGATAACCTGAGTCTCGATCCCCAGGACCCATGTGCAAGCCAGGTAGGAGATATGTCCCAGCTCTGGTGGGGATGGAAATAAAGAGAATCCCTGGAGTTTGCTGAGTTACCAGTCTTAAGCAATTGATGAACTCTTGTCTCAAAAGGCTGACAGGGGAACTGCGGGGGTCGCTGGGATGGTACAGCGCATAGCTAGCATGTAGAGGTCCCAGCACCACAGGAACAGGTGTGGTGTCTCAAACCTGTCATTTCTGCAGATGGGGCAGGATGGTCAGAAGTTTATTCTTGACATAGGGAGTTCCAAGCCCAGTTGGCCCATGTGACAGTGAAGAGTGGATGCACACATGCACAGACAGCACACGCTAGCTACCAATAGGCTTGTCCTTACTTTGAGACATTTCTTGCCCTTAAGAAACTGTTAGAAGTTGAATGTACTTAGCTGGGCATAATGTTGAATGCCAAAACCCCAGTATTTAGGAAGCTGAGGCAAGAGAAGCCCGAGTTTGAAGCCAGCTTTGAGGACATACAGAGATCCTGTTTTTTAATAAATGAATGAATGAGTGCCCTTCCCACAGCAAGCCATTTTCTATCATAAAGTAGGGAGTGTCCAATTAAATAAAACAAAACAGAAAGACAAACCTGTTCATCTGGGTTTTTGTTTTCTCCTTTCTATATGACATCAGTCCCCTCCGGCATCTCCGTGTGAAGCTCAGTCATGAACTTCTCTCAGCAGGCAGAAGGGGGAGCGATAAGAGACTGTCAGTAGGAAAATGAGTCATTTTGGAGAAATGGGTCTTGGCTGGCAGAGTTGTGGGCTGGGTCACTGGAATGTGCCACTGGTCGTGGCAGCCTGGAGCTGGCTGTCTGCCATGTTCTCATGTGTTTGTGAGATGCATCTATAGCTCAGTGCTAAGGGCCTGGGTTTGGCCAAGGAAGGGCATTTGAAGGAGAGAAGGACGGGTTTCTGGAGAGCTACTTATGAGCTATGAACCACGCAGGGGGGTTGGGGAGAACCAGAAGCTAAATTAGGAGATTTAGAGAGTTAGAAATGGGGGAGCAGAGTTTGAGGATCACAAGTACCAAGTGTGGGAGGATGAGAAGACAGAAGGGAAAGAAAATTCAAGAAGGTTTTCAGTTTGTTGTGAACATAATTCTCCTCTGGCGTTTTCTAAAGAGACAGCAGGAAAAAAAAATAGCATGGTTTTCAGTTATTATAGGATAATGAAGGACCTGCTGTTTCTTCTCTGAATGTGGCCAAACAGGTGGGAAGATGGGAGCCTGCCTTTCTATGAGGCTATTTAAAGCAAGGAGCATACTGAATTTGTAGCAGCTGTTGCCTTGTTTTTGCTAAGGTTTTTAAGTAGGCAGAATTTTCAGTTATTTATTATTTATATAATTTGAGACAGGGTCTCACTGTGGAGCCTTGTCTGGCCTGGAATTCGATATGCAGACCTGCTGTCCTCAATTATTTATTTCTGGTACAGGTTTTCTCATAACCCAACTGACCTCCAACTCCATAGGTACTTGAGGTTGAATTTATATTCCTGATCCCTCTGCCTCCACAACTCTCAAGTGCTGAGATTACAGATGTGCCACAGCCTGATTTATGTGGTGCTGGGAGTTGGACCCAGGGCTTTGTGCCTGCTAGGAAAGTGCCCTATCCACTGGGCTACATCCCCAGACTATAACTTCACAATGATGGGTATGTTCTGGGCTCTGTATGGTAGTCATTAGTTGACGCAGAGAAATTGGCTCAGCTGGTGAAGAGTTTGCCTCTAAAGGTTGAAGACCTAAGTTCGATCACCAGAGCTCTCACGTATGGTACACTGGAGAGGTACAGATAGGAGGATCCCTGGGGCTTCTCTGCCTTGTCAGTGAGGACTCTCCAATGGGAGAGCTTCCCTATGTGTGAACACTGCACACACAAAGTGTGGCTACTGGTATTGAGAAACTGACTTTTTATATTATACTCGATTCACTTAACTAATTTGAGGTTTTCATTTTATAGTTTTATGTGTAAAGGTGTTTTGTCTGCATGTATGCCTGCACCAGTGTTGAGGAGGTCAGAGGGCATTCAGGTCTCCTGGAACTGGAGTCCCAGATACTTATGAGCTGCCACATGGGCACTGGGAATGGAACCCAGGCCCTCTGATGTACTGCCTGCTGGTGCACTTCACTGCCGGGTCATCTCTCCCATACTATTTGTTACATTGTGTTGGGTGGTTTTGTTTGTTTGTTTGGCTGGTTTGGTTGTTTTTGAGACAGGACTCACTTGGTAGTCCAAGCTGATTTGAAGATAGATCATTAATTTAGGCTGTCTTTGAACTCCCTATAGAGCTGAGAATGACCTTGAACTTCTGATCTTCCAGCCTTCACCTCCCCAGTACTAGGGAGGTACAGGCCTGTGCCACGGAACCTGATTTTTTCCCTGATGGGGATCAAAGTTGGGGCTTTGTGGATAAATACTCTACCGGGTAAGCTGTGTCCCAGCAACTCTGAAAACTTTTTTAAATTACAATTTTGCTTTATGTCAGTGGCAGAGCACGCCTTTGATCCCAGGGCTGAGACAGAAGCAGGCAGATCTCTGAGTTCAAAGCCAGCCTCATCTACAGAGTGAGTTCCAGAACAGCCAGGACTAGGCAGAGAAACCCATCTTGAAAAACAAAATAATAATAACAAGGTAATAATAATATAAAATTATGTTTAAAAATTAATTTATTGTGTGTGTTCATCTGTGGGCATGACATGGCTCAAATGTGGAAGTCAGAGGACAACTTCTGGGAGGTCCCTCCTGATATTGTGGGTACCAGGGATCAAACTCAGATGGCCAGGCTTGATGGCAGGTAGCTTTACCAGCTGGACTATCTTGCTGGCCCCTCTCAAGATTTTTTAAATTAAAAAAAGTTAACCCAAAGCCAAGCTTTTAGGAGACACACATGCATGCACCTGAGAACATGGGAACACACCCCCCAACCCCATGGGGATGGCAGGGGTTGGATGGCAGGAATGTATGAACAGTGGTTGAATTGCCTTGTATCTAGCTCAGACTAATTGGCTAACTTTCCTGTTCTGCAAGCACATGACATGTATGCAGGGCTTCTGTGAATGTCACTGACAAACATTCCCTGGAGTTGGGCAGCTAAGGACCTAGGTTTTTATTGTTATTCTGTCCTCCATGGTTTCAAGTTTCTCTTGCTATGACAACATTACTTGAATGTGTGGCAAATGCAGGCTTTTCTCTCCGGGATCTGTGACCCCAGCTCCAAGAGGCCAGGGTATAATTATGGCATCTGGGACATGACTGGCTTCCCCCACCCATTGCTCGCCCGTTTAACATATGATCATTCATTCAACATATATGAGCCACAGCATAGGCTGCCTGACTAGGTACTGCTTGCTGGGGTTACAACAGTGACTAAGGCCTGATGTCTGTCCTCTCCCCTTCACAGACATCTAGAAAGACAATTAGAGCAAATAGTCATCACAAGAACCACAGGGTATGTAGGTCTTCACCCTGGCTGCAGGGAAGTGACCGGGAAGACTTCTTGGAGGGAGTGGTTTCTAAACAGAGACCAGAACAACCAGATGATGTTAGACAGGAAATAAGGGCGTAGGGAAAGCTTTCCTGATAGAAAATACACAGGAAGAAAGCTGAGACATGGGAGATAGGCTGATGCCTGAGAAAGCTAAACAGTTCCTAAGGTGGAAAGCAGGGGTAATCATTCTTACTTAGAGACACGTGTGAATTGTGGTGAAGTACCCCAATGTGAGAACCCAGCTGGGTTAGATTATATGTGTCAGTGTTAAGTATTTCAGCTACTCAGTAGAAGTCAGCGTGAGTTGCCTTTACCATACAAATGTTTATTGTATGTCTCTGAATAGGATGATTGTAAAGGGGACTTGATGCCTAGGCTGGAGGTGTGGGGGTGGAAGGGGCCTGACTGGAGTCTGGTCTCAGCGGCTGCAATAGCAAAAGGGTACTTGTTTAGAAGCCAGAAGGAGAGCAAAATCAAACTGACCAAAAGTCTATGGCAGAGAAAGCTCAGTGCTATTAATGGTGTGTATTAATAACTGTGATCCACCCCGAACTAGAAGAAACCTTCGGATCCATATAGAGAAGGCTTGGTAAATGAGAAGTGTGTAGACCTCAGAAAGACCACAGCCATGCACGCACATGTGAAACATGCCCAGTATATTTATGGACGTCTCTTTGCACTGCTAGATGCTAGGGACCCAAGAGAGGAGAGGGCCCCATCTATCTCTGCACTTGCCTTGGCACTCCTGTGCGTTGCCTCCAGCAGCTTTTCCTCATCCCCTGCCCCTCCCTCCCAGCTTCTCTAAGTGACTGTGCTGGACACCTGTGGCTGCATTCTGGGCCTCCACCTCCCTGGACCTGAGTATCTCACTCTGAAAATCGTCCCCCGGGTTTGTACCTCTGAAGGCTTTGTTCTTTTATTACTCTGGGCACTTTTGCCTGTTGATTTCTCTAAACAGTTCCTACCTCTTCTAACACAGTTATTTTATCTGGTTGTCTGTGACATTTTATTGGTATTAAAGGGTGTTAAACATACAAATTGGGAGTTGGGCGAAGTGGCACAGGAGAGTGAGCCCACTACTTTGGAGGCCAGAAGATCAGGAGTTCAAAGTCAGCTTTGATTATATACCCTGGGCTGGGTGAGAGCTTATGCTAAATTAGAGCTGGAGACATAGCTCAGTATAGAGGGCTTGCTCAGCACACCCAAAACCATGGATTCAATCCCTAACACTGTTAAAAACAAAACAAAAAACAACTGTGAATTACAGGCTGTTAAAATGGCTCAGTTAATACCTCCCAGAATAAACCAGTTGAGCTGGATGGTGGTGGCCAATGCCTTTGATCTCAGCACTTGGGAGGCAGAGGCAGACAGATCTCTGTGAGTCTGAGGCCATCCTGGTCTTCCAACGCTACTCAAATAAACCCTGTCTTGAAAAACAACAACAACAAAAAAGGTCAGTGGTTAAAAGCTCTTACTGCTTTCCCAGAGGACCCGAATTCAATTTTAGGCACTCACACCTGGCAGCTAGTTCACAATTGCCTCTAAGGCCAGCAGATCCGATGCCTCTGGCCCCCATAGATAGCCTGTACTCACATCTACAAAACACATAATTACAAATAAAATAAACTTTAAGAAGCCGGGTGCTATAGCTTGTGCTGTAATCTCTGCCTCAGGAGAGAAGATGGGTGATCGCTGGTGTTTACTGGCTAGCCCAGTCTGCTCCTGCAAGTACCTGGCCACTGGGAAACTTCCTTCAAAGGGTTGGAGAGCCTGAGGAACAGCACCCAAGATGGTCCTCTGACCTCCACACACTAGGTGCACAAAGGCACCCACACACATGAACACAGATGTGCATGTACATTCATGCACACACAAAACCTCTAACTTTAGACTGAAATTTTTCCTTGCAACATTTGGCCCTCCCATCCAGAAACCTGGTACTATGTGCCATTGTATCCTCAGAAGAATTTATAACAATTAAAGTCTTTAAAATTTTTTAATCTTTAGATTATTTGATATGAGTGTTTGTCTGCATGTAGGTCTGTGTGGTGAGTGTCTACCTAGTGCCTCAGAGGGCATCAAATTCCCTGGGATTAGAGTTATGGTTTTTGAACCACTATGTGGGTGCTGAGCCACAGCTTTCCAGCCCTTCATATTGATTGGTTTACATGGCTTACATAGATTGGCTATGTCAAACTGCTTTCCTTGTTCAAGATCTAGGGGCTGGGGGAATGTGATTCACACAGTAGAGTCTAGGCTTACTCCTCAACACTGTGCAAGCCTGTTGTCCTGGTTAGAATTAACTATCAACTTGACACAAGCTAGAATCACCTGGAAAAGTCTTGGTCTGTGGATGTCTCTAAGGGATTGTCTTGTCTTAAGAAATATTTGTTAAGTTTATGTGTATGTGTGTCTGAATGTATGTGCATGCACTACGTGAATGCAAGGGCCTGCAGAGGCCAGAAGGGGGAAGCAGACACCCTGGAGCTGAGCCTAGAGGCACTTGTGAGCTACAGAATGGAACCCAAGTCCATTCTTTTAGCTGCTGAACCTCCTCGTTAACCCCTAGGGATGTCTTGGTTATCTAGAATAGCAGGAGGGCTCTGCCCCTGCTGGTGGCATCATTTCCTGTATATGAAAGTTGGCTAAGCACGGAGTGAGCCAGCAAGCAGTGTTCTTCCGTGGTTTCTACTTTACCTTTCTAACTGTAGTTCCTTCCTGTAGGTCATGCATGACCTCACCTACCTCAGTGAACTGTAACCTGTAGATGAAATGGACTCCTCCCTTCCCTAAATTGCTTTGGGTCAGAGTGTTTCAGCACTGCAGCTGAAAAGAAACCACAACACCAGGAACGGGATTACATACCTATAATCTCAGCACTCAACAGGTAGAGGACAGAACACTCAGGAGTTTGATGTCATCTTCAACCACATGTAAAATTTGAGGCCAGCCTGGGCTCTATGAGAACCTTTCTAAAAAAGCAAATATAACCAAGAGCTGTCACCCATGCCAAGCTAAAGAGATCCTGTATTAAGGTTAAAAAAAAATACAAAAGGGCTGCAGTTATAGCTCAGGGTGAGGGCATTTGCCTCTGTACTAGAAAATAATATATATTATATATACTGTAGAAAGTTTTAGAAAGAATTTATTCTTTAAAGTTTTATGAGTGGTTTTGCCTGAATATATGTCTCTTCACTGTGTACACGTCTGGTGCCTGAGGAGATCAAAAGAGGGCATCAGCCCTTGGAACTAGAATTAAAAACAAGTTGTGAGCTGCCATGTAGGTGCTGGGAATCGAACCCAGGTCTTCTACAAGAATTTTCAGTGCTTTTAACCACTGAGCCAACTCTCCAGCCCCTACTTTTGTAATTTTTAATAAAATTGTCAGAAAACTGGCTAAAATACCAATAAATGTTTCATATATAGAATGCCCATGACATTGAATCTGAGAATGACCCCAGTTGGCTGCAGTAATTGCATTATTTTACTTTGTGGCCTGGTGGTGGGAGATCCATAAATCCTGGGAGGCTGACTTATAGAAACTCAGCTAGATGGTGGTCACAGAGCTCGGCCCAGAACTCCCAGGACCTGCTCAGGAAGTAATAGTGCATCCTGGCTGCTTCAGTAGAGTTTGGTCTGGCCAGATGACAAGTTTGAGGTGATGTTTGACACTACTGTTGGGGGAGGGTGGGGGATGTGAGCAAACATCAACCCACATAGGGAACCAACCACAGACCCAAGGGAGAATACCACTCAAGTCCAGCTTGGGGACTTAATGCGTTTTATTGGGGTTATAGGAATGTGAGTGGGGGGGGTTATTTACAGGAGCAGAAATGATTTACAGACAACTGCAACAGCTGCATCACCAAAGCCCACTGAGCAGGGGTGAGATAGTTAATCAAAGCTGGGAACCTGGTGCATACACAGCCTGCAGGCAGTTTGACAAGTTGGATAGAGTCTTTTTCCAGGTAGTCCTGTTGGTCTCAGCTTGTTCCGCACAGCTCAGCCCCTCAGAGCTTCTGTATGCTTGGGAGGGAGGGAGGGAGGGAGGGAGGGAGGGAGGGAGGGAGGGAGGGAGATGGGGACCCAGTGAGTCTGGTCAGTTCCAAGGACTTCCTGAAGCTTGAGTTGTTCCTTGCTGAGTTTAAGGAGTTCCCTGTAGGATGGAGTCTTCCAGCTCCCATTTGAACATCCTATGTCTTAAGCTAATTGCCACAGTACCAGGGGAGCCTGGGCCACATAGCAAGAATGTTTAAAAATTGCTAAGTAAAAATAAGGAGGAAGTGAGGAAATGAGACAAGAACCTCCACGGTGTACTGGCGCCTTGGACTCTAGTGGACTCTCCTCAGAACTGCTCACTATGGCCTTCAGAATCAGTGGCAGGTGTAGAGGCCACACATCTTATTCAGACTCACACAGCCCCAAGGTCTCACTGATGTCCGCCCACCTCATCTCTCTCACCCCCCCCCAAACACAAAGCCTTGGGTATGCTGCTCCTTCCAGAAGGTTCTCTGTCCTCCCTCGTTGCCTGTTCTGGTTGTTTGAGAGAGACTTCCTAGGACAGCCTTTCCTTGCCTCCCAGGGTGGAGCAGAACCCTCACTGTTGGCTTTCACACTGGCCTGTCCTCTTTGATTGCCCATCAGTGACAACCACATCCTGTGCACACCCCTCTTCATTTGCTGCTCCCTCCCTAAGGAAGGGACTGTTCCGTCTTGTCCTTTCACGTTCTGGATGCCTAGGTGGGAAGCTTATACCAAGTAGGTGCTTAAGAGATGAAAAGAATAAAGCTGGGCGTGGCATCACATGCATATAACTGCAGCAGTTAGGTGCAGACAGGAAGATAAAAGATTGGGGACCGTGGTTGAGGAGGTGGCTCAGCTGTAAATGTTCTTGCTATCAGGCTGATGACTTGAATTTCATCCCAGGCTCCATGTGTTGGAAAGAGAATCAAACCACCCAAGCTGTCTAAGCTCCTGGCGTGTGCCTGCATGTACACACACACACAGTCATAACACTTAAAAAAAGAGTCTAACTGGGTATGTTGAAATATGTCTTTAATCCCAGCACCACAGGAGGATCTCTGTGAGTTCGAGGCCAGCATGGTCTATAGAGTGCCAGAGCAGCCAGAGCTACCTAGTAAAACTCAAAATAAATAAATAAGGGGCTGGAGACGCGGCCCAGTGATTTAGAGCACTGGCTGATCTTCCAGAGGACCATGGGTTCAATTTCTACCACACCTGCCTGTAACTCCAGTTCCAGGAGGTCTGACACCACGCATACATGCAGGCAAAACACCAATGAACGAACATAAGCTATAAAAGGCCTGTGGCAGCTATATGGAGGAATCAGAGTTCAGGCCCATTTGAGTTACTTGGGACCGTATCTTAAACAGAAGTAAAGCACGAGGGGCTGAGACTAGAACCCAGTGGTTCAGCACTGGCTACCATGCATAAGGCTTGGGGTTCAGTTTCCAGCACCCCACCAAACATTAGAGTGGAATGACGCAGTGGCGATTACCCACATGTGGTAGGCACTTGGGCAGGGCCTTGTCTGTGATAGCACAATACTGAGTTGAGTCAGCATCACCTCCTGAGTCTACATCAACTCCTCCCTTGGTGACCTCATCCAGGTCCATGGCTTTAAATGACTACGATAAGCTGGTGACTCCCCAGATGATAGCTCTGGTCTGGACATCTTCCCAGAACTCACAGGTCCAACTGCATCTTTGACATTTCACGTGGAACTCTAAGAAATTTCTCAGACTACACATGGTAAAACGGAACTTGCTTCCTCTGCTGGCTTTCCTCACCCCGTTCCCTCTTATTGTTCAGGCCATATAGCTGAAGCGTCTCATCATGGGCACAGGCGATCCACGTGCTCTCTTATCAGCAGCAGCTGGACACAGGTGTGAGCCACATGCCCGGCTGGACTCATCTCTGAGGTCTCTCTGTTTCCCTTATAGTCTGCACATTCTACAGCTTATCAGGTCCAGCCAGAACCTGACCTCCTCCTCTCAACTCACCAGTCACTGCTGTCCTGTTCCGAGCCACCATCACCTCTTATTTTGTTTGGGACAAGGTGTCACTTAGCTCAGGCTGGCCCTGATCTCCGCCTCTTCTTGAGTGCTAGAATTACAAGCATGCCCTCACAGCGGGTTTCCACTTTTTCTACTTTATTTTCACTCATATTTGCTTGTCTATTTAAAAGGTTTTTAAAAATTACATGTGTTTGGGTTTGGGAAGTCTGCAGAAGTCCCAAGAGGGTATCAGATTCCCTTGAGCTGGATACAAGCGATTGTGAGCTGCCTCAAGTAAGTGTTGGGAATGAATCTCAGATCCTCTGCAAAAGGACTGTGCTTTTATCCCCTGAGCCATCTCTCTAGCCCTGGGTCTGTGTATTTTTATTTCCTATATTCTGTTAGAATACATGCTGGAGGAAGTCGATTTTGGCTTCCCAGGGCCTCACACACATGATCTGCAATGTAATAACTCTCTCACCTTAGATTTCTTCCCCCTTGGTTGTCTTAAGGGTCTTCCTCACATTATGGTTCATCTTCCTGCCTTAGCCTGTCGGTGCTGTGAAGGCATGAGCCACCCTGCCCAGCAGTTCTCCTGTATTTCTGCAGCAGAGTGTGTGCCTTGTACCAAGTTTTCTTTAGACACCCCCAGTCATCCTGATTGAAGGTCTTAAGAACTATTAAATTGTAGAGTCAGATTTTCTCTCAGTGAATCAGAACAGAGATGCCAGAATCAGATTCCAAGTACCCAGTCCTTTGTTTAGAGCCCTAGGATAATTAGGTTGACTGAGGACCAATTCGCATATAATTGGAGTAATATTGAGGTCACCTATTAAGTCCTCAGGGCCCGCAGACTACAGGTTCTTCCCATAACCAGTACTGGAGTTAATGTGATCTGTAGGCATTCTCTTAAGTGAAGTGAGAAGACCCAACCTACTCTGGCAACACCATTCCCTAAGCAGGGAGTCCTGAGAGTCCCAGGATCCACACACAGTGCTGCCTCCTCAGTGCTGGGTTATTTGTGCCTGGCTTTTATGAAGGTGCTGGGGATCTGAACCCAAGTCCTAATGATCAACAACTGGGAATGCTCCCACCCCCACCCCCAGTGCCTTTTAAGAATGGCAAAACTGAGGAATGGATAGGCAGAGCAGTTTGTTTGCCTTGGATCACACTGCTTAGTGGAGGCCACGGTGGGATTCACTCACAAAGCTGTTTTCAGTCTGTCCTTTGCACATTTATTGTAGGCTGCTCTGCCCACTGACGGGAGCTGAGGTGCCTATTAGCTGTCTCTGGATATGCTTGCAAACAGTAGTCAGTCTACCCTCAGCTGGTGTGAAATCAACAAGAGCCATGTCTAGAATGCCTGGCATGTGGGAAGGTCTCAGTATGGAACAGCAACAGCTACCATTATTGTACCTAGAGCAGGTCTGTAGAGACATTATTTAATAGAATACTTGACACCAAAATATGAGGAAGAGGTCGTCTTCCCTGAAGGACTGGAAACTGGGCTGGCAAGATGGCTCAGTGGGTAAAGACACTTGCCCTCAATCCTGAGGACCGGAGTTTGATGCCTGGTTACCACAGGGTAGAAGGAGAGAACCAACTCCTTCCTGAATGTTGTCCTCTACCTCCACATGTAGTGGTGTCATGCATGTGTGTATACGTACACACACACACACACACACACACACACACACACACACACCCTATAGCCAACAACTCAAGCAAAGTTGGCTAACTTGAAAATGGCCATGGTTTAGGTTTCCTCAGATCTGACTCCAAAGCCTGTCCCCTAAGTAACCTTTCTTCTCATTACAAATGCCAGGGTAAGGAAAGAAAAGTAAAGGTTTTCAGGCAGATTTAGCATTTAGAAGCCAGTGAGTTACCAAAGTTATGTCATATGCACCAACTTCACGGCACTTGGCTGCATCTCGAGAGTCAGGTGCCCGGAATAGGTATTTTTCATCCGTGGGTTCAGCCCACTGTGAATCTGGAAGGAGCCCTAGCTTCTGTCCTGGAATGTGAGCACTGTCCACATTTTTTTTGCCCAATTTCAGAGCCTTTGAAATGCATCTGTGCACTTGTCTAAGAACCTTCCCCTCACTGAACATGATGCATCTCTAATCCCAACACTTCTGAGGTGCTGGCAGAAGGTTAGCCCAGACTAGTGAGACTTGGTCTCAAAATAAAATATAAAGTGAAAACAGCTATCCCTAAGAAGCATAAATAATAACTGCATTTAGTGGAGCCTTGTCCTAGTTAGAATCTGCAGCATGGGGTGGCTTTAGCCTACGAGTTTGAAACCAGTTGGCAGCATAATGACTGTCTAAAAAAATAAATAAAACGCAGATGTCAGGTGTGGTTGTGCACAGCTGTAATCTCAGCACATGGGGGGAGGGAGGAGAATTCTGAGCTCAAGGCCCACCTGAACTGTCTAAAAAGACACTTCTCAAAATATTTTTTTCTTTTTTTGAGACAGGGTCTCTCTCCATAGCCTTGCATCTCCTGGAACTCACTGTGTAGACCAGGCTGGCCTTTAACTCACAGAAATATGCCTGTCTCTGCCTCCCTAGTTCTAGGATTAAAGCTGTGTGCCATCATACCTGGCTAAATTAAAAAACAATAAAGATACATTTACTGAGTTAAGAATATAGATAAGTGGCAGAATATTCACTCAGCATTCCAGTACTCTGGTTTGAAAATTCTCATTGAAAAATAGAGTAGGCAAGAGTGGTTCAGTGGTAAAGGTGCCTGATGACCTGAGTTCAATGTCTGGAACCTACATAGTGAAGGAGAGAACTAGCTCCCAAAAGCTGTTCTCTGACTTCTATGTACATTAGAGCAATCATGCACACACACAAAAATTTAATCATTACTGGGAGGTGGTGGTGCATGCCTTTAATCCCAGCTCTTAGGAAGCTTAAAATAAAAGAGAACTAAAATAATTTGGGGCTGGGGATGTATCTGAATTGGTAGAATGCTTGTCCAACATGAATGAAGCAATTCCCAGCACCACATAAACTGAGTGTGACAGTTGCCCAAGATCCTACCACTGAAAAGGCCAAAGCAAGAGGATCAGAACTTCAAGATCATCCTCACCTTAACACAACTTTGTGGCCAGCCTGGGCTACATGAGACTCTAATAATAATAATAATAATAATAATAATAATAATAATAATAATAATAATAATAATAATAGTAATAGTAATAATAATAATATACATTTACTTAAAATAAAGAGAACTTAAAAGAATTAGTGGTTGTTAAAATTACTGCCCAAGGCTTTATAGTGAGACTATCTTCTTTAAAAAAGGAAATATTTTTATGGGCATGAGAGATTACATAGAATCATATAAGGATGTCGAAAAAACAACTTGGAATCAGCTTCTACAATTAAGGGTCCAGGGATCAAACTCAAGGTTATCAGGTTGGTGGAAGATACATTTACCTGCTGTGCTGTCTCTCAAGCCACCCACTTCCCTCTTTTTGAAGACAGAGTTTTGGTATATAGCTCTGGTTAGATCCAAATTTTAGGAAATCCTTTTGTCTCAGTCAGTCTGCTGTACTACCAAGCATGGTAGGAAAGATTTTTGACTCCTAATTTCCAATCAGTGCAGCCTAGCCAGGAAAGCTGGGCAGATAGGGCTGTTCACATCACAGTGCCAGGCAGCAGTGGGGTGGGGCAGGAATGTCTGTACTGTCTGCCTTGCTCTCTGGTTGGTTTCTTTTTCTTTTTGTTAGCTGGCGATGAACCCAAGGCTTTTCATTTGACAGGGTCCTTCACTAGGTTCTACCTAAATGAAAGTACCCCCCCCCCCCAGCCCTCCTCCTCCCCGTTTAAATCCCACTGAGGCCTGTGCAATGGCACCACCCCTACTGGGTGGGTTCTCTCCTTTAGGTTCATCTGGAAACACCTTCACACACACTGAGTTGTCCTTTACTCATGTCCCATGCCTTTCTCTGTCCAAACAGATGATAGAAGGTCACGAATCACAAATAGCAGCCAGGTATGGTAGCTTGCACCTTTAGTCCCAACTCAGGAGGCAGAGGCAGACAGATCTCTGTGATTTCAAAGCCAGGTCTACAGAGAGAGTTCCAGGACAGCCAAGGCTGTTACACAGAGAACCCTGCCTTGAAAAATCACAGTAAGTAGTAGGCACCCACATACAGATAGACATATACATATAAAGATAAAAACTGAAAAAAGAACCACAAATAGTAAAATAGAATAGTCATTCAAAAAGAAAAGATCTGGGGGCAGTTTGGCATCTGTGTGGTGGACTCCAGTAACCGCAGCAGTTCCAGAGGATCCAGGTCTGTGGCAGTCTGACAAGATAATTTCTCCTCTTTCTTGTGGAATCCCTATGCTGTCCACAGTAGAGGGCCCCGCTTGATGTCAGTCAAAACTGCAGAACCAGCAGGTGGTATAGGGCTGCACTCTTAGCACCAGGAGTTCAAGGCCATCCTAGCTATAAATAGGAAGTGTGAGGTCAGCCTGAGCTCAGAAAGAAAACAAGGACAAAATGATAGTGAAGAACCTGTGTCGGGGGCAGGAGAGATGGGTCAGCAGTTAAGAGCACTGAGTGCTCTTCCAAAGAACCCAGGTTCAGTTCCCAGCATCCACATGGCAGCTCACAACTGTCTGTAACTCCAGTTTCAGGGAATCCCACACCCTCACAGAGACATGCATGCAGGCAAAACATCAATGTGAGTAAGATAAAAATAATTTTTAAAAACTTATATGAGATTCCATCTTTATGCAGCTATTAGTGCATTTTGTACAGCCATTTGTTCATTCACAGGATTCATTCAGTAAACATCATGTGCCAGGTAATATAATCAATCCACTGGCTTCCAGAAAAGTATGAATCTCCTGGTACCTAAGGATAAGCCTGTCTGTCTAATGTCATGGAAAACCCCTAGATTTGGGGTCAGACTGTGTAAGAGGTTACAGAGTAGAGGCTTACATGCTGTACTATGTATGCAGTGTTAAAAAAAATGTAACCAACATTTTAAGATACAGATTTTTCCCATGAAAATGATTCAAATCATTGGTCTCTCTTTGAAATTGTTAAAATTAGTGATGGGCCAGCATTCTGAAAGGCAACATCATCTCCTCCTCCTGTTCTTGCAGAGGACCTAAGTTCAGTTCATAACAGCCCATTACCCTGGCTCCAGGGTGTCTGATACCTTCTTCTGGCCTCAGTGTCCACACACACTTACAGATGTAAATACAGGTGTACATCTTTTTTTTTTTTTTTTTAAAGATGGCACTGGGGCAGGACTGTCCCTTAGTCAGTAGAGTGCTTGTCTAGCATGCACCCGAATTTCCAGCACTGGATAAAAGTGGGCATCGTGATGCATGCTTGTAATTCCAGCACTTGGAAGGGCTTTACCTTCCAAGAGGATCAAAGTTTCAACATAATGTTTGATATATAACAAGTTTAAGGCTAGCCTAGGTTGAGACCCAGTATCAAAAAAGAACCTGGGTTAGAGCTATGGCTCATAGGTTAAGAGAGCTTGCTGCACAGACATGGAGACTGGAATTTGAATCAGAGCAGCCACAAGTAAAGCAAAATATGGTCCAATATGCCTGTAACCCTAAAAATGAGTAGGACAGAGACAGGAAAGGATGCAGAGGGTTGCTAGTTTCCAGCACAGCTGGAAAAACCAAACAAACATGATCTTGAGGTTCATGGAGAGACCCCTTCTCAAAGGAGTAAGGTAGAGAATAACAAGCTGTCCTTCACCTTCCTCCTTTGACCACACACAAGAAAATAGATTTTCCAAGCCAGACATCATGGCCTTGGCCTACAACCCAGCATTAGGAAGCAAAGGCAGGAGCACTGCAGCTCAAGGCCAGCCATAACTTAACTACAGAAGACCTTCTTTAAAGAAAAAAAAAGGGACGGGATGGGGCAGGATGGCGAATGCCTTAAATCTCAGCATTCAGGATGCACAGGCACAAAGATCTCTGTAAATTCAAGGCCAGGGGATCCACAGTTAGACCTTGTCTCAAAAAGAAAAGTACAACAAAAAAGAAAGGCAACCTTTCCTTTTCTTACATTTCGCTCTTAAATTTTCTGAAATTATTTATTATCTTGGTGTGTGGGAGGCAGTGCTCACTTGTAGAAGTTAGAGGATACGGCTGTGGAGTTGGTTCTTTCCTCCCTCCCATCCCTGTACTCTGGAGATCACCTTCAGGTTGTGGAGCTTTAAAGCAAGCATCTTCTCCATCAAGCCATCTTGCTGGCCCCTCTTAAATCTTCTGATCTTGGGGCAGGGCATAAGACTAGTGGTTTTACAATTTCAGTCTTATTTACTGAGTCCATTCTTTTTTTCTGGAGGAAAACCAAGGGCCTTGCTTATGCTAGGAAAAGGACCTACCACCCAGCTACATCCCTAACCTGAGGCAGTGACTTGAATGCTGAAGATGAGACAGGGAACAAAAGAGTCAGGAACACATGGACATGAAGCAAGAAGGGCAAACAGGAGCTAATCCCTCTGGAGGAGTACATGAGGCATATACCATGGAAGAAACCTAGTTGTTACCAAACTTAATAGCACAGTGCTGAGAGGCAAACAGAGGAGTTCTGATATCTAATGAGATAGGGCTGGAGAAACGGCTCAGTTGATGTGCTTGCCTAGTATGCATGAGGCCCTGGCTGAACTCCATGCACCCCCATAAAACTGTGCAGTGGCACATGCCTAAATTCCCAGCACTTGACATGTGGGAGCAGGTAAATCAGAAATTCAAATTCACATTCACATCTTTGCTAAACGGGTCTCCTTGGGGCGGGAAAGATGGATCAGCAGTTAAAAGCACTGGTGTTCTTCTAGGGACCCATGTTCAGTTCTCAGCACCCACATAGCAGTTTACAACCGTCTGAATTTCAGACCCAGGAAATGAAATGCCCTCTTCTAGCTTTGTAGGTACTAGGCATGAATGTGGCGATATACAAATGACCCAAACATCTATAAACAGGAGGGAGGGAGGGAGAGAGAGAAAAAGAGAGAAAGGGCACCCACTCACTGCTGCTGGTATTCCTACCTTTATTTTATTGGTGTGTGGAAGGGGCTGAGACAGGGCCTCATGTAGCCCAGTCTGGCCTTGGAACCATGTGGGGGTATTGTGTTGTTTCGTGGTAAATAATTGTCCCACCCACTGGTTTAATAAAAAGAGCTGATTGGCCAAAGGCAGGCAGGAAGTGTAGGAGGGGCTACCAGACTAAGAAAACTCTGAGAGCAGAATGCCAGAAGAGCACCAGAGAGAAGCTGCAGGATGCAGAGGACAACCATGCAGCTTTAAAGAAAGGTACCGAGCCGCATGGCTGAACAAGAGACATGGGATAGCTTGAGGGTAGAGAGTTAGCAAGCTATATGCCTGGGCCTAAGGCTGATCAGCCTAAAACTATTGGAAGCATCTGTGTGTGTCTGTGGGATTGCGGGTCTATGGGCCTAGACCTTGAGGTTAGGCCCGGAAAGTCGGGCCAGAAACCTCATACTACAGAACCATCTATCCAAAGTTGGCCTTTAATTTCTGATCCTACTGGCCCCATCTCCCAAATGCTCTGAGATTACATGTGCCTGGCTCCCTCCCCTTTGCCTGCTAGGGATCAATTATATGGCCTCTGGCCTCACTCAAACTTAAGCAAGTGCTGTACCCACTGATGTTTTTTAAATTTATTTTGCAGTCCTCAAGACTGAAAACAAGGGCTCGTGTGCACTAGGCAAACACTAGCACTACCACGCCCCCAGGCCTACCTTGTCTGCTTTAGATACTCAGCTCTTTAATGTAAAAAAGAACAAGCCATAGATCAGAGAAAAACATGAATGTACTGGCAGAACAGCTCAGATTCTGGGATTGTCAGGGATGCCCACAGTTCTGAGTGGGAGGCCAAAACATGTAAATACACTGATTGGTCTCATTTGACAAACCCACTTCTTTCTCAATATTAATTCCTCAAGTCCCCAATTCTGCCATCAGCAATATGGAGCAAGAATGGCTTCATGGCCTTTTAACTAAGATCAAAGAGACAGCTGGAAAAAGTCTTTGAGATACATACATTTTAAGTGAGGAAGTCCTCATCTTTTTCTCTTTGAAGCGGTGTGCCTCTGGGCAATTTAGTGCAAAAGGGTTCTAGGCTAATCCAGTGTGGTAGTGAATGCCTTTAATTCCAGCACTTTGGAGACAGAGACAAGTGGATGATCTCTGTAGTTTGAGGCTGAGAGCTACATGACAGACACTATCTCAACAAAACAAAGGCCCTCGGTTAGTGTAGGTGATAAGAAAAAAAAAATGCAGAAATGTAAGCAGAAAACTTCAATTTACGCAATCTGAAAATTATTTAAGGAGTTTCAAAAATATATGACAAGTATTTAAGGTTTGATGGTTCAACACTTGTGATCGGTAAGATTCACGTAGCACTGTAAACCATACATAACTGTGCTGAGAATCTGTAAGCAGTCGTTCACACCTACCAAATGGTTTCCTTTTATACTTAGTCCCCCACTATAAATAAAAAGAAAAAAACAGGTTTAAACAGTGCTGGGATGACTCCACCCCCTAATACCTTTTCTGTTTTGTTCTGAGGGACTGGGTATCAAACTCGGGATATGAAGTCTGCCATTAGACCTTGTTTTTTCAATTTACTTATTTAGGTACCATTGGTCATAAATGTACCTATGCAAGAGAAGGCACCTTTTAGGATCACTTTTTTGTTCATTAAAAGACTTCTTCCTTTCTAGAAATAAATCCTCAACCAAGAAATATTCCCCAAACGGACATTTCTGAGCAAGAAGCCTCACCTGTACACACCCTACATCTCCCACATTCAAATTCCTGAGGTCTATACTGCCTGGCAGACAGATTCGACCTCCTGGAGACGATTCCCGTCCTGAAAACTCTCCATCAGTCCTGAGGCTATCACTATGCAAACAGTTTTCTAGGGACTACATAGGGGCTGCAGTATGAAATAAACATGTAATTTCATGTTATAAAATTAGGGATTAATCCTAGGGTAATGGCGCATAGGAAAGCCAAGACAGGAGAACTGCGAATTTCAGGCCGACCTGGGCTACCTAGGGAGAGCCTGCTAGGGTGAGATGGGGAGGACACGAACAGAAAACCAAAAAGAAAGAAAGAAAAACGGGGTTCCGTAAGGAGATCGTCGCACTTGACCCTCAAGCCCAAGACCTCTTCAGACGCACACGCACTCACGCACAAACGTCAAGAATGAGGCAACAGAGCTCTAAACCGAGCCCTGCGAGTCTTAGGGCAACTGAATCGGTGGCTTGCCCAGGCTCTAAAGGCCAGTTGTCAAAAGTCTGCCGACCCCGGGTGGGGGTGGAAGTGGTTGGCACCTGGGGTGGCGACTCCCCGTCTTCTAGAAACTTCGGCTCGAGATCACACCCTAGGCAAACATCGGTGGGTCGGAGTAGGCCCGCCTTCGCAACCTTCCAGACAGCTGGGTGGTCCGGGAGCCAGCCTTTCCACCCGAGCTCCGCCTTCAGGGTGTGTAGGGCTGCACGCGTGCGGCGCATCGCCTGGGCAACCGACGCTGTACGCGGTGCATTGTGGTCCGCAACAAAATGCAGGAGAAAGATCCTGAAGGAACCATTGAAACCATGAACCAATAGGAAGAGGCTGGTGCCTGCGCTCAGCCAATAGCGGTGTGTGTAGGGGGCGGGGCCGCGGGCGCAGGGCGGGGCCTAGGGATTAGGCGGCGGCGGCTGGCGTGGGGCTCCTTAGATGCGCCACGGCTTCGGTAGCGACCGGCTGTATTCTGCTGCCTGAGCGGCGCTAGCACCTTCCCCCCGGAGCTCGCAGCAGCCGGCCGGCCCCTGTTCCACGGTGAGAGGGGGCTCGGGTCTCCCCCGGCTTCAGGGCTGCTGTGCGGGCCGCGGGCACTGCGCCTCGAAAGCGGGTGGGGGCGTCGTCCACACAGGGGCCGGCCGGGAGGGCTGCGCGGCCCGCACCCTGACCCCTACCTCTCCCGCGCCTCGCCCCACAGGCAACCATGTGCGACCGGAAGGCGGTGATCAAAAATGCAGACATGTCGGAAGAGATGCAACAGGATTCGGTGGAGTGCGCTACTCAGGCCTTGGAGAAGTACAACATAGAAAAGGATATTGCGGCCCACATCAAGAAGGTGAGGACCCGGCACCTCATAGTTCCTTCTCCCCGATTTCGCGTTCACTGGGCGCTTGGCAGTTTTTCCTGTGGCACTTATGGCGGCCCGGTATAGACTGTTCTAGAAAGGACGCAAATGGATTTTGCGTTCCTCTTGGGAAGACTAGACCCTCAACGCCCGAAGTTGTTTTTTCTTTTTTCCTTTTTTTTTTTTTTTTTTTTTTTTTAAACCAGGCTCCTTGGGGGAAAGCGCCACCTAGCAACGGTTTCCAAGATCAGGGAGCAGCAAGCAGTTCCCCCTAATGTAGGATTCCTGCACCGAGGATCCATCTGGGTGTTGGGGGGGGGGGCAATTGCGCTGCGTGGGTGTTTCCAGCCGGGCTAGAGGGAGATTTTGCCAGCCTTCCAGCCGGGAGTTAGTCGGCAGTTCAGGGAAAGTGGGTGGCAGTGGTGGTTGGGGGCTTGGGTGGAGGCTTGGTAAATGGCAGTTTGTAGAAAGCTGGCAAGGCTGCCAACTTCTCAAGCTGTGTTTGCTGGAAAGAAAGGAGACTGGAAAACGAAGCCGTGGGAGTGTTCCAGTGGAGAATGGGAAGATGAAAGACTTCACTTGGAATAGAAATGAAAACCTTTGACAAATGGAGCAGTGTGTGCATCTAGATTGTAAGGAAGACATTCTGCTTAATAGGCGAGGTTTCCATACTGCATACACGATGAGATATGAGGGTGCCTTAAAGAATTTTATATCATATTTGGCCCTAGTTCGACCCAACTAGTGAAGAAATTAACGTTTCTATCAGTTCTCGTTCCCACTGGGATGGGGGGAGCAGGTGCTAACTTGCTAATTTTTAAGACCAGGTAGTAAGTTCAGAGAGGAGAGAGGTTTTAAAGTCTGACAACTTAGCTGTCAGAGTGTTGCCAGCGGTTTTTTCGGTCCAGTTTGATTTAGATAGTAACCGAGGCTTTGTCCTTTAGTCTCTCTAGAGCTGTCTTCCTGGGTTTGTTGGCCATCGTAAGATAGTTATCAGGAACAACCTGATAAACTACAAGCACTGATGTCATCTGCCTTCATTGAGAATATGAAGTCAGGGGTGCACTGGGCTTTTTATCCCAGCACAGGCAGACAGAACTCTTGACTCTGAGGCTGAACTGGTCTGCCTTTGTTCTCCCCAGCTCCCACTCACCTTACCTCAGACTGTAAACATGTTTGCAGTATGGTACTAGGTAGGTGACTTCCTGAGGGAACATTCTTTTATCCTAAGAATTTGCTTAGGTTGTGAGTACAGCTCAGTGGTGGAGTGCTTGCCCAGAACGCCCAAGGCCCTGAGTTCCAATCCCAAGTGTGGGAATTGAAGATGCCAGTGTTTGACCTTTCTGGTCCTCCAGGCTCTGGGTTCTAGAAAGTGAATTTTCCAGGTGTGCCACTAAAATTCTGTTTTATTCCTTCCCAGGAGTTTGACAAGAAGTACAACCCCACCTGGCACTGCATTGTGGGTCGGAACTTCGGTAGTTATGTGACACACGAAACCAAACACTTCATCTACTTCTACCTGGGTCAGGTGGCCATTCTTCTGTTCAAATCTGGTTAAAAGCATGGACTGTGCCAAACACCCAGTGATCCATCCAAAAACAAGGACTGCATCCTAAATTCCAAACACCAGAGACTGACCTCAGCCTTGCTAAGGGAACACCTCGTTTGAATCTGTTGTGTTTTGTACAGGGCATCATCCTCTGTACGAGTTTGTGGTTATAAAATAATTAGTAAAACAGCTTAACATTTGTATTTATTTTCTAGTCCATACTTCTGTACCCCATTTTTTTTCTCCCTTAGGCCATTCCTTTAAAAATAAATCTGTTGGAGATGTACATGTGTGTTTGTTCAAGTAAGAGGGTTGAAGTAGTTTTCCAGTTGACAAATCACCAGGACTATAGGGTCGAGTGGGATTAGACATTTGTCTCTTGAGATGGAAGGCTTGGCTGGCCACACTGGTTTCTCCAGATTATTTGGGCTATTAGCCACAGGCCTGAGGCCCTATACCAGCCACCTCAGCACTTAGGCTAAGGCAGGAGCACTATAGGTTTTAGGAGGGCCTGGACTAGAGAGAGATGTCAGGATTTAGTTCCCTTGGCTGCGCTCAGAAGTCATAGTACATTAACCAAAGTTAACCCTGTGGGTCTGGCCACCAGCGCTTCCTCTGGTATAGGAGACCCTTTACAGGCAGAGAACCAACCCACACTTTGGATAGTACCAAGAGGCCTAACAGGGTTCCCTGTTTACATTTTGATGAGAAAAAGCCTTGCTTTAAATGTTGAGACTTTTTAGCAGCCAAAAAGCTGCTTCATAGTGGCAGATGTGAACTGACAAAGGTGCTTCTTACGGATAGCATCAGGTCAGTTATGGTTTTTGTACACCTGCATTTGGTTAGAACCAGTTTTGAAGAGTGCTTTACTGTCCATGTGAGTATGCATGTGGAGATCAAGATAACTGGGCAGTAGGGTCTCTACCATGTGGGTTCTAAGATTCAGACTTGACAGCAGGTCTATTCCATAATCCACTTTGTGAGCCTGTCTTCTGTTTATGAAGCCCAGACTGGCCTCAAACTCGCTATGTAGCTGAGGATAACCTCTAACTGATCTTCCTTGTCCACCTGCCGAGTCCTGGGGTTGCAGATATGTGACATACTTCCTGGTTGTTTTACTGTTCTTGACAGTTGGCATGTGTTCCCTACTATCTACAGAAAAGATGTGTTTTAGAGCAGAAGACTACAGTTGGGGTAATTCAGATTTGTATCTATTTGAACAGGTAGGAATGTTTGTTTACATAAGTCTAATCCCTCTTTATGACTGGACTATATTTTTATTTGAAACCAAACAGGAATTTGGCCATCAAAACTGTAGTCCCAACCAGATGATGGTCGCCAGCAACAACCCCTAGAACTGACACAAGGTATGGCTGGACGTGGAGGGTTCTGATCTAATTTGAACTGGTCCATGTTTCCTGTTAAGAGGCTGGTGGCTTTTAACTTTCATTTTCAGGATGTGAGAAAACATGTTGCTATAGAAATAAAATTGGTTGGATGGTTTATAGATTATCTCTTAGTGCCTGCTCCTTCCTGTTAATTTAAAAAGCCAGTAGGCTCCAGCTGGCTGAAAAACAAAATGTAGGTTTAGTGTTTTCTCAGATGCTCTTTACTGCTGTTCTGAGACATCTGTAGTTGGTTCTCTGGAAGCTGTTTGGTGACAAGCAAGGTCTTGTGAGATCTATAAATAGCCCTTTCAGATAACCCTATTTTATTGCTATCTTGTTTGTCCTTCTTTGTAGCCCTGGCTGTTCTAGAACTCACTCTGTAGACCAGGCTGGCCTCAAACTCACAGAGATGCCTCTGCCTCTGCCTTCTAGTCCTGGGATTAAAGGCGTGTGCCCCCACCCCCCAGCTTCTGCAGTTTCTTAGCAAGGCATCTTTATACTTGAAGCCTCTTAGCATCACACTGGACTCTACAGGACACGATCTGCCTAGACCCATGGAATACCGGAGCAGCTTATATACATAGTAATATTATTCTGTTGATGTTTAAGTTTTTGAGGCAAGTGTGAGCTCTGCGCAGCCCTAGCTGGCCTGGAACCTGCTATGCAGACTTGGCTGGCAGTACTGCCAGCTGAGTGCTAAGACAGCAGTTCTTTGCCATTAGTCAAGGCTCAAAAGTGTATGTATTCTTCAGATCTATATTTACTGTATTATCTATATTACCACTGCTTGCATGTACGTGTGTGCACAGTGCCACAGAGGGTTCCCTAGCATGAGTTACAAATGGTCGTGAAGCACCAGGTGGGTGCTGGGAACCAAACATTTGAAGAGGAGCAGCTCTTACCCATGGACTCATCTCCCAACCCTTCACTTTCTTCCCCCTTTCTTCTTCCTTTCCTTTTGCTATAAACATGTACACATGTATTCTGAGAAGCTGTCTACCAAGGCTTAGTAGTGGCTTTCTTGATGGACACAGGATGGTGTCTTGGTGATGCTGATTGATAAATGGACGCTGACACATTTTTACCACCTCCAACAAAGAATAACAAATACCACCCAAACTGTAAACTTTTTACTGAGTCACAGAATACTACTTCTGTTTGTTTGCTTCTGGTGATGAGAACCAAACTTAGGGCCTCAACAGGCTAAGTACATGCTCTGCGACTGAGCTGCACCCTCAGCCCCCAGTTGTAGTATGTGCTCACCACTGAGCACCTCAGCAGCCCGAGGTTCTAACATTGTCAGCATTCTGATTTGGACCTGGGATTTGGGCCCTAGATTTAATTCTAGTCTGAAGGGCTGGTTCAAACCGTCCTTGGGCTCCTTGGGCTCTGCGGATCCATTATCCATGTGGAACTGGTCTGTGAGAGAGGAGCTACAAGGAAGCTTCTTGTGTGAGTGCTGGTTTTACCTGACTACACTGCACAGCCAAGTGTTAAGAGTTCAGCAAAACTGGGCCAGACACGTGTGGGAGAAGGCCTTGGCAGCCCGGGCAGCTGCTACTGAGGAGCTGCAAAAGATGGCTGCTGAGGTTTGTATCTTCCTTTTTAAGACTGGTCAGTGCAGAACAGAAATAAGATTTTACAGCCTTAAGAGGAGATAGATGCTCAGCCACTGTCTCATCTGGGAGATCATCTTCCAGCCCCCAGGCCTCAGCACAAATGACTGGTTCGTGTTACACAATGTAAGGAACTAAAGTTTAAAGCCAGAGTGAATGGCCACGATCCCCGTGGTCAGGCTTTCGTAGGTCACCTTCTGGAAACCTGCATCTTCAATCATCTCCTTGAACTCTTCCTAAAACACAAGAAATGGCACATGGGATGCTTGGGTTTCAACCTCAGGGTTTTTGCTGTAAGTTACAAAAGTGCCGTACCTGATTTGGGAACTTGCGAATACTTTCTACAAGGTATTGATAGGATTTCCAGTCTCCTGCAATGACTTCACCAATGACAGGGATGACCTGGAAACTGTACAGATCATAAAGCCTAAAAAGAAGAAGAGGGAGAGAGGGAGGAGAAAGAAAAGAAAGAAAGAAAGCAGCAAAGGTAAAGGTTAATATTAGAGCGGATTCTGGGCATATTCCCTGGCCTCTCCACCAATAACGTAAAGTGGGCCAGTAGTTAAGAATGCTTACTATAGCCAGGCATAGTGGTGCATGCCTTTAATCTCAGTGCTTGAGATGCAGAGGCGGGCAGTTCTCTGTGACACTGAGGCTAGCCTGGTCTACAGAGAGAGTTTTAAGATGGCCATAAGATGGCCAGAACTACACAGTGAAGACCCTGTGTCAAAAATAAATAAACAAAACCTTTACAAAAATGTGCTTGGATCCATCTGTAAGTGGACAGACGGTGTAAGCCAGGAGTCACTGACTCAAATGTCTACAGGGGCCAGACAAGTTCCTGAAACAAGGCAAGTAAGCCAAGAGGCCCACAGAGCTGTGTAAAACTGGAGAAGAGGCAGTGCCCTCTGCCTTTGATGCCTGCATGAAGGAGTCTGCGCTGCCAAGCTTGTAACACATCTGATTTTTCCAATGAAGGGATATCCAGGTCCTCATGTACAGGTCCTCTGATTCTAAGTTTTTGACTGGATGGTGGGTTCACGTGAGCTAAGAGCTTCACTCTGTGGACAGCCTGGCCCAGAACTCATTATATAGACCAAGCAAGCATTGAACTTGAGGTGATCTTCCTGCCTCAGCCTCCTGAGTCCTGGGATTATAGGTGCGAGCCACCACACCTGGTTATTAATTTTTTTAAAAATAACATGTGAGTCAAACAGAATAAATTGTGTGGGCTAAGGTGGCCTCTGGGTGTTTGCTGAGGCTCCTCTGGCCTAAACATTGTCACTAAGGACTCCCTGACTTTTTCAGGTATCTCTGCCCTTTGGTGCCTCTGGACTCACAAAGTCAGATGCCTATTGATTACTGGCTATTGTCTATCTATTTTGGGGTGGGGAACCTTTTGCTAGACACGTTTATAAAGCCATGTTATTAATGCTAACCTGGATATAAGGGGATCATTCACTTGGCTAAACTCCAGGCAGAGAAACCGTCCTCCTGGCTTTAGGACTCTCCGGGCTTCTTGGAGTGCCTGAGAGAAAGAGCGGGAAGAAAACCCTCAGCAGACCTCTCCAAAATTCCAATGGTCTGAGGCTGGCTTAGTTTCTATGTGCACTGTAAACATTTCCCATAAACTCCCTTTTATATCCTTAGGAGTTACAATCAGGAATTACCCCATGGTACAGGCATTTGCTGCTCATAACTAGAGAAGTTGCTGATACAGACAGATGGGCACAGATCTATGAAGACAAAGTTCAGAATTACAGGTGAGAGCCACGGTGAGTAACCTCTTCCATATAGTGATTTTGATTACGAACTTTTATGTGTATGAGTGTTGTGCCTGCTGTGTATCCTGCATCACTTGTGTGCCTGGTGCCTGCACAGGCCAGAAGGGGGCATCATACCCCCTGGAACTAAAATTACAGACAGGTGCAAGCTGCCATGAGGATGCTGGGAATGAAACCTGGGTCCTCTGGAAGAGCAGCCATTGAGCCATCTCCCCAGAGCCCAACATAACAATTTTAATGACAGGAATCTATCCGACAGAAAATGACATGTATGTGGATAATTCATTTTATATGATACAGAATGCAATTTAACCATTGAGAGCCTGGTTAACACTGTGGGAAATCTGCATAAATAGAACCTACTGAATTATTGTAAAAGGAAGAACTTAGAGCTTGATGTGATAACATGGAGGAAAGTTAACATAGAAGCCCAACTAGAGACCAAGGCCTATAATCTCAGCTGCTTGGGAGACCACACAGAGGGCTACAGAGTGAGTTTAAGGCCAGCTTAACATAATGAGATTATTAATGAGCATGTATAAAAGCCCTGAGTTCAATTTTAAGCAACACAGACACATACAAAATCACTGATTGATATGTGTGTGTGCACCAAGGGTGTGGGCATGTGTGTGTGTGTTTCTTTAGAATGTTTGAAAATGAACTCAGGTCCTTGCCCATGCTTGACAAATACTCTACCACTTAGCTGCAACAGAGTATGCATCTAGTTTTTTCCCTAGAACTCTATAGACAGGGCTTGCCTCAAACTCAGAGCTCCTGGGCTCCTCTGCCTCCCGAGTGCTCCTGAGTGCAGCTACAGGCAGCCGCTCCTGCTTGTGTAGTACTTTACTGGGTGAGCCATCTCCACAGCCCCTGATAAGTACTGGGGTTACAGGCATCTGCCACTACACCTGATTGTAACAGACAAACTTAAAAGGCACAAAACATCCTTACAAATATACACAAGGAATTGAGGACTGTGTGGGAGATTAGTGTGGGCAAGAAGTGATTCTATTCAAAAGTATTTCAACTTAATCATTTTTGTTCTTGTGAGATGCAGTCATTACGGCACCTGGCTGTAGAACAAGAACTCATCCATAGACTCCTGTGGACTCGAATGTGCAGTGATGCTTCTGCTTCTGCCCCAGTGCTGACTCACAGGTGTGAACCACAACAACTGGCAGAAACATGCTTCAATCAGAACAAATAAACTGACAAATGCAGGATGGCCATAAAAATTAGGCTACAGAGTGGATGTTGGCTGCCCAGCACCACAACAAACTACGCAGAGTAACATAAAACAGGGTTCATTTTTACTTATGATCTAGGAGGTTCCAAGCTGGGACAGGGTGGATCTCTGAAGATGCACAATAAACAACAGAGAAGGACTGACTGCTTTTGTTTTTTTGAGACAAGAATCACGTACCTGGCCTTGATTGTTTTAAATAGGATCAGGCCAGGAGACAGGTGCCTTTAATCTTAGCCACTCTGCAACCAGAAGCAGGTGATCTACGCAGTGTGTTTGAGTCTAGCCATGGTAACAAAGTGAGAACTTTTCTCCAAAGCAAACAAGACAAAACCCACGAGAACCAAAACCACAAATGAGCTCTAGCTATCCAGCCAAGGCTGGCCAGAGACCTCTGACTCGGCCTCCCGGTCCTGCCACTGCTTCATATGCTCCTGTGCCTGCCTTAGGAAACTACACTCTAGCAAACGAGGAAGCCCACAGAGAGGGTCTGTAGCCAGTGATAAATTTATATCTGAACCGAAGGGCAGTTTACTGAACTGAGCCCTTATCCTGGAGGGATCTGTGGAAGTCCAGGCAGCTTGTGTCAGAACTAAATTGGAGGCCACTCAGTGGCTGTCCGCAGAAAACATCACATGACTGGTGTCAGAAATAGTTCATAATGTGGAAAAGTAAAAATTTCCCTCTACAGTAGCAAAATAATTACAGGATTAATTTGTCTCTTTAGAGAGAGGTTTTTTGTTTGCTTGTTTAAGCTGGATGTGGTAGCTCATGTCTGTAAGTCTGGGAAACTGAAGCACAACTGCTGGAAGTTCAAAGACAGCTTGGACTATAGAGTGAGACCTGCTTCAAAATAAGGACAGGATATTGTTACATAGGTCTTGCTAGCCTGTAAAATAGGCCTCAAAACAATCCTCCTGCCTTTGCAAAGTGTTGAGAATATAGCCATATGCTACCACATCTGCCTACGAAGTTCTTTTTTTAGTTAATTAAAAATATATAGCTGGTTGTGGTGGCACATACCTTTAATTCCAGCACTTGGGAGGCAGAAGCAGGTGAACCTCTGAATTTGAGGGCAGCTGGTCTACAGAGTAAGTCATAGATAGTAAGCTCTATGCCAGGGCTACATATGAAAGAAAACCTTGTCTCAAAAAACAAACTACACACACACACACACACACACACACACACACACACACACACTGTGTGTATATTCATACCTATACCTACACCTATTTATATAGTGTGCGTGTGCGTGTGTGTGCATGTAGAGGTCAGGGAACAACCTGTAGGAGCTGACTCTTTCCTGGGGACTGAACCCAGTTTCTTAGATTTGTGTGTTTACCCTGCCCTTTTGATCTTGGTTTCTAAGTCATAGAGGTGACAGGGATGGGAGAAAGTACGGGAGAGAGAGAAAACAAAAACAGGATGGAGTAGAAGAAGGCTTAAAGAAACACTGGACCCCAAAACACTCAAACTGACATAAGAGGGTTCCTCAGGGCCCCACCTAGTGGTCCGCAGCATCACCCTCAGGTCTCTTGGAGAGTATTCTGACCTACATTCAAACTAGAGCAGTCGCTGCAAAGCAAGTCTCACCCAGAAGCAGAGGAGTCAAGACAATGGCCCACGTCACAGACAAGCCAGATTCCTACAAATGGTCTTTAATGTTTGACAGAATGAATTCAGGAGGAAATGAAGGGCTGAATCCTACTGAGAAATGAACATTCTCTTCGTAAAGGAACCATGATGTTCCCTTCTGCCAGCACAGCATCCCAGTGCCCTTTTCTGTGTCTGACCATGCCTCCGACCTACAAACTCACACAGCCTCACAAGAGGAAACAGGAAATGCCAGGGCAGGATCAACCATGACAAGAATGTAAGTGCCAACCTGAGTGACCAAGAGTTGGCCTGTGTGGTTCTGGATCAATTCTGTAGTAACTTAGAAAGAAGAACGTCCTGGCGCTGGAGAGATGGCTCAGTGGCTCAGAGCACTTACTGCTCACACAGAGGACCCAGGTTCAAGTTCCGAGCACCCACCATCAGGTGGCTTCTAACTTCCTGTAACTCCAGCTCCAGAAAATCCAACACTCTGGCTTCCAAGGGCACTTACATACACATGGTGCACATAAACGCACACAAGTACATACATAAATCTATCAGTGAAGAAAAAAATTACCCACACACATTTTTAAGAAAAGAGGGCTATGAAGATAGCTCAGTGCTAAAAGCACTTGCTAAGGACCTAAGTTCAAATCCTCAACACCTATGAAAAAGCCACACTTCCCAAGGTACTAGCACACACACACACACACACACACACACACACACACACACATACACACACACACACACACAAATAAATACATTAAGGGAGAGGAAGGGAAAAAGGAGGAGGAAACCTCTAAGCTCAAATAGTCACTTCTCTTAAGTGCAGGGCCCAGAAAAGAATCTTCCCTGTCCTCACTTGAGGAAGGTCCCACTCCAGGGAAACTGCTATCCTGAAAGGCACATGTATCCTAGCATGCAGCTATCCATACCCGGTCAATGTGTGTGACATTCCGGATCCCAAAAGCAATGGTGTAAACATCAAATCTGTCATCATCAAAGGGCAGCTCTTCAGCATCTCCCAGTATCCACGCAAGGCCTGAAAGACAAAACCAGTTCCGGGGGTAAGTCTAGGCAGCTGCTTCCCATGCACCAGAGAAGCAGTGAGTCTGAGGACTCTGTAGTAAGCCACATAAAAGTGTGAGCACCCTAGGCATCAATGTGTGGTGTGTGGTGGTGATTACGGACCAGTGGCATTGAGCTCATGATGCAAAGGCTGGGTAATGTCACAATTGGAGACAATTCAAGAACTGGTTGGTTGTTGTGGAAATGACTTTAATTGTGAAAGGGATATAACATTTGTTTATGCTGTGTTGTGTTGCCTAAGGCACATGATGGGTCTCATAAAAGCCGAATGGCCAATAACTAGGCAGTAGAGCAATAGACGGGGCTGGCAGGAAGAAAGAATAAGTAGGAGAAGAGAGAATGAGGGAGAAAGAAAGGGAGATATCTGGGGCCAGCCGGCTAGGCAGCTGCCAGCCAACTAGACACAGAGGAGGACTTACCTGAGGAAAAACGTAGATGAGGAGAAACAGGTTAAACTAAGTCATAAAAGCAAGTGGGACAGGCATAAGCTGAGGCTGAGTCCCCATGCCATGATTTGGGGGTGCAGTCCGAGAAAGCTGCAGTTGGTGTTGTGGAGACTAGAGATCGGTGTCAGAAAATATCACATCCTTGCTGTCTCCACTGTACTCCTGGCCACCTTCACTGGTGCCCTCTTATTTTAAGAACGTATTTGGTGACAACTACCCACCAGCATCCCCCCCCTCTGTTTCAGTCTAGAGATCAAACCCTAGGCATTCAGTGTGCTGGGCAAATGCTGACACTCAACTATACATCTAGCTCTACCCCAAAGCACATTTCTTTCCAACCAAGTGCTTCCTAGTTAACACGGTGGCAGAGTCAAGGCCTTGAGGTTTCACTTATTTTTTTAGTGGTTTTCAAGACAGGGTGTCTCTGGGTAGTCCTGGCTGTCCTGGAACTCACTATGTAGATCAGGCTGGTCTTGAATTCCAATTCAGAGACCCACCTCCCTCGGCCTCACAAGTGCTCTAACTACACAAATTCACCACCACACTTTTTACAGTTCATTTCTAATTGGCTATATATAGAATCATGAACAAAGGACAGATTCCAACCATTTAGAAAAAAGGGTTCTTTTTGTTTTTGTGTGTACGTGTGTATGATAGTACCTGAGTGTATGTAAGTGCCACTTATATACAAGAGCCCACAGAGCGGACAGAGGTCCGAAGAGGGTGCTGGAGTCCCTGGAACTGGAGTTTTAGGCAGTCATTTGGATGCTGGGAACCCACTGCAATAACAGTCACTGGGCCAACGCTCTAATCCCTCGCTTAAAGACTGCAAGAGGCTTTATTTCTCATTGCATAACCAGGCAGGTAGAATAGGACCACCAGGGCCTGCCTTAACTGCAAACTGGGTGCTGTGATGTCAAACAATGAGTTCCTAAGCAGGTTCACAGGTACGGAGGACACGGTTCGGAAGTGGACTGTACCTACCACTTCATGTTTGTTCTCATTCTGTATGGTCAAGCACCAGGAAAGGGAAATACATGTGTCAGGAGGAGTAAGACACGGAGCGCCTTTGTCTAGAGACTGCTTTCTGACTAGCGTGGACACCTAACAAAGGAACCCTTCATCATGAAGGCCAAGTGGGCTGCAGTTCGTCTCGGCAGCTCCTCCTTGGTGTGTGAGGAGGAGGGAGAAAATAATTGGCCTAAAATAACCAGACATTCACAGTGGGAGAAGGAAGCAGAGAAATGCTGACGTTGCCCAGAGCATTGACAAAGGGCTTTTTTGGTGATACACCCTTGTCTCTCTGGCTGCCTGCACTGCTGGGCAGCACAGAGGAGGGCAGGCTGGAGTCCTGGAAGGCTGTCAAGAGGATGTATCTCATTCAGGGTCATCAGTGAACTTGAAAATATTAAGGGTAAGCTTCCCATTGTTGCGATGGCTTCACTAAGTACCTGGGCTGGCTGGGAACTCTATGCAGAGTTCTCAAAGGCCTACCTGGTTCTGCCTCCCAACTTCTGGGATTGAAAGTATGTACCACCATGCTTGGCCAGGGCAAGTATTTTGAAATACTCAATGGCCAGATGTAAAACCAGTGGTGGCATAGCCAGCTTGCACAAGAACCTGGGTTCAATCTCCAGTACTGAAAAAGGCATTTTAAAAGGAAGAAAGAAAAAGAAAATTGTGTGACTTAAGAAGCTCCTGCTATGAATTCAAGGTTAGCCTGGTCTACAGAGTGAGTTCCAGGCTAGTCAAGGCTATATAGTTAAAATGCTGTCCAAAACAAAACAAAACCAACAACTTGAAGATACTTGGGACTAGTGAGACAGCTCAGTGGGTAAAGATGCTGCCACCCCAATGATGGCCTGAGTTCAATTCCCAGAACCCACATGGCGGAAGGAGAGAACCAACTCCTACAGGCTGTCTTCTAGCCTCCACGGGAGTGCTATGGCACCAGCATAATCCCCCCTACCCCCCATTAAATAAAAACCATAATTTTAAAAAGTAACAATAGCTGGAGAGGTGGCTCAGCAGTTAAGAGCACTTGGCTGCTCTTCCAAAGGACCTGAGTTTGATTCCCAGCAGCCACATGGCTTATAACCATCCATAACTCCAGTTCTAGATCTGATGCCCTCTTCTGCCTTCTGTAGGCACCAGGCACCAACATGCTGCAGAGACATATGTAATTTAAACACTATACAAATTAAAAAAAAAAAAAAAAAAAAAAAAAAAAAAAGCTTTTTGGGCCCTCAGCACTGTTGGCCAAGCTTAACATGTTGCTGCGATTCTGGAGCACACCTCTGAGCTGTGCTCAGTCACAAAATCCATCTTCAGCTCCTGCTGATGTCACACTTCCAGAAGCTGCAACATAAAACACTTCAGAATTTGATGTGCATCACCTTGCTTTGTAAACATGCAAACAATGCCTGTGTCTGCTGAGGGACTCACCAGCTGTGTGCCCCTGGTCCAAGGCTTTCTGTTTTCCGACCTTTAGCATCTCTCTGTTGATGTCACAGACCATGACAAGTGACCCACCCAAGGGATCCTCTCCATTCTGGTACTTTTTGGCAATTTCTTCCCAGGATAAATTTTGCTGGGCCCTTAGCTGTCTCTTCTGTTTCCTCTGATGCTGTGCCTGAACATACCTAAGGAACCGGAATGCAATGTCACCTGCAGGAAGCAGACGGAAGGAGAGATACAAATGAAACCAAGCAAAGTGTTCCAAGCCCCAAAGGGCAGAGGCCAAGGACAGATGTGACTGAGGAAGGATGCTTCTGCTCCCTTTATGGAAACCAGCTCCTCACTCACCCCCAAAAGGATGTGTCTATGATGTCTAGGCCGGCCTTCAGCTCCTGATCCTCCTGCTATGATCTCCTGAACTGGAATTAGAAATGCAAGCTACCATTCCCGAGTTAAACTAAACTAACTTTCTTCCCTCCCTCTTTCCCTTCTTCATTGCTTTTTAGATACGGTTTCCTGTAGTTTAGTCTGGCCATGAGTTCACCAAGTAGCTAAGGATGATTTGGAGGCCCTAGTCCCACAGCTACTTCCCGAGTACTGGGATTCTACATGTGCACAGCACAGCTGGGGTTTAAAGTAATTTTCACATTAAGGGCTATAGGTGTGGCTCAGTTGGGGGAGTGACTGCCTAGCACAAATCAAGGTGCTCCATGCCTAGCCGGGCATACACCAAACACACCAGGCCTAATGGCGCATGCCTGCAATCCCAGCACTTGGGAGGTGAAGTCAGCCTGTGGTACATGAGACCCATCTCAAAAAAAGCCAACATGGTGCCCACACCCACTACTTGGGAGGCACATAGATCTTTTCGTTAAAAGGCCTGCCTGATCTACAAAGCAAGTTCCAAGCCAGCCCATGAGAACATAGTAAGACCCTGTTTTAAAAAACAAAGATGTTCACAAAAGTAATATAAGTGGTGTAAGATGGCTTTCTTCATTCGTAGGTATGTAGGCTGTCCTCACGTTTACTATGTGACAGAGAATGACAATTTCTGTTCCTCTGGCCTCCACCTTCTAAAGGATAAGGTAAGTGTGCACCAACAATCCTGGTTTATGTGGTATTGGGGATCGAACCCAGAGTTTCATGCATGCTTAGTAAGCTCTCTACCAACTAAGCCACATCTCTAGCTCTTATCTGTTTGGTTTTTATTATTAGTTTTTGGTTTGGGTTTTGGCTTTTTGGAGACAGGGTTTCTCTGTATAGCCATGTGTGTCCTGGAACTCACTCTGAGCCTAGACTGGCCTTGCTCTAAGAGATCTGCCTGCCTCTGCCTCCCAATTGCTGGGATTAAAAGTATATACCACCACCTCCTGGCTTATTAGTTTATTTTTAAGATTTTATTTTTAACTATGTGTATATCTGTATCTGTGTGTGGGTTTGTGCACATGAGCACAGTACCTATGGAATCCAGAAGAGAGTGTTGGACCCCCTGAAGCTAAAGCTACAGGCAATTGTGAGCCACCTGACATGACACCTGACAGACTGCTGGGAACTGAACCTGGATCCTCCTGCAAGAACAGTATGTGCTCTTAACCACTGAGCCATCTCTCTAGCCCCTATTTGTTTGGTTTTTGAGACAGGGTCTTGATCTGTAGCTTAGGCTGGCCTCATCCACTATAGAATCCAGGCTAGCTTTGAATTTACTTGGAGGATCCTCCTGCCCCAGCCTCCCAAATACTGAGATTAAATGCTTTCTGAGGTACACTTTCTTTGCATTTTTCTCCCTAGGTTCTCAGTGTGCAAGAAACAAGGCCTATAATATGCTCTGATGCCTGACATGGGAATGGTTAAGACAGGAAGCAGTCGAAATAGCTTGTGTAATGCGAGAAAAGGCTTCTCTCCAAAGAGAAGGAAAGTAGATTAAAAACCAAACAGAAGCTAAAATAGGCTGGGGCAAAGCTCTATGACACAGCACTTAGTGACAGTATTTGTGAAGCTCTGGGATTACTCCCCAGCATTGAGAAGAAAAACAAAAACAAAAAATAAGCTGGGCAAGGTGCCCTGGACCTATAATCCCAGCACTTGGGAGGCAGATGCAGGAGGGTCTTAGGAAAGCAGCAGGCACAAAGCTGCTTTTGGCCAACATGTTTGCCCTTGCTCAGAAGTGAGATGCACACTGATCTTTCAGTCACTACCATCAGACAGGTCTAACAGGACACTCAGCTGTCCCCAAGGACACCAAGCAGGACATTACCTGTGCCTCCAGCCACGTCAAGCAGCTGGGTCCCGGGCAATGGGTGCATTTTCCTGATGAGCAAATCTTTCCAAGCTCGATGGATGCCGAGACTCATCATGTCATTCATCACATCATACTTCTTGGCTACACTCTCAAACACCTGATAGACTGGCATGGGACAGTTGTTAGAAAAGGATTAATACAGGGAAAATCTAAATGAAAAAGACAGAGGGAGGTTTTCCCTCTTGAAAGTGCCTGTCTTTACAAGGTGATGCTAAGCCACAATGCTTGATACCCAAGATGCACCTTAACATTACACTTCCTCTCTCCTGGTGCTGGGGATTGAACCCTTACACACACTAGAACCCCAGTCACTGAGTGACTTCCCCAAACCTCAACGCCACCCTGCAGCAAATGCTTATAGGTCTATAAGAGAAACTAACCTCTTCCCTAAGTCCAACACCACCATTCAAACATGGTGTTGAATTAACCGTGAGTGTTCACATGGATACAAGTTGCAGGTAGTTTTCATTCTGTGACTCATTATGGAAATAAGAGGTATATGTCCTAATCAGCGACCAGTTATGTCATCTACTTTATAGACTGCAAGTTGACGTGTGTCATCATGGATCAGTTAATCCTTCACATCAGAGCATAATACTTGCACTGTTTCCTTATCTCTTGGTGACAAACCCATGTGGCAGATATATGAAAGAGGAAACTGAGCAACAGAATGATGAGTGAGGGTGCAGATGAGTGAAAATGACCAGCGCTGCAAACACCAAATAGCAATAACGAGGGCATCACCAGCGGAAAGTGACAGGGCTGCAGCACCAGGAGAATGCACAAGTGCAGCCACAAGCAGAAAGGTGACTGAGGGGACACCGGCACAGCAGAGGAACCTAGGTCAGGCATATGGGTTGGGCCAACCAGGCTCAAGGTGTTTCAGAGGAAGAAGTGGCAGGAAACAAGAATCACAGGGCCAGGGACGTGGCTTCTGAGGGTGGAGCCTCCAAGCCTGAAGATGTGAGCTTGAATCCCAGGACCCACATGGCAAAGGCGAGACTGACTCCTAAAGTTGTCCTCTGAACTCTACAGAGCCCATAGAGAAGCGCGCGCGCGCGCACACACACACACACACACACACACACACACACACAAATTAAAATGTAATAGAATTCTTGATAATTTCCTTTAAAGGGGTCTTAGAGATACCTCATGATGTTGAAAGCCCATTCTATGTGAACAAGCCACCTCTCCATCTCCCAGAAAGTTTAGAAAGGGGTTAAAGGCAATTTGCCTAATCATAGGAAACAAGCTTAATCCCTAGTGTAAGCTCCATGACAAGGGGACAAAGTGTCCTGGTACAATTTTAACCGAAACTGAAACAATTATATTCTCAGTATTTGTAATTTTTCTGAGGATTTAAGCTTTTTAAGCCAAAATTTAAAAATATTTAAAATGTTAGCTAAATCTGCCAGGCATCAGTGGCACACACCTTTAATTCCAGCACTAGGGAGGCAGAGACAGAAGGATCTCTGTGACCTGAAGTATGTATGCCCATATATATGGTTTATTTCAAAACAGGACTTCTCTGTGTAGCCATGGTTGTCCTGGAATTTGCTCTGTAGACCAGGCTGGACTCGAACTCAAAGAGATCTGCCTACCTCTACCTCCCCAGTGCACTATTACATCTGACTCTCAAAATATATTAACTTTTATTTTATGTGTATGAGCATTTGCCTGCATGTATGTCTGTGTGACACGAGTGTCTGGCGCCCATGGAGGCCAGAAGAGGGTATCAGATCACTTAGAGCTGGTTAGAGACCAGTGGTTCTCAACCTTCCTAACACTTCAATTCCTTAATACAGTTCCTATGTTGCGGTGACCCCAAAACCTAACATTATTTTTGTTACTACTTCATAACTGTAATTTCGCCACTGTTAAGAATTGTAATGTAAATATCTGTGTTTTCTGAAGGACTTTGGTGACACCTGTGAAAGGATTTTTCCACCCCCAAAGGAGTCATAGCAACCACATGTGATGCTTCACAACTGTATGCTGAGTCCTCAAGTGCTTTTAACTGCTAACTCATCTCTCTAGTCCCTTTGTTTGAGTGATTTGTTTGTTTATATTTATCCCAAGCCTCCGGAATCCAGGAATTATAAACATAGGTACTAAATCTGGCTGACAGTTGTGATATTCATTTTTTTTTTCTTTTTTTTGAGACTATGTAGTTCTGCTGTCCTGGAACTTACTTTGTAGACTAGGCTGACCTGGATCCTCCTGCCTCTAACTTTGCATGTATATGGGTGCATGTAGTGCATATGTGCGTGCGTGTGTACGTGCGTGCATTTTAAAGAAGTGGGGATGGAGTTTTTCTTTAGTAGGAAACTTAGAATGTGGACTTTGGAGCCAGAAAACCAAACTATGTTAGGACAGTAGTTCTCCCACTTATTAGCAAGTTTATATTTGTCTCTGCAGAGACAGGTTCTTGCTATCTGAGGCTGGCTTCAAATTCCAGGTACAGTAGAAAATTAGCTTGAACTTCTAATCTCCTGCATCAACCTCCCAAGTGCTGGATCACCCACACAATTTATATGGTTCTGGGGATCGAATTGGGCTGCAGGAAAGGTTAAGCACTGTAGCAACGGAATTACATTCCCAGCCCGACTACCATTTCAAATTGTGCAAGTACTTCCTTAACCTTAACTCTCTGTTTCCTAAGAAAGGGATTAACAATCGTGACTAGTGGAAAACTGAAGTGAGAAATGAGGGTGGAGAGTGACAACCTCCAAGTTGATGAGAGTTAAGGATCATGTTTGCTCAAAAGAGGGGGCCAGCCGGGTTTGGTGGCTTACACCTTTAATCCCAGCACTTAAGAGACAGAGGCAGGTGCATCTCTATGAGTTCGAGGCCAGCCTCCGCTACATATCAAGCTCTAGGACAATCCGGGTTACACAGGGAGACACAGAGTGAACAACAACAAAAAGAGGGCGTGTAATAAGGTAGATCTCAAATGCCTGCGTCCCCAGTTACAGAACAAGAATGGGAAGGCTGAGTCTGGAAGGTGGGTACTCCTCGGAAGTCAGGACATCAGGACTGCAAAGACCAGAGCTCTAAGACTAAGAACATCAAGCTAACCCTTAGATGGGTAAAGCAAACCAAACCGATGACAGACAGGTCCCCCCATCCGCCCTGTTGCCCGGTCACCTTTGCCCCCTTTCTCCTCCTCCGACACAGTCTCAAACCCAAAGTGCGTTTCCGCGGCTCGCTTCTCTTGGGACAAGGACCGTGCACTCAGCGTGGCTCCGGGCCAGGATCTATGAAATCGGGGGATCCTGCAGCCTCCCGATGCCCGCGACCACCCGCGGCAGCAGTAGCGCCACAGACCACAGCTCCTGGGGGCCGCCATCTTGACTTCCCAGCAACAGCGGGCGGAGAGTACGTCGGGTTGCGTCACCAGCCGGGTGATGGCAGCTGGCAGGAGCCAATATTAGTGGAACACACCCCAAACGCCTGCTGTTAAGGTGTCACGTTTGGTTAGGGATGTGAAAGTCTGAAAACCTTTCCTGTGTTCCCTAACAGAAGTTAGAGCTCACCAGGAATGAGGAGAGTTCGGAGCCAGACCCTAGTTGTGCTTCAGTGGCCTTATTTCTATCCTGCCAACCTGTTTCTCTGCGTGCCGAGGGGCTAGAGTGCTCCACCAAGCGCTGCAACTTGTTTTCTGGTACAGAACCTGGCTGAAATTGACGCATGGTGTAGTTAAAAGACCAGTATTACGTGATCCGTAATATGTATGCTCGTGTGTCTATGAGGATAGGTGTGTGTGAGTACAGGTACCTGGGGAGCCCACAGGCATTCAATTATCTTGGTGCTGTAGTTGTAGTAGGCAGGTGAGCCTACTGATTTGGGTGCTAGTGATCGAACTCCTGCATTCTGCCAGAGTGATATGAATCATCAAGACAGGTGAGCCATCTCTTCAGTGCCTTATGTGTTTGGTTTTTTTTTAAATCTGGAACTAGCTTACATAGTCCAGAGTGGTCTTAAACTGGTAATATTCCTGGTTCAGTTTCATCCTGAGGCTGAGAGCACAAACCTATGCTACTTTAACCCTTTTTAGTGGCCTTTGGAATTAAACCCGGGTCCTTGTGCATGCTTGGCCAATGCTGTACCACTGATCTATATCCTAGTGTTTTTAAAATGTTTTTAAACCTTGTGTTGTTTTTGTTTGTTTGTTTTGTTTTCCAGGACAGTGTTTCTGTGTAGTCCTAGATGTTCTGGGACTCACTCTATAAACCAAGCTGGTCTGGAACTCACCAGAGATCCACCTGCCTCTACCTCCCAAGTGTGCCACCACTTCCTGAAGTGTTTGATTTTTAAAATTTCATAATTTGTGTATTTTGTGTGTGTGTGTGATTCTCATGCTCTTACACACGGGCATGCACATACCAAGGTCCTTGTGTGGAGGTTGAGAGATGACTTTCCGGTGTCAGTTCTCTGTGGGCTCTGGGAATTGAACTCAGATCCTTTAGCTTGCACAAGCACTGTAACCTATGTAGCCATCTTGCCAGCCTTTAACTTTTATTGAATTCACTTTGTCACCCTAAAGCCTTAGAACTTTTGACCTTCCTGACAGGTGGAATGTAAGACCTGCATCACTATGCATGGCTTTCTTTTATTTATATGTTTTCAATGGACAGAATAAGACATTACAGACCATCTAGGCTGCTGGCTTTTGCTTGAGTTTCTGTTTCTGTTTTAATTCTCCTTTTAAATGTATATTTTCTGTAAATATTTCCACAAAGAGAAAGCGCCAAGGATCCTAAGAAACTAATTTGAAATGAAAAATCTCTTCTTGGTTTAATATAGCCTGACAGATGGACACTTTCTGCGTTGGGATTCTCTTCCTTCTCTTCCATTTTTATGAATGACAGAAGGTAGAAATTATTCATCCACACACTTAAAATTCTTGTGTCTTTATTATGTAAAATAAAGTTTCACCACAGAATTTTCCTACTCCCAGAACATCTGCTTATACATAAAAACAGACCTTAGGGTTTGGGGTTGTTCCTTCTGCACATCACATTACATTTTCCAACTGAAGCTGTGTGTGTGTGTGTGTGTGTGTGTGTGTGTGTGTGTGTGTGTGTGTGCAACTGGTCATGGTGTCTCCTACCTTTGATCCCAGCATTCCAGAGGCAGAGGCAGGAGGATCCTTGTAAATTCAAGGCCAGCCTTATCTACAAAGCAAGTTCCAGGAGCCAGACATAATGACAAAAAGAAGCTGATGGAGGATATTTTAGTGGGGAAAAGGTTTATTTTTATTTTATGTGCATTAATATTTGGCCTGCCTGTATTTAAGTGTACTCCCTGCCGGTCTGGTGCCCTCAGAGGCCAGAAGAGGGCGCCCAGACACTTGAAACTGGATCTAGGGATGGTTGCTAGCCACCCAATATGGATGCTGGTAATCAAATCCTAACTCCAAGAGTGGCAAATGCTCTTAACCACTGATCTCTCCAGCCCCATTACAGGAGAATCTTTCTAAATGAACTTGTCAAATAGTTCAGAGCATAAAGGTGCTCCCTGTCAAGGCTGACAATCCTAATTTCATCCTGGTAGGAGAGAATTCACTCCACAAAGTTGTACATGTGAACCATGATACATGTATGTCTGTAATAGGAATATGTTCTGGTACATTGTGAATATCTGTCCCTCTTACTGGTTAAATTAAAAGCTGATTGGCCAGAAGGTAGACAGGAAGTGTGGGCGGGACTACCAGACTAAGAAAACCCTGGGAAGAGGAAGAACAGCAGAGACACCAGATGAGACGCCAGTAGACACAGAGGAAAGAAGTTGAAATGCTGCTCTGAGAAAAAGTATCAATCCACATGGCTAAACAGATTAATTGAAATAGATTGAGATAATATGAAAGAGCTAGCTAGCAAGATGTCTGAGCCGTAGGTCAATCAGCATAAAATTAATATAAGCCCTTGTGTGATTATCTGGGGCAAAATGGCAGCAGAGCTGAGAGTGGATCTGAACTTCTGGGCTAGGCTAGAAAGTCCGGGCAAGAAACTACTAACTACATACAACCCCATAGTCACATTCACACACACACACACAATACATACATACATAAATGCAACAATCTTTAAAAACCCTCTTGCTGGCTGTGGTGATACACATCTCTAATTCCAGCACCCGGGAGACATAAGCAGGTTGGTCTTTGTGAGTTTAAGGCCAGACTAGTTTATAGAGAGTTCCAGGCCAGCCAGGACTACAGAGTGAGACCCTGTCTTAAAAAACAAAAGAAAACAAAAACAAACAAACAAACAAAAAACCCCAAAGCCTAGGAGGCTAGTGAGACAGCCCAACACTTAAGAGCACTAACTGTTCTTCTAGAGGACCTGGGTTCGATTCCCAACACCTACATGGTGCTATAGCTCTAGTAGCAGGAGATCCAATGCCCTCTTCTGGCCTCTAGAGGCACGAGGCACACACATACATACAAGCTGGTGAAATACCTATACACATAAAAATGAAATAATAACCAAAACTGAAAACTATACTATTGGTCTGCATTCCACTTTAAGCTGTGATTCTTTCCATAGTATATCTCATAGACCATATGATAATAGGAACCAGAGAGTCTGATTCCTTCTCCTTCTCCCCCAACACAGGGTCTAACCATGTATCCCTCACTGCCCTGAAGCAGAGAGAGCTAGCTGCCTCTGCCTCAAGGTGTATTTTTACTATTTATAAATTGTTTGTGTGTGTGTACATGTACCCGTGTGTGGGTCTGCAAACATGAATATAGGTGACTCTACAGACTAGAAGAGGGCATTGGATGCCCTGGAGACGAAGTTCCAGGTGGCCGTGAGCTGCCTAACTCAACAGAACTCTGGAATAACAGTACAGTCTTTTAGCCACTGAGCCGCTCCAGCCTCTGACCCATGCATTATTATTCTTTTCCCATCATAATACTGGGAATCAAACTCAGAGCTTTGCCTATGCAAGTGCCCTCCCACTAGGCTGCACTGCCTTTCGCTCTTGTATGAGACATGGTCTCACTATAGAGCACAGGCTAGCCTTGCATACTATATCTTTTGTTTCGGTTTCTTGAGTATTAGAACTACAGGCTTGTGGTAATCTGGCTGTCATTCATATATAATTGTTAAAATCCCACTGATCAGCTGAGGGAGATAGAAAACCTGATTGTGTGCATGAAGCCCTGGATTTGATCCCTAACACCATAAAAAGCAAACAAAAAACGGTGTTCTTCTGTCACATGTCCTCCACCTGGCAGCATTTCTAAGAAATCCTCCCATACCTCTCCCAACTGTTGGTGCTTTTCTATTGGCACCTCTGCCTGACTACCATATCCTCACTTAACTGTATTACATTCTTTCTTATTGATTTTTACAAATGAATGCGGCATGCATGCATTATGTTCTCACACATATGCACATGTGTATGGAGTTCTGAGGCTGACATGACTCTCCACATTTTTTTACTGAATCGGGGTCTCTAGGTGGACTCATCATTTCAGCTAGTCTGGCTAGCCAGTCTGCTCCGGGAATTTCCCCATCTCTGCCTCCTGTGCACTGGAATTGCAGGTGCGCCATCTCACTGTACTTGGCTTTTAATTTTATTTTTATTTTATTTTATTTTTTTTGCGTATGATTGTTTTTACCTGTATTGTATATCTATGCACCATGTGTTTGCTTTGTACCAGACAGAACCCCATACACCTTCAAATAAATCGATCGATTGGGAGACAAGCCCTTGGGAGGCAGGATCTGAAGCCAGGATGGTCCACATAATGAATTGTGGTTCAGTTGGGACTACCTAGTGAAGCACTGTCTCAAAAAGAAAGGAATGAGGAAGGAAGGAATCCAAAAAAAGGGAAGAAAAGAAAAAGGGAAGGGTGAAAAAGCATTGGTAAGCGGTCCCTTACCTAAGCATATGGGCGGGAATCATATTGGACCCGGATGTTGGTGAAAACTACATTTCCCAGAATGCATCGCTCCCACTTGGTGACTATATAAATAGTCCATCCGGGTTCTTGGAGATGCTGTTTGGCGACTCGTCGCCATTCCCGGAGCAGCTCGGCCTCGGCCCTGAGGCGAGTGTCGGTCACTGTGTCGGAGACTCCGGTCCCCGGCACCTAGACAACCAACCCTCTCTCCTGCCCCGCGGCGGGAGAGCGTGTCCGGCCGGCCGGCGGGGCTCGCGACCCTCCCGCACCTCCCCTTCCCCCGCCGCCTCTGCCCCGCCAGGCCCGGCCCGGACCTCCGAGCCCCGGCCTGCTCCTCCTCCTCTCCGGTCACCGCCGCCGCCGCTGGGCCCAAAGCCCCACCTGTCGCTTCTCCTTCCATTTTGAGAAGCTAAGGAAGGAAACAAGGAAAAATGTCGCCATGAAGGCCGAGAACCGCTGCCGCCGCCGACCCCCGCCGGCCCTGAACGCCATGAGCCTGGGTCCCCGCCGCGCCCGCTCCGCTCCGACCGCCATCGCCGCCGAGGCCCCCTTTGATGCCGCAGAGCTCCCCCAGTGCCGCCGCCACCGTCTCCGACATGGACAAGAACAGCGGCTCCAACAGCTCCTCCGCCTCCTCGGGCAGCAGCAAAGGGCAGCAGCCGCCCCGCTCCGCTTCCGCGGGGCCGGTCGGCGAGTCTAAACCCAAGAGCGGTAAGAGCCTTTGGAGGTCGGGTCGGCCGAGTCACTTGGGAACAAATGACACCCCTCCTCCCCTTTCCCGGACGTCCGGTATTTACAGATAAAGCTCTAAAGCTCTCCGAGGTTAATTTAGGCCCTTGCATTCATATTCAAAACAGCTGGTCGGAGTAGGCGCTATTCTTAGCCCCATTTCGCAGATGAGGAATCTGAGATTTCGAAAGGGTTAAGGTCATCCAGGTAACTAGTACCTCACAGCAGGCCTTAAGACCCGGTTCTTGTGACTCATCACCAGTCACACTCTAGAACGATTGAGTTCGTGTTGTATTAGCATTGGGTAGTATTCAAGTTTAAATAAGAGAGGGCGAGGTCCGCGTGTTTTCAGCCTTAAATCTGGTACCTGACTGTTCCTCTGGACTCATCTTGAAATGGCGTTGACTAATGTGCTGGGAAAGCTATGCTTAGGTCCACTCCTTTGAGTTTGCCTTACCTGTAAAAGAGGAGGTAATACACCATCAAGTGAATGAGCTTAGAGTGCCTGACAACTGCTTGCCCCCAAAATAGTAGGCCTGTTCGTGTTATAGATGTTTTGTTTTCATGGGTGGGAGGTGGGAGTGTGAAGATGTCGTGTGTAGTCACGACTAGTATTAACATAGCATAATGATCGCTGTGCTGAGATTTTTATCTCTTATCACTATTGTAATCGTTTATCCCACTTAGCAAGGTGGAGTTGTTTGGGGGGGGGGATAAACTTGAGACTGTAGGTTGTTAGGAGTTGGCAGAATCCCACGTCTAGCTTTCTCCATCTTGTTTCAGAGCTATATACACATCCTGTTCTCTTACACTTTCATCATATTGGTTATAATAAGCAATGTGGATTTGTTTGTTGCTTTTGAGATTTTAATTTAATTACAATGTTTCTCCTTCCCTTTCCTCCCCCCAAAGCTTCCCATATAACTTGCCCCCATCTCCTTCAGATTCATCCTCTTTTTTTATGAGTTGTTTTTACATGTATGTATGCACACAAATTCTATATCATATATACACACATATATATGCATATGTATGTATATATATTGTGTGTATGTATATATATATGCAAATGTACCAAACAAGATGGGGAGGGTGCTATGTGGCCTAAACCCTACACAAAGAACTACAGGCAATTTAGTAAAGCTGGGAGTGGGAGAGATGATCTTCCCCAGGAAACACAATTAATTGTCAGAACTAACACGATCAGCCCTGAAAAACTTAAGTGCAAAGTAACATTATATGGACTTGGCAGTGTGTTTTTGTGAGAGTAGGTGAGTGTGACAGAGAGGGGACCTTTGGAGATAACAGTCTAAAAGTCAAAAAGCTGTAAGGCTAGTTTAACTAATTTGAGGTGTGTGGGTCATTGGTAGAGCACTTACTTAGAGCATGCAAGGCCCTAGGTTTGAATCTTATCCTCCTCCCCCCTCCAATTTAAATTAAAAGGAAGAATACTAAAAACACAGAAAATTTATAAAACTTACTGACTTGAGAGTTTATCTGCAGGGTATGACAAACTCCTTTACCAGGTATACCTGAGGACTTGTAGAAATTGCCTGTGGGAGACCAGTTGTCATTGTGATAGACCAATGCTTTAAAGATCTAAGCAAGAATTAATGCAACTTTAAGGCCAAATCCGGAATTAATGTAAACTAATTTTGGAGTTCTTCACATGTGTAGCTTTACATAAATCTTTGTTCCTTGCTGTTAGAATTGGTTTAGAGAGGTCTGTTTCTCAAATTGATGACCTTAGCTTTGCACCCTGCTTGTAGATGTAATGTCTTTGGTTCTCTAAGAATTCTCAACTAATCTTTTGGGGCCCTGTTTAAGTCACTGAAATACATTCATGCATGAGTCAGCTGCAATAAATGCTTTGTTTATTGTTTAGTGAGCAGTAGGCCAAACAAAATAACAGAGCCTGAGAGAGGGCTCGCTGCTGTTCTGAGACATCTGTAGTTGCCTCTCTGGAAGCTGTTTGGTGACTAGCAAGGTCTTGTGTACTAACTCCACAGTTTCCCACACGGATACATCATGCACACGCATGATTATGATACATTTTTAGAAATAAAGCTAGAAAGCTACTGTGTTATGGTGATATATTGTATATTTAATAAAAATAGTCTGAAATATCAGACAGAGCCACCCAGAGCCAAGCCATGAAGGTCAGGGAGTGGTGACCCTGACCTTTAATCCTAGCTCTAGGACAGTTGAACCAAAAAGTAAGGTAACTTTAAAAAAAAAAAAAAAAAAAAAAAAAGGTTCAACTTCCCTTGTTGACCAAAAACAAAAAAGTTAAAGTCAAACAATTCATTTGAAAAGGCCTAAGAGTTGGCTGGGTGAAAATTGCTGTGGTTTGTTCCTTATCTCTGATATTTCAGCTCTTTCCCTAATTAATATCTGGCTCCAGGTTTTTATTATAATAACATAGAATTTGTGCAGTAATGTGTTAAGACATCTTACCACATCCTTGACTTTGACATCAGCTCCTGTAGTAGAATGTTGTAATTACCCTAACCCAGTGGCGGGTATAGCTTGACCAAAGCAAATAACTGTTGATGTTAACATTTCAGGCAGAAATGTGTGTGATGAATGGTAGCTGTCCAGGACATTCTTTGTCTTTTTTTTTTTTTTTTTTTTTTTAAAGACAGCCTTACTGAGTAGGGTAGACTTGCCCAGAATGACTGCCTCCTCCCAGGTGCTGTGTCATTCTTTCCTATAGTTAAATACTTCATATGAAATACTTAAAACACTTGTTAACTGAAGATTTCAGCTGAACATAGTGGCTGGCTCATGCCTGTAATTTCCAGCGCTCAGTTGATGGAGAAGGGACCTCCTCAAATTCGAGGCCAGTCTCAGACTGCCTGAGCTGTGGAGTAAGATTGCTTCAAACAACTTATTTATGTAACCCTGGCTATCCTGGAACTCACTTGGTAAACCAGGCTGGCCTTGAACTCACGGATCTACACAAACTCAATTGTTTGTGGGAGACAGGGTTTCACTTCATAGCCTTGGCTGCCTCAGAACTCAGAGATCTACCTTTCTCTGCCTCAAATGTGCTGGGATTAAAGGCATATGTGTCACCATACCTGCCTAACTGTTTTATTCTGGGTTATACTGTACAACCTCAGACCACCTCCTTCCTTAGCCTGTCATTACTGGGCTTACAAGGCACTCATCACCCTGCCCAGCTGAATTGTTTTTAAGTACTACTTGCCCTACAGTTTAAATTTTAGGCACTATTCAGTCATATACATTTTTGCTGGAGAGGAACATGTCCTCTCCATGTCAGTGTCCTATTCTAGTCTCCCTTTTTATTATTTATTACTCTCTCACGTATGAGAAGAACATTTCTTTATTTTCTGGAACTCACAGAGAGAGATTCACTTGCCTCTCTGCTCAGCTTTTTTCTTTTCTAAAATGTGATTTCCAGGGATCAAACTCAGATCTCAGGTCCCAAAGAATATTCAGTGAGTGCCTTTAACCATTGAGCTACCTCACTGACCCTTTTCTATTAAAAAAATATTTTTTTTTCCTGCATGTATTTATTTGGGATAGGTGGCTAGGCTTGGTGCCAAGCACCTTGATCAGCTGGAATTAGAGGCGGTCACCACCTCCGGACCCTAGTTTTGATCCCCAGAAACATCAAAAACACTAATAAAAGTAACCACAAAATCCGATTGAAGCAAGGGCTGGAGAGAGAGCTCAGTGGCTACTTACTGCTTCTGCAGAAGACTTGGGTTTGATTTTCAGCCCACAGCATTCTGGCCACCACAGTTACTGCCAAACACATAGTGTCCAACCATGTATGTAAGCAAACCACCCATATATACAAAAAGTAAAATAAGTCAGGCAGGGAGTGATGCCCTTTAATCCCAGGACTTGGGAAGCAGAGACAGGTAGATCTCTGAGTTCTAGGCCAGTCTTGTCTACAGAGCAAGTTCTAGGACAGCCAGGGCTACGCAGAGAAACCCTGTTTCGAAACAAACCAAACAAACTGCAAACTATAAATGAAGCTAAATGCGATGGGTACAGCCTGTATGTAATCCCAGCACTGACTGGCTGAAGCAAACTAGGCTAATGAACAAGTTTGGGGGCAGCCTGGTTACAGAGCGAGACCCTTTGCCAAGCAAAATGAGAAACACTGGCTGAGAGCACTGCTGCTGAAACCAGCCTTGAGAACTGATAGTGACTTGAGATGTGCTCTGACCAGAGAGAACTTTAGGAGTATTTCACAGTCCATGAAATGAAAGATACAGCCCAACACACCCCTCAAAATTTACTTGGTCCAGATACCATTCTGCCTTCTCCTTCCAAGTGCTGGAACCTAGGTGGGCATCACCACTGCTGGCCTAGTTTTTCAGTATTCAGTTTTTTGCTCCCTCTTGGCCCATATGAAAGAACCCTTTGGTATTTATAAGCTGTGTAAGTTGTAAAGTGGTCATTTGCTTTCTAACTACATGAATATACTTGATACCTTTTTCTGTGGCTAATTTATATTGGCATATTGGTTCTTCACTGGTGTGCTAATAGGCAAATCTGATGACCAGAATTTTGCTCCTTGATCTTTGGCCTTGGCTGCTTGCATCATATACTTACAGAACATCCCCCTTTTTGGGGGGGGATCTATATTTCTATATCTTTATTCCAGTGGGACTAAGACTGTTTTAAGAAGAGAGGAAGTTTAGGGAGCAGGGGAGAGAGGCCAGGGATTTATAGGCAAACTGTAGTCCCTGTCCAGGACCCCTGCCCTTGTTCCTCCCCCTGAAGTGAAAGGTGCTACCATGGAGATTAAGGGAAGGCCTGGTATTATGAAACAGTTACTTTGAAATGGGTAGTATGAAGCACTGTCCTGACTAACATTCTTCCTGTTATCCGGGAACAGAAGCTAGATTATCAGGTAATCTGACTTGACTGATTCTGCCCCCCTCACAATTGAGGTTAAGGTGTGAGGACTCCCAGCTTGTCGAGTGGTACTGGCATCTGAACTCCAGGACTCTTAACCTCCTGAGCCATCCCTTTGGCCTCCAGTGGCTGCTGTGGTGAGAAAGATTGTGTCTATTACTAGTTTAGTAGGCTTTTCTAGTCATATCAACCATGTGCTAGTACTATAAAAGATAATGGTTTTTTTCTCAGTTCTCTTTCCTCGGCGATTCTGAGGAGGTAGGATAAAGTAGTAACTGCTTATAATATATGTAAAAAAGTGAAGAGCTGACAGTGTTGCAGTGGTAGCAGGTAGCTCGTTGGCACGTGCTTCATTCCAGACACTGATATCACTCTCTTCCTTTCATTCAGAATCTCTCATTTCAGTAGAACCTGATTTGTTGGTTGTGTGTGTCACTAAGGCCATATTGTTGCGCCTCTGGAGATACTTAAAACTACTGAGGATGATGGATAAGCAACGTTCTTGCACCCAGTCCTTTGCTTGCTTGTTTTTAAATGCGTGCCTGTGTTCGTGCGTGCTTATATGATGTGAGTGCCATGTCCTCAGAGGCCAGAAGAGGACATTATATTGCGTGAAGCAGAAGTTAGAGCTGGTTGTGAGCTACTCCATGTTGCTAGGAATAGAAGGGTCCTCTGGAAAAGATTACCAGGGGTTCTTAACTAATGAGCCATCTCTAGCCCTCTTTGTACTTAGTTCTCTTAGTACTTAGTTCTGGGTACTGAACCCAGAACCTTATGCAAGCTAGACAAGGACTTGACCAGCCCCTTTTAAGTTTTTATTTTTTGAGAGTTAACTGAGATAGGCTAAAACTGAGTTTGTAGCCAGCCAAGCAGGCCTTGGACTTTTGACCTCCTGGCTGTAGATTACAGACCTATGTGGGACTCATTTTGCTTCTCCCCACCCTCCCGCCTCTTTCTTTCTTAAGTTCTTAAATTTGTCTTGTTGCATAGTTTAGGCTGCCCTTGAACTCTTGTCTCTAATTCTCCCCTTAACCTCTTGAAAACTGTAATGCCTGGCAGCATTTATAATTTTACTGAAGTGACCCTGTTGTACAGCTGGAATTGGAAACCACTATTCTGAGGTTTAAAACAAAATAACAAAAATGAAAAATAAAATTAAAAAAAAAATAATGGAGACCAAAAAAAAATTGTTTCTTCTAGGAACTTGACTTGTTTTCCAGAATCTAAAGTGAATTCTCTTGTGCATTCTGAGAGAGGAGGGTGGTTCATACCTGAGTTGTTCACCAGAATATCCTGGCAAGTTGTCTACAAAACAGCTCAAAAATAGCTCTGTGAGTTTTATCTTTGGGTCCCAGGCAGGAGAGACCATCAATCCTCAGCTACCTACCTGATGCCTGGGTTTAGAGATAAGAGCCTCTTTCTCACTTGTTGTCTCTCTTCAGGCTTTGAGGTATCTGAAAGACAAGAGAAGGGAGTTGGTTTTAGGGCCTGAAATCATGAATCCTCATGTGGTCGGTTGTTGTAATCTGATTTAGAAATAAACAGTTCACTGTCAGTCATTAGTGGTTTTTAAGTGTTAGGAAACCAGTTCCCAGAGAGTGTGGTAAGAAATGAAGAAAAACAGTCTTACTGAGTGGCAGGTTATCTTAAGTGTTCTTAGTGTAGTATTTGGCTTCATCTATGCAAACCATGAGGCACTGTCTTAAGTAGGATCCCCCATTTTATGTGCTGGAGATGAAACCTAGGGCCTTGTGCAGGCTGGGTAAACACTCCCATGAACTACAGTTGATGGGGACGTAGGTCTCCTGAAAGCAGCAGTTAAGAGTCATGCTGTCAGCCTCAGATAAGGGGGTTTAGGGAATTTGTTTTCTTTGGGGTTTTTGTTGTTGGTTGGTTTTCTGAGGCTGGAGAGAAGGCTCTGCACTTAAGAGCATTGGATACTCTTCCAGAGGACCCTGGTTCAGTTCCCAGCACCTACATGGTAGCTCATACCTGTTCACAACTTCAGTTTCTGGAGATTCATCTTCTGGCCTCCCTGGGCACCGGGCATAAATGTGGTACACAGACATGTTTTTGTTTCAGTCCTCTGCCTCCTCCGTGCCAGGATTACAGGCCACATACCACTGGTGGCTTAAGCTCTGGCTTTTGCTTGCTACCACTTGCTTGACAATCAAATCACTGTTGCTACTGAGGAGGTAGAGGGGTCGTGTGCTTGCTCTACAAATGCTGTATCACTGAACCAGCCACATACCAGCCCTAGTCCCAACTTTGAAATTCTGGTTTAATACCTGTAATTAAGGAGTGACCCAGGCTTGGTAGTTTTCTGTGATGACCTCTTATGCCAGCCATCTCTTGTAACTTGTTACTTTGATTCCTTGGCTGCAACTTGGTTTGCAGTGGCTGCTGGGTCTTTCATTCTTCCCATGAGATGTTGTTGTTTTCAAAATTAGGATTTATTATTGGCTCCCAAGATGGCTTAGTAGGTAAAGCCGCTTAGCACACAGCTGGACACCTAAGTTGGGTCAGTCCTTGGGACTATTTGGTAGAATGAGAACCAACTTCTGCCAATTATACTTTGACCTTCATGTCTACACTGTGGTACCCAACACACACACACACACTAAATAAATATGGTTGAAATTAGGATTCATATTTTTTCTTAGATTTATTTAGCCTACTGTGTAATAAGCTTGTGATCTTATATAGAAACAATTTCTTTTAAGTTCTCAGGTGGTAGCTGGATATGGTTAGGATTGCCTTGGGTTTGAGGTTAGCCTGAGTTACATACAGTATAGAGAGTTCTAGGCCAGCCTAACTATAGAGTGAGATCCTGCTTCAAAAACAAAAAACGGTGCTCACCTCTTTTAAAACTTTTGTATTAGAGTCAGAATCTTTGTGGGTGAGTCTCTAGTGCAGGAACCATCTAAAAGCTTATCAGGTTGCTTGTGTGAACTAAAATTCCAGTGATAACAAAGATAAGTATGAGCCCTGCACATGTAAATTCCTGAAGCATTCCATATTACTATTTTTAAAAATACTCTAAGCAGGCAAACTATGGATGTTTGCAAGAAAGAAAATGCTCATATCAATAGCTGGATGTATTTTCTCTATGGGTATATTTCTTTTGAGACAAGGTGTCATACTCTAGCCCAGGTTGGCCTTGAACTTCTGATTTTCCATTTCCCAAGTACTGGAATTATAGGCTAGTGCTAGGATTGCACGTGGGCATTAACACATTTGGGTTTTGTTTTGTTTTGTTTGTTTGTTTGTTTGAGACAGGGTTTCTCTTTGTCCCTGTCTGTCTAGGAACTCACTCTATAGACCAGTCTGGCCCCAGACTTAGAGATTAACCTGCCTCTGCCTCCCAAGTACTGGGATTAAAGGCATGCACCACCAACACCCAACTCAGTTACATATTTTTAAAAGATGTATTACTTTTTTTCTGTGTATAAGTGTTTTCATTTTTCCTATATGTATGTCTTTGAACCACATGTGTGTCTGGTGCTCAGCGTGGTCAGAGGAGGGTGCCAGATACTCTGAAACTGGAGTTACAGATGGTTCTGACCCCATTTGGGAATTGGAACTGGGTCCTCTAAAAGAGCAACAAGTAAATTAGCCCCTAAGCCATCTTTCCAGCTCTAAGTTAGATATTTTAACATGGGCAAAATGAAGTTATATTGGGGAGGGGTCTGAGTCCTCTGTTTCTGGGGCTCAAGCTGGAATCCCTTGCTGCCCTCTTAGTGTGAGCATTCCCAGCATCAGGTGTGTGCCTGCAGTTTCAGCTACTTGTGAGGCCTGAGCCCAGGACTCAAAGCTAGTCTATTTCTTAAAAAGTTCCTACTTTTTTGAGCCAGGGTCTATCTAGCCATGGTTGGCATGGACCTGGCTGTATAGATAGACCAGGTTGGCCTTCAGCTCAAAGATCTGTATGCCCCTGCCTGTTCCTCCAGAGGGCCAGGACTTAACAGTAATAGGGTATGCAACCCTGTGCAGCTAAGTTTTTCCTTTCCTGTTTAACATGATAGACTAGTGTCTATACTTAATTAGATTTCCATATTGCTGTAGGATGATAGCGTGATTTGGGGAGTCTGCTTGTTTTTGTGAGGTATTTTTGTTTTTAATACTTACTGAATATATCTGCTTAAGCCTAGGTTATCCCTCTGTAGGGATGCACAGAACTCTATAGTGCCTGCCTTCGCCTCAGGCCTACAGAATAGGTATATCACTCTGGTACAGAACTCTGCCCTAGTGGGGTTGATTTTCCTCCAAGCACAACGCTCTGGACTAAGCTTGGCTTTTTTAGAGGTTGTGGAAAGGCCCATTTTTCCTAACTTGGGAAGATAGGCAGAAATCGTCATGTGGGTGGAAAAACAAACTTACTATTTTTTTTCTTTTTTCTTTCAGATGGAAAGAACTCAAATGGATCCAAGCGTTACAATCGCAAACGTGAACCTTCCTACCCCAAAAATGAAAATTTTAGCAACCAGTCCCGTCGCTCCAATTCACAGAAAAGCAAAACTTTTAACAAGATGCCTCCTCAGAGGGGCGGTGGCAGCAGCAAACCCTTTAGCTCTTCTTCTAATGGTGGAAGACGAGATGAGGTAGGAGCCCAACAGGCTGACAGAGCTTTGTTTTGGCTTTTCCCTCTGCAGCATTTCAGCACGCATGGGAGAGAGGGAGAGGTACAGCAGACATCCAAGCTGTCCTCAGCTGACGGTTTGCTGGACCTGGAACCTTGCCTCCTCTCCTCCCCTGGGATTATGAACAGCTCCTGGGGAGAGACATTCCATAGTCACAGTTGAGAAATGACAGCAGATGTGTATTGAATCTTTACTATCACTGTGGGGTTTTATGTACCCTTTGGTATGTAAGAAATAATCGCTGGAGTGATATTTATCTTGCAGAATAAAAAATTGAGTCCTTAGTCTCAGACACCTGTCTTCAGAGGATCCTTAGGTTTGTTTTTGAGAGGAAAGATTCTTGATATGAAGGGTGTTCTAGTGCTGGATTTAGGAAGCAGCATAAGTGCTAATGGAGAAGATACTAGTTCAGTAGCTTGTTGTTTGCCTGTACTATATAGCCATTACACAAGACAGACTGAATAGATGTATCTGCAAAAGGATTACTTATGGGAATTGTGCCAAGAACAACTGAGGAATCCAGAGCACAGCATTAAATAGAGTATTCACTGTCTTTGTCCTCTAGGGGCTAATTCTCTAGTGTGGCTGTCAGTAACCAGTATGTTATACCTGATGGTAAGTGCTTATCGGATTAGAGTGTAGATGGGAGAGAAGGGGAAAAAAAAATAACAAAATGCTGGAGGAACTTTACCCCCACCCCTTTTTTGTTGTTTTTTGTTTTTTGTTTGTTGTCTTCACTGTATATGTAGCTCAGGCTGCCTGAGTGCTGTGATCACAGGCCTGTGCCATCAGCCACACTGCAGAGGTAGACTCTGAGAGATCTGAATGAAGCAAGAGAACACCTTTAGAACTGAAAACTGCCAGACCATGTGAAGAGTTCTGCAGAGTATTGTGTCAGGCACAGGAACAAATAACTGAGAGCCAACAAGAGATGCTTGTCACTATTGCATGAATTCTATTTAGTATATAATAAACCTGGAACCCAATATTGGGGAAAAGCTGAAATATCAGAGTTAACAGACCACAGTCAATTGTCACCCAGCCAACTTCTGAGGCTGAACAGGGTAGGTCCTATCTCAGTAAGTCCTTAGACTGACTGGCCAGGCAAAGGGGAAAAGATCTGCCTTTTCCTTCTTGTCTTTCTTTCCCGCCCAGCTATTCCAATTCCTGGATCAACTTTCCTAGTGCTAGGATTAAAGGTGGGTGCTTGGTTCCTTTGGCCTCCCTGGGATCCAGAGGATCTCGGCCTCTGGGATTAAAGGTGTGGCTCACCACTCCCTGGCCTTCAGGGCTCTGTGGGTGGCCTCATCCTCCGATAATCCAGACTGTTTTTATTTGATGCACAGTATATCACCACATATCACTTTGGACAATTTCTGCTATTGAGTAAGACTAGAACTAAAAAACATGAAGGTCAATAGAATGGTTTAGCAGTAAAAAGATCTACTCTTGCAAAAGGCCGTCAGTTAGCTCACAGCTCCTGGAACTGCACCTCCAGGAGATTGGAGTTGGCCTATGGCAACTGTAGTCCTATGTCCATACCCACACATAGATACAAACATATACATATAATTTTAAAAAGTATTAATGAGACTTGGTTTTTTTGTTTTGAGATAGGGTCTCACTTTGTAGTCTAGAGCTCTGTGTAGACCAAGCTGGCTTTAACTCACATACATCCAACTACTCCTCAAATTTACACACACACACACACACACACACACACACACACACTTGTTTGTTTGTTTATTCATTCATTCATTCATTCATTCATTCATTCATTCATTTATTTATTTATTTATTTATTTATTTTGGGGCAGGTTCTTACTATGTAGCTCTGTCTGACCTGGAACTTGTATGTAGACTAGGCTAGCCTTAAACTTTCAGAGGTCTTGCCTGCCTCTGTCTCCTGAGTATTGGGATTACAGGCATATACTGCCACAACTGCTTATAAAACCTTTTTAAATATTAAAGGAAAAAAAGTGTGGCTGCTGGAGAGATTTTATAGTTAGGGAGGTTATAGCAGATCTCCTCTAGTAGGTGGGAAATGGTGGAGAGCTGCACCATTGACTTGGTCTATGGAAGAAGCAGAGTTGGCATAAGAGCTTTGCTGATTCAGCCACAGTAACAAGATGGCTTGGCAGCAGGTTGTGGTATTCTTAACTCACAGTGCTTATTTTCTCTGCAAGGTGATCTGAGAGTGGGCTTGGGAGCTTAAGGGGTGGAGTTGTCTGGGAGGGTGGGATGGATAAACTGAAGTGTGATTACTGTGTGGCTGCTAGCAGTGTCAGAGACTACTTAATTGAGACTTCCTTGTGTGCTTGTGTTATGTTACTGAACTGGAGCTGCTAGGGAATGGGTAGGGAGCTTTAGTTACTTAAATTCAGCAGATGATAGAAGAATGAGCCATGGAAGTAAGCCAGATAAGGAAAGAGAATTTGGGAGATTGGGTCATTGGTTTAGTGACCTGGTAGAGGTAACATTTGCTGTGTAGAAGCACTTAATTTCACTCTGTCCAGAGACAGGGATGCCGGGTGTACTGAGGTCTGTTAACATGAGTTCCAAGAAGTCAGGCTGCATAGCCAGAGCCTGTCTCAAACACAGATAACCCCACAAATGAGTTAAGAGCATGGATCCAAGGCCAGTATCTGCTTTGTAGTGAGTGTCTCAGATACAACTGCTCCTGCACCCTCCCCACTCAGAAGCCACATGTTTATTATTTTTTCTTTTCATGTAAGTGTGTGTATAAGAATGAGTGTTTTGCCTGCATGTATGTGTGTGTACTACTTGCACCAGATACTGGAAAAGGCCAGAAGAGGGTGTCGGATCTTCTGCAGTTGGAGTTACAGTCTGTTGTAAAGTGCTATGCAGTGGCTAGAAATTGAATCTCTGCAAACAAGTGCTGTTTTTTGAGGCAGATGACTTTGTAGACTAGGAGCTTGCTGTGAGCTCAGATCTACCTGCCTCAGCCTACGCAGTACTGGGAGTAACAGACCCATGCCACCACACCTGGCAGTTATTTTCTGTAGTTCTGGGATCAGTCCCAGGCCTTGTACATGCTAGCAGTATTTCACCACTGAGTTTACGCCCCCAGCTTCAGCAACATGATTTTAAGGTTTCAGGCTTCATATTAGGAAGATGGAAGAAGCCAGCCTGGTCTACAGAGTGAGTTTCAGGAAAACCAGGAGTGTTACACAGAGAAACCTTGTTTCAGGGGGAAAGAAAGAAAAGTGGAAAGACAAAGGCTATACCAGGCTTTGGGGGGGGGGGGGGGCAGATACCAACCAGCTCCTAAATCATGACAGGGAGACTTGTTAGTTTTGAATGCCTGGCCTACCTTAGGCTCCTTTCTGGCTGGCTCTTTTTTTTACCCTGTTTATCTTTCACTGCTTTCCTTGTTTACTCCCTAACCAGCTGCCTGACTTCTGGCATTGGGTGTGTCCTGTGGGGATTTAATAAAGTTGCAGAAGTTTTGGAGATATCAGAGGGAGTCTACCCACAGTCAGTCTAGGGGTTAGTAAAAGCTCCAGAAGTCCCAGATCTCTAACCACAGTCAGTCTAGGAAAATCAGAGTGGTGATTCAAACCTTTAATCCCAGCACAGGGAGTATCCTGGGAGTGGTGACCTACACCCTTAATCCCAACTGAGTCAAGGTCACTTCAGATTATAGAAGGAATTCTAGGCTCCCAAGCAGGTGTGGTGGGGCCACGCCTTAATTACCAAAAGAATGCTTAAGATGGGATTCAAACACAGAAAAAGCCATTCCAAGGGAATGGAGGCTGAGGAAGCTAGAAGACAGCTGGGTAAGATTTGACTGTTTTGTTTATTCTTTCTAGTATCTCCAACTTCTTCAGAGATCTATCCCTGAGTCTCATTATTTCCTGCGACAGTGTCCCTCACTCTCTTCTTTTTTCTAGATTTCTCTGCCCACCAGCCTGCCTATCCCCCTTCTTCCTGTCTATTGGCCATTCAGCTCTTTTTTAGACCAGTCAGGTACCTTAGGCCAGGTGAAACAACAACACATATTTACATAATTAAACACATCTTTACTTGGTTAAATAAATGCAGTATAAACAAGTATAGCACATCTTTGTCCAGTTAAAATAATATTCTACAACAACAAGCTGATTCGGTCTGCTAATCAGGGGCTTGCAGCAGAAAAACCATCTGACACCGGGCCAGTCTGGGCACATGTGAGGCCTATCTAAATCACAATGAAAAATTAGAAGATTGTAAAATTTAATGTGCGTTTAACCCAATATATCTAAATTTAACTTGAAGTATATCTGATGTCACATTTCAGGTATCAGTAGCTGTGGGTACTTCGTAGCTGCTGTACAGAATGACACAGTCTTAGACAGTATACACAGCCATAGAGCAGGTGTCTGAAACAGGTGGGAATAGGCTAAGTCTAGGAAGAACTGAGAGGTCAGTGTATTGGGAAGATAATTAGGAGAGTGACAGTGGGCTTGAAGACATGACACAAGCTTGAAAATGCAGGGATTCTTTTTTTAAAAAAGTTTATTTACATTGGTGTGTTTTGTCTGCTTGTTTGTATATGTAATAGAGATATTAGATCATCTGGAACAAGTGAGCCACCATGTAGTTACTGGAGACCAAAGAGACCTGTGAAAGAGTGACAAGTGTTCTTAACTGCTAAGCTTTCTCTCCAGCCCCTGAGCTTTTTAAAAAAGATTTGTTTTATGTATATGAATGTTATGCCTCCGTGTCTATATGTGCACCACTTGGGTGCCTGATACCCAGAGAAATCAGAAGAGTATAGCCAGATATAGCAGCTTTTTTTTTTTTTTTATTGTTTTACTTAAGCTAGAGAGTCAGATATTAGGGAATAAACATGATAGATCCACACAGTGATGAAGAAACAATCGATCACCTGTCCCTCTTCACCTTTGCAGATCAAAGGGGGCTGAGAAGCTTTCCAAGCCCCCCTCCTTCCTCTGTCCTCCTCTATTTTCATCTAAGTCATCCAGAAGACTCTGAATGTGAACTCCACCCTCTGAATCAAGGTTTAACTCCTGGTTTTCTCAGGGACAACATGAACAAATGTTGGATCCCCTGGAATTGGAATTAATGAGTTGTGAGCCACCACTCGGTGCTGGGAACCAAACCATATTTCTACAAAGCACTTGGTGCCCCTTAGCACTGAGCTTCCATCTCTCCAGCCCCTAGATTGTGGGGCTTTAATGAGTACAAACTCTTAGACCTAGGTTTGGTGCTTTGTGAAAAATGAGATTGTCTGATTGTACCCCATACCATAAATACAATTTGTTGTTGTTGTTTGTTTCCTGGAGATACTTTATACTTCAGGTTGGCCTGGAATCACTATGTAGCACAGGCTAGCCCCCAGCTTGCAATAGTCTTCTGCCTTTACCTCTTAAGTGTTAGGATTGCAGGCATGAATGAACTACCATGCTTGGCAGCTGTATTTGTTTTGAAAGGTTGTAATGATACTGTATACATAGAATTTCTCAGTCTGCACATTTGTAATTCTGAGTAGAGTCCTTCCAGTGTGTTCCTTTTGTCTTCCTTGGGTCCTCTAGAGTTTGCTTTTGTTTTCTCTCAAGTAAAGTAAGTGCTAGTGTTACAGGAACAAGCCCCCCAAGTCCTTTAGCCTGTATATGTCCGTGCCGCTTATTAAAGACCTTCCAGTTTGACTGTACAGTGAAGGATTCTATTTGCCTGTGTTGGATGGAGCTCCAGTTTTTCTTGTATGTAAAAATATGCTTGTGTGAAATAATGGGCTTAAAAAACAGCCAGTGTGATGGCTATGACCTTTAGTCACAGCACTCGGGAAGCATGCAAGCAGATCTCTGAGTTGGAGGCCAGCCTAGTCTGCAATGGGAGATCCAAAAGGACAGCCAGGGCCACACAGAGAAGCCTTTTGTGCTCCTAGATGACTAGGGCAGAGCAGGCTGGCCAGTTACTGAGGTGCTAAAGGCCCTTTCCTCCCCTCACTTACACACACCTGAGGTAAGCTTTGAAGCTAGTGTTGTAAAGTTTTCAGCCAGGGGAAAGTGGGGTTGTACTGATCTCTGCTGTCCTTAGTTGGTGAAGTCTTCCAATCTAAAGTGTTGTTGTTCTTTCTAGGTAGCAGAGGCTCAGCGGGCAGAGTTTAGCCCTGCCCAGTTCTCTGGCCCCAAGAAGATCAACCTGAACCACTTGTTGAATTTCACCTTTGAGCCCCGTGGCCAGGCAGGTCACTTTGAAGGCAGTGGACATGGCAGCTGGGGAAAAAGAAACAAGTGGGGACATAAGCCTTTTAACAAGGAACTCTTTTTACAGGCCAAGTGAGTATTTCCACTTCTAGGGCAAAAATGAAATTAAACCTGCTTAAATAGATGGTTGTACTTCTTGGAGGAAGCTTCCTCTAAGCTATTATGGGAAGAAACAGAAAAGAAATGGATGATGTTCTTTTTCCCTGTCTTGTTTTCAAAGTGAATATTCTCAATATTTAGAGAATATAGTGCTTGGTGTAACTTCTGGGCTAGAAATGGTGTGTGGTCTGAGCCCTGCTATGCAATGGACTGGGAAGAAATCATGAGTCCAGGGAGGGTGGCCAGAAAAGAACAGTCGTGACTCATCTCTGTGCTTAGTTTAGTAGAGGAAGAGGCGAGCTCTCCTTGGGAGGCCAGTGTGCAGTAGCACCTGTTTTCTCAACTCTAATCAGACAGGCCTCTGGGCCACAGGGCACACTTGACTGAGTGCTGGGGTTCTTTCCATTATTCAGCTCACATAGGTGCTTCTTGGGCTGTGGATTTTAGCTGGGGTCACCACTGTGTGTGGGAAAAAAATGCCTGCTCTCAAGGCTTTAACTCTAGTTAGCAGGCAGTTTTGATAAAATGGTTGCACTGAGTTAGCTAGCACTCTGGGGGCTGGAGAGGTGACCCCAAGGTTCAGAGCACCAGCTTCTCTGCTAGAGGACCTGAGTTCATTTATTTGTTGTTTTGGTTTTTTGTCACAGAGTTATCTCTGTGTAGCCCTGGCTATTCTGGAACTTGCTCTGTAGACCAGGCTGGCCTCAAAAGATTTGCTTACCTCCTAAGTGCTGGGATTAAAGGCATGTGTTGCCATCACCTGGTGAGGAAGCAAGTTATATTCCCAGCAGCTCACAGCTATCTTTGACTTTATTTAGGTTGTGTGTGCCCACGAATCCTGGTGTTGGAAGGAGGACACGCTTCCAATTCCCTTGTTCTAGGCAGCTTTGAACCTCCTTACATGAGTGCTAGGAACTGAACTCAGGTTCTATGCAAGAACAGTATTCTCCCTTAAACTGGCATATCTCCCCCCTCTCTCTCTCTCTCTCTCTCTCTCTCTCTCTCTCTCTCTCTCTGTGTGTGTGTGTGTGTGTGTGTGTGTGTGTGTGTGTGTGTGTGTGTGTGTGTGTGTGTGTGTGTGTGTGTGTATGTTTCCCTATTGCACATGTGGAGGCCAACTCTTATCTTCCATACTTACAGAAATGCACAGGACAGAGTAGGCAGGAAAGCTGTCCCTTCTCCTTTTGTGAGGCTTTAGAAGTTTGGGCCTTGGGTATAAACTAAAGCACCATTGTAGACTTTAATGTGGACTGCTTTCAAGTGGTTGAGAGCATTTTTCTACTGCCTTGAAGATGAGCTGTGTTCATAGGGTCCAAGGGTTGAGGGAGAAAGCCTCAGTCTGGCTTAATTATAGTTCAGCGGAGTACAAACAGGGAATTTGGCTGGACTTAGCAGAAGAAATAGTTGATGGATTTGAGCATCTACCCACTGAGTCTGGACTCCTCATGGAGCCAGGGCTCAGAACTGCGGCTAACATCTGGGATCATGCTGCCACAGCCTGGCAGCCTTAGCTGCTCTTGGCCAGCATCATGGTGAACTCTAAGGGGTGATGAGTTTCTGCTAAGGCCCTGGTAATTTTAACAGCTTCCTCTCTCCCTGTCTTTCCTGCTCTTTCTAGCTGCCAGTTTGTGGTGTCTGAAGAGCAGGACTATGCAGCTCATTTTGCTGACCCTGACACCTTAGTCAACTGGGACTTTGTGGAACAAGTGGTGAGTGGCTTCACCAAGTTTTGTCATCATCAGTGGCAGAGAGCTTAAGAAAGGCTGTGACTTAGCAGCTGTTAGCATGTTAAACTTTGGATGCCATTTTTTGATTAGCTTTATGGCACACATTTCCCTGAGATTCATCTTGTTACTAAGTGGACATGGGATATGGAAGTTTCTACTCCAAGCACACATGACCATTCCTTTCTATCAGTCACTCATTGAGGAAGTCATGCCCAGGAGTATAGGAGCTCTAGCTAGCTACCTCCTAACCAGACTGAGCTCAGAAACTGGCACATTTCTAAATTGGAAGCTCCTTGTCAGAATTAGTATCAAATTAGCAGGAGGTTGTGTTTTCTGCAAAGCCACTCCTGCATTTTTTCTGCTGAGGATAGGAGCTAGTGTCTCATGTCAGTCCTAACGGTGTAAGATGTAGTTACTTTCAAAATAATAAGGACTCTTACTTTTTTGTTTTCAAGACAGGGTTTCTGTGAAACAGTCCTGGCTGTCCTAGAAGTAGCTCTGTAGACCAGACTGGCCTGGAACTCTGGAGAGGTCCATCTGTCACTGCCTCCCAAGTGCTGATATTAAAGGTGTGTGCCACCACCACTGTGTGGCAGTTGTATATATTTTTAAAGTAATAGGAGTCCAAATTTGTCTGAATAACATGACATAAAAAGTAAGAATAGCTGAGTGGTGGTGGCTCAGACCTTTAATCTCAGCACTCAGGGGGCAGAGGCAGGCAGATCTCTGTGAATTCCAGGCCAGCCAGAGCTGTTACACAGAGAAACCGTGTCTCAAAACAAAATAGAAATTAATAAAAAAATAAATAAAAATTCATGTAATTGTCTAAGAATGACATAGAATGCCTTATAAGAAAAAAAAAACCACTTACATATATTGGTTAAAAAAAGAGACACACACATAAAGTGAAGGTCTTTACTACTCTGTTAGAAGTTATCAATCTGAACTTCTATGCCCTCTGTTCAATATGTATATTTAAAAGATGTGCAAAAGGGATCATGTGATTTATGTCATTTTTCCCTGTAATGTAAAAACTCTCCAAGTATCTTATTATCTGTCCTATTAGACTAGCCAATATTGTGGCTTTCTTAATTTGCTTAAACTGTGTTCATCCATAAACCTGCATTATTAAACAGGTTTTATTTACTTTTATTGTATGTGTATGAATTTCTTCATAAGTACACTGTGTACATGCCTGGTTCTTGTGGAGGCCAGAAGAGGGACTAGATCTTCTGGAACTGGAAGTGTCATGAGCCATGTGTGAGTGCTGGGAACTGAACCTGAGTCCTCTGCAAGAGCAGTGTGTTTTTTCTCGCCGTAGTGAGACATGAATTTCAGAAGAAACTGTTTACTTGGGTGCTTGGGTGAGTCTATGACTGTCTTGGAGGGGAGCTTGGCAGTAGGCATGGTACTAGGGCAGTAGCTGGTGATTTACATATTGAAACAACAGCCACCAGGCAGACGGAACTACCTGGGAATGGCCTCCATGCCCCATTCTCATTCGGACTACTGCAAGAGCAGGCGCCCTGATTGCGGAACCAGTTCTCCAGCCAACTTTTCTGCTCATCAGTTTTATGAAGGAAGAGTGAGAGGGGAGGCTTCTGAATTCTTAGCCTCTCCCTAGTCAGTTCTGAGAGCACTAATGTGCTGTGTTGTGTTTCAGCGCATCTGCAGCCATGAGGTGCCATCGTGCCCCATTTGCCTCTACCCACCTACTGCAGCCAAGATAACCCGCTGTGGACACATTTTCTGCTGGGCATGCATCCTGCACTATCTTTCCCTCAGTGAGAAAGCCTGGAGTAAGTGTCCCATCTGCTACAGCTCTGTGCATAAGAAGGATCTTAAGAGGTAAGACTGAGAGTCAAGGTCGACCCTAGGCTACTACCTCTTCACTCTGCTTCATCTATGTGTTTGTTTGTCTCAGTGTCGTTGCCACAGAGTCACGCCAGTATGCTGTGGGTGACACCATCACAATGCAGCTGATGAAGAGAGAGAAAGGAGTGTTGGTGGCCTTGCCTAAATCCCAGTGGATGAATGTACACCATCCTATTCATCTAGGAGGTAAGCATGAGGAATTTAGAGAGTAAACAACCTTTAATCCCAGCGCTCAGGAAGCTGTGCCAGGTGGATCTCTGAGTTCCAGGATAGCCAGGGCCACCCACACAGAGAAATCCTGTCTCAATAACAACTGAAATCCATCCTTCTAAACCAGTTTTAGCCAAGGCCATGTAATGAGAACTTGTCTCAAAGCAAGGGCAGGGGATATAGCACAGGGGCAGAGTGGTTGTCTAGCATACACAAGTCTGTAGGTTCAATTCCCAACAATGATGACAGCAGAAATACAAAGGAAGAGCTGGCCAGGGTGCTGCAGCACTTAGTAAGCTGAAGCTTGAGGATCAGAAGTTGAAGGTCACCTTTGGCTACATGACAAGCTGGAACCATCTTAAGCTTCATGGGACACTTTTTTTTTTAAGTATTAGTGAAGGAAGTAAGGAAATAAGTCATTCATCAGTCTTTTCCCTAAAGGTACCTCCAAAATCTTTGGCTTCGGGCTGGAGTGGTGACTCTGGTTAAGAGCACTGGCTGCTCTTCCAGAGGTCCTGAGTTAAATTCCCAGAACCACATGGCAGCTGACAACTGTCTATAACTCCAGTTCCAGGGGATCTGACACCTTCACACCAACGCAGAAAAAAAAGTTTGATTGATACCATATTCTCCTTTGATTGATTTATATTCTTCTGAAATTGGGATTGGATATACTAGTTTCACACTGGTTTATTTTGTGGATGTTATTTTTTCAAATTATTTCCTGTGTCTGGGTGTTTTGCCTACATGTATCTGTACATCATGTCTGTGCAGTGTCTTACTAAGATGAGACGAGGGAATCAGATTCCCCTGGAACTGATGTTACAGTCGTGAGCTGCTGTGTAGGTGCTGGGAATCAAATTGGAAGAGCAGCTAATGCTTTTAACTGCTGAGCTGTCTCCAGCCCCTATTTATTTTTTAAACAAGAATATATGCCAGACGGTGGTGACACATGTTTTTAATCTCAATACTCAGGAGGTAGAGCAGGCAGATCTCTGAGTTCGAGGTCAGCCTGGTTTATAGAGTGAGTTCCAAGATAGCCAAGGTTATACAGAGAAACCCCCCCACACACACTCATTCACTCACTTTGTCTGTACACACACAAACACACATAGTGGATGTACAATAGATACTTTTTTACATCACTGGTGATGCTTCATTCTTAGAAAGCCATCTTTCTAAGCATTTCCTTATGGTTAGACTTCATGTTCTATTGGTAGACATTAGACTGATTTTTTTTGTTTGTTTAATTATTTTTATTTTATGTGCATTGGCATTTTGCCTGAATTTATGTCTGTGTGAGGGTGTCAGTACTTGGAGTTACAGACAGATGTGAGCTGCCATGTCGGTGCTGGGAATTGAACCTAGGTCTTTTGGAAGAGTAGTCAATGCTCTTAACTGCTAAGCTATCTCTTTGCCTCCTTTTTTCTGGTTTCTTAGACTTGAATTAACCTAGTTTAAGATTGTTAATGTTTCCAGAAGTTATACTAAGTTTCGTTGTTTTTTGCCTTAGGCAGAAAGACTGTGTGTGAGATAGTTTTCTGTTTAGTCACAGCACCTCCCTCTTTCTTGCAGATGAACAGCATAGTCAGTACTCCAAGTTGCTGCTGGCCTCTAAGGAGCAGGTGCTGCACCGCGTAGTTCTAGAAGAGAAAATAGCGCTGGAGCAGCAGCTTGCAGAGGAGAAGCACACTCCCGAGTCCTGCTTTATTGAGGCTGCCATCCAGGAGGTTAAGGTAGGTCCATTGGCAACTGAGAACCAAGTTAACTGGTAATAGGAAGGAGGCTGACTTAGAGCTTTTACACTCTTTCTAGAGCTAAAAGTTTTATGACTCACTGTAGCAATGGGGTTTCTGTGTGAGCTGTATTCTTAGTTAATAAACAAGGCAGTTTTTTGCTTTGTCTAGGGAAATACTTTATCAGGGTATTTTGGGAGACATTGTGGAGAGAGTGTTGTGGTTTGCCCACCAGGCCTTAGCAACACTTGTTAAAGATTTGGAGTAAGTAGAATTAGCCAAAGGAGGATTTCCATAACTCCTGTATCCTCTACAACAGAGATTCTTAAACTTGAGGTGGGAGATTCACTGCTTGACCTTCAATGAGTATGATTCTGTTTTTTTCTCTGGTGGTCGTAGATTCGTGAAGAGACTCTGTCTGGAGTAGCTGGAGGCAGAGAAGAGGTCACTGGTGTTGTTGCTGCTCTGGAACAGCTGGTGCTGATGGCTCCGCTGACAAAGCAATCTGTTTTCCAGCCTAGGAAGGTTAGTGTGCCTATTAGAACTGAGTTACTGTCTGCTGTGAGCTATAGTGCTGGTGTGAGGAAGAGGAGGTGACTGTTGGCTATGTCCTTGTGAGCAGGTCTGTCTGCTTTTTCCAGGGGTGGTGATGGCCATGAGAGCTCAGGCCTGATTGGGGTCCGTCTTTGACCTCTGGTTTGTTCCAACAGGGTATGCTAAAGTACCTGTCTGCTTTGGATGAAGAAACTGCAGAAGACTGTTCTCTGGAACCCCCTCGTCCTCTGGCTCTCCCTTTGGTAGAAGAAGAGGAAGCAATGTCTGAGCCAGAACCTGAGGGGTTGCCAGAAGCCTGTGAGGAGTCAGAGGCAGCAGATGACAATCTGGGAGAGGGGACCATTTGTACTGAGTCAAGCCAGGAAGAACCCATCACTAAGCCAGGCTTCATGCAGCTGAGCAGCTCTCCTTGTTACTACTTCTACCAAGGTAAGGGGTCCCAAGGAGGAGGACTGGGTTTCCTCAGAGGTATTTGAAAGGGATGGCCTGGGCCTCTGAACAGTGTGTGTGTGTGGGCAGGGGGTCTTTACTAGATTTGGAGTTTGGCTCACTGCTTTCCAGCAGCAAGTGGGAGTGGCAGGCCTAGTTGGGAGAGGTTCAAGCTCAAGGTTGGCTGGGGCTTGTGTGATAGAGTTCTTGTTTTTAGCGGAAGACGGACAACACATGTTTCTGCACCCCGTCAATGTGCGCTGCCTTGTGCGGGAATATGGCAGTCTGGAGCAGAGCCCAGAGAAGATCTCAGCAACAGTGGTAGAGATTGCTGGGTATTCCATGTCTGAGGTAAGACCTTCTGTAGAGGGGAAGAGCAGGATATGATATTAACCTAATCTCTCTGGGGTAGGCCTCACCAGAGTAAGGCTAAAAAACTTTAGGGCCTTTAATGTGTTTATTTATTTATATTTGCGGCAGGGTCACAATTATATAGCTCTGGTGTCTTGAAACTTGCTATGTAGACCAGAGTAGTCTCCTCAGATTCACCTGCCTCTGCTTCCCAAGTGCAGTCCTGGGTCACAGCCCAAAGCTTTGTGTGTGTTGGCACATTCTGTCTGTCACTGAGCTACACTTCTACTCCCAAACCCAAGGGAATGGTGCAGTAGTGAATTGTTACTGTTAGATGCTGCTCTCAGGCTGTGCTAGGGCTCCATGTCAGCTGCCTGACTTCCCAGGGTCTTTTCTGTGGTTTGGGGCATTGATGTCTTTGTTATTACATGTGAAATTTGTTCTTGTCCTACCCCTTTTTAATTTATTTTTATTTATTTTATTTTTTGAGACAGGATCTTGTTAAAAGAGCTTTGACGATCCTAGAACTTTCTGTAGATCATGCTGCCCGAGTGTGCACCGCCACACGTTTGCCTTTTATGTTCTTACTGCTTGAAAGAAATGTTCAAAACCCCAGAATCCTTGGAGGTGTTAAGCTAGGTTACATAGTATTTTAGTTTAGAAGATACCAGAAGGGGGCACCAGATCTCATTCTAGAGGGTTGGAAGATAATGGTTTGATGGCTTACATATGTGAAGCTTTTGTCATTAATTAAATTTGCCTATTTTGGTTACAAAATTGTAGGCATAAGATTAAAAATTAAAAATCCCTTGGATATCACCAACTTTGCATGAGATAAATCCAGAAAAAAAGAATAGAGACCTAAGTGACAGGCTTTGGGTTGTGTTCCAGGCTGTACTTCACTCCGTGGGGCTCGCTTTCCCCTTTCCTTCTTTTCCTAGTGTTGTCAGGGTTCTGTCAGCAATACCTGATCCCGGGCTGGTTTGTGTTTCATTAAGTCCTCTCTGCTTTTCCCTGCTCTCTCTGATTGTGGGTCCTAGACAACTGGAAAGAGTGGGCAGCTTTAGGTCATTTCCTTACCAGGCTCACTTTACCCATTTGGTTGCCCTCAGTGTCACCCTTCTTCCCAGTCCCCCATTGGGATTCTGGGTTGGAATCCTTTGCTCTTAAGAGCAGTTGGGCATTGGTTCTGTTTCCAATGCAGGATGTTCGACAGCGCCATAGGTATCTCTCTCACTTGCCACTTACCTGTGAGTTCAGCATCTGTGAACTGGCCCTGCAGCCTCCTGTGGTCTCTAAGGAAACCCTAGAGATGTTCTCAGGTAAGAAAGCCCTGTTTTGTTCTCTTTGTACTGGGAGCCTAGTGTGGGAAGAGGGACTTGAGCTGTCTCTCTAAACTCAATATATTCCTGTATCCAGATGACCCACCAGCTACTGGCTCTCTAGGAAGAGTTAATGGTGGGTGATCTGGCTTCTTACAACTTGACCTACCCACAGATGACATTGAGAAAAGGAAGCGTCAGCGCCAAAAGAAGGCTCGAGAGGAGCGCCGTCGAGAGCGCAGAATTGAAATGGAAGAGAACAAGAGACAGGGCAGGTGTAAGTTCAAGAGCTCCTGTGTTTGCTTAGCCTTGTTGGGTGTGATTCTGTGTGGCTCCTTGCTCAGAAGCCAGGCTGCTTGCTTGCCATTGGCTTGCTTTTCTTTCCATGAAAGAAATGTAGTGTATAGTAAAGGTCATGGTGAAGTGCACCACAGCCCAGTAGGGGACAGGCCTGCTCTATGGTAGGGAATTGACTCTAGAATAAATCACTAAATCCAGAGGATCAATGTGACTTGAAGGCCTAGTCATCCACTAGAAAATAAGGCTAGAGTGGGGTCTGGTGACTCAGACTGTAAACTTAGAAGTGAAGGATAAAAAGAAAATGCTGGGTGTTGTGGCACACACCTTTAATTCCAGAACTTGGGAGACAGAGGCAAGTGGATCTCTGAGTTCAAGGTCAGCCTGGTCTAAAAATAAAGTTCCAGGGTTACACAGACCACTGTCCCAGGGAGGGAAAAAAAAAAAAAAAAAGCCCACAAAAGAACCTTGACTTTAGTGCTTGGCTGGGGAAGGGACTCAGCTCTCCCGGTTCCATCCAGTATGGCAAACATAAATGGTCTCATTAGAGTGGGGTCTGCTTGACCTTCTAGAACTTTAGCTGATCTATATAATACCCTAACAAATGTCTCAAGAAACAATTTTATTGTCCTTTTTTCTCTTATTTCACTTAATGTTTTTGTTGTGTTTTGTTTTTGAGGCAGCAGCTTACTGTCTAGCCTGAAATTTACTGTGTAGATCTAGCTGACTTTGAGCCATGCCTGTCTCCTATATGCTGAAGTTGTATGGACTTGCACCATGCCAGTCTTCTATTAAGAGTACGAGTAGAGGTCTGGTTTGTATAGCCTAGGATGGCCTTATATTTGCTCTTACTGCTCCAGCCTCCTGCATGCTGGATTACACATGGCATGGATTATTGTATTAAAGCAAAGGCATAGGTTAATAATTGTTTGCATTTCTAGCCCCCCCACACCCCTCACTAGAGAAAATATGAACAGTTGTATAGTACACTTATCATTACCTTTGCTTTGCAGATCCTGAAGTCCATATTCCCCTAGAGAACCTTCAGCAGTTTCCTGCCTTCAATTCCTATACCTGCTCTTCTGATTCTGCTCTGGGTCCCACCAGCACTGAGGGCCATGGAGCCCTCTCCCTTCCTCCTCTCAGCACAAGTCCAAATTCTCATGCAGGTAAAGAGTTGGTGTTTAATGAATTCTGCTCCTGGCTAGAGCTTTAATTTGATTTGTAAATGTGTGAACGTTTGCCTGTATGTATGGTGTGTGCCACGTGCATGCCACGTGCCCAAGAGGTCAGAAGAGGGTGTTTGACAGTTGTCAGCCACCATGTGGTGCTGAGAACCAAACTCAGGTCCTCTGCAAGAGCAACAAGTGTTCTGAACCACTGAGCCACCTCTCCAGACCGTAACCTTAAGCAAAATCTGACCAGCTTGGCATAATGTGACATTTAAGTAAAAAACTTACTAGTCCTGAGCTGCATTGCCTGCACCTCAGAACCCTCTGACCCATTTGTTCTGGGTTTGGTTGGTTTGTTTGTTTTCCTCTTCTGCTAATGTTCATGTTTGTTAATGTCTCTGTTATCATACTGTTGTAATGGGGGGAAGACTACTGAATGCATATTAGAGAAATGGCTCCGCTGGATGTGTGGACCACCTCCTCTTACGGTACATTGGGCCTTCCACATCAGTCAGCAGTGCCCTACAGACATGCCTACAGGCCAGTCCTATGGAGGCATTTTCTCAGTGGAGTTAAGATTCCTTCCTAGATGGCGTTAGTCTGTAAAGTTGACAAAAATTAGCCAGCACAGACCCTGAGAGTAATCATGTACAGGAACTTTAGTGGTAGAAACGGGGGCTAGAATTTGGTCCTTGAGGACTGTCTAACCATGATGCTTTTCCAGTTAACGGGGAAGGAAGCTACTTTATGAAAGAATGCTGTAAACTTCTGGGTACACTGTCTGAGGAGAGAGTGTTTTCATCTGCTAAGTTTTGCTAGGTTTCTTTTGCAAGACTGGGATTCTAAGGCATCAGGAGGAACAGTTTGGTCCTCAGAGTGAAACTGCCAGATATCGTTGGTGAATGTAGAAGCTGCTACTAGGAAAGAGCCATGCATCCTGCCTAGCAGTGGAGAGCGATGTGTAAGAAAGGACAGGACTTTCCCAGAGTCTTGAGTCCTCACTGAATATTTCCATATGATAGTGGCCGGCCATAAAGGGGGATCTAGATTATTTTTTTCCTTGAAGTTGTCCATCCACATAAAACTAGTTCATAGCAAACAACTGGTCTTTGAGAGCCAACCTTTTGTTTTTATATTTTAAGACAGGCTTGCTATGTAGCCCAGACTGGTTTTGAACTCTGATGAACCTATCTCAATTCTCCAAGTGCCTAGGATTACAGTCAGGAGCCAGCCTTTGTGGAAGGCATAACATTTCCTGTGGAAAGGGTTGTCTTGGTATAGCTGCATCCCACCCAGCTTTATGGTGACATGAAGAAGCCTCTAATGTGTTCACTGGTATAGGTGATACACAGTGTAAGAACATGCAGAATTAACATTTGAACCAAAGATTAGCTTTTGCAAGTTATATTTATTCTCTCTCTCTCTTCCTCTTCCCCTACCTCTCTGAAATAAAGTCATACCCTGACGCCAGGCTCGTCAGGAACTCACTGTATTGTCAGAGCTGACATCAAACACACTTCTGCCTTAGCTTTGAGTTGTATGGTTATTACAGGCATGTGCCCCGCTATGCCTGGATTTCATGGTTATTTCTTAAGAGGATGCTCATGCTTTGGAACCTGACTCATGTAATCAGGTGTCTGATTCTCTTTCAGACTTTCTGCTGACCCCTTTGTCACCCACTGCCAGTCAGGGCAGTCCCTCCTTCTGTGTTGGAAGTCTGGAAGAAGACTCTCCCTTCCTTTCCTTTGCCCAGGTAAACCCTTTGCTTGTGAAACAACCCACATGAGCTCTGCTGCTCTCCTGGAAACCTCATCCAGGGATTGGTGCCCTTTAGCCTAGTACAACTGAACAGAGTCAACTGCTGGGTGAGAACTTGCTGCCTGGTGAAACTAGAGGCAGCAAGGAGTAGCCGAGGGCAGATGTGTGGAGACAGCAGCCAACATCCAATTGGATTGTTCATCAGACCCACAGTGGTGGGGCTTTCTCAAGAGCAGTTGATAGTTGTTGTTGAGAATCCAAGTTTTAATTAAATTCTTAGAAAGTGGACAGTGTCCTAGGCGAGGGGCTGCATCCGTTAATTTCAGCTGGTTCTAGGACCTTAGATGTAGGTAGTATTAGTATAATGTAGAATGAATTCTCTATATGTTGAGAGGTAAAGGTTACCCTGTAATTTAGCCATAGCCACATCCTTGGTGGTCAGGTAGGGAAGACAATAAGCAAATACTTCTGTGTATCTGTGTTGAGATAATTAAGACAGGTGGGCGGACAGCTTCACAGGCACCCAGCCATACAGGAAACCAGAGCTTACTTTAGTCTGGATTAGCAATCCACAACCTTATCAGATATTTACATAATTCATAACAATATCAAAATTACAGTTGTGAAGTAGCAGCAAAAATAATGTTAGGGTTAGTGTCAGCACACCGTTAGGACCTGTTAAAGGGTTGAAGCGTTAGGAAGGCTAGGTAGGACCCATTGGTCTAGATGCTTCTCAGCTTACAGTGGGGTTACATCTGATAAACTTGAAAATTGATGGTGAATGCCTGGTGTCATTGGCTGGTGGTTATGAGTAGCACACTTTGAGAAAGAAGATAGAGACTCTTTACTTGATAATGGGGGTAGTTGTCCTGGGCCATAAACAGAAATTAAACATTAGTGTGGTGAGGCAGACCAGACTGAGGTCTTGAATTTTTATTTTCCTATCATGGCTTCTTTGGTACTGGGGATCATAGGCATATGCTTTCCTTCATATGCTTACTTGACATGGGATGTCATTCAAACTAGCTATGTAGCAAGAGTGACCTTGAGCTTTCGGCCCCTTTGCTGAAGTAGTGTGCCAGCTAAGTTGTTGGAACCTGTTTTGCTGACACTGCTTCTTTTCCTCCTGGTTTTGCTTTTCAGAAGCTGAAAGAATACTATCATGAACATTATAGTTTGCACATATTCACAAATTCTTACTGTTTTTGCTTTTGTTTTCCCCCTCTCCTCCTGTGGTTGTGGGTTTTTTGTTTTGTTTGGAAAAAGTCTCACAGGAGTGCAGGCTAATTTGCAACTCACAGCATAGTTCAGGTTACCCCTCAATCTCTGAACAGTCTTGAGCCCAGACTCTATGTAGAGAGTTGTAGACATCATTGTGACATTTCACTCCATACCTAGAAGAGGCATGTTGAGGACCACCAACGTCACATCAGTAAAAGCAGTTGCTGCTGTGTCTAGTACTCCAGGGTATTGCTCTTTCCCACTTGTTCCAGGGTCCTTCATCATTCTCAGTTCAGAATGCTCTCAGAAATTCTTTACATCTAGTTGTTAAGAGTCTTCAGTCTCTTTTGGGCCATAACAGTTCTTATTCCCCTTGAATGAATGGTTTTGAAACATCCAGGCCAGTTGTATTGTTTTACCATGTAGCTCAGGCTGGCTTTGAACTTGGGATCCTTAAGCCTCAGCTTCCTGAGTGCTGGCATTGTAGGTGTGTACCACCACTCCTAGCCTATAGTTTGGATTCGTCTACTTGTTTCCTCATGACTAGTTTCAGATTACACACCTAAATATTTCTGGGATAACAAATATTGGAGATGCATTTGAATTGTCTTCCAAAAGTTAAGTGTCTAGCCCTGGGTTTGAACCACAGAACCATTTTTATAAAAGTTGGAATCAGGTATCATAATATTCAGACTTAGAAATCATAGGACTCTAGGAAGATCACCATCACCACAGTGAAAGATATTCTTTAAGTGCATGCCTCAAGTTCCAGCCTGAGATACAGAAAACACTCCCTCTCAAAACAGCAGCAAAGGTTACCAGGGAAACCAACACCACACCTCTCAACAACAGCGGAAAAAAAAAGGTTACCACACCACTTTGGAGCATAAGCTTTAGTTAGCATAAGACAGGCTAGCTTGAATTCTATGCTGGGTGTGAGTGGGGTAGAGAGAGCCTCTGCACTTTTCTCATTACAGAAAAGCCCATGCCCATAATCCCAGCACAAGGTCCAGTCCAGCCCAGGCTACAAAACAGAGAAATAACAAATACTGGTAGGAGCTACAGGCATACTTGGCAGACGAGGCATACAGTGGCCACAGTTAGGGAGCTGGCCTTACCATGTGAAATGAGGACATTCCGTAAGGGCAGAGGGACTGTGGCTACCATAGTTAGAGAACATAACTGGTCTATGGCCACATCTAAACAATAATAATTGAGGGGGAATCTGGAACGGAAAATAACTGTTGGGCTGTTACAGAAAAGTAGGTAAGTTATCCACGTGGCACCTTTACATTGAAAGGCAGTCTGGATATGGTAGCGAACATTTTTTTAACCCCAGCAGAGTTCTCTGAGTTTGAGGCCAGCCTAGTCTACACAGTGAGTTCCAAGACAGAACCAGCCCCTACCACCACCTCCAAAAAAAGAAATCAGAAGGTACCACGTATTGCTACTTACTCACTCTAAATTTTGTTTTAAATTGTTTTGTTTTTTGAGATAGAGTCTCCATGTGAGCCTTAAACTCACATAGTCCTGGCTGGTTTTGAATTCTAGGTGTAAACCACCAAGCCAGCTCTGGTGCACTTAGGAAAGTCCATCAGAAAGCATCCTAACTTGAGACTAAGAGCCTCTTGTACTATATATACTCGGTATTCTTTGCCTATTTCCTAAGGAGTAAAGTCCTTAGGCTATACGTTGGGGTACCCCGCCACTGTCTCACTAGAGAGGGGAAGTTTATGTTCTTCCTTCTGTCCTCACTTGGCAGATGCTGAGGGTTGGAAAAGCAAAAGCAGACGCGTGGCCTAAAACTGCTCCAAAGAAAGGTGAGAGCTGGGCAGGAAAGGGCAAGTTTGGGCCAGCCTCTTTCAATAAAAAAATACTTTTAATAATTTTTCAATAAAAAAAATTTTAACATCTTTGTCTTTTAGACGAGAATAGCTTGGTCCCTCCCGCCCCTGTGGACAGCGATGGGGAGAGTGATAACTCTGACCGTGTCCCTGTGCCCAGTTTCCAAAATTCCTTCAGCCAAGCTATTGAAGCAGCCTTCATGAAATTGGACACACCAGCTACTTCAGACTCCCTTTCTGGTAAGGGCGGGAAACTCACTCAGCACTGGGCCCAGTTCCTGCCAGTATTTATTGGTGGCAGGTAGCAATGACTGAGGCTCTGTAAGAACAAGTGCTCTTAACCACTGGGCCATCCCCAGCCCCTCCACTTCAGAAACTTGGTTGAGGGTGGTTGCCAGCATTAACCGCAGCACCTACTTCACAGCTGTGCTCACTAATAGGGATGGGGTATGGAGAATTCCAAAGCCTGCACCCACTCAGCTGGGGGGGGAGGGCGGACAATGTGAGTTAAGATGGCCTTTTTCTTCAGAAGACAGAGGAGGAAAGAAACGGAAGAAGCAGAAACAGAAGCTCCTGTTCAGCACCTCGGTCGTCCACACCAAGTGACACCGCTTGCCCAGGCCCCTCCGTCTGGTCTTCTGTGCTTTTGTTTTGCTGCTGTGATTTTTAAGTATTTGGTTTGAACAGATTGATTAGTAGCTTGGGGCGGGGGTGGGGGTGGGGCTTCCACAATGTGAGGGGAACCAAGAAAATTTTAAATACAGTGTATTTTCCAGCTTCCCGTCTTTACACCAAAATAAAGTATTGACACTCACAAGAGAGGCCTTCCTGCCAAGCTTAGTTCATCTGTGGGGTTGTCTTTTTGATTCAGATACTAATTTTCTCAACCCAAACCAATGGTACAGCATTGCTGTGTGGTCCTGTTTGGGCTTGCTGGCACAATTCTGTGGTTAACATAGTTGAATCTTTCCTGTCTCTTAAGTTCTCCTTGTCAAAGATCCAGGATCAGGAATAAGCAGAGCTAGGATATTTAGTTTAACACCTTGGCTTAGGGGGAAGCATTGTGAGCTCAAGGCTAGATGGCCACAGTAGAAAAAAGCAACTGTAAGAATTGGAACTTTTTCTTCTGTTAAGTGGCTGCTAACCCCAGGGTAACTTATCTTTAGCACTCAGATATGTGAGGGAGGTTTTGTCTACATATCCTTTGATAAGAAAAGCTTACAGCTTTTACCAGGAAAACTCCAGGCCCTGTCACACCCCCTCACAGCTTAAAAAAAAAAAAAATGTATAGCTATTTTCCCTGCAGGCATGTCTGTATGTCGGGTCCCCTGAAATTGGAGTTACATTTGTTTGTGAGTACATGTATGTGCTGAGAATTGAACTCAGGACCTCTGGAAGAGCATTCAATGCTGTCAGCCTCAAGCTGCTTTTAAGTGATAGTTGTTTAGTTGTTTAATGGAGGCATAATGTGTGTCTTAGTGTTCTATTGTTGTGAAGAGACACCATGACCATAGCAGCTCTTAAAAAGGATACATTTAATTGGGTCTGGGTCATAGTTTCAGAGGTTTAGTCCATTATCCATACAAGAAGCAAAGCCGACATGGTGCTGAGAATTCTACGTCAGAATCAGCTGAGCCACACCGGGCATAGCTTTAGCATAGGCGACTTCAAGTATGCCCCCTTAGTGACACTTCCTCCAACAAGGCCACAACTCCTAACAGTGCCACTCCCTGGGGGCCATCCCTCTTCAAACAACTGTAAAGGGTGAGCCCATAGCCATCATAGGAAACATGGCAGTAGATAGGCGGGCATGGTGCTAGAGTAGCTGTCAGCTTACATCTCCATTAGCAGGAAGCATAGAGCTGATTGAGAATGGTATGAACTTTGGAAACAACACCACCCCTGCACACATAGCACAGTTCCTCCAAGGCCACACCTTCCAATCCTTCCCAAAGAGTCCCACCATATGGAAACCAAAGTAAATATATGGGAGCTATTCTCATTAAAATTAGCAAGCCACAAGTGTTGGGATTATATTCCTGCCTCACTGGAGCCAGCTGAATGCTGCATTTCTTATCAAGTCACTGAGCAATGGTCAAGTGGGTATCCAGGTGTTTTCAGTCCTAGGATACAGTACTGAACCAACCCCTAGGTTATCCAAGTATGGCTTGTGGTTATTCACCGAGATGTGTCCACCCCACTCCCAATGCCTTCTCTGTAATCCTGGCTGTTCTGCAATTCACTCTGTAGTCCTGGTTGGCCTTAAGCTGAGAGATCTGCTTGCCTCTGCCTTCCTGGTGCTGGGATGAAAGGACAGTACCACGCAGGGTACTGTATTCAAGGCAAGTGTGATAGAAGACAGAGACCTGGCCAAGCATGAACTACATATTCCATTTTGTACTTTTTGTGACTTAGGAAATGTTGCTCTGGAAGCTAAGGATATTTATTGCACCCATCCAGCTCAGCAGTTATATATAAAACAGTCTGTTCAGACCATGGATGGTAAAGGCAGCAAGCCCTCCAAGATGGTCACCTGTGCTCTGTTGGTAGTCAGTTTGGGGAACTGTGGGGTGCTTCTGCCAACTCCCACAATTTCCTGGTCCCACAAGGGGTCCTGGACACAGGGTCACTCTATTGCTTCCATGGCCTCCTCAATAGTACTGTCTGAAAGCTCTTCAGCCGACTCTTTCTCCAGTAAACAGCTTCTTGAGACAGACTTCTTAATGGCTTCCCGCTCCCCTAGAGGAAAGAAAGACATCCTTTGGCATCATCTTACCCACGGGGCCTCCCAGTCACTGCTTGCAGGATCTATAGTTGCTTACCTTCATCAGTGCAATTCTGCAACAAAATCAACAGCTGTCTCCGGTTGTACTGAATCAGGAATTTCTGACAGGTTCTAATTGTACCTGGCACATGAGAGAGCTTTTGTGGACAACAGCTTGAGAAATAGTCACTGTCTTTGGGGGTGGGGGGAGGTAGGTGGGAGAACATCTTGTTCTCAGTGGGACAGCAGGAAGGCCCACCCACCAACCAGGACTGAGCTCTGAACCCGCTACTTCATGGGAACAGCCGCCACACACAAGCTACAACCACTCTTACCTCCCACGTGCAATGTGTTGAAAAAACAGGGATAACGGTGTCCTTTGTTCTCCAAATACGTGATGAAAGGAAGAGCTGACCACACAAGCTGGTAGAAGTCCTTTCGGCACCGAAGTAGCACTACTCCAGTGTAGGCGTTAAGGTACCGAACTAAAGCAAGAAGAATTGGAAAAGCTTACGATTCACAGAGATAAAACTAAACAGAGAAAACCCTAATGTGTGCCGGTGACTGTTCCAGGCAAATGTCATAAGGGAGGATGCATCACCAAGTAGTTTAATTTTTGTGACGCTTTATTTGCATGTTTGTATATGTGTCACTTGTGTGCCAGGAGTCATCCTCTAGGACCAGACTTAGTCGCCATGTGGTGCTGGGAATGGAATCCTGGGTCCCTGAAAGCCGCAAAAGCTCTTTACCCGCCTACCCGCCGAATCCTCTCCAGCCCCAGCAGTCCCACTGAAAAACATTCTTAAAAGGTTTTGAGTTTCCTTTGAGACAGTCCTCTTATGTCACCCTGGCTGGTCTAAACCTGCCTCAGTCTCCCATGGGCCATGGTGCCCGGCTTGAAAGGAAATTATAAAATATTTGACCTTCCAATATCAAGTAACTCTGAGCACCCAGGTCAGTAATGGAGTGAGAGAGACACACTACATTATTAAGGCAGCAGGAAAAAAATCCTTGCCGGGAAAACAGGTGTCATTACAACTGGGTTCCATAGGTCCCTCTTAACGCAGTCTCACCCCAGGCAAGAAAGTTTTGTTTACACGTTTAATTCTGCAGAATTCAAGTTTAAGCTTACAATAAACGGAGTTAAAATGTGGCATTCGGAGAAAAGGCTTTCGAGTTCAGCCTGCTTTTCCATATGAGAATTCCTGTGCACTCGTCCATCAGAGACACTTTAAAATTTTCTGACAACGAAGGGAAAAAAATGGCCAGCCAAAGAAACGCATCCTGGCTCTGAAATCAGGGCCAGTGAAAGAAAACCCACCTTAGTCCTGAGCCCAGAACCAAACAAACGTGCCCTGACTCTGAAACCAGCATCAAAAGAAACACGCTTTGGCCCTAAAATCAGATCCAGTGAAATATTCCCTGGCCCTTAAATTAGAGCCCAAAAAAGCCAGTGAAAGAAACATTTTGATTCTGAAACCAAAACCAAATTGGGTTGAAAATCTCACCCTAAAAGTTTTTTCCCTAGAAAGCTCCGTGCCCCCCGCCCCGAAAAAAAAAAAAAAAAAAGCCCTATAAAACCTGCAGCCCTTTAGCCCTGCTGCCCTCTCCCTCCCTGGCTGAGCAGCCATTCTTCTAGACCCTTCCCTCCCAATAAATCTCTTGAATGAGGTTTGGGTGATGATCTGCAGCAATGGAGCCTGGAACAGGGAACAGCTGAGGGAGGAACCTTCCCTGGCCTGAGACTCGTTACACCTTCGCTGGAGAGACCCTCCCCTGCCGGAGCAGAGCCAATAACACTTGGGGGGGGGGGGCTTCCCCAGAAGCAGCAGGGCTGGTGTAGGCGGCTACCTAGGCTTACTGTGGCCAGTGAGATTCATTGGTTCCCTGCCCACACCAAGCTGTAACACTCAGTATTCACCGGCTCCGACTGCCTCAATACTTTTCCATTCCAGCTCCAGCGCTCAGTATGCCTGGGCTCCTGACTGCCAGGATCTCTTTCCATCTAAGCTGCATAAACACAAACGTGACCTGTCGAATCATAGGAGGAATTCTTCACGGCTACCCTTCATTTAGCCTAGTAACTTCAACACCCATCAGCCACTAACACGGACACCCCCAACAGCCGGTGCTGGGTTTTGAAGTTTCTGCCTTCTGATTCCGGGCAAGTGCTCTCCCGCTGCGTGATCGCCACAGCTTTTGCTCGGTTTTGGACTCACCCACTCTGGGGCTCGCAGACTTTTCTAGACTCCCCCAATATCCTGCAAACCGCGCCCCAGCCCCAGCGCCCCCGGTACCTGCAAAGCCCACGGAGCAGGCGGCAGCGCCGAAGGTCCCGTGCACCCGGGCGATCGTGTCGCGGATGAGGCCGCTCAGCACGCGGTCGTCCAGGCTCAGGCGGCAGCGCGCGTCCTCCGACACCAGCTCGCACAGAAGGTACCTGCGGAGGACAGCAACGGTGAGCGAGGCCCGGGGACACCGCCTGGGCGCGGGGAAGACGCTGCTCACCTGTGCTTGAACCGCACCATGGCGTCCGCGCCGGATGCCGGAGGGGGGGTGGGACCGGGCCCGACAGGCCGAGTGCCCTGTCAATCTCCACGCTCCTCCTCCTGCGGAGAGTGTGAGAGCGCATGCGTTCGCCTCAGACTCGACCGGGCGGTCTCACTGAAGTTCAGGGTGAGCTTATATACCCCAACTGTAGGACCCTGAACTTTTGAAGCCAACTCGGCACTTAAAGGCCGAGAATGTTGCGGGAATTCCTGCCTTTAAAGAAGTCAGAGCAGAGGTTTTTCCATAAGCCACATGTTAACTCTTTTAGGGGCTCTCGACAGTTTGTGAAAGTTTTTGTCAATTGGTTTGCAAAAACAATATAATACTTTCCCTTTCTTCTTCTTTTCTTTTTTGTCTCATGTTCCCCAGCTAACCTCAGACTGACTGTGTAGCCAAGGATGACCCCAAATTTCTAATCTCCCTGTCTTTTCCTACCAAATGCTGGGATTACCAAAGTGTGCCATCGCACCCAGCCCCTCTGTTTTCTGTTACGAATAGAGATTATGAGCCCGGGACAACCAAAGCTACACAGAGAAACCAAAAATGGGGGATATATTATTCATCTGAATATCTTTAAGTGAGTTTTGTTTTGTTTTGTTTTTTTTCTAAAACACAGAGTCACTCTACCTCAGGCTGCCTTAGAGCCTGAAGCTATTGTGCCTCAGCCTCCCAGGGGTTAGGATTACCTGGGTGAGCCACCTCGTTTATCGAGACAGGTTTTCTCTATGTAGCTCTAGCTGTCCTGGAACTCTATAGACCAGGCTGGCCTCGAACTAACAGAGATCGCCCGCCTCTGTCTGCCTCATGAGTGCTGCAATTTAAAAAAGGTTTGCACCACTATGTCATCAAAGTGCTTCTGACGGGTGCGACTGGGTGAAGATTTGTGTAATGTTAATAGCATTTCAGTATTTAACTCCTAGGCCTCGCCAAAGACCTTAGAGAAAAGGAGCCACCGTTCCCACTTCTGGAGGAATAGGTGGTGTTGCCAGACATATATTTTAGTAGCATGTCTGTTCCATGCAGCATAAGTCTGCTGCTTGACTATATTTACATGTCACCTATGCTGCAACAATTATTCCACATTTGCCCAGTGCTGTAGTATTTAAATGCACCACTAAGTTGGTTAGTATTCCCTAGGTGGACCACCTTGTTCAATATTTACGGATTTTCTTGGTGTCTGGCTTTGTAGCAAGGTCATTTTTTTTATTTGATTTATTTATAATTGTGTAGGCGTGTAGTTACCACGGCTGTAGTTTTTAAAGTTGGTTCTCCTACCATGTGGATCTCGGATCAAACTCAAGTAGTCAGACTTGGCAGCGAATGCCCTCCTCACCTCTCTATGACCTTGCTTGGTTATTTGTACATCTGTCACGGCCTCGCCTGGCCGGGTGTAGTAACATAAAGCAAGAGATCTTTCCACAGCTGACTATTTGCTGCGGAAATTGATCCGGGATAAATTCCCAATCTTCCCATCGCCCACAGGTTTGATCCTCAGATCCACTGTTGCCAGCGTCCTCGGTGGCCGGTAGGGGGTGCCAGAGACCCACAACCTGCCAGAGCTCAACCCAGCCTCGGAGCAACAGCCTTGCCACCTCTCTAAATATAACATCTCTGACACTTCCTGCTACCAGTTCCTCAATCCTAACCCTGCGCCCATTTTATAGATGTGGTTCAGGCCCAGGCCAGTGTCACCTACCCAATACAGAACAGACCCAGAATTCAACCTTGGAAGCATTTGTCTCTAAAGTCCGTGCCCTGGTGCGCTCCAGTCCTCTCCTGGGCTCACTGTCCACTTAGTGTAACATAACCGAAGGCGTGGGTTCGGATCCCCGTCTGTGCGCTGTCCAGGTACTGTCCGGGAGGACACCAAATCTCTAGAGCTCAGCTTCCCCCTCTAGTTCCGGTTATTAGGAATTATTAGGAGGGAGGTTGACGTGGGATATAATGATACGGGCCGACACAATGAGTGTTTCATGAACTGGTAAACGGTGATGAATGGTCACCATCAGGAGAAAACACCCTGATCCCGCCTAGCCCGGACGGTGCGGGCCAGACGCCCCCGCCGGCGGCGCAGCTCCTCCGGGTGGTAATTAGCCCCGGCTTTCGGATCCGCCAGCCGCTAATTACACGTCTCCTAATGAGGCCGGCGGCTGTTTGCAATCACCCGGGTCCCCGCCGCGCGGGGGCGTGAGTCGTGGGCCAGCGTCAGGCGGAGGAAGGGACCTCTGAGGCTTAGCGAGGCGGACGCACGCAGGCATGACTCACGCAGGGATGGAGGCTAATCCCCGCTGAGCCCAAACCTGTGCGCTCAGCCCATTCACCACCCACCGCCTGCATCCGTGGGGTGGTGGCGCTTCCTCTTATTACAGTGGTTCTGGAAAGATTGGCCCTAAACCAGGTCAGATGGTCAGATGTACGTCGATCGGGATCGGATCAGAGTGACTGAAGCTCGGGTTCCCTCCCTTTTGGGTCTGATGGTTTCCACTCCCAAGTTGACCCTTTGGACCAATCACAGAACCGACCAAAAGGTTACCTCCAGTAATGCATTTTAAAAGCCTGTTTGAAACCGCTCACATAACCCGTTAATCAGACTGAAAGTTTGGAGAATTCACTAGGAAGTGGTTGAAGTAGTTTCCATAACGATGGCTAGGGATCAGCTGAGATGCTTCAGTGGAGAAAGGAGCTTGCTGCTAATCCTCAAGTTGGATCTCGGGAACGCATACAGGGAAAGTTCTTACCTCCACATGCATACACGTGCCTCCCCTTAAATAAATTTAAAAATTGCAGGAGGTGTCAGGAGGCTGTAGCTACGAAGGTGTGTGTGCAAACGCTTCCCCGAGCTTTCGCTCATCCTTTTCCTCTTTGAGACAGGGTCTCGGTGTGGGACCCTGGCTGGCCAGGAAGGCACTATATAAATCATGTTATCCTCAGACTCACAGAGGTCCACCTGGCTTTGCCTCCTGAGTGCTAGGATTAAAGATGCACAGTACTATGCTCAGCTTTAGGGCGATTTTGTTTTGAGGTGTTGGGGGATATATTTTGGGTGCTAGAAAAGTGCCGTGCTGCCAAGGTACCTCTCCAGCCCTGGCATAATGATCAGGTGTTTTGGGCATGGTCAGTCTCTTAGAGTCTAGATGCAGCCACGGAGGATATGGCTGAGGAGACGTGAACTGGGCTTGGCAGTTTCTACAGTTTCCTGCCTTCAAAGCTGTCAACCAATTTCCTGTAAGTAAGCAAATACATAAATAAATAAGTAAATAGCGCGATAGGGGGACAGATAGTTTCCATTTGCTTGGCCAGAGGCTCGAGGAAGCAGTTCTCACTGTCCTATAGACATCATTCCCATAATTCCCAGTTCCTGGCTTTGGGGACGAGTCACTCCCCAAAGTAGACTCCCAAGTGTGGTAGTCTTTCCTTTAACTTTCTCCACCAGAAATTTATACTACTGAGGCTTTTTTAAAGATTTATTTATTGTATACGGTACTCTATCTGCATGAACATCTACATGCCACAAAAAAGCCTCAAATCCCATTACAGAAGGCTGTGAGCCACCGTGTGGGTGCTGGGAATTGAACTCACAACCTCTGGGAAAGCAGCCAGTGCTCTAACCACTGAGTCCTCTTTCCAGCTCCCACAATTTTCTTATTTAAGTGTTTGAGTGTTTTGCCTGTGTGGGTATCTAAATACCACTTGCATGCAGTATTTTGGGAAGCCAGAAGAGGGCGTCAATTCCCCTAGAACCAGAGTTACACATATTTATTATGAGCGGTCGGTGGTGTGGGTGCTGAAAACAAACCCAGGGTCCTCTGAAAGAGCAGCCAGTGCTTTTACCTGCAAAGCAGCCTCTCCAACCCCCACACAGTGATTATTATACTCATTTGACCTGGTAAAAGGCACCTCAGACACAATTGTATGTGTAGGATTGGAGAGCCATGGACCAGGAAAGTTCTAAATACAACTTGAGTCACTTATGACCATTACGGCTGCCTTATAAGGTGTGTACATATGTTATTCATCTTATTTTACAAAAAAGACTGAAGCTCAGTAACTGGACCACTGCACACAGGGCTCAGGAGCAACACTTGATCCAGATAGTCTGGTGAAAGGTTTTTTGTTGTTTGGTTGGGTTTTGTTACTGTTTTAAGGGAGCAATTGAAACAAGGTCTCATTGAATAGCCCTGGGTGGCCTGGAACTCGGGGTTAGTCTGCCCTCAACCTGCCTACTTCTTGCCTCCCAGTCCTGGAATCAAAGCTCTATATGGACATATCCAGCTCCAGATAATGCACTTAACTACAACCCATATAGCTTTTCTGTCTTTATTTGCATGGAAATTTCCAGAAGGTGACACAAGAAGCTGTTGATGGTGGCTGTCTCTGGGGAGAGAAATTAGAAGAGTCTCCTGCAGCCCAGGCTGTCCTTGACCTGCACAGCCTGGGCTGGTGCTGATCTTCTGCCTTCGCCTCAGTGAAGGGATTAAAGGCACATGATACCACACTTTGTTTCATGCAGAGCGCAGGGTTTCCACACACTAGTGGAGAGCTCTGCCAAGCTAGTTACATCCCTATTCACACACACACACACACACACACACACACACACACACACACACACACACACACACACACACACCGCCAGAGTTTGGGGTCTCACTTTGTAGCTCAGCCTGGCCTTCAATTTTTGCTTGAATACAGTGAGTCATCACATAGCCCTGGCTGGTCTGGAACTCCTCAAACTTAGAATGATGCTTCCTGCTTCTTACTAGGATTATATATAGGAGCCATTTCCCTCAGCTCCTACGTGGCCTTCTGTACCATTTTATCTTGATGTTGGGCACTGTGAGGTCATTGTCCCCCATTCCTCTTAAAATCCTAACCTTCCCTTGATGCAAGGGGTGGGGCACTTTGGAAGTGACTGGGAAACGATTAGGTTATGAGGTTGGAATCGTGAATGGAAATCTTGTCCCTGTGAGAGGAAGCCCAGAAATCTTTCTCACCCTTTCTGCCCAAGAAGACAGCTGTGCACAAACCAGGAAGTGGACCCTAATCAGACACCAAGTGTAAACTTTGCCAGAATTGTGAACAACAACAAAAAAGTTCATTGTTTAAACCATATGGTGGTGCTTGTCACAACAGTCTGAAGAGATGACTAGACACATATATAGGTTGGTTTCATAAGTAGTTACTGGACCCAGCCCTCCAAAATATGTCATTACTAATATTCACCTCAGCTGAGGAAATAGAGCTGAGCCCACTGAGGTGATCTGATTGGTTGGGTAAAGGCAATGCTGAGATTACAGATAAGCCAAGACACCCTGCTGGTCCCTTCCCTGAATCTCAGTTTCTTCTTTATGATGATTAGAGGGTTTCTGTCAGTTCTAAGAAGGTGCCTGGCTTACCATGCGTCTCTTCTGAGCATAAGCTCTGAACAGCCTTTTGTTAGCCACAGGCCCAGCCTGCTCCGGTTCTTGCTCCAAAGGGCAGCGCCAGCCACACTGCTTCAGACTACTCCAGAACTTCCTTGGAATCTGTCCTCTCTGGTTATCCCAGTGTGGTGGCTGTGTTCAGAGCTGGTCCATCACCTCAGCTGGGAAAAGTGGCCGAGTCACAGAAGCCTGGGGCAGCCAACATCCAGGGCATGTCTGTGATGGACAGCCTCCTGGTTCGGGATGTTCCCAGCACCTTCCCACTGCTCACACTTGGAGAGAGAAGGGCCTCAAAATAGCTGTTGCTTCCCCAGCCCGGCGCTAGGCCAGAGACAGGAATAGACCTCTGGAGGTGGCTGCCTCAGCTTCCCTCAGGGCCTTTGGGGGCTGGGAATAGGCAGAGGCCAACCCTCTCCTAGCATGGTATATTTGGGAGATAGTTCAGTGGTCTTTTTGTGGTGACCTGTCTGTGACAGTCCAGGCATCAGAGATGGTCCTCTGTCTCAACTGGTCAGTCATTAGCACTGGCTAGACAGTAGCCATAGCCTGGTTGGTTTGAGAGGCCTAAAGTCACTTTACCGCTGTCCCCTGTAGTCCCTCTTGTATCCAGAGAGTTACATGATTGAAGTCACATGGTCAGGCAGAGAGGTGAGGTGAGGTGTTCTCTGGGCTTTTGACAGGTAGAGTACAGGGTAGTGGTTAGAGGGCTGAGACCTCAGTCTGCCTGGTCTACAGCCAGCCTCCATATCCTGTGGCCTGCATGCCCTTGGGCCTCAATTTCCTGACCTATAAAGTAGATAGAATAAACTGGATGGGGTCATAGTTGAATATAATGCCAGCACTTGGGAGGCTGAGGCAGAATTGTGGACCAAATATTGGGCACAACACCAACCTCCTACAGAGGCTGTGCCGGCCAAATGAGTGTGTCATTATGATTGGTGTTTTCTTACATTTTTCAGTCTTAAGGCATCGGGTGAGTGCCTATTATATGCCGGGTACCACTACAAGCCTAGATTAGTGTAGCTCACATTCTAGGAGCCTTCTCTCTGAGTCAGCCACTATGCTAGGTGTGTTTTGAGGCAGGGTAGACCAGGCTGACCCAGAAAGCACAGAGATCCACCTGCCTCTGCCTCCTGATGCTGGGATCAAAGGCCTGTGCTGCCATGTGGACACTCGGTGTTTTTCTTGGACATTTTCTCTCATCTTACTCTTCACAGTTGCCCCTGAAGAACCATCACCACAGTTTCCTTTTACACAGCTGGGGAGAAAGGAACAGAGAGCTGAAATCCTTACCTCAAGCCACACAGCCTGAAGCTAGAAAAGACAGGATGTGCGAGCCTTCCCAGACAGCGACCTTTGTGAGGTGGACAAGTGGCTCAGTTGCTAGCTCTGGGCTAGGCTAACGCCAGGAGCATGGAGAAGGGATTGTGTTCCCTCCCTGTTGCTCTGACATGCTTTCTCTGACCTCTGACCCAGGTGTGTGTGTGATTGGTAGGGTCTCTTAGGAACAGGGAATTTAGGCGAAACTGCAGTCCATTGTCTCTCAGAAGTAACCCCAGCCAGAAGCTACAGTCCTTGGGCTTCTTTTGGTGCCTTCATGACTGTCCTTCCCCATTCGTGGTGGAAGAGGCTGGCTGCTAAGAAGGCCAGAGAAACCTAGAAGCCTGTAACAGGTTAAGAAGGGATGAATTTGTGCCAGAATATGAATAGACTTAGCCTGTGACATCAGAGAGGGCTTCCTGGGGTTGGCAGTGTCTGAGCTAAAGAGGGGTAGTAGGAAAGGCATCTGCTAGGCAGGGAAGAACTGACTTCCAGAAACTGAACGCAGGGGTGACAAAAGGCACCTGGGCCACAGAGACAGGCAGGGGGTGGCCCTTTAGGGCCTTGCTGTCCACACTAAAGAGCTTCTTCCTGTTTGGAAGAAGGAGAAAGGGGCTAGAAAGTTCAGTCTAGATGCAGGGCAGGGTGGACCTCATGAGGCTCAGTTGCCTTCTGCGTGAAGAGGGAGAGACCAGAGAAGTAGGGACAGAAATGGATGGTCTGTAAAGCGTCTGGAGGTCACACTGGTGGGGCCAGTGAGGTGGCTCAGTGGGCAGATGTGCTTGCTGCCAACCCTGATGACCTGAGTTCAATCCCTGGGACCCACACGGTGGAAGGAGAGAACCAACTCTTGGACTCTCCTCTGACCTCCACATATACACTATAGTCCACACATCCATACATGCACACAAGTAATTTATTTGGTGTTTTTTTTAGACAGAGGCTCACAATGTAGTTCTGATTGGCTTGGAACTCACTCACTCTGTACACAAAGCTGGCTGTCTCTGCCTCCCAAGTGCTGGTCTCAAAGGTATGTGACAAACATCACGCCCAGCTCACAAGTAATTTTTTTTTTTAAGCTAACACTGGTGACATGTTGCTTCACAATAAGTCACCCTGAAACTTTAAAAGCAACTTCTTTCTTATGCATCAAGGACAGATCTGCACAGAGTTCTCCGTGGATCACTGGCCTAGCTAGAATATGGCTCCATTCATACAGATAGTCATCCTGTGTGCTGGGCCCTTAGTGGGAATAGTTTGGCCTCTATGCATCTCTGTGTGACCTCTCCATGGGGCTGACGTTTTTCCACAGCATAGCAGCTAGCTTCCCAGAAGCTACAGGGGCCTTCACTGTGGCGAATGCCAGAGAATCAAGAGTTAAAACCACCCTGAGCTACATATTGCAAGATTCTGTCTCAAAACAAAAGCAAAGCAGGAGCTGCATATTTCTCAGTGGGAAAGCACTTGCCCTACAAACATCAGGACATGAGTTCAAATCCACAGCACCCCCATAGAAAGGTAGGTATGCTAGCATGCCTGCAACTCCAGCATTTGGGGTAGAAATAGGCAGGTCTCAAGAACCAGCCAGACAAGTCCAAATGGAGAGCTTCCAGTTCAGGGAGAGACCCTGTCTCAAGGCAAAAGGCAGAGTGATAGAGGATGATCCTGGACATCCTGCTCTGTCCTCTACACATGTACATGGGCACACACTCCCGTGTATCACAACATGACTCCCCACCCCCCACACACTAAAAAATTAATAACAAAAGCAGAAAGACCTATGATGTTTTTTCTAGTCTGGTCTCAGGTCATCACTTCTGCTGTCTGTAGCCTAATCGCCAACCATCCCCAAAGCACTCTGACTCAAGGGAGGGGACATAAACTCTCAGTGTTATGATTGTTCTGTGTATGCATTGTGAATTATATTTGGAACATTTGCAATGGTTTGGGGAATTAAGCAACCACTTCCCTAGTTTCAAAACATTTTTATCATTCTGTGCACATGAAGCAATCACTCATGGCTTCCACTATGTTCAGGCCCTGGCAACCTCTAATCCAATTTCTGTCTCCATGGCTTTACCTATTTTGAACATTTTATATAAAAGAAATCTTATGTGACCTTCTGTGTCTGGCTTCTCAGCTTAGTATCTTCAAGGTTTATCCAAGCTATAAGACATACTATTATCCCTCTCTCTCCTCTCTCTCTCTCTCTCTCTCTCTCTCTCTCTCTCTCTCTCTCTCTCTCTCTCTCTCTCTCTCTCTCTCTCTCTCTCTCTCTCTCTCTCTCTCTCTCTCTCTCTCAACTAGGCTAGCCTAAAACTCCCAGAGATCAGTTTGGTGTAGTGGTAGTGGTACACATCTTTGATCTCAGTACTTGGGGAGACAGAGGCAATCAAATCTCTGTGAGTTTGAGGCCAACATGGTCTTCAGAGCTACATAAGAGACCTTGTCTAAGAAATGAAACCAAAAACTCCCAGAGACCCACCTGCCTATGCCTCCTAAGTGTTGGGATTAAAGGCAAAACTAAGATTTAATCACTAGAATTTAATCATCCATCTGTAAATGATTGACTATTGTGTATAGTCTTATGAACATTGGTGAACACGTGTCTGTCCGAGTTCCTATTTCAATTCTTTTAGAGATGGAATTATTGTTTTATAGTAATTCTATGTTTAACTTTTTGAGGCAATGCCAAACTTTTTCACAGTGGCTGCACCATTTTACACTCCCACTGGAAATGTCTGAATGTAGTGGCCTGAATTCACATATTAAGATCTGAACACCCAGCTTGATAACTTGAGGAGGTGGGTCTTAGGAAATAAGATGGTCTCCAGCCTTCTTGAGTGGGATAAGTACCCTTAAGAAAAGACCTTAGTGGAGCCAGGTATGGTGGTGTATACATCCCCTTAACCCCAGCACTCAGAAGGCAGAGGCAGGTGGATCTCAGTGAGTTGAAGTCCGGTATGGTCTGCATAGTGAGTTCCAGGATAGCCAGAGCTACCTGGTGAGACCCTGCCTCAAACAAACAAAAAGACCTCAGTGGGGCTGGAGAGATGGCTCAGTGCGTGCTTAAGACCTTTTGTTGATGTTGCAAAGGACCCAGGTTCAATGGCCACATGGCAACTCACAGTTATCTGTAACTCCAATTCCAGAGAACCTGACACCCTCTTCTGGCCTCCTAGGCATCAGGCACACAAGTGATGCACAGACATGCATGCATGTAAAACACCCATATACATAAAATTTACAAAATGAGAGACTTCTGAGCTGGTGAAGTGGCTCAGAGGGTGAATGCGATTGTTACACAAACTTGGCACCGTATCTTTGATCCATGGGACACATGTAAAAATTAAAGAGAAGAACTAATGTCACAGAATTGTTCTGTGTCCTCTACAGACACTCTGTGGCATGCATACACCCCATCTCTCTCTCTCTCTCTCTCTCTCTCTCTCTCTCTCTCTCTCTCTCTCTCTCTCTCTCTCAGCCTCTCTCTCACACACATCAATAATAATAATATATATATATATATATATATATATTTAAAGGAATCTCTTGCTGGGTAGTCTTTTTTCAACTTGATATAAACTGTAGTTATCTGAGAAGAGGGAACCTCTACTGAGAAAATGTTCCCATCAGACTGGCCAGCAGGCAAGCCTTTGGGACATTTTCTTAATTAGTGATCAATGGGGAGGGCCAACCTGGCTCCTGGGTTCTACAAGAAAGCAGGCTGAGCAAGCCATGGGAAACAAGCCTGTAAGCAGTGCCCTCCATGGCCTCTGCATCAGCTCCTGCCTCCAGGTTGCTGCCATCAGTTCCTGCTCTGACCTCCCTGTATCATAGGCTCTAAACTGTAAGATGACACTCCCTTTTAACCCCCTCGGTTGCTTTGGATCATGATGCTTTATCACAGCAGTAGAAACACCACCTAAAGCAGAGCACCCAAGAGAGCTCCCTACCGTCTCCCTACCACGAGGATAGTGGTCTGTCTTGGGAGCTGGCCCTCCATAGAAATGGGCTGAGCAGACCAACACTTTGGCCTCAGACGTCTAGCTTCCAGAACTGGCTGCCCCACCTAGTCCGTGGTGCTTTATTACAGCCATTCTAATTGGTTAAGGTGACAAAAGTCCTCATTTACCTACCTCCTTGCCAACATTTATCTACCACCTCACCTCCTTTAGGAGTGTCTCGAGATTAAATAATGAGCAATAATATTCCATTATTTTTCTTAATTTTCTTTTATGTTCATTGGTATTTTGTCTGTCTGTATAGGGTGTCAGAAGCCCTGGAGCTGGAGTTACAGACATGTGTGAGCCATCTGGGTGCTGGGAACTGCACCTGGGTCCTCTGGAAGAACAGCCAGTGCTCCTATATCTGAGCCATCTCTCCAAACTTGATCTATTATTTTATTTGTGTGAGTGTATCTGTGTTTTGGGGAGGGAAGGCTTGCATGACATTGCACCCATGTGGAGGTCAGAGGACAACAGGAGTCAGTTGTCTCCACCATGCAGATCCAGACGTTTAACTTGTGTCATTAGATTTGGTCACAGGGGTTGCCCCTAGAAGCCAGAAGAGGGTGTTCTAACCACTGAGCCATTTTCACAGCCCATTTTTATTTACTTATTTGAGACAGAGTTTCTCTATGTAACAGTAACAATCCTGGCTGTCCTGGAAACCCACAGGCTGGCCTTGAACTCAGAAATCCGCCTGCATCTGCCTCCCTGGAGCTGGGATTAAAGGCCTGCACCACTGCCTACGTGCCCTTAATACCAGCACTTGGGAAACAGAAGCAGGTAGATCCTCTCAGTCTTCCAAGGACTGGAATTGGAGGTGTGGGCTGCTGTGCCAATAAACATACCTATTTACACATTCCTCCTCCTCCTCTTTTGAGGGTCTCACTCTGTAGGACTGGCTAGCTGGCTTGGCCGGCCTGGAATTCACTATATAGACCAGACTGGCTTCAGACTCACAGAGAGCTGCTACTTTCGTCTGCCTCCTGAGCTCTGCAGCCACGGTGGCCAGGGAAGAGGCAAATAAACAGAAGAACTCAATCCCAGACACAGTATTGAGTTTGGGGCCTCAATAGCACTGTGCATCAAGTTAATGATAAACGCTGTATGGAAACGTCCTGGGGCCTTCTCAACAAATATTTATGGACACTCCATACTAATGCTAGCTTACATTATGTGGTATTAACCGAAGGCCGGGGGAAAAATTGAGCCATAAGGCACACAGCTCGTCCTATCTTACACACCAGATAAGGTCTAGAACATTCTCAGCCCCCAGCCCTATAAAGTATTAGTTTCCCTAATACTAACAAATGGGAGATTACTACAGAGTCAATCTAAAACATGAAGGAGCCCTTGCCAATCCTCTTGACATCCCCCCACTCTCCAGAAGGGCAGTCTTAGGAGGCTGCACCCCCTCACTGGACTGTGACTGGACTCTGGCCTTTGCACCCACAAGGGTAGAAGCTAGTGTTCTCTGTGTTCATGTGTCTGGGTGAATGAGTGTAGAGCACCCACCCTGCCAGGCACCAAGGCCATCACCCAGGAGCACTATGGGCTTCTGCTAAACAGCGGGTAGATGACTAGCAAAGGTTGCTTCCTAACAGTGTGCGGCAGGGGATCAGCTGGTCCCAGCCTAATTGGCCTGTCTCTGGAAAATGGGCCCTTGTTCCTGTCAAAATCGTTTTAGGCCACACTTCTTGGAGTTCCTCAGAATGGCAAGGAAGACCCAGAATGTCCTAGAGGCGGGAGGAGGTGCCATGTCACTCCCAAGTGTCTGTGCTAGCACCCTGTGACCTCATCTGTCCTCCACTACTGATAAAGTTCATCTCCTTGCATTTCGGCCTCAGGGCCTTGCACTCAGTGCTCTGACCATCTGGAACCTTCTGCCTCCTGGACTTCCTTTGTCTTATTGCATTTCATCTCAAATGTCAACCTCTTCACAGGACTTCTCTCCGGCCAAATCGCCCTACTTAATTCTGCCCCTACCAGCCAGTACATGGAGCCAGATGGCCTAGGTATAAATGTCAGCCCTATCCCTTAAAGGCTGTGTCACATTAGGAAAATGACTTCACCTCTCTCTGCTCTCTGTCTCTCAGGTATAAAATAAGGGTGGCTACATTACTTTGAATCACAAAGGGCTGTCATCTGACCTTACATTATCTAACATCTGTTAGCAATGCCTGGCCTACAGAACATGCTGTATAAAGATTTAGCTTTTTTTTTTTTTTTTTTTTGAGCTGAGTTTTGTGACTCCCAACACTCAGGAGGTAGAAAAGCAGAAGGGTCAGGAGTTAAAGGTCATTCTCAACAAGATAGTGAGTTTGAAGCTAGCGTCACATTAGGTTTTGCTCACATAACATTTTTTTTCCCATCCTGAAATTATTCCGGCTGCTGAGTCATTATTACCTGGTTCTTCTGTTTTCTCCAATTAGAGTGAGAGTGAGTCCTCTGAGGACAAGGCACCCCTTTTGTGTGGCTGCCAGCCCCGCTAAACGGGACAGTACGTGTCACACAGGAGGGAAACAGGCTAAGGCTGTCCGCTTGCAGCCTCTCCAGTGGGCAGCACCTACCCCATCCCCAGGCTTAGCCATCCTTTCTACTTGGAACTGTGCCCCAAGGAAGAGGGAGGGAGGAGGAAGGGGAACTGCCTGCTGGTGCTGGACTCCACCTTTAGCCCTTTCCCACTGTCTACTCCCCCAAATCCATAGTCAGGAAACAAAAATCTAGACCTCCCCAGAATTAGAATTTCTGCCTACTGCCCGCTTTCCAGCAGCGAGGGAAACTGAGGGCAGACAAAGACTGTTCTCAAGGTTATTGTCTCACAAAGGAACACTCAAAGAAAATGCAATTCAGCAGGGTGATTCTTTTTTTGTAAAAATGGTGTGTTGTACCCCAAATGGCAAGCACATGGCCAAGCTGGCCTCTGTTTTTCATACTTATTGTATGTTGGGACTGTGTTTCGTTCCATTGGTTGGAGCTCAGCTTCATGATCTGGCTAACTGGCACAAAGGGGAAGGAAGTGATTCAGAACACACGGGCCATGTTCAGTAACTACCTTTGAAAGAAAAAAATTCTCCCACTGAGGCTCAGATGAGGGACAGGGCTTTGATAAATGCCCTATAGTAAGTCCAAAGCAAGATGTCCTCATTGAGCCCTGAACTTCTCACTCCAGTGTCCTTATTGGATCTGCCTCCTTGCAGGGCCTGGACAGAGTTGGAGGGGGGGGGGTTGGTGGTGTGGGAGAGAGTTGGGGGAGGGTGCTGAGGGGGTGGAAATAGCTTGCAAGCTACTTGCCCTTCCCTTTCCCCAAGTGGTGAGGGGCTAGGGCAGCTAGGCTGTATCAAAATTTAAATTTTTTTTAAGCGTGTATTTATTTTCTTTATGTATACTTCTATGTGCCTACCTGAGTTTATGTGCACCACATGTGTGCAGGTGCCACAGAGGCCAGCAGAGGGCATTGTATCTCCTAGAACTGGAATTAGAGACAGTTGTGAGCTCTTCATGTGGGTGCTGGGAACCAAACATGAATCCTTTACAAGAGCAGCAAGTGTTCTTAACCACTGAGCTGTCTCCCCATTCCAAATTGGGTGATGCTGCTCATCACGGCATGCATGTAGGGGCCAGAGAACATGTTCTAGGGATCAAACTCAAGCTACATAGCAAGCATCACTACCTGGAAACTTGGGACTTCCATTTCTCTCCCCGCCACCACCAGGGTCTCTCTGGCAGGCTGGGAACTCACAGAGAACTGCCTGCCTCTGCCTCTGGAGTGCTGGGATCAAACCACCATCCAGCTGTTCCAGGACAGCCAAGGCTACACAGAGAACCGTCTCAGAAAACCAAAGAGGGTGAGGAAGAAAATTCAAATTTCAGCAGCCTGAGTTCAGATAGTTCATATAGCCTATGCTATACAGTACAGGGCAACACAGTGGGAATGCATGCCAGCCAGGGAGCCCTTCTGACGAAGGCTCTGGAAGATCTACTGGTTAGGTTGGCACCGTTTACTGGGACAACAACCCCTCGTGGGGGCAAATACATCTTTCACTAATTGTCTTCGGCTTCCAATGCTCCCGGCAGTCTCTGGGCTGGATTTTTGGATTATTCCCACCTTGATCCGTTCCAGCTTCTCCTGCAGAAGCGGTGAGCTATTTTGGGGACTTGATGACTCCCCCTGGCTGCCCATGACCCCCTGCTCGGATGCAAATACCTCTCCCTTACAGAGCCTGCTTCATTAGACTGCTCTGGTGCCGCCTGCCTGCTGCCTGCCCCCTGCGGCTGTTAGTTCTCAACCCCAAGCACCTGCCTCCTGCCCCCTCTCCTCCCCACCCAGCTTCAACTCTTCCCTGATTCCTGGCCCCAGCTCTACCCCAGAGCAACGACCTGCCCTCCAGTTTCAGAATTCTTCCCAAATAGAGCAAAACCTCCCTGCACCATTTGGTGAACCAGTACTTTTGGCTGGCATCCACATTCCCCGTTCCAGTAAGAACTTGTCTTCAATGTCACTCAGCAAAACCCCCCTCCAAGTGACAGAAGAGAGTTGTTAAAAATTCCCAAGGATAAATTTTAGGTTATGAATATCTTACCACGATTTATAAAAGTGCACCCAAGGGGGTGCAAGGATGCCTCCCCCATTCCCTGCTGCCACCGCCACTGTCTTATGTCACAATGCGTGGGGCTGACGTCACAGGGGCCCCCAGCGTGGGTTCTGCTGTCTGTTTCTCTCTGCTCCTGGCTCGCCCATCTTCCAGCTCCAAGCTCTGCCAGGGCCGCCTGCAGGCCTTACTTGCTTTTCAAAAATAACTCACCGAGTCTCTCACCAAGGAGGCCGGCCTGGGCTGCTTCCTGGGTGTCCCAGGGCTGCCTTAATCCCCACAGCACAGAACTTCACCAGCTTTGACCCTGGCCGGGCTGGTGGACAACAGTGTGTCTGCTGGAGTAGGGCACCTGCAGAGTGCAGGAACTTACCCTTGGTGTCCAGTTAGCTGTTTCCTCCTTGTTTCCCTTAAATATCTACTTCTTTGTCTAAAGCAGGGCATCTATCTATTTATTTATTTTACATTTTATCTTCTGGTCCCTTTCCAGGGTCTTTTTATCTTTCACCCCCACCCCCACCCCGCTCCCATCCCCCCAACAAGGTCTCATTATGTAGCCCTGGCTGGCCTCACACTCACAGAGATTCTCCTGCCTCTTCTGAGGGCTGTGCCATCAGGGTCTTGTGTAGCCCAGGCTGACCTCAAACGTGTTACGTAGCTGGGGAAGATGTCCCTGAAGTCTCTCTTTAAGATTTATCTATGGTGTGGCCAGCTCCTGTTTTGAGACAAGGTCTCACTATATATCATCGGTGACTGGCCTGGAACTCACAGAAATCTACTTGCTTCTATGTGTGAGCGTGCACATGACAGTGCTCATGTGGAGGCCTGAGGACAGCATTCAGGAATCATAATGCTCCCCTCCCACTATGTAAGTCCCGTGTATTCTAGTTGTCAGGCTTGGGGCCAACCTTTACCCACTGAGCTATCCCGCCAGTTTTTCAATGTGCTTGTCTGTATGCTCTGTGTATGTGAGTGTAGTTCCTGGGAGGCCAGAGGTAGTGGATCCCTCTAGAGTTATGGGGGATTGGGAGTCAGCTGGCATGGGTACTGAACTCCCATCCTATAGAAGACCAGACCGCATGCACTTAGCAGTTAAGAGTTGAGCTTCCAGCCCATTTATTTATTTTGAAACAACATCTCACTATGTAGCGCTGGCTGGCCAGGAACTCCCAGAGATTCACCTGCTTCTACCATCTGAGTGCTGGGCGCAGGTGGGTGCCACCACACCTGGAGAAAGTGGTTTCAGACAGGAAAATAGGCAGCAGGGAGAAGTTACGTGGTAATGTAAATGCTAGCTTATGTCATTTCTGCTGCAGAAGAAATTACCCTCCAATGTAATGATTCCTAAGAGCAATGTCTGTTTATTTAGGAGATTTGGTCTTGCTGTGCCACCCTGGGTAATCTCGAACTCCTCAGCACCACTGATCCTCCTGTATCAGCCTCCCTGCAGTTGGGGCTAACTTTGATACCGTGCCTGGCCAAGCAAGAACATAATTACCTTACGTGGTTTCTATTTATCCTGTGACTAGCCTTTGCTTGCCCCCCACCCACCCACCAAGCTAGGGTTTCTCTGTATAGGCCTAGCTCCCTAGCTATCCCGGAACTAGCTCTGTAGACCAGGCTGACCTTGAACTCAGAGATTCCCTCTGTCCCTGCCTCCCAAGTGTTGGGATTAAAGGCATGTGACACCACTGCCCAGAATTTTGCCAGAGAAGCAGGAGCCACTGGGCTGGATGACAATGGCTGTCCTGGAGGCTGGTGGCTTTCCCCATGGCTTCTACAGAAAAATCCATCCAAGAGCAAGATCTTGGGATGTTTAGTCGGTTTATCTAAAAATCTACAGATTTTCATCTCCACAATGTGCTACTAGTTACACAGGTGAGCTCTACTCAAAGGAGAGTGTGACACTGGGGTAAGAAAGCCAAGAGGTAGGATCCACCCAAGACCTCCTTTGAAAAGCTGAGGAACCACAAACAATCAGTGTCTACCCATAGTCCCTGCTAGTCGGAGAGGCTGAAACAGGAAGACTGTTTGAGCCCTAGAGTTTAGACCAACCTGAGCAACACAGTGAGGCCACATTTCAAAAGTAGGGGCCAGGCATGGTAGTGGACACTTTTAATCCCAGCAGTGGGGAGGCATAGACAGACAGATCTCTGAGTCTGAGACCAGCATCGTCTAGCTAGCAAGTTCCAGGCTGGCCAAGGCTACATAGCAAGGCCTTCTTTTAAACTAAATAGATAGGCAGACAGACAGATAGACAGACAGATAAAAACAAGCCAACTATGGCAGTGTGCTCTTGTAATCCCAGCACTCAGGAGGTATCAGCAAGAGGGGACATGAGTTCAAGACCATCCTTATCAATCTTCAGCAAGACTTTTTAAAGCTGGTGTGGTGGCACACACCTTTGATCTCAGCACTTGAGAGGCAGAGGCAGGCAGATCTCTGAGTTCAAGGACAGCCTGATCTACAAAGTGAGTTCTAGACAAGTTTTACAGACAGGACCACTGGCCGATATGACCTGGGCAATTCTTCAGTTGAAATTCAGTCTTTCCTGGTGACTGTAGGTTGTGTCAAATTGACAATAAAAACTAGCCAAAGGGCTAGAGAGATGACTCAGGGATAGGAGCATTTGTCAGTCTTGCAGGTTATCCAGGTTCAGTTCTCAGCACACACATGGTAGCTCCCAATCACCAGTAACTCCAGTTCCTGACGCCCTCTGCTGGCTATACTTGGCTCCTTCATGCATGTGGTACACATACACATACTCAGATGCACACACATGCGCATTTTTTTTTATAAAAAAGAAATAAAACTATGAAATTTATGTGTCAGCTTTTTGTATAAATACACATTTCAGTTCCCTCAGGTAAATGGTTAGGAGTAGAATTATGAGAGCATGGCTAGGTGTTTGCTTAGCTTTATAAGGACCTGTCAGTCTCCCCCAACGTAACTGCTGTTTTACACTCCATGTTCTCACCAATACTGTGTGTTTAGAAGTTTTGTTCATCTGAGAAATTCATTGTAACCTGTGTGCAGGGGTGTTTTGTTTTGGTTTTAGCTTGTACTTTCCTGTCAGCTAAAGGTTTTGAGATCTTTTCTTGTGCTTATTGGCCATTTCTTCTTTTGCAAAAGCTTTTCTTCGATCATTTTACCTACCTTAAAAAAATGATTGATGGGACTGGAGAGATGGCTCAGTGGTTAAGAGCACTGGCTGCTTTCTCAGAGGACCCAGATTCCATTCCCAGTACCCACATGGTGGCTCACAACCATCTGTAACTCCAGTTCCAGAGGATAGCCGGCATGCATGGGGTGCACACACATACATACACACAGGCAAACACTCATATTAATAAAATAAGAAATATAGTATTATTGTGTGTGCACGCACCACAGTCAGTGTAGGGGGGCTGGGGGGGGGGAGAAAATAATGCTGTGAGTCAATCCTCTTCTCTACCCTTACATGGTTCCAGGAGCTGAACTCAGGGTTCCAGACTCGTAGGGCAAGCCCCTTTCCCCTCGGAAACACCCTGCAGACACTGCCTGTGATGGGTTTGCTTTCTTTGTGCTAAGAGACCTTGGTTTTTATCGCTGCTGTTTTTGAGACAGTTTCTCAGTATAGCCTTGGCTAGCCTGGAACTTACTCTGTAGACCAGGCTAGCCTCTAACTCAGAGGTCCACATGTCTCTGCCTCCTGAGGGCTGAGGTTAAAAGTGTGTGCTACCACCACCCTACTCAAGTAATAAGGGTTCTTAAAATTCCAGGTACACATTCTTTGTCATGTATGTGTATTGTAAATATGTGCTATCAACCTTCATTTTCTTTATAAAAATATTTTTATTTTTTAAATTATATGTGTATGTACCTGTGTTTGTATATGTGCCTGTAGAGCCCAGAGATGTTGGGTCCCCTGGAACTGGAGTTAAAGGTAGTTGTGAGACACCTGATGTAGGTGCTGGACCTGAACTCAGGTCTTCTGCAAAAGCACCCTGTGCTCCTAACTGTTGAACTATCTCTTCAGATCCTAATTTTTTCCTCTTGAGACAGGGTCTCACTATGGTAGGACTGGCTTTGAATTCCTAAACCTCTGCGTCAACCCCCAAGTGCTAGGATTACAGGCATGTGTCACTACACCAGGTAAAAATGTATTGTTGAGGTTTATCTACATTTTAACATATACCAGCCTTTGATTCCTTTTCATAGCTAACAATTCAATCAGTGTGTGGATATACCATAATTTATTTGCCCATTTGTTCAGCCATTCCAATTTGTAGTATGTTGTGATTTTAATTGTACGTCATCATCTAGACATTTGAACATCTTTGAGTATGATTATTGGCTATTTGCATACCTTCTTTTGTGAGTCTTACTCAATTTGCTTTTATTTAAAAAATTAATAGAATCTTTGACAACTTCATAAGACATATATAATGTGCCTCGATTATATCCACTCCCTGATGCCCCTCCCACTCCTACAGACCCCTCAACACATCTCCCCAGCTGTATGACTGAGGCCAATTTATTTACCCCCCCCCATTTTGTTCCAGTGATGAAGCCAGGGCCTTGCAAAATAAACATGTAATTCTGCGCTATCCCCCGGGCCCCAGTTATAGCAGTAAGCATTATTCTGTGTGGGTTCCTTATGTGTCAAAGCGTGTTTGGCTAGAGTCGGGGGAGGGGAGGAAGAACAGGCCTGTGTATCTGAAGAAAATAAACACAGCTTTGTCCACTTCCAGATTTCCTGCTCACCTTACGGTCCTTTGCTCAACTTAAGGGTCTGGGAAGCCCTTGCTCATTGTCTCCAGAACCCTAGTGTGAATTGGTCACAGTGTGGATGTTATTAGCTACATTGATGTAGCTTAATATGGGAAGGCTCATAGAAGAAGCCTCTTTCATGTGGAGTGGCTCCTTGCACTCAGTTCCACCCTTGGGACAGCCCTGGTTTGCTACTTCAAGTGTCATAAGTATGCTGTCACCCACTGTCGTTCCTCAACATTCAAACAGCGGGTGAGGAGTGTTTAGACTCAAACCCAGGACCACCTTCCAGGGCCGCTCAGAGCCTGGCTCCAGATTCGGGCTCGGGTCCTCCACTCCATCTGCTCTCTGCCTCATCTTTCTTTTGAGGACGTCTGTATGGGATAGAGTGACAGGATGATCGAGAAGGTGGCCAAGCTGGACTTGGGATCGCTAGATACCATGCAAAGGATGCTCTTCTGGCTTGCAGAGAACCCTGCAAGCCCCCCTGCCTCCCAGTCCCTGCCCCTCCTCCTGCAGCCCCTGTAGTCGGGGCTTAGCCGGAATCTGTGGGGAAAGGAGCGGGATTTCGGCTAAATATACACCAGGCTGTTCTAGAATCCAAATAGAACAAAGGAGCAGGGTGTTAAGTTGATTTTTATAAATAAAGAGAGAGGGAGTGAGAGAATATTTTTTCGAGATGTTTAATAAAATCGCCTTGTGAAGAGGCAGGAGAATCACTGGGCTGCTATGGGAGGGTTCAGGGAAGGAGGAGGACGCGAGGGAGGGGAGAGTGGGGGATGTGGCTTCCTAGCTGCTGGGATCCGTTTCTTTCCTGCCATCAGGGAGGCATGGTGGTGAGGAGAGGGGCAGAGAGGTAAGAGGAGCTCGGGAGGAGAGGAGCAAGGATCACAGCCCTAACAGTTACCACAGCTGAGCGCCTGCTGGATGCCCAGCTCCAGATGCCTGGTACCCGGCCCCAAATGCCTTTAGTTCTTGGGATCTGGAGCTGTGTGACCTGCCCCAGACATCCTCCCACTTCACCTCTCCCTAGCTCTCTGCTCTACACATCAAACTCACTTTCTCTCTGCACCTCACAGCCGGCTGTTATCACCCATGATTCAAAATAAACAGCAATTTGTTTTTGTTTGTTTTTGAGACAGGGTCTCTCTAAGTAGCTCTGGCTCTCCTAGAACTCACCATGTAGACCAGGCTGGCCTCACACTCACAGGGATCCACTCACTTCTTCCTCTGCCTGCTGGGACTGAAAGTGTACACCACCACATCCTGGCTCAAATGTCACATGCATCCTCATTGCTTATTTTAAAAAGCCCTTCTTTCCTCCTGCAGTGTGGATAGCGGCCCCTTGTTCCGTTGTTTTCATTAACATAGCCCTTCTGAAATTATTTGCTTGTTTATTATGTCTTTATGAATCCCCTTACCAAAATAAAAGTTCCCAAGACAGAGGCTGTGGTCACCTACTGCATAGTGCCAGGTCCTGTGACCCCAAATAGAGGTTACTTAGTATGCACTTGCACACAGCTCAGAGAGATAAAGCTACTTGCCCAAGGTCACACAACTAGGAAATGGCAGAGCTAGCTGAGAACCCAGATTCATCCAACACTTCAAATGCATACCTTTCTACTCCATCAGGCCTCTAGTATGGTAGAGGAAATTTAAGAGGCTCAGTTAGGAGCATGAAGAATAGAGAGGGCAATGACCAGATGTAACCTCAGGGTGATAGCAAAGGGTATTGGGATCAGTGAAGCCAATTATTACTATCACTGAAACATTTCTCCTTAAATAATGTGCATGAGACAGCTTGGTGGCAAAGCCTTTAATCCCAGCACTCAGGAGGCTGAGGCAGGCAGATCTTTGTGAGTTTGAGACCAGCTTCATCTACAGAGGGAGTCCCAAGATAACCAGAGCTTCTTAGAGACACTGTCTCAAAAAAAAAAAAAAAGTTTAAAAAATTGTTAAAAAAGAAAGAAAAAACACGCACAGGTGAGTGACGGCTCAGCAGGTAAAGCTACTTGCTGCAAAGCCTAATAATCTGCATTAGATCCCCAGGATTCACACGGTGGAAGGAGAGAACTAACTCCAATAAGCTGTTCTCCGACCTCCACATGCACACCGAGGTACACCGGCATAACTCTCATAAATAAATGACATAAGCATGAGTTAGAAAGGAAAAGACAGCAATACACCAGATACAGAGAAATGGGTATCGGAGAGATGACTCAGCAGTCAAGAGCTTATATAACTCCTTCCTGAATTTGGTTCCCCACACCAGGTCAGGCAGCTCACAACTGCCTGTAACTCCAGCTCCCGGGGCTCTGTCGCCCTCTTCTGGCCTCCAAGGGCACCTGCAGTCACATTCACAGACACAGACACAGACACAAACACAAAACTGAAATAAAAATAAATCTTAAAATATAAAGAAATTAATTTTTTAAATTTAAAACAAGCTCTCAGCATGTGCCTCATGTTCCTGTCTTTTGAGCACTGGGATTATAGGCATGAACCAATGTGCCTGAAATAGTCATCTTTATGGGAAGGCTGGTAGAGTGCTTGCCTAGTATGAATGAAGCCCTGGCTTCTAGCCCCATTACCATATAAGCCAAACAAGACTTCACACACTCCTCATTTCAGTTTTCTGGATGGGAAGGCAAGAGTATCAAAGTTCAAGACAGTCTTCATCTGCATAGTGAGTTCAAAGCTAGCCTGGGCTACACAAGATTCCATCTGAAAGCAAAGTAAGAGCAAAACCCCATCCTTGGAGGGAAGCTACAGGGCATAGTGGGCTAACAGGGACCCTCACCTCCCAGGTGTGATGCAATGACCAGGGAAAGCAGAAAATACCCGCTCCTGGAGAGACATATTCTTTTGCTTCCGCACACAGCATCTGCTTGTGTCCTTTTGGCCCCTGGCAATGTGACTGTGCCTTTCTGTTGACTACAGATTCTGCCATATGGGGTACAATGTGGCCTTGGGAAAGCCACATGGTTCTCTCTCAGACTCAGTTTCCAGGTTCCTGTATATGATAGACTGGAAGACAGAAGACTGGAGATATAGTGGTCAGGATTTGGTGCTTCAGGGTCATGGCAGGTGTGAGAGGTTTGATGGAAGCTATTGTCTTCTTGTCATTTCTGAATTATAATACAGTTGAGCATTAGTCTCTCACCCCATTAGATGAGCAGCTACTGCCTGTCACAGATGGGACTGCACATTGGATTTAGACTCTTCAAACAATTCCTCAGAGCAGGTAAGGTCATGATCCGCATCTCCATTTTATGAATGAGGCTCCTGTGAGTGAAGTGAGAGTCACAGGGTTGCAGAGCTGAGCTTCTGGGGTGGCTTGGTGGTTTAAAGTACCCAACACCAAGCCTGGGGATCCATGTTTGTTCTGCGAACCTACATGGTGGTAGGAGAGAGCTGAGAATTAGCCTCTGACCTCCACATGTGCTTTGTGACATGGGAATGCACACATGTGCACACACATACATATACACATGCACCATACACACACTAAAATGTAATTAAAAAAAAAAGACTAGGCAGCACAGCCTGATCTACAAAGTGAGTTCCAGGACAGTCAGAGCTGTTACACAGGGAAACCCCATCTCAACAACAATGAAGAAGAGGAGGAGGAGGAAGAGGGGGATAAAGGAAGGAAGAAAGGAAGGAAGGGGAAGGAAGGAAGGAAGGAAGGAAGGAAGGAAGGAAGGAAGGAAGGAAGGAAGGAAGGGAAGGCAATTTGGGCTTGAAATTCAGATAGGACTAATTGCAGATCCTGAGCTGAAATATTATACAACCCTGTGCCACGGATCTAAGGAGACAGTGGACTTCCTGATGCTCCAGAAGGTAGGACCTGGGACAAGAAAGAAGTGTGTGGGGGGGTTAGAAGCAGAGTCCTTGCTTTGGTGAAGTGGTAAGGAGGGGGTGTCCCAGGCAGGGTGTGTGAGAGTAGGAACAGTGCTGCTGCAGCTGGGGGTGTGGGGGGGGGCGCTGTGGTTCTGCAGCACTGACTCACAGAGCATCTCAATTCCCTTCCCTGCTACAGGGGATGCTATTTATAACCTGCAGGTTCCCAGAGCCTCTGGAGTGCAAAGCCCTGCAGCTAACCTGGGTCCATTCTCCAGGGCTGCAGGGAGTTTGGGCAAGGTCAAAACTGAGAATCCTTCCTTTCTGCTCTGGGCTCTATAGTCAGCACAGAAAACACACTCAACTGCCCAGGGTCACTCTGGGGGTGTCCAGCTCACCTGGGCAGGTGGCTTCCTAAAGGCATGGAGAGAAGGATGGGTGTATGGGTGTGGGTAGACAGGTAGATGGGTGGGTGGGTAGACAGATGGGTGGATGGGGTAGGTGGATGCATAGGTGTGTGGATGAATGGAAATATCCTCCTTTTTCACTTGATAAGATCATATCAGTTCTCTAGCCGAGCTTTCCCTGTGGTCTAACTCATCTTCTTTGAAGCCAAAGACTGTTTTCTGTTTTAGACAAGGTTACGCACTGTGTAGTCCAAGCTGACCTTGAACTCAGAGATCCTCGTGCCTCTGCCTCCCCTGTACTAGGATTAAAGGTGTGCTCTATCATGTCCAGCCATGGAGACGGAGTTTATGGTGCCTACAAGGTGCCTACTTGCCCTCCTTCTGTCCACTGACTTCTACCCCCCTCTGCTCTAGTGGTCTGGTTTTCCCTGCTATGAACTCACCATGGCCTCAAGCTTTGCTCTATTTCCTTGTTCAACGATACTTTCCCTGTAGGGACTGGAGTGTTTCCAATCCTCTTTCAGGTTTTAACTCAGCAGCTTCTCCATGAGGCCTTCCATATCACATCCCACCATGCAGTACAGGCCTATTCCCTCAGCCTCTCCACTCACCTTCATCTGGCATCCTACTTGTGTATAGAAATGGTTGTGGTGTGTTCACATGCATGCAGTTCCCCTGGTGGCCAGCAGAGAGCATCAGATTCCCCTGAGACTGGAATAACAGTTGTCAGAGGCAATGCAGGTACTCGGAATGGAATAAGGTTCTCTGGAAGAGCAGCCAGTGCTCTTAACCACAGGCTTATCACTCCAACCTCTAACTTAATTTCTTTAACTTTTTATATGCATGTAAGTATATGTGGTATATGTACATGTGTGTGCATCTGTGCTTGTGTGTGTGTGTGTATGCACTCATGGAGGTCAACATATGCTGTCTTCCTTGATAACACTCCACCTTAATTTGTTATTTTATTTATTTTTTGAGACAAGGCTCCTCACTGTACTTGGAGATCCCTGTTTGGCTAGGCTGTGTGGCCAATGAGTTCCAATCATCTTCCTGCCATTGTCCACACAGACACAAACATAAATACATAAATATGGAGCTCAATTCAGAAAATGCCTCTGTAAGATCAGGTTGTAGGCAAGCCTATGGGGCCTTTCTTAATTAGTGATTGAAGAGGGAGAGCCCACGCATTGCCATCCCGGGCTGGTGGTCCTGAGTTCTATTAAAAAAAAAAAAGCAGGGCCAGGTGGTGTTACATTCCTTTATTCCCAGCCTAGGGAGGCAGAGACAAGTGGATCTCCGAGTTTGAGGCCAGCCTGGTCTACAGAGTGAGTTCCAGGATACACAGAGATAACTCTGTCTGGGGGTAGAGGGGAGAAGCAGACTGGTACTGGGGAACAGTCCAGTAAGCAGCACCCTCCATGGCCTCTGCATCAGCTCCTGCCTCCAGGTTCCTGCCCTGCTTGAGTTCCTGTCCTGACTGACTTCCATGATGGACAGTGAAGTGGACATGTGAGCCCCAAAAAACCCTTTCCTCCAGAAGGTGCTTTGTCATGGTTTTTCAGCACAGCAATGGTAACTTTTACTAGGACAAAACTCAGTACCAGGATAGTGGGCTACTGCTATGACAGACCTAAGCATGTGTCTTTAGGAGGATTGTGAAAGGGGCCGGTGGAAATTTGGGTGAAAAAGCCATTGAGTGTTCAAAACTCAATGAGCAGTTCTGTGGAAGCTTGAACAAAAAGTTTATTGAGAGAAACACGGAGGCCTGGCTTGGGAAGTTCCAGAGGAAAGTTTGAGAGTTAGTTAAAGATTATTGGGGCGGTTGAATTAAGAATCAGTGGTTCTGGTCAGCTGAAGAAGAATCAGCTGTGATTAACAAGAGACCAGCACCACTGAAGTGAACCTCTGCTTTACTGGGACAACTGATGCTGGCCATCTGGGGATGAGAAATTAGCAGCGATTCAGAAGAGACCAGCGTCACTGAGGTGACATCGGGAAAGTGTGTCCTCAGGGTCAGGACACAGAAGCTGTGGTCCAGAGGCAGCCGAGGTTGTACCTCGTGCTGGCAGCTGAATTGGTAGTGTAAAGGTCACCCAGTTTTGAAGCCTGAAAGGATCATGAAGAGCAGCTGAGGCTTGACACTGAGAGGCCAGGGAGGCCATTGGTGAAGGTACAGCCTCGTTAACAGTTGAAGGCCCAGGACTGAATGGGTCATGCAGAGGAGTTGAGGCTTGTCACCTTCCTGAGGAGAGCCTAGGAGAGGGTGTTGTTGAAAGTGCGGCCCAGTTGCTGCAAAGACCCAGCATTTTTGGAGATCCAGTACATGAGCAGGCAGGTGTGGTAGAGCAGAGCCAGCTGGAGCCTGGAAGACAGGCTGTGTATGCTGCAGAGGCAGAGCCAGAGAAGTGACCCAGGCCCCTGGGAGAAGCCCAGAAGATGGTGAGCGAATCCCAGATATTGGACATTGAGTTCTTTACAGTTAAGAGTTTGGTTTTGCTTTGAATTGATGTGACTGTGTCCTGGTTCTTCCCTCTTGAAATAATAAAAGATTTAACTTATTTTTTAATTTAAAGGGGTTCTCAGTTGAGAGACTTTTGATTTTAAAGGAGACCTTTAAAACAGAAAAACTGATCTTTTAATGTGTTTGAATTTGTAAAGACTGTCATACTTGTAAAATTATTTGTTTTTAATGTGAGATCTTGGGGATGAATAAGAAAGGATGGGTTATGTCTTAATAATGATGCGTTTGTGTGTCCAGTTGACAAGGGTCAGTTCTGCTGGCTGGTCTTACGTCAGCTTGACACAGGCTTGAGTCACTGAAGAAGGAACCCCAGTTGAGAAAAACGCCCCATGAGATCAGGCTGCGGGTAGGACAGTTTCTTGATGGTACTCTCACTCCTAACAGGCCCTACTGTGCTGTGGCAAACCCCAAGGCTTAACACCATGTTTGACATTTACTAGACAACACTGCATTTTTGTTGGAAAAAGTTAATTTTCAGGGGCTGGAAAGATAGCTTCTTTCCACTGATTAAAAGCACTGGCTGCTCAAAGGACCTGGGTTCAATTCTCACTGCCCACAGGGCAGCTGGAAGGCATTTTAACTTCAACCCAAGAGAAACTGATGCCCTATTCTGGCCTCCACAGACACCAGGCATGCATGTGGTACAGAGACATACATGTAAGCAAACAACTATACACATAAAGTTAAAAAAATGTTTTTTTCTTAAATTTTATTTTTTGGTTTTTCAGGGGTTTCTCTGTGTAGTCTTGGCTGTCCTGGAACTTTCTCTGTAGACCAGGCTGGCCTCAAATTCACAGAGATCTGCCTGCCTCTGCCTCCAGAGTGTGAGGATCAATGGCATTCGACACCACTGCATAGCAAAATAAAAATGATTTTTATAGGCAATGGGAGGCAATCAATGTTGTTTTCTTTCTTGTCTTAAAAGGCAGGCAGACATGTTTGTGTGTGTACAGGTGTGCATGTGCTTGTGGAAAAGAGAGGTCTTATTTCCTGGGTGTCACCCTGCAGGTTCCATCCACCTTGTTTTCTGAGGCACTGTCCCTGAGTGACCCAGAGCTCACTGATTTGGTGATCTTGACTCCATCTCCCAATCCCAGGATTACAAGGACGACAGAGCTGGGTGTTTTGTATTGTTTTTGCTTTTACAGAAATGCTGGGGGATCAACTCAGGTCCTTGGGCTTTTGTAGCAAGCTCTTTACCTACAGAACTATTACCCCAGACCAGAACATTACTTTTGAAATTACAAAGATGGGCCTTAGAGCGCATAGACATTTGAAAAGCAGAGAAATTTGAGTTGATATCCCAACATTGTAACCTGAACTTTTAGATAAATCCTAAAAACAAGAACAAAACACACAAGTGCCTCAGTTTTCCCCTCTGTAAAATGGACTCCTTACCACTCAAAATTGTTAGTAATATATTCTGTGGGATCGGGATAATGCAGAACCATGCCATCCAGTGGGCAATGCTTATCACTGCACCCTCATACTCACCAAGGCCTCAGTACCTTCCACCCTTGAGTGGCCCAGTTAAACTGTGCAGCTGCACATCCTAGAGGTGATGCAATCTCACTGCATATGTGTCCCGCACATGGAAAGCCAACATAGTCCTGGTCATGTGACCAGGTGCTCCACAAATCTGCAGGTGCAAGGCCTGAGTGACTTCCTGTTGTCCTTGGGACCTCAGCAGAAACTCCTGGATCCTCTCTGTCTGTCTGTCTCTCTCTCCCTGTGTAATAAAATACCATGAGGGAATGAGCTTATAAAACTTCTAGGAAAGCTTTGTTGACTTCCCTCATGTTTTAATGTTTTATTTTTATTTTATCTGCTTATTTATTTAATATTTTGGGGAGGCAGGGTCTCAAGTAACCTAGTCTGGATTTTAACCTTGAACTTCTGATCCCCCTGCCTCCTCCTCAGTGTTGGGATTATATGTGTATACCATCATGCCTGGTTTGGACTATCCCTGTATTTGAGACAGATATTGCAGGGAACCCTTCCAGGACTGGAGGGAACATCACCAAGGAGAGAAACAAATGGCTGCCATCAGGTGCAGCAGTGGGCTCTGCTCTGGTGTTTGGCGTTAAGGAGACAGTGCTACGGACCCAGCTGGAGGGACAAACATTCTCGGGAAAGTTTGTGGACATGGCAGGGATGGATTTGAGTTTTAAGGTGAAGGAGAGTGTGTAGCAGGACCAGAGGATGCTCAGGCCTTTGAGGCAGAAGCAGCAAGGAGGCTTGAGAGTAAGAATACTTGAGGAGCCAGGCTGTGAAGAAATCTGGACTTGATCCCAAGAGCAGTGGGAAGCCACTGAAGCTGTGGATGGGAGCTTTATAATCCTGCACTGAATAATGTTTTTCCTTTGCTTCTGCTTTGAAAAAAGTGGATTTTGATTTCTATACTTGCTGTGCTGATTTCTCTCTCTCTCTCTCTCTCTCTCTCTCTCTCTCTCTCTCTCTCTCTCTCTCTCTCTCTCTCTGTGTGTGTGTGTGTTTTCAGATGTAGAAAATAAGAAAGTGATGGAATATGTGTTTATTTTCAGGGTTAAATGTGCCTAACAGATGCAAATTGCCTCGAGTTTTCTGTGTGGTCTATAAATGGCAATTCCCTTATCTTTCCTCTAAATTCCATTCCATAATTTCTGCTATTTCAGGAGCATGGAAGGCAAGCAAGCCTCCCTGCAGACTGAAGATAAAGTCCACTGGAAGGACACTGAGTCGATGTGCCTCGCAATCTGATTGGTTCAAAACATCAAAAGGCAGTTATTTTACCAGCTGATTATGCAAATAGCAAGCTTCCTCATGATCATGAAGCATACTGTTTGATTTATGGAAATGAAATTTGCATCTAACTTTTCAAAATATTATTTTTAAGTTTTGTGTGTTTTGCGGGGTATGTACATGTGCGTACAGGTGCCAGAGGAGGCTAGAGGTACCAGCGTCCCTAGAGCTGGAGTTGTAGGTTATTGTGAACTGTCCATCATAGGTGCTGGGAACTGAACTTGGATGTTCTGAGAGCTCCCTAACTACTGAGCCATCCCTCTAGCCCCAACTTTTTTTTTCTTTTTTTAAGATAGGGTATTGTTTGTGTTTTTTCTATTTTTGCTCTTTACTTTTGGGGGACCTGCCACCCAGCTCCCAAATATATCACACAGAGAGGTTTATTCTTACTTATTAATGCCTGGCCCTAGCTTGGCTTGTTTCTAGCCTGCTTTTCTTTACCTTTCCCATCTATCTTTTGCCTCTGGGCTTTTACATTTTCCTATTTCTGTATATCTTTCTTTCTTTCTTATTCCATAGCTGACTTGGTGGCTGGCCCCTGGAGTCCTTTTCCTCCCAAATTTCTTCTATATATTCTCTCTGCCTGACAACCCCATCTATCCTTTCTCCTGCCTTACTATTGGCCATTCAGCTCTTTATCAGGTGTTTTAGACAGGTAAAGTAACACAGCTTCACAGAGTTAAATAAGACATAAACAAAAGTAACACACCTTAAAATAATCTACAACAATAGGGTCTCAGTATGTGGCCCACCCAGGCCTCACTCCTTATTCTTCCTGATTCTGCCTCCTGAGTTTGGGAGTACATTTGTTAACACCACATTCTGCTGCATTCACCTTTTTGAGTTTTTGTTTGATTATTTTACATTTCTTTGTGCATGTGGGTTGGGGTGTTGTACACACCAGTGGAGGCCAAAGGACAACTTGAGGGAGCTGGTTCCCTCCCTTCCGCCATGTACTGAACTCAGGTAGTCAGGCTTGTGTAAATGCCCTAACTCACTGAGCTACCTCACCAGCCCAGTTCCCCTTTGTGGAAGTATATTTATTTAATACAAAGACCCAAGCCCACCCAGCTCATGTCTGTTATTGCTCACGCACATACACAAACCCCAACTTACTGGCCATATAGACTCTCAAATATTGGTGGATAGATTTAAATACTGGAGTATATTTTCTGTTAAATCTTGACTCAGGGGCATCAGTTCTGGAGTTTTCTCTTTATAGCTGTTAACATGAATTTTGATGGCACGAAAAAGCTTGTTCTCTGAATTATATTTAGCTCATACAAACACCACTGCACAATTATGTTGTAAAAAGGAACAAGATGAGACTTTCTCTTTACGTTGTTATTATAGCTTTGAGAAAGGTGAAATGCACAGACTAACCACATAAGCCGTAGCATGCTGTATTATTAATGCTGCTCTTTTCCCCTTGGTTTAACATGTTGGAGGGCCTAGGACAGGCTGATGTGGTGAGGACAGGGTCTACATAAGAAACAGATGGCATGCTCAAACTGGATGATTAGAGGAAAGCCTAATAAAGGAATGGTTTACAAGGTTTGGGGAGGGTACAAGGAACTATAGGATGGGTACAACGTCCAAGTAGCTAGAGATAGCCTTCCCCCATACTTAGACGTGAAGTCTAGGAAGAAGTTACAGAGCCCAGAAAGAGAGGGTTCTGGGGACCAGGCTTCTGTGGGAACCTTCTATGTGAAGACACCACCATCCTGAGGCATTGTGCAGGTTCTCTCTACTTTTACACCATTTCTGCTCTAGGTCTCTGCCTGCTGCTCCCAAGGGCTGTAGGGTGAGGGAGCATAACCCCAGGGTAAAAGGAGGCGTGGAGAAGATCTGAAGGGCTAGAGGTGTGCATGGAAATGATCCAATACTATAAGTTTAATTTCTATGTTGAATTTAGATGATGAAGGGGCAGGGCATTAGGATGAGTCCATTGGGAAAGTGATTGCTGCCAGATTGCTGGTGCCCTGATTAATGATCGAAGGAGCGAACCTGCCTTAGCAAGTAGTCCTTACACACAAACACACACACACACACACACACACACACACACACACACACACACACACACACACACACACACGGAGAGAGAGAGAATTAAAAATAAAATAAATCTTTAAAGAAGGAAGGCTTCCCTACTCTCTCAAAGCACTTTTTAAGAGTCCTGAATAGTAATATGATTGCATTGGTCCCCGGATTAGATGTTACTTCCCTGAAAGCGAGAAGCCAGGCAAAGGAGGCAATTTCCAAAGCCTATGAGAGCCAAGGGCAATTATGTGCCTTGCTATGGCTGTGACCGTAGGTAGCAGGGGAACAGTCATTTTTCAAGCAGAGAAACCAGAAAAGGATTTGTCCGCACAGCTCTGGAAATGGCCTTGTTTTTATGAATGGAATGAATTATGGTCTTGCATTTTTCTCTTATACATTTATTTATTTCGTTGTGGGAAGCTGTATGCATTTGCCACCGTATGAACATGTGGAGGTCAGAGGACCATTTGATGAAGTCAGTTTTTTTCCCCTTCCACCGTGTGGGTCCCAGGGGTCCAGGTCTTCAGGCTCCAGCACCTCTACCACTCCTGTCCTGGTCTCGTATTTTCTGAGTGTGTGCAATTACTCCTGTCTTCGGTGAGGTCCTCTAGGAAGAGGAGGGGACGGGCCTCCTTCAGTGACACGACAGAACAAATCAATTCATTCCATTTGTTTCCTTTTTTGAAAACAAGCCATCCTCCAGCGTTACATAATCGAATCTTCATGGCTCGCTGGTTCGTTCTGTCCTCCTGAGGAATCGGCAGATGGTGCCAATGCAGAGACCCGCACACACGCCTCGCCCGCCTCTTGAGAGTGGCTCACAGTGTCTGTCTCTCTACCGTGGGGTCCCTTGCTGGCATTTGTTTCTCTGGGTCAGTTTGCGCTTGCTCATTCCTTAGGCACCTCTGGCTTCTTGCCCTCAGCGACCATTCCAAGGTGAATTGGAAATGCTGAAAGCCCATAAAAAGAGGTCAAAAGCGCAGGCTTTCACTCTTTCAATCCCCCATCCGCTATTTTATTTAGCAAGGGACTTCTTTAGTTAGTCTTGGTCCCTGTGTCATCTGGATTGTTAAATTATAAGAAAGTAGAATGGGCTTGCCGGAGCTCAAAGGGCAGAGAGAGATCTGCCCAGGGACGTCTCAAAAGTGTCACATCCTTGTAGAAATGATTGTTCTATGGATCGGGCAGTTACTTGGGATCCACCCTTACACCGTGATGTCACCTTTGCTTAGGAAAAACATGACTCTGTGAGGTGAGAAGCTCCTTGTTAGGCCCTCAGAACCACAGTGTTTAGATGTTCTTGCAGAGGACTGTGGGTCCCCAACAGCTCTCACAAGCAAGGCGCCTGGCTCACTCTGTGCGTGTTTGAATACAGAATGTTTCCCTGCCCAGGAGTAAACACACCTTGGAGTTTTCCAGGTGCTTCAGCTAATACTTCAGTCTGTTGAGAGGCTCCAGTTCTAGGAAATTTCAAGCTGATCTGCTTTTCCACGAGTCACTCTGGGTTTCTTTGTTACAGGACCTACTCTGTTTCCAACCATGCAGAAACAGTAGGTTGATCGGCTTGGTGCAGGGCCAGGCGCCGCTCCAAGCACCACAGATGTAACTGCTGTTCACAGACGGGCTGTTTGATTCTGTTTTTGGATGGAACCTCCAGGCACTTAAAGCACAGAACTCTCCTGCCTGTGGCAAAAACATGGCTAGCCCTCAGAGGTCATCTGCACTCTATGCTTGCAGGCCACTCAGGGTCCTGGTTATGTATACAGAGGAAATGACCTATCTGAGAGAGAAAAATAGCTGTGTTGGATTGTCTTTTGGATTTGATCCGCCTCTGCACAGGAGACTAATTTTCTTTTGTTTTCCTTTAAAGACGGCTCTCAGGTATCCCAGGCTGGCCTGGAACTTGTCATATGGTCCAAGATGACCTTAACCCCTGATTCTGCTCTGTCTACCTAGTGCAGTATCTATGGCCACCCCATTTATCTATTCTGGGGCCAAATCCAGGGCTTTGTGCATGCTGGGCAATCACTCTACCTACTGAGCTACATCTTGGCCTCTAAGACTAATTACAATTGTATATATATTTTTAGATAAGTCTCTCATGTAGTACAGGCTGGCTTTGAACTTGTTTTATACCAAGGATGACCTTGGGCGACTGATCCTCCTGGCCCGACCCCCTAATGCTGGCATTACAGGTGTGCTATACTACCACATTCTTCTTGATTCTTTTTATTTGCTATCTTCCCAGTAAGTGCGAGCTGATGAGATAGTTCAGAGGGTAAATACATCAGTTCCAAGCTAAACAACCCACATTTGAATCCCAAGACTCACATGGTGGAGAGAACCGACCCTTGAAAGTTGCCCTCTGACCTCTATATGCATTACCACATATGCTCTAAGTAAATAAATGTAGTAAATTTAACAATAAATATCAGGGCTGGTGAGATTGCTCAGTGATTATAAGAACACTCACTGCTGCTCTCAGCACTCACACGGCAGCTCACACCTGTCTATAACTCCAGTTCCAGGGCTTCTGACACCCTCACACAGACATACACGCAGACAAACACCAATGCACATAAAATAAATAAGTTTTATTTTAAAAAATTAAAAAAAATAACTATTAGATGAGTACCCATGAGGCCATTAGGGTTTGTACTTGGGCTAGGAGGTATCTAGTAGTAACTAGATGGAGGATGGACCGTAAAGGGGCCCCTTTGTGATTAGAGTGTCAGTCAGTAGGTCTGTCTGAACATTTATGAAGTGGAAACAGCGTAGATGTAACAGTGACTTATGTGATATGTACTGCTGTTATATGTGCTTCATTGTCAGATCACTGGGGTATATGACATCAAATTTGAAGAATTAAGAAGCTGGGCATGGTGGTGTGCATTTGTAATTCCTGCCCCTGAGAGGCTAAGACATGAGAGTCATAAGTTTGAGGCTGGCTTGGCCTATACATAGCAAGTTCCAGGTCAGCCTGGGCAATATAATGTCTCAAAGAGAATGAAGGAGACATTGGGGATTGTCATTTCCTGAACCATTCAAGTTTCCAGACAGGGTAAAAAAAGAATAGTCACAGATAGAGGGAAATGATGCTGGTGATCTTTCCTAAGAGCTGGAGAGCAAATGAACAGTGCTGGGGTTAGACCAGGACTTCACGTGTGATAAGCAGTCTTTATATACAGATGGGTGTCTTATAAAAATAGCAGTGAGGGCCAGCAAGATGGTTCATTGCTTGTTGCCAAATCTGATGGACTGAGTTGGATCCCCAGAACTCATATGATAAAAAAATAGAATCAACTCCAATAACTTGACCTCTGATCTCTACGTGCATGTCCGATGTGTTGTAGCCAGCATTGGTTCAAAACTTCAGGAATCTGACTCTGAGTTGTTTGTTTTAGGCATATTTAAAAATAGCACAACTTGGTGGAAACCATCCTTGTGATGAACTCAATCTGAGCGTGCAGCAAAGCATACCTAAATCTCTTTGAGGAACCAGAATAAGCTTCATACAGATCAGACGCAACTGTGTTGAAAACTCTATAAAGCACACCTTCCAAAAAGGATAGGCTCTATAAATCAACTAGGGAAAACCAAGTTTATGAAAATGGGCCAGAAAGTTCCTGGTCACACAGACTGCACAAAGATCACCAGGCTGGAAAGTATATCTGCTTTAGCCTTCTGGGCAGAAAAAAGATTTTTGCATTTCTTTCCCTGAAGGAACAATATTGTGTGTTTAAAATTCCGGTTCCCTAATGCTCAACGGTGAGCTCAATGGCCTCTGTGCTCCCTACAATAAATAAATATAATAAAAGAAAAAGCAATAATATGTAGGGGAAAGAATTTCCTTCATTTGATAAGACATTTTGCTTAAGCATAAAAACAAAATCAGGCTTTCGACTTCATCCATGTGACAAATGAACTCTAATGCCACCATTTTGAAAACCATAGTTTTCTCTCTAGACTGTCCCAATAGTTTGTTCTTGTTGGTATTAATTCCTTTTGCTCAATCTCCTCTGCTTGTTTGGTGGTTTTTATTGACTTATTTATGTATAGTGAGGTGCTTGGCTTTAAGTGTGCCATTTGGTTTTGACCAAAATATGCATCCTTTCAGCGCACACTCTTTTTCATTTTACTTGAAAAATCTTGAAATCCGCTTAAGTGATGAACATTTATGACCAAAGGCAGATTTTCAGAAGAAATCCTCTATTTAGCACACCGACTGTCCCCTCTGCCTCCCAAGAGAAAAATTCTCCAATCAACTCAGAGGACTGAATGGCCTGAGGGGAGTTTGTAATCCCAGATTTCTGAAACCTAACAGAGAGATTTATGTGATCTGAAAACAAGGGGAGATTAAGTTCAGAATTTGATTCTGACAACAGAAAGAAACAAGCGTAGATGAGGGACATCCCCAGAAAATTAATCCAGGCACCACTGTGTAAATGCCGGGCAGCCTTGCAAGGCTCCAGCAGCCATGAGCAGTTTCTGAAGAAGTCTGCTAACTGTGCATCATCCAACATTGATGTCCCTTGGGAGACGGAACCATGAACACAATGAGAGTGTGGCCCTTCACCTTGCTGATTCCATAATGGGTTTTCCTGAGCCATAAGACAGCCAAAGGCTTCTGGACCAACACCATGGTTCAGCCCCTCTTCTCCATCCTGACATGGTGAGATGTTATTCCACAACTCCAACAACAGTTTTCTTTTGCATACTTCTCACCTGATGGGTTTTATAGTCAAATGGTAGAGTAACATGTAATTTCTTAACAATTACAAAATAGGCAACACCTAACGGTACACACTCTCATGCAAAAGTGCTTTGGAAGCTAGTGAGGTATGTTTAATCCAAAGGGTTAATTTAAATTGGTTTCTACTTGGCAGGGTACTTCCTAATAACTACATTTTCATTACATCTCACCACACAAGAGGCAACTCATTGGTGAGGTAAGCCATTTTAGTTTCCCACATCTATGTTTCCCATATCTTAATGATAACTCTGCAGTGTCTCTAAATTTGAACTAAATTCCTCATTAAGTTCACATTACCTGCCTGTCAGACTTTTAAAAATCCATGAAGAAGCTAGTTCAGGTGTGGTTTATGGCTGTAACCTCAGCTCTCAGGAGGCTGAGGCAGAGGGCTTGCTACAAGTTTGAGACAAGCATGGGCTATAATTCATGGAATTCTGGGTCAACTTGGCCTACGGTATGAGATACAGTCTCAAAACACTAACAGTGGGTCAGATGACTAGATACACAGAGGCTTTTGTCCTGAGTCTCACAGACTGAGTTCAATGGCCTGGACTCACAGGGTGGAGGGAGAATTCTCCTTTAGCCATCAAGTGTGCCCCCTTTATATAAATAAGTAAAATGTGGGACTGGGGAGCTGACTCAGCAGTTTAGAGCAGTTTAGTGTGGTGGCTCACTACCGTCTATAACTACAGTTCTAAGGGACCTGATGCCACTTCTGAGCTCCACAGACTCCTAGAGGCATGTGGTGCACATGCATACACTCAGGCATACATACAGGAAATAATTTTTTTTAATGTAATAAGCAGGACAGTCTATGAAGAAATACATGACAATCGCTTGCTATTTTATTGCCAGTGCTTGGCACACAGTGAGCATGAACTAACGCTTTGTTGTTATTGGGGGTCTATGCATCTCGGTGAAAACATTTTATTGGCCTTTCGGGAACCGAACTCTCGACATTTAGAAGTGTGAACCAGCCTTTAATGGCCGAGTTGCCTTTCCAGGCCTCCCCCACCCAGGATAATTTATCATACTCCCCCCCCCCCCCAGGATAATTTATCATACTGGAACCAGCGTGTTGCTCCCTCTTTGTTGATTACTTTGGCCTCAGAATTGTCTGTGTTTCTTGTCTGCAATAATGAAAGCTGGCCTGCTCATCACCACACGGAAGTCCAGGCCATACACTGCAATGCTTGGGTTGTATCTGATGCCTAGGTGACTGACTGTCTTCCTGGCCCCCCAAACCAAAGCTGCTTCTCTCCGAAGTCATACTCCAAACCTTTGGACCCTTCTCTGGGATTTTTCTTCCTTCTTCATTTCTTTGCAGTGTGAACAGCAATCTTTTCATCCCTGCTGATGCCAGTGAATATAGCTTTGGAGAAGACAGGGGTCTGGCTTGAGAGCTGTCGGTCTGCACTGGCTCCACACAGACACCGAGGCAGAGTTCACCCTGATCTGCCCTGAATGAAACCAGGAAGCATCATCACTCATTAACTCATGATAGATGAACAAATCTAATTGATCTGGTCCTCTAGTCTTTTTAGTCACTTCCCCAAAATAGCTGCATTTTCTTAGGGGAAAAAAAAGAAGTTCTGAAAGCATCCTACCCCCACACCAGCTTCTTCAAGAATTCTCCATTGCCTGCGAGATGAAGTACAAATCTACAATGTCACATTCCAGGTCTCTCCGGATCTGGTTCCAAACCACTTTCCTGGCTTCTGTCAGAACCTTCATCCTCCTCATTACCAGACACTTTCCCAAAGGCACTCAGCTGTCTACCGAGGGGATATTTCAAATATAATAAAAACAGTGGAGATATCACAGGGATCCACCCACAGTCAGTCTAGGAGGATCAGACAGTGGTAACTCACACCTTTAATCCCAGCACAGGGAATATCCCAGGAGTGGTGACCTAGGACCTTAATCCAATCTGAGTTGAGGTCATTTTAGTTTACAGAAGGAGTTCCAGGCTCCCAGGCAGGCATTGGTGGGGCCACACCTTAACTGAGCAAAGAAAGTATTTAAGGCAGAAATAGAAAGACAGAGCAGGCAGAAGAAGCCAGGAGGAGTGAGGCTGAGGAAGCTGGAAGACAGCTGGGTGAGATCTGACTGTGATGTTTACTCTCTCTGATATCTCCACTGCTCCCAGAGATCTGGCCCTGAGTTTCCTTTATTCCTGCAACAGTCCATGTGCACTGTTCCTTCTGTGAGTAACGACCTTCCCTGACTCTCTCTATTCAGTTGATAGAATCCACTGGCCCTTAAAAAAAAAAAAAAAAATCAAATATCACTTCCTCTGCAGCCTTCTCTAACCTCCCCTGAAGATTCTGTTTTGGGCTTCCAGAGAACCCAGCCTGTAATTCCCTAATTGTTCAGTTCCTGCTCTATTAGAACGGGCTTTCTCCTCTCTGTGTTTATTTGTGTTTTGGGGTTCTTTTTTGCAAGCTCCTGAAGCACAGATTATAGGGACTGGATGTTACATTTTGTTTATTTTGCTTTGAATTAGGGTTTCTTGTAACTCAGGCTGATCTTGAACTCTCTCTGTGGCCAAGGAAGATCTTGAACTCCTGGTCCTCCAGGATGGACAGGCATGTGCCATCCTGCCTGGCTGGATCTTACCAATCTTTAAACAGCTCATGAAACTCACCTCTTCTTTACCTCCACCAGCTGTCACCCCTGTTCCAGCCATCATCACCTCTCACCCGTGCTTTGAGATACCTGCTGTTGCCACACACCCCCCCCAGGTGACACCACCCATGGTGATGAGGCTGTGTTGTGGTTAACTGTCCTATGGTCTGAGGACTTCATGAATCTGGTCCCTGTCTTCCCTTCCATCCAGTGTAGCCTTCCTTTCCCCTTGGCCTTCTTGAACACAAGCTCTCTCCTCAGGACGCTGGAATCCCTCTCTTCTGTGAAAACTCTTTTCCCAGATGGATACATGATTTGCTTTTTTTTTTTTTTTTTTTTTACTTCATTTTGTTTTCTGATTAAAAAAAAAAAAAAAATCCACCTGCAGAGATGCTTTCCCTGACAGCCGTCATCTAAACTGGAGCATACGGCACTGGAAGAGCTTGCCCTGCATATACTAGGCCCAAGTTCTAACTCTTGCACCGCTCAACAAAGGAACAAGTATTTGTTGAATGGGTGCATCTTTGTACAGCAGATGTGTAGTGCAACACCTGGTCACATACATATGTATTGGATACCGAGCAAATTTGCAAATTTTATAAATGAAGCGCAATTCCAGCCCACTTTCAGGATTATTGTAGATGAGAATACAGATGTCTCAGCCATTTATTCTATGAGCTGAATTCTGGTTTATTTCATTTGCTCGAATAATTGTGAGATAACCAGGTTCTTAGGGTTTCCAGACAAGTGGCCAACAGAGGTCTTTTTCAGGAGTGTTCAGGTTCAGAATTCTTCTGTTTAGGTTAGTGGATGGAACAGGTAGGATTTAGAATCAGCCCTTTGGCTGCTGGGGGATTCTGTTCAGTTCTTTATTTCCTGAGGTTTATATGGTATACACATTGTATATAATCCTTCAAACACTGGCTATTCTGTGGCCTGGAGCAGGTTAGACTCTGCCCAAGGACAGGCCCTTTAGACCTTGCATTTCCCAACAGATGTTTCAAGAATCTTTAGGGTTGCAATCCCCTCTTGCCCACCCCCCATTCCTCCATTTTGGTTGTTAAGAACCTGAGCCAAATATACCAGGTGGCGGCAGTATACACTTTTAATCTCAGCCCTCAGGAGGCAGAGGCAGGTGAATCTGAGTTCGAGGCCAGCCTGGTCTACATAGCAAGTTCCAGGCCAGCCAGGGATGCACAGAAAAACCTCCTGTCTCGGAAACAAAACAAAACAAAACAAAAAAACAAAAGAATCTGAACCACTTTAATGAGGTAATTCTATTTCTCATATTAAGTGAACTGGGAGCAGACTGTAAAATTTTCCTTGTTTTTTGGTTCTGTGCAGCTGCTTTCCTGGGCCATCCTGGTTTTGTTTGCTTGCTTGCCTGCTTGTTTTGAGACTCACTATACAATCCTGGTTACTCACATGTACACTAGGGTAGTCTGCCTCTGTCTTCTGGGTGTTGAGATTAAAGGTGTTCACCACCATGCCTCCCCCCCTTTATTTTATGACAAGGTCTCACGTAGCCCAGGATGGCCTGGAACTCTTTGTGCAGCCAGGACTAGCCTCTCCTCAACCTTGAACTTCTAATCCTTCCTTTTGTTTGCATCTCTCCAGGCATTGCAGGCATGTGCTGCCACACCCAGCTTTTTTCCCCTCAGGGTAGGAGGTGGACAGGGTACCACTCTTTAGCCCAAGATGGCCTCAGGTTCACAGCACTCCTCCAGCTCAGCCTACTCAGTGTCAGAGTCACAGGTTACAGCACCAACCCCAGGTCCATTTCTCTTTCTTGCATGTGCATAAGTAAAAGTATGAAAAGAGGGACTCCCTTGAAGTCTGTGATGTTGGGAGTCTGCCCATCTATGGTAAGGAGGCTAAGCAGTGAGCAGGTTGTAGGGACAGAGTCTAGAACACACAGAGGTCCCACCTCAAAATCTTAACTTTCCCACTACTAAACACCGATGGAAGAATGGCCTCAGGAGTTGGTCAGGTCTTTCGTGTGCCCTGTTCAAGCACATGGCCCATCCTTTCGCGTGGACTGTGTCTTCTGATGTCGCCAAGAAATTAGTTTGGAAGAATCATTTGCATTTCACAGAAGAGGAGAAACAGGCTCAGGAAAGTTGACGACACTTGCTCAAGCTACCCAGATGGCAAACTGCAGAGCTGGGATTTGAGATTGAAACCAGCCCAGCGTGAGCTCCTGGCTGCCTATCAAGGGCAGGAAGTCGTTGGGTAGCGCAGCAAACGGGTTCTACCTGGAACTTCCGGGACAGGTAAATTATAGTCAGATGCCACCTGGCTCTTCTGTTGTGACGACTGTAAATTCTGTGGCTGACTTGCCGGGGCAATTACAATCCCACTGCGCTCTGTGGAGGGTGGATGAGATGATGCACACACTTATTCCTTTTAGCACGGTCCTTCCAGGTCATCTGACTCCTGTGCTGGTCTGGGTAGTGTCACAGAGTGCCTGCATGCTGACCGAGTCTCTAGTGTCCTGCACCCCTTTGGTTCTATTGCCAAAGTTGTTCCCTTTGAAGAGTACACCCTTGTTTGCTTTTGGGGGCGACTGGCCGATCCAAGCACGGTGGGATCCTGCAGGCATGATGATAAGGGGCTCTCTCGGGGAGGCTCTCCTGCCCCTTCCCTAAGGCTCACGTTCAGTGCCGCAGCGCCCCCTTGGCCACCAGAGGCACCCGGAAGCGGGACTCCCTGAGCGCGGGGCGGGGCGAGGGGCGGGGCGTGGCGGCACCTGGGCTGCGGGAGAGCCGGGGGTGGGCTCTCGGGGGACAGCAAGCTACCCCCCCAGATCCGCAGCGCCGGCCGCCGGGAGCTCCGGGCTCCGGGCGCAGAGGCTGCGCTGTCACATGGGCGGCGGCGACGGGGCCGCATTTAAGCGGCCAGGGGACGGCGCCCGCCTGCAGCGCGTCCTCGGGTTCAGCTCCCGCCGGGCGCCCCGCTCCCTGCCCTCCGGGGGCCCCGCACCACCCCCGCCGGGCCATGCGAGCGCGGGCCCCGCCACGATGAGCTCGCACATCGCCAAGAGCGAGTCCAAGACGTCGCTGCTCAAGGCGGCGGCGGCGAGCGGGGGCAGCCGGGCTCCCCGCCACAGCTCGGCACGGGACCCCGCGCTGCGTGGCCGCCGACTGACCGGTCCCTGCCCCAGCTCGCCGCCACCGTGCGGGGATCCCAGCTCACGGAGGCCCCTCTGCCGACCCGTGCAGCGCGACGAGGGTGCGCGCGGGAGCCGGCGTGGGTTGCCCCAGGCGCACTGCAGGCCCCGGGAGACGCTGCCGCCAGCCCGTGGGAGCGATGGGGAGGAACGGAGGCTGGCGCCGGCGCTTGGTCTACGGGGCTCCCTGCGATCGCGGGGTCGCGGGGACCCGGCTCCCACCGGTGCCTCCGAGGCGGACCCGTTCCTCCACCGGCTGCGCCCCATGCTCAGCTCCGCCTTCGGCCAGGTAAGGGCCGCGCCCCTCGCCCGCGCTCCGGGCACCGGCGCTCAGGACCCTACGGCGGCGGCGGCGGCGGCGGCGCGTCCCTGGCCCTGCTCGCTCTGTCCTGTCAGGGCGCACCACGACTCATCCTGTCCTCCCGCGGCCCTCGGCTCCTCCATCCCCCGTGTCTGATTCAGCACCCAATGCGCTGTCCACACTCTGGGCCTCTTCCTGGGCATCACTCAGCCCAGCTTGCCTCGCACCTGCAGGAGTGACCTCTGCAATCCTCCCAGAGATTTCCCCTAGTCGTGAACGATGCTTGGAGTGTCAACCCGCTCCTCTGGCCTCTGGCTACCCGAAGGAGCAAAAGGCTTGGGGTCTGGGAGGCAAAGGGGAGGGCCTGGGAGTATACGGACTTGCTTGTAGATGTGTGGCACTAGCCGTTACCTAGAGTGTCCTTAGAGGTCTGAGGAAAGTTAGAGGATTAGAAAAATGGAGAGGAGAAGAGATGTCTGGGCAGGCATGGAGGGTCTGTCCAGAAAGAGCTCCATCTGGAACTTTGGAGTGTACTAAGGAAGACGGTATTCCAGGGATGCCATCTGGATGTCAGTAAGGCAGTTGTGGGTAAGACCCAGAAAATACAAGCCTGAGTTGGTGTGCATTCTAGGGTCAGCGAGGCCACTGAACAGTCACCAGAGATTCCTTGTGTTCCCCCCACACCTTTGCCCGCACCGATTCCAGTTAGCCGGGCATTTACAAGCAGCTTCGCCCTACAGTTCAAGGCTGCAGTGTGGGATTGTGTCACAGGAACCTGTGAACTTCTGAGCAAAGCCAAGATTTCCTTTGGTTCCGAATCCATAATTGAATCCAACTCGCAGCCGCTGTCAGTTCTGCAGAGGCGCAATCAGATTGCTGGCATGGTTTCAGACACAGAGGTCTAAGCATTTCTGTGGTAGGATATGGTGCAAAGAAACCACCTCAAGCTCCCGGCTGGCTGTGCTGGATTGGCACACCAATGAGGCTGTGAGTGTGTGTGTGTGTGTGTGTGTGTGTGTGTGTGTGTGTGTGTGTGTGTGTGTGTGTGTGCATGTGTATGTTTTGCTTCAGATCTGCTTGTTTCTTTTCAAACTACTACTCTGCAGTGGCTTATGCAGGTGGGGCTCTGTCATGAAAGCAGCTGCACGTGGATTCGGGTTGCACGGGACTGCTGTGATGGTGTGACAGGGCCAGCAGCACATTGCTTTGTTCCTGCAGGGAGCCCTCGTTAGCGGTTCACGTAGAGAACTGGAACTTGTGCTCAGGAGTAGAGGTTTTGAGGCAGAGTTAGCCTGGCCACATGCCGAGGGAAAGACGTTCACTGCAGTGGTTTCGTGCCTTGGCGTGTTAGGACTGATCTGTGAGTCTGGGCTGGGTTGTGACCCAAATACTATGTTGTTAATGGGTGATTACAGTTCACTCAGTTACCAAGCATTTCTTGACTACCTCCTGTACCCGGGCATTTGTGGCACACTTAGGAAAGAAGAAGTGAAAAAAGCCAAGATTTGGGCTGTTTTGGAGCCCATGACCTAGCAGTTTGGAAGGTGCCCAGTCACAGACTGATTATTCAGTTTGCCAATGATGTGGGAAAAGGACTCTTGCTTCCTAGTCTTGTAGAATTTGTTTGCCCAGCTCCTATCTGGGCTCTGAGAAACCTGCTACTCCATCCTTCTGACTTCCCAGTCATTAAGTGGAGACTATTCTCCAGCTCCACGTTCTGAAATGTCACAGGGTCACTTGAGTCAGGAGGAGCTGGAAGGGCCCATGAAATATTTACTACCTCCCTGTGGAGGCTCCAGCTTCTTGGAGCTGCAGACTACCCCCACCCCCAGCACATTCAATTTGAGTTTCCTGGTGACACCTCCAAGGCATCTGTGTGAACATCGATCAACAGCAACCTAGGACAACAGAACCAGCCTGAAGTTGTGTCAGAGCCTCTTCCAGTCTCCTGTGACATAAAGGAACCATTCTTTCCTTGACATCTATTTTCTGCATGGAACGTTTTATCCTTAGAGACAGGGTGGGGTCCTGAATACAGAAATTTTCAAATGGATCTGCTTAGGGCAAAATATATTTGTTTATGCCTCTTAACTTATCCCCCCCCCCCTTTTTTGCCTTGGGTGACTTACTTTATTTACTTGAAAAATAAAAATCAGTCATAGTGTTTCTAGGAGAACTGCGGAGCTTAGATGATTTATGGGAGCATATATAGAGAGCTTAGTCCATTATATGGTACAGAGCTAAGACTGCTATCATTACTGTTGCTGCTGCTGCTGCTGGTTAACTCCAAGGATACATTCTTTCTGTTGGTAACAGCAGCAGAAAGAGCAGAGGTATCCAGATAGACTCTCCACACTTCGGGAAGTGGCAATTTAGATTCCTCGTGACAAGCTGAGGCATCTTTGCTGCCTACAGGGAGACAGTGTGGCTTTGAGGCTGGGGGATGTAGGATAGTAACTGGGAAGATAGTATCTCACTAGCTTCCAACCCTGCCTCTGTCACTTTGTGTATTTGTGACCTTGGCATCAGTTTCTTTCTTGGTTTCTTCATCTAGAAATGAGACTGAGAAAACAGTACCTTGCAGGGTTTTGATGAGGCTCACACAAAATTAAGGCTATCAGAGGCCTGGCTCACAGTGAGTGCTGGCTAAAGAGCAGCCTGCATGAATGTGACCGCCCTCATTAATAGTCATTGAAAGAGCATTTTCTGAATAAGTGCTGTGTCAGGGAAGCTGCCTCCATGCTGGGTGAAGAAGGGCTTTAGAGGAAAAGGGCTCGGAGCTCAGTGTCAGTGAATTGCCCCTCATTCTACTAGCTAAGGACATGTCACCCACATGCTAGGCAGACTATGTGGTGTGAGAAATAACCTCACATATGCACGACCTGGGGCTTTGGGTCTCGGAAGACGATGTTGTGAGCAAACAAACCTGCTCTTACACTCAGCTTGAAAAGAGGTGAAGGCAAATAAAACCCACAGCTCTGGTCCCACCCTAGAGAACATGTCTCTTGCTCTGGGGAGGGGCAGCCCGGTGTCCATACAACATGTAAAAGGATCAGTGTTCATGAAGGAATGAGTGGCTAATGGAACCTGTGTCCGGGCTTTGCAGGGTTCCTAGTTCCTAGTACCTGTGGTGTGGGTGAAGAGGAAGCTGAAGGTCATGATGGTTTGGATTCTTCGGGTTTCACTGCACCAAGCCTGTGTTTTGAAGGCCTGTGAATATTCATTCCTGCCCTCACTGGCTCTCCTCTGGGACCTGAGGATGAGGGAAGAGGAAGCCAGTTTGTGGTTTGCATCAACTGTGGATGACAGAAGTGGCTGATTCAGTTGGTTGGGCATCTTCTAGGATGTCTGGATGTCTGTGTTTGCCTCCAACTGTTTCCAATGATCAGTGAGGGTACTCAAGACCTCCATCCAGAACCCACCACCAAGTTATCAGAGTCTGTATTTACTATCCCCACAGCAACCTGGGAGAGCTGGCATTTTCGCCCCCCCTCCCATTTTATAAATGAGGACACAGGCTCTGGAGAGGGCTGTGCTTGCCAGAGGTCAGATAGTAAATAAATGGTAACACCTGCCACCTGAGTGGCATTGTGCTGGCTGGAAAGGGAGGTAGTTGGAAGTATCCAGAGAGCACTCTTGATGCTGCATCCCAACCCTCATCTTGAGTGTCCTGGTACTAGGTTGTCACTCAAGTTCATATGCTGCTGATAGAGCTGATCAAGACCTAGGACCAGCCTCCCTAATCAGGGATAACCAGCTCATCCCTTTCATCCTGTTATTTCCATCCAAAGTGTAGTCCCAGAAGCCCAGGGACTCTCGATGGAAGAAAAATTGGGGGTACAAGGTGCTTTTTGCTTCTCAGAGGAAGCCCCCCCCCAATCTTTAGCCATGTTGCATTTTCTAGGGAGGGTCAAGCCACCCGTGCCTTCTGCTCACTGTTCAGCCAGTTTAAGGAGGCTCTAAACCCCCAGATCTAATCCCCCTGGGCCCCTAGCTGATCTTAAGTCTCAAGCTGGTGTCAGCCTACTCTTACCCCAAAGCAGAATGGACTTCAAAATTTTTTATACTTATTTATTTAAAATGTGTGTGTACCAGGTGTGATGGCACACACCATTAATCCCAGCAGAGAGGCAGAGGCAGCTGCATCTCTGTGAGTTTGAGGCCAGCCTGATCTACATAATGAGTTTGAGGTTAGCCAGAGCTACCCAGAGAAACCCTGACTGAACAAAAAGCAAAGATGGATAAAGTTTTTATGTATGCTACTATGCATGTGTGTCTGTGTGTAAAGTTATTGGGTGTGCATATTGGGTGTGCATATATGTGTGTGCATGTGTACGCACGTTTTTGAGCATGTACGTACGTGTGTGTGTGTGTGTGTGTGTGTGTGTGTGTGTGTGTGTGTGTGTGTGAAGACAACTTTCAAATGAGTCTCTTCTTCCACCATGTGGGTCCCAGGAATCCAGCTCAGGTTGTGAGGCTCAGCAGGATGCACTCTGAGTCACTGAGCACCCTCAGAATGGGCTTTTGTTAAGTGTTCTAAGTGTTCGATTGGTTTTACTGTCTTCTGTCTCCTGTTTCCAAGGACAGAAGCATTACCCAAGGTCGACATGCACCTGTTATGACTGGGACTGGCCTGCAGGGGGCAGGAGTCACCATGGCTAAATAGATAATGAATGGCTGCTATGTCTAGCCCTTTAAGACAGATACTAGGCAGAGGAAGAGGACAGTTTTTAGGTGTCAGACATTGGTTGGGGAGCCTCCTGTGAGAATTGTTGCATTAACTACCCATAAACGCCCGAGAGAGAGGTGATCTGAGTATGTAAGAGACTGAGACTCCAAAAGTTCAGCGTGAGCCTGACCACAGTTCTGTCTCAGCACTCCAAGCTCTGACCCCCTTCTCCACACATTCTTTTTCTTTTATTGTTTAAAAGATTTATTTCATTTAATTTTATGAGTGTTTTTCCTGCATGTAAGTATGTGTACCACATGTGTGCCTCCTGCCTTCAGAACTCAGAATAAGGACTTTGAATTCTCTGGACCTGGAGTTACAGAAGGTTGTGAGTAGCCAAGGAGTGCTGGGAACCAAACCTGGGTCCTCTGTAAGAACAGCAAGTGCACTTGACCACGGAGCCATCTCTTCCTCTCCTCTCAGTGGGCCTTTTATTTATTTATTTATTTTTACTTTATATGCATTGTTGTTTTGGCTACATATATGTCTATGTAAGGATGCCAGATTCTCTGGAACCACAGTTACAGACAATTGTGAATGACCATGTGGGTGCTGGGAACCAAACCCTTATCCTCTATAAGAACAGCAAGTATGGTTAACCACTGAGCCATCCCTCCAACCCCTCTCAATGGGTCTTAATGCCAACTACAGGTTAGGGTTCCCTATGGAGTAGTCAGCTTCACTGTTCAGAGAGCCACCTGCACCCACTGAACAGGGATTTCAGAGCAGGTTCCAACAGCCACGGCTCAGAACCCATCTTAATCTACGTTTTTCTCTCTGTATAGGTAGACCTGAGGCCTAATGCAAGCCCTGCTGCTGGATCAGGCAGGTTTATCTTTTCAAAAAGAGTTTATAGCTGAGTATAACAGCACAGGACTCAGCACCATAGAGAGTGAGTAGGAGGAGGATCCAGGGTTCAAGGTCATAATTAAGTACATATAGAGCTCCAGGCCAATGTAGGTCTCCATGGGTAAAGGTGCTTGCCACCAAGTGTAACAGACAACCTGAGTTTAAAACTCAGAATCTTCATGGTAGAAAAAGAAAGTTGACTCTGGCTCCCACACACTGCCTCTCCTCACATGAATTAGTAAATGTGATTTTAAAAAATTAATAAACAAGCTGGGCAGTCCTGGAACATGCTTTTAATCCCAGTACTCAGGAGGCAGAGGCAGGTGGGTCTCTGTGAGTTGGAGGCCAGTCTGATATACAGAGTGAGTTCCAGGACAGCCAGGGCCACACAGAGAAACCCTGTCTCAAACAAACAAATTAATAAAAAGAATTTTCAAACCAGTTGTGTGATGCACACCTATAAACCCAGCACCTGGGAAGCAGAGGCAGAAGTCTCCTCCAAAAGTTCAAAGCTAGGTAGGACTACAGAGTAGTCTAGACAATCTGTTTCCTAGGTTTTATAAGGAACATTATTTACTTGTTACCCAGTGTTCTGTTTGCAAGCCTCTCCCTTTCTCCACAGTCTAAGCTGTAGGGCTCCCCTGTTGTCAGTTAGTGTGTCTCTTTCTAGCATTTTTAAAAATATGGTAAATAATCGCGCTCCCCACTCTCTTGCCCACCAGCTGGGATGTAAAGTCCTCTTGTTTCTTTCTCATTGTTCCCAGAGCCAAGCACAGCTCCCGGCACATAAACGCTGGGCAAACGATACTTCCTTTCCTCTCCCACTTGAATAATTACTTATCAGTGCCTATTATGTACCACAGGCTTTCCTGTATGCACTTTATTAGCCAGACAGGGAAAGTCCCATTTTCTAACGGAGGAAACCGAAGCTCAGGAATGGAAGGTGATCACAGGGCAGAGCCGAGCCTCAACCTCAGACCCAGATCCTTTCCCACTCATCAGAGGCGGTTGAACCCGACTCCCGGTCCAGCATGTTATTTGCATTTCTGTTTAGCTGTCTGTTCTTCTCTTCTGGGCTCAATGGCATCTTTACCCCCATTTCCTGCCCTTTAGCAGTGTTCACTCAAGTACCCCCCCCCCCCTCCTGGAATATAGCTCAAACAAGGCATCGAGATACTGCCTTGCCGAAACCATTTCCTGGGTCAGCAACAGCACAGGGCATCGCGGCCACGGTGAACCAGCCAGCGATCTCCTTTCTAACCTCTTAGAAGGGAATCTGTGCCATCACTGGGTAATGTACCCAGCCATCTTCTCTAATGAGATTTCTGACCAGACACCCAAACATGACTAAAATCCTGGGGAGAGGAAGCAGTCTGGGCTAAAGTCTGTGATTGCATCAGGGGCCTGGGCATGGGTCAACCGCCTGTTCTATCTCTGGCGCCCCCTGCTGGGGAAAAGCTGGATGCGAAGAAACAAGAATCTCTGCAAACCGGCTGCAACTGCAGTTCTCAAACAGGGCACATCTGAGGCTCGAGAAGAATTCTCTTGCCAAAACAAGAATTTGGAATATTCAGTCATTTGTAAAGTTCCAGCTGCGGAACTTCGAGGACCAATTTAAAAGAACAGCCTCCCTGTTCTGCACTCTAATGAAGCCACTTAGAGACCCTCGGCCAGGATAGGCAGAGGAGGAGGACCAGAGACCTTGGTCATGTTTTCTGTGCTACCGCTTCCATCCTGCCTCCCTGAGGGCCATCTCTTAGCTTCCCAAGGGTCAGGGAGCTTTTACAGGGTAAAGAGAGCATAAAGAAAGAGCTGATTACAGCTGTGGATTCAGCTGCCTGCCCCGGAGCCTCATTCTATGTCAATGATGAGGCAAGTGTAAAAAATGGAGCGTAATAGAGACGTCACAAGATCTCACAGATCCTCAACTGAGAACCACCTTGCTGTCCATCCATCTGGAATTGCCAGTGGCTGATGAAGCATGTGTGTCCGGCTCACTGCTCTTCAGAAGAGGCATATATCTCCCTGGGGTCCTGTGTGTGCATGCATGTGTGTGGTGTATGTGTTTGTGCAAAGACAGCTTTGCAATCTGTGAGGCACTCTGGCTTTGGGGGCCCAAACTAGCCAGCTTTCCCTTCTGGATCTGCTGGCCTAATTCCCAGCTGCAGATGCCACCTTGGGTCCCCCTCTCCAAGGCAATCTCCATGCATATTTGGTGGCATGAAAAGGAGGGGCTGAGGGAAGGGGAGAGAAGCAGAGAAGGGCCCTAATGCCCTAATCTGATGTTGATGATCCGAAAGGCTTCCCAGCGCCAATGCCCTCTGCCATCAACTCTCCGGGGGATTTTTCGGTACCACGCTCTCTTTCCTTCTGCCTTTGTCTCCTTAAGAAAGTTAAACCTAGATACACAAACACACATACAAACCACCAGGAGGAAAAAAATCAGCAGGCGCAGGCAGACGAGCACGCGCGTTCGGGCTCAGCTCTGTCCTGGAGGGAGAGCAGCACAGGCAGAGAGACGCTGGGGTTGGCAGTGACCCAGACTGAGGTCTCCTGGCCCCCCAGGAGCCTCCTTCATGGACCCAGAGATTGTCGGAGGGGCTGCATCAGTGTACGATGGGAAACTGCGTCAAGTCACCACTAAGAAGCCTCTCGAGAAAGGTATGTTTTTGGAGCCCCCGCGTCCCGGTTGCTGGGGTTGGGGGCATCTTTCTGCCTGCCCCAAGAGTGTATGGACTAGATGGGCATCTGACGCTCGATACACTTCTTAGGGTGTCTGCCCAAGGCTGCGATCTGGTTCCAACTCCAAGATACCCTCTGATAGCAGATTCTTATGTTCTAGGCGGGCTCTGAAGTAAAGTTAGGGCTTAAAGCTGCCTTGCGTGTGGGTGGAGGGGTAACAGGGTCCGGGAAGGCCATATTTGGGATTCACACAAGAGCTAAAAAAGAAATCATGTGACTTTGGGACTTCTAGGGTATAACATGAAAAGCAAGGATTCTTAGGCTGTATAGCCACCCCTAGAGCCTTAAAGAATCAGACACCCTTCAGGAGCAGGCCCAAGGGCTCTTAGGGGGTCTATGCTCCTCATTGGTACTCTGTAAGCCTTAGAAAACAGGGAGTTTAAAGGAACCCTATTAACAGAGCAAATTTCTCCTTTTTTTCCTACTATCAATAATTCTTGAGTCAGGTGTAAGAGTGTCAAAAGACAGGTCTTAGTGCCCAGAATGGCTTCTTCTGAGAAACAGGGTGCTCAAGAGATATGTGGCTCAGGAGTGAACATGGGTATCACTTTCCTGTGGATTTATTGCTCATATGCTTGGATAGGACAATATTCTTTTGCAAGAATTCTTTTGAGAAAGCGAGTGTTCTCCCCTCTGGAGTCTTTAGGAAGGTCTGGGTTGCGTCTGCAGTGCCTTTGTTCCAGATGGGCTTTGCCTATATTGCTAGCCCTCTGTAGTCAGGTCATAGATGCACGTATTTAAGAAGATGGGATTGATAAAGATATTTGTCTCCCGTGTTTTCATTTTCCAAATAAAAAATGACTGCCAATTGAAGGGGTGGGGATTGAAGGGTTAGGTGACTCATGTAAGGCTTCGGATTGGTTGATGGAGCCTTCACTCAGGTCTCGTTCCCATTAGGTTTCTGACCTCTCAATTTAGGACACTTGGGGCTTTTAAGCCTGTCACCTTCCTCATTTGGCTAAGCTGCTCACATCAAATTCCATTTAATCTTTGCTGTTCCTTGGATTGCTCGGAGGGCTGATGTTTCTATTGTGTATCCCCAGTGCCTCATAGTCTGTCATTCTCCTAGGGGAGGCTTCTGCCTTCTAGCGAGGTGATTTGGGGAGGCAGAAGCTGATCTGAATTAGAGAGGATCACAGGCAAGCATGAACACAAAGAAAGGGTCCTAAGCTTGAGGAGTGCTTCCCCTGCCTCCCTACCTTCTTGTCTTCCCTTCCACCGCAGAGTGCTCAAGTCAGACCACACAGGTCTACTCTTTCTGGCTAAGTGATCCTGGACAAATTACTTAACTTTCTGTGACTTAGTTCTTTTGCCCATCAAACCAGTTGGAAGTGCTAATGTCTCCCTACCTCTTCCAACAAGTGAGTATTAATGGGGGTCAACCCCAGAGAGCCTTACATCCCCCAGGCCTGATGAAGCTTTTTGTTGTTTTTTGCTTTTTTGTTTTTTTTAGAAGCAAGGGCTTATAGTGGAACCTGTGCCTCAGCATCTTGCATATTGGGATTGCAGGTGCGATTACTGGTGTGAGCCAGTACAGCGGGCTCTTAAAACTTAGCTTCTTCCTTTCTTATTCTTTTTAGACAAGGTCTCATTGTATAGCTACGACTGGCCTGGAATGGCTGGTGGACTAGGCTGGCCTCAAACTCAGATCTCCTGACTCTGCCTCCAAAGTGCTAGGATCAAAGGTGTGCATCGCCACACTCAGTCCCTGGTTAAATCACGCTCAAAATGATTGTATGCTATGCACAAAGCTAAGTGTATAGTACTGGATACATGTTAGGATTTCATCATCAGAGATAAAGGGTGGAGTTGGAAAAGCCGAAAAGATGGGGATGGTCACCATTGCTTTCAGGTTTTGGGTTTTATTGTGGCTGTTTGTTTTTGAGGAGAGGCCTCTGTTGATAGTCCACTCTGGTCTGGAACTTGCTCTGCAACCCAGGTTGGCCTGGAACTCAAGATCCTCCTGACTTAGCTACGGTTTGTTGGAAATAATAGTAGAAGCATGAGCCACCATACCCAGGCAGAGCTTATTACCCAGAGCCTCATATGTGCTAAGCCTGCACCTCTACTGCTGAGCCATGGTGCAGGCGGTGAGGTTCTGGGGCCACTGGATAAGTGATCTTAAGTCTAAGGAGTTATTTCTTTTTCTGGCTTATTTGCAGCATATCAGACATCTACCATCTCACTTGCTCTTTCCCACCAAATGGTGCTCTTGGCTAGTTTGCAGAGAAGGGAGCTGGATTCAGAGATAAGGGTTTCTGAGGTCACTCAGTTGCTAGCAAGCAGAGCTGGGATTTAGAGCCTGCACTGGGTAAAGTCAGAGCTGGTATTTTATGTGCGCTTTTCCTTTCTCTTGCTGCCAGAAATGCTATTCATAAATTTCCAAATATGACCTTCGAGATCATCTAGTCCAACCCCCTACTCTGTGAAGTAAAATGCCCTCTCCCATTTCATTAAGCACACACCCTTCAAGCTCTCCTTGGCTATGGGGGGCGGAGTTGACCTGTGTGCCCTCAGCCAGAGGTCATGATATTCTCTAATATGCTGGCCTCTCCCGGTTCCAGGCCAGACATTATTGGTCATCCGCTCAGTTTCTTGAGTGGAAGCTGGGGAGCTGAACATGGTGATAGGTAGCCTGCTTTGGGTCTTGAAGTGGGCAGGACCAGCCTGTCAGGTGCCATCATCACTGGTTGGGGAAGAATGGCTGCCTCCTGGGGCAACTTGGTGCCAGGCAGAGTTATAATCAAGAGATGTAGTGGAAATTTCCCAGCCACCACTGGTTCCTTCTTTGTGGGAGCAAATTCCTCTCCATCCTTCTCATTTCTTTACTGATTGGCAGATGTTCCCCCACTTCCTCTGGAGCCAGAAGTAAATGCCTTCTGGCACCCAACATCTCTTAACTTGCTCTATTAACATCATCATCGTCATCATCATCATCATTACCGTAACTACGGCAACTTCATTTATTTGGCTCTTACTGTGTTCCAAACACTATGCAAAGCACTTTATAGGCTGTAGCTCATTTGTTGCTCACAAGAACCTTGTGGATACAGACGATTACCCTGAGTGTGTGGAGGATGCTGGCACAGGGAGACAAGAAGGTTTCACAAGGTCACACAGCAAACAAGTGACAGACCACAGGTTTTCACAAGGTCACACAGCAAACAAGTGACAGACCACAGGTTTTCCCAAAACGATGTCCTGAGCCAGCACATTAAACCCTCTTAGGATTCCACCTGCGCTGCCTCCTTCTTTGACCGAGCTTCTCCTTGAGCCAACATGTGTGAGATTCAGCCAGAAACAGAAAGTCTGCTTTTCTGCAAACATCTCCAGTAAGATTGCATCCTGGAGATAGCCACCCCGCCCCGGTCTAGGCCCAGGCTTCTCTTGGACATCTTCTTAGAGAGTCTCTCATTTCTTTACTAGTTCAAACAGAGGTTCCGAGATGTGAGTGAAAAGAGCAAAGATTCAAGCTAGAGTGGGCCTTGGTCTGTCCTATATCTCTCATGTTCAGAGACTTCCAAAAACTGCCCCTTGAGTCTTGGGCTGAGACATTGCATCTCCTTTGAGGAACTGAAATACCGTTCCTCACTTTCTAGGTATGGAAGGGGATTGGGGTGTTAGAAGGGGTTGGAATTAAGAGTCTTCATCAGCAGAACCTCTGGAGGAGGGATTAGGGGAGAAGAATAAGAGGACAGGACAAGGGATGCTCCTCCAGGACAGGCTGCCCCGTCTGCATGTGACCTTTGCTCAGCTAGAGACAGCTAGTTAGAAGAGGGCTGGATGGGACAGAGAGAACACAGTTCTGTATGTCTCAGACAGACCGTTCTCTTGGGAGTCCAGCTATCTTGCCTGTCCTTGGGGAAGTTCTGCTCCATACCCTCACACTGAAGAGAGGCTGTCCCTTGCGGGGCACAGTGCTGGGACCTGGATTCTTGAGAGGCACTGGGCATGCTGGGAGGCCTGAGTCCAGCATATGTTGTGTCTGGATGCTGCTGTTGTTCTAAGAGGAGGGCCTTTGGGGGCAGTGCTGACTTTATAACTGTGGGAATCTTAAGGGTGGATGAAAGCTTGCCTGCCCGGGGCCTGAGAGCTATATTCGGTCAGCTGGCGAGGCTCCAGCCTCAGCCTCTAGAGGTCAAGCAGGCCAAGCCAGCCTGGGCATGGAGCCAGGGAAAGAGGGTAGGCAAGAAAAATTTCTGGAAGACTCCCAGCCCTGCTGTTATAAGCAGGTGGAATCTGGGTATAGGTGGGTCTTGTCTGAACCAATGGTTCTTTGAACCAGATTTGGCACCTGTAGGCTGGAACACAGTAAGTAAAACCACCCATTTAGAGTGGACCACACAGCACCCATTTGCCCCTGTCCCCACCTCTCACAGCCTACCTGCCTTATTTGTCAGAGATGGCATCTATGTTTGTGACCTCTAGTTAGCTGATTTGCAGACCCTATTTGCTCTCTGTGTAACCAGCTCTGCTCATCCTCTGGGCCTTCCAGTGTGTATGGAGAGGAGGGTCCTACTAGGGCAGGGTCTTGGTCATCAGAAAGCTGGGAGACAGGATGTAGGTCTGAGGTTTGAGCCGAGACACTGGGAATAGTTGGGGAAAGGACATGGTTCTGTGTGACACTCTGAGTTAGAACAGAAGCCTCCCTCTGCCTGCTCCACTCTCTGGATTGCATACAAGTGTCTGATTCCCTGTATGTGTGTGTGTGTGCATGTGCGTGTTCAAGTATCACATCTAGCTCTCCATGGGACAAGTATTTCAGCCAAGGATTGGAATCTCCATCTGTTGGATCAATTATATACCACCCTTGTACATGCTAAAGCTCTCAGAACATCACCACGTGACTCACAAGGATCTCCTAGAACCACAGCCAGGATGGGGCTGGGCGGGCCCAGATGAACAGGGAGGTGACACATTTCACCTCTCTTTTTATTTGCTTGGTGTTGGCTGAAGATGCGCCAGGAGGAGAAGACCAGCTATATGGTGGTGCAAACGAGTGACGAGGCGATGGCAACTGGCGGCGAGCTACCAGGACCACTCATGATGCTGGCCCAGAACTGTGCAGTCATGCACAACCTGCTGGGCCCCGCTTGCATTTTTCTTCGAAAGGGTTTTGCTGAGAACAGACAACCTGTACGTAAGTTGACCCAGTGTAGCCGGCTGAACCTGGCTTCATAGGGCGTGAGGAGGTGCTGGGGGAAAAGGGGGATTCTGTACACAGCAGTGCCTATCTTCAAACCCCCAACTTATGAGTCTGATTCTTGAAGTCTCCCACTCATGGCTCCAAAGTGAGTCTGTGTCAACCAACAAGAAATAATTAAAGCAGGGGGCTGGAAAGATGGCTTAACGGTTAAGAGCACCGGCTGTTCTTCCAAAGGACCTGAGTTTGGTTCTTAGCACACATCTAGTGGCTAACAACTCCAGTCCCAGGGAATCTGATACCCTCTTTTGAACTCCATGGGCATTAGGCATGTGTATCATCTACATATATTCATGCGGGCAAAACATTCAGACAAAATAAAATAAATCTAAATAAATGTTTTTAAAATAATAAAAGTAGAGGGTAGAAAGATGGTGTTTGGTAAAGGATCTGAGTTTACTCCCCATCATTCACTAAAAAGCTGGGCATGGTGAAGGGGGCCTGCACATCCAGTGCTGGGAAGTCAGAAACGCAAAGGGCCTGGGGCTCACTCGCCAGCCTAAGACCTGTGAACCTCAGGCCTCAATGCATGACCTTGTCTCAAACATAAGGTGGATGGGGCAGGGGATGGGCTGGCAAGATTTCTCAGTGGTATGGCTCTTCCTGGGGACCTGAGTTCAGGTCCCAGTACCTAGTCAGGCAGCTCACAATGGACTCTAACTCTAGCTCTGTGGGGGTCTGATGCCATCTTCTGGCCTCCAAGGGTACCTGTACTCGTGTGTGCACATGAAGGAGCCTAAGGAATAGTACCCAAGGGTGACTCCACATGCACACTCCTACATATGCACACATACTCCTGCACACACATACATGTATATATAAACCTCTGCACACATCCATGCACATACCATGCACACACATAGATCAATAAATAAGCACATACAATTCCAACTGGAGGCCTTACAAGGAGCACACAGTATGCTGAGGAAACCGACATTATGCTAAGTGTCTTGATAAATTTTCTCCCAGAAGCCCCATCTCCCAGAGGCAGGTACCTTTATCATCTCCATTTCACATGTGGGGAAACTGAGTCTGACGCACATTTGAGGTCATACTAACAGGTGTCAGAGGGAGGATTCAGGCTCAGACAGGCCAGCTCTTCAGTTCCTGTGCTCTTCCCAGCAAATCTGTGTGCTCAGATGGTCTCCTGGTATTCTATACTGTGACTCCCAGTGTAGTAGCTGCTGACCACATGTGGCTATTGACCTCTAGGAATGTGGCTAATTGTTCATTTTTATTTTTGTTTTAATTAAAAACTCTGTTTTGGCTGAGGACTGAGCTCAGAGAGTTGTATATTCTAAGCATGTGTTTTCTGTTCTAGCCCTCCAAATGTAAGTAGCCGCGTGCTTTAGTGGCTACTGTACTGAACAGCCTCCTCCAGTTGTCTGATTTGTCACAGAGAAGCTGGTAATGAGGAGGTTATGGACACAAACGTTTGTAGATTGCACTGATTACATTTCACTGCTAAATACTTGCCTTGAGTAACACAAAGGCCCTATGAGGTAGGTACTGGCGTGGAGCCGTGTTACAAATGAGGAAGCCGGCCCAGTGCATAGGGATGACCTTCAGCCAGGAGGAAGAAGCTGCGAGCTTTGCACCTGGGTCTGCCTGACTCTAGGTCTGGGGTGCTGCTCTCTAACCACATAAACGGGGAAGGAAATATATATGTTCCCAATGTTCCCTGCCTACTCGACCCACCCCTGGGATTAGTGCATATATCAGTGTGTAACCCTAACTACTCCAGACACAACACATGTTCCCCCACTGCCCTGTGTGGGGTTGGGGACCATCTGGTGAGCCTGGGAACAGCCACCAGGGCTGCTGCTGCAGGCTCACTGTGAGAAAGTGCCTCGCTTTGCCTCCTCTCGGAATCTGGGAACATTAACAGAGTGTGTGTACACTTCCTCCCCAGACCTGCAGAACTCTGCCCTGGAAGAGCTGCAGGCTGCTGAGGATCTGGGAGAGGGGAAGACCTAATTATAATTAAGCAGCCTGTTCCACTGAGTATATTTTGCATAATGGTGTACACATGTGAACAGTCAGTTCCCCATTTCCTTGATTCCCCACATTTGGGGCTTCAAGCAACAATAGATCAAGAAATAATTTTATTTATTTATTTTCAAGACAGGGTTTCTCTGTGTAACAGCCCTGGCTGTCCTGCAACTTATTCTGTAGACCAGGCTGGCCTGGAACTCGAAGATCTGCCTGTCTCTGCCTCCCAAGTGCTAGGATTAAAGGTGTGCTCCACCATCGCTCTGCAAGGCAAGAAATAATATTTTTAAAACTGGCGTCTGAGGCTGGTGAGAATGTTTAGCGGGTAAAGGTGCCTACTGCAGAGTCTGATGACCTGAGTTCGATCCTCAGAACTCACACAGTTGAAGGCAAGCATTGACTTGTTGGCTTCTCACCCACCCCACCCCCACACACAAATAAATTGTTAAAAAACCTTTTATCTGGAGCTAGAGAGATAGGTCAGTGGTTAAGAGTATTGGCCTTTCTTGCAGAGGACCTGAGTTCAGTTCCCCAAACTTGTCTCAGGTTCACAAGTGTCTGTAACTCCAGCTTCAGGGGATCTGATGTCCTTTTCCAGCCTCTTAGAACACCAGGTCTGCAGGTGGTGCACATATACAGATGCAGAAAAAACACTCATACACATCGAATAAAAATAAGTCCTTAAAAAATTTTTAAGTAAAAGATAAAACCTTGTACCTGTACTGAAAACACACATAATTTTTTGTCCTCATTTTCTAGACAATACAACATAGCCACTATTTGCATAGCATTTGCATCATATAAATAGAATAAGTCATCTCAAGATAATTTGAAGTATACCAGAGGAGGTATGTAAATTATATGCAAATAGCCATTTTATGCTTGAGGAGTTGAGCATTTTTGGATTTTAGCATGCCTGGGGTTTCTGGAATCAATCCCCCACTGATAGTAAGGGATGACTATACTCACTTATTTTCACTTACTGGTGATATAAATACATGGAAATACATCTTTTTGGCCAACCAAGAATGTCCAGGAACATATGTTCTGTCTGGGAGCAGGAGTGACCTTTGTGCCACATACACTCTGCCAGCCTTTTAAGGGAAAATCCTTGTGGCGTAGACAGCACTCCTTCAAGTAACTCCCCTCAGCTAGAAACGCCCCCTCCCCCCCAGGACCTGGGACTCTGTAGCTTACTCATTCTAAACTCACACACACTTTGAACAGCTTTTCTTTGGGATCCCCAGACCCCGGGTGTTTGTATCCGGGAGCCATCATCTCTGGGCAACATTGTATCCTCCCTTTTGGCCCCACTGACTGAGACAACCTTTGTGCGCATGCACAGCTGAGATGCCTCATGCTCACTACAGCATTTCTGTACATCTGTGTTAATGTTGTGGGGCCCTGTTCCTACTGTGAGCCTCCTTAGGGTCACAAACCTACATCACACTTTTCCCATCCAATGGCAGAGAGCTGGAAAATAGGCATCCATATCTGTTCTGTACCTGTCTGTCTTCTTCCTCAGCAGGCCTAGGATGATGGATGTCACCATCAGGGCCCTACTCCATGTTTCCCTAAATTTGATTTTTGGAGACTTCTGGTATTAGTTTTAATACGGGTCCTGCTGGAGGTTGCAGATACGTGCTTTGGACACTGACAGTTGCAGGTGTTATGCTGTCCTTAATGGGCAGGATATAGGCATGGGAAGGTGGAAACACTACCAAGGATGCAGGACACAGACCCAATTCTTCCCTCATATAGCCTGAATCCCTTTGTCTCTTTCTGAGGCTGCTTGTGTGACCCCTGCCTGCTCTCTTCCGGTGGTCCCCACCTCCCATTGCTCTGCAGGCTTCTGATGCCTGGCTCCTCCTGGTGTGTCCTTGGGTGGTGACTTCTCCTGGCCCTGTTTTATTTACAGATTTTTGCCTCTGGACCAGCTCTGGAGAAGGGTGCAGCACTTTGGTGGCCCAGTTTCTGTGGGTCCTGTTGTGTTTGGGACTCCTCTGTCAACACTCTGCTGTGACTTGGGGACTGTATCTTTTCCCCTCAAGGTCCAGAGATAACTCTGCTCCCATCACTTCTGCTTAAAGCCTGCTGCCAAATGGATGGCCCCCATTGGATGGGCATATTGTGAGTTCTAGGTCCCTTGCTGCTGCTAATGCGACATGTTCTCTTGTTTCAGGACAGATCATTGCGACCAGAGGAGATCGAAGGTAAAGTCAGACCCTTAGGGGAAAGGGCTGCTCAGCTCCACAGGAAGGAGTGGGTGGTTTTTGGTTTGGTTTTGTTTTTCTGAGACAGTTTATCTGTGTAGCCTTCGATGTTCTTTAACTCACTTTGTAGACCAGGCTGGTCTCAAACTCATATAGATCTGCCTGCCTCTGCCTCTTGAGTGCTGGGACTAAAGGCACATGACACCATGCCCAGCTGACTTGGTGTTTGGAGACAGGGTTTTCTACATAGCCCTGGCTGTCCTGCAACTCACTATGTATAATAGTAGGCCAGCCTTGAACTCGCAGAGACCCACCCACCTCTAGTTTGTAGGAAGAGTCCTTGGCACAAAGCAGGACACACTGGGCAAGCATGAGCCCTAGAGGACTCCAGGGTCCCTCTGTGAGCTGACCCTAGGCTGTCTTGCCTGAGATGTTCTTTGAGTCCTGTTCCCTTCCCCAGAGCTCCGAGAGGCCTTCAGAGAATTCGACAAGGACAAGGATGGGTTCATTAACTGCCGCGACCTGGGGAACTGCATGCGCACTATGGGCTACATGCCCACTGAGATGGAGCTCATCGAGCTGTCCCAGCAGATCAACATGAACTGTGAGTCCCTGTCCTCCAGGTCACGCGGGCCTGGAGCCAACTTTTGTATCCAGCTCTGGGCCCATTTCAAACTACTCATATTCCAAGCCTTGGTTTCCCCACTCCATGTAAAACAGGGTTGTAATGAGGCAGTAGAAGTAAGTTAAAGTACAGGTGAAGCCTAAAACCTGGTTCACAGTTAGAAGTCGAGGATGCTGTTGGCATTAGCAGGTCCTCCGTCTTTATCTGGGTTCTCCAAAAACAGGGATCTGGATTCAAGGCACTTAACAATTAAGAGAAGAGGGCTAGAGAGGTAGCTCAGCAGTTAAGAGCACTGGCTGTTCTTCCAGAGGACCCAGGTTCAATTCCCAGCAACTACATGGTGGCTCACAACCATCTGTAATGAGATCTGGCGCCCTCTTTGGAATATTGTATACATAATAAATATTTTTTTAAAAAATTAAGGGAAGGAAAGTGCAGGAGGGAGCAAGGAGGTGGGACGGAAGGGAAGGGGCCTACACAGGGTAGATTCACACCAGCTACTGCAGGGGGTGATGGAGTGTAAGCCCACTCAAAAAGTTGATAGAGTATAAGCATCAGGGACAGGAGATGTAGCTCAGTTGGCGGAGTGTTTGTCTAGCTTGTTCAAAGCTCTGGGTTGGCCCTCAGGAATGCATATGGTTTGGCTCAAGTCAAACAAGCCCCAAGGATCCTCCTCTCTCCACCTCCCGGATGGGAGAGCATAGGTGTACAGGCTGCCACAGTCAGCACTGTGCTGGAGAGATGGTGCAGCAGTCAAGGGCACTAGCTGTTCTTCCAGAACCACATGGTGGTTTATAACTAACTCCACAAGGCTCTGACCCCTTCTTCTGGCTCTGTGGGTACCAGGCATGCACATGGAGTTCACACATGCATGCACATGGAGTTCACACATGCATGCAGGTGAAATCCACATACATAAAACAAAAAAACAAATTTAAAAAAAAGTTTAAAAGGAAGTTTAAAGTCATCCTCAGCTACACAGGAGGTTGGGGCCAGACTGGAGTAATTTGATTCTGTCTCAATGGTGATAATGATAATGTTAGCTGAGGTCTCATTGCCTGGGGGAAGGCAGCTTCCACCTGCACAGGGCTCCGAGGGAATCTATCGAGTCAGCATACTGTGACATTATTTTATCTGAAGGGGTTAGTGAGAAGACGTCACACACTCTCTTGATGGTCTCCTTCTCTGTTCTTCTACTGTACACATTTTTCTCTACAGCTTATACACCCCAACAAAGATTTTTCAAGCAATATAGGAATTACAATGTGGTTACATTCTAGTTTTCAAGTGAATGATTACAATGAATGTAAGTTGTTTTTTTTTTAAAAAAAAAACATGTTTTCCATATCCTTTACATGATTATGTATTACATTTATGTATTATGTATTACAGGTGAAAAACAAATTATCCCCAAACCCATATAATATATATACAAATATATACACATATATACACATATATATACATATATATATGTATATATATATGCCCAGGAAACTTGTTACAGATTAACAGAGTATAAGAAATCAAGGTATTCTTTTATTGGCAGGCTGTGTTTTGCAGTTACAAAGAAAGGACCAATCACTTTATTACTTATCTTGAAAGGTAATCATATAAAGAATCACAAATCTAAACTTCTGCACATGAAAAAGAATCAGTCAGCTCTACTTTAAATCTTTAGGATGCTCGCCCACCCATCAACAGCCTTTTTATTTCAGGAGATTGAAGGCAGAAGTGGTTATAAGGAATTCATCATCGCCTTTGCTCATCAACCAATCTTAGCAAGAAATTCCCATCAGTTAATGATAATTGGGCTGCTTTGTTCCTGTTCCCTGACCTTAAAGAGTTAGTTTCTCATTCAATGACATGCTTTTCCAAAATGTTAGAATGTGTTCTTGGGTTTTTCGCCTCAAGGCTATTTGACAAGAACAACCTAGTCTAACTTTAACTTCCTTTCAAAACTTTAGTTCAGCTATGATGCACTCCAAACCTGTGAACACATCTCCCGACGTTAAGATTAGAAGAATTTAAGCTAACTGGGTGGCTGGGACCCAGCTGTTGTTCTTACTCATCAACCTAACTACAGTCTATTCGGCTCCTCAATGGAAACTCACATGTTCTAGCCGTGTGACACTTCCTTGTTTTATTTTGAATCATCAAACTCTGTTTAAACTAACATTATTAGGAATCAGTCAGTATAGGTTAGAGAAGAAAATCTTTATAACAGTCCACAAGTAAGATTGCCCAGAAGAACGGGATGTTTCCAGAGATAAACACACCACATTAGAGGCAGTGGGGATCTCCCCACACCCATTCACACAGTGCCGGATACCATAGAAAGATGGCCCCTGCGAACATGTAAAGGCACAGCAGAAGCAAAAGGCATTCTGGAGTCTGTGGTCTTGGGATTTACCTCCTGGTGGCCTGACACCCTGAAGTCAACTGCCATCAGCCACTACTCTGACAGGCCCACCGGCTCTGGGGAGAAAACCAAGTGAGGCAATATGTACCTATAATCCCAGCACTAGGGAGGTGGGGATAGTCAGGGTTTGCTGGCCTAGTATTGTAGCTGATCAGTGAGTTAATGAGAAACCCTGCTTCAAAAAGATAGGAACAGTGGAGGAACATGCCTGACATTGACCTCTGACCTTTATAGACAGATACACACCTGCATACAATAGGCTCATGTGCACATGTACAAATAAATGCTATGCTGGAGTCCCCCAGCCCTCACCCCTCTACCCCCATATTTCGTCATGCTTCAGTCAGTCAGTGAGAAAAGTAGTCATCAGGCAGGTGCCCTGTGGCCTCCCACCTCCTGAGAGTCACTTGGAAGTTGGGTTTGTATTTGTACAGCTAAAGTAAAGTAAGGCTTGGGGCACATGGAGCAGTTACTCATAAATTTTGCCCCCTTGGCTTTCCTCCAAGAGCATCTCTGAAATTCTTCCCCAGCTCTGTGGCCCCAGTGCTTCTTCCTCCTGTTTCCTTTTAATTCACTTGGAGACTTTTCTCACTCCCTGGTCACTCTTTGAGCCGTTGTTTGACAAATCAGCTATATGTGGTCTTCCTCATGGCCTCCGTCACACCCTGGGCTTGGAGATAGGAGAGACCAAGGAGGCTGCTGAGAGAGAGATGGCTGACGGGCGGGTTGAGGGCAACCAACTCCTTTCTTTTTGCTCCAGTGGGTGGCCATGTGGATTTTGACGACTTTGTGGAATTAATGGGTCCTAAACTCCTGGCAGAGACAGCAGATATGATTGGTGTGAAGGAACTGAGAGATGCGTTTCGGGAGGTGAGTGACAAATGGCAACAGGCAGGGGTAGGCAGCCTGATTCCCAGTCTCTGGAATCTGGGTGTCTGTAAAGAACTCTAAATCCCTGAGTCCCAGACCCTGGGAGGGAACCTGGCTAGAAAAGGAACACAGGGATTGGGGCACATTGCTCAGTCTTGGGGTCTACTGCCCACCCACGCACCTCTCTATCCCTTTCTCATCTGCCCAGTTTGACACCAATGGTGATGGAGAGATAAGCACCAGTGAGCTTCGAGAGGCCATGAGGAAGCTCCTGGGTCATCAGGTTGGGCACCGGGACATAGAGGAAATTATCCGGGATGTGGACCTCAATGGAGATGGAAGAGTGGACTTTGAAGGTAGGTAGGGCCTAAGAGTCGGTGTGAAATTGGCCAGCCAAGCAGCCACGGAGCCCTCTAACTGCGGGTGCACTGTGCAATCAATCCAACTCAAGTTTTTGTGCTTTGCCCTTCCTCCTACCTTTCTTCCAGCTTACCTGTGTCTATGCTGATCCTCCCCCACATCCCCACCCCCATCTGTGCATCTAGCTATTTGGCCGTCACCCGGGCCTGTTCAGTTTTTCATCATCTCTAAAAGCTATCCAGATAGCCATCGATCCATGCATTTAACATCCATATTCTGCTATACATCCACCCACGCATACGTCTCAGTGTCTTTGTCCCTGCCCACATCTCTCTGTTCATCCATGCCACTGTGGTTTGCTCATACACTTCCAGCTGCCTGTTCTTCCCATAGTTCCATTGATCTCTGTGTGTTCAGTCATTTGCCCATTGATTTTACATTCATCTCTTCATACATTTGTCCATTCTCGTGTCCCTCTGCCCCATCTGTCTGTCTGTTCACCCACACATGCTGTTTTTTGAGGACTATACTCCTTGGCCTGACCTCAGGCCTCTGACATCTGACCACAGCTCACTATCCCAGCCGCCACAGCATCTCCATCACTCTGAAACCCTGGACATATGTGAACCTATGAGACCTTCCCGGTTCTTTGTGCCAGGGGCTCTTCATTTTATTTTCCACTTGGGCTAAGTTGTTTTAATTCTATCTCTCTCCCCCCGCCTCTATCTATCATCTGTCTATCTATCTATCTATCCACCCACCCACCCATCCGTCATCTATTTATCTATCATCTATCTATCTAGAAAGTATGTGTGTGTTCCATGGCATGAGTATGGAGGTCGGAAGATACCTTGGTTTTTTGTTTGTTTGGTTTTTCTTCCATCAAGTGGGTTCTGGGGATCAAACTCAAGGTCTTGGAGCTTGAGAGCAATTGCCTTTACCTCCGAACTCACCTCCCCCACCCTTGAAGGAAATTTATCCATTTTTCAAGACTCAGTGGTAGGAATCTCTTCCCTCTTGTGCAGACTGACCCTGCTCTTTTCTGGCCTTTTGTGATACTTCACAGAGCTGCTTTGCAAAGATGCAAATTGGAGGTGAGGAACAGTGCAGCCTAGAAGCCGGGGCAATAAGGAGGGGCCTTGGCAATGGCGTTCTGTCCTGGCTCCTGACTGCCACTGTCCCCACCCTCTCCTGTTTCCCTCTCAGAGTTTGTCCGGATGATGTCCCGCTGAGGCCGCCAGGGCTTCTCCAGGACTGCCAACTCCCACAGGCGGGGAGAAGAGCCGAGCTCGCCTCACTCCGCCGTAGATGCCGAGAGCCCAGGATGTACTGGCGGATGGGGCTTGCCTGCACCCCGGGGAGGTGCCCACCCCGGATCCCCACCCCTCCGCACTGTGAAAGACTCACAACTCCTGCAACTGGAAAAGCGGGGCGCCCGCCGGCGAGGAGGCCGCAGTGCCAAGCCGGTAGAGGACATACAAGGCGCCAAGTGCCATGTGCCCAGCCGCTGCTGGCTGGGTGGGCCAGGGAGCCCACTAGCAGACCCCACACAGCATGTCTGCCCCGGGGCAAAGCCTTTCTGCGCCCTCCTGAGCTCTATGCCCGTCCTAGCTCGCCTAGCCCTTTGATCTCAGAACTAATAAAAAAAAAAAATGGAGAATGACACCCAGGGTGTTCTTTGCTTTGGGCCAGGCTAGAGGATATTCACCTTTCTCCAGAACCTCCTGCATGCCCTGTATTGGATGGAAATTTTTTGTGCACCACATACATTGACTGAGTAACTATTCTGTACCCGTTCTCATATATTACATAGTGTGGTATTTTGCTGTGTAACAGCCCAGGGTGTCCTGGAACTCTAGACCAGGTTGGTCTCAAAGGCACAGAGATTTGCCTGAGATTCTAAGAGAGGCTGCTGTGGCGAGCTGGGCAGCTGTACAGAGAGTGAGTACAGGAGATTTCAGGTGGCTCATGGAGACACATTTATATGTGACTACAGAGCGTGAATCCTGCAATGAAGGAAGTATATGCAGACCCTAAGCAGGGCACACGGAAGCCTGGTCTGCTCTAGGGAGATGAGAAATGCTCTCCTTAGGAAGTGATGTCAAGGGCTTTGCTCTGGAGGAAATCCCAGTGTGCGCAAATGGCTAGATGAAACTGCTGGAATGGACAGCAGCTGGGTAGCAGTCAGACCTTGGGTTTGTTTGCTTTGTGACATTGGGTAGCTGTGTGTCCTCTCAGAACCTGTTTTCTCAAGGGTAATGTGGGGATAAGAAAGAGCAAGGCTCACTGGGGATGGGGGGTGGCTTGTGTTTCTCTAGGGACTATCATTTGCAGACTGTCATGGAATTGTGCCACCTGGCAATGTGGAATAGGGCCCCTGTGATCACTGATGGGCTGAAGGATTTCAGGGGAGAAAATTGTGAGGAGAGGTTGTCTGGAGTTTTGGTCAGGCTTGGAGCATGCTTCGGTGGATGTATGGGGTTAGCGTCTTCCACACCTTTCTCTTCTTCAGCGTGCTAAAGAGTCACCCCAAGTTGGGCAATGGTGGTGTCTGTCTTTAATCCCAGCACTTGGGAGACAGAGACAGGCAGACTCCTGAGTTGGAGGTAATCCTGGTCTAGAGAGTGAGTTCCAGAACAGCCAGGGCTACACAGAGAACCCTGTCTCAAGAACAAAAACAACCCCCCCCCAAAAAAACACAAGGATTTAAAAAAAAAAAAAACCCTTACATTTGCTTATATACTTACCTTAGTATATAGTAGTTCTTTGCTACCATGTGGTTCCTGTCAGACTTGGCAGCAAGAACCTTTACCCCCTGAGCCATCTCACCAGCCTACCTGAAGGATTCATGAATCTGGACCTACCTCTGATTTTAATGCCATGTTTCAGGTAAGGTCCATGTTTTTCCATCCTAAGATCTCAAAAGATTTCTGATGCTGTAAGAGGTGTGTAGACCACAGGATTCCATGGTAAGTTCCAGATACATGTGTGCAGGTGTGCGTCCAGGCATCTGAGGCAGGTTGGGAGCTAAAGGTGAGAGTAGGGAGGTAAACAGAGCATTCTGTGCTCCCAGGTGTCAGAGTAGAGGGAGGACACGTGTTCTAAGACCTGGCTGGAAATGTGGGAAGGCCTGTGGGCTCCAGCCAGATAGATGCCTTCATAATCCGCATGTCCCAGAGGCCAGCAGGGCTGGGAGCTCCAAATTCTAATAATCCAATTCCGAGACTAAGCCCTTGGCTCTGTGCCCCACTAGGCAGGCCTACAGCCCTGCTTGTTCCTATACTGGCTTAGCTCCACTCAGGGACTCCAGATCTCTGCTTCTCAGAAATGTAATGGCTTGCAGCTCAATTTGAAGAGAAAGGGCCTCTGTAGACAGCTCTTGTCAGCTGGCAGCGGGAGCCCACCAGAAACCCACCCAGGAGAAAGTGGAGCAGACAGTAAGTGAGGGCATCTCCATGTTTAGTCTGCGGCCTTTTAAAGCCCTAGACACGGCAGCTGTGATAAAGGGACTGGAGAAAATCGACACCTGCTTGAAGGCCTGTGAGTGTCAGGCAAGCAGTGGGGCAGGGCTCCAGTCTCTTCTGCAGCCTGGACCTCCTCCCACCTATAGATTAGGGTTTTATGACTTCTAAAATTAAGATGCATCTCCCTAGGCAAGGATTTCTTCTGCTATCCAGCGTACTCCTTTAATAGGGCTCCTAGTTGGAGCTCCAAGAGTAACCTCAGTAGAGCTGGGCACAAGCCTATAATCCTAGCACTCAGGAGATGGAGATGGGAAGATTGTGAAATGGAGACCAGCCTGAGCTATAGAATCAATCTCTTTCTCTCTCTCTCTCTCTCTCTCTCTCTCTCTCTCTCTCTCTCTCTCTCTCATACACACACACCACATATACACTCTAAATAAATAAAATGTAATTTTAAAAAATCTGTTAAGGTATGGGTTATTGTTTAGAGCACTTTCTTAAGATTCACAGAAGCCCCAGGTTCATGATTGCTCCCCCAACCCTCAACTCATCGCTCCCCGCCCCCATAAAAGGGCTCTTGACACAAAGACTGGTGACCTGAGTTCAACCCCTGGGGCTCACATGGTGGAAGGAGGAAATTGATTCCTGAAAGTTCTCTGGCTACCCTCCCCCGCATGTGAGATGGTACCTCCCTCAAATAAATGAATGCTTAAGCAAACAACAAAAATACTCCCTTAACAAACAAAACATTATAAAATAAAAGGCACAGGTTAAAAATATAGTTTGGATGAAGATGAGTTGGGTATGGTGTCATATAACTTTAATCTTATCACTCGGGAGGTAGAGGCAGGCAGATCTCTGTGTGTTCAAGACAAGTCTGGTTTATAGAATGAGTTCCAGAACAGCCAGGGCTACACACAAAAACTCTGTCCAAAAATGTCCCTCAAAGATTTTATCTTATGTATATGAGTGTTTGCCTTCTTGTATGCATGTATGTGCAGTACACCCATATTTGGTATCATCAGAGACCAGAAAAGGGCATTAGATGCCCTGAGACTGAGGGTTGTGAGCCACCTGCGATTGCTGGGAACCAAACCCAGATACTCTGTGAAATATGTAAGTATCTTAACCATTCTCTTCAGCCCCAATGTGTGCATGGGGAGCGGGTGGGGATGTCCATACATATGAGTGCTGTGCCCACAGGGTCTAGAAGAGGCCATCAGACCCCCTGAGCTGGAGTTAACAACTGGTTGTGAGCCGCCTAACCTGGCTGAGTGCTGAGGGCTCTTCACTGCCAGCCCATTTCTCCAGCCCCAATGGAATTAACATCCGTACAGGAACCTCCTATTGATGGGGGCAAAACCACCTCAGGTCAAATCTGGTATTTGGCTGGATTATCCTGAAGTGGTTGCCTGTGTTTCATGGTCCCCTTGTGCCTGGCAGGTTCAGATTGTGGACCAAGACTGTCCCCTCACTCCTCAAGGCATCTATCACCTGTTCCTGCTTTCAGCTATCTCTTTAGATTGAGGTCAGAGTTCTGAGTTTTAGTCAAAATATAAAATGCTCTTCACAGGATACAATCCTTGCTCTTGGTCCTCCCTGGCAGTTCTGGAAGGCAATAGGAAGAAGTTCAGTAGGGGCCATAACCCACTCTGTATTCTCTTTCTCTACCTTCTGCTTCTACCAACAATGAGGAAGCTTGTCAACAACACGTTCCCTATACCATGATGTTTTTCCAAAGCTTGTGGGGCTGGGAGCCTTCTGGAAGCCCGAATCAGACTAAGCCTTTTTCTACATGGAGTTATTATGTCTGGCATTATGGTCACAATTATCCAAAAGAACTAGCCCTCCCTGTAACCTCATTCTCTGTCATTAGCGATACCTAACTAGTAGGTCGTTACAGGAAATAGCTTCTTTAGGGGCTAGAGAGATGATTCTGCAGTTGAGAGCATTTATTGCTCTTATAGAGGGCCTAGGTTCAATTCCCAGCACCCACACGTGAGCTCACAACTCTCTGTAACTCCAGTTCCAGGGGATCCAACACCTTCTTCTCACTGAGGGCACCAGACATGTATGATGCACCTATGTACACATGGAAGGAAGGGAGGGAGGGAAGGAAGAAGGAAGGAAGGAAGGAAGGAAGGAAGGAAGGAAGGAAGGAAGGAAGGAAGGAAGGAAGGAAAGATGAGCCTCTTTAATCTCAAAACTAGGGAGGTTGAGGCCAGCAGATCTCTGTGAGTTCCTGGCCAACCAGGGCTACATAGTGAGACCCTGCCTCAAAAAGAAAATGCCCACGATGCATGGTGCTTAGTGTATGGTATGGCTCAAATCCTGCACCCTCCTGAATTTTCTTTGAGCTAGAATTAAAGGTCTCCCTCTTGACTTGGAAGGACTTGACTCACAGCACAGCCTTAACCTTTTCCTAGCTATGCTGCCATGTGTTGCTTTAGAAGGTGCACCAAAAAGCTAAGCATAATGGAGACTGCTGGAATTCCAGCACTCTGGAAGGCTGTGAGGTGGGACTGCGGTTCCATGCCAGCCTGGGCTGCACAGAAGATTGTCCCAATATACAAAATGAAACAACCAAGATTGCCCTCGGTTCTCAGAAGGTAGCTGGTAGAGGGTTTATTTAGGCGTGGTGGACTATGTTTGCAATTCCAGCACATAAGAGGTAGAAGCAGGAGTTCAAAGTTATCCTCAGCTACAGAACAAGTTGAGCTCAGCCTGGGATACACGGGATCCTTTCCTTGAAAAACAAGAAAACTGTCTTTAGCATTCCCATTCCAATGTTTCCAGTGAAAAAGCAGTTGTCTGAAGATTTGCAATATGGTTAAAGATGATGGACTTCTCAGGCACAATGGAAAGTGACTTGCCCAAGGCCACCCAGATGCTTGCTTTTTCTGTCCTCCAGCTCCTTCTGTGAGTCATATCCTCTGCAGGGAAGCAAAGGCCTGCCAATCCAGCCTCCTTCCTCTAAAGGTGGAGACCTGGTCAAGTTTCCCACTGACTGGGGCCTGAGGCTAAGAGGTGCCTCTCTGACTGCCTTTGATCCTTCTTTGGTTGGACTTCCAAGAGGCCCAAGGTGAAGAAACTTGGCTTTGAGACCAGACCACCCACCTCAGCATCCCAGGACTGCATGGTTGACCAAGCAGACAGCGAAGTGACCCCACCCACCCTCTGTGTTTTCCTCTTGAGCTTTTATTGTGAGCTTATCCTTAAGGGGGAAAATATCCCATTAACTTAAAATAGACTAGACTTAATTAATAGCATGCTTTGTTCTCAGGATTCTTATCTGTACCGGAAGACACACCTCTTTTGGGTTTTGTGGGTCAAGGTGAAGTTGCCTCTGGGGGCTCATAAACAGCTGCGCCATTTTCCACTTTTGAACTCTGGTTCCCGTTGGCTTTTCCTTCCCTTGGGTAGAAGGGTTTTTCCCAACTTGTTAGCTTGGCCTGTTCACCAGGCCTTCTTCTACTATTAGATTGCCAGCATGACATGTTGTAACTAACTATTTCTTCTTGTATGATTAATAGCCAATGTGTACTAAATACCATTTATGAGCCAGGCCCTCTGCTAAGGGGTCTGAAAGTCCTGCGTGTGGATATTCTGATTCCATTTATTAGATGAGGAAGTTGTGACTCCCAGGTTCCACATAGCTTCAAAAAGTAAAAGCAGGCTTTGAATTCTCATCTCTAGGTTTCCAAACACTCAAGACATATGCACTCAACAGTCACACAATGCTAGCTTTAAAAAAATAAGCTCTTGGGCTGGTGAGAGAGCTTAGGAAGTACAGGTGCTTGCTGCCATCCACTGCTACATGTAGAGTTTGAGGCTGGCCTGGCTTCAGTGCGGGTTTGTCTAAAAATACAAAAAAGGCAACAAGCTAGCTCAGAGGGTAAAGGTACTTGCCAAGCCCGACAACTGAGTTCCATCTCTGAGATCCACACGATGCATGGAGAGAGCTGATTCCTGAAAGCTGTTCTCTGACCTCCACACACATGCTGTGACACACACTTATGTGCCCCACCCACCACTAACAAATAAATACGATTTTTTTCAAAAAGCTCTTTTTATTCTTTTCACTCAAAATTTCTCTTTTATGTCTTACGGTCTTAGACTATACGAACAGTTATTCTATATCACAAAGGATAAAGCTGAGGCAGAGAGAGGTGAATCCCGTTTTCAAGTAACTCTGAGATACCAAGTAGAGCTGTAAATTTTTATCAATTATAGCCTCATAGGTAACCAGGATCACAGCATAAGGAGATTAGAAGTAAACGGTGTTGTATGGTTTTATCCAAATTACTTTACCTTCCTCAACTTTTTTAGTTTTTCATCCATAAAACTGAGGACGTTTCCTGTTTTTCAGTTTCTTGAGGTGGCTGTAAGATTCAAACGCGTGGGAACAGGATGGCTGTTGAGAACCTGCTGTCACGGCCTGTCTTGGCCGCAGTCCTAATCTTGGCTTTGGATGGGTGTATGATCTTTTTCAAGTTCCCCTCCAAGTTGCCTGCATTTTTTCCCATAAGAAGCATATTTTGTAGCTCGGCAAGGTTGCCCAGGCCTGTTCATCCTGATACTCACCCAGAAGACTGAGGCAGGAGGATCACAAATTTGAGGCCGGCCCAGTAAGAGATTCAAAGAGAATAACTGAAGTCTGGAGATGCACCTCCCGGGTAGCACATACACAGTGCTCAGCTTAACTCTAGTTTCCCAAGGGAGAGAGGTACGGGGTGGGACAGTTTTGTGAGTGGTTGGTGTTGTTTGCATTTAGGGTCAGCAGAGGCACAAAGATTGAGAGGATGGTGGAGACGGGAAGTCACTGAGAGAGGAAATGAGCCCAGCTCTATCTCATGCTGAAAGCAAAGTTCCTGTCACTTCCTAAAGGTCACCTGTCCTGAGGATGCTGGGCAGTTTAAAGAAGAGTTTGGCCTGGGGCTTAGAATGCCCAAGCAAGGGATTTAAGGCCTGTATGTCTATGCGCCATAGGCGGACAATAAAAATGAAGGACAGAAGAGAGTGACCCAAACTTTTGAACTTTTGGAACTGAGTTAGTAGGCATGTGCCCTTGGAACTGAGTTAGTAGGCATGTGCGTGGGAGGATTGTACCCAGGTTCACTGCAAAAGCAGCTAGCGCTCAGCCCATCTCTCCAACCTCCTGCTGTAGCCCAAGCTGGTGTTTAGATTCATGGTAATCATCCTGTTTCAAACTCCTGAGTATGAGTACTAGGGATTCAGGAATGTGTCACCTGGTGTCTCTGTGCCCAGTAGTGTTTAATATATGTACTTTTTTGGGGGGGGGGTTTAATCACAATATCAAATATAAGCGGATTTCCTACATTTTTTCGGCAGTCTGATAACCCTAGTAATAGGGAAAAGGTAAGCATCTATGAAACAAACGATTATCTTCCTCCACTTGGCTGTATCAGAAACTCAAAGACTCTCTTAGCCCGTTTTCCCAGAGTAAAAATCGGAGTTTGGACAGATACTCAAGGGCAGGGACGCTAAGGTAGAAGAGCGCTGGAGGGCTCAGGTCGTGTCCGTGCCAGGTAGTCCAGGCCACCAATCAGTGGTCACCACCCACGACCACTCGCATCAGGGGGAGGAAGGAGCCCTAGCTCAACTCATCGGGTTCTCAGGCCTGCCTGACACCGTCGCCATGGAGACGCGGGCAGCCTGGAGCCCCGCCCCCAAAGGCCACGCGTTTCCGCTGCGTTGGAGCATTCTGATTGGACGACCCAGGCGGACGCTACCACACACCACGCGCCTGCTAAGGGGTGAAGGCGGGACCTTATCCTCGTGGGATTGGTGTCCTGCCACCTGTACATGTGGCATCTCAGGGAAAGGCTGGCTCCTCTGCCTCGCACGGGGAGAGCCATCGCGTCTCCTGCTGGAGTCTGCTCCTGCCTTTCAGTGGGGAAATAGGTGATGGAAAAGACGGCAACGCCCCCTTCAGAGCCCATTCGGTCCCCAGATCTAGAGCACCGGAAGTGTTGGCGACGTGTCAGTGCGCCCTTCTTTAAACCTTCCCCGCCCCAGGCCACCTTTCCTATTCTGATGTGGGATTCCGGGGCGGCCTGGGCGCTGCACCCGCCACTTCCGCATGGAACGGCCGCTTCAACCGAACTCCCTCCCTCTGCGCGCGCTCCTTCTCGTGCCCGGTGGTTGGGCCGGAGGCTAGGTGTGGCCACGCCCCTTTCCGAACACAGTAGCCAATAGGAGAGCCGATCTCGGCGGGGTGGTGGATAATTAATGAGGGCCTCACTCTGATTGGCTGAAGCGTCCAGACGGAGGACTGGGCGGCGGGGTAGGTTGTTCCTGAGGTGGGAGGCGGTACCCGAGGCTGAGGAGGAGGCCTGAGAGCGACATGTCCCGGGTCGCTGAGGCAGAACGGTCCGCGGCGCTGTTTTACTGAGTCGGGGGCGGCCTGGCAGCCGGCCGAGGACGAGGGTCGGCAGGGGCTGCCCCCGTAGTGGTGGCCGCCATGCTGGGGCCCCGGGCAGCTGAAGCAGCCGCTGTGGCGCTTCTTCGACTGTTGCTACTGCTGCTGTTGCCGGAGCTCCGGGATCCTGGATTCGGCGTGCTTGGAGCCGCTGGGGCCGGGCTGCCGGAGAGCGTCATTTGGGCAGTCAACGCGGGCGGCGACGCGCATGTGGACGTTCACGGGATCCACTTCCGCAAGGACCCTCTGGAAGGCCGGGTGGGCCGAGGTGAGAGCCCCTCGGCCGAGCCGTGGGATCCGGGGCCTGCGAGCAGGACGCAGCCGAGGGCCCCGACCCCCCCTTCCTCTCGATCGTGAGACCACATCCTTGGAGCGAAGTTTCTCTCTGCAGTGGCCCCCAGGGACCTGGCCCGAACCCAGGGCCTAGCCCTGGCTCGAAGCTACCGAGAGCCATCGAGGCAGAGTTGGCGAGAAGTTATGTTTAGATCTTTCTTATCGAGCATTTTCTCAGCCCCTCATCCCACCCAGGCTGGGAAAAACAAGAGTGGCCTTTTGCCTGGCACCTGGAGGCCTCGAAGGTTGTAGGTCGTCGATTCCGCTGCTCTACTATCGCGGCGATTCCCGGTAGATTCTTGCCCAACCATAAATCGGACGCTTTCCGTGCCCTTTCTCCAAAGAGTAGGGCTTGAGTCTTAGCCAGAATATCAGAATCTTCGAAGGGGGTGGTCCGGGGAAGTTTGATTATGGAATCTTCTGCTTTCCTTTGGGATTTGTATGCTTAAAAGTAAAAGCCACCCATCCGGTGTTGCAATATTGAAGCCTGACTGCCCTGCACCTGAGGCTGATGATGATGTGTCCCCGAGGTCACCCCCTGTAAGATTTGAATGTTCCAGTGCCCCCCAGGTGATCCCAAGAAGTTTGATTGCAGTTTAGAGCGAAAATGGTCCCGATTAACCCATGAAGCGACAGTGGTTTTTTTACAGAGTTAGATGGTTTACAGTGGCAAAATGAGGATCGCTAGGGCAGGTGGTTAAAAATACAGGTTCCTGGGCCCGGTTCTAAACCCAGTACACAAACCTTTCTCTCTTACTTAGCTAGCAGGGATTCAGATTTTTGCAGCCGGCGCCCCTGTTATAGGTCACCCCAATACATTCTTTGGGGAAATCTGCTCTAGATTCCTCTATAAAGTAGTATTGAATAACCGTTTTAAGAAGGCAGTTCCGGAGACTGGAGAGATCTCAGTGGTTAGGAGCACTGACTGCTCTTCTAGAGGACCCAGATTTGATTCCCAGCTCCCAGAAGATGTTTCATGACTGCCTGTAACTCCAGTTCCAGGGATCCAGTGCTGCCTTCTGACCTCCATGGTCACCAGCCACACAACTGGTGCGTTGACATACATGAGGCAAAATACCTAAAGCTTTTAAAAACGCTAAAATTTAAAAAAAGGGTTGGGGATTACCTTGTATCGTGTTCTGGAAACTTGATGTTATATATGCTGAATTCAGAGATCACCAAATTGATGATTTGCCTGTCAAACAACTAGAAAATGAGTTTCTTTTTCCACATGTCTGTATGTGGCTCTTGACTTTACTGAAGGGTTCAACTTAAGTTTTCCCCAGTCTCTGTGTCTGATAGTTATGCTGTGAGTGTATGTATTAAGCAGGTGTGGTGGGTGGGATGTAGCAGCAGGCAGATTCCTGAGAGTTGAAGGCCAGCCTGGTTTACACAGGGAGTTCCAGATGATCCAGAAATCCAGAACAATATTGTGAGAGCTTGTTTAACAAGCCAGAATTTATTGCTTTCATACATGTGAGGGTCTTGGCACACGGGGCTATATACTGAAAGTTCTGTGCCCTGGAATTTGTTTAAGCCCTGTCATGTAGGTCCCAGGAACCAGGTTTCAGCTGAGTCAGGGCCCCAAGTCATGGCAGCTAAGGCCAGACTTTGTAGCAGTAGGTCTTTACTGCTTCTGTTCCTCTTTCTTCGTGGTTAAGGGCAGAGAGGAAGGAGCCCCTGAGGAAACTAGACAGTTGGTGGACTTTGCTTCTTGAGATAATGGTGTGGTAAGGGCATTGTGCAGATGGCTTCTTGCTTTTAGATACCCAGCTTTTAACTGGCTCCATTGTCCTACTAGGTGCCCAGTACAGAGGACAGAACTGCTAAGACTCAGGGTTCAGTCCTCAGGTACTGCTCTGTGGTGGTTTAGTTATCTGGCCTGGTCAGCAGCCAACCAGGCTCTTTTTGTCCTTGGAGGCATGAACACTTGGGTGGGGAGAGTAATTGTAACAAATACAACTATGTGAGGCCTACCAGACTCCATAGTGGGTGCGAGCCTTTGGGGCAATGTAGAGAAATGAAGGGCCCTGCTGTCCCAGGGCTGTGTGCTTGTCTGGGTGGGGCCAGTAGGTTTTAATATTTACTAGGTTCCCAAGAGTAGTGCTTCCTGGCATTATCTGGGACCAGCTAAATTCAGGTTCCTCTCGGCAGTCAGCTTTCGAGCTTTTGTGCTGAGGATCAGGGTGTGCCAGATATTCAGAGACCCTTGTCATGTCATGTAGCCATTTATGCCGATGGCGGGCAGGAGGCTCTGTAAGCCTCATTCTCTCCCCAGATGCTTGCGGTACTGTCTGCAGCACATTGAAGGAAATTCATTTTCTGGTAAATGAATTCAGGTATTTGTTGCCAACTTAGTCCAGATCAGGTTTGGCCTGCTTTTAAACTTGCTGCTCCTCTATATTTTCATTGTAGTTCAACATTCCTATAATTGAGTGGCCTAGGACATCCGGTGGCTTATGCTTCCAAAGGCACTTCATAATATTTATTGAATTTCATTTCTGCCTTGGGATAGCATGTGTTCACAGTCTGGAAAAGACATCTCATATCTGTGTGCTTCAACAGTTGAAAACACTACTGTAGTGTTTCATATTGCATATACCTGTGGCATATTGTGCATTCTGAGGGGTGTGTATGGCTTTTTCCACTGTTGGTTTGCTTTTTTTGAGATAGGGTTTCATGTTGCCAAGGTTAGCCCCAAACTTACCTAGAGTAGGTAAGCCTAGAATAACCTTGAATTTTTCATTATCCTGCCTTTAGCCTCCCAAGTGTTGGAATTCCAGGCTTATACTAACAGGGCTAGTTATCTCTGGTGACTAGACCTTACTCTTCAGGTAAAGGCAGAGCTTGGCTTGGTTTGTAGAGTGATCCCTGCTAGAATTTACTGCCCTGAGCTTTGTCATTTTCCTATCAGTACACCTCTGTGTTAGGAATCTCAGCTGGACTACTGTCCAGAGGAGGGTAAAGTACCACTGTCTTCGCTTTTTCTTCCTGCTTGATGACCTTTTACATGAAATAAATAGGTCAGAATGTGTCTCCAGGGGGGAAATACGCTCTCAGGTGACCTGAGCCTGTCAAGTAACTTCTGTTTAGCCCTAAAGAAGACCCTTTCTTGGGCTGCCTTTGGCTGAGGATTGGGCCTTGAGGAGGTAAGAGCTTGGTGGAGGGTGTGAAGGAGAGGAAAGTGGAAGAATCCATTCATTGGCTGCTGCTGCTGCTTTGCTTTGCTCTTGTTTAGAATTTGTTCCTATACTGTCTTAACAGGAATGTTTTTCTTCTGTGGGCCCTCCCAAGTACTGGAAGTACTTTACAAGGACAGTTTAGATCTGAGCCTCCTTACCTCTATATTCAGAATAACTCATTAGAAACTAACCTCACTTGAAAAAGAAATGATTGAAAAAAAGAATCAGAGTTATCGGGAGCCTGAAGAAGCAATCCACTTATTTGTTTTGAAACAGGGTCTCACTCTGGTTCACACTGGCTTGAACATGTGACAACCCTCTTCCCTCAGCCTCCTCAGGGCTGGGATTACGGGTGTGAACTACATGCTTGTACTGTATGGTGAGTTCCTGCTCGCTCTGACTTTCCCCCACTCAGCTGTAGTTTTCTAATTAATTTCATTACTTTTCCTTTTAATCCACTTTCTTATGTATTTATTAAGACAGGAACCCAGTAGACCAGGCTGATGCTCACAGAACTCTGTCCACCCCTGCCTACTGGGTACTGGGGTTCCCGATGTGCACCTCCAGAACTTGCTAGTCTGTTTTCTAAACTCCTACTGTAGAGGTACTTACTGTTTGAATATTAAGGTATTTTATTCACTGATTACTGTGTGCATGTCTCTCTGTCCAGTGGGCATCCCTGCATATGTATCTTTTGTTTATTTCCATGTGCAATCATCTGTTAAGATTTTTATAGGATGAATGTCTCATCATCAGTTCTCTAGCGAGGGTAGTAGTTGAGGAAATGAAACTAAAAGAGACAGCTAGTTTAGCATCACTTAGAAGGTGGTGGGGCTAGAGTCCACATCCAAGCCTGTCTTACTCTGAAAGTGGGCTGAGTTTTCTAGAGCCTGGCTGCTTTATTGTCTAGAGCTCAGAAGTAGCAGTTATGTAGGCCCTTTTGCCTCCTTCCTTTCTGGTTACCATCTGAGCAGGTTTGTGCCAGTTTGAACAGTGTGCTGACTAATTTGATTCTGTCTTAAAGAAACCCATTTTGCTGTCAGTATATAAAGGCTAAGGAGGAAAGAGGAAGAAAATCCTTTTTCTTCTTATTTTTGCAGCACTGTCTCTTGGGACTGTGGCAGATCTCTTAAGAGGATAGACACTTGGGACTTGAAGGGAAGGCAGTTAAAGGTAACCCAGATTGTTTAGTTCTTGTTGACATGGCTGTTTTCTGAGCTGTGGAACTGTTACAGATAACATTGCTGTTAACTTCTCATGTTTTCTATTCTCTGGGGGCACGGGGGAAGTCCACACATGCACAAAAATTTCTGTGGATCTATAAATGAAATCTGGCTAATGTTCCAAGTTTGTAAGAGACCAGGCCCTCCTGGAAAGGAAGAAATTCTTAGCACTCAGAAGAGAAATGACCTTTTTAATTTCATAGGTGTGCATCCTGGGGCTTTCAAGCTTGGGAAAGAACTTGGGAGTGTTAGCCCCACATCCTTTGTAAGCCAAGCTTCTTTGATTTCCTGAGGAGATACAGGGAGAAGAGCCTGAAGACAAAACTACAATGACTTTCCTGTTTTATTGTCTCATGAGTGCATCTGATCACAAGGCGAATGTCACTTACAGGAACTGTTAACAGTTATGTTTATTTTTTTGAGGGCTTGACCTTAGCCATTGGGTCTTTTAGTTCATCTTTCACCTTCTGCTGGATCTTCTCCTTTGAAATGGTGGTGATTTGGAAGCCAGAGCTCTTAGGAGTGAGTCATATGAGGTTAGACACGATCAGTGTGGTGTGACCTGCCTTCTGTCAAAGGATCTAGGTGCCTAATGCCTTTAGGGTCACCTAAAGTGGAAGGAAGTCTTAAAGTCTTCAGTTCATGCTGAGAAGAGACACACTCCTGCCTGTGGTTTGGGAAGATTTTATAGAATACTGGGAAGTCTCATTGTGTGTGGACTGAAAGAATCTGATTGTTCTTCCCAGGATGCATGAGTATGCATATCTTGAGACTGGAGGGTGGTGTATCTTTGGAAAGACTCTAGTTTACTTATGTGGGGAAACACTCACTTAAACCTTGTCACCAAGAGGACTGTGGGCTGTAGAGTCCTTTACCCTTGTCAGTCTGTGAAATGGGAAGGTGGCTTCCTGAGACTTGAGCATCTTGGGTCCTCGGTGAGCCTGGCTGGCAGGCTCTGCTGCTGTCTGGGCACTTTAGTCTTGTTTCTTTAGGAACTGCACCAAGTGGCTGCTGAACTGGTGCTCTGGTAAAACTTTTCTGTTTCATAAAAGAGCAGTGGAGGTTGAGTTCCAAGTCTGGGAAGTGAGATAGTTGCATCAAGAGGAAGTTGCAGAGCACCCTCCTCTCTTTCATGAGCCTGTTTTTCCTTTCCAGCTTGGGAACTTTTGAATAAAAATTCTGAAGAAACAAAAACAAAGAAGTACGTCTTGTGTATTATTATAGTAAAGCCGATGAAGAACAACTTTCCTGGCCAGTTAGACCGGGAAAAGCACACTTGGACTGATTAGAGCTGCTGTCCCTGGATTCGGGAAATGTTCTCCAAAGGTCTCATTCTAGGGGACCTTTGCAGCATTTCACCCCCTTTACGTGGGGAAACAGATTCATTCAGCAGGCCCGGGAAGTGACTTTCATGTGCCATTGAGCCCTTGGTGATTGCTGCTTAGTTTCTCTTTGGAGCCAGGTGCAGAGGGTGTGGCACCTTGTATTGGAGAGTTACGAGTTAGCATTGTCCTGGGAGCTCCACTCTATGTCTTGCCTCTGATGGGTTTTCTCTTTGTGTTTGTCCCCAGCCTCAGACTATGGCATGAAGCTGCCAATCCTGCGTTCCAACCCCGAGGACCAGATCCTATACCAAACAGAGCGGTACAATGAGGAGACCTTCGGCTATGAAGTCCCCATCAAGGAGGAGGGGGACTACGTGCTGGTGTTGAAATTTGCAGAGGTCTACTTTGCACAGTCTCAGCAGAAGGTGAGACATCATGCTAAGGCCCCTGCTTTTTAGGTCAGAGCAGAGGCCTGTGAGCCTCAGAAGGGAGGAACAGTGAACTCCTAAGAGAAGTTGAATCCTCGCCTCCAGAGAAGCTATGTCCCCCTTGCCCATTGGCTGTTAATTGCCTTTGGGTTGGTTAAAAAATAAAAAAATTGGTCCTTTTAGGTGCCTCCTTCTTACCCTTGATTCCCTCCGTGATATCCTCTTCCTTTTCCCTGGTGCTCTACTATAAATGCCTCCCTTTCTCCTCAAAAAGCAGTAAAGGATCATGGTTTTGATTTGGCTCAGGTGAGTGTAAACCTTGGAGTATATCCAGAACCATAACTTTAGTTATGAATGCCAAGCAGGTGCATAATGTCTAATTCCTTAAAGGGATGTGACGCTGGTGGTATTGACATTGTCTTTTTTCCTAATCCTGGAAGGTATTTGATGTCCGATTAAATGGCCATGTTGTGGTGAAGGACTTGGACATCTTTGATCGTGTTGGACACAGCACAGCTCATGATGAAATCATCCCTATGAGCATCAGAAAGGGAAAGCTGAGTGTCCAAGGGGAGGTGTCCACCTTCACAGGAAAGCTCTACATTGAGTTTGTCAAGGGGTACTATGACAATCCCAAAGTCTGTGCACTATACATCATGGCTGGGACAGTGGATGGTAAGTTAAGATCTTTACCTTCTGCTTCTTGTTGCATGCTAAAGACTGAAGAGGGTTTGAGATAATTTAGCTGGTCATTATTTTGGAAAAATTGAAAGTAAAATTATATGGAATTCAGAATCAGATGGATAAGGACAAAGTATTACATGATGCTGGCTTCAGGTCAAATCTGTGTCCATACCTTCCTGCTACTGTTTAATCAACAGTTGGTCTTGGACAAAAACCTTTTTTCTTTTTTCCTCCACTTGTGATAGTCTCCAATTCTGACTGTTCTGGAGCTCATTAAGAGACTAAACTGTCTTTGACTCACAGTGATTCTCCTACCTCAGTCTCCCTAATGTTGGGATTAGAGGAGTACACCACCACACCCTTGACTCAGAAGAGATCCTTCTGCCTCAGTCTCCATCAGGTGCCACTACACCCAGCCTCTGACACATTATTAACTGCCCTATGATGGCCTGCATTTGATCTGCAGGACCCACATGATAAGAGAGAACTGATTCCTACAAATTGTCCTCCAACCTCCATGGCACGCAACACACACACACACACACACAGAGAGAGAGAGAGAGAGAGAGAGAGAGAGAGAGAGAGAGAGAGAGAGAGAGAGAGAGAGAGAGAGAGAGAGAATAAAATATGCTATATACTAGAATTACCTGAAATGTATTTAAGTTCCATTTGGAGAGTGGACTCGGGATTTGGGTTACCCTGACTGCCAGCCTGCTGGGCCGATGTTTGCAGAGAAAACTTGTATTTTACTCATGCTTCTTCCTTAACTTTTCTCTGTGCTACTTTGCTATTTCTCATCTTGAATGCATGAAGTCTTCCTTTTTTTTTTTTTTTTTTTTAAGACTTATTTATTTTATGTGTGTTTTCTTTCTGCACATGTTATATATGTGTGCAATGCTCTCAGAGCTCAGAAGAGAAACTGAATTGTAGTTACACATAGCTATGAGCCACCATGTGGTGCTGGGAACTGAACCCCTTTCTTCTGCAAGAGGAACAAGTACTCTTGACCCTGGAGCCATCTGTTTAGCCGGTTCCCTCCACGGTTCAGTGCTGGTGTGATGTCTAGGAAGGTGATACTTTACACAGCTCCACTTGAGTTCCTTAGAAGGAATCAGGACAGGTATAGTGAGGCTGGAGCTAAAGCCTCTTGGATCTGCCATTCAGTGTCTGAATCAAAAAGAATGTGGGCTTGGAGAGGGAAGAGGAAGGTTTTAGATGTCGGGTCACTGTCCCTGCCTAGTGTGGGCCTCATGGAGTAAGACAGGAGAGGGAGAGAGCCTCCCTGTGGGCATGGGCCAATTTTACTTTTTTGTTGTTGTTGTTAAATCTGAAGATGACTAAAGTGCAATTGTTTGGTTAGAGACAGTTTCTGCTCCTCCCTGTGTGGACCCTGTTGAGGTCACAGGGATCTCCCTACTGTGGCTCCTTCACTGCTCTGAATGGTCTCATACAAATGCTGTGAGTCTTAGTGTACTTAAAAGGTATTTTCTTTCTTCTTTTAGATGTACCAAAGCTTCAGCCTCATCCAGGACTGGAGAAGAAAGAGGAGGAGGAGGAGGAGGAAGAATATGATGAGGGGTCTAATCTCAAAAGACAGACCAACAAGAACAGAGTGCAGTCAGGGCCCCGCACTCCTAACCCCTATGCCTCAGACAACAGCAGCCTCATGTTTCCCATCCTGGTGGCCTTCGGAGTGTTCATTCCAACCCTCTTCTGCCTCTGCCGGTTGTGAGAACAAATGGCCATCCTCGGCAGGGTGGATGGGAGCGAGAAAGAAACCAAACATGTTGGTTTCTGTATTCTTGATAGTAAAACAAAACAACAACAAAAAAAATCAAACAGAACACACACACACACACACACACACACACACACACACACACACACACACATGGAAAGAGATAAGCAGCAGAATGGGTGGGGGGCCCCTTCTGCCACTGGTCTCAGAGCTACTCGGTTCTACTCTGCTCTTTGTGGCTGGCCCCAGCTCTTTTTCCTCCCTGGGGTACGTAGGTGAGTGGATCCTTCCTCTCTAAGGTCCTTATTACATACCTAGTAGGAAGGACTCTGAACTCAGAGCAGTCATGGTTGTTGTTTTTAGGTTAGACATTAACAGCAGAAAAATGTCATCGAACTTGGGAAGACCCACACTGGGAGTTGGTTGTGTTCTGAATTATGTCTGATGTGATTTCAGAAGTCATGGTATTCAGTGTGTGTGTGTGGAGGTAAATAAGTGGGTGGTAAAGACAAGAAAGGCAAGAGTGGGAGCATAGAAAGTCAGCCTTTTGATGGCTCCACCCCAAGTATCTCCATTGTCATTTCTCATCTCCTGATGTGTGCCAGTTAGAGGACTGTCTGCTATCCAAGACGATAGTGTGTCTCGGGTCCTCCCATTGCCTACAGCTTGTTGTCACAACAAATCATTCTGATTTCAGTGCCTGTTGAGGACTTGATTTCTTGATTTTTCTCTTAATCTGGGTCATTTGAAATCTCTTCTCAATTCTTACTTAACCGTAGAGCTAAGTTATTGACAAAAAAGGACAGGAGATGGAGATTAGAGTTCTGTCTGCTTGAGTGTCTTACCCTCTACCACCTCGCCTTGTTGGTACCTCCCTCCCTGAAGCCCTGAGCCAGCAGCTCTTACTGGCCCCTCTATAGGGCCTTGCTGCCAGGGGGCAGGGATGCTTTCCAGCCTGCAGAAACAGAACACTTGACCTTAAGAGTCTCTTCTGGTCTTTGGATTAGAAAAGGCTTATGTTAGCAACCTCAGAGACTTGAGCCCTGCTAGGTGACTGAGCACTGTTCAGAATGTCCAGAATTTGATGTCCACTTATCCCCATGTCCTCTGTCCTACTTCAGCTAGTTGGGGTTTATGCCTAGAGTCACCCCAAAGAGCTAAGACTGGCTGTACCAGCCCAGCTGTTTTCCTCATTGATCATAATTGCCCTTCCAGCCCCCCAGCAAGTAACAGTCAAGATCTTTTTACTTGGGACTGAAAGACTCCTAGTCAGCCATAGTCCTGGAGGCTCTGAATGTCTAACTTTAGCATCAAAGTGTCTGTCTCAAGTTCCCAGTAAACACTCTGTAGGGGATGGAGTTTCCTTGCTCCCCAACTTTTGATCACCTTCATCTGTTTTTTAGTTAAGACAACAGTGAGGGACAACCCGGCTAAGCTTAAAGGGATTTTCTAGGTCAGAAGCAGAAGAGTTTGCTTCAGCTTGAGTTGGAGCAGTGTAGAATCTCAGGCCAGGCCCATATTTCTAGATATGTTTAAATTTTGAGTCTGCCTTATTAGATATTTGAACTGTGTGGGAAAGCAAGTAACTCCTGGGCTTCTGTCCTGACTTTGGCTTCTGATGATGACTCCAGGCCAGCATTTAGTCATTTGAGAACTGTCCTTTATTTTCTCTATGACTTAGACTAGCCCTAGGGTACTGAGTTTGCAGCTGGTGGCTGTGGCCAGAGGTTGCTGTCAGGAGCACTTCTGGAGTGCTTTCAAAGTTCCTGCTTCTACAGAATGCGGTACTGCCATGGTCTTAAGGACCACCTGCCTAGGGCAACGGATGTCCTGACTAATTGGGCTTCTGACAGGGGCTTTGGTTCCTGGTCCATCACTATTTACAAACCTGTGGGTCACTGTCAGCAGACTGAGCAAGATGAAGAACAGCTGCTTCCATGTTGCCTTGTTTGCCTGGGTCTCTAAGGAAGGAGGGGTCCTGCCTCCACACCAACTCATCCCTTTGGTGACTCAGAGCCTCAGAAGGAAACCCTGACTTCTGGGGCAATTTCCTAATGGTACTGTAAGCCAACAGCTCTGCTTCTGCCTCTGTTTCCAAGCCCACCCCTTCCCGTAGGGATAGGGATGGCTGCTTTCCTTTCTAGATGTCCAGACGGAAGGAACATCTTTCTGTAGCTAACAAAAACTAAAGGGAAGTGAGGAAGCAGCAGGGAAGGAGTATGGTGGGGGCTGGGCTAGATTCCCCTGAGCCAAGCGTGCCCAGCGAAGAGCTGTTTATGGCTGGTGACCACCAGCTCATGATGAACTTGAAAGCTTTTCCCCCTCCTCCAAGATGATGTAGGTACATGAGGTTTAGATTAGAGGGGTTGGGTGGGGCATGCTTTATTTTTATTTTTGTATTGTGTGTGTCAAGAATTACTCCATTGTTCATCTTGCTTTTTGCACTGTTTGTTCCCTTCTCTGTGTTTTGAGCTAGTATAAGGAGTTTGCCTAGGGTTGGAAGCTGTGAGTGGTTCCAGTTAGGGACTTGGGCAGGAAAGAGAGGCCCAGGTTTTCTGTCTGACCCAGGGTTTTAGAGCCCACTGATCCAGCTGGCAGAAATAAAGATAAGGGCAGACACTGCTTTTTGCCAAAAGGGTGGTCCTCTTTAACATTTGTGGGAGGAGCAAGCAAGGCCAGCTGGGTTAAGTCTGCAGGTCCAGTATGGTTTAGGTCAGGTCAGCAGGCCTCTAACTGGGTGTCTTTGGGTCTTATTTAGACTATCTTAAACATTGTACCAATAAGTGATTTGTGGGATTTATGTTTCCTAAACCAAATCTATCGTTCTGGAAAGTCTTCACTCTGAAGGAAGAGCTGCTCAGTGGACACCCACAGTTCTTATGGCTTAAAAGATAGTCTTCAAATACCCATGGTTTCAGAGGGGCTGCCTGTCAGATTAAAGATGTGACTTTGTTGTCTTGCTCCCACTGACTAGGAGATCCCAAGGTCATGTGACCCTTGATGAGGCAGGGTAAACTTTTCACTGTCTGATGCCCAAGTTCTGTGCCTGAAGCAGTCTTAGAGCTATGGGCTGACTCCGTTGATTTTGTTGAGAAGCTTCTGTTTTAAGGAATTTCTCTTCCTTGTCCTGGGAAGGCCTGGCCCTGGCCTAGAATCTTAGCTGAGAATCTGAGAAAATGGTAGCAGACGCCTCTCCTTATTAGAAACTGGCTCATCTGGAGGAGTTCAGGGAGGCGTCAGTAGATTCTCTCCCTCCCTGGAAACTGGGGAAGGACCCACCCCGGTCAGCACAGTGCCTTTTCCTCCCCTGCTCTGAGTCAGGTGGACATCCCTAACCCTCTTGATTCAGGCCTGGGCAGGGGTCCTACAGTCCCTGCCATGGGACCGTTTCCCTATCTCTCCCTCTCCTGGCTGGCCTACCCTGACATCATTCAAGTGTCTTCTTGCCTTGAGGAACTTTAATGGAATTGTGGCTACCACATGTGACACTTCTCTGTGAGCAGAGTGAGCTTTCTCCAGTGAGAGACTAACAAATGCTCCTGCTGTGGCCTCTGAAGAAGGCGACTCTCCGGTAAGGCTGACTGAGAATACACAGGAGCAAAAGCACAGACACCCAGGATCTACTCAGAGATTGCAGAACTCAGACTCTCTTCTAGGGAAGATGTAATTAGGGGTCAAAGTGTGCTAAGAAAATTGCAAAGAAGCCTTACTGCCACACTAGAGAGTTCAGGGTGGCTTTCTCTTATAGCCGGAGCTAAAACTGTCTGTGTTTGGAATTCTCTTCAGACAAGGGCTAGATCTCTCCATGATGGTGGAAGTCTGGCTTGGCACTGGTGATCCCTGCCCAGGGAGCCTGGGTTCTTTGCACGTGCGTGGCTTGCTGCCCATCTTGTCTGTCCTCCACCTGCTTTTGCCTCATTTGCTCTGGGTGGTGAGATCATCTTGATAAGAGCAGATTCGGGGACTAGCTTGGTTGGCAGGAAAAGAACAGTGGATCTCTTGGGATGGGTTCCTCTCAGGAGTGTAAAAACAAGGGGCCTTGATTGTGATGGCAGCCAGGGAAACAGTAGTGGCTGTTGAAGTTGGCAGAGAGGGCCTTGGCACACTTGCATCCAGGCAGTCTTGTGTGATGGGCGCACATAGCATCGGGAGAAGCAGATCTCCGTCCTCACCTCTATTTTGAGCTTAGTGCTTTATTTCCGAATGAGGAAAAACAACAAACTGAAGTGTGCTTTCCGTCCTTTCAAAGGAGAACTGTCAGGAAAGGAGAGTTGAGGTGCCAGGTGGGAGGGAGAGACTTGGCAAGGAGAGATGTCGTGGCAAAATCAGGAAAAGAGACATTCTTTTCTTCTCTTTCCTGGTGTGCCACAATCCAGGGAATGAAAAGAAATTTGACCCTGGATTAGTTCCTTTGTTTGAGTTAAGGAACATTACCTTTCCACAAAGTTCCCCTGGAATAGGATGGCTGTTCATTCTAAACCCAGGGCAGCCTCTTCAGTTTGGCCCAGTCTGTTTTATTAGGAAACCAACCCTGCTCTGAACTGAACCTGGCTGCTCTGTGTGAACCTGAGTATTGAAGTAAAGACACCAAATCCTTAGTAGCTCCTGTAGCTCCCGTTCTTTCCCATCTTTCCCTTCAAGGCCAGGCTGACTCTGTAGCCACCCCATGCATTACAGCAGTGCACAGCAAGGTGTCCTTGAGGGGCTTTGAACCTGCTGGCCAGGGAAGCAGAAGGGGTAGATAAGAGCTGTCTTTCCTTCTGGGCTGTCTCCACCAGTCTCTACCCCTTCCATGCCCCATCCCACTCCCACCAAAAAGTAAAAAAAAAAAAAAAAAAAAATCAGGATGTTTTTCACTGTCCATTGCTTTGTGTTTTAATAAACAATTTGCAGTGATACTCCATGTTGAGAGTGAATTTTAACTCACAAAGAAGTGATGGTAGTCTGTAGCAGCACATGCTTATCATCCCAACACTTGGGAGGATCAGGAATTGAAGATGATACTCAATTGAATAGAGAGTCTGGGCTCCCCACTCCCAAAAGACCAGTGGGATGGTTTCAGCTGCCACCCAAACTGATAACTTGACCACTATAGTCAGGAAGGAGAACTGACCTCTATACGTACTATGGCATCTCCCCAATAGGTAAGTAAATGTATCCCCCCAAATAATGATAGGTAATGTGGGGAAAGGGAAAGGAGACCGAGGAGGATTAAGGGAATGATATTCTTGGCCTGGGGCTGGCAAGAAGGCTTAGCAGGTAATGGTCTTTGCCACCAAGCCTAATGCCTTGACTTAGATCCTGGAGCCCACACGGGGAAGGAGAGAATCCCACAGGTTATCACCTGACCTTCAAACATAACCCTGCACATGCTTCCCCACTCCAGCTAAATATGGAATAATAAGTTTTGGCCTAGTCACTTTAGGGAAAATCAAGTAAGTGTGTTTGAATCTGACTGTACTACTCAGCCCTGACTTGGTACATGGGCCTTCAGCTGGTGTCCTTGTCTTGCACCCTCTATTGGGAGGTGACCTACACGTGAAGCCAGAGGATATTTCTCTTGCTTTCCCCTTTCCTGGCAGGTGGAAGACTAGAATACAGGAGGGATTTTTTTTTTCTCCCTAAAATTTATCAGCTGTGTTTTACAATCGTGGTACAAGAAGCTTGAAATGTCAATAATTTGCTTTGGACTGGTTAGTAAATGGTCAAGCATGGCTTAGATCCAGTCTTATCTACCATCAACGCCCGTACTCTTTCTTGGGTTATACTAATTATAACTATCCTCAAGTGAGCCTTTGAAGTGGGCTGGGCACAATGCCATACACTTTACAGATGTGACTGGCCCAAGGCCACACAGCAAGAACTAAAGACAGCAAAACAAAACCCAACAGTACTCTTGATGCGTTTATTTATTTATTTCTATCAAGTCTCTCCATGTACCCTGGCTGACCTGGAACTCACTCTGTAGACCAAGCTAGCCTCTGACTCGCAGGGCTCTACCTGCCTCTGCTTCCTGAGTTCTAGAATTAAAAATGTGGCTGCCATGCCTAATCCGAGACCCTTAATGGTTACTCTCCACTGCCTTCCATTTCCTCAGAATGCTGTAAGATGTCTCCAGAACATATGCACTGTTTCTCCAAACAGAAATGGAAGTTTCTGGCATTGTGTAGTAGGAGGAATTTGTCCTACCTGCTGGGTTATAAGAATAAAGCTAGCGTTGTAATCTGTGCCCGGGGCCCATAGAGATTGGCTGAGCCCACTCAAAAGTAGAGTTCTTTACTAATTCAGAGGTAGGTGTTACTATTTAAGTGCCTTAACAGGAGTAACCTGCCAAATGGGGTGGGACCTGAAAAAGCACTACTCTAGGGACTTAATGGGGCGGCAAATTGTCTGACAGAAGATCTTGGACCAAGTGCCGTTGTTGGGTTGGACCACTTTGGGTCTAGATATTAATCTTACTTAGGAAATCAGGCTCCGGGTTGGCTGGAGACTGTGTCAGATCTTCCTCCATCCTCAATACACCTCACCCCCGCCCTGTTCTCCATAGAGGGAGAAGTGATATTCTAACACTGGAAAGTTTCTTATAGCAACACAGGACTCAAAAGAAAAGGGGTGGAGCACAGAGACTCTGGTGTTGGCAATCCTAAGAGTCTTCATTTTGATTGTTCTTAGCCACATACAGTAGTAAAAAGTAAACCACCTTCCTTTTTGGCTTAGGTCTTGTACTAAAAATTGTTTAGACCTTGTGGTGGCTCATGCCTTTAATCCCAGCACTTGGGAGACAGAGACAAGTGGAAGGATCTCTGTAAGTTTGAGGTTTGAGGTCAGCCTGGTCTACATAGCAAGTTCCAGGCCTACTAGGGCTATATAATGCGACCTCAAAAAATAAATTAAAATTAAGGGTTTTTTTGTTTTTGTTTTTTTTTTTGTTTTTTTAAGAAAAAGCATGAAAAGAAGGAATTATTGCTCTCCTGAGCTTCCTTACTGCCTTCATTTGAATCTATTGTGTCTTCTAGGCCCTAGCTGGTTTGTGCCCACCTCTAACTGATGTAAGTACCTGCAATCTCTCATCCAGCCATGTCTTCCCTCCACCTTTGGAGAAGTCCCTGGGGAAGGAACACTTATGAAACCTGACATATGATCATTCCCTGGATCTTCCTTGGCTTCTGCACAGCATTGTTTCTGTTGTTTACATTTTGTCCCCCCACTCATAACAACTTGTGGCGACCATCTCACATAACCAATAGCTGCTATAACTGCTTTTAACTGACCCTGAGATCTGAACCTGTCTTCCCTGACTTCACCCCGAAAATACCCACCCCTGGACTTTAAAGTCATGATAAAGGTGCTTGCCTCCAAGTCTGAAAACCTTTCCTGGAACCCACAATATAGGAGAGAACCAACTTTCCCCAGTTGACTTTTGATTACTATATGCACGCTGTGAGATATGTACACATACAATTTTGTTTTTTCTTTTTTTAAAAAAAAGTATTCAGCTTTATGTGCATTGATGTGAACAGGCCTTACAGTTGTGAGATGTCCTCTGGAAAAGTAACCTGTGCTTTTAACCCCGGAGCCATCTCTCCAGCCCCCCATTGTTTTATTTTTTTCAAGATAGGGTTTCTCTGTGTAGTCCTGGCTATCCTGGAACTTGCTTTGTAGACCAGACTGGGGTGTGTGTGTGTGTGTGTGTGTGTGTGTGTGTGTGTGTGTGTGTGTGTGTGTGTATGTGTTGTTTTGTTTTGTTGAGAGTTATACTCTGTAGTCTAGGCTAGCCTGGAACTCACTGTATATCCATGGCTAGCCTCAAATTCTCAGCAATCCTTCCTCAGCCTCCTAAGTATAGCAAAATATGTTCCTTTTCACCATAAAAAAGTAACTTTGGGCCAGATGGTGGTGGTGCACACCTTTAATCCCAGCACTCAGGAGGCAGAGACAGGTGAATCTGAGTTTGAGGCCAACCTGAGCAAGTTCCAGGACTGGTTGGACTACACAGAGAAACCCTGCCTTGGGAAAAAAAAGGGGGGGGGGGACCTTAGCTGGGAAGATGACTGAGAGGTTAAGAGTGCTTGCTGTGCTTCTGAGGACTCCGGCTTGTCCCCAATACCCATATGGCAGCTCATATCATATAACTCTAGTTCCATGGGATCTAGTTCCTTCTGGTCTCTGTGGGTCTATAGACTTACATGCAGGCAAATATCCACATACAAAAACCAAAAGATTTAAAAGAAAGTAACATTTTAAGATTTACTGATATAAGGATAATACAGGGCTCAGTAGGTGAAGTGTTTGCTGTGGAAGCCCAGGATTCCCCAGCACCCTGTGAAAAGCCAAGAGCAGTGGTGTATACTTTTAACCCCATGCAGGTGGTTCAAGCATGTGTGTTCTGGGGGTTGCTGGCCAGCCAGTCTAGCTGAAATAGAGTTCTAGGTTCAGCAGAAGGCTGTCTCAGAAGTCACTTGGCATCATCCTCTAACCTCCGCAGACAGATTCATAAACATTGAAAAAATAGAACTTTTAGTAGTGATTAGAGTGAGTCTTACATACTAGGCAAACAGTTTACTACCATACTCTCAACACCTGAACCCCAGCAAATATCTCTGTCCCTCTAATTTCTACAGGAAAACACAGATGACATTTGACATGTATGTTTATTTAATACAGATTTGCAAATGTATGCATATAGTATTTTAAATTTTTAATTACATTTGCCATGGCATGTGTGTAGTAGTCAGGACAACATACAGGAGATGTCTCCTTCCTATTGTGTTGGCTTCAGGTATTAAACTCTGGTTGTCAAGTTTAGCTAGTGTCTTTACTCATTAAGCTATCTTGAAGGCCCAATATAATGTACTAAGCAAATGTAGATGCGTACACCATTCTGTACCTTTGGTCTTTTTCTAAGAGAGTCTGTATGTGGAGTACAGGGAGGCTTCTATGGGAGAGCTACACAGTAGCTATAAGATTGTATTGTGTTTTACCAATCCCTTATTGAACAATGAACATTGAGAGCCCTTTATTTATTTGTTTATTTATTGGCTAGTACAAATTGCAGTGCACATCCTATGAGCAAGTGTTTCTTGAGGACTTTCTTAGTTATTTTTCTGTCATTGAGACAATATGCCATGACCACTGGGTTGTGGTCGTCCATGCCTTTAATTGGGAGGCAGATGTAAGTGGATCTCTGGGTTCAAGGTCTACAGAGTGAGTTCCAGGGCAGGTAAAGCTACACAAAAAATCCCTGTCTCAAAAAACCAGAAAGGACCTTACAGTTTCAGAGGGTTAGAGTCCATGACCATCATGGCAGGGAGCATGACAGCAGGTAGGCAGGCAATGGCACCGGAGTAGTAGCTGAGAGCTCACATCTTGACACATAACCAGATGCAGAGAGTTAACAGGACCTGGCAAGGGCTTTTGAAACCTCAAAACCACCCTGTAGTGATGCACCTCCAAGGCCACACACCCCCAATCCTTCTCAAATATTTCTATCTACTAGGAACCATGTTTTCTGATATATGAGCCTATGGGAGACATTATCATTCAAAGCAGCATACACTCCTTTCAGGAATTACTGGATCAATAATACATGCTACTCACCTGACAAAGCTATGTAAACCTATAGTCACCAATTATGTACCATATGGCATTGGAATATGCTAGAAATCTTTTGGGGGGAACAGGTAAGCTATAAATAATAATTGGTACCTTTAGAAAAAAAAAAAAAAAGCCCTCAGCCTGGGAGTGAGTGAAGTGACTTGGATACCAGGGTAATTACTAGTCTTTGGGCCCGGACCACAAGGTGTGCCTGCCGTCTAGCCAGAGTTTGCTGATTTGAGGTAAGTCATCCTTAGGGAAGCAGTAGGAGGGAGGAACACCCCTCCCCCCTTGTAGAGAAAAGCCCTGTGATGTCTAGCTTACGTTGGCTGTACCAGCTCTAGGCCCCTCCTGCCTGGCTACTGTGGGACTGCCTTGGAAAACAGCCACAGTCAAACCTCTTAGAGTGGCTGCTGAGACTCAAAGCACAGTACTGGAGGTCAAAGGGAGGCCAGGTACTATTTATTGTAGTAATTCTCTATCTTCCTTTTTAAAACCGTTTAGTATGTGATTCTAAAGATTTTTCTTCTTATTTCAAAGAGAACCTTTCATAGCCCCAAGGAAGTAGTGAGGAAAGTCAAACAGAGAGTCATAACTCCAGTTTCCCAACCTTATTAGAAATGCAACTGAAGGGCTGGCTGGGTGGTGGCATACCTTCTTAGCACTCGAGGCAGATGGAGACAGGCTGATTGCCATGAGTTTGAAGCCAGCCTGGTCTACAGAATGAGTTTTAGGTCAGCCAGGGCTACTTAGTGAGACCTTGCCATGATTAAATAGAAAGAAAATAGTATATTTTTACCTCTTTGTATCTGTGCATGTTCTTTTCTTACTTTCTTTGTGGTTGTACATGTGTATATTTCTAAGGAAGTAGTCAGTGAGAGAAACACCCTTGCAGGTCTCTGAACTCAGAGCTAGTGAAAGAAACACAGTGTGGATCTGAGACCTGAGCCAGTGAAGGAATCCCTGAATCCAGAACCACAGAAACACCTTTTGGCCCTAGAGCCAGTGAAAGAAATGTGCCCTAGCCCTGAAATTAGAGCCCAAAAGCCCAAAAGAGCCAATGAAAGAAACACACTTTGGCCTTGAAACCAGAGCCAAATCTGCCCCTGACCAACTAAGCAGAAAACCAACCAATCCCTGAACAAGAAAACGAATCACTCCCTTAGGAGAAAACCAGCCAATCCCTGAGCGTGAGATCTAGCTAATCTGAGTACAGGGGCTGAAATCTGACCAATCTCACCCTGAAAACCTCCCTGGAAGAACTCCGCCCTAAGAAACCCTGTTCAGTTTGCTGTTGCCTTTCCCCACCCGGGCTGAGGCAACCACTCTCCTGGACTCTTCCCTCCTAACAAATCTCTTGAATGAGGTTTGGGCGAGGACCTTAGCTGGGGAACTAAGCTGTAACATTTTTGCTGAGGGAACCTTCCTTGGTGGAGCAGAGTTGCTAGACCCTGGGAAACGGGAATAGGACTGTAACTGCTTCACTGGGGAGGCAGCCCCTGCTGGAGCAGAGCTGTTACATTGGCAAAGCCTTTCCCTGGAGCAAGGCTGTTAGCTGCTATGCTTACTGTGACCTGTGGTATTCTTTGGCTCCCAATTGCTAGAATTCTTTTCCATTTGAGCAGTAACGTTCAGTATTCCTGGACTCCTGATTGCCCGAATCCCTTTCCATCTAAGCTGTAATGCTTACACAGGCCCCAACTTCTTTATATGACAATATTTCACTTTTCTTATTAGAAAAGGTGATCAAATTTGAGGTTTTTGTTTTCTGATGCTGCTATGAGACTTAGGGCCTTAAACTTCCATACTTATACCTGGGCAAACAGTGTACATTGAACTGTATTTCCTGTCTTTAAATGCTAAGAGAAACTATTTTGGTTCAGAGTCTGTATTCCAGGCCCAGATTATAAGGTTTAATTTTTTTCTAATTACATTCATTTATTTGTGTGTGGGTACATATATGCCATGTTACATGTGGAGGACAGAGAAGAAACCATGGGAGTCAGGTATCTCTTCCAACCTGTGAGCCCCAGGGATCCAACTCCAGTCACAGATCAGTACAAATGCCTTTACCTGCTGAGCTACTTCAGAGGCCCTTCTTTTCTCCCCCTTTATTTATTTATTTGGAACAGAGCCAGACTGTAGTGGTGAACGCCTTTAAATCAGCACTCAGAGCTCTGTGAGTTCAAGGTCATCCTGGTCTACAGAGTGAGTTTCAGGACAGCTAGGGCTACACTGAGAACACTTTCTCAAAAAACAAACAAAAAATAAAAACAAAAGGTCCTGAGTTCAATTCCCTGTAATCATATGGTGGCTCCCAACCATCTCTAGTGGAATCTAATGCCCCCTTCTTCATACACAGGAGTACTTGTAGACAGAGCACTCATACATAAGATACATAAATCTTTAAGAGTTGTTTCAAAAGACTTTGAACTTTTACTTTGTACATTAAAATCTCCATGAACAAGGTTTGGTAAATACTACTGGATGGCAAGATGGTATTTTGAAAGAACTTGGCAACTGGGATAGGATCAGGTAAGGCTTTTGTCCAGGAACGATGTAAGGCCTAATAGCCGCTCTCAACTCCGTTTCTCATTGGATGGTTTTGGTAAGACTTGGCATAAATTATGTCTGGAGGCTGACCATAAGCAGGAGGCTTGGATTTCACACTAACCTAACACTGGATTAGAGACGTCCATACCTGTTCCCAGAACCCATTAAAGACGAGGGAAAGAAGGAACTCCACAGAGTCCTTCAGTGTTTACGTGCACACAGGACGGGGGTGGGGGGCACACTGAGAAGACCCAATGTAGAAGAGCACAGCTTTTTCCCCAGCCTGCTTGATACCGCTGTCACCTTCATGAAACTTCTCATTCCTGACCAACTAAGGAGATGCAATTACTGTCTTTTTATTTCCTGAAGCCCACATAGGCCAAAGTCCTAGTCCAGTAGCTGACAGCAGGGACCTAGACTAGTAATCTTTTTCAAACTTAAAATTTATTTTATAGGTATGAGTGTTCTGCCTACATGATCTGCACACCACTCGTGTGAGCAGATGTCAAATCCTCTGGAACAGGAATTACAGATACTTGCATGTGGGTGCTGGGACCTGAACCTGAGTCCTCTGAAAGAGCAGAGTGCTCTTAACTGCTGAGCCAGCCTCCAGAGATAGCAATCTGATGAAATAATTTATCTTGAAGTTTTTCTTTGCATAGCAAGCAGTTTGAACTTACAGTCAAGTAACGTTTTCTCAAAATGTCTACCCACACTCTATATTACAGAAGTTCATTTGACTAAGAATATATTTCACTTTTATTTTTACTTACTTTTAAAGGACATATTTAAAATATCAAGGGTGACCTGATAAGAGTGTGAAAATCCTCAGGTCTCAGCCCAGCCCTATCCCACCTGATTGGACCAAAGTTGGGCCTGGCTAGCGGCTCCCGCAGGCCCCTCCCCCAGGCGCCCGGGCCCCGCCCCAGGTCCCGCCCCCGCTCTCCATAGTTACGGCGCCTTGAGGTGGCGGCCATCTTGGTGGTGGAGCGATGAGCGGATCGAACTCGAAGGCTGCGAGCGCGGGGCCGGCGTCTGGGCCCGGCGGGCTCGTGACTGGCAAGGAGGAGAAGAAGAAGGCGGGCGGCGGTGTCCTGAACCGGCTCAAGGCGCGGAGGCAGGCGCCGTCACACACGGCCGACGACAGCACCGTCGCCTCGGTCACGGAACAGGAGCTGCTGGCGCTCGACACGATCCGCCCCGAGCACGTCCTGCGCCTCAACCGGGTTACCGAGAGTGAGTGGCGGGCGAGCCGGCCGCGCCCTCCGTGGGCGCTGGGCCCGGGAGTCGGTGGCGGGCCGGGCCGTGTGGTGGCGCGCGGGGGGGGGGGTGCTCCTCAGACCGCTCAGGCCGTGCTTCCATCGGCCCCTTTTCCCCCGACACGGGGCGAGGGCTTCCCGAGTGCGTCCGTGCCTGGGACCCCACCCTGCTCGTCCCCCGCTTCCGCAGTCCTCTGGGCCAGAACCCCTACCTGCTGACTCCGCCTGTCCACAAACCCGGGCTCCCGACAGCCCCTCCCCCACCCGGCCGGCCGGGCTCCGGTCCCCTCTGGGGCTGGGAGCCCTGCGTTGCCCCTTTGTGTACAGGTGGTCTTGTGCTTCCGTCAGACACGCGCCTGTCGCGTTTCTTGCGGACTTAAAAAGCTGTGCCACAAAATAAAGTTTAAAGTTTAAGTGTATGGATAGGCTGGCACGGGGATCTCGCTCTTGACATTTTTTTTTTCCTAGTGAATTTACAGTTGTGTCAGAGTTTCAGAAATGTGATTTTTTTCCCCCCATAAAAGTCACATTCCTGTCTTTTTAGCGGTGTAAGGAAGGGAGGGAAGAACGGAAGAAATACATCTCTGTCTTTTGGAAACCGCCAAGCCCGGCCCTTCCCTGACATCCTTTTCTTTGCTATTATTTTCCCCCAGGAGTTTGCAGTCACCTGGTTAGCCTTGGCTTGTCCTCCTTACCTCTCTTGCCCTTGAGACTTCTTAACCCCTATTCCCTGAAGGATTCCAGAGTGTCCACCCGATTGCTTCACTCTGCCCAGGGCTGTGAGGTGTAGTTCAGGTTGTTGTCGGTAGCTCTGGCGACTTGAAAATGTGATTCTGAGGGAAAGTGACCACTACTGGTTCATCCTGTGCAAAGGGAAACCTCCATCTCTTAAAATAGTTTTGATTTTGGCTGTTTTGATGGCCCGGTTTCCTAACACTGCCTGCCTGAATGCAACTTTAGATGGTTGGGACAGAGAAAAGCAGTTTCAGATCTCAGTTTTCATTTGGGGATTTCAAAGTACAGAAATGGTTAGCACCTGACCACTGACATCCTGTCGGCATTGCTGGCTCCTGACATCAGAGTGAGTTAGGAGGTCAAATGCCTGGCCCTATAGACTACTGACAGCACTCAGGCCCCCTTGAAGGCTTTGCCGTCTCTGCAAGTCTTTAGAGAAAGCCACTACCAGAGCTTAGTGACCTTGGATCTTGTTTGAGTTACTTACTGAGTGCCTCCTAAAGACGCAGAGCCCACGCCACAGGGTTTTGGAGTTACAGTAGCTCTCAAGTTTGCCTTCTCACTGGAGACTGATCTGTGTAAAACATGAAGTAACCAACACAAACAGGCTTGCAGCACAGAGGGGCTAGGGAAGATGTGTGGGGAGTCATCAGACAGGGCCACGACATTTCTGTGACATGCAGTTTTGACTAGCTTCCCAGATTGTTGTAAGTGCTGTTTTGGCCTACTGTTCTTTCTTCCTGGCCCTTTTCTCCTGATGCCCTGATAATGTGTGCATGCTTCTGTGCAGCCCACCGCCTAAGCGTGGCTTTAAATTCCTGTTCCATGTGGCTATTAAACGTGGCTTCCATGTGCACCCACAGTTTCTCTTGCTAGTTGCTCATTGACTTCCTGTCTATAGACCTTTGGGTACAGTGAGAGTGGAGCAGCTCTGTCATATATATGACTGGCCTTTCCCAGAGGCTGATTTGTTTTTTTGGTACAGTTGGCAGTCAACCCCTATCTTACTTGTTGGTATTTATTAAATGTCTCTTAATCTTTTATTCCTTAACAATTTCATATGTATATATAATGTGTCTCTGAGCCATCTTGCTCTGCATCTTCCCCCTTTTCATTCTTGAATTCTCTAATTTTGATAATACGAGAGGATGTTTGGGAGCTGGGGAGATGGCTTAATGGTTAAGAGTTATTTGGCTGCTTTCCCAGAGAACCTGGGCTCAATTACTGGCATCTACATGATGGCTCACAACTACCTATAACTTCAGTCTTAGAGGATATGGCATCTTCTGGCCTCTGCAGACACTGTACCTGTGTGTTACACCCATATACATGGAGGTAATTTGAATAAGAATGGTCCCCATGGGCCCATGTATTTGAATGCTTAGTCTTCATGGTAGCCCTGTTTGAGAGGACTGGAAGACTTAGGAGGTGTAGTCTTGTTGAGGAAGCATGTTACTGGGGTGGGTTTGGAAGTTTCAAAAAGCTCACAGAAGGCCCAGCATTTCTCTGTCTGCTGCCTAAGGATCAGGATGTGGCTCTCAGCTATTGCTCCAGTGCCAGCTGTGCTGCTATGCCCACTGAGTTCCCACTGTGCTCCCCAGCCTGATAATAGACTAAGCCTCTGAAACTATAAGGCAGCCATTTCTTCATCAGAGCGGCCTTGGTCATGGTGTCTCATCGTAGCAGTAAAGTAGAGACTAAGAGATACAAGGAGTAAGGATAAAGGTTAAACAAATTCTAAAAAATTATGTTTGGGCCTTGAGAGATGGCCTAGTGGTTGAAAGCACTAACCAGGGCACTTGGGTTTAGTTCCCAGCACACATTTGGCATCTTACAACTTCCTATAACTATGATTCCAGGGGATCTGACTCCCGCTTCTGACCCTTTTCCAACAGTGCACAAATGTGATGCTTACATGCTGGCAAAATACCATACATATTAAATAAATCTTAAAAAATAAAAGGCAAAAAGAATGTTTGCAGGAACATTTTCAGTGAAGTGCATCAGAAAGAACATATTTGCTTCAAAACTAGGGAATGAAGTAGGTGGTAATTTTGGAAGATTACTTAATAATATTGGTCTCTCCTTTTCAGATTATTTATGTAAACCTGAAGACAATGTCTACAGTATTGATTTTACTCGCTTCAAAATTCGAGATCTGGAGACAGGGACAGTGCTCTTTGAGATTGCCAAGCCTTGCATCTCAGGTAGGTCTGGGTATTGGGTATCCACCAGCTGAGGAAGGAAAGGGCTTTGGAAAGCCCTGTGTTTGTGTGCCAGCACATGTGATCTGAACTCCAGTGTGTCCTGATTTTGTGACTGAGATCACTTCCTGTGGCCTGGCCTGCCAGTTCCACTAGTTTGAAGCTTTGTTAAAAGACTGATTTTTTATTTTTAAATTTTTTGTGTGTATGTATAAATATGTGTCTACATGTGCCAGTGTATATACATGGAGTTCAGAGGACAGCTTTCCTTTGTTTTCACATTTATGTGGAGGACTCCTTTACATCTGAGCTATCTCACTGACCTGGTTCTGTGTTTTGGAACAGGTTCTTATGTAGCCCAGGTTGGCCCAGAATTTTCTGTGTAGCCGAGGGAGCCTTGAGCTCCTGCCATGTGCCCCCCTATCATGCGCTTGGATTACAGATTCATATTGTCATAACCAGCATAGGAGCTGACACTTGCTGTGTTGTGTCACTATCCAGGATCTTCAGCACACTGCCTTGTAATCATGTCACTGTGAATGGCTCAGCCACTTTTTACTGAGAGGGAGCTGAGACCCAGAATTTACATGTGATACTACCCTAAGAGCTTGTTGGATGATTCACATCGCCTGCGGTGGTAGAATCAACCCTGCAGCCAGAGGGCACTGAGGAAAGCCTGTGCCGAGTTCTGCAGGCGGTGCAGCAGCCTTTCTTGGGCTCTCACCTGCCTTACACTGCTCTACACTTGCCACCAAGTCCTAGCTTTTGTTTTTGTGTTTTCTTTTGAAGTTGAAACAAAAATTATATGTGAGCCACAGTGTGTCCACCTGGTCTGTGCACATGAGGACAGTTCCCTCTGGAAGCCAGAAGAGGGCGCTGGATCCCTGGAACTGTAGTTACAGGCAGCTGTGGGCTGCCAGACAGGGTTGCTGGGTTACTGAACCTCAGTCCTCTGCAAGAACACCTGCTGCTCTAACTGCTGAGCCAGCGTTCTGGGGGTTCTTGGTTTGTTTTTGTTGTCGTTCTTAAGAATACAACAGACTCCAAGGCAACATTTCTTTGTGGTTGTGGGTGACAAAAGATCGCATTAAGAATCTGGCCACCGGGCTCTCAGGTGCAAGAACAGCTTATTCTTTCATTTTTGCTCTGTTTATTTTGGGGTTTTTTTTGTTTTTGTTTTGTTTTGAGACATGAACCATCCTCATTCACTGTTTAAATGAAGAGGACCTTGTGCTGTCCTTCTACACCTCCATATTAGTGTTGGGATCACAGTGAAGGCTTTTGTTCTGGTTTTCATTTTTATTGTTAGTGTGTATATAAGCATGGTGTGTGTGTGTGTGTGTGTGTGTGTTTGCGTGCACGTGCTTGTGCATGTTGTGGAGCAGAAATAAGGGAGTCAGAGGACAATTGTGAGAGTTGTTCTCTCTTCCCACCATGTGGGTCGCAGGAATGGAACTCAGATCTCCAAGTACTTTACTGGCTGAGCCATCTTCTTGGCCCCACCCACGGCTATAATTTCTAATGAAACTTATTGTGCAAAGTTCTTCTCATTTGATTCTATTCAGCATAAGCCTGCAGCTCTGGGAAGGTAGGTGTCAGGATCTTAGAGAACTCACTAAGTCATTCCCAAGCTGGGGCTGTGTCCCGGGAGCAGAGCATTTGGTCAGCAGGAGGCCCCAGTTTGGTCTCCAGCCCTGAGACAGAGACACTGTCCTAGGAAAGTCCTACATTGATTACCGAGCCCTGGCTCAGCCATGCCTTGTGCTGCCACTGTCATAATCCTGTGCTGACTGAGGCACTGAAGCCGTTGTAAACCTGCAACAGATGCTGCAAGGTGTCTGGTCTCCATCCCTCCCAGCTCTGCCCTTAAGGCTTCTCTTTGACTCCAATGTGCTCATATCCTCCTGCAGGGCGTGTTCTGATGAAATGGAATCACATCAGTGGATCTAGGGCCCTTAGCCATTAGATGTGAATCCCAAGTCAGGGTAGTTTTCCCAGTGCTCCTGGGCCATCACAGGCAGAGATGTTTGGTGCTCAAGTGGCCCATGTGTTCAAACAGTAGAAAATTCCCACCGGGTTCATATTAGTTACAACAGTTAAGTTTTTTCCTCTAGACTGAACAGTAGTCTAGAGTAGAGGCAAGCATTGATCCCATGCTGGTCTGCTTGTTGGTTCCTGGCCAGTCTGTTTCTGCCCTTTTCCGGATGGTCAGAGAATTGGACCTGGAATAGACAGGAGCGCCTCGAGGCTATAGGTCAGTGTCTTTAGAGAAATCCCCATTTTTCCCAATGTTTGACTTTCCTAAGTGTTTGCATTGTTTGAAGGGCAGAGGGACCTGTAAACCTCTGTGACCTTATTGTCCTGGTTAGTGGGCAGAGCTGACCCAGTCTACATGTTGGGGTCATGCCAGAGACTGTTCAGCTTGTGTTTCTGGCTTCCTCCCGGGACATACCTACTCCCTGAGTGGTGGAAGGCAGATAGCAGGTTTAAGAACAGGCTCCAGGCAGGTAGACTGCACTCAGAACTTGCTGCCTTCCTCAGCTGTTCAGGAACATTGGGCATCACAGCCTTTTCAACTTGTTTCTTTGTCTAAATTGTAGAAACAATTAACTCCTCTCTGTAGAGCTGTGAAGCCTGGTGTGGCAGGTTCATGGCAAATGGGGCTGTCAGTTGGTACAGCTGTTGTGTGGATGGTAATGCTAAGGCAAGGCTCTGTGTTCTTCCAGACCAAGACCAGGATGCAGAGGAGGAGAGTGTCGATGTGGATATCAGCGTGGGGCGTTTTGTTCGATATCAGTTCACGCCAGCGTTTCTCCGCCTCCGGACAGTTGGTGCCACGTGAGTGCTATCATTTTTATGAGGGCAGAACATTGTACTTGTTCTCAGGGAAGAATGTGATCAGTAGAAGGTTGACTTCAGAGGAAGGAGGAAGCAAAGTAGGCTAATGGAGATTTGTTTTACAGGGTAGAGTTCACAGTAGGGGACAGACCTGTGTCAAACTTCCGGATGATTGAGCGGCACTACTTCCGGGAGCGTTTGCTGAAAAACTTTGACTTTGATTTTGGCTTCTGCATCCCCAGCAGTAGAAACACGTGTGAGCACATCTATGAGTTCCCACAGCTCTCTGAGGATGTCAGTATGTATTCCCTCACTCTTTGTTCAGTGCTGTAGATTCTGGGGTCTGCAAGGAGTGAACCTGGGGATACATCAGGTCCCAGCCTCCTGCAGAAGAGGAGAGGTGCCTGGGGAAGCGTGCAGTGGCGTGGGGACCCTGGGCCCTGAGTCATCTCAGACAGCTTTCTCCTCAGTCTACTCACAGCTCCGCTGTATCATCCTTGCTTCCTCTGCACCTATCTGAGCTGATGCGTTGTAACATTTTCTCTCAAAGTCTCTGATCCTTAAAGATTGCATACTCTGCAGTGGGCACTCCACTCACAACACTACCCAGTCTGCTGAGATGTGGGGCAGGGCTTTGTGACATCACAGGATGGCTTGAGTTTGCCTGGATGCAGATAGATTTAACCTGTGACACAAATAGGCCAAAGGGTTTGGAGGTCAGTCTGAATATAACCAAATTGCTTTGGCTTGGATGAGCTCTGAGAACTCAAAATCTGACACCTTTTAAAACCTGTGATACCTTCCAGAGGGCACGTGCCTATTAAATAAGAACTGACAGGAGGTGACTATAATTGTGTTCACTGTCTGGTGTGGAAAGAGGTCAGGGACAGTGTCCAGACAGACAGACAGACAGACAGACAGACAGGCCTTGTCTAGATCTTGCAGGTACATAAATACCAGAACCCTCTCTAGGAAATGGCTTCCCATCATTCCCCTGGATGTGTACGTAGGATTCCTTTGGCTTTCAGGGCCCCATAAAGAGAGAGGCCTCGAGAGATGAGTAAGAGCCCTGGCTATTCTTCCAGAGGACCCACAGGGCAGCTCACTAGTCTTTGCACTACAACTCCAGGCATCTAATGCCCCCTCCTGGCCTCTGAAGGTATAGCAATATGTAGTGTGCAGACACACATGCAGACAAAAAGCAAAACAAAAACCCCACCCATACACATAAAATAAATACATTTTTAAAAATTAACAAAACAAAAAAACCAAAGGAGTAATTTGGACATGGTGGCACCTGTAGCTTGGTGCTTCCCTTTACCCCCAGCACTTGGGATGGTAGAGGCAGGCAGAACTTGAGTTTGAAGCCAGACAGATACAGTGAGATCCTGTCTCCACAAACAGAACAGCCCAGAGAAGCAGGTATAGAGGCAAGATTATACTGGAATGTCTAGAGGTAGGCAGTAGACCAGGCCTTGCTGGGCTGGTCCAAAGCAAGTGGTTGTACTGACAGAGAAAGTATGTTTCCTGGATACTAGCAGGCAGGACCAGGTGAGGGATGACTAAAGAGCTGATTGCATCCTTGTATTGAGGTGACCTCATGTTCCATCCAGAGCCCTCTATCTCTCTGGCTTCTTTTACCTTATTATCTTCAAAGAGCAGAGGCAAACTTTCCAAAGTGCTGCTTTATTGATTTTGGAGGGATGTTGAGGTTTTTTTTTTTCTACTTGGTTGTGGGACAGATTCACATTCTCTGCTTTTCTTCCCTTACCCCAACTTGCAGTTCGTCTGATGATCGAAAACCCCTACGAAACCCGCTCGGATAGCTTCTACTTTGTTGACAACAAGCTGATAATGCACAACAAGGCTGACTATGCCTATAATGGAGGCCAGTAACTGCCACAGGCGTGGACAGGGAAGGTCCTTTGCTGCCATCACGAGGCACATGGGGGAATTGCAGCTACTGCTTGTCAGCGCCTGTTGAACCTGGTCCAAGAAGCTGCAGCTGGGGTAGTGGTTTGTGCTCCAAGGAGGTGCCAGCCAGCAGTTTCTTTTCCCAGTATTTTCCCTGCCCCCTAGTTCTCAGAGGTATTATAGTGAAGTAAAAGATTAGGGTAAGGTTCCTGGGATCCAGATAAAAATGTTTGTTTCTGTGTAGTCTTAGCTATGCACTGGTTATCCCAACAAGCCTGACTGTCCAGGCACAACTGTGTCAGTGAGAAGGCTCAGGCGGGGCAAGGCTGTGGGTTACCAGCCATTCTGCAGGTTCCTGGGTGCTGTGAGCAGCTGAAAGCAGCTTGTTTCTTCCTTCACCACGTTGTTGCATTGGTGCAGTCTGCCCTCAGCCTGTGCAGTCTGAAGCCTGCTGGAAGAGACTTGAAAAGACAGTGAGGAGGGCAGAGCCTGGGGATGAGGCCCTGGGAGGGGAGGTGATGCCAGACTGAAAGACAAGTTGTTAAGATACTGCTTATCTGCCTTTGGGCACCCACAGCCAGCCCTAGAGGAGACCATGGTCTTTGGCTGGTGGTGCCTTCCTGTTATTACTCTGGAGACCACATGAGCATGCTCTGCTCCCCTGGCTGTGACTTTTTCTGGAGTGGACCATGTCAGTTTTGTTCACAGAACATCGTGTCTTGTAACTTCTGTGCAGGGCTGTCATGCTTTGGGCTCTTTATTCTGACTTCTTTGGGGGTTTTACAGTGTTAGTGCTCTAGCATCTAGCAGTACTAGTAGATCTCTGACAGGATTGATCTGGCTTGTGGGGGGAGAGGCATAGTTGCCATCTAGCAATTGCTTTAGAGAGAGCTGACTTGCTACACAGCGAACCTGGAAGTTGGGCCTAAGGTCAGGTTTGCCTCTGGAACTCCGAGCCTTATGCTTAGGAATGTTTTCTGTCTGTTTGCCTTTCTACTGAAGTCATTCCTGGAAGCATCTGGCATCTGGTCCGATCTTTTCCTTCAAGCTGCTGGATGTTTCATAGGCTGAGGTTGCCTGCCAGAGCACTGTGTCCTCAGAGAGTTTCTGGCACTTGTCGTGGGCATCAGTTGTCCTCAGGTCCTCACTGACTAACTCCCATCTCTTTGGCTCCCCGGGTTGTCTGTGGAGATGGCTTTAGGCCCCTGTGCTGTGGGTCAGACCCTTTTATAGAGGCAGATGTGCAGAAGTGCTTTGGAGAGCAGGGTCTCAAGTGCTCTCTAAGAGAAAGGGCATAATTGGCCAGTGCTGCTCTGTGTTTGGCTTCTAGAGCATGAATAGCCTTGAATTCTAGTCTTGTGCTCTCTGTCTGGCCGGCAACTGACAATGCCATATACTGGGAGGTTTCGGAAAGAGAAAGGTCTAATTACCCTTCATGCTGCACTGGATTTACCCACTGAGGTGGGAGAGCCCAGCTGTCCTCTAGGTGGGTACCTCCTGACCGTTCTAGTGAATCTCAGAAATGGAGTGCACTCCAAATCCAGGTGCCTTAAGTGTGCTCTGCCCATACACTGCAGCTAGCTGCTGTGCCATGGTTCTCTCCTCACCTGTGCACAGACATGAGTGGCCTCTGTACCTCCTCACGTGGCTCTGGTGGGATCTACATGGTTTTGACAAGGTGTTTAGAGTGCTCCTTGCTCTGTTACAGTCTGATGGAGAGAGATTTGGTTTCCAGTATTTAAGTAAATACTACCTAGGATGAGCTTCCTGGGTTGCTTGGTCTTTGTTCAGTGAGCCCCAGGTTGGGCTGCTCTTGTATTCGGCATGCTTTCTTGCTTATAGTGCTGGCTTTTGCTTGAAGAGCCCCAGAGGATGGAGGAGCTGGGCACACTGGCTTGAGAAGAGGAGAGCTATATCCCCTTCCCAGTTAGTCATGCTCATACTGAAGACCACTCAGACCGGGACATGGTCGTTGGCAGGATGAACTGGTCCTCCTTTGCTGCTGAAAGCCAGTGTCTGGCTTCTTAGGGAAGCATCTTGCTGTTTTCTACCTTTTGTACCTGACTTATGTAAACTGGATTTCATACCTTGCAAGCAACAAACAGAAGCCAAGTCAGAAGTCATGCTGTTCAGGAATATCAACCATCCACAGTGGCTTCCTTTGCTGCAGCGGGAGAGAAAAACAGTGTTCCAGTGAGGAGCCATGCCCTGTGTCAAGAGCGGGATCTGAGCAGATGGCAGCTCCCAGGAGGACCTTGAAGCATCAGGCAGAACCCTTCCTGCTTGGTCTCCATCCCTGCCCTCTGCCTTGGGGCTAAGCTGGCCTTCTGCTTCTCTGAAGTTGATCTACTCTAAATCATCAGGCTAGGAGTAAAGATGGCCAGTGCCTGGGGCTGGGAGCCGCTGTCAGCTCAGGTTAGTTCAGCGCTGTCTTGCACAGACTTTTGGAAGCGTTTCCAGGCTTTGGCTATTTCCTGTTCCAAGGATATAGTGCTTTATAGTGTCCAGGACTGACCATAGACTCAGATTCTGAAAATGTCCACATTCCGTATCCAGAGCATCATAGCCACAGAATGTGTAGGGGAGATGCCCCTGCCTTGTTTCACAAAGGATCATGTGATGTCATTGAAGTAGTGGGAGTCTGTTTTCCCTGTAAACCTATTTTTCACAGAATGAGAAACATCTCTGTCCTTCCCATTTTTACCCAAGATCCTCATTCCAGGACAAACCAGGTGACTTCTATTTGTATAAGATATTATTTTACCACCAGAGACAGTAGTAAAGATTTTCACAATATGTCCACTTTGTCTTGCCTCCTGATTGAGCTGCAGTGCTGGTGGGTCCCAGTTTCTTTCTTCAGCTATTGCATTTCTGTTGACTTTGGCACCCCTGATCATTTCTGATTGGGGAACAGAATTAGGGCCTCACCAGGCTTTTTCCGCTGTATACTCTACTCGGGGACTTTGAATTGAACATTTACCTGCTGGAGTGGATGGAGGGGTGAGGGATAGAGGGGATGGAGGGGTGAGAGATGTGGGCTGGGGCATTGGAGGATGGAGGGAGCACTGGCTGCTGTCCCAGAGGACCTGGTTTCTATCCCCAGCACCATGTTCACCATTGTCCTTAACTCCAGTCCTGGGAACTTCAATACCCGGCCTCCCTTTCGAGGGAGAAAGACAGATTAAGGCACACATATGGCACACAAACATACATACAGGAAAGCACCCATACACACCCATATATATGTATTTTTTGCCTTTTTTATGAGTTTTATTTGGGTTTTGGTGGTACTGGGGATCAAACTTGGCACTATATAGATACTACACAAGTCCTCTTCCATTGTGCTGTGTCCCAGCCCTAAAGGTAAGCTTAATAAAGTGGTGTGGCAATAAAATTGACCTCATTTATGAGTACACTTCTGAGCTGAGCATTGTGTCAACACACCTTTAATCCGGTGCTTTGAAGGCAGAGGCAGGTGGATCTCGGAGACTAGCTGGGTTTACTATCAAGTTCCAGACCAGCCAAGACCACATAATGAGACCCTGTCTCAAAAACAAAGTCCAGCTTGGGGCTGGAGAGACTGCTTACTGTTCTTGCTGAAGACCTGGGCTTTGTTCCCAGAACTCACATCAGGTGCCTTGCAACCACCTAGAACTCCAGTTGCAATGGATCTGGTGCCCTCTGCTCTCCACAGGTTCTTGGCTACACACAGTACACTTGAATTCATGCAGGCACATACGTACATAAATCTTTTTAAAAATGAGTACAAAGCCCAGAGGTGGTGACATGCTTTTAATCCCAGCACCCAGGAGTCAAGGGCAGGCAGATCTCTGAGTTTAAGGTCAACCTGGTCTGCAGAGCGAGTTCAGGACAGCCAGGGCTACACAGAGAGGCCCTGTCTCAGAAAAACCAAACAACAAAACAACCCAAAAGACAAGCAAACAAAAAAATGAGTATATTTTAGAACCAGGAATTACAAGCACCTGTCTGTAATACCAGCACTCGGGCAAGAGGATTAGAAGTTCAAAGGCAGCCTGGGCTACTTAGCAAGATCCTGCCTTAGAAAATAAGCAAATTCAAAAGTACAGTTTGGTCTAGAGGTGTAGCTCAGTCACTGCTCTTGCCCTGGATTCAAGCCCCATCATGAAAGGAAAAAGAAAAACAAAAATCCACACATTTTGGAACGTGCACACAATTTAATCCTCATCTCAGTCCCTATGTAGAACATTTACATTACTCACTGAACATCCCTTGGTGTATCCCTTTATAACTGGTTCTTCCCTTTCTCTAGTCCCTTCCAGCCAGTCTAATCCTGTCTCTCCTGGAAAATGTGTACACTTTTAACCAAAACATTTGTAGGGGTTGGAGAGAAGGCTCAACAGAAGAATGTTCAGAGGACTCAAGTTCTGTCCCGACACCCACAATGAGTGGCTCACAGCTACCTGTAACTCCAGCTCCAGGGGATCAGACACCTAGTCTAGGGCACCTGAACTCACGTGTACAGACCCCACATAGACACACACATAGCTAAAAATATAAACCTTGGACACATGTACAGTCGCAACTTGAGACCGAGGATGGGGTAGAATTTATTTGTAGAATAGGGCCTAGTGTGTGTACAGTCCCCAGTAACAAAAGGAAACTTGTTTTTAGATAGTTGGCATAATTTTCAGCCTCTGTTGAAAAGCATGACCTTTTTTCTTTTTTACATTATCTGTGGATGTGCATATGCATACATGCCTCTGAGTGTGGGTAGAGGTCAGAACAGTAGAACAACTTGTGGAAGTGAGTTTTCCTCCCACAGTGTGGGTTCTGGGGATTGAAGTCAGCAAGTGTCTGCATACTGAGCCATCCTGGAGGCCCATAATAAATTTGATTCCTCATTGTTTTGAGAAAAGGTTTCTCTGTGCAGCCCTGGCTGTCCTGGAACTTACTCAGTAGATCAGGCTGCCCTTGAACTCACAGAGATCCTCTAGTCTCTGTCTCTGGAGTGCTGGGATTAAAGGTACTGCCTCACTGCCTCAATCCCTCCCTTTTATTTTTGAATATTTCAAAAATTTGGCCTGGTTTTGGTGGCACCTGGCTGTAATCCCAGCACTCCAGGGGCAAAGGCATGCTGATCTCTATGAGTTCAAGGCCAGTCTCTAGTGACTGATTTCTCTAGACTGAAGCCAGTGAGCTTCCAGGATTATCTTGGCATTGCGTTCCTTTCCTGCTGCTTGACTACATCAGGTCTAAGGGATTCCAAACTCAGGACATGCTTGCCTATAAGGCCCTTCAAATTGCTCCATCTCTCAGGCCCCAGGATTTCCCTCGTTTTGTCACCTGCTCTTCTTACATAGGGCTGGTGACTAGGTAGGGAAGATGACCAGTGACCTCAGAGTGCTGACCAGTAGCAGTCATTTTACACGTTATTTGAAAGGCTTTTTTTTTTTTTCTTTTCTTTTTAAAGGCAGTTCCAGACTTTGGAGGACAAAGGGAGATGGAGGGATGGGGACATTTCTAATCCAAACCAGCACACCTTTACTGCAGTTTGTTTGCTAGGAAGTGGGTCAATCCCACGGAGGATGTAAGGGTGAGCAGGTCAGTGCTAACTAAGCACAGGTATCTGGTTCCAGGGAGAAAGACAGATTAAGGGGATGCGTGTAAACCTGAAGGTCCTGAAGGTCGGAGTTAGACGTGGTGAAGGTGGACACTGTAGACCAGATGATGTTGACATGGTTTCCAGGACTGAGTGAAGGTATTCTGAGGGTGCAACTCAACCCTTGGCATTAAGGGGCAGCATCCCTACTCCCAACAGGGCTCTGCTCCCCAAGTAGGAGATGCTTAGGTTAGTAGCTCTATTTCATGTTTCAGGGAGGAGGGCTCTTCCTGTTTGACAAGCCCACATAGTGGGCCTAAATACTGAGCTCCCTAGCCCTTCTTGGAAACCACAGGACTACTAGTAGAAATTAAACATTCCCAGGGAGCATGCCTTTAATCTCTAATCTCAGTGGACAGGAATGCTGGTGGCACAGCCTTGGTGAGCCGACCTTAAGGATGCAGGGTGGGCAGGGCTAGGGACCAGCTCTTTATTCTCTTAATACTGAACCCAGAGCCTTATGTTCCTAGCCAAGAGCTCTACCACTGAGCTGTAGTCCCCAGCCCTTTTCATAGTTTTCTATTTTGAAGCCAGATACCACAAAGTTGCCCAAACTCACTTTGAATTTACTTTCAAGGGAGACTTGGAACTTGGCCTTACTTAGCCTCTGGAGTCGAAAGGATTACTTACTGGCTTGGACTGTTTGTGGGGTGTGTGTGTGTGTGTGTGTGTGTGTGTGTGTGTACGTGCTTTCTATAGAAATGGATTTAGGGAATGGGTTCTTGGACCGAGGGTTTTAAACCTAGGATTGCTTGCTTGTTTTTTGTTTGATTTTATTTTTATATGCATTGGTGTTTTGCCATGGGTGTCGGGTCCCCTGGAACTAAAGTTTTAGCCAGAGCTGTCATGTGGGTACTGGGAATTGAACCCAGGTCCTCTGAAGAGCACTCAGTGCTCTTAACCACAGATCCATGTATCCAACCCTTTGTTTTTATTTTTATACCTGTGCATTGTAAGCAGCCTTACTAAACACGAGGGCTGGAAGAGGAGCTGACAGACTTTGCACTCTCTGGTTTGGCTGGAGTAGCATCCCGCCGCTTCGTCCCTAGGGCGCAAGCGCGTCTCTGGCTCCGCCCCCACGGTCAGGTGGGCGTGGCCTAGGGCCCAGCCCATGCCATCCGGAACACTAGAACTGCAAGAGGTTTGGGAGCTCCATGTCCATGGCTGTCTCGCTGCTCGCCCGGGTCGGTGGCCCGCTCCATCGAGGTGAGTGCGCTTGGGCTGTGCCCGCGGAGCCCCAGGGCGGGTCTCACGGCGGAGATGCTACTGCGGCCGCGGGCGGGCGAGTGGACAGCACCCCCAGCTGCGCGCGGCCTTTGCCCTAGTTCGGTGGCCCCTGGCGCTGCAGGGCCCAGGCTCTGCAGGGATCCCCACTACCCTCCTGTAGGACCCTAATCGCCCGCTCCTCTTTGAGGTCGCATCCACATCCCTGCCCTACCCCCCGCACCCCCCGTTTTAGTTCCAGCCGAGGTTATGGATGAGTTGGCCCTTTATTTTGAGGCCTGGCATTGAACTCCGACCTGTGACCTTGGACATGACGCTCAGCATCAGTTGGTCCAAGTGTGAACTGTTACTGTCCTCGGGGTTGCATTAAATCACAGGAGACGCATAAATCATAGCGGTCGGCATCTAATGGGTTTTCCATAACGTTATCCTTTAGTTATTTTTATACTGTTTTGTCTCATCTGTAGCAACCCTGACAGTATGGCCTGCGCTTCCTTTGGCTAATCCAGACCCACAGGCACAGTTGACCTGTGCTGAATCAGCCATTGGTACCACTTTAATTCTCCCACTCCTGGGAGCTGCAGGGCTGTTGTTTTCCACACTTTATAGAAATCTACACCAATGAAGCTTAAAACCCTTTTCCTATTTGTTGTAATTGGGATTATACTGAGGATTCAAGTATTTAGCCAGCAGCTAAGCATTCAGTTACATGTGTCAGTAAAGGTTTTTTTTTTTTTTTTTTCTTTTGTGAGTAGAGTGGGGGATTGGGAATAGTGCTCTATTTTTTTTTCTTAAAAGTTTATTTTTATGTGTATGGGTGTTTTGCCTGCTTATAAGTGCGCCACTTACATGCAGTGCTGAGAGGCAAGAAGAAGGTATCATATCCCCTGGAACTTTAAAGGCAGTCGCATCTCATGGGTGGTGGAAACTGTGCTATTCTTCAAGAGCAACAAGTGTCCTTACCTGCTGGGCCATGACTCCAGACCCTGAGGTGCAGTCTTAATGTATTGCCTAAGCTAGCCTGAACTCCAGGCTTAAATGATCCCTCCACCTCACCATTTGCTGCTTTTGCACAGGACCTAAGTTTAGATTCCTGCATTCACATTGGGCAGCTCATAACTGCCTGTAACTCCAGGTCTGATGCCCTCTTCTGGCCTCTGTGGGCACCTGTATGCATGCGCACAAAAATAAACATAGATACACAAATATGAAAAAAAAAAAAAAACTTAAGACCCCTTCCATATCCTTTCCTGACTCTGCTATTCTCTGATAGCTCTCCATCATCGAGACTGGCGCAGGCTACATACTGTTTACCAGTCTGTGGAACTGCCAGAGACACATCAGATGCTGCGTCAGACATGCCGTGACTTTGCTGAGAAGGAACTGGTCCCCATTGCAGCCCAGCTGGACAAGGAGCATCTTTTCCCCAAAGCTCAGGTGAGATCAGCATCCTCAGCCACTGCCGTTCTATGAGGCACTGAGACCTCAGGAAGTTCAGTACATGCTGGGGAGGTTTTCTTTGTTCAGCATTAGGCCTTTAGGTGAGATCTGTAAAAATTTTTATTAATTTAATGCCTATATGTGTGTGCTTGCTTTTCTGCACATCATGTGCATGTAATGCCTGTCAAGGCCAGAAGAGGGAGTTATATCTCCCGAAAAACCAGAGAGGGAGAGAGAGAGAGGGAGAGAGGGGAGAGAGAGAGTCTACAGCCACCAGGCAAGTGCCCAGCACAGATGACACAGATGTTGTCTTACTGTCCTGCATGATCTGCCTCATGACTTTCCTCCTCTTACTCATCCCCTGCTGTCATGTGTGCAGGGGTGTCGTTCTCGGTACCATCTCCAGGGTAAAGCCTGTCTGTGACCTGACCCCTGGAGACATGTCCATCAAAACCAGATGCCTTTGTTCACCCACAGACGTGCACGAGAACATTCACATCTGCTTTCATTTTTAACAGCTGAACTAGAAAAAGGGGGGGGGGGAATCCACCAAGAGTAGAATGGGAAAGTAGGGTCTTCACATTGACACTAGATCAAAGAGCTGAGTGGTGGTGTACACCCTCAATCCCAGAGAATCCTAGCACTTAGGAGGCTGACACTGGACCTGTGTGAGTTTGAGGCCAGCCTGGTCCACAGAGTGAGTCCTGGGCCTCCAGGACTGTAGAGTGATACCTAGCCTAAAGATTTTTTGTAAAATGACGGCAAGAATTTAGGCAGTAAAGCATGATACATTCCTGAGGCTGAGGCAGGAGGATCCCAAAATCAAAGTTAGCCTGAACTACTTATCAAGATTTAAAAAAACAAACAAACAAAACCATCAAAACCCCCACAAAGTTCCAAACCTATAAAAACCAACCAATCCCAAAGCAAAGGCCACCAATAGTTAACGACTGGACGTTTGTGTACTTCAGGGATGTTTACGTGCCTGTGACATAACCCATGTCTTCTTCAAAGTAGCCCACAGGAATTGGCTCTTCGTTAGCTGTTATCTCAAGCTTCTGCTGAGGAAACTGAGGCCAGACATGACATTCTGTGCTCAGCGGTCACTTGGTCATGTGTAGTCAGAAACAGACTTTTGAGCCACCTCAGAGCTTGGAAATTCCTAAAATTTTTGCTGAGCAATGGTTTTATTTCCCAGAATAGTGGCAGGTTTACGGAGGGGCTGCTGTGAGGAAGGTGGGAAGGTTGTGCCAGTTTCTGCCCTGTTGGCTACTTCACAATTGGACTTCAGTCCTTTTATGCCTAAACTAACAAAGGAAAGAAGTATGAATTTACAATGCCAGTGTTTACAGCTTCAGAGTTCTTAACCTTGAAACGGTAATTTTGTTTGGGGGTGGGGTGCTAGGTTTAGAGTCCTGGGTCCTGTAGGTGCCCAGCTACTCTAGTCCCAGGGGATCTGCCTTTTCCTGGCCTCTGGTCACTGTACACACATAGTGCACAGACATAGGCCAGGAAAACACTCATGGCACAAAGAAAAAATATAAGGAGGATGCATATCGGGTGCCACTGTGTAGGGCTCCTGTGCATTCTGGATCACTGGGCATTGAGGTGAGACCATAAAAGATCTAATGATAGCCACTACCCTCTTCCATCTTTGTCCCAGATCCCCCAAGGCCGCTGGCTCTGGTCTTTCTCCTGGGGTCAGGTAGGGTGTGGCCCACGGGTCTCCCGGGGTCAAGCTGAATGATGGAAAAGCTGGCTAAGGTTCTTTTCCTTCAGTCTTCGATTCCACGGCTTGCACCTGTTAGAGCGGTGGCCTCAACCTTCCTGGTAGGGCTCCTCATGCCGCGGTGACCTCCAACCTTCCTGGTAGGGCTCCTCATGCCGCAGTGACCCCCAGCCATTAACTTTTCGTTAGTGCTTCATAGCTGTCATTTTCCTACTGTTACAAATCATAGTGTAAGTATCTGTGAAAGGGTTGCTCTACCCCAAAGGGGTCAAGACCCATAGGCTGAGACCTGCTGCCTTAGATGCTCTGTGGCCCTGAGCGGACTGTTTAACCTCTCTGAACCCTGATTGTACATTCTCTGAGGTTAACATAGAGTGGCTCACAGAGGACAGTGCACAGACATCTCTTAGAAAGTTTGCTATATAACGAGCACTTGATAATTAGCCATTGCCACTGTCGTCATTGTCCTCGTCAGACAGAAATCCCAAGCACCCGTCATTGATTGATTTATTCATTTTATTCACTTACTGGTACTGTGCACAGTAGTAAGGAGAAAAGAAATAAGATGCCATGAGGTGTCTGTCCTTGTGGTCAGGGAAGGAGATAGTGGTCAAAACAAGGGTGGTCATAGATGTGGGATTCCAGCTGTGGGGGTGTTGGAGCTGTACTGATAAGAAGCTATACAGCTGGTGTGAGCAGGGAAGATAGAACTGTCTGAGTAGACTGTTACTGGCAGATCCTGTGGTGTGTGTGTATGCTCATGCGCACGTGCATGCATGTGGGTGACTGGAGAAAAGTCAGTGTGGCATACTGCTTTTTGCTCCAGTTGGCATCCTCTGCCACTGTGGTCCGAGATACAGGCATTGTGGAATATGGAGGCTGCACAGCTAGAATGGACACCTCAGCTGGGGGAATACAATCACCTTGTGAATGTCAGGGTCCATGGCCTGAGTGTGCATGTTCTGGCTCAGTCACTGCAGGGTTGAGGCGGGGAGAGTAGGTTCTCAGTAGCTGCTGCTGATCTCGCTCCTTGGGGCCAGGTGAAGAAGATGGGTGAGCTCGGGCTGCTGGCCATGGATGTGCCAGAGGAGTTCAGTGGTGCAGGTCTTGATTATCTGGCCTACTCCATTGCCCTAGAGGAGATCAGCCGTGGCTGCGCCTCCACTGGAGTTATCATGAGCGTCAACAACGTAAGTCTTCCTGGGTCCTGGGTACAGCTGGGGAAGCTGCCTCGGGTATGTGTAGACCCTGGCCATGTGTCTCACAGCAGCCTGGGTTCCTAGACTTGTCTCCTTGTAGCACCCTGTGGCCTTAGTTCCCTGGAGGGCGTCTGGAGAGAGTAAGTCTTGGGGCAGCCTCCAACTTGCCACTTTCCCCTCAGTCTCTCTACTTGGGGCCCATCCTGAAGTTTGGATCCCCAGAGCAGAAGCAGCGGTGGATCACCCCTTTCACCAATGGTGACAAAATTGGCTGCTTTGCCCTCAGTGAGCCAGGTACTGCATGGTACAAGGTCCCCTGTCTTATCACCTCAGAGTCAGGGTGACAGGCAGAAGCCAGATATTCCTAGAGAGAGAGGCAGACCTGAGACCTGCTGTCCCTGGAGTCTTGAACCAGTGGAGGGGCCTCAGGCTGGACTGCAGCTGCCTGGACACACTAAGAGGCAGGTGCCCACTTGGTGAGGGAAGATTTGGCTTGAATATGTCCCATGTCTGTTCTGATCCCCATGTCCTTGTGGATGAGTCTTTAGAGGTTTGGGAGCAAGGTCCAAGCTTTAGAGCCCAAGTTGCGGGGTCTCTGTGCTTGGCTGCAGGGCTCTCAGTGCCTGATGCATGCATGCATCCTGGGTCTGTTCCTGGCAGGGAACGGCAGTGATGCAGGAGCCGCTTCCACCACGGCTCGAGAAGAGGGTGACTCATGGGTCCTCAACGGCACCAAAGCCTGGATCACTAACTCCTGGGAGGCTTCAGCCACGGTGGTGTTTGCCAGCACGGACCGGTCCCGGCAAAACAAGGTGGGGGCCCAGAATGGGCCAGTACATTCCTGGGATGGTCCTTGCAGTTTATAGGCCAGAAATTTCTTGGCCCTGCTGGCACTGTTCTGCTGGGGCTGAGGTGAGGCCTTTCTTTCCTCAATGAGGTTGGGACTCATCCCCAAAGCCAGCAAAGGGTGCTGGGGCTGGGGCTGGGGTGGGGCTGGGGTGGGGCTCTAGCAGCACGGAAGTCACTCTAACTTTGGGGCCTTACAGGGTATCAGTGCCTTCCTGGTTCCCATGCCAACTCCAGGGCTCACACTGGGCAAGAAAGAAGATAAGCTGGGCATCCGGGCCTCATCCACAGCTAACCTCATCTTTGAGGACTGTCGAATCCCCAAGGAGAACCTGCTGGGGGAGCCAGGGATGGGTTTCAAAATAGCCATGGTGAGCCTGGCAGGAGGGCAGTACCCTGGGGCCAGGCCCTTGGCTGAGCCTGCAGCTACTGACTAGACGATCCCCACAGCAAACCCTGGACATGGGCCGCATTGGCATTGCCTCCCAGGCCTTAGGCATTGCCCAGGCCTCCCTTGATTGTGCAGTGAAATATGCTGAGAACCGCAATGCCTTTGGGGCGCCTCTCACCAAGCTCCAAAACATCCAGGTAAGGGGTCTGGGCTGAGGGAAGGAAACCTGCTTTTTACTTACTCACCTCTCACCTTGCCCCACCATTCCCACCCCCATCCCTGACCAGGGGGAGGGGGAGCCCTGGCTGATGGGTAGGCCTGAATTGTTGCAGTTCAAACTGGCAGACATGGCCCTGGCCCTGGAGAGTGCCCGCCTGCTGACCTGGCGAGCTGCCATGCTGAAGGACAATAAGAAGCCATTTACCAAGGTGCCTGTGGGGAGGGACCCCCAAGGCATATCCTGAAGTGGGGAGAGGGGTCACCCCGGGCCTTTCAAGAAATGGCCTGTAGGTTATGCTATGCTAACTATGCTAAGGGGGAGGCTGTGCTCACAGAGGCTGTTGAGCTGGGGGTCTCTCTGAAAGTGAGGGTGTTGACTCTGCCATTCCTGGTGGGTAGGAGTCGGCCATGGCCAAGCTGGCTGCATCTGAGGCTGCAACTGCCATCAGCCACCAGGTGAGCGCCCATGGGTGTGGTCACCCCTCCAGCTGCTTCCCATCTGACATTGCCCTCCCTGTCTTTCCCAGTGTGGAAGACTTCTCCCTCCTAGCGCCTGCTTTACCTCTTAGGCTATCCAGATCCTGGGCGGCATGGGGTACGTGACAGAGATGCCAGCTGAGCGCTACTACCGAGACGCTCGCATCACGGAGATCTACGAAGGTACCAGTGAAATCCAGAGACTGGTGATTGCCGGGCATCTGCTCCGGAGTTACCGGAGCTGAGCATTTCTGGGGGCTCACCTGCCTGCAGACTGAGGGCAAAGGGCAGAGCCTTGGGGTTTCACTGTGAAGCCTGGTCAGGACCATTATGCCCCTCACTGCATCCCCCAGTCAAACTGTCTGTCTCAGGGAAAGGCCAGCTGCTGTGACCTGTGACCGAGAAGAAATGAGTTGTCAGCTCAGGACTGGGCTTGGCCGGTTCTTTACAACCCACCAACAGTGCCTCTTTCTTGTCTGAGTGGCCTGCAGGAGGCAGGGCCCTGGGAGGGCTAAAGGACCCTGGCACACCCGGTGCTGTTCCCATGAGCCCTGCTGCTCAGCCCCATGAGAGACAGGGCAGGGGTCAGGAGGAGGAGGTGGTGGCCCAAATGTCTCAGTGTCTGAGTCCTCAGCGGCTTGGGATGACTGGGGGCTGGGTCATGGGGCTCTCACCAGAGGTCAGTGAGTGCAGGTGTGTGTTGTGCTGGTTACTTGTAGACTGCCTGTGGCCAATAAAGCACCTGTGCCCCGACCCTCCCGTGTCTTCCTTCACTGGGTCTTCAGGTTACAGCCCTCACCCAACAGAATGTGTGGTGTGGGAAAGCTGGGTCTGGGGCCTGGCTGAGTGAGTGAGCAGCCAGCAGGGAGACCAGGGTCCTCGGACTGGAGTCTCCCAAAGAGCAGCTGGGCAGGGGACAGGGTGACGGGCTGGTGAGTATGGACTACTGTGCCCTTCGCTGGCCTTAAGAGCTTCATCCTGGGAGTTTAGATTCTAATTGTGCCGCTGCTCAAGTGGGCTCCGGGGTGGGGTCAGGGCAGACACGTGCTGCACTCCTGGTGAGGAGACACACCTGTCTCAAGAGGGCTGAGGGAGGCCTTCCGGAGCAGGGAGCAGCGACTGTCTTCCTCCTGCTTTCAGGTGAGTGCCACAGGGTTTTCCCATCTCTTTCTCTTTATTTCCATGGGCTCAAGCGCCAGCCAGACTTGTAGAGCCGAGCGGGATATGGGTCCGGTGTAGCTGGTCCTACCTTGGGGGCAGGTGCCTGCCACTCTGAGCCATGTTTTCAGGTGGGGACCTTGGGGGCCACCAACAGTAGGCATGGATGTTTGGAGGGCTCCGTGGCCTCTCTAGCTGTGTAGCAGTGGCTTCTGTCAAGGTGGTGAGGGGTGATGGGGTGTGTGGCTGGGAGAGCATCAAGGAGAGCCCAGACTGAGCTTGCGCCTGACTGGGACCCAGCTGTCACTCTGCTGCATCTGTGAAATGGGTTGGCTGTAGCCGAAGGGCTAGCTCCCATATATTTCTACATCTCAGGACTAGTGCCCAGCCTCAGGATGCAGAGCAGCTCAGGAGGCTGTGGAGAGTCCCTTTGCATGGTGAAGTAACTTCGGCATTGAGCCAAGCTCTAGTGTGCACACTGCGGTGTTGCAAAGGGCTGTCATGAGTTCATTGTCACTCCTAGGTGGTGGTGGCAGCGGCTTGGCTTTCAGGACATGACTTGTTTGCTCACTTAGAGCCTGAGTTTTGGTTTTGGGTTTTTGAGACCGGGTTTCTCTGTGTAGCCCTGGCTGTCCTGGGCCTTACTCTGTAGACCAGGCTGGCCCTGAACTCTCAGAGATCCAGTCACCTCTGCTTTCTGAAAGAACTTGTGTTCTGAACTCTCCCCTTGGGTACATTTGAACCTGAACTGCTGTGGACTTGGCTGGTCCTTTACGCCCATGCTCTCCAGCAGACACGTATCCCTAAGGACAGTTGTGCGGCCTAAGGCAATTCCCTGAGTTGGGAAACTCAACCTCCAGGAGCCTAGGACTCAGATTGGCCTGTTTTCTTGGTGTTGCATGGTGCTGCTGGCCTGGGACCAGGCACTGAATGGCCTCAAGGTCACACAAGACAGCACAATTGCAATTGGCTTTTATGACTCTGGTCTTTTCAAAGTGTCTAGGCTGGTACCTCTTTGGACCATCCCTCAATGTTGATTAGTTTGATGATTTTGTCTTAATTCAGCTCAGGTGTGGAATTAGCTCAGGCTCCTTCCAATTCCTAATCTCCCAAGTTGTGACCGTTAGTTCTAATGATTATATTTGTCTTTCCAAAGAGCCAGCTCTTGGCTTTATTGTTAATACTATTGGTGTTGTGTTTTAAAACTATTGGGGGAGGGGCAGAGGGCACTTTCTGCTCTTACAGGGGACCCAAGTTTGGTTCCCAGCTCCCACACTTGGCAGCTCACACCTACTAGTAACTCCAGCTTCAGGGGACCCATCACCACCTTCTAGCCTCCTTGGGCACCAACACCCACACAGCATACACACACAAATAAAATAAATATTTTATAAGTGTAATAAATTTAAGTATTTTAACTATCCCAAAGTACACACAATTCAGTGGGCACTAAGGACACTGGCAGTATTTGATAACCAGCTTTTCCAAAAAAAAAAAAAAAAAAAAAAAAAAAAACAAACCCTCACTGTGTAGCTGAAGATAGCCTTGAACTTGTGCTGTAATGAGTCTGAGACCTGAAGCTGGGGCAGGTCACAGTGCCCAGTCACTCAAGAGTGTTGAGGAATGGGGATGTGATTCTTGGTAGAGCATTTGCCTGGCATGCACAGAGCTCTGGGTTCCATTCGTGTCACATCAAAGTGGCAGTGTACACCGTTAGTACCAGCACTCCGGTGGCAGAGGAAGGAGGATCTCTCTGAGTTCAAGGCCAGCCTGGTCTACAGAGCAAGTTCCAGGACAGCCAGGGCTACACAGAGACCCCATCTCAAAACAAAACAAAACAAAAATCCAAACAAACCAAGCCAGCACAAAGGGCCCCTGGAGGAGAAGCCTGTAATCTCACACTTGGGAGGGGGGGAGAGAGGACCAAGATTCTTTTTCCTCAACACTGACCGTCCATGCGGTCACTTCTGCGTCATATATTACACATGGCTTTGTCACATCTGCAGGTCATTAGGCCAGCTTGGCTGTGAATAATTCTTCATTTTAGTCTAGGTGGAGGCAGCTGGACTAGGAGGTATTAGCCAGGGGCAAACTCTGTTCCCTCCTGCCTTATACTTTCTCTGCCCGGCCATATCGCTTCCTGATTCAAACTCCCGACTGAAGGCATGGGTCACCACTCCCCGACCTTCATGGCTAAATCTGTGGCTGACTCTGTCCTCTGAATTTCAGATAAACTTTATTAGATACACAGTATATCACCTCACGTATAAGTATGCGTGTGTGTGCATTTATATTTGTGTGTTCATTCAGAAGACAGGATAACTTTTTGGAGTCTTATGTCTCACAAAGTGGGTCTCCTTAGCTGCCCCTACCCACTGAGCAATCTGCCCACAGATTTCCAATCTCATGCTCAAGGCTTCCTTTGCTTTTTTAATATATGAAATATAATTGTCCTTCAAACATGGTGCTTGATTATTTCTGTCACCGACTGTCTCTGGGTTTGTTTCTCTGGGGTCATGGGCTTCTGTTTCTGTACATATCCATTGATATTTTAAAAAATTGGGTAGCAGTCATTGTGAATTTTATATTGTAGACTACTAGATTGTCTAGGTTTCATTTTTTTTTTTTTGGCTTTTTGAGACAGGGTTTCTCTGTTTAGTCTTGGGTGTCTTAGAACTCTCTGTAGACCAGGCTGGCCTCAAACTCAGAGATCTTCCTGCTTCTGCCTCCCAAGTTCTGGGATGAAAGGCATTAAGCCATCTCTGCTCAGATGTATACTATCTCTCTCTCTCTCTCTCTCTCTCTCTCTCTCTCTCTCTCTCTCTCTCTCTCTCTCTCTCTCTCTCACACACACACACACACACACACACACACACACACACACACACACACACACACACACACACACACACACAGTGAGACAGGGCTTTGAACCAGCAGAGAACCGGATTCTCTTGCCTCGGTTTCCCAAATCTGAGGTGATTTCTTTTGCTCTCCCTGGGCTTTCTGGGCTTCTTGACCCTTTCCCTAAAGTCACAAAAATAGCAGCAGCAAAAGCAGCATGAGGGACTTTGAGCAAAGTGACAAGGTTTCTGGGCTGAGGCACATGGAAAGGTGCAGGATGGGTCCAGCCACACAAACAGTAGGAACTGAGCTGAGCTGCAGCCCCTGGATACTTGGGAGTTTTCTGCCTGTTGCTCAGTGGATAGACTCACCAGGCAGTCAGGTGAAAGTTGTGGGGGCTCCTCTTCATGGGGTCTAAATGAGGGCGCTATACCCTTCCTAGCTCTGGTATGTTTAAGTTCTTGGGTTTTGGGTTTTGGGTTTTGGGTTTTTTTTTTTTTTTTTGAAACTAAAACAACCCGATCTCACAGTGTAGTCATGGCTGGCAGATCACACTGCCTCCTGAGTGAATATGAAATAGAAATTGAGCCATTTTCTAGTGTGTAAGGCTTTGGGAACACAGTTCCTTGCTGGGCTCCAGGAGTCACTCAAACTGGCCAATTTGGTTCTCTTGTTACTGTACTTACCTAGTTTTGGTTTTTCTAGGCAGGGTCTCATTATGTAGCTCTGACTGTCCTGGAACTCACAGAGATCTGCCTGTGTCTACCTCCCCAGTGCTGGGATTAAAGGCGTGCACCAAGATGCCCCATTTGAATTTAGTTATTTACTTTGGGTTTTGCCTGCATGCCTGTGATGTGCATGCAGTGCCTATGAAGGCCAGAGGAGGGCGGCAGATCCCCGGAGATGGATAGTTCTGAGCTGCCATGTATGTGGGTGTTGTTAGGTCTTCTGGAAGAGCAGCCAGTGCTCTTAACTGTTAAGCCATCTTTCCAGCCTCACTGTTATATTTTTACTGACAGTTCCTATTTGTTTATTTATTGAGAGTGTATTTTCTTGTGAATCTTGGAATGTAGTTGTAATAGCTACTTTGAAAGTCTTAGAATGTTGCCCATCATGGTGGCACACACCTTTAATAACAAGTCAGGAAGCAGAGGCAGGGAGATCTTTATGAATTTGAGGCCATTCTGGCCTACAAAGGGAGACGTTGTATAAAAAAACAAAGTCTTGGATGTTGCTAAGTATGAGGGCCTATGCTTCTGTCCTAGCTACTCACTCAGGAGATGGAGACAGGAGGATCAGTTATGACCAAGAGAACAGTCTGGGCAACACATGGACATCTGTCTCAGAAATAAGGCAGCCCCCAGTTCTGAGCTCGACACACACAATGTGGTATACATACACACAGAGACATTTGTAAGTAAAAAAAAAAAATCTAGAACCTTTATGGTTGGTTCTAACAAACTGCCTTTGAGTACAAATCTCTCTCTCTCTCTCTCTCTCTTTTTTTTTTTTGTTCAAACGTGTATAACTCAGAGCTATGTCCTGAGGATTCTAACACAGCACAGAAATTCTGTCAAGGACTCTCTTTAGGCCTGGGCAGTGTGGCTCAGAAGGTAAATACTAGCTGTTCAAATTTGATGACCAGAGTTTAATCCCTGTAACCTACAAAGCAACTAGGTATGGCAGTGTACACCTTATCTCAACATCCTATAGTGACGTGTGTGTGTGTGTGTGTGTGTGTGTGTGTGTGTGTGTGTGTGTGTGTGTGTCCGTGAGATGTGTGTGCCTGGAGACAGAACTGCCTGAGGCTCTGGGACAACCAGGCTAAAGTATGCAGAGACCCTGCAGCAGCAAGGGGTGGATAGAAGCAGACTCATAAATGCTGTCCTCTATAATTTCTACTTGAGCTGTGGCACACACAAGCATTTAAGTCTTGGTTTAACTCAAGACTTAAAATTAATTTCTCTGTGACAGCCAGCAGCTAACATTCAATAGTTTCTTGGCTGCTTGGACTGAGTGTCCTAGGGACACAATCAGCGCTTTCTCTCTCTCTCTCTCTCTCTCTCTCTCTCTCTCTCTCTCTCTCTCTCTCTCTCTCTCTCTCTCACACACACACACACACACACACACACACACACACACACACAAAGGTCCTAGTTGTAGGCAGTTAAGAACAGTCATATGGGAGCAGCAATTATTCGTCACCACAAAGCCAACTCTTTGGTTTTTGAGGCAGACAGTGCCTGTTTTAACTGTGGCTGTTGGTGGTTCATGGGGTCCTTCCTCAGACACATGGTAGATCTCTCCCCCCACCCCAGTCAGTGTCATTTCCAGGAGGGCTGTGTGGACAGGGGCTCCGGCTGCCCTGCATCAGACTTGTGACACTTTTTAGTGCCACTTGGGACGTCCTTGTGTTTAAGGTTGTCTGGCAGGAGTGAGGACCAATGAGCTTTCACTGAGCCTCAGCAGCAGCTGGAGCCCTGCTGCTGTTGGGACCCTGGATGGCTAGGCACGTGTGTCCTGCTGCCTCCTTCCTAGGGACTCCTGGTTTGTATAAGGGTGATCTCACAATTGGGAAAACTTTATACTTGCAGTAGCCTAGACATTTATCTGTAAACTCTGTAAGTGTGTGCTTGCAGTGTGGCATCATCACTCTGGAGCTGGGGTAGTGAGGGGCCCCATGTGAGAATGTTTCTCTATATTGGTGGGCGGAAATCTTTTCTAACTCAGTGATCCTGGTGGTGTGGCCAGTCCTCTGACATTAATAGCACCTGCTGCAAAGCACTCTGGGGAAGTTACTGATGCCTAGTGGCTGTCATGTGCCAGTCTCATTACATGTCCCTGGGTTGATAGCCTCATCCCTCCTGCTCTCTGTCCATAGGTCTCAGGCAGCAGACCTGGCTCCAAGCCACTTCTGTGTGGTCCTGGGTTGCACTTTGTGGGGGTGGTGCCAGAGCGGGGCAGAGGAACTGGCACTCAAGGGCTGGAATGCTGGCAGACAGCCATCCTGCTCTTTGTCCTGCGGACACCCACTTCTTTCATTCCTGAGGAGGCACAGCCCCCCCCCCCCCCCCCCCCGCCCACTGCTAGGTAGACTTCCCCAGCCTGTGTCTCAGCCTTGTTTCCACCCCTGTCCAACAGCCTCAGATTTGCTGGGGTTTATGTTGCCCCTGGTGCCTCTGTTGCTGGACAACCAGCATCAATCTTCACATGGTCTACTGAACAGGAAGTGGCTGATGAGGCAGAGGCAGGTGGATCTTTGAGTTCAAGGCCAACCTGGCTATAGAGAGAGTTTCAGGACAACCAGGGCTGCCCAGAGAAATCCTGTCTTAAAAAAACCAAACAAAAGGCATGGGCTACCATTCAAAGCTTCCATATTAGAATTTGTCATTCTCTTGATCTTATGTAGGTCACCACAGCTAGTATATGACTCAAGTACCTAAGGCAACATACCTGTACCAGTGTAAGCAGCGTTAAGTGCCACATGTAGGTAGGGCTGTCACGCCCTTCAGGGGACTGACCCTGTTGTAGTTAAGTGATATGAGAATTTTTTTTTTATATGTTGTGTGTATTAATTTTTAAATAAAAGACTGTTTTGGCCATGGCAGGCACTATTAAAAAAAAGTAGGTAGAAAATTAAGAGGGCAGAGTCAAGACAGATTAAGCCAGCCGCCTAAAAAAAAAATATATTTATATATATAAAACACAAGTGAGCCACGTGGCAGACAGATGAATAAAAATAAGTTAAAATAAAAAACTAGTTAACAATTAATAAAAATAAGTTAAAATAAAAAACTAGTTAACAATGTGCCTGAGCCATAGGCCAAACAACTAACTTAATATAAGCATCTGAGTCATTTTAAAGCCTAAACGAGTGACTTAAAGAGTCTGACGACAGCTCAGTGGGTCTAGACCTCATAACAGATGGCGCCCAATGGGGGCCAAATACCCACAGAAAGCCTAAAAAATTTAGAAAAAAAAAACAAAGCCAATAACAAATTTCAAATCATATATCTAAAACAAGTCATTATAAAAAAAATAACTATTCAAAACACATTCAAAGTAATGCTGACAAGCTAATAACAAAAAATAAAAACTAGAACCAAGCCAATTCTAAGTCTCACAAAAGACTCAATAACATATAATTAACTTAAAATTTCTATTTATATTAGAAAAAAACAAAATCAAAACCAATTTCTTAATAATAACATTTCTTAAGTCCGCTCTGGCAGCAAACAGATGTGGCCCCTTTAGAAAAACTTCCGAACTCAACTTTTTCCACAAAAACTATATAACTCTTTAAAAAAAACTCTAGTTAAAAATTAAAAATAAAACAAATTCAAATAAATTACAATATATATAAAATACAAACTTCAAAAATAAGTCTTTAAAAAATAAAATAAACCACATAAAAATAAAAATAAACACAAAATCTAAATTGTTTTCTTTTCATTTTTTAATATTAACTACGAAAATATTAAATTACAAATACTACTACTAAATTAAACAAATATATTTTTAAAAATCTTAATTTAAAAATTTGTCTAAAATTTATTATTTAAAAAATTTTTTATTTCCACAAAAATAAAAACCTATAAATTACTTCCACTTATAATTTTATCAGCCAAAACCACCTAAAAATTCTCTAATAAAAAAATCACATCTTCAAGACTACAGACTAAAATGATCCATTCTCAAAAACCTATAAAACTGCCAACACCCCTTAACAAAAACTATGCCCAAATTCCCAAATATTATTTATATTTATTTTTATTATAAATAATAATCATAAGGGTTAATGTGTCACAAGCTGCTGCAGTGTTCTCTTTCTGTGGTCATTTGTTATGTCTAACAGGAGCCCAGGCTTCTGCACCAGCCATCTCTTAGCTGGCATGCCTAGTGCTGCCACGTGAGCCTTGGGATGCTTTGCTATCAACGCTGAGGCAGTGAGTGAGTAAGGAGCAAGCCATGGGATCTCCTACTGAGCTTGACATGGAGCTGTTGTGTGACTATGTCCTTGTGCATAGGGTTGGCTGCCACATCAGGTGTTCAGGAGCTAGCCTTATGGCAGGGCTGCAACAGGAAGGGCCTAGGATGTTAGACTTGGTGTCAACCTAATAGGACACGATTGAATGTGAGAAAGAATAGAGGCTGAAGGCCACTCCCCATCTGTGACTCCAGTCCCAGAGGAACTGGAACCTTCTGCCCTCCATGGTCATCAGACATGTACCCAGTATGCCCTAAGACCTGCAGATAAAAGAATAAAAACCTCATTTTTATCCCCCAACTGCAGTGTCCCCACACGGGCTGAGCAGCTCTACAAACCCCTAATTCTTTCAACACTGGTGACAAGATCAAATTCCCTTCCCCACCAGCCTTTTTTGTCAGTACAGTAGTCAATCTGGGTAACGGAGGCTGGTGCTCGCCTGCTGCCCAGGTCCCCACAGCTATCTTGTAAAAGGAAGCTACATAGCACACCTTTCATGGAGATGGCCTACACCATGGCAGTCTGAACAGAGCATCCATGCTTTGGGGTGGAATGTTGCCCATCAGCTCATCCAGGTGTGAAAGCACCATGCAGCTTCTTTGGGTAGGAACCCGAGACTGGTGAAGACCCCACCTGACAGGCCTCGGAGGAAACGTTGAAACCTTCCAGGAAGTGCAGGACAAGGATGTAGGAGGCACAGGAAGGGGACTGCACCCCACCCCACCCCCACTTCCGATAGCCTTACAGAACTGGAGGACATTGTGGCACCTGCCAAGGCCCTTGGGGAGTGAGTGCTTCAAAGGCTCCGATGACAGGCGTGTGCACATACACTGAACGCACACCAAGTGAGAGTCCCAGTCCTTGGTCAGAAACTGAAACAACTGCCCGGCCTTCCATGGCTTCCCTCCCCACCAGCACTCCTGCACTATTTCAGCCTCCTCCAACCACATGTGGTCTGAGGTCTGTAGACAATGGGAGCCTCTTCACTGTGACTTTGTCACAACTGGTCAGAGTTGCAGGTGACAACTCTGGGAACAGGGTTTCCCTCTCAGTCTCTGACACAATAGAAGTTACAGAACCTCGGCACCAACCACCAAAAGTGAAGTCAGGACAAAAATCTAGAAAAAGGAGTCATTTATTAGAGACAAAACCCCAAACCCTCAAAGCCTTCAGCAGAATTTGGAGATGACAGAGGAACCCGACACCACGATGGCCTGCTCCGTTAATAAGAGGGGCACCAGCTGTGATCTCTGCCAGGATGACAGCAGCCCTGGGGTGGACAGCACCAACTCACTGCACAGGCAGGCCAGCTGGTGGTGACCCTGGCACAGCCTCCATGCCTCGCCGCAGTTCACCAGCCTGAGAGACACTAGGCCACTCACTGCCAGGCTGCCCTGCAGAGGCCACAGACAGCAGCACAGGGTCAGAATCTGAGGTGATGACACAGCTCTGGCCCCAGATCCTGGACTTCAGTCTCATTTCGAGGCAACCGACACTTGTTCCCAGTGCTCAGCTGTCACCACAGGCAGCCAAGACTGTAATCCCAGCAAGGACAGGACTGTGCTGCTTTGTTCCTTTTTGTTTTTTCTTAAAGGAATGAGGGCATGGAAAATACAGTGCACCAATGAAACGAAATGTCAAAAAAATACAAAAAAATATAAAATAGAAAAATGTATTTACAGGTAGTACATTACTATGATCAGAAAGCACACACCTGAGCTATAATACATGCACTGGTTCGAGGCCATCACTAAAAACTGCAAGAGAGAAGCCTGTAAAAAGAAAAGGGCCAAAAAGGTCAGACTTTTCATCCCTAATTCGCTACACTGATCCAAAGAAACAGGAGTCCCCAGAGCTCGTGATCCTACAGTTCAATGCGTCCACAGCTCACAACTGCAAGGACTCGTGAGGGAGACAGCAGCTTATGCAAGGAAGCCACGTAAACTGCTCTACATGCTCAAACCACAGCCCCGTCTGCCGCATGGCATGATCTCAGCGGGGCAAGTCGCCGTTTACTCATAGATATCTATGCGCGTATATATATATGTACGTATGTATAAAACCGTGTCCTTGCTCACAGCCAACACGGTTGGACACAGTCATTTTACAACAGATTCTTATGTGTATGTTGTAAGAAGTCACTGTCTGTGGATTTAATAAGTCACTTCACACCACAGAAAATATTTAATAAATCCAAAAGGAAAAAAAAAAAAGACTGTAAGGACAGAGCTTCTGCCCCAGGTCTCTGAAATGGAGTCCCCCAGAGGAAACTGGTCCCAGAGTTTTGGAGGCTTCAATGAAGAAACTTCGGTTTGCTATTTTCCCATCCTTTTAGTGTTCAATGTTCTAGAACAAGTCCTCGGTGTTTGGAGCTGTTAAGTGGGTCAGCTCTGCTGCTCCTGCAAGTAAACAGTCTGGTGCAAATCCAATTAAAACCTGGGGAGGGAGCGCCGGGGAGGGCAGCCACTTCTGGAAAGGTCCACTGTCCAGCGTGCAGGAAGAGGAGGGCTCCAGCACCCTCCTGCACTCCATCCAGACACAAACCCCCGGTACACTGAGCCCTCCAAGTAGCAGGCCGGCCTTCAGAGTGTGGGCAATCACAGCATCCTGGTCACCTCCCATGTGAGCCATCATACTTCCAGGAACCGGGAGCTGCTGGACTTGGGGTGAAAAGGCTCAGACCACATCCTTCGTAAGTCGCCCTGGGAACACGGGACACTGATAAGTTCAGGGCCAAACAAGAGACACCAGCCCAAAGCCTCTGTGGTGATTACAGAGCATCAACCTTATTCACTGCAGATCCCTAGACCTCTTGGGTATTGGGAAGCTTGTCTCTTGGGACCCTGCATACCCAACCCTGAGCCCCGAGGGAAGCTCTTTCTCGTGTATCTGTTAAACGAGAGACTAAAACCCAGGTGAATAAGAAATACTCTCTGGGCTGACACATATACACATATACAGTCAGGAGACAGAGGCAGTTGAATCCTTGGGAGTAGGCCAGCCTGGTCTACATATGCAGTTCTAGACTAACCAGCGCCTGTCTCAAAAACAAAACAAAAAAAATCTTGATTTAAAAAAAAATTACTCTAAATTAGGGATTTGGGGGACAGGGGTCATATATTGCCTTAATAGTAAGTATTTATTTAGATTTATTTTTATGTGAATGAGTATTTTGACTACATGTATGTATGTACAGCATGTGTGTCTGGTGCCCATGGAGTCCTAAAGAAGGTGTTGGATCTCCTGGAACTAGAGTTTTATACAGATGTTTTTGAGCTACCACACAAGTGCTGGGAACTTCTGAGCCTCTCCAAGAACAGCATAGACTCTGAACCACTGATCCATCTTTCTAGCCTCGATATTAAAAGAGATTGCAGGCAACGGGGCTTCTGCTTTTATTTGGTACCTGGGTGATGAATATTGACCCAAGGGCCCTTCTTTCTGAGCTCCAGCCTCAGCCCTTCCCAAATTTTGCTTGCATGCAGGACCTTGCTAAGTTGCCCAAGCTTGTCCTGAACTCAGTTCTGCAACAGTCTTTTTGAGAGCTGAGGTGACAGGGACTTGTAAGCAGAGCAATAGAGCCCAACAGGGTGACTCTTGTGAAGACGGAGTGACTTAACCATTGCCCTTCCTGTCAACAGGTGTAAGCAAAGTCTACTTAAAACCAAGGGTGCAAGTTAGCGCTTCCTTCCCTGCCTGGAGCTGCTGCTCTCTCACCTTTAAGTAGGCCATGGTGAGGAGTGGCAATAAGGTAAATGGCACCAAGTAGAGGAGGGCAGGCTGGGCAGCTCGGTGGATTCGAGATGCCACAGTTGCAGTGAGCAGACCTAGAAGAGAAGACATTTGGTGAGGGGCCAGGACAGGAGCTGTGACATTGTCACAGAAATGGGGCCAGTGAAGCACCTCCAAATCCCCAGGACTAGCTCACAGCCCACTCTGTGGATGGTCCTGGCATCAAGCCCAGTCTCCAGAGGTGACAAAGCTTCACAACCTTGCCTGAGTGTTCTCCCCTTGGCTGTTGTCCCTGCTAGATGGGATAATACTAGCCTGACAGAACGTAGGGTGTATGCCAGGTCAGTGAAGGCTTTGCATACTTACTCTGCATCAGTAGGAGAGAGTGTATGCATGAGTGTGCGTGCACATGTGACTGTGAGTGTCTCATCTCTATTTCGAGCCTAGTAACAAGTGTTTCTTTTGTTTGGTGTGTGTTGCCCGGAGGAACACTAGCATGGGAGAGTCAGAGGTGATGTCTGCACGGGAACCAATGGAGGCAAGCAACAAAGGGACAGCCGGTTTCCCCAGTGGCTAGTCCCTGGCATGTGGTGTGAGCACACATCCTCAGGGTCCCAGAGTTACTGCTCTTCTACCAGCAGCTGGAGGGATGCTTGAGTGTTGGGAAGGGGAGGGGCTGCCCACTTTCCTGCTGGTCTTTCTTACCTACGAAGTACCCAATGAGGGTGCAGTGGAAGTAGGAGACCTTCTGCATGCGCCCAGATATATTAGCCGGACCAGGGGCACCACAGGAGTCGCCACTGGCCTGTTTCTTGTAGTTGTCATAGCGAAGGACAAAGCATAACAGGAGGCCAGGCATCACAATGTCCCCGATGCCCAACATAGAGAAGTGGCTGCCAGTGGAGCTGAAACACAATCCCACATGTTAGGGACACCGCACTCGATAATCTCTATGCTCCTGTTTGAAGTCAGTTAGCTTTTTAAAAAATTTCTTTTTATCTTATGTGCATTGGTGTTTTGCCATGGGTGTCAGATCCCTTGGAACTGGAGTTATAAACAGCAGTGAGCTGCCATGAGGGTGCTGGGAATTGAACCCAAGTCCTCCGAAAGAGCAGTCAGTGCTCCCAACAACTGAGCCATCTCTCCAGTACCAAAATCTGTTAGCTTTTTAAGATTTAGAAGGATCTCTACTTGTTTTGTTTCTTTTGGTTTGAGACAGGATCTCACTGTAGCCCGGTTAGCCTGGAACTCATTTCTATAGACCAGGCCACCTTGAACTCATAAAGATCAATTTGCCTCTCCCTCAAATTCTGGGATTAAAGGCGCGTGTCACTATGCCCGGACCAGTTTGTTTCTCTTTTGAGATAGGGTCTTGCTATGGACCTAAGCTGGTCTCAAACTTACAGGCTCAACACTAGATTTTAAAAACGTGCAAAGGCCTCAAGAGCTTTGGCCTTGCAGTCTCCAAGGCAGCTGCTGCTTCTGGAGAAGTAACAGTGAGTGAGTGCTGGGTGACCTCTTATGGGAGTGTCACCACCTGTGACACATTCACTCCTGAAACTACAAATGAGACCTATCAACACACTATAGAAACAGGCACCTGAATGGTCTCCAGCAGCCTTGTTAGCAACTGCTTCCTCTGATACTCTGCAGGCAGCACTCCTTCAGCTACATTCTACTGTGTGACCTAGTGTCTCCTAAGCAAATCTATGAAGAAGTCCTTTACAGTGTCTCTTCCACACTAGACAGACTGACGCACCACACTGGTTGCCAAGACTGCTTCACCCAGTCTGTTACCATGCAAACATATTTTTACAAATGTCTCAGAAAACCCCCGACAGATTCTGTTAATTTCAGCCAACTTAAGAAGCAGAAACTGCAGGAACAGGGCCCGGTGATCCGTTAATCGGCACCCGTGTCAAGGTGGAGGATGGAGCTTAAACAAGGTCTCTCTGATGCTGTGAACAAGTCACAGAGGAGCAACAAGAGCAGTCACTTGAGATGTCGGGACAGCTGTAAGCAGTGACAGACAGGAGCCCTGCCCCAACTCCCAGGAAAGGGTGTGGGAGCCAGGGTCTCATCTTCAGGGTCACTCAAGTGGCTGGGGGTAAACAAGGTGCCCACAGACTTCAAATGCAGCTGAAGGCGGAGGCACCACAATGCTTCTCATGTGTGGCAGGGCAGCAATGGAGACGTATTTCACTCTGCACTCTCCCATCTCTGAGGGCTAAGAACCAGGTGCCACCTTAAGAGGTGGTTCAAGCTGAGAATGAGTCCTCTGAAGGCTTGAAAACGAGGCTAGTCATAGGTCACACACATCTGTGCACAGGGGGTGGCAGTCCTGTCCCTGCTCTCTCACACAGGACGGTCATTGCTGGTGGGATCTAACGGTGCTGAGTTAGATCTCCGCAGTACAGAGCTGTTTGCTTCCTCAGTCTCCACTAGAGAGACCGCTCCTGACTGGAGCAAACTGCGGAGATTGATTCTAGCACAGCGGTTCTCAACCTTCCTAGTGCTGTGACCCTTTAATACAGCTCCTCATGTTGTGTTGACCCAACCATTCAATTATGTTTGTTGCTATTTCATAGCTGTAATTTTGCTGTTATTCTGAACCATAATGTGAATATTTGATATGTGACTTCTGTGAAAAAGTTGTTCAACCCCAGGGGTCTCAACTAAGATGGTAAGAAGCACTGATCTAAATGTAGTTGATCTAGATTTAAAAATTTAGACGTCTTCAGAATATTCTAGTAGCTGAAGCAAATTCTTCTCAGTAGCCTATCAAACTTTTTAAAAAAGGTCAACCATATATTTAGGCAATAAAGTGAGTCTTAAACCTGAAATAAGTTCATGAATTTTATCAGGCCATATGGGAATAGAACTAGAGGAGAATAAGCAAACAGATCACAGAAACCGGGTCCTGGTTTGAATACAAAATGCCCCAGAGGCTCGTGTTTGGATACCTGGCTCCAAATGGTAGCTGTTTTCCAAGGCTGTGAAGCCATTAGGAAGCAGGGCCTAGCGGGAAGAAAGGAGTCCCTCTGCGGCAGTGGAGGCGGCATACTGAGGACTCTGTTTCCTGATCCTTCCTTGGAGAGAGAACAAGCCATGCCCCAAGCTCCCAACACCATCAGTGAAGCCACAGACTCCACATGTGCCCCGTCTGCTGGGACAGACAACATCCCCTTAGACCTGAGCAAGATAACCATGTCCTCTCTTGGGTACCTCTGTGGGTATTTTGTTAGAGGGATTACAGAAGACAGACAGACATGCCCATGGCAGGGAAGACGCACAGAAGGCAGTATGCTCAATGCAGGCCAGTCCTACCTTGGGAAGACCAACTTTCCAGGCAAAGACAGGCGAGGAACGTCACGTCCGACATTGGGTCCCAGGTGGAGTTTCCGGGAAAGAACATCAAGCGGATTGTCAGCTGGCTGTGTGGCCACCTTCACCATGACATTGCTGTTGAAGATGTATGCTGAGAAAAATACCTGCCAAGATGACAGACGACTGTAACAGAAGCTGCAAACCACCCAAGTTGGCCAGTAGCCCCCTTTGTTGTCCTAAGAGCTCAGAACTTTAAGGCCTTGATCAAGAGAATCATCACCTTCCTGTGCTGGCCTGTGAGTCGTTATGTCTTTCCACACCTAGAGACACACTCTTTCCAGTAGAATGGAGTGCTCATATGCAAAAAGTCTCGCTGGCCTGTTGCACTAGTCACATACACCACCTACTGTATTACAGAGGTGACAGACAAATGCTTGTACATGGTCAACATGTGCAGCCCTGGAGTAGCAGGACTCACCTGAGATGGTTGGCACACCAGGCTTTGGGCATTTAGCAGTAAACAGCTAAATACTGCTTTTAGCTGACTGCTTCAGTTAAATCCAAAGGAGAGAAGGCTTCTACTGCAGCGGACACTCACCCAGAAGACATCGTAGATGAGAAGGCCCGAGAGAAGCAGGCAGGACACCTTGAGACTTGGCAGGCGGACAAAGGCGATCATGGCAACACAGAGACCCATGGCCAGAGCTGGGTAGGGTAAACATGGGGATGTTGCAATAAGATTTCCTGACCCCTGGCGACCAGAGGTCCAGACCCCAGACCTGCCGCCCCAGACCCCTTAGCCGCCAGTAGCTGCTTAGGCCCCCAAAGTGACTTATATTAATTTCATGCTGCTTGGCCTATGGCTCAGGCACATTGCTAGCTAGCTCTTTCATCTTAACTCAACCCAATTACATGTTGCTTCTTTGGGTGGCTGGGTCGATCTGTCTCTGACTCCGCCCTTTCTTTCCTACCTATTCTGATTCCCCACCTACTTCTTCTACATTGCCTGTCATGGGCCAAAACAGTCCTTTAAAGATTGATACGCATAGCATACAGAAAGACATTCCCACATCATGGGGATCAGTCAGTATGTGGATGGCAGGTCTTTTACGAGCTCCTGACTACCCACCCAGCCCTACAGTCTGCAAGCAGTGCTCTGGGCTCTCACCTCAGACAACTGCAGCAGCCCACCTGAACCTGCTAGGATCTCAGGTAGGTGAATTCTCATACTACCACACACAACTGCACTTTCTGGAGACCCTGGACCCATGTCGTCTTGGGCTAACTAACTACAGGCCAGGGGATACCTCCCCACTCTTGTTTCTTGACGTTCTGCAGGAGAGCATACTATCCTTGTTAAGAAGCTAGCTTAGCTGGCTACAGTGGCATGCATCTTTAATCCCAGCACTTGGAAGGCAGAGCCAGATGAATCTCTGTGGGTTCAAGACCAGCCTGGTCTACATAGTGATACCCTGTCTCCAAAAAAAGGGGGAGCCAACTTATTCCCTGAATCACATCCCCTTCATTTAGATTAATCATTCCAGTAATTCACTGTTCTCTCTGTAATGCATTCCTTCAATTCATCAATGGACTATCTGCAACTTCTTAATCTTACACAATATAATAATCGCTACAGTCTTCTCTCTAGCTGCCCTTCCATTTCTCTGACTTCATTTACACAAATGTCCTTTAAAACCAGTTTCTTAAACTCTGTTTAGCAAAACAATTTTTAGTCAATAGTAAGGGTTTCTAAACACACCACAGTTGAAAATTAATAAGAAACCCAAATGTGACAATTGGGAGGTCTCCCAACAGTGTTAACTTATGTGCTACCTCGCAAAAGCATTGTTCATGCCTCACGACACGTGGTACCAATGATTGTTGCCGGAAACCCAGACTACTGCACAAGTCGATTCCAGCATTTTTATGCCCATCAGTTTTCTTTTTGCTCTCACAGGACAGTGACCAAAGTACAGAAGCAAAGACTGTTTTCCTACCATCTTAGTGTGTAAATATGCAAATTAGTTTTTGGATTATGACATTAGCTCACATGAACTTCATAAATATCTGTTAAGTGAATTCTAACTTGGGATTAGGATCCAATTTCCAACAGTTTCTGCTCTGGCCCTGAATACCCTCAGCCATTTTGCACTGTGTTTCTGGGAAATGGCATTAGTGACCTGAAGATAATTAACTCAAGATACTGATCAACTAATCTTGCAAAATGAAACATTCAATGTGTGTGTGTTATGTAAATTAGCAATCCATTTCATTGGTATGCTTTTGTTTTAACTAGTGGAAAGCAGAGTGCACTAAATAAGTAAATAAGCCTCACCCTGGGAAACACCTTGAGACTATGGCATCCCTTTCTCCACGAGCACTGAAATGCACTTTAGTAAACATGTCCATCAAATTATTTGGAGGGGAAGGCGCGCGCGAGGGGGGGGGGGGGAACGACACACGACGACACGGGACAGGACAGTAGGGCTTTCTATGTAATCCTGGCTATCTTGGAACTCTCTATGTAGACCAGGCTAGCCCCTAACTCAGAGATCCACCTGCCTCCTGACTGCTTAAAGGTGTGCAGCCACCACCTCCTGGTTAGAACATAGCTTTTAAAAATATTTCAACTTTAACGTTTATGTGAAAGTAAACTTATGGGTGTGCCTGCAGACCAGAAAGGGGGTGGGAGGGTCCTTTGGAGTTGCCATTACAGGCTGTGCAAACCACTCCATGTGTGTGCTGCGAGGTCCTCTGAAGAGTCTTCAAAAGGAAGAACTAGTGACAGGCTATGTCTGGAGACCTTGAAAACATTTTGTCAACTGGAAGAAGTGAGATGCCAGGGCCAAGGCAGGCCTGGTGAGACTGCAGCAGTATAGCCAAGACAATCAGGGACCAGTGTTCTAGGCCTGTCTGTCTGTGATGACTGACTCCGTCTACAAAAGGCTCACATCTTCACTGGTATACAAAGCAAACATTCACTGTTAGCAAACTATAAACTTAAAGAAATTATCTGGAGGGCGTGGTGGTGCACGGCTTTCATCTCAGCACTCAGGAGACAGAGGCCAGCTTGGCCTACAAAGTGGGTTCCAGGACAACCAGGGCTACGCAGAGTAACCCTGTCTCAAAAGACAAACAAAACCAAAGAAAACAAGGAAACTCTTTGGTTTACACATAATTTTATCACTGAAAACAAAATCTGCATACTAACACAGACTGTGTCTGACAATCTTCACATCAATTCTGACTGAATGGCACTGTCTACAAAGACACCTTCAACATTTCCTAGAGCTGAACTGGAACTGCCAACAATGCTGCTCTGTGAACATACAGTAGAAACACCAGAAGTAGGCTTAGCACCATTTCAGGAATTGTTGGGAATTCTGCCTTAATTCCAAGATAAATTTTATTCAATTATTTCTTTTAGAATGAATATTAGGCCAGCAACTCAAAATACCAATTTTACTTATTTGTTTTTGAGGGGTTTCACCATGTGGCCCTGACTCCTAAAATTTATTCTGCAGACCAGTTGATTTTGAACTCCAAGGAGGAGATCCTCCTGTGTGCTGGATTAAAAGCACATACCACCTGGTCTATAGGAGTTCCAGGACAGACAACTACATAGAAAAACCTTGTACCATCATGCCCATCTCAAATAACAATTGTAAAGCTCAACATTCTAACCCAACCCAAAGCTATGTTAATTCAGTATTTACATGCTGAGAAACGATAGCAGGAAAATATGAAAACTTTTCATTTTCTATTATACCATTGTGTTTGTGAGATAGAAACAAGAAAAAAATTCAGCTTTAACATATGGACAGGTGTCACTGTGAGCTGAAATGTTCTGGGCAGGAGCACTGTATTTTCAGGACCAAGGGTTTGGTGAAGGTACCTGATGCTGCAACCTGAGTGCACACTGTCAGAACACAGTGGATTCATTATGTGTTGATTCTCAGCTGACCTCGGGTCACGGCATGTTTGTTGAAATTAGCACATTCACATGGGTTCCTCCCACGGTTGAAGGCATGACCTATGAAAGCATGCTAGGTACAATTAGAAAGCTACTCACCGTCCATAAGAAGCCAGTGGCCAGTAAGAACCCAGATGAGGACAAGCATCACAGACAGCGAAAATGACAGCAGCTCGGCAGCAGTAAAGCGCCCACAGCAACCAAAGGAAATCCTGGAAAACACACATGTATTGGACTGAGGGGCTGATCACATTCAACAGCCAACTGCTCCTGCAGCTCTTCAGCTCAGAACGACTGATCAGAGCGGAGGAAACACCTAATTATCCTGGAAACAAAAGACACAAGCCTTGTTGGAGTCATCTAAGAAAAACTCTGTAACAACCCCAGTCTATCCTCTCTTAAGAAAATCCTATCCTTAAGAGAAAATAAAACAAAGAGAAGGAACAGACTCCATTCATTAGCGATGATGAAATAGTATTTGTATGATGAAGGAAAATCTACTTGATTACCACGAATTTCTGGACAATCAGCTGCCACAACTGATTAATTTTGACAGCATCTCCACCAGCAGCACACGGCACAGTGCCCATGGAGGAGGGCGTATTGCTGCTACTCCACTATTCTCACAGGCTCACTGCTTGTCCTTGATAATCTAAGCAGGAAGCAGATTACACCAACTCCCACTTCTGAAAGTTGTCTATTTCCTCTGCGTCTGTGGATCCCAGCCAATCCCCGTCAGGCTTCTAACTTGGGGGGAGTCCCGAGAACTTACTTGTTCTGGGGTGAGCAGGGCCTTGTTAAATACTGGCACATCGGAAGAAGGAGAAAAGCGAAAGCTATTGTTGCAAGAACTGGGGAGGAAAATAGGTCTCATTAAAGTTCATTTCTTTATTAATTACAGGAAAAATGGCAGTAACTCACGGACAACCGTTTCCCAGCCTGTCTGTCTTGATTTCCTTACCCTCTGAACTAGCAGGAAAGAACACGCAGCAAGCAGGCAGAGAGGGTGAACCCTCTCGTCATCTAACTCGTCACTTTCTTCCTCTACATCCATCACTGCTTTGCTTTAAAACCCAATGGAAAGCTGGCGGCGGATTTCTACCTGCAAACACGTTACTATGCCTAATGAGACCTTGGGTTACACCTTCCAGAGAGAAGTCACAAACACTTGGTGGCACTAAATGTCCTAAGCTTTCCAAGCCCCTGGTTTCTTCTGACTGTGATAGACAGATGGAAACACACCCCTTCCTTCCCTCGTAGTGTACTGGAAGGTAATTTACCTGCTGTACATATTGTGAAAACTACTTGAACTGAGTCAAAGAAGAAGAACATTACTAGGAGAGAGACAGATGCTCCAATTGGCAGGAACAGAGCTTGGGTGGAGTCAATTGTTTGGATGCCTGAAAGAGAGAAAACAGGACACATTAATCACTTACCTCATAGCAGGACATGTGCATGGAGCCTTCCACGAACTTCCACAAACTTCCCCTTTGTGATTTACTGTACAAACTGAGTCGTACACAATGAGCTGACATTAACGTTTCCAGGCTTAGAAGAAGGAACTCAGACATTTTAGAATCCATTTATGCAGTTTTTTCATGGCTTAAGAATTTTTAAGACCTTAACTGGAAAGTAACAGAGCATCAAAGAAATACCTCAGAATGTGGCTGGAACAGAATTCATTCTACCCAAGAGAGTATAAAAAATACTAAAAAGTATTTTTTTAAAAAAGATGTATTATATGTATAGTATTTGTTCTGCATGTCTGCCTGCACGCCAGAAGAGGACATCATATCACATCATAGATGGTTGTGAGCCATCATGTGGTTACTGGGAATTGAACTCAGAACCTCTGGAAGAACAGTCAATACTCTTAACCTCTGAGCCATCTATCTCTCCAGCCCTAAAGTGTATTATTTTAATTTTTTATTTCATGTGTATGGAGATTTGCCCCTTTGTGGGTCTGTGTTCCACATGTATGCCCCATGTGTGAGGAGGGCACCACCAGATCCTCTGCAACTGGAGTTAGATAGATGTAAAGCCACCATGTAGGTGCTGGGACTCAGGTCCTCTGGAAAAAAGTCAGCGTTCATAACTGCTGAGCCATCTTTCCAAATCTTTGAAATACTTAACACCAGTGAACCGGAATTGGCCATCAGTTTCTAGACCCACCATAACTCCACTTTCATCCAAACTCCATGTCCTGTAACAAGGAATCTAGCTCTCCACTGAGGCGCATGTTCCTGTACCTCATTTAGTAACCCACAAAACACAGATGCTCTTGGGATTGTAGTGTCATGTGTGGGTCCCAGGCCCAATGACTTTCTCTCAGTGAGATTGTGAGCTTCTTGCTGTCTTTGGTGCTTTCACTACAGTGACCAAAAACACTTTATCTGAGCTGGAGATGGTGGTGCAGGCCTTTAATCCCAGCCCTTTTCTCCCAGGAGGCAGAGGCAGGGGGATCTCTGTAAGTTCAAGGCCAGCCTGGTCTACAGAGGTTGCTAGGACCTCATAGTGAGATCTTGTCTTGAAGGAAAATAAAATATTCTGGAGCTGGGGTACAGCTCAGTAGGTAAAACATTGGTTTTGGAAGCCCAAGGAGCTGAGTTTAATTCCCAAACTGCTGGTGTGGTGGAGCACTTGTGATGCCAGTGGGAGGCGAGGGAAGGGGAAACAGGAGGCCAGTCAGTCTTGAGCTCCAGGCCAATGAGATATACATGTCCTACAGGATGTGATGGCACTGTGGACATCTGAAGCTGTCCTCTAGCTTCATATCCATGGACACATGCTTACACGTAGGCATTAAAAAGTAATTTGAGGCTGGGAAGATGGACAATAGTTTACAACACTTGTTGCATTTGCAGAGAACCCAAGTTCAGTTCTCAGAACCCATATGGCAGCTCACAAGTCTGCAACTCCAGTTCCAGGGGACCTGACATCCACTTTTGGCTTCCTTGGACATGAGGCAAGCTCTTGGTATACACACATGTAGGCAAACACATTAATATATATAACACAAAATGGTAAAATCCTAACAGAAAAATTCTCATGGCTAGAGAGACGGTTTATTGGTTAGGAGCATGCACAACTACCTCTAAGTCCAGCTTCAGGGATCCAACTGAGGGCCTTTGAGGGTTCCTGCACTCACAAGCACATAGCCACATACAAAAACACTCACATACACATAATAAAAAATAACAAACATCAATTCTCTGTCAGTAAATTCATTGTCATTCTCGTAGGAAGGTGGGGGAAAGACAGTCCAAACAGTCAATCAGGATAATTACTGTGTGTGAAATTTTAAGGCAACGAACTTGGAGATTAATAGAGAAAAGCAGGATGTAGGCTCAGTGTATTTTTTGTTTTGTTTTTAAAGTATATTTCATTTAATTTGTTATTTTATATGCACATTTGTCTGTGTGAGGGTGTCCGTAGAACTGAAGTTACTGTGAGCTGCTATGTGGGTGCTGGGAATTGGACCTGGGTCTTCTGGAAGACCCAGTCAACCACTGAACTATTCATTTCTCCAAACCCCTATCCCCCCCCCCATCCCCTCCCCCAGGATTTATTTATATATTATGTATACAGTGTTTTGCCTGCATACCAGAAGAGGGCACCAGATCTCATTATAGATGAATGTGAGCCAACATGTGGTTGCTGGGAATTGAACTCAAGACCTGTGAAAAAAACAGCCAGTGCTCTTAACCACTGAGCCATTTATCTCTCCAGCTCCACTTATTGTTCTTAATTCTTGGTTGTACATTGAAATTGCCCAAGGAAATTTTCCTTATTTAGAATTACAATTACTGATTTACTTGTTATTTATTTTGTGTTTATGGCTGGCCATGGGGTTTGAACTAGGTTGTCAGGTTTGGCAGCAAGTATCTGAGTCACCGTGCTAGCTCTGAAGAGATTTTTTTTAAACATCACACTGCTTAGATAATTAAAATACAATTTCGAGGTTAGCTCTCGATACAAGTCCACACAGAGAAATTTATTTTGTACTCAGAGTTGAGAACCATGAGCACAGTACTCAACAGAGAAGGAACGGGCAAAATCTGATGATCCCTGAATGGAAGGGAAACCCTGCTGTTTTGTGTGCCATCTACTTACTTACTCCCACTGAGATGTCATATGAAAAATGGTCACACAATCTACTATAATGGATTATTTAAAATAAAATATACAAGTAACATTTAAAACTACTGTTAGGGTTGGGGAGAGCTCTCAGGGTTTAGATCACACACTGCTCTTGTAAAGAACTTGGATTTACTTCCCAGTACCTAGACCTTGAAGCTCACAACTGACTGTAACTGTAGCTCCAGGGGATCTGATACCCTCTTCTGGCCTATACACCACCTGCACTCATGTGCCCATACACATGCACCTCATTTTTAAAATAAAATCTTTTACATACACACACACACACACACACACACACACACACACACACACACACACACACACATATTGCTCTCTAAACTAGGCATGAGAGCTGGTGAAAGAGAGCTCACTGTTGGGCAGATACCTGTGGTAAGACTGATGTCCTGAATTCCATTCCCAGGACCTGCATGATGAAAGAATAGACTTCTGTATCTTGCCCCCCCCCCCCACTCTCACACTGAGCAAAAAATAATATATTTTAAAAAGAATAAACAAACATGCAGTGGCAAAAGCCTATCATCCTAATATCGAGGAATGTGGGCAGGAAGATTATGGCCCAAGGATAACTTGTTTTAAAGTAAAAATGAGAAACAAAAAACTCCAATCTTAAGAATTTAAATTCGCCTACCCAGAGAATCGTTTAGAGTTTAGGGGAAATAAAATATTAAATAATATGCCCTCAAAACAAAACTGCTTTGTAGGGGATTATGTTGTTCCACTGTAATTAATTGTCCCACCCACTGGTTTAATAAAAAGCGCTGATTGGCCAAAGGCAGACAGGAAGTGTGGGCGGGGCTAACAGACTAGAAGACTGTAGAACAGGCAAAAGAGCAGAATGCCAGAGAGAAGCCGGAAAAAGCAGAGGACAACTATGCTGCTCTAAGAAAAGGTACCCAGCCGCATGGCTGAACAAGATAAGAGTCATGGGTTAGATTAAGGGTAAAGAGTTAGCAAGTTATATGCCTGGGCCTTATGCTGATCAGCCTAAAACTGTTGTTGTAAGCATCTGTGTGTCTCTGCTGGTCTCTGATGGTCTGTGGGCCTAAACCTTGAGGATAGGCCCTAAAGTCCGTGCTAGAAACCTCCTACTAAACTGCTTCTTAGTGGTTAGGTGATGGTCAAATACTTCCTTGGGAAAAGTGATCAAGGTGTGGGGACAAACAGATATAACTCAGGAAATGGTTAACCTTGAGTTAACCATGGGATCCTGAGTGTGTGCACTGACGTAGGGTCTCTTCTGTAGTTTAAAGAGCTAAAGAATAGCACAGAAACAGTTGTCTTGAAAATAAATCTTTGCTATTAGATAGCAAACAAAACTCCCTTTTAAATCCACAAACCTAAGCCATGTCCACATTCTCTCCTCTATAGTCTACAGATCAATAGAATCAGTTCATCTGTGAGTGTGGTACCCACCTATGACCCCAGTGAGTTAAGGCAAGCCTATCAGATCAAGATCAAACTTGACTATATAGTGACTTTGAGGTCATATGACCTATACAAAGCCAGTCTCTGGAACCAAAATATGAACACAAAAATTAAAATCCCTGTTAGAATGAAGATGACATCAGCAAGCATGTACGATGTATTATAGTAAATCTAAGTTTTACCTTGCATGTTAACTGAAACAAACGAACACAACATGTTAGAATGCACTGAATTTCTGAGACTACTGATTTTAAACCAAGAGCAGATATCACTGGGAAAGTGAAATGCTGTGGAATTATGTTCTGCTACATTGTAAATATTTGTCCTACCTATTGGTTTAATAAAGCGCTGTTTGGCCAGAAGGCAGACAGGAAGTGTGGGTGTGGCTACCAGACTAAGACAACTCTGGGAAGAGGAAGAGTCAGGCAGAGATGCCAGCAGATGGGAGAGGAAAGAGGCCATAATGCTGCTCTGAGAAAAAATTCTAATCCATTTGGATAATCATGGGTTAGTTTAAGAGTTAGCAAGTTATATGCCTGAGCCATAAGCCCATCATCATGAAATTAATGTAAGCTGCTGTGTGATTATTTGGGGCTAAGAGGCAGCGGGGCTGCAAGTGGGTCTGAACCTCAGGGCCAGAAACTTCTTACTATAGCGAAGTTCTTCTACTTGCTGCTACTGTACTTTCCAGACACCGGAGAGAGTGGTTCAATAGACAACACTCTAGCCAAACTCCAATAATTTAGAAGCAGAATAAAGCAGAGTAAGCCATGTAACATAGTAACCATGACTACAAAGGCTTACACAGGTCCAACTGCATTATCTTTAGAACTAAAGCCAACCTAATAAAAAGGCATCATTATGTAATTAAAAATTATATACAATAACATTTTTATTTTTTGGAATCAAGTCTTATGTAGCCCAGGCTGGCCTCCAACTCCTGAGAATGACCTTGAGCTCCTCACCCTCTGGCCTCCACCTTTCAAGTGATCCACGATGCCCAGTTCACACTGGTTATGGAACAGTGAGAACACCAGTGTGAACTGATAGTTGTTACACTGCTGACTTTGTATCTTTTGATTAACTACTTATGAGTATGGCTGGTTTTTAATTTACTACTAACTAACTGAAGGCATGGGCTGGACATGGTGGCTCACACCTGTAACCCCAATACTGGGAAAACAAAGGCAAGTGGATCTCTAGGAGTTTGAGACCAGACTGGTCAGCATGTGAGCTCCAGGCCAGCCAAGGCTGTAGAGTGAGAGCCTGTCTAAGTAAAGGAACAAAGGAGGACAGACTGGTGTGTGTGAAGAGACCTTTACATTCCTCTTAGGGCAGACACAGAAGTCAGAGATGATCTGATGGAAATCCTTGCCAGTTTCCTCCTAATCATTTTTTGTATGTAAGATTTTTGACCTTTTTGCTTAAAACAAACAAACCAACCAACCAGCCTCTGTGTAACAGCCCTGGTTATTCTCAAATTCAGAGATCTACCTGCCTCTGCCCCCTGGGATTAAAGGCATGAGCTACTACCACCAAGCTTCTTTTTTTCTCTTTTATTATTAATTATAAATTTATTTTACATACCAACCACAGGTTACCTTCCCTCCTCTCCTCCTGTTCCCTCCCCCACCCCCATCTACTCCTCAGAAAGGGTCAGCCTCCCATGGAGTCAACAAAGCACGACATACCAAACTGAGGCAGGACCAAGCTCCTCCCCCTGCTTCAAGGCAGAGCCAGGCATCCCACCTTAGGGAATAGGTTCCAAAAAGTCAGCTCATGTGCCAGGGACAGGTCCTGGTCCCACTGCCAGGGGCCACAGAAACAGACCAAGATACACATCTGTCTGTCATCCACAGAGGGTTTAGATCGGTCCCGTGCAGGCTCCCTAGCTGTTGGTCTAGAGTCAGTTCCCACAAGCTCAGGTCAGCTGTCTGTGGATTACCTGATGCGATCTTGACCTCTCTCGCTTATTTAATCCCTCCCCTCTCTCTTCGACTGCACTCCCAGAGCTCGGCCCAGTGCTTGGCTGTCAATCTCTGCATCTGCTTCTATCAGTTGCTGGATGAAGGTTCTTTGATGACATTCAAGGTGGTCAACAACCTGATTACAGGAGCAGGCTAGTTCAGGCACCAGCTCACTATTGCTAGGGCTCTTACCTGGGGTCATCCTTGTGGATTCCTGGGGGGTTCCCTGGCATCAGGTTTCTCTTTCACCCCATAATGGCTCACTCTATGATATCTCTTTCCTTGCTTTCCCTCTCCATCCCTCCCCAAACAAGAGTCTACAGTCAGAATTTCTCTGTCTCACCCGGCCAGTCCCACAGCCACTTAGTCCCAAAACAATCACACAAAGGCTTATACTAGTTATAAGCTATTTGGCCTATTACTTGCTAACTCTCACACTTTAAGTTAGCCCATTATTCCTATCCATGTTTAGCTATGTGGCTTGGTACCTTTTTCTTAGAGAAGCATTCTTATCTCGCTTCTTCTGGGTCTCACTGGCATCTCTGCTCTGTTCTTTCTCTTCTCAGAATACGCTTAGCCTGACTGTCCCACTACTTCCTGTCTAGCTTCTGGCCAGTGTTTTGTGTAAACGTACCACCATTTTCTTTATCCATTCCTTGGTTGAGGGGCATATAGGTTTTTTTCAGGTTCTCGCTATTATGAAAAATGCTGTTATGAACACCACTGAACAAGTGTATTTGTGGTATGGTTGAGCATCTTTTGGGTATATGCCCAAGTGTGGTATCATTGGGTCTTAAGGTAGATCAATTTCCAATTTTCTGAGAAACCGCCATACTGATTTGCAGAGTGGCTGTACAAGTTTACATTCCCACAGCCATGGAGGAGTGTTCCCCTTACTCTATATCCCCTCTAACATAAGCTCTCATGTGCTTTTATCTCAGAGTTGTTTTGATTTGCATTCCTCTGATGGCTAAGGGTGCTGAGCAGTTCCTTAAATATCTTTCCACCATTTGAGATTCTTCTGTTGAGAATTCTCTGCTTAAATTGGATTATTTGGTATTTTGATGCCTAGTTTCTTGAGTTCTTTATATACTTTGAAGATCAGCCCTCTGTCAGATGAGAGTTGAAGATCTTTTCCCATTTTGTAGGCTGCCAGTTCATCTTACTGACCGTGTCCTTTGCCTTACAGAAGCTTCTCAGTCTCAGGAGTTCTCATTTATTAACTGCCAAAATTGGTGTCTTTGCTATTTGTGTTATATTCAGCAATAAGTCTCCTGTGCCAATGAATTCAAGGCTAGTTCCCACTTTATTCTAACAGGTTTACTGTAACTGCATCTATGTTGAGGTCTTTGATCCAGTTGGGCTTCAGTTTTGTGCATGGTGATAAGATATGGATCTTTCTGCAGTCTTCTACATGTTGACATCCAGTTATGCCAGCACCATTTGTTGAAGGTGCTTTTTTTCTTTCCTGTTGTATGATTTTGGCTTCTTTGTAAAAAATCAGGTGATCATAGGTGTGTGGATTTATGACAAGGTGTTTGATTCAATTCCTTTGATCCACATGCCTGTTTTTAATGCAAGCACTAAGCTGTTTTTTATTACTACAGCTCTAAAGTAACTTAAAGTTAGGGATGGTAATGACTCTGGAAGTTCCTTTTATTGTTCAGGATTTTTAAATTATTAATTTTAGCCATCCTGGGTTTTTTTGTTTTTCCATATGAAGCTGAACATTCTTCTTTCAAGGTCTGCGAAGACTTGTGTTGGATTGCATTGAATCTGTACATTGCTTCTGGTAAGATTGCCATTTTTACTATGTTAATCCTAATATCCAAGAACATGGGAGATCTTCAATTTCTTTCTTTAAAGACTTAAAGTTCTTGTCATACAGGTCTTTCACTTGTTTGATTATCCCAATATATTTTATATGACTTGAGGTTATTGTAAAGGGTGATGTTTCTATGATTTTTCTGAGTTAATCTTGTATCCTGCCATAATACTGAAGGTGTAGAAATTCTCTGGCAGAATTTTTGAGGTCTGCAAATCCCGAAAGTCTGACTTCTCCCTTCCCAATTTGTATCCCCTTGGGTGTTGTCTTCTGTTGTCTTTTTGCTCAGTCAGAACTTCAAGTACTATACTGAATGGATATGGGGAGAGAGGACAACCTTGTCTTGTTCCTGATTTTAGTGGAATCTCTTTGAGTTTCTCTCCATTTGATGTTGGTTGTCAGCTTGCTGTATACTGCTTTTATTATAATTAAGTGCATTTTTTGTATCCCTGATCTCTCCAAGACCTTTAATATGAAGGAATGTTGATTTTTGTCAAGGGCCTTTTCAGCATCTAATGAGATAATCATGTGTTTGTTCTTTTTTTCTATTTTTTTAATATGGTGGTCGACACTGACAGATATTCATATGTTGAACTATCCCTGCATCTCTGGGATGAAGCCTACTTGATCATGGAGGATGATTACTGTTATTATTTTTGATGTGTTCTGTTTCAATTTTATTGATTTCTGCTCTGAGTTTGCTTCTAATTGTTTTAGACATTTTTAGCTATGCTGTTAAGTCTCTAGTGTGAGATTTCTCCAAGTTTTTTATGTAGGCACGTAGTGCTATGAACTTTCCTCTTAGCACTGCTTTCATTGTGTCCCATAAGTTTAGGTATGTTATGGACTCATTTTCATTGAATTCTAGAAAGTCTTCAATTTCCTTATTTCTTCCTTAACCTAGTAGTGAAGTAGTGATTCAGCTGAGGCTTTCTGTAATTTGTGTTGTTGTTGAATTCTGACTTTCTGCCATAGCGACCTGATAAAATACAAAGGGTTATTCCAATTTTTGTTGTATCTGTTGAGGCTTGCTTTGTGACTGAGTATGTGGTCAATTTTAGAGAAGGCTCCCTGGGGTGCTGAGAAGAGGTATATTCTTGTTTGAATCAAATATTCTATATACGTCTGTTAGTCCATTTGAGTCATAGCATCTTACTTCTCTGTTAAGTTTCTATCTGGCAGACCTGTCCACTGGTGAGAGTGGGGTATGAAGGTCTCCCACTATTAGTGTGTTGGGACTGATGTGCAGTTTAAGCTTTAGTAATGCTTCTTTTACATATGTGGGTGCTCTTGTATTTGGAGCATGTGCAGATGGATTTTTCCTTTGATGAATATGAAATATCCTTCTCCATCTTGATTAATTTTAAAGTCTGAAGTCTATTTTGTTAGATAATTAGGATAACTACACCAGCTTGTTTCCTAGGTCCATGTGATTGGAAAATTGTTTCTCAACCCTTTACTCTGAGATAATGACTGTCTTTGAAGTTGAGGACTTTCTTGTGTGTAAGGAAAGAATGGATCTTGTTTTCATATCTATTCTATTAGCCTAATTCTATTCTATTAATAGGCAAATTGAGCCCATTGATATTAAGAGATTAATGACCTGTGGCTATTAATTCTTGTTTTTTGATTTTGTTGTTGTTAGTTGTGTGTGTGTGTGTGTGTGTGTGAGAGAGAGAGAGAGAGAGAGAGAGAAAGAGAGAGAGAGAGAGAGAGAGAGAGTTTGTGTGTGTGTGTGTGTGTGAGAGAGAGAGAGAGAGAGAGCGAGTGCACACAGTCTTTGGGATTTGCTGGCCTAAGATTATCTATTATCTGTGTTTTGTGCATACTGCTAACTTCCTTGGGTTGGAATTTTCTTTCTAGTATTCTCTGAAGGGCTGGATTTGTGGATAGGTATTGTTTAAATGTGGTTCTTAAATTTCACTTACTATGTGAGCCCAGGATGACTTTGAGCTGGAGCGCCTCATTCCTCGGCTATCAAAGTGCTGGAAACACAGGAACAAACTCAAGACTTTCCTCTCTGTCTCTCACTTACACAGGCACTCCAAGATATTGTTTACTGTGGCTGGTTTTCAACTTTTTATTTATTTTTTTAATGTGCACTGGTGTGAAGGTGTCATATCCCCTGTAACTGGAGTTACAGACCGTTGTTAGGTACCACGTGGGTGCTGGAAATTAAACTTGGGTCCTCTGGAATTGTAGCCAGTACTCTTAACTACTGAGCCCTCTCTCCAGCCACCCTGGTCTTGAACTTTACATACATTAAATAATGTGTCTGGTTTCTTTCATGCAATACTATTTCATAAGAATATTCTATTGTAGTCTATGACTTCATTGTATGAAATACAAAAATGTATCCATTCTATAGTTGACATTTAGGGGTTTATTTTTTTTCTAAATTTTTGGCTATTACAAACAATTCTACTCTGTACTTTAAATATATATATTGGGTGTGTGTGTGTGTGTGTGTATCTTCTGCCTGCATCTGTCTATGCAACACATGCATGAAGTGCTCTCAAAGATCAGAAGAAGGCATCAGATCCTCTAGAACTAGAGTTACAGATTGTTATTAGCCACCATGTGGGTATTGGGAACGGAACCTGGACCATCTGGTAGAGCAGCTAGTGTTCTTAACCACAGAGCCATCTCTCCAGTCCATTAGTATCATCAGTACTATTATTGAGACAGACTATTACTTTGTAGCCCAGGCTAGCCCGTTTCCCTCCGATCCCAACCATGGCAGGAGGATTTATGTCTTGGTGCTCAGAGCAGGCAAGGGTTTGGTAGACCCCGACAGTCGGAGGAAGGCTGCCTCTAGAACCTGGACCTCCGAGTTTGGTCTGCCCTTCCGCCTTCTCTCATCTACTCCTGGAGTGTCTGCTTATGCCCCCTTCTTCCAAGAGGCAGAGGCGTTCTAAAAGCCATCCTTACCCATACTGGAGTCTAATACAAACAGATTCAGCAGGTAAGGAGAGCTCCAAGTTCATCAGGGGCAATAGACCACATGACCCTTGGAGGGAGGCAGTCTGCTTTGTTGTTTTTCCCAGAACCACTTCTTTGGTCTTGCTAGTTTGGCTGTCTCAGACCAGGGCTCCTGCCTCGCTCTTTTAACCCTAGTACTTGCATCTGCGTCTGAGGGTGGTCGAACTTTCCCTCAGTAGGTAATGTCCTGCAGTATCCACAGTGACTGCCACTATACAGTCTCCCCAGAAATACAAGAGGACTCTAGGTGTGTCCAGGGATTCATTTTGAGCTCTCTTGGTATCTGTGTAATGCTATTTCTGACAGTTTACAGTTTGCTTTCCTGGTTTCTACTAAACTGAGTGCTATACTTTGAAGAAGGGCTCTCCTACCCTTGAAGCTAACAGGTAGAACATTTCTATATTTAACTCTGTTATCACTTAGCCTGTTCAGCTCCTTCAATAGTCAGCAACAACAATCTAGCAATTCCTTACAGCCAAGGCAAGGAACCTACAACATTTTATTCTGGCTTCCACTCAGACAGGGGGCCACGACCTACCCTTCTCCACTCCGAGGGTGGTCTGTGACGTACACTCCACTTTCTGTCTGTTTGCCACAATTTCCTCAACTCCTGAGAATTTTGGAAGCAGACAAATGCCATCATTTACAAATCTCCATATGGCCACTTTCTCCTTTAATGAGTCTGTAATCCCCTTGGCAGCGTCTTGGCACTGACTTAGTGCCTTCCTCTTCTGAGAATCTCAGACTCCAGCAGCCATACAGTCACCAGGGCTTCCACCTAGCTGACTGGGTATTAATTCTATGGTTTTCCGCACTGTCCTTTCTGTAGATGTCATGGTGCAGCTAGGAAATGATTACTGCAGACTTTATCTCACACCTTGTGAAAAGATGACCTGACAACCCCTTCTTAGGCAGAGTCTCTCTGTGTAGCCCTGGCTGACCTCAAACTCAGAGATTACCTGATTTTGCTTCTCAAGGACTTTTTACCCCCAAAACAGGGTTTTTCTGTGTAGCCCTGGCTATCTTGGAAATTGCTTTGTGGGCGAGGCTGGCCTCAAATTTAGAGAGATCTGCCTGTCTCTCCTCCTTCTCGAGTGCTGGAATTAAAGGCCTGGGCCACTATTGCCCAGGTAAGATTCTATTTAAGTGACTCTATTTTATTGCCTTGCCATGTTCACTGCGTTACGGGACTAAATGAAAGGAAATGGCGTCAAGTGGTCTCCTTCCAACGTATTACCCAGGGTCCTCCTCCAGTGCTCTAATGCACAGACTCAGGAGATAAGCTGTCTGGGTCATGCTCACTTTCTCCTGGTCTGAAATCATATACTCCCTTCCTCTGGAAGGGTCAGACCTATCAATCTCCAGAGAGATCTTAGTGATCAGCACTATAGCTGGTGTGCCCTGCACTCTTCCCAGGCGCTCAACTGACCTGGTCTCCAGAGCTTATCCTGTCTCTTTCTGAGGTGCAGGTCACACCCTCACATCTAATAACAGGAGGGAACAGCTCTGTTTCTTTCCTTTTTTAAGCATGTAAAATGGAAGTTCTTTGTCTCTGGTGGTGCTGGGAATCACACCTCTCACACCTCCTCTTCTCACCTCTTTCCATAGCAAGCACTCGTCACTCTCTAACTCTACTGAGGTACAATTCCCACACCATTGTAGATACAAAATTTCACCCATTTTTTGGTAAACTCAATGATCTCTGAAATCACTACACTCTAGTTTTCATGTTAAAAATCACCCCGGTAAGATCATACCAATTGCAGTTAATTTTCCTATTTCTCTCCAGCCCCCAGGCAGCCACTAATTCACTTTTTGTCCAGACACATTTGTTGTTTGGGAAATTTCATACAAAGGGACTCACACAGGAAGTAACTGTCTGGCTTCCTTTACTTAGCACTGTATGAGCTTCATCTGTCTTGCAGCATGTACCAGAACTTCATTCTTATGAACATGGTGTGTGTGCTGTCTCTCTCAGTCACTGAATGAAACTGTTATCAGTACAAGGACACCAGCCTCACAAAAGAACTACCAAAGTCACAAGAAGGTGGACACCCACTCCATAATTTTTAAGAAATGACCTCAGCAGCAAGCCTTAGGCTCAAGCATCCGGTGGTTTCAGATTTACAACACAAAGATTAACAGATGATAGAGTAGATTGGATCTTACTGTTCTTTCAAACACAAAGTCCATTAAGTGATAGGGAGGTCAGCTGAGAACAAGTGGGTGGGAATGGGGGAGGGTGACTGACATGACAGGCCTTACTGTTATTGGTGGTGTTGCCATTGAAAGACCCAGAAGAGCTGTTACTGTCTTTCTCCTTGTCTTGGTTTTCAAAGTCCATATTAAGAGACCTGTAGAAAAAATACAACAGGTAAATTTCAGTTTTGGTTAATAAGAAATCAGCAAGTCCAGTCACAAGACAGTATTCTAAAAAGCTAAGTTACTAGAGGACGTGGTGATCTCTTCTGAACGTCAGTTCAAGAGCTTTCCTGAAAAGCACTCCATGCAGCTCAATATTCCGTCTCTCTTAACACTCATTCTTAATTGCGTTCTTTCTTCTGGTTTAACTAGCTTTAGTTATTTTCTTGTGATAAAATTCTGGAAAGAAAACAAATGCTGGGTAGAGAGCATGCTCATTTTGGAACTTTTATACTAAGCAACAGCTTTTAGAGAGGATTCACCAAGATGGAAGGAAACACCTGCAAATCCTATAACTAGTAAGAACTTGTAGTGAGTGCAGGAATCAGAAGGCGGGTAACAGTCAAGTGTTAGGAAGGACAAGGCTGCAAGCCTCATACACGGAGGTGCTGACGTTAATTAGGTTGGTCAGCCTGGCACACAGTCCAACCATGCACCTGAACTCAAAGTAATCTTCTGTTGTCTAAGGTAATGTAAGTCAAGCTTCTTGTGCCTGGAGTTTATTAAGGCTCTTGGATCTATGAGTTAGTTTTCAACAACCCTGATAATACATGGCAGCGATCCCCTCTCTGTTCTGAGGCAGGTGTCACTATGTGGTCGAGCCGGTGGGTCTCAAGCTTGCATCCTTTAGCTGCAGCTTCCTGAGAGGCTGCTGTTACTGGGGTGGCAAGGACAGCTCTGCTGTTCAGTGATGCGCTTCCCTGCTTTCCTTTGGCAGTCTCTATTTCTTTGTCTTGAGGCCCATTATCTTCTCCTCTACAATGTCTAACAGCCGATTAATGCCACCCAGTATATTATTTAATTTCATTTCTATAACTTTGATTTGGGGGCTGGCGAGATGGCTCGGTGGTTATGAGCATTGACGGCTCTTATAGGATCTGAATTTGGTTCCCAGCAGCCACAAAGCGACTCACAACTGTCTGTAACTGCAGTTCCAGGAGATCCAAACCCTTCTTCTGACTTCTATGTGCACCAGTCATGCACACGATACACAACATACACAATCTTAAAAAAAAAAAAAAAAAAGCCCACCTGATTTGGATCTTTAGTCAACCCTTTTCTGTATACAAAGAATATGGTGACACCTATCTGATGTACTTCAATTATCTAAGATCTATGTGTTAGGCATGATCATTCTCAGCACAGGCCATACCTCTCTTTTTGCTGACACTGTGGCTTTTACCTTGTCTGAGCACTTTTGTTTCTCATTTTTGTGGAGTTTCAGATAAAACCCAGGGCTTTGTGTGAGGCAAATGCTGTTCTCTCCACTGCTTCAAGATTTTTACACTCATGTTGGCTGCTTAGTGTTTTCATTATCAATATACATTTTTGTCTGATTTCTCACATGCTCAGGTGGTGGTGCTCTGGTGCTTTTGGAGTGATGTGAAGCAGCACTCAGTCTGGGTGATTACTTCCTAACACTGAGTACTCTGCTCAATGCCATGACTGATCAATTGTTCCAACAGTTTCCTCACATGTGTGGATTCATACTCTCTCAGATTGCCCCTTGACTCAGGAAATGCTTTTTGCTGAATGATCTGGAAGCATGAGCCAATAAATAGGGATCACTCACTGTGTGTCGGAATTGCTTTCCTTTACTGCCTGAAGAACACAATTTTGAAAATGTCACTCTGTATTTTGTATGCAACCCCCTACCATATACAAAGTGAGAGACCAAATATAATAATAAACAAATCTAGACTACCTAGTTTTCTAATTCTAATATTCATTGCCTGTATACATGTTTAGATCTGCTAAAGGAAGATGCTTTGGCAGGAAAATAAAAGACTAGCTTAACTGCCCTATGCCTGTCAGTCCTAGAGGAATTGTTATGGTGACTGGTTGCTGGACAAACTGTCACTTTTTGCTTCTAATTAGGTCTACAAAAAAACATCAAAACATCTAGAAAACAAAAAGCCCTGTATATGACATTCTAGAACTAATTTCTTCTGCCATGATACCTGTGGTAATTTTCAGTGTATGGTTCCACCCTCTGTACTCTAAACTTTCATTAGGTCTCCTGACAGAGCTAGTCATCTGAAGGGATACAAAGTTTAGACTGGTGACAGAGAATAGAAACATGTCTGTAGGCAGTGGAACACAACATCCGCCTTCCCTGTAGGCACGCTTTGGGAAGACCCACATTAATCCACTTATGAACGCAGTAACATTAGTACACACGGTATGTGCACACTGCTCTCTGACCCAGTGACAGATGGGAACTTTACAAGGATCTTTCTTCACATCTCTGCCATGGGGCGCAACTTTCTCTCCTCCTGCTGGCACACACTGACACTGACATGGAAAGCTGCCAGCTGCCTTTCTGACAGACATTACACAGCCTCTCTCAGAAGATGGAGGGAATAAACCTGGGTGTTAAGGGGCTATTTAACTCTTACAATGGATTATTAGCTGAGAGCTGTATTAAGAACTCTACCTTTAGCAGGGCATGGTGTCACACACCCGTAATCTCAGCACTAGGGAGACAGAAGCAGGCAGATCTCTGAGTTCGAGGCCAGCCTGGTCTACAGAGTGAGTTCCAGGACAGCCAGGCCTGTACTGTCTTGAAAAACCAAACAATTCAACCTTTAGACCCCTCCCTGTCCTCAGCCACCCTCTCTACTTTCATTCCCTATATATGTACAGACACACATATTTGTTGATACCGTGTGAAGATGTGTCTGTACTGTCTCACTTGCCTAAGGCAACTGACTGAATTAATAAAGAGCTGAATGGCCAATAACGAGGCAGGAGAGAATAGGCGGGACTTCCTGGCAGAGGGAGAAACTCAGAGATAGAATTTGGTGCAGCAGGAAGCCAGCAAAACACTGAGGAAATCGAATTTGGACATTATGGAGGATAGATAACTAGCCACATGGCAGAATGTAGGTTAATACAAAAAGGTTCATTTAAGCTATAAGAGTTAGTTGGGAGCAAGCCCAAGCTAAGGCCAAGCTATTAATAAGAAGTCTCTGTAAATATTGGGGAACTAGCAGTCCAGAGAAAGCCCAACCACATACATGTATGTAAATCTAGATTACACACGAGTACATGTAATATTTATCTTTTCTATTCCAGCTGACTTTGCTGAGTAACTGTCTAAAGGCACAGAGAAGAAAAGTAAACAAAAGGGTAATGGAACACACACCCCCAAAAAGGCAGAAAGTCTATTTGTGAGAAAGAGAGTAGAGCGGGAGGTCGGTGGTGACTGAAGACAAAGTGTAACAAGAATGTAGACAGAAAAGGTTACAGACCCACTTACTGCATGTAATAGAAATGACTAAAAGCAGTGGCAGAATAAACAGTGCTGAAGAGAGAGCTGGAGGAGTGCGCTCTGCTCTTATAGAGGACCCATGTTCACTTTCCAGTACTTCAGCAGCTCATGGCCACCTTAACTCCAGCTCCAGGGAACCAACACCACTACGGACATACTTTCATGCACATACAGAACAAAACTTCTGCAAAGAAGCAAACTTACGTACCACTACTCTGCCACCTCTAAAAGCAAACAAGCAAACCAAACCAAACCAAACCAAACCAAAAAAACCTCTCTACCTTGAAGATGGACACAGCAGCACAGGCTATCTTAGTAAATGGGAGGATGAGGCGGGAGATTGCTACACTTTAGAGGATAGCCTGGACTACGTACAGACCTCACCAAAAAAACGAAACAAATGGCACTAAGGAGATGACTCAGCAGTTATACATATCCTCTGCTCTGGTTTCCAGCATCTGGTGTGGGTGCTAATAACTACCCAAAACTACAAACTCCAAGAGACCAGATGCCTTCTTTCTAGACTCGGCTGAGTACCTGTATTCACACATACACATTCCCACATATATGTGTAATTAAGCTCAGCCCTAAACAGATCAACGAAGCGTGCTCGTGCACACACACACACACACACACACACACACACACACACACACACACACACACACACACACACACCCATCTTGTTGCACAGACAATGCAAAAATAGCACAAGGGCATGCCGTGGAGACCATCACTCCTACCAGGTCTTATGAACTGACTTTGGGCTTCTCATTTGCCTCAATCCTGTTTAAAATCAAGCTTTGTCTGATCTTTAGAGGTCACCACTACACAACAGAGAAATCTATGTAAGCAAAGTGGAGGGCTGTATACATTTGTTCAAGCTGGGAAGTGTTAGAATCACTGGGCCTGGCTTCAGCAAGCCCCTGAAGGTGGAATCCAGTAACAGCTCAGTATAATTGCGCAGCTGACAGCAGATTGCAATGTTTAAATACTGCCTTTGCAGAAGACTTCTGCCTTAGAGCTCTGGAACTATTCTGAATTGCGGGCTTTTATCCTCACTTACTTGGTAACTTATTAACTCTACAGACATAAAGTGCTTGGCTAGACCTTGAACAGTCTGTTCTGTCTTCATAGATGATTACCCTCATTCCCCCAGCCCTGTCCCACCACCACAATCTTATTACTGCTACAACAATATAATATGATGTTAGCACACCAAAATGTTATTACTGTACACTCCATACAAACTGCACCCTGGCTATTTGCTTCATATAGAACACATCATCTGGGTTACTAAAATCAATGTTTAAATGATCACCATGGGCCATGAGACAGCTTAGCAGGTCAAGCGCTTGTTGCTGTGCAAGCCTGAGTGATCTCAATTCGACCCACATAAATATGGAGGGAGACAATCACTTTACCAGAGTGGTCCCTCCACATGCATGCTGGGGCACAGTGCCACTAACATATCACTCACACAAAAATATATAAACAATAAGAAAATGTCCATAAGAAGAAAGTGGTGACAACTTGCCCAAAATCCCAGTAATTGGGAGGCGGGGGGGGGGGGGGTGGTGGTGGTTAAAAATACCCAAACCACTATTTCTACTTTATATAACTATAACTGAATAGGGAGCAATAGGAGAAATTACTGATGCACACAGTCATCATTCAAGAGGAAGACAGAACTGCTGTGGGGGTGGTCTTTCTATATGCTTTTTATCTGTTGTTTCCATTGGTTAATAAGAAAACAGTTTTGGTTTATGGCAAGACAGGCTATAGCCAGGCAGAAAATCCAAGAGAGATAGAGGGTGAAGAAGGGCAAAGTTGAGGGAGACACTGTGAGCCACCGGGCAGAGTAAAACATAATGAATCACAGGTAAAGCCACAAGGTATGTGGTGATAACAGATAATAGAAATGGGCTGAGCTAAGATGTAAGAACTATCAAGAAGCCTGAGCCATAGACCAAAAAGTTTGTAATTAAGCTTCTGACTGGTACTGGCAGGTGGGAGAGATTTGTCTGGCTACAGAGAACAGCAAGTGTGAGGCCAGCCTGGGCTACACAGCAAAGAAATCCTGTCTCTTGATCAACTGACCCACCATGGATGATTATCAGAAAAGGGGTGGTCTTCTGATAAAGTGGTTGGAAATGTTCTGAGGGCCAAAATAATGGCAGGAGAGAACTGGGGTTTTGGGTGGGTGGGTGGAGGGGAGAACAGTATAAGACTGGGTTGAACTTACTATGTAACCAAACATGTCCTTGAACTTTTGGCCCTTTTGCCTCTAACTCCTCACTGCAGGGATTACAGGTATGTGCTACCACATACACTGGCCAGGCACTGTGCTGGGTATGGAACCCAAGGCTTCAGATGTGCCACGCAAATGTTCCATCACTGAACTGCAACTCTACAGCTCATGTTATATATATATATCCCCTCTTCCTCTGTTTTTTGTTTCGAGACAAGGTTCCTTTGTATAACAGTCCTGGTTGTCCTGGAACTCACAGAGTACAGAGACTGGCCTGCACTGGCTTCCCAATAGGATCAAAGGCATGTGCCACACTGCCCAGGACAAGATTTCTTTTTATTCTCAGAGTAACTCTATAAGCAGGGGACTACAAATTCCTAGGGTAATTATTCATTATATTTTCCTAGCAAGATTAAAGTACCCCACTTCAAAATTATTCAGAGTGTTGTGGTTTGGACAGTAATTACTTTACCTAAGATGGATTAAGCTGTATATTCCCAAGATTCCTATATGCAGTTTTAAGTACAGGACCTGAACATGGTCTATGTAGACAGTTTAAAAGAGGTATTTCAGGTAAGATTGTTTCCTTTTTCTACCCCTTTACCCTTTAGACAGCTTCACTCTGCAGCCTTACGCATGGACTAGCAAGCTGGTCTTGAACTCACAGAAATATACCTGCCTCTGCTCTCCAAGTGCTAGGACTAAAGGTGTGCACCACCACATTTGGTTGAAAACGGGAATAAAGGAAATGAGCAGATGTGGCCAAGGAAGTCCGTGTAGACATCTATATAGTCAGCAGAGGCACCATCTATGTGTAAAGATTGAATCCATGAGGCAAGGAGAGGTGTCAGGATGGAGCCCACCCTGCTGACATCTTAGATCGTGGACTTTAAGCTTCCAGAACTAAAGTAAAGCTCTTTGCTGTCTAACCAGCCAGTCCGTGGCTCTTTGTTAGGCAGCCCCGGCAAACCAGCATTAGAGCTATCGAGTTATCTCATGTCCCCTGCCCTTTTCTGACCTTCAGCTACCTCCCAAACAAGACTTGTCCTAACCCCCAGAACAATAGCTTAATGACAGTCAATACAAAAATATGCAAAATAACAATATCAACAGCAATAATAATGGTACAAAACAAAAGCCCCCAGAACCTTTATCATCTAAGAATAAATACATTTAGTATGTATTTATGCTCCCGTCCTCTCTCCCTCTCTGAGAGTGGTGTGTTGTATGCAAACACCTGCAAAGGACAGGGGAAGACTTCTGGCATCTTCCCCCACGACAAAACTCCCCCTCAGTTTCTGACATAGTCTGTTACTGAACATGGCTGTTTGGGCTAAGCTGACTGGATCTGCCTGTACCTGTCTCCCAGAACTAGGGTTATAGGTGCCCACTGCCATGTGTGCTGGAGCTGTGATCCTTCCACTTTCTCACCCACTGAGCCATCTCCCCATCCGCTTACCCCTCTTTAAAGTAAGACAAACACACACTTTGCAGTCTTCTGTGAACTAGTGTGCTAAGGACTCCTTTCCCACCACTGCATTCCTCATTAGAAATTAGCTATTGCCATTTCTCTGACCTCTAGTTTGGATGAGCTGTATATGTCCTGCCTTACTGCAAACAAGTGTCAGGTCAGCAACCTTTGACATAATGCTATAGCTTAATCCTGAGCTGAGTGGAATCCAAAGGACTAATTAGTGTCAAACAGATCATGGTCATGACAAGACTTCATAACAGTATAGCAGTGATGTGGGATGTCTTTCTTTATGCTGTTAAATATCACTGGTTAATAAAGGATTGTTTTAGCCTATAGCAACCCAGCTTATAATCAGGTGGAAAATTCAAGCATAGATAAAGGGGAAAGGGTGAGTCAGAAAGGTTGTGAGCTGCTGTGCCAATGAGGTCAACATCTGGATCAGCACTGTGTTTCAGAGCTCAATGGTCAGGAATAACTGAGAGGTCAATAGCCAGATGGCATGATATGCTCACTGCCCTGGACTAGACCCCCAGAGCTGGGGGTGGGGAGACCACAAAAATCTACATGGATGATAAAAAAACACGTGAAAAGGTGCTGGACACAATAAGTCACTACAGAAAAGCAAAACAAAGCCAGCATGAGATATCACTTTATAACTTTATAGCCATAGGGAACAGAAGAATGACACGATAATGACAGCTCACTGAAGTGAGCCAGAGTGTCTCTCTCTCTCTCTCTCTCTCACACACACACACACACACACACACACACACACACGCACGCACGCACGCACGCACGCACGCACGCACGCACGCACGCACGCACGCGCTCTGGTTATGCTGGTGAGGACACAGGTGGGAAAAGGGAAACGTGCACCTGTCTAGGGGGAATGTAAATCAGCCCAAATACCATGGAAATCAGGATGCAGGTTCTTTAAAAAAAAAAAAAAAAAGTGAAAAATATAGCTGCAGTATGATCCTGCTGTTTTATTTCTAGTTACAGACTCAAAGGAACCCAAGTTAGCACTTAACAGAGATACCACTGCACCAATGTGTGTCAATAGGAAAGTCATGCATTTTCTTAGATGTTCCTAATGAACCAAGGAAAATTTAAAATGTAGCGTGTACACATACTCTCTCATACTTTGTTTAGTCATATAAAAGAGGAATTCATTGTATTAAGCATAATTAACCTGAGAAAAATCCCCTTTCCTCTCACATGCTGAACAATAACAACATAAAGAACCACATGGAAGCAGAGAAGGACTAGCTGGGAAGAATGTAACCAAAAGGGGGAATAAGACAGTAATGTGCTTGTATGTGTCCAGGGAAAATACTGACACACAGACCCGGCCCGGGAAGCACAGTAGAAGCCTCTGGCATGTAAATAACACATGCTAGTAAAAATGAAGAAAGCACTCTGAAGAGAGCTCTTGTTAAGACAGAAGAAATTCATAAATGCTGGTGAAAGGCTGAGGGAAACAGTGACAATTCTTAATATGTTAAATCAGAGCCACCACATCATCTAATATTTCTTCTACCTAAGAGAAATGAAAACATACACTCACATCAACACATGTACATAAGCATTCACAGCATCACTATTCATAACAGCCAAAATAGCAGCAGCCCAGACAGCCAGAAAAGCTACTCAGCAATACAAAGGAGTGAAATACACAAACAGGCAATGAAAACAGTCAATGACAAGAGGTCACATCCTAAGAAACCATGGCTGGGGTGTCAAAGCAGGCACATCTACAGAGAGATTAGGAGTTATTATGGATGGGAAACTTGGAGCTCTGAGTTTGAGAGTGGTCCAGTCTACACAGCAAATCCAGGCCAGTCAGGGCACAGCATAAACTAACAAGACAGGTGGGAGAAATGGCTCAGATGTTAAAAGCAATTGTTGCTCAATTCCCAGCACCCATGTGGCAGCTCACATTTGTCTGTAACTCCTCTGTGCCCTCTATTCTGATCTCCCAGGGATCCAGTAGTGATCCAGACTTCTCACTGCAAACCAGGAGGTTCACCAGAGACTCTGAAACCTATAGGACAATTCTATATTGCTCCCTTTAATACAATGCTAAGATCTGCACAATCATAAAAAATCCACATTTTGTTTGGAAATAGTAAGGTAGCACGTAGCAAGAAGAAACAATTCATACTCTCTGGTTAAGTATTTCCACTTTTAAATGTTGTCTTTAAACTAAATTTCAAAGACAGAAAGAGAAGCACGCAAAGGTCAGAGGACAACCCTGCATTGTTGGTTCCCTCCTTTCATTTGGGTTCCAGGGGGTGTAACAAGTGCCTTTACTTATTGAGCCATTTTACTGGTCCTAAATGTTCATCTTAATAATAAAGTTCGACCAAAGGGGATATGCTGTATATCAAAGCTTGTCTGAAGATTAGAGGTCAGGTGGTAGTGGCGCACACCTTTAATCTCAGCACTTGGGATCCCATGCCCCTGCTCCCAGCACTTGGGAAACACAGCCCTAGGAGGGTTGAAAAGAGAGTGATATGGCTGGGCAGAGAAAGGAATATAAGGCAGGAGGGGACAAGAGCTGGGCCCTTCCATTTCGGCCTGTGCTTCCCTTCTCCTCCTATTCAATCTGAGGATTCTCTGATCAACCCCTTTCACCTGAAGAGTTGGCAAGGTGAGAAGTGGTTGTGGCTTGTTCCTCTCTCTCTGGTCTTTTAACACATTTGCCAATATCTGGCTCCAGTTTTGTTTTGTCTTTTTAAAGACCAATTAGAAATACAAAATACTGATAATATTAATCACTTTGGTAAGGTTCTAATTTGCCCTGGCTTCTTAGAAGTGGTTGAGAATGGTCAATAAAATAAAATGACAGCCTACACAATGGGAAAAGATCTTCACCAATCTTACATCTGACACAGAATTGATCTCTAAAATATAGAGAACTCTAAAGGTAAAAAACAAACAAACAAACAAACAAACAAACAAACAAAACCCAAATAATCCAATTAAAGAATGAAGTACAGAGTTAAATAGAGAATTCTCAAGAGAAGAATCTCAGATGGCCAAAAGATACAAAGAATTGCTCAACATCCTATCCACCAGGGAAATGCAAATCAAAATGACTCTGAGATTCCATCTTACAGTAACACAGATGACAGCCTATGCTGGAGGGGATGTGGAGCAAGGGGAACACTCCTCCATTGCTGTGGGAGTGTAAACTTGTACAGCCACTTTGGAAATCAATAAGGCAGTTCCTCAGAAAACTGGTAATCAATGTTCCTCATGCTCCAGCAATACCACTCTTGGGCATATACCCAAAGGATGAATACTCTTACCACAGGACATTTGCTCAACTATGTTCATAGCAGCATTATTTGTAATAGTCAAAACCGGGAAACAACCTAGATGCCCCTCAACTAAATAATGGGTTTTAAAAATGTGGTACATTTATACAATGGAGTACTACTCAACAGAAAACAAAACAAAAAACCAAACATATCCTGAAATTTGTAGGCGAATGGAACTAGAAAATAACATCCTGAGTGAGGTAATAAGCAAAGGATAACCAGACTACAATCCACAACTCTTGAGAAGCTAGGTAACAAGGGGGAACCTGAGAGAGACATCCATAGATGTCTGGGAAGGGGAAATAGATAAGACCTCCTGAGTAAATTGTGACCATGGTTGGGGTGGGTAAGAGGAGGTGGTAAGAGAACACGAGGGAATTGGATGGGTTGAGTTGAGCTGGGGGAGAGACGACAACAAAATAGATATTTTGATAGAGGAGCCAAGCCATAGTGGAGAGGGTACCTGAACTGGCCTTCCCCTATAATCAAATTGATGACCACCCTGATTGTCATTATAGAACCTTCATCCAGCAACTGATGGAAGCAGATGCAGAGATCCACAGCTAAGCACTGGGTCGAGATCCAAGTCTAGGCGAAGAGAGGGAGGAGAGACTATATGAGCAAAGGGGTCAAGATCATGATGAGGAGACCCACAGACACAGCTTACCTGAGCTATTGGGAGCTCACTGACTCTGAACTGACGGCTGAGGAACCTACATGGGAGTGAACTAGACCCTCTGAATGTGGATGGCAGTTGAATGGCTTGGGCAGTTTGCGGGGCTTCTGGCAGGGGGACCAGAAGTTATTCCTAGTGTATAAACTGGCTTCTTGGAGCCCATTCCCTACAGAGGAACACCTTACCCAGCCTTGATACTGGAGGGAGGGGCTTGTTTCTACCTCAACTACATAAGCTAGATGGCACGGACTCCCCCTGGGAGTCCTTACCCTGTCTGAGGAGTGGATAGGGGATAGATGGGGAGGGAAGGGAGGGGAAACAGTGGTAAAAATGGTTTGTTTTTTTAAACAAAACAAAACAAAACAAAACAAAACTTTTAAATAATAATAATACAGTTAAAAAGAAAAAAAAAAAAAACAAAAGACAAAAAAACAGTGACCTAGCTGGGCGACGGTGATGCATGCCTTCTTTACTCCCAGCATTCAGTAGGCAGAAGCAGGTGGCTCTTTATGAGTTTGAAGCCAGCCTGGTCTCTATTGACTGAGTTCCAAGATAGCCAGGGCTACACAGAAAAACTGTCTCAAAAAACAAAACAGAACCCCCAAAAATCGTGTCCTAAACTGGGCATGGTGAACATGTCTTTAATCCCAGCATTCAAGGAGGTAAAAGCAGGCAGAACTGTGGAGTTTGAGATCACCCTGGTCTAGACAGTGAGTTTCGGGATAGCCAGGGCTATATTCTGTCTCAAAGTAAATACATATGCAAATAGAAATTGTGTCCTATTTTACTTTGTTGGAAAAAGAACACATTCCAAAGTGACTCAGTGAAGCACAGGAACTCTGGGGCAGGAGCTGAAGCAGAGCCAGTGAGAACACTGCTCAGTGGCCTTCTCCCCATGGCTTGTTCAGCTGTCTCTCTATACAGCCCAGGACCGGAAACACCTATCCAGGAACAGCCCTGCCCTGGAAAGCTGAAACCTCCCACATCAACCATTAATCAGGAACAGGCCCCCACAGACTTGCTTACAGACCAAGCTGAGGAGTCTTTTAACAAAGGTTCCCTCTTTCCCAGAGGATTCTAGCCTGTGTTGACAAAACAGGACCAACACCACCACACAAAAATGCCAATGATCCAGCAGAAGAACCTAGGCTTTCTGTAGACATCTTTGTGAGTAAGCTTTGGTGTGTATGTGTGTTGTGTCTTTGTGAGTGCATGCCATCAGTGTCAGGAGATGCTGTTGCACCCTCGGAGCTGGATTTACAATGGGTCTCGTGGAGGAGAGCTGGGAGGCTCTGGGCTGCAGAACCATCTCTCCAGTCCACAGGCTTCACTTAGCTGTGTCAGCCACACAATAGTCTCAATTACACACCCCTATAGTTCCTTCAACTGTAGATTGTCTGGGAAAGGGCATCTGTCTGGCTTCTTTGTGTTTCTTCCTAGTCATATAGCTGAGTGCTAGGATGAGTATGTAGTCATGAGAATCCAGTCTCAGCATTCTCAAAGGCAACAGGGAGAAGACTTGGTAATGTTACCACACTCAACTCTGGTAACATGAAATGGTTTCTGAAGGTTTAAAAAAAAAAAAAAAAGTCTATTATTAACAATTTGTAGGAATCAACCTATGCCAATGCTTTTGTAGTAAGAAAAAAATTCATTTCTGTAAAGGTGCTAGTTATGAAACAGTTCTTCAGAACAAAGAGACCTTCCCTAGCTCCTTGAGAACAGCTGTTTTTGGTTCACTTAATCTTTCTGTCTATTAAGTGCCTTCAACTGTACTTTGATTTGGAGTTAGAGAAGAAACAAACACAATAGTTACTATTTATCATTCATTTTGCAGCATGTAACTTTTTAGAGTCATTGTATGCTCTCCTCAGGGCCTTTCCAAGAAGCTCTACTCTTCAGAGTCACTCTGCAGATCTAACTCTAAGCAATTAGTTTTTACACATTTCCATTAATATGCTAAAGTCATAAGCAAAAAACAAAAACAAAAACAAAAAAAAGACAAAAAAAAACCCAACCCCCCCCCCCACACACACACCATGTTTAACATGTTAAACATGACTGCTTAACAGCAGTCAACCAAAGAACAAATATTAGAATTACCCACTGGAATTCAAGTCTTCATAAAACCCATTTCTCTCCACAGAGCAATGCATCCTCTACCTGCAACTGAATATAACCCCATGGAGAATGTCTTACCTGAAACTACCATAGACTATAAGAAGAATGGATATCAGAAATGTCGACACTTGACTGGAATCCACCAGGGAATAGGCCCTAGAGAAATAAGAGGACAAACATTAACTCACATGTAGCAGGTGCTTAAGGAGCTCAGTCCCTGTCTTTAAGAAGTGAGATGTCTGTTAGCATTAGCAAAATATCATTAAAATGTGACCTGCTAGCTTACCACACAGGATACATTGACAGTTTCATAGTGTTGTTAGCTAACATTCCTAGGGTGTTAAAAGATAATGCTGTAAAAACTTCACCGCCAGTTTGTAATATCCACTACCAAGTTAAACACATTCCAATGAAAAAAAACATCTCAATGCTTACACTTTTATGAGTTTACAAAGAATAACCAATAATCCTTTGTTGGTTTGAGTTAATGGTGAGGTAAAGACCACACCTCTCTTCAATTCCCTTTCCAGTTTCCCAATGTCTACTGATTATCACCATTTGGGTGTGGTGGGGAGGATCTAAAACTAGCTACTATTTTGTACTTTATATCTTACTGCCTAACAAGGCTAACATGATCCACACCCTCCACCTTCAGAACCACTGCCAATACCTGAGCTCCCAATGTTCAACTACTGAAAATCTTATTTGCAAGCCTCTCCAGTAACACATCATCCATACTACCCAGACCTGGGCAAAACAAGTATTATTATCATTTAATTCAGCAAAATGGGTCTCTCTGTGTATCTGTGACTGTCCTGGAACTCACTATTTTAGACAAGGCTGGCCCTAAACTCAGAGATCCTCTTGCTCCCCTTTCCAAGTGCTGGGACTAAAGGTGTACACCACCTGCTAAAGATTCTTTTGTGTTGGGGACTGAGCTCAGTACATCGTGAGCATTCGAAACAAGTGCTCTATCATTCAACGATATCCCCAGCTCCCTAATTCTGACAATATTTAATGATGCTTATGTGCCAGGTATTCTGAGAGTAAGCCACTTGGGCATATGAAAATATGGTTCATGCCTCAATGATTGTTTTTAAAGAAATGAAAAGGAATGAGACTCTCCAACCCCTCAACGTGAATGAAAATAACTGTGGGCTGTGCTGCGGAGAAGAACAGACACTGCACATGTGGGCAGATCCTCACTAAGAATGGGGTGGAAAGGGGTGAATAAGACATAAAACAGGATCTGCTGAGTATGGGAACTAGGAGACAAGGACCTGGAGATGAATCCTGGGTTTCTACTGAGCTTCTGGGTTGTGCTCGTCAGAAAAGAGCAAAGCAACAAAGAAGGAAGTGTCAGAGTCAAGTTCTGAGTGCACTGACAATGAGGTATAGTGGTGCAGAGCATCCCAGCTGCTCATGCTGGAAGCTTACCGGCTTCCACATAAATGAAATCACAGGTGTGGGTGAGTGTCTTAACAGCAGTGAGCAGAAGCCAGAGATGGTGGTGGTCTGAGAACACCCTTCAAATCTGAACAGCAGTTAAGACGCATCACTGGAGAGAAAATCAAAACAGAGAGAAGGCGCCAAGAATGGCAGGCACTCTAGTTTAGCAGCCAGCAGGGCCGGGCATCCTCTAGGATGGCTAGCCAACCTCTTTCCATGTCTTTTCCATCTGGAAACGGAGGACAGCAGCAGCACTCTGCAGAGCTGTCGCTGGGTAAGATGAGCAAGGCATAGAGCGTAGCAGAGACTCAGTGCGCCTGTGTCACATGACGACCATGGCAAAAAGTGCAAATAGCAACTGGTAAGAAATTCAAATAAGAAAAATAAAGGCTCACGCACATGTATCTGTGTGTCTGTAATACAGAGAACAGAATAGGAGCTGGAGGAAAAATTTTGGAGAGATCTTTTAAAATGAATTTTAAGGACAGTCTTGCTGGCACAATGAGGATTTGAGTTCATTCACAGAGTTCCTGATTCCAAAAGATAGAAAAAGAGAATGGATTTCTGGACGCTGTCCTCAAAACAATGTGATTTTATAAAGATGGAGACACACCACTCTTTTCTGTACACTGACTGTACTCACTATTAAAGAGAGAAAGGCTATACCTCCAGTCTTTAGGTGGGTATGGTGGTGCACATCTCCAAGTCCAGCACTCACTTCAGATGTGGAGGTTCAAGGACCAGGAGGTGAAGACCATAATGGCTACAAAATGAAGTTTGATTTACAGGAGATGCTCTCAATGCCATGTCCCTACTTTTAATTTTAAAGACATACAATAAAACCTCATGTTAAGACATTGGGGTACATAGTCTATCTTTAAAAATTATCATTACATTTATTTATTTACTTCTGTGTGTATGTATATGCACAGGTATGTGAGACCCTCAGCAAACAGGAGGGTTCAATATTTTCCTCCATTATATGAGTTCTGGGGAGCAATTCTGGTTATTGTTTATCAGCAGCCAGTGCCTTTACCTGCTGAGCCATCTGGCCAGCCCTGCAGTCAGTTTCTAACCAGTAGCTATTACAGATATATCAAGTACTCATGGGTGTATTTAAAACAAACAAAATAAAGTCAGAAGTTCACAAGGCTTAGATGGCTCCAGCCTTAAGTAATAAAAGCTGATAGCGTATTACCCAATCAGAATCTGCCAACTAATGTATAACTAGGACTTTCTACTTCAACCAATCAAAGAACATTTTTTTCTTGCTGTTTAAATATCTTATTTAAACCAGATGAGGTGACTCACGCCTGTAATCCCAGCATTGGGGAGGGGGGCACACAAAGTTCACAAGTGTACAGTCATCTTTAGTTACCTAGAGAGCTCAATGCCAGCTTGGGATAGAAACTATCTCAAAGATAGTTTTTGAGAGAAAGTCTTAAAACTGTGTATCCCTGGCTGTCTTGGAACTCCTCATGTAGACCTCCCTGCCTACCTGAACTGTCATCAATGGGACTCCCAGACTACATGGGAAACTGACAAACCTAAGTCTATGCTTTGATACATAAAGTTTCCATTTTTAAAATATAAGATGCTCCCCCCAAAAGTTAAGATAGGCCCAAGCCAAAATAATAAAACAACAAACCCTGGGGGAAATAGTTAAGTTAAATAACAAGCACTTTGCATACATTTTTCAATAATAAACATTCTTAGAAGATGACTTGCTAAGTAAAGGTGCCTGCAGCCAAGCCTGGCAACGTGAGTTCAATCCCCATGGCTTCCAAGGAAAGGGGAACCCTCCAAGCTGTCCTCTGACTGCCCACATAATTTTATTATTGCTATTCCCTCTCCTTTCTTGTTGGGGACTGAACCAGGGACACACGCCAGACAAGCTCTCTACTGACGGAGTCAGACTCCCACTCTGACAAAATCCACGGCCAAGTCTTTGATTATAATTAAAAGTATGAGGGTTGATAAGGCAGCTCAGATGGTAAACTCCTATTGGGAACCAAACTCAGGTCCCTTGAAAGAACAATCCGTGTTCTTAACTGCCAACTCACCTCTCCAACCCTGGTTGTTCTCCCCACCCTCCTCCTTTATGGACAAAAACTGAGATTGTTTCGAATTCTGCTCCAGGCGATACACTGGTAGGTAGCTCGGCACTTCAGAGTTCTTGGTACTCTTTTGGAGGATCTGGGGTTGGGTTCCTAGCACCCAAAAAATGGCAGCAGGTCCAGGGGACCCAACATCTTCTGACCTCTGTGGGCACCAGGCCCTCATATGGTACACATACACACAAGCAGACAAAACAGTTACATAAAATCAAAACAAATAAAACTATAAAAGTTCTGCTGGTACAAACGATTCTCTATTAAAGATCCTAGAAAGTTGTGCTCAGGTTGCAGACTTGGAAGACAATGTATATGTGCAAAGTTCCTAGAGTGGATGGGAACATGAAGTGCCTTTTCCACGTGACAGACCTGGACCTTAGCAAGCCGCCTCCTGCGTTCGGAGCACCATTTTGTGCTTGCACCAGGAATGAACTCAAATTCCTGTCTCCTCCAGCTCTGCCAGGGTCACTGTGTCTGAAAACTGAAATGGCACCCTGGTTCAAATTTGCACTGAATTTCTGATGTACTTGCAATTTAAAATTTGGTTGAAAATGAGGTCAGGCAGCTGCCTGTATTTCTGTAGAAGGTATTTTGAAAAGCAATTTCAAATTGTTCTCTTCCCTGACTAGAGATATAACAAAAAGCTCTCTCTCTTCAGGGCTTGTTTTTTGACGGTGGTTTATGATGACTTAGCTTTCATATTTTTTCTTTTTTGAGACATACTGTTATTATTTAAAAGGTAATAATGACTCAGACAGGTAGGCAGGAGGAAGGGAGAAAAGGCATGTAGCTCTGTCAAGAAAATGGGTAGGTGTTTGGGTAATTCTAGAAAATTTTGCCCAGCAACCTTACTCCACAGCTTCTTCTTGCCCTCCATCTCAGACTGTCGGTGCATTCCTGAAAATGCATTGCACCTTGGGCCCTTTAGTGGGTCTGTTCCCAAAGACCTTAAATGCACATTAAAGAGAGAACTATGCTGATTTTTGAAATAAATAAATTGTTAAGAAATGTAACAAAAAACTAAGTAACATGTCCAAATCAGACCCACCTACCATGCTTTACACAGGTGGGAAAACTTGGCCAGGGATATCTTGATGCATGGCAGGCACTGAGCTGAAACCTTTGAGGGTCAGTATGAAAAGCACGGACTTTCTACACATATCTTACCAGGCCTTTACTTTAACAAACAAAGCCAAGGTGCCCTCTACTATCCAAGATGGTGCTGTGTGTCCTGAGAACATCAGAACCGTGCTGGACAGTTGAAATCTATTTTGAGCTGCTTTACTAGCAAGCGTGTGCAACACTAAAAATTCCTGCCAAGCCAAGACAGAGAGCACTACTGAGTAATGTGTCCCACGCACTGGTCTTGTAGCAGTACAAGGAAAGCATTCTTGTCCATCAACAAACCCAGCCCTCCTCTTCCAACTCTGAAGACATGCTGCCTCAGACCAGCAAGTTACATACTTATTGCCGTGTGACCATTTATGCTCCTAAACACAAGGACTCCTAAGTTAAGCTTTTATTGGGCAAATTGTAGTTTATGGTATTTACTATGTAAGAAATTGAGTAACTTGATTATTTATATAACCTGTAATTAGAGCATTGGGGAGGTGGAGGCAGAAGTTCAGGACCGGCCTAGACTACCTGATACCATCTCAAAACAAAACAAAACAAAACAAAAACAAACAAAAAACCAAGAAACCGAGTTTAAAATATTAATGTACTTAAAATGAAATTACTGTCTGCAAACATAAAAACACCTGAAAGGGAAAAATATTTTCTGAGCAATGCAAAACTGGAAAGGGCCTTCTTTTACATCTTTGTAAGCTTCCTCAGTGTCTGACCCAGAACACTGCTGGATCCTATGAACTTCTACACTTCACCTATTGCCACATGCTGCCAGACTTGACTCTATGGGGAAAACCCAGCCCAAACCCAAGCATGCAGCTACAGAAGATGTGTTCAAACAGCTTTTTCAAATAATGAGGTTGGAGTTTTTTGGGTTTTTTTTGATGTCCATGGGGTAATTTGTTGTTTTATTTTTTACAAAGTGTCTTATTATTCACTTGACTAGCCTTGAAATCACAATCCTTCTGCCTCTACCACTGGAACGGCAGGCATGAGCCACCTCACTTGACTAAAGTTATGTTTTTAAAGGTGAGATTTGAAAACCTGTCTACAGAGTAACCACAGTAACAAGAACAGACTGCATCTGAACTGGATGGCCTATTTTGTACTCTGGGTCTTTTTTTTTTTTTTTTTTTTTTAAATCCATGTAAGGCTTTGTAACATGAGACAAGCAATATGTAAGCTGTTGGTGCATTAAATTCATACAGTTCATCTTTCCTTATACAATATTTGAAAATTTTACTATTAGCAAGGCTTACTTTGCTTTGAAGAACTAACAATATATAAGTTTGATTAACTAGTCTGTCTGCCATATTCTTACAAGTTAAAATGGCATCCTCCCCAAAAGAACAGATAATGTCTATTCCAGCTAGCATGTCACACAACTGCTCAGGCACTTTGCCAAAGATGAACAATGATGGTCTGTCAATGTACAAATGCTTTTGGGAACCTTCCACTTTCATGTTAAAATACGTGTGCAAAGTCTGAGACTTAATTAAGGATCTTTACTGCTTCATCAAGAATATTCTAGGGTGAGACTGGCCTTAAAAAAAAGTTGAATGCCCGCTAAACAACGGTATAATCAGTCTACCTGAGGTGCTGCTGTGTTCACATGACCACAGTGGGATTTTTAGGGACCACTGGGTTGTGAACTACAGTGGGGCTTCTCTGGTGAGGAGGTTACTCTAAACAATATAGGCCACTGACATTGTACATTTTTTAGTACATTTATTTGTTTTGTGTGCTTGTGTGTATGTTATGTGTGAATGTATGTATGCATGCATGCATATGTGGGAGAGTGCATGTGCCACAGTCTGATAAGAAGGTCAGAGGACAACTTGCATTCTCCTTCTACTATCTATGTCCTAAAGACAGAATTAATCAGAGGACCCAGGTCTGATTCCCAGTACCCACATAGCAGCATCTATAATTCAAGTTCCAGAGGATTCAGAACCTTCTGCCCGCCAAAGGCACAAGGCATACCCACAAAGTACAGACATACAAGTGAGTAAAACATTCAAGACACATCAGCAAGTCTAAAAATAAATTTTAACAATTCAAAAAAGATTGTTAGGCGTGACCAAAAAATGCCTTTATCTGGTGAGCCCAAGTACTTTGTTGTTATTTTGTTTTATGAGACAGGGTTCTCTACACAGAGCAGGCTGTCATGGAAATCAGAGATCCACCTGCCTCTGCCTCCCAAGTACTGGGATTAGAAGTGTGGTGGCTTATCTAGCCAATCATTTTGATTCAACAATTACACAATCTAGAGCTAGACAGAACAGTATCTATCAAATAAAAAAAAATTTAACAAATCAATCATGTGCAAAGTACAAAGACCGAGTAAAGAGCACTTAGGAGGGCTGTATTCTTGTGAGGACACAGGAGACAAAACAGCAAAATGAAATATAAGAGAAATAAAGAGCTATGGGATAGGTCACCACATTTCAGGAAATCAGTAAACTATAGGCAATCATGACATTCCACCAGATAAGACAGGTCCAATCCTTTATGTACTGCTGAGGCTGCCACTTGAGCACTTCAATCACTAAATATCTGTGACAGAGACCATATGGTTCACAAAGCTCCAAATATTTACATTTGAATATTTACAGGAAAAGTCTGCAGGCACTGCTATGTCCTCCTGTTTTCCCAACCAGGGTACCTGGCTAAGACAGCCGGTAAGTTAAAGGACAACATACCCCTTCCGTGGATTAACTCTTACGGTCAATTCAATCTGTTAAGCAGAGTCATCTTCCAGTGAATGGTGCACTCAACTCGAGAGATAGGTGGATTTTCCTTTCACAAAGGTAGTATTTGTATGTGAGCCTTGAACCCAGCTGGCTACTCTGCACACAGGAACTGTGTGTGTGTGAGCTGGCAGCAGTCCTCAGCATCTAGAGTCAGATCATGGTAAGAGTATTTGTTGCCAAGTATTAAAATATCATCATCCCTTCATAAATACTAAGCAATTTATTATTATTGTCATTTTTATATTTTATAATTATCAAGCAGGACTACCAGATATTTAACAGAAAGAACACACACAAAGTAGACTGTGTGTTAACAGCTGAATTTACCAATCATACTAATGACTGAGCAAATTCATATTTAAAAAAAAAATATAGTCTCCAAGGCAACAGAGATGAGCTAGAGTTGGTTTACACTAGGACTTTACTGGTAGCCTGCAGAAGGTAAGAATGAACCTGAAGAACATGAAGGTCCTTGTTACAACTTCAACTCTTTTCTATGATGATCCTCTGCTTCTGCAGGTTACAGCTGCAAAAGCATGTACATCTTAACTGCGATTTGAGAGTATATCCAGCAGCTTAAGTGTGACTCTTGTGCTAAAGACTGTCCTACACTGACTGCAACAAACATATGGCAAGAACAAGTTCAGGTCACTGGTTTCTGTAGCCAGAAGTTTCTGTCCCACGTGGCCTTGCCAACTCAGAGTCGTTCAATCCCAAATAAACACACTGAGGCTTATATTAACTACAAACTGGCCCATGGCTTAGGCTGTTACTAGATAGCTCTTGCATTAACCCTAAATATTAAATCATAAATTAACCCTTCTCTATTAATCTATGTATTGTCATGTGGCTGGTGGCTTACTGGTACTTTCACATCTTGCTTCTTAGGTGGCTGGATGGTGCCTGCCTCTTTGCCTTTCCTCTTCCTAGAATTCTCCTAGTTTGGTTGCCCAGCCTACACTTCCTATCTGGCTACTGGCCAATCAGCATTTTATTAAAACAATAGAATGACAAATCTTTACAGTGTACCAAAAAAAAAAAAAAAAAAAAAAAAAAGTATTATCCCACAGCATGTTTCTACAGACAAGTAAATGCAAACTGGAAGAATATCACTAACATATCACACTCTTCAAATGATTTATCTACAAGAGAAAAAAGCAGCTTTTGTTCCTTTATCCATGATTGTTTTAGAAGCTGACCAAAATCTTAAAAGCTTTCAGAGATTTATATTAGTCAAAGTTGTCCAGAGGATCAGAACTGTTAGAACAAATCAGTAACACATATAAAAGGGGATTTATTAGAATGGCTTACAGGCTGTGGCCCAGCTAGTCCAACAATGGCTGTCCACAAAAATAAAGTCCAAGAATCCAGTAGTTGTTCAGTCCATGAGGCTGGATGTCTCTGCTGGTCTTCATTCAGCACACGAATCCTGATGAAGTAACTCTAATGCTAGTGAAGGAATGGACTGGTCAGCAAGAGTAAGGGCAAGTGGACAAAGAGAGCAAGCTTCCTTCTTTCCTGTCTTTTATACAGGCTGCCAGAAGGCATCACCCAGATTAAAGTTGGGTCCTTCCACTTCAAATAACTATATCAAAAAGACAAAAATCCCTCAGGTGTGTACAGCCACTTAAATTTTGGTTAATTCCAGATGTGGACAACCAAGAATAGATACCACATATCATGAATGAAACTACTCCTAAGTGTCTGAAACTCTCTCATAAAACATAATAAAATCTGGGTATGTGTGTTCCCAAAGAACCGAGAGTAGGAACTCAGATACACCTGTTTTTGTAATTAATGCCATGCACAGCACCTCAGTGACAGAAGCTACCCACATGTCCACAGGTGGGTGAATAAACAAACACGGGTAGTACACATGTAAGTGAGTATCATCAGTCAGATTTAAGGAAGGTGCTGTGGAGCGGCCTTTTCCATACTGTGAATATGCATTACTCTCACTGGTTAATAAAAAGCTGACAGGCCAGTAGCTGGGCAGGAAGTTAGACGGGAAAGTCAAACTGAGAAGGATGGAAGGAGGAGTGTAGAGTGAGAGATGCCAGTTGCCCAGGAAACAAGACATGCTAGAGGACTGGTAAAACCACGAGCCATGTGGCAATGCATAGACTAACAGATATGGGTTAATTTAAATGTAAGAGTTAGCTAGTAACAAGCCCAAGCTATTGGTCAAGCATTTCTAATTCATTTTTAGCCTCTGAGTTAGTTATTCGGGATGGGATGGTCAGAACATGCTACAATATGCACGGATAACAATGAAAACATGATGCTGAGTAAAAAACACATGCAAAAGAAAAGGCTGACGTCACTCACAAATGATCAAATTCATAGAAATTAGGAAAGCTAGCAGTCATGATGGCTGACGCAAAGGAGGTCAAGAAGTTACTATTTGGTGTTTGCAGTTTTGGGGGATGATGAAAAGACTTTGGATATGGGTAATTGTGATACTTACGGGTAACAGCTACACCAAACTGAACACACTAATGCCACTGAATTATATACTAGTTAACAGCTAATATGGCAGGGTTGAAGTTTTAGCTTTGTACATTGTATCACAATATTTTTTTTAAATAAAAATGAAGAGATTTTAAAAAGCACTCGTCTTATAACCATGCTGAAGAAAACGTAAAAAAGAAACTGTCATTGGGGGCTTACAGTCTCACAGGGTTAGTCCTTTACCATCACGGCGGAAAGTAGACAGGACAGCATTGGGACAGTAGCTGAAAGCTATACATACTGATCTACAGTCAACAGGCAGAGCGAGCAAGACTGGGTGTTACAATTAGGTTTCTGGTCCCAGTCCAGCCAGAGGTCCAGACCCACAGATCTGCCATCCCAGACCTCTTAGTGGCCCGCCACTGCTTTTCCTCCAAAAATGACTCAGACACTTATATTAAATTCATGCTGTTTGGCCTATGGCTCAGGCATATTGCTAGCTAGCTATTTCATCTCAACTCAACCAATTTTCATTAATCTGTCCTGCTACGTGGACCATGACTCACCTGTGTTCCTTACATGTTTCTTCTTTGGTGGCTGGGTGGATCTGTCTCTGACTCCGCCCTTCCTCTCCTACCTATTCTGAATCCCCACCTACTTCTTCTACGGCACCTGTCATGGTCCAAAACAGTCCTTTATTTAAAGATTGATATTCACAGCATACAGAAAGGCATTTCCACATCAACTGGGCCTGACATGGGTTTTGAAATCTCAAAGCTCATTTCCAATGACACAGCTTCACCAACAAGGTCTACACCTAATCCAAATAGTTCATCAATGGGGGACTACGCATGTAAACATATGAGCCTATGGGGATCATTCCCACCCAACATCTAACAGCAAACAAGAGGCATGTCTGAGACTGAATTTCAATAAAGCCATCTGCATTTACTATGGTCATCTCTAATTCACCAGATCTAAAAGCAACCTCCTTGTAGGATCTATATCTACTATGGACTCCCATTAGCAAACTGCTTCTGGCGATGCACCACCTTGCTATACGCACTACATGCACGATCAGCTAGAGAATAGGGCAAGGGAGCACAGGTGTGCGAGACAGTGCCTACCAGAGACTAAGCAAGAGCATGCCCTCCCCACCAACAGCAGGAAGGGGCACAGTCATGCTGTGTCTTGAGCATACCCCCATTCTCTACCACTCTTTCTTCCCATTAGGTGCTCTCTCTCCCAGACAATCTTACAAATTTCCATTTGATATATGTGTACAATCCATGTAATAAATGTACATATTTCACATGACTACATAAAATCCACGAAATACAGATGAGGAGAAAACTATCAATTTTTATCTTTCTAGACTGGCTTTTTTTTTTTTTTTTTTTACTATGACTACCTCTGCTTGCATCAATTGTCCTGCACATGAATAACTTGAAAATACACATTCCTGCATATACGAATTCTAAAAGCTTAAAATGTTAATTTTAAGCTGTATGTGTGTTTCTGTATGAGTATGTGATTTGTGCTATTGTCCCTGAAGGCCACAGGTATCTTCAGGGTCTGAAACCATGGGCAATGGTGAGCTGTAGTATGTATGTGCTGGCAAACAACCTAGGTTTTCAGCAAGAGCTGTACAGGCTCTTAACTGCTAAGCTCTTACAGCCCCAAACTCCAAAGTTTGTTTGGCCGGTCCCTTGGTTTTTGGTTTTTTTGTTTTTTGATTTTTGAGACAGTGTTTCTCTGTTTAACAATGCTGGCTGTCCTGGAACTGGTAGACCAGGCTGGCATCCCTCAGAGGTCCATTTGCTCTGCTTTTTAAGTGCTGGGATCAAAGGGTGTGCCCACCAAAGCTCAGCCCAGCCATCAAGTTTTAACATATTTTGTTTTTCATCTTTGAGACAGGATGGCTTCCAGTTTCTATGCAGCTGAGGATGACCTTGAACTCTAAATTCTCCTGCCTCTAGAATGTTGAGGCTGTGGGTGTGCAGTACCTACTAACTTAATATGATCTTTTATTGTAGACTCATTTAGATAAATCCAAGAACAAGAATGTTGAGGCTGCCTTGAGAATCTAACACTGCTCTAACTCTACTATGTTAAATGTGGCTAGCAATCAAGTCCATTTCATTAACGGGAGGTATGTACAGTACAGCACTCAAAAACTACAAATGCTCTGGCCCCACAAGGGCTTTGTTTTCACCACTGTCCCCCGATATTAATGTTTATACTAAGTTCACATTCGAATTTCAAGTTTCCCTTGGCTTCTTCATCTACCAACTTCTACCCTGAGGGTCTACAACAGAAGCCACTGTAGAGAGAAATGCAGTGTCTATTTTAAGATAACTTGATCACACCAAGGGTTGAGTGACCACAGGGAATGGAGATAGTAAAACAATTAGGAAACTGCAATATCAGTCAAGGAATTCTTTAATTATTTGCATTTATTTATTTGGATATTGTGGGGAGGAGGTTGTGTATGTGTATGGAAGCCTGGGGCAATTAATTTGTGGTGCTCTCTTTCCATCACATAGATGCTGGGGATCAAATTCAGGGGAGGGACTCACTCTCACATATGTCAGTGACTTCCTCGAGCCCTTTCCTTCTTTTTCTGAGACAGCCTCTCACTGGTCAGGAGCTCCCTGTGCTTGAATACGTGGTCTGAATTCAGGTCTTCATTCTTGAACAGCACTCATGCATTGGCCCACTGAGCTACCTGCAGTCTCTGACTTATGTGACAGCAGCGATAGACAAATACATTTGGTGAATGGCAAACTACTGGCCTTTTTAAGTGGAGTACTCTCTGACACACTGCCCAGAAATTTTACTCTCCTTTTCCTCCTTTGTCTTCTTAGAGAATATGGTAGGTTTTGTATTCCAGAATATATACGTTGGGAAGTCTTGCTCCAAAAAAATTATTTTCTAAAACCTAAGGCCAGGAAAGACTGACTCAGCACTGAATACAAAACAGCCAAAACAGCAGCAGCAGCAGATACTTGTGTTTTTTATGTGCACCATACAATTTTAATTTCATTTTTATCATGCTATGAAATATGTAACATTTACTACCTCTAATTTATATAAAAAAGAAACAAACAGATGAGTGAAACTTATTCAGTGTTACAAAGCTACAATTAAGAGTCTAGACTCATGTATTAGGATGAGCCCAGTACACTGTGTACTCCAAAGAGTGAGTGCTCAGCCATGTAGAGAAAATTGTTCCACATCCTTATCAACAATATAAAGGTCTAACAAAGGATCTGTGACAGATGGTTAGCTGGGATGAAGTCACTTTTATTTCTCTACAGATTCACACCAAGGGCTAGGTAGATGGCTTACTGGGTAAAGAGTGCTTGCTCTGCAAACATGAGAATTTGAGCTGTATCTCCAGCACATACATAACAAGCTAGACATGGGTGGGTGTGTATGTCCTCCAGTCCTCCAGCACTATGGGGAGGAGACAGGCAGTTTCTGAGACCTCCAGGCCCAGCTAGCTCAGCCAAAAAGGTAGGAACAGGTCAGTGAGAGACCCTGTCTCAAGACAAACAACGGAGAACGGCACCACACAAGCATATACGCAATTACCCCACACATATACATACATATCTCCCCTACACACGTGTGAACCCACACGCATATACACACACACTTCCCCATGTACACCCCCCCATATATGCACATATCCCCCCCAGGCACACGTGGTCCCCCCCCACATATATGCACAAGCCTCCCCAGGCACACAAGGCCCCACACATGCATATGTGCACACATCTCCCCAGGCACACAACACAAGACAGAATAAACAATTGCTGTCTACAACAGTCAAAATGTAAAAATACAAAATTGGAAACTTAAAGAGTAGGAGGAGGCTCTAGGTAATGTTATTAATTCTCTAATTTTGACAAGAATAGATACATTCATAAAATGAATGTCAAAAATTTTAAATCATTCTAAGAAAAGATTATTTTTGCTTGTTAGTTACCAGCAGTCTACAGGGGAGATGTCTGCTAATCCTGAAAATGTTTTTCAGGGGAAAACTGACTGAGTCAACCTCTCTGTTAGAATTTGTATTAATACTTTAAAGGCTGACATACAGTTTCCAAACTTTAAAGCAGGAGAATACCACAATATCCAACTAACATTATACAACCTCAAATGCAATGAACATGTTCAGAATATTTTCAAAGGGAGAGAAACTCTTCAAAAGTATCTATGCAACCAAACAAAGCCCTATGGACTAAGAATCAAGCTGCTGCCATGACGACACCAGCAGCAAACACTACTTGAGGCTCTTCCTGTGTACGAGCCACTGTACAAGTCACTCACATTTTGCTCACTTCAGCTCAGCATCATCTCTGGGGAGGAGAACGGTCCTTTGCCTCAGTCCAGAAACCTGGGGGAGGACCAGCATCCAGATGCTCCACCAACAGTCTAGCTCTACTGCTCCAGGTCTAGAGGCCAGGTCCTAACCAGCCACAACTTCCTTTTCTCAGCTCCAGTATCTTGTATTGTGGATCCATCTGCACCTTCTGGGGGGCAGGGCATATACCTTGGTGGTAAGGCTCTTGCCTAGCAATGGGAGTCCTTAATTAGTACTCAGCACCACAAGAAAGAAGAAAATGAAAAGTCAATCAGTGAGGAAATACTGCATGTCCCAACAGATAAAGACTGGTAGGCAGTATGTTAAGTCTTCCATTTCTATATAAACACAAGCAAAATAATTTAGAAACCCAGCAGAAGGTGTGAGCAAAGCCTCCTTTGAGGAGAGCTATGGGCAGTGAGCACAAGATGGTGAACCATCACTCCTATCTAACAAACAGAATGAACATTAAAACTTAAACATGTGAATGTTACTCCGTATCTATTTGAATGGGTCAAGTTAAAAAACAAAAGAGGAAAAATGCCCAAAGGTACTGTGTTGAAGCAGGACTCCAGAAATTTCACAAGCCATATTGGGAACACAGCATGACACACTCACATTTGTTTGGCAGTTTCATATAGCATTAAAGGCTTGCCATATGACTCAAAATCAGAACATAAGTTTTAGAGCTGTGGAGAGGGCCCATTGGTAAAGTGCTTGCCTTGAAAGCATGAAGACTTGACTTTGATCGCTAGAACTCATGCAAAAATGCCAGGTGTGGGCTGGATAAATGGCCTGCTGGGCAAGAGTACTTGCTACTGGACTAGAGTTCAGTTCCTGGCACTTATAGCAGGTGGCTGACTACTTCCTACGACACAGCTCCAGGAGATCCAACATGTTCTTCTGGCCTCTCTGAGCACGCATGGATAGGAATGAACACACACACAGAGTTACACTTGTTAAATCAGGTGGCACACACTCGTAATTTTGGCATTGGCACTGGGGGAGGTGGTGACAGAAAGACAGTGGTCAGCCTGTTCTTAGAGCTGACACTTGAAGTTGTCTTCTGGACTCCATATGTTCATACATGCCATGCTCACACATGCACACACACATAACATTAAAAAATGTTCCTACAAATTCCTAAATATGTTTATGGCAAAACTGCCCCAAACTGGACATAACTTAAATGTCTTATCAAAACAGTAACAGATGAACATTCTGTAGCGCTTTTATAAACAGATCTGCTTATGACTCTCTAACAAATAAATGCTCTTCCTCCCCTATCAGAACCCCAAATTGGTTGTTCTGTATTCTCAGCTCTAGCTTATCCTAAACTATATACAATCACAGGTAAGCTTGCTACCTAAGAAAAAGCAATCAAAACCAGAAAATGTGATTTTGAAGCAGGGCACAGTGGCTCACCTCCTCATTCCTAGCTCTTGGGAGACAGAGGCAGGGAGATTACTCTGAGTTGGTAGACAGCCAGAACATAGAGACCATCTTAAGAAGGAAAGAAAAGCGGGGGGGGGGGGGGGGGGGGGGGGGGGGGGGGGGATGGAGATGGGGATATGGATTTGACTGAGACTTCTGTTTAAGATGTGGAGGAATTTAGTCCTAGAACAGGTAGAGATCAATACTTACCAAAACAAATAAACAAAAACACCAATGTAAACTGGACTTTCCACAACTGCTATTAGAAAACCCTCATTATTGCTTAAGTCACTAGAGTGTTTTGATATTTGCATATAATCAATCATTCAACTGATACATTTTCACTAAATTGAGTAAATAAAAAATAATTATGATTATCAAGGTATATAATCACCATTCCAAGAAAGTATGCAGACTCAAAAAATATTGATGGATTTTCAGGGGGCATTTTCAGAGGAGGGTGGCTTGAAAGAGGGTCTCATTGTAAAGCTCTGGCTGTCCTAGAACTCACTAAATAAACTAGGCTGGCTTTAAACTCAGAGATCTGCCTGCCTTTGCCCCAAGGGCTAGGATTAAAGGTCTATGACACTACTCCAGCCTCTTAAACGGTTTAAAGTTAAAAAGCCTTTCTCCTTAAATAGCCAAAGAAGGAGGCAGACATTTACACCTTCACATCCTATTTAACTAATGAGTCAACAACTTATTTTGTTTAAGAAAAACATATGAGAGCCTCTCTCTACACATCGAAGTAGGCCAGGTTGGGGCCACAGCTTAGTGGAAGAGCTCTTGCCTGGTATGCACAGGCCTCTGGGTTCACCCATGGTGTGTACACACACACCAGTGCATTCAAGAGGTAGAGCAGGGGAGACATAGACTGTAAAATGTGTGTCCATGCAGTCATTCTGAAACCCTAACCTGGGAGCTACAGAGATAGCCCAGTAGTAAGAGCATCCTTGCTCCTGCAAAGGGCCATAGTTTGGTTTCCTAACACCTACCATGACTGGCTTACAACATCCAGAAATTCCAGCATGAGCAGACAGGAAACCTCTGGCACCGCACTAGTGTACACATACCTGTACATGTAATTAAAAATAAGAATACATCTTTAAAAGTACACTAAACATAGAGTCACATTACCCAGTTAAAACAGAATTGAAAAATATTTATACCATATAAGGTGCACTTTCACATTTAAAAGCAGCAATACTCATGATAATTCAAAGAAAGAACAGCAGAAATGTCCACCACCAAAGGAAGAGAACAACAGATAGTGGTAGAGCAGTGTGGTGGGACATTGAGCCACTGAAAAGTACTGACGGACACATGACATGACATGGTGTGGACTCTGATGCTAGGAATCATACTCACTGCCTTACTCATTGAAGTCTTCCTAATCAAACTCAGAGCTCACAGGCGTGGCCAGCCTTGTGAACCCTTGCTCCAGAGGCTGGACTTATGGGTGGCTAACTATACCCACCTGATAGGTTCCTGGGGCTCCAAACTATACTTCTCCAGCCTGAAAGAGTGTGTTTGGTGGAAAGCTGTCATCACAAGAAACGAGAAGAGGAGGAGGGAGGACGAGGAGAAGGAGGTTGAGGAAGAGGGAGGAGACAATGACAACAAAAACTAACCCTTAAATCATTAGACTAGTTTTTAGTCTCTTTGATGTATTTTTAAGTGGAAAAATAGTTTGCCCAACATCTCTCCATTTGACCCAATTTTCCACATTATGAATTCCTTTTGTAAAAGACTTTATTTATTCTGTATGCAGAGTTATGCCTGCACACTAGAAGAGGGCGCCAGATCTCATTACAGATGGTTGTGAGCCACCATGTGGCTGCTGGGAATGAACTCAGGTCCTCTGGAAGAGCAGCCAGTGCTCTTAAACTCTGAGCCATCTCTCTGGCCCCATATTACAAATTATAACTTGTATGTTGTACACAGATGAAGAATAAAAGATCTAGTTTCATATTTTCTCTAAAAGAGTGAAAAGAGAGGCAACTCCAGCTTGTTTATGTAAATTAGGTCATCGCATGTCAGTCAGAAGTTCCAGAAAGAAACAATACGCACACTAGGCAAATCCCTATGCCTTGTACAATTAGCCCAACATCACAAAATCAACATTCCCTTCCACAAACCCGCTCAATTTCTGAGCTTAGAAAGTTAAAAAAAAAATTGCTATAAATTAATTTTTCTCTTGTCAAAGAGGCTCAAAATCCAACTAGCTAGCTAAAATTTTCTTCATGGTGACATTAAGTTTCAATATAACTTGACTTTCTGCTTTGCCCATTAGCCAATAGCCTGAACCACAATTACCAGCTTATGGATTTAAATATGCATCATGTATTTAAGAAGAAATTTGACAATATTTATGTCTAAAGCTTCAATTAGTATGTCTTAGTACTTTTTTATGTGTATTTGTTTTGTTTGTTTGAGGGTGTCTGAACCCCTGGAACTGTAGTTACAGACAGTTGTGAGCTGCCACTGAGTGCTGAGAATTGAACCCGGGTCCTCTGGAAGAGCAAGCCATCTTTTGCTGTTAACTGCTGAGCATCTCTTCAGACCCCTCTTCCTTTTCTTTTTAAAGGATTCATTATTTTTTTTATGTGTATGGTTGCTTTACATGTATGTATGTATGTATGTATGTATGTATGTATGTATGTATGTATGTATGTGCGTGCATCTGTGTGCCTGGTGCTGATGGAAGCCTGAGAAAGACATCAAACCTGGAACAGAGTTAAGGATGGTTGTGAGCCACCTGCAGGTGCTGGGCACTAAACCCAGGTCCTCTGCAAGAGCAGACAGTGCTCTTAACCACACGGCCATCTACATGTCCAGCCCCCATCAGTACTTTCGTACTGTCTGGAACTGTACATCTGAGGATCTGAAGGGGGAAACAATTTTAATTGACAAGATAGACTGTATTCAAGAACTAAGATAGAAAATAAGGTACAGAGAAAAACACAATGGCAAGCAAGCTACATGGTGCTTCCTTCCAGCCAGAGGTGGGAGCTCCCCAAGTCCAGTAGTCCCAGGCCAACACAAACTCAATCTTGGGGGGAGGGCGTGAAGAAGTAAAAAAGATCTCTGAAATTATAAGCCTGGAAGCTGGTGCTGCTTAGGCAGAGTAAGGAGAGAACTGAGTCACGAATGCAATGGCACAGCAGGTACCACAGATTTAGAGACTAGAGACAAGCCACAAACTCCTAAGGGGAGGGTAGGGGTGATTGGTAGGTATGTATGTATGTATGTATATGTGTGTGTGTGTGTGTGTGTGTGTGTGTGTGTGTGTGTGTGTATGCCACTACCAAATGGCTACAGGCAGGAGAGAGAAAGGTGTAGTCAAAGTTTGTACTGCAGATATGTGTAAAAAAAACACTTCCTATGTAATCATGAGAATCTCAGTTTGGATTTCTGTATCCATGTTTTTTTTGTTTGTTTGTTTGTTTGTTTGTTTGTTTGTTTTTTGTTTTTTTTAAAATAAGTCTTGAGAGAGCATTTAGAGTTCAGAGCACTGGCTGTTCTTTCAGAGAAACCAGGTTTGGTTCCCAGCATCCACATGGACAACTCATATCTGTAGCTCCAATTTCAAAGAATCTGATGCCCTCTATTGGCCTCTGTGGGCAATACATTCACATGGAACACAAATACAGGCAGGCAACACACACATAAAATAAAAATAAATCTTTAAAAAAAAAAAAGTTAGGCATGGTCCTGCACATTTTTAACACCAGCTCTGTGGATTTCTGGGATTTGCTAGCCACCAGCCTAGCTCCAGGTTTAGTAAAAAATCATATCTCAAGGAAGTAAGACGAGTGTGGAACATCTGATGGCCTCTTCTGGCCTCTATGAATGCATGGACACACACACACACACACACACACACACACACACACACACAATGTTGTTAAAGAAGTAATTTCAAAAACAGTGAAAAAGAAGAAAACAGACTCTCTAAGACTGAGCTGCTAGAGGTCTGATGATTCGTAAACAACAGAAATGTGTTTCTTAGAGCTCTGGAGGTTGAGATGTCTGACATCAAGGTGCTTGTAAGTTCTGTGTAGGTGAGGGCCCAGGCTGTTTCACAGACAGTGCCTTCTCAGTGTGTCATTACTCGGGGGAGGAATTATTGGAGTCCTTGAAACTCTTGAACAGAAGTACTGAAGCCCATTTTTAAGGGCAATCCCCTATGAGATAGTCACTACCCCAAGACTTCACTGGATATCACCACGTGGGGAGTAAGTCAATACATAACTTCGGGGGAGAGGCCACCACAAGCACTGAGATCACAACACAAATCAGAACACCTAGACATTGATCCTTAATAGACAAAAAAATGCCAAGACTTTTTTTTAATGCTAAGTAGCACTGTTTGATCAATGACATGGAAGCTACAGAGCAGCTCACACACACACAATCCTTTTGCACCATTTCTATCTGAATATAGACTAAATTCCCCCAGTACTCAGTGACTCATCAGATTCCACTGTGTCGAGTATGCACACATAAACCAACCTGAAGCATTTCTACAGGCGGTATGTACATCAGGATCAAAGCAGGCTAGCCACTGCCTTAGTACAGGCTCGTGTTAGAACCCTGATCCACTCATTACCACTCTCCTAGGAATGCATGCTCCTGACAAGACCATGGCTGTTCCTAATGTCCTCTCAGCAGTGCTCCTGGGCTCCTGCTAACCTTCCCTTCTGCTGTTCTTTTCAGTCACTCGGAGGGACAGCTTTCTCCTGAGTTCCCAGGGCACTAGGTCTCTCCCTCTTTAGTCTACATTCCCCTTAAGTATTTTATACAGTCCAGTGTTCTGCTTGTTTTATGGCACTAGGAATCAAATCCAGGGCCTTGCGCACGCCCCTCTGGTAAAGATACCTTTCACCCCATACTCAAGGTAAAATCTTTGGCTTAAGTAAACCACTTATGGGCTGGAGAGGTGGCTCAGAGGTCAAGAGCACTGGCTGAGTTCAATTCCCAGCAACTACATGGTGGCTCATAACCTTCTGTAATGAGATCTGGTGCCCTCTTCTGTATACTGTATACATAATAAATAAATAAATCTTTGGGGGACACTTGCACCTACAGAACTGACCAACTTCTTCCATCTCTATCCACTCAATGAGCACCTTAATTCAAGTCATTACCCATCCTATCTGGAGCTCCTACCTGGTCTGTCAGCCGTTTGCCTCCTTACCTTCACCTGCCCATCTCTAGCGCTGCCACACCATCCCCACTGACCTTCTCAATGGCTATCTGCTGTACTCTCCAATCTAAGCTCTTAGACTGAGAACTAGGAATGGGAGAACTCGGAAAGAGGAAAAGGATGTCTTTTTAAATGTAAGTCATAAAATAATAATAAGTAATAAAATCTAAGTTCTTGCCTACCTCTCTGGTCTCCAATTTTGACCTCATTCCTGGCCTCTCTCTCTCTTTCTCCCCAATTCTAAGAAACATGGCTTGTCAGTGTTAGGGTTTTCTTTTAGTCTCTATTTTAAGTTCAAGTTACTCAATAACTTTATTAACTCATTCTATACAGAGACAAACACATAAAACATTTCAAATGCAATTATACACACCTTTAAGTGAACCTGATAGACTATTTCATTATCAGTTACCATACAATTCTATATTAGTTATATTCTTTCTGCACAGAATATTGCTTCCTCTGATCTTTCTTTCTACCAAGTCACCAATCACTCTATCCCACTGTTCTAATTATCTGCTCAGGATTCATTACTGGTTTTGTTTGTATTTGTTTATGCAGCAGCAGCAGAGCTAGGTGAGAGCAGAAGTTTTAATCTAAGACAGCATCCACAAACACAGGGTGAACTTGGTAATATTACAAATGATTAGATAACTAAATTGTGAGGACACCAAGGGAATCAATAAATGTCTAATTTCACAAATTCATTACAACCATGCTCAAGGGACAATGTATCTGTTTAAGCGTGTCAAGTTGTCAAACGAGTATGGTGAGCTCCTCAAACATTTTTTAGAGACGTATTTTACGTGTCCATTATCTTGCCTCATGTATGTATATGCATCATGTGTGTCCTGTGCCTGGTGCCTGTGGGGTCAGAAGAAGGTGTCAAATCCCTTGGAACTGGAATTACAGGTGGCTGTGAACCGCCATGTAGGTGCTGAGAACTAAATTCAGGTCCTCTGCAGCAGCAACTGGTACTCTGAACCATCTCTCCAACCCCTCAGACAGATGTTGTCCATATTTTTTATTTATTTATTTTTTTATTTATTGGAGGGGGCAGGGTTTCACTGTTTAATCCTGGCTTCCTGAAATTCACTATGTCGACCAGGCTGGCCTCAAACTCAGAGATCCACCTGCCTCTACCTCCCTAGTGTTGGGACTAATGGCGTGAACTTTAATTGTATTAAAAGCAACAAAATTCTGCTGCTTTATCAAGTGTGCATCGATGAAACACACTTAGTGTCTGGCTTAACACAGCAACTATTTCAGTTTAAAATAGCTGTCAAAGAATTCTAGTGTCTAACCATGATCTACCACAGACTTTTCAGAAGCTTTGGATGGGAGAACAGTGAGCTATTCATATAATTAGCGTACCTGAGTGCACTTACATGCTGCGTGTGCACCGGATCCCCCAGAACTGTAGTTACAGGCAGTTGGGAGATACCTGACACGGGGCACTGGGAACCAAATATAGAGTTCTACAAGAGCAGCCAGTGCTCTTAATTGCTGAGTGTCTCTCTAAACCCCAATCTGAGTTTTAAAACCTTGTAACAGATGAAAAGTTCTTGGAAGGCAGTGACAAAGCTTTCAAAAGTAGCAAATTTTCCTATTTCTACAGTGTGGATAACGCTGGCAAGAAACAGAAATGCTAGACTTTGGAGCATGTTATGGGAGCCCTTCTCAAGCTCCTAACTACTCTCACAGAAGGTTTTTGTTTGCCAAAAGACAGATATAGAAAAGCCAAGAATTTGTGGAGGTGTGGAGGCTTCTTCAAGCCCTCTATTTGTGACAGTGAACTCTGCTTAGGGAGCAGGGCTTCTGTGAGTGGTGTACTTATTCTACCTTAAGTCCCAATGGATACTTTTAAAGGTTTCTCCAGAAGCTCAAGTACAATAGCATTTTGGCTTAATAAATACAAATAAATGAAGTTTTATGTTATAGAATCCCTACATCAAGAGCCGAGTGTCCGTGTGCACAGAACACAAAGTAAGCAGCAAGGAAGATATAGTGCGGACTACAAAAGTACAAGGAAGGGAACTAACTCAGCCCTGCGAGTCGGAAGCATATCAGGCTCACTTTTAAGGGACTCACTGACCTCGTTTCTCATGAATGCTAGTGTTGAACTTCATATCCCGGACCAGAGCACTACCTGCCTTCTCTCTCTCCTGTCTTGTACCATATTCAATTATCTTAGCAAAGATGTACTCTGTTCGTCTGAAAGGCCATAATCATGGGCTTGAGAATAATTTATTTAGATTTAATGTCCATTATTTTTAATTATACATATATGGGTGGTATGTGCACGAGTTGCCTGTGAAGTTCAGAAGAGAGTATCGGATCTTTGAGACTGGAATTACAAGCAATTGTAAGCCTCCTGAGATGAGTGAGTGCTGGGAACCAAACTCAGGTCCTCTGTCAGAGCAAATACTATACCCGAGAGAATAACTTTTACAAGCAGCTAAATAGTGAAAGAAAGGGGAGTATGAAAAAAACCCAACAACCTGACCTTGCATCACCACCCCTGGGATGATAAGGTGGCATCTGTGTGCCAGTGAGGGCATGGTGTAATCCAGGCCACTTCCACTTCCTGATGAGGGACAGTCAGGATCTACAACAGGGAGAAAGAAGGCTCGCTAGCACTGACAGACAAGAATCTCATCTTTCTGCTTCCGACAAGGGGGTAAAGCTGGATTTAAATGTCTAATCTCATTTCTTCTCTGGCTAGTTTCTAATATATCAGTAACAATAATAAATGTCAGGACACCTCACAAAAGTGCCTCGTCACAGCCCAGCCAAAAGTTCTGAGGCACCCTAAGGGTGGGTTTGGATCTAGAGCTATTCGTCTTCACTCCACCTCAAGTGAAGAGGCTTCAAACTAAGTTGGTAGAGGGCTGTATGGGGCAGATGCTATTTCTAGGCTAATCCGAGTGGCTTCGACTAGTCATACCTTTCATTAACAGGCAGGCAGAGCTTTACTCTCCCCAAGTTCATTACTGCCCCTGCCTAGAGCTAGCTCAACAAGTATTATTTTTGAATTGTTATATTATTTTAAATGGATTTTACATATACTTGTGTAACTGAATTATGTATTCATGATTAAAGAAAGTCAAATTCATAATTTTCATTAACTACTACTAACTGTTCTATTCCCCCAATCTCACAAAGAAAATGGCTACATTTTCACTAATGCTTTAAATCTCTAGTCCTTCTGAAATACCTCATTATATATATGACCTGTAAGGAAAGTAAACAAGTACTGAAGATAAAGATTCTCATTTTATTTTTTGAGATAGGCTCCATATAGCTCAGGCTAGCCTTGAATATGCTGTGTGCTGAGAATAACCTTAACTCCTGACCCTTCTTCTTTCCAAGTGCTAGGGTAAGAGGTTCTTTCTCACTATACCGCTTGGCTATAAACTATTCCTTTTCAGGGTCCCAGACTATTCTTTAATCAACAATATGTGCAACAACTGTAATGAGCACACAGATTTAAATAACTTCTAACATTTAAGAAATTTTATTTTATGTTATAAGTGCTGTGTCTATACTTATGTCTGTGCACCATATCATGCCCAGTGCCCATGGAGACCAGAGGGCATTGGATCCCCTGGAACTGGAGTGACAAGAGTTGTGAGCCAGCATGTAGACGCTGGGAATTGAATCTGGGGCCTCTAGAAGAGCAGCCAGTGCTCTTATCTGCTGAGCCATCTCTACAGCATTAACTTTAGCATTTTAACAATTAACTTTTTATTTTGTTTTACTCATACTCTTTCAGGACCTAATGCATAGGCCCTGAAACTTAGTAACTATAAAATGTCTTTATATTAATAGGGAAAAACTTCATTATATATATCCTTGATGTATTCTTTTTTCTAACAAAATTACCAAAGACCATATTTCTATCCATGCTTACAATAAATAGTAGCATGAATGTTATGGGGGTAATCAACTGTTTCCTGGTTGGAATTAAGTCCCATCCCAGAGGAGGAAATGCATGCCTGATACTGCAAATCTGGCCAAGAACCCACGGTTAGGGAGCCTGCAAAATCCAGGGATGAGCTTTCTGTTATTCCGCTAAATGGACATAATATCAAATGGCCCTCTAAACTCTTATGCCTGTATGCATAGATTAGTGCAGCTCTCAAATCTCACCAGAAGCTTCTTTGTGCAGTGGACAGTGGTTAACACAGAAACTTTGTAATCACCAGTAGAAGCTCTACATCACATCCTGTCTCATCACAGAAGGGGCAGGACCAACCATCAGAGCCAAAGATGGGGAGGACAAGAACAATACAATGCCTTCTGACACAAGGGGGATGCGCACTCAAACGCACAGCAGCTATGGCTGTCTGCACCAGACCTGTACCAAGCAACCAACATTCCAGCATGGAGGTGGAAAAAACTCATCGGTCCCCACCCCTAACTAAGGAGCTATGGCTAATTTCTGGGGAAGGATAGTGGTTTTCTTAACAGGCATAGCCCCTGATAAGTCAACCACATTTAGTATACCCATGGCTATATGAGCAGTACTTAAGATGAGAGGGAGGAGCACCAAGTCGGCAGGGTAAGGAGGTGGCAGATCTAGAAGGAGTTAGGGAGAAAAGTGAGGGCTGGGTATGACAAAAATACACTGTGTACATGTATGAAATCCTCAAAATACACTAATTAAATGTTATTGTTAAACAAAATGAAAAAAATCAGTGATGGGGTGTGATATATATTGAGTATGATCCACTCCTAACTATTTTAGAATGCCGAAGCTACTAAGTTTTGTTAGTGCTTGTCAAATTATATATGATAGTAGCTGCATGCAATTAAATCTAGTCTTATTGATATACTGATACAAAATATAGAGAGAGGCTAACAATATGATTCAGTGGGTAAAAGCACTTACTGGGAAAGCTGGCCACCCACGCCCAAACCAAGAAAATATGGAGAACTGATTTCACAAAGTTGTCCATCATCATGCACATGAGCGCGTGTGCAGGCTCATAAGCACATATCAAAATAGTTTCTGACACAGAGACACAGACACAAACATACTTTTATGAAATATAGAGAAGAAACAGGCAGCACAGATTCCCTTCTCCCTTGTAGGCTCTAGTCACCTCCCTTTTAAACATATTCTTACCTATCAGTGAAACAGTAACTGATGGGAAAGAGCCTTAGGTTCCATTAAAGCTGTAACAGTAAAAACATGATGATTCCTGTATGTTTTATTAAGATAAAAACATCAATAATAAGATTGCAAGTATTTCTAAAACTCAAAATGGCTTTTAACTGAATCTACCTAAAATTTAGATGCCACAGTCTGGGAATCATTCTATGACAGAATGAAGATTTAAACAAGAAACCAGTGTTTCCAAAACAGTGCACTTTGTTTTGGCCTAACAGAAGCCAGTGCAATTGATAACTAGTACAGTAAAGCATTCTTGTACTGATGGTATTTAAGGGATGAAATGAGACTAATTACAGCAAGCCAGGTTTTCTGTTATGTGCATTTCTCTGGTGACGCTGAGCATCAAGGACAGGGGACTGGAGAGGAGGACATAGAACATAAGATCTTGCCTGATGGCGACTCTCTAGTGTGCAGGAGAGGAAGGCAGCACCAGTCCAGATTGGGGGGAGGGGCTTTATCTTCTAAATCACAAGTGCAGAAAAATCCCGGCTATTTTTGAATTTCACTTACAGCAAGTACCTTTTAAGCTTTCTTATAGATAAAACTTTAAAATCTCCCCATAGGAAAGTGTTTTACTGTGCTTCTAAGAAATATTAAGAGGCAGATTTTTTTAATCCAATTTATTTCCAAGACTCGCAACAAAGCAGCAGCTTCTCCTCAGAGCAGTGGGAGGTGGTACCAGAGGCTCAGGGTTCAGAAACACTGAGGGGTGTTAGGATTTTTGCTTTTGACTTGAGACGGGATCTTACCATGTAGCTGTGGTTAGCCTGAAACTTGCTTGATATGTATACTACACTAGCCTCCGATCAGAAATCCACCTGCCTCTGTCTCCCTAGTGCTAGGGCTGATAAATAGCTATTAGTCTCACCTAGGATGGAAATATGAGCTGAATATTTAGGGGTAAGTTGGGGGCAGACAAATGTGGAAGCTGTGAGCATAGGGATAGTAAATAAGACCATGAAAATGGAGAACAGGAAGAAAGCATTAAGGAGGGATGGTGGCCACTGAGCTGAGAGAGAAGTTGGGAAAATTAGTAGACTGAGAAGGTGCACAGCCAGTGAGAAATGACAGGATGTGGGATACTGGAAGCCAAGCGGAGACCTGACAAACTTCTTAAAGAAAGTCAACTGTGAACAAGTGCAGCAGTACATGGGAGAGTTAACTGACTGAGTATACTCAGCTGCATAGTGGTCACTGGTGATTTTGAGAAACGATTTTGGTGCAATGGGTTGAAATAAAGTAGAGACTAGAATGAATATAGGCAACTCTTGGCAGAGCTGAGATGGTGTGGGAGCAAAGAATGTATAGGTAAGAGAACACTTCAGTATCTTTGTAGGGGAATAATCTGCTATGCAAGGGAAATGGGTGAGTGAGAGAGCAAGTAAGGCCCCTTTTAAATAAACATTCATGACATGAGCATGGCCACATTAAGGACCCCAATGAGTTAAACCATGGGTGTAGAAAGCATCACTACAGCTTCCTCCTCCCATATGACTGCTGACACTGCTCCTCACAAAAACATCATACTGAGATGAGCTATCCTGTGTCCTCCTCCAGACATAAGCATGCACGCACGCACACAATAACTGGGCTGCTGATGTATCCTCATTGGTGCACATGGCCCATCCAATTCCAGCTTGTCTATCTTCCTGTCATCCCAGTCAGGTCAACCCAAAGCCCTGCTGGTTGAGGCAACACAGCAGTAGCAGAAGAAGAAAAGAATTATCAGAGAGGGTTGGACGTGGAGCATTCATACTGGAAAGGGGTGAGGGGAGGCTGCAGCAGACTGAGATTGACAGGAAAGGGGGAGGGGGGAGACTTACAGAAGTTCACTAAAAGAATAAAGTAATTTATCACATTATCGAGAGACAGAGACAGAGAGAGAGATAGAGAGAGATAGAGATTCTTGTTAGCATGTTATACAAGCATGAGTGCTCGAGTTCAGGTCCCTTAGCATAACCCATGTTGTAGTCAGGTGCAGTGGAGGGAGTGGTGGGAACAGGTGGATCTCTAGGAAATTATTGGTCAGCCACCCCAGCCAATCAGTAATTCTCAGATTCAGTACAAAAAATAAGATCAGAGAGAAACCCAACATGACCGCTGGCCTCAACTCATACATACACAAAAAAGTTTCTCTAAAGTTATCTGTGAGTTGTAAGATTTCCAGGAACTCTTACTTCAGATTCTAAATTCCCTTAGTATATGGCTTTTATACAGTGAGCAAATTTGGAAAGTCAACTTAAAACAAGGATTTTTTTAATCCTCGGGGAAATATTACATACTCATATGTAACATTTATTATACTGAAAGGCTAGAAATAGAAATATCTAACACAAACAATTATTTCAAAAATGAATGGGTGGAAAATGGTTTTGAACTATTAAACTAATATAAACTGATACTGCAGAAAGCTTAAAAGTAATAGACAAAATATGACATTACAGGTATGATTATGGGTACACAGAAAGACCTAAGGAACATTAATAGCTATCTGTGTACACAACATTTATCATTCATTCTTTCTGTTCCCCATATTATTTCCTGTGTACATTTATTATTTTTATAACTGTTGCCAGGGACCATTGTAGTGGAATTATGTTGCTACATTGTATATAATTGTCTCACCAACTGGTTTAATAAAAATGCTGACTGGCCAAAGGCAGACAAGAAGTGTGGGCAGGGCTACCAGACTAAGAAAACTCTGGGAACAGGAAGACCAGGGCAGAAATGCTACAGAGAAGCCAGAAGATGCAGAGGACAACTATGCTGCTCTGAGAAAGGTACCAAGACACATGGCTGAACAAGATACAAATCAAGGGTTATATTAAGAGCAAGGGCTAGCAAATTATATGCCTGGGCCCTAGGCCAATCAGCATGCAATTAATGTAAGTCTCTGTGTGTCTCTGTGGGACTGTGGGACTGTAGGCCAGAAAGTCTGGGCCATAGGCTAGACCAGAAAGTCTGGACCACGAGACTATAGACAGGAAATTCCAGGCCAGAAACATAATACAACAAATGTGGTTTATGACTATTTTTTTACTCTAGCTCAGTTGGTAGAGCATGGGACTCTTAATCCCAGGGTCGTGGGTTTGAGCCCTATGTTGGGCGCCATTTTTTGTACTATGTTTCTGGCCCAGAATTTCTGGTCTAGTCTTGTGGCCCGCACTTTCCAGCCTAGTCTGGTAGGTAGTCCCATAGTCCCACAGAGACTTACATTAATGGAGTAATGTAATTACTAAGAGTAATTAATTGCTGATGGACCTGGGGCCCAGGCATATAACTAGCTAGCTCTTACTCTTAATCTAACCCATGATTCTTATCCTGTTCAGCCAGGCTGCTCGGTACTTTTTCTCAGAGAAGCACCTTCTGGCTTGTCTGGCAACTTTGTGGCATCTCTGCTCTGTTCTTCCTGTTCCCAGAGTTTTCTTAGTCTGGTAGCCCTACCCACACTTCCTGTCTGGCTTTTGGCCAATCAGTGTTTTTATTAAACTAATAGGTAGGACAATTATTTACAATGTAGCAACCTAATTCCACTACAGACTATAGCATACACCTTTGATCCCAGGACCCAGAAGGCAGAGGCAGGTGAATCTCAGTAAGTTCCAAGCCGGTATGACCTACATAGCAAGTTTCAAGTTCACTAGGGCCATGGAATGAGACCCTATCTTAAAAAAACGGGGGGGGGGGGGGAGGGTGTCAGGAAAGAAAATTGTTAATGCTTCTCAAATAGTTCCCAGGTACAATGGGTGACACAAAGTCAAGACAGGCCTAGCTGACTGCATTAATTTCATGGTTTTACTTCTAAAATAAGTCCAGGAAGGATGATTTCCATAAATTCAAATAGAATACAGTCACAGTCAAATAGAATATAGTCTAGCACTAGATAATAAAATATCACTGCAGAAAAAAAGGACTGTTCTGTCTGGCCTTAAGCTTTGGGTTTATGATCCCCAAATGATAATGTTGACTATCAGGAGTCCTACACTACTGAGAATAATAACTCTCCCTCCTATTTGCTTTAAGATTTTTTTAGACAAGATCTTACCATGGCACAGGCTCCTCTAGTGTTAGGATTAGAGACCTGCATCACCATATGCAGGTTGCAAACACGTTTAAAATAGAGGAACTAAGAGATGCAGGCCTTAAAGAACCTCCTCTCCTCACTGGCACTCTGGTACCCTTTGAAGCCTAGTCTATCATTGGCCATCTGGTCATGTGAGCCCCACATAACCTTTCAGGACCACCACATCTCAGGATGAAGTCTGTATGCCTCAATGAGGCTCATTAAGACTCCAAAGGTCTCTGCTATCACCCCTGATGGCTTCATCACTTCCTGTTGTGTACCCTTGTTCAATGGCTAATTCCTCCACCACAAAATGACTCCTCCATAAAGAGCCATGTCTGCTTTGCTTGCTCCTTTAAATCCTGAGTGCCTAGGTGGGCACCTTGTACCAAGTAGTTGCTCAAAAAAAAAAAAAAAAAAAAAAAAAAGGCTACTCAGGAGGAAATTTTGTTTTGGCTCACTTTCAGAAACTTGAGTCCAGTTACTGAGCTCTGTATGCTTGGGCACAACATGATAGATGGTATTTGTGGCAAAGACAAGCTGTTCACTTCATGGTGGACAGGAAGCAGATCAGATGGGAAATAGAAAGGACAAGACACATCCTGAGTAACACACTACCCCCAAAGTGGAATTCCTGCTGACACCTCTCTGAGCTGTCGAGAAGGAGCCAATCGATCAGGTCAAAGCCCATGTCTCTGGACCATCCTCACATACACAACCAAAGGTACTGATATGCTTTACTTACCTTAGGTGGTTCCCAATCCACCTTAGCACATCACAAAGGTAATCATTATAATATGTAATGGCAGTTTTGGGGGGCAGGTGCCAAATCCATCTGTACTTTGTCTACTTGTTTAAAGCTTGGTCCATAGTAAATACACAGAAGAAATACAAACTTTCTTCCACCTACATGTAGTCTCCCTTGTTCTTATCAGGTCCTATCACTTTAAATATCATCTTATGAATCCCTACAACACTCTATGTCTAGGCTACACTTACTCAAGAACTTACATATGCAACTATGTATTTAACACCTCCACTGAGAACACCACCTTCACATCACAATCTATTCCTGTCACTGTCTAGGTCACAGAGCTAGAGTCTTTCTTGACTATCCTTCCCTCCTATTCTGTATCCAATCCATCAGCAAATCTGTCACCTCCTCCTTAGAGCCAGAATCGACCATGGTCTGTCTCATCTCTGCCACTATTCTAGCACAAGACAGCTCGACCTCTCGTCCAGCTACTGCAATAAACACTGACTCATCAGTGTGCACCGGCTTCCCAGGCTCCAAGGGCAGTTCTCAGACTGGCCTTCTTGAGATGCCATTGCAGCAGCAAAGCTTTCCATCCCATCAACCCTGATTTCCTTGCTTTTATTTATTGCACTTGCCAGTAAATAAATAAATCTCATTTATTATCTTTACTGTTTTGAACAGAAGTTTTAGAAAGACTGCTCACTTTGCATCCATTCACCTATGACAAGCACTCTCAAAAATCTGTCATCTTTACACGCATGCACACACACATGCACACATACGTGCACGTGCACATACACACACACCCTTATTTAATGGATATGAGTGTTTTGTTTACATGTGTCTGTGCACCATGCATGTGGAGTCACAGTTGTGAGCTACCATGTGGGATCTGGGAACTGAGTCCTCTGAAAAGCAGCAAGCATTCTTCTACTGCTAAGCCACCTCTCCTGTCCATTCAGTAACCTTAACTGAAGGAATGTCAGAATAAGCTCTCTTAAATTTTGGTGAGTCCAATTTTTACCCCAGTCAGTGAATTAGAATGTGATGCCAGAATCAGGTCCCACTGCCTGTTTCTTTGTTCAGAGCCTATAATGATGGAGAGTCGAGGCTCAGTGCTAGTCTTTGCCGGCCATGCACACAGCCTTCCTTCCACTAATACTACAAGAAGAAAGCCCAAGTATTAACCGGGAACCTTGATACACATAAAGCATGACATTGAGGTCCGTTTCTGAGTCAAAGCCAGCTCCTTGGTCCTATGGTACTGTCTCCCTTCGAGCTAGTACAACTGTAATCGAGGACATGGCACCCTTCCAGTTTCAAGTGGGCCTGAATGCCCTGTAGACTTCATGGGCTGCTAGGAGGGTACTCTGTGCAGACTGTCTGGGGTAGCTGGCTGCTTAACAAGAAGTAAGCAGTTTTACCGTTCAGAGGACATCTGGCATTATCTGCACACATTTTTGGTTCTTAACACTGGACGTACAGTGTGGTAGCATCTACTGGGTATGGTCAGCTATGCGTTAAACTGCAAAATTTAAAAACTGTAGGAATGCTTATTTTGCACAAAGCTCCTACAACAGATCCTAAAAGGCCAGGATACGTGAAGATGGAGTCATTGAATATAGAAATTTCACCTTATCAGAAGAAAATGAACTATGTGACCCTCCTAGAAGGTAATAGAACAGCAAGGTTCCCCAAACAGGCCAGTTTCAATGGACATGAAATCAAAGTCCCTTCTGCTTCAAACTTTGCAAATAAAAAGCCCACTTTAACCAGTCACTTTCTTATTGTTCTGTCTCCCTGTTACAACTTCCAAGGAAAGAATTAACTTGTTTTTTTTCCTTTGTTTTTGCTTCCTTCAGCCTCTTTCAACCTATAAACTAACCTCCTCATTTTATGTGAAGTATACATGACTGTAGAATTGCAAATAACACCAATTCAGATCTTTACATTTCTCCTAACTATATCCTTTGACAACATCTTTTGATGCACAGGACAACTCACAATAATAAGAAAAAAATTTCTAATCCAAACACTAACAGTGGTTTTAAGGATATGGTTAATTGGTTACTAGCATCTTACATACTTTGAATAAAGCATCTCACTTTTATCTCCCAACTGTCCCTAAGAAATAAAGGCTATCACAGCTCCCTTTGTAAATGAGGAAACCAAACTCAAAGAGGTACAGGAGTTTGTCAAATTAAACTTTGTTGGTGCAGAATTGGGATGTATACGCAAGGCTGTTTTCATGATCCTCCTACCATTTCTCATCTACTCTGAACTTTTGTGCCCACTGACTAGGAACTAGAAGCCTATTAGACACTTTCTGTGTAACACAGCAGGATGTCATTTACTCAGGCAATGCTTGGCTATGGTCAGAGGGGCCTTGAGTTCTATCTATCTGGCTTCACTCTGCCCACAACAAAGTACCATCCTTATAGCTCCAAAGCTCAGCTCCCCTTCCACCCCTAGCTCTATGAGATAGAAAATAGAATTTCAAGATCTAGACCTTACAATCTCCTCGTTGGCAGGGGAGTCACAAGGTCTCTTCAATCTTCTTCAGATTAGGGGAGACTTTAGTTGCTAGTTAGCATGACCACTGAGCTCATGGCTCAATACAGGGCTCAAAGGTACAGAATAATCCTGGGCCAGTGGGGAGAGAAGGCCCCTGTTCTTTTTAGTCAAAATGTGGGCAGAAAGCACTACGGGTCTACAAAGAATCCCTTTGCTTGTTTATGAATGACAACCATAAAGGGTTTTCTGGGATCCCTGAAAAAGTCTGAAGACCAAAGTGGAAAGGCTTTTCTGTACTAGGAAGATTAAGACAGTCAAGGGCTGATTGTTGCTGAATATTTAACTATATAAAGATGTGTTGTTGTTTTACCTTGCCTACCCAAGGCAGCTGATTGGTGCAATAGTGAAGGAGGATGTATAAAGCTGGACTCTGTGGCAGGGAAACTAAGTGGGAGGAGGATTTGGCTGGGGGAGGGGACTCCAGGGACCAGCCAGACAAATATGAAAGCAGCAGGATAGAGGGCCATACACAAGGAAAGAAAAGTAAAAAGCCTCAAGGCAAAACAAAGATAAATAAAACAGGTTAAATTAGGTTAAAAGAGCTAGTGGGACAAGCCTAAGCTAAGGCCGGGCATTCATAACTAGTAATAATAAGCCTCTGTGTCTTTATATGAGAGAAATTTCCAACTACAGCTGATTTAAGATCAAGTTTTGAGCATTTGTTGCTGAGAAAGCAATGCTGTATCAGTCAGAACTCAACACTGGAGGCTGGAGAGCTGGCTCAGCAGTTAAAAGCACTGACCGTTCTTCCAGAGGACCCAGGCCCCACACGGCAGCTAACAGTTATCTGTAACTCCTGTCCCAGGGGAATCTGATGCCCCCTTCTGGCTTCCACAGGTATTACACACATATGTACATGCACACAGGCAAAACACCCATACATACAAACTAAAAAATAAGAACATCTCAAAAATAAATAAATAAAAAAAAGGAATACCCAACATTTCTTCCATTCACCATCTTAAACATATTTAGTAGGCTCTTACCAAGGACCAAGAGTGCTGAATCCCTACTCCCCAACAAAAGATCAGTCCTGTTGTCTAGGAAGGTGGAGTAGCTCACAGATTCCATCTACCACAGTGGACTGTGGGATCACCTCTCTGGAGCTGGAGTTACAGGTGGTTTTGAGTGCTGGGACCCAGTGCTCCTAACCACCGAGTAACTATCTCTGCAGCACTTTCTGTGGTGGGTTGTGTGGAAAACTCTTTAGAGCTTTACTTCAGCACCAGCAGCAGTTCTAGAGGATCCAGGGATGATCTTGGTCTGTCTGTCCAATAGGACAGGTCAGAAGACTTTTGAGCCCCCAATCTTGCCTTTTCCCCCATGGAATCCCTACTGCCCAAAGGAAATCCTCCAGGATGCCAATCAAAACTGTACTAGATTGTCTTCATGCAGCCCCAAGTGCATGTTGGTGCTACAGCCAGTCATTTACTCATTCAGGATTCATTCAGTAAATATCCTGTGTCAGGTAATATAATCCATTTGCTTCCACAGAAGTATGAATACCCTGGCACCCAAGAATAAGCCAGCCTGTGTGACGACAAAGCCCTGAATTTGAGGTCAAACTAAGTAAGAGGCTGCAGGTAGGGGGCCCAGGCTTTATTTAAACTGTAAAATATATTAGTAAACAAATTTCCATTTCAAAATCAGGATATGCCCATGAAAATAACCTAGATATTTGATCTTTTCTTAAAAATCACAAACATTAGCACTACTGTGGGGCAGCCCTTCCAAACAGCAGCACTAGCCCTAATCTCTCTCTGGGGACTTTTCTACTTAACAGTTCCCACTTAGCTCACACTCATTTGCCATTTTCTCAGGACTGACAGAGGTGGTTTATTATTGTCCAAAAGCTCCTTGAGGGTAGGATCCTACCAGGCTCCACACACAGCTTCCAAATCTGCACAGCACAGCACTTTTCTGCTAATGGAGACATACGCAGCCTGCAGGATGAAGGGGACTCTTAATTTGATGCATATTTGTTGTTTCTGGGGAGGTTCTATAACCACTAGACAGCTGACTGGAGTCTGGAATAATGAGTAAAAGGGGAAAGAAAAATGGTCAAAGGCTTCTGTGATGGTCTGAATGAAAATCGCCCCATAGGCTCATAGACTTGAACGTGTGGTGCCCAGATACTGAACTATTTAGGAAGTATTAGGAGGCATGGTCTTGTTTGGAAGAGCTGTTTCACTGGGGATGGGCTTTGAGGTTTTGAAAGCACACCCTAGTTTCAACCTCTCTCTGACTGAAACTTGTAAGGCTTTCAGATACTCCTACAGCACCATGCCTGCTGCCATGCTTCCTGCTCTCTAGTAAGCCAACAATTATGTGTTTTTTGTTTTTTGTTTCTCCAGACAGGGTTTCTCTGTGTGCTCCTGGCTGTCGAAGAACTCACTCTGTAGACCAGGCTGGCCTCAAAATCAGAAATCTGCCTGTCTCTGCCTCTCAAGTACTAGGACTAAAGGCCTGCACCAGCCTGACCTAAATACTTCCTTTTACATGCTGCCTTGGTGATATGTCTCTTCACAGCAGTATAACACAGCATCTAGAATGGTATCCCCGCCAAGAGCCTTTACAGTAGCAGAACAGCATCTATAACAGTACTAGCACAGCAAGGACCTTGGGGGTAAATGCTTGACCAGCAGGAAGCAGGCCCTGGGTTTAATCCTCAGCAACAGAAAAAAGCAAGCCCTCACTGTTTAAAAAATAAAGGAGTATAAGAAATGAATTTTCTGATCTGTAGATGAAGGACACAAGACCTGGCAGCTTAAGATTCAATACTGATGATGGAGCATTGACTGAAACAACTAATACAGGAGCGGATACATTAAAGAAGGACTAACTCATGAGATCACACTGCACTGCCAAGTGCAATGGAGGTAATGACAGTACTGTGGAGAGTAACTAAGGGGTGGGGACTCCTGGAGCTGGAGTCTAAATGAGAAGAGCCAGCGACCCCAGGAAGAGCTTGTCTCAACCGCTGCCAGAGTGACTGCCAATGCTTAACTTGATGGCTTCGGCCACTTAGCGACCTTCTCTTATTCTCCTTAAACTCTCTCAGTTCTTCTATTTAAATGAGTGAAACAAAGCTGCCTAAGTCGCCTGTGTGTGTGTGTGTGTGTGTGTGTGTGTGTGTGTGTGTGTGTGTGTGTGTGTGTGTGTGTGTGCAGCCCACACAAGCTTCTTCAGTATAGGGCACAGCCCTAAGTAGGTCCTTTGCTAAGAATGTAAGCATTGTTAAAACATCAAGAAGGAAACAGTGGAAGCCCAAGACTGTTCCTGTGCCAAGGCACCTGCAGCATACCTGGGTAGACCGGCCAGCTATTTCAGGTACCTTTGGAAGAAGGGAGAGACCACCCACCTCTTGGAGGCCTCATCAGAGTGTACGTGAGTACATTCAACAGTCACTTGGGATTTTACATGGCTTTCCACACAACTAGGAAAAGCTGCCAGGTGTGCCTCACAACAAAGCAGCAGAAAAGATCCAGCCAGCAACCATCATGTCCACAGACCAATGGGAGAATTCTGGAGGTTACATTCTGCCAATAGGGACACGCGGTGGGGGGTAGGGACCAGTTGTGGACACCAATAGGCAGCATTATTCACTTCCCACTGAGCTGCGCTGGCACCTCCCCAGATGACTGCAGTCAGCCAGTCTCTGCCCTCCTAAGACTTTCTACCATCTACCCCTGACAATGACCCCACTATGCTGCCTGAGAAAGGAGGTGGGGATTTGGAGTCCACCACAGAGAATGCTGTGCTACCAAAAGGTAGCTATCAAAAATGCCCAGATGTGGAAATGAACAGGATATGCTACCCAGATATAAACAAAATGGAAAAAATAAGAGAAACAGACATCACAGCCTATATTAAAGTGAGGACCAGATGAAAGTCCTCTTTAGCTCCTTCTTTAGACCCTGCTAGGCAGATTTGGGGGGCAGGCAGGGTGACTCCTGGCCCTTGGAAGTTTCCAAGGGGGCTTAAGATCAATTTTGTGCACCTTATGGGAGGACCCCAAGTTCTTTTTGTTGTTTTACTTTCCATCTACACTGGAGAAGGCAGCACCTAGCAATAGTTTCCAACATCAGAAAGCCATTAGTGGACAGACCTCCCTTCAGAATGATTCCTTCAACACTGGGAGAGCTGCCTGTATTTCCAACCAGGCCCCAAGGTGATCTTGCCAGCTTTCTGGTGTACAGTCAGCAGTTAGGAGAAAGTTCGTGGTGGTGGTGGTGGTGGTTGGAGGCTTGGTAAATGGTTGATAGAAAGCTAACAAGACATCACCTTCTGGTGCTGGAGAGAACAAAAGCTGGTGACCACCCACATCCATCCACCTTCAGTCCCAGCACTCAGGAGACAGAGGCAGGCAGATCTCTGAGTTCCAGGACAGCAGGGACTATACAAAGAGACCCGTCTTGAGGGAAAAACAACAAACGAAAAGCTAGTAGCCTAAACCATGGGGATGAAGTGGAGGGTTCCATGAGAATGAGAGATGAGACCTTTCAAATGGAAAAGAATCAGTACCTTTTCGATAAACAGAGCAGTGTGTACACCTGTGTCTGTGTGAGGGTCGTATGTCCTTAAGTGTAGCCAAACTCTGAATCATTCCTTGCACTTTCTCTTACTAGATTACCTTTGGTTGTTCCCTATACAGCAACTACAGAAGTCAACACGTGTCCCAGTGCCCTTTGGAAAGAGTGAAGAATTATCCCTGCAATCAGTAACCTTGTGGACAAGGCAGCAGGTTAACACTATTGGGATATGTTGGGGGGGAAGGGGTATTTATAGTCTAATTAAGGGTAAGATTTAGCCAGCATTCAATATTGTTTGCAGGGACAGTAGAATACTTATGTTTTGTCCCCTAAATCTGCTAGCAGGCTGTTTTGTCATCTGGTTTTGTCACAGGCACACAGTTAAGGTCTGGGGGATGACTACTAGGTTTGAATAAAGCACTGGACCAAAATTTTACCATTTCCTTAAATTTGGGGTATACTGTAAATATACTGAGGACAGTTGAGTACTGCTGACACAGAAGAAAACTTAAGATTTGTTCATGTCACCTGCTTTCCTTGAAGAACACCCAGAAGGTGATTACAATGCTAAGAAAATGTCCTTTGGCTGGGCACATGGCTTAACAGGAAGAGTGAGTGCCTGCTTAGGTCAAACCCAACACCTGGTAAACAGATCATGACGCTGCACTGCACTCTACCAGACCTACTAGAGTTCTCAGCTCAAGCAATGAGAACCATCAGTTCAAGGCTATGGTCAATAATCCTGACGACAGAGTTTTAGGCCGGCCTGGGATATAGGAGATCCTTTCTAAAATGGGGTGAGAGGTGGCTTTAAGGCTGATTTTTGTACCTTAAACCTCCTCAGCACCCAGAATTCCCACCTTAGCTCAGACCACAAATATGTCTGCACTGCTCACTGCTACACTATGCAGACAACTTAGAACTGGTGAATACAGTCACAATTTAACAATTTTCAAATTCTAACCTTTCTCTTTTCGATCCTTGTAGGCAGTGGCTTATCAGGGAAGCTAACTCTTACTGATGGTTTAGCACTAAAAAGTTTTAGTTTTTCCTTTTTGTTTTTCTTTCTTTCTTGGGAGTATTGCAATAGGTACAGTAGAATTCTATGTACAACTGCAACTTGGCAAAGAACAAAAAAAAAATATAACACCACAGAAAAATGAGTGGGGTTTGGGTCAGTAGTGACAGTGAATTTAAATTTTATTTATTTATTTTTTTTTGAGGGCGTCTCTATGTAGCCCTGGCTGGCCTCAAATTCACAAAATCTACCTGCTTCTGACCTCTCAAATGCTGGGATTAAAGTGTGCACCACCACATCTCACTGAAGATGGTATTTTTAATAATGCAAAAAAAGTGGTGTTTATCAAAGGATTGAAGCACATGCATTCCTAACAAACAAGCAATAATGCAACCCATGAAACCAGCCTTCTAAGATAAATACTGTTAATTAGGCACTGAAAACCACTCAGCAGAATGTCTCCTTAATCCTTACAGAACACACTTCGAGGCCATTAGACACCTCTGATATTTGTTCTCACCCAAAATAAAACAAACAAGGAAACTGTGGCTTACAGTAGCCTTTAAGAGCACTAAAGAATGAAGATTGATGGCTGTTGGTGGCAATCGGTACAATGCTCATGCTCTGGTGATATGTGGCCACAATGCTCTCAGCTTCCTTCAACACAGCACGGATCCGCTGCAGCCATGTGTCACAATTTCTACTGGCAACTACTCATGTGCAAATAAGTGCAAGAAAATGACTCCTTATTAGTGGCCGATAAATTCAGAGTTGGGGTGACTAGGGCTAGTAAACAGTCACAGACTGAACCAGAGTGGATAACACAGTGACATTTGCTAACTTCAATGAACACAAACTTTTGTTTTATAAAAAAGAAACATTATTTAAAATCTTGTGTGATGCTGTCTTCAGGTTATGGGGGAGGCTGAAGTAGACTGCCATAAACTCTACCTGATGAACCTGGACTATAAAATGAAACCCTGTCTCAAAATAGAAAACGAAGGAAACCAACTATAGTGCCCTAACTGTAGCTAAGCTGTGACTAGAACACCCAGAGGAGCACTTGTGCATGTGACATGATTTCAAAAACTGTTGGCCAAACTCTAAATAAAAGGACAGGGTACTCTAACAAAGAGACATGTAGAGTCAGGAACAAGGCACCATGTAAAATGCTCTGAATTTGTATGCAAGAACATTTCTGACATAAGTAACCAAATTAAAGTCAACCACCACTGTAGGATGTTGGTCTCCGTGCTACAACACTAATAATGCCTGCAACAATCCCCACTAGGATGACACCCAAACACGCGTCAATCATTTCCTGGAGCAAATATGTCTGGTCTACCCAGTATTGCGTCATAGTTAGAACTCAGAAAAGACAGTGAGCACAGAAACAAATACTATAAATGCATACACCGTAAGTATGTGTAATCCAACACAATTCAAATACAACTGAGAATTGAAATAACACATAATTATAAAAAAGGAATTTCAAATATGCAGTTGAAAAAACAACAATATTTGGAATTGCATTTACTGGACTAGCAAGCCTACCACCCGTATGTTGTATAAATGAAAATCTGTCACAGGCAACAAGGAGAAAAAACAAAAACACTAACATCATCATACTGTTTCAGAATATAGGTTATTTAAATTTAAAATTTGTGAAAAATTCTTCAGAAGGCAATAAGTGTTAACTTTAAGAAAAAAAAAGTGTGTCAGTTCTTACAAACTAGACCATAAGAAAACCATTTTGCTCTGTCAACAAAAATATATCTTTTTATATGCTGATTTATAAGAAGTATACATTGGTGTTTGGCCTGCATATGTCTGTGTGAGGGTATGGGATTCCCTGAAACTGGAGTTAGAGTTGTGAGCTGCCCTGTAGGTAAAGGGAACTGAACCTGGGTCCTCTGGAAGAACATCAGTCTCGGTGCTCTTAACCACTCAGTCATCTCTCCAGACCTTATATACTGATTTTTTTTAAAGCATATATAAATTTAAAAAAATAAGGCAGAAAGAATTACAGAGAGAACATTGTATCTGCAGGTCTCAGTGAACTGAGAAGACAGAGTTGGTGAAAAGGAAACATCTAGGATTTGTGAGAAAGGTGTTGTATGCACAGAAAGCCCTTGATCTGTAGGAGTCCCTAAATTTCAAGTACCTGACACCAGAGCTCCCAAAGACCAGAAACCGTTCGTAGTCCCCTAGACAGAATAAAGAAACTACCACAGAGACCCAAACCAAAGTCTCTAAGAATCACTATTAGTAACCCTTAGTAGTGAAAGTGAAATCAGTCCACGCCCAGAAAATTCTGTGAACGCCATGAAAACCTTAAAGCATCACAGTTACCCAAAGGTTAAGTATAGCACAATGCCATTTGACTATGGCAGGCATACAGTAAAAGTCAGTATCCAGAAAACACAAACTTCACAATACAAAGAAGCAGGAAAAGATGAAATAACCAGAAAAAAAATTAATGGGGGGAGGGTGGCTAGAGAGATGGCTCAGTGTTTGGCTCCACCCATGATGGGCTACAGGGATACAACTTTCACTCTGGCCTCTAGATACACAGGATACATTCCTATACACACACACATGCTCTTAAAAATTTTTAACATAGATCTTAAAAAAAAAAAAAAAAAAAAAAAAAAGCATGGCCAGGCAGTCGTGGCAAACACTTAAATCTAACACCCTGGAGGCAGAGGCAATTGGTCTTTGTGAATTCAAGGCCAGCCTGGTCTACAGAGCAAATTCCGGGACAGTCAGGACTACATAGAGAAACCCCTTTCAAACAACAACGAAAAGAGAATGATGTAAGCAAGCAAACCTTCAATAAGTGTGGTTCACATCTGTAATCCCCAAAATCAGGGAACCAAGGCAGGAGGAGCCTAGGCCTGTACAATGACACATCATCTCAAATACAAAAGCACCAACCAAAAATCACCTTCAGGTAATTCCATTCCCAGCTTTGAGCTTCCTCAGCAGAGCCACAGGCATCATGGAGTGGGGACAAACCTTTCTACTGTGCCCTCATTTGCTGTTCACCATACAGACCAAGCTGGTGTAATAAAATGCTACTTTGGTACTGAGTTACTCATGACTCCTTTTTACGCCCAAGACAGGGTTTTCTCTGCCTCCTGAGTGCTGGGATGTGACTAAAGATGTGCAGTGCATGACCCTTACTGGTGATTCTTGAACCACAAACGTAACAAAATAAGAACATTAAAAATAAAAATAAAATTTAAAAAGTTGGAAGGCAGATATAGGTAGGTCGTAGTTCAAGGACAGCCAAGGCCATACAACCTGCCTTGAAAAAAAAAGAGAAAGAAAGAAAGAGAGAAAGACAGAAAGAAAGAAAGAAAGAAAGAAAGAAAGAAAGAAAGAAAGAAAGAGAGAGAGAGAGAGAAAGAGAGAGAAAGAGAGAAAGAAAGAGAGAGAGAGAAAGAGAGAAAGAGAGAAAGAGAGAGAGAAAGAGAGAAAGAGAGAGAGAAAAAGAGAAGAGAGAAAGAAAGAGAAGGGAGAGAAAGAGAAAGAGAGAGAAAGAGAAAGAAAGAGAGAAAGAAAGAAAAGAGAGAGAGAATGTAACAATATAAAATATACGGCCATAAAAACTAACTCCAGGCTAGAGAGACATTCAGAAGTGAAATCCAAGTGTTGCTCTTCCAGAAGATCCAAGTTAAGTTCCCATACCCATGTCAAAGACTCACCTTCACCTGTAACTTCAGTTCTACGGGATCCCACCCCCTCTCTGGACTCTGTAAGTAGACACCTGCACTCATGTACATATGCCCTCAAACACACACACACACACACACACACACACACACACACACACACACACACACTTTAAAAATAAGTCTTAAAAAAAAAAAAAAGACCAAAAATACCCTCAACTCGTGCTAAAAGAACAGTACAGAAAGGGAAAGATGACAAATTTTTCAAAAAGGAAAAAAAAACCGAACATCCGCATATTAAACAATTATACCAGATGTAAGCTGACCAACTTCTTCAATTAAAAAGTAATAAAGACTGCAGGAGTACAGCTCAGTGGCAGAAGACCACAGAGGAGGGACAAAAACTGCCACATCAGGCAACAAGCAAGACCCAACTACCAAGATATATTTCACATATAAAGACACAGATTAACAGTAAGTACATGGCTGCTCATACTGGCAAATGCCTATAATTTCAACACTGGGTAGGCAAAGGAAGGTCTTGAGTTCAATATCAGCCTGGTCTACAAGGAGAATTCTGGGTCATTCACAAGCAAATATAAAAAAAGAATGAAGAAATACCTCCATTAAGACAAAAACAAAAAGCACAGAACACTAGGTAACTAATGTAGTGAATATTAAGTTTCTAGGTCTCTAACATAGGAAAACTGATAGTTGTAGAGAAAGATGAAGACATCTGAGTTAAACAACTACTATAATAAATTTCCAAATAAAACACTGCAATACTTTACAGAACTTGGAAAGATGGAAAAGTAAATGGCAAAATACCGAGTGGGTTCCAAGACAGCCAGAGCTATACAGAGAAACCCTGTCTCAAAACACTAAAAAATAAAAATTAAATTAAAAAATTAAAAGAAAATTCTGAGCACCTATGTGTAGGTCCTTACAGCACAAAACGGATAGTTTAGCCCTACTGTTAGAGTTACTGTCACAAGGCAGGAAAAGAACCATATTAAACCCTCACAAAACCACAGGTGCTGACCATATGGCACAACCAATAGTCGGCTATAGGTTTAACCAAAAGGCCATGGACCAACAAGACGACATTTGAGTTAGCAAGACTGCTCATCAGATAAGCTGGACCTGAATGGCCCTCTGGAGCCGGGTAAATGCAAAGGTGAACAGTAAGAACCAACTCCCAAAAGTTGTCCTCTGAACTCCACAGAAAATGGATCAGCACACACTTGCCAACCAGTAAAAAACGAGAGAGAGAGAGAGAGAGAGAGAGAGAGAGAGAGAGAGAGAGAGAGAGAGAGAGAGAGAGAGAGAGAATTTTAAAAAGGACATCTCATCTGGACTTCGAAAGGACAGGTAGAACCTACAATTCTAGATACAGGATAAAGGCTACCTAGACAGTCCCTGTAACTAGACAGATAAGAGTTATTTAATTTAGCGGAAGTAACATTTTTAAGGGAAATGGGACTGTAAGGCCATATTTGTTCAAAAGTAATAATATGTAAAGAGGTTGGCTCTTATATTCAAGCTATTGAAAAAAGGATTACTAAATATAATACAACCACAATCATTTAAAGAAGAATAAAGTCTAAGTCTAAACTTAGAAAAATAGAACAAAGCTTTTTCTCTTTCCAAAGACCAATCTCTTCTGCCCTCAAACACACAGTTCTCCCTTAGCAACCCTTTTATGGCCCTGGTGGTGCTCAGCCACCTCTTCCTTTACACCTTTGCTGTCCAACCCTCCTGCGGCCCCACCCTCTGGCTCACAAGCCAACTTCCACTAATGACTTCCTCTGAAAGCCAAAGCTTTCTACAGTCCTGCCCCTAAAACTCCCTCTGTACCCTTCCTTCCCTTTCCCACTCACTCTGCCTCACACAAGCTTCTGATTCCTCTCCCTCTTATCTCTCACTGTTAGCTTTCCCAAGTGTTCTGAGTGTCTAGTCTCCTAGTCTGTGCCCTCATTCAGTTAAAGACCTTGTCTGTCTCCTGTCGTTGGCTCAGTGCCCACTAACTGGGCCTATGGTACCAGGCAACATTGTTAAAAATGTTTGCACCAACCAAGGCAAAGAGAATGTGTTCTTTACAATTAATTCTTACTTCTAAGGTTTTAAACATTTCTGGGCAATGAGTTTAAAAGCGTAGATGTTTAGAACAAAAAAGAGCTGTGGATACCAGCCAATTATTTTCTTAAAAAAAAAAAAACAAACAAACAAAAAACAAGGCCTGAAGATTTAATCAAGTTTTGAAAGTAAAGTTAGATGATACTGAGACACATTAAAGACAGTCACACACAACAAAACAGGACACAATAGTCAGAATGTCTGTGTAGCTGGGCTGAAGAAACAATGGACAAAATTATTCTACAGGGCAAGTCCTATTTAGGTCAAGAGTAAAGTCTAAGCCTGTTGTTAATGGAGGGAAGTGGGTGTGCCTTCAGACAAGCAGTGGGTCAGGAAACAGATAAGAAAATGGTAAAGCCTGGCCCTGCCCTTAGAAGAGTGGAAAACTTTCCTGTGCATTACAGGGAAAGCCCACTAGTCCTGAAAGGGCCCTAATAATTATACATAAAAATAAATGTAACCTTATGGTTTCTCTTCCCCTGTCACTGCAGGCATGGACAATGACACCTGTGAAAGGTTATGGACTTGACTAATCAGACCTGTAAGTCCATAGAATTTCCAAATTATTCTACTCCTTATATCATCACTTGACATTCCTGGTAAAGTGAACATCCAAAGAGTTTAAATGCTGATTAGACTGTCAAAAAAAAAAAAAAAAAAAAAAAAGTTCCTATACTGAAGAACTGTCTAGAGTTTACCAGAATCTAAAGAGAGCATGTCAATCTCACAGAACCCCTGCAGCCCTGCAGAGGACCCACAGAAGCACTGGTGGTGGGTGCTCAGAGGTGCTTGAAACACTGCTGGGTCACAGTTAATCAGAGGTGAAAAATCTCTCACACTAGATTCTCCAACTCACAGCAGAATTCTGTGTGAGGTAACCAGCTCCTGACTAGTCACTTCATTCAGCAGAAGTCACAGAGAAAACAACTAGGGGTACACTGAGATGGGGCAGCCATTAATACTCAATTTCCAAAAGAGTTTCAAGTCCTACAAGCAAAGGAAACAAAATCAAAACTCTTCTGAAGGTCTCTCTCCAGCAGGCTATTGCAGTGACTAGTTTAACGGTACTTTTTTGTTTAAGTTTCAACCTTTTTATAGGGGCTCCATTAGTAAGTGAAATTTTCTTTCTTAAGATACAGCCCCAGTGAGAATGACTACTAAAATCTGAAAGGTGACAATTCTTTCTAAAAGTCCTAGGAACTAACTGCAGAATTTTTCATGAAATTGGGTTTGGTTATATGGCAGTCTCTTGGGATACCTAAAAGATTAAAACTCTAAGGCATTGTGCTTCTAACTCCTTAAGTTGAGAAAATGTGATACAGAAACTCCACATTACAGATACTTCTCCATTTATAGAGTCACATAAAACCAATATTTTTAACTTCCAAGAAAGAACCATTAAACTTTAAAAAAGCAAGCCAGTGGTGGCAGAACACACCTTAAAAACCCCTAGCACTCTGGAGACAGAGGCAGAGCAATCTCTGAGTTCCTGGCCTACCTGGTCTACAGACCGAGTTGCAGCACTACCTACAGCTATTCAGAGAAACACACCCTGAATGAAACAAAACACAAAGCAAACAAAAAGCCTGAAAAAACATTTAAAAAATAAATTACAGTATCATGGCACTCTAAGAGTCAAACTGTACTCATGGTTATTGTCAATACCCAACTAAAGTCACACTTAGTCAGCTACTCTCTTCCATCACAAGAGTAGTGATATAAGGTTCTAACCCACACTCCTGAGGCAGAGGCAGATGAACCTAGGAGTTCCAGATCAGCCTGGCCTACAGAACAAAGCATCCTTTCATTTTGCATGCAATGGTTTGAAGAAACAGGTAAGAACAATGAAACTTAGTGATTTATTGATGTTACTAATGTTATAATCAGAGCTGTGTGACATCTCACACTACAGTGGCATCTGTCACCTGTAAAGGAAAGGACCACATAAAAATGTCTGGTTTCTTTTCCCTTCAAAGCCTTCATAATGAAATTGAGAAGTGATTTAAAAACAAATTTAAGGTGTTAATTTTGGTTAATTTTAGCTTAAATCCCATACTGCCCAAATTATATTATTATAGCACTTTAACCTATAGGCAAAACCACGTTTGAATAAATCAGTCTACAGCCCTATGTGCTTTAAGCAGTGTTCTGGGAAAAGGTGCAGCTGTTAAAATAGTGATCATCAAACAATAACCCCAAACAGACGGATCTCCAGTACTCCGCACATGATAATGTCCATGGTAAGAGGTCTGATTTTAGACAGCAGTACAGGGGAGCATTCTCATTCACTGCTCAGTAAAATTCTACCAGCTGCTACACAGGACAAGAACTAAACAGAGCACAAAAACTTACCCTCTGTGAGGTTTCTTGTTTACTGTTTGTCATCTCTCAAAGAAGTATAAGACTAGACCTTGGAGAACTGTAGTAAGGGGAGCTGGAGAGTTGGCTTAGTGGTTAAAAGCACTGACTGCTCTTCCAGGGGACCTGGGTTCAATTCCTAGCACCTGTGGGGATATAACAAAACATTCGCCCCACAAGCACCTACATGGCAGCTCACAACTGTCCAGTTCCAAGGGATACCCTACAATAGACATACATTCAGGAAAAACACCAATGCACATAAAATATAGTTTTGTTTTGTTTTTTTTTTAAAGAACTGTACTAAGGAACTGTCATTTTATTTTGTGGCTAAAAACCACTAGCATAAGACTGTTCTGATCTACCTTAGGTCATTGACAAAAGATAACTGCAAAGTGACTGTGGGAACATACAGGACAGTTTTAAAATCACAGCTGCCTGGCAAAAAGCCTTCCCTCTCTCCCTCTCACAGACACAAACTCCTCCTGACTTACCCCTGAGCTCCTAAACTCTAGGTTCACAGCCTGTTTGCTTTTCTTTCTCTTTTCTTCTGGTCTCTCTATGTGGCCCTGGCTGTGTAGACCAGGCTGGCTTTCCAGCTCACAGTCATCTTTGCCTGAGTTACTTAATATCACTGTAAAAAGTCTTGACTCTGAGCCCTTTCACTATGTCCATGGGTGAGTGACTTACATTCTTTAAAACTTCTCACTTTGTTTGCAAGCAGAGCATGTGCACAGGTGTGATATGTGCACCTGAGTGCCAGCATTCAAGTGTGGCACAGGACAACTTTGTGGGGTTGGTTCTCTTCTTCCATATTTATGTTGCTTCCAGTACCAGAGCTGGGGGGGGGGGCAGGCTTGTGAGACACCTCATCAGCCCTACCTTAGACTTTGGGGCCCAGTTTTTTTCCTTTGCAATTCTGAAAGCACAAACACACAGAAAATAAAATCAATCACTGTTCGCTCTTTAGTAATGAGACTACCTTGAATGTTTCAGGAAGATGGTCTTCTCCCTACAGAAACAGTAAGCCAGGCACAACCAACTATTAACAGGTTCAAGTGCAATCCTACACAAGCATTGCATTGATTCCAAGAGCCACGTTGGGGCTTCTTACAGTACTTATGCTGAAATAACTACTCCTAAGTATACACTGGGCAAGTGTTTTCCTTCAACCTTCAATTCGTGTTTTTACATGCATTCCTTTACTTCCTCAGTGTGAGTAGAAAGGACAGAAACAGAACCATGCAGTTAATTCATGATGGGGATCCTGGTAAGGCTGGGATGTAGCTCAGCTGGTAACTGCTTGTCTAGCATGAGAGTCTGGTCTAATTCCAGCACTTGGTGAACCAACACAGCACATGTGTCCATACTCACTAAAGGGAAAGAGGTAAAATTAGGAATTTAAAGCCAGTCTTAGCTACATAAAGATCCTGATGTCCCTACCAACTACTTTAACTTCTTCTGTTAACAGCTTTTCATACTTCAAGAGGAAATGGTGTTGCATGTTTGCCATCCCAGCATCCAGACAAGAAGACAGTGAGTTCAAGGTCAACCTAAAATCATTATGTGTTCCGGTCAGTCTAGATTCTACAGTGAGATCTTGCCTCAGAAGAATAAACAAAGTATGATGCTCCATATTGTAAACAGGATGGAACAATCACCAGGAAAGCTAGTAAACAAGAATCCTGCAATATCCCCTCCTCCTACTCAACATTCTTTCAACAGAAGATAAACTGAAAAGTTGCCATCACATTAATCACACAGTATTTACTACTGGGCAGAAGCTGTGTGCCAGTCTGTGTGGTAGGCACGAGGACAAAGGTTAGTTCACATGTCCTCTCTCAAAGTTCAGTGAGCTGCCTCAGTCTTTACACAAGCAACAGAGGTGACACAGACAGGGCCACTGCAAGGATAAGAGCAAACAGGCCACCAGGAGTGGGCAGGAAAATACTTTACAGCTAGGTGGAGCTTGAGCTAGACCCTCAGGTGACAGGCTCTTCTAGGAAACCAGCATATCAAGAAATCAGAAGCAGCAGAGTTTAATGGTTTTTATTAGAAAAATTAAATTATGTGCAAATCAACAGAATAAAATAACATCTGAGACCACAGTATTTACCAAGCCAAATATCCTGTTTTATATGTAACTTACACATCACAGTCCATAACATAAGCCTATTTTTAAATACTACATCCCTCCTTCTCAGACAATGTACAGGGTCATGGTAGATTTTTCCTAAGTGCAGAACACAAATAACCATGCATGAATTTTTTTTAATCATTTTTTATGAATCTGTATAATCCAAGTGAAGAATGGCAAAAGTTACTACAAATGATAGAAACCCAAAATTCAGCTCACATACACATGCAGAACCTCCTCCACATTGGTATTTCTGTGAGAATGGGTGAAGTGTGAGAGAACCCATGGGCCACAAACTTAGGACCCTTCACTCAGCCTCCTGAGCATGCCTCCTCCTCTGAAATGACTTCCCACCTTAGAGACAGTGGGAAATAAACAATTGCATGTTAAACACCCTGTTTAGTTTTTTGTCCCCTGGTTGGTTTGGGAAGAACAGGATAGAAGCCTATCATGAACATCCACGCAAGATGCTATGGACCAGACCGTCTGTACCTGAAAACATGTTAAGAATGGAGAGGCTGTAAATCAGTGTAACTGAGACCTAGGGAAGTTTTTCAAGAGAGTATGTCTTGTAAATGCTCAGCCTTCACAAAACAGTCTCCACTTAACTAGTAGTTCACATAGTCTTTCCTTAACCAGTAGGGTCCTTGATCGCCAAAGGAGGACACTTAACTTTCCACGTTTATAGACAAGGTTATCACTTTGTAGCCCAGGCCAGACTCAAACCACCATGTACAGCAGTTTCCTCATTTCTTGACCACTATGTTATTTTTTTCAAACAACTCCCAGCCTTTTCACAGTATGGCTCAAAAAATAAAAATAAAAAAATACTGCAAGACAGCCATAAAGGTCCCTGGTGCAGGATTCCCCATGGTGCAGGCCCAGCTCTAAATTCGTTGGAACCATACAAGGCAGCACCACCATTACCATCTCTTTCCCTTCCTAGTCATCCTCAGGAAAGTAAACTGACCTGTGTCCCACCCCACCTGTCCCCCACTGCTGTCCTTTTCAAACACAACTGTAGTCACCCAAAACCCAACTTTTCTTTTAGTTCATTCCTTAAGTTTCTTAGCTATCTTCTTTCTGAGGCTGTGTATACATCGCTGAAATTTGCATTATTAAATTATCTTCAAACACAGTGAGTTCCTGACTTACATTAGCTTTCCTTATAACCCGTTTCTTTCATTGTCTCTCTACAACAATCATAATTTTGACACCTGACAGTTTATCCTGTATCTGCTTAATCCGTACAGGCTGTGAAAAGGCAACTCTTTTGTACTTTACAGCTCAAGGAAACGAAATGAAGAACTAACTCTTTTCCAATGACAAAACGAAGTGGATCCTCAACCCTAATCTAGGGAAAGTCTACAGCTCTGTAACAAACTACAAGTGCATCAAACCACCTCCAGCCTCTCCAGACTGCAACGAGGCTCCCCGCCCCACACCTACAACGCTACTATCCAGCTCTCGTTTTCTCACCCCCCAGCCATGACTTGCTCTCAACTACATCTCCACTTATCCCGAATATAACCAACCTCCCTCCACTACAAACACTACACTTCTCACCCCTCTTCGCCCCCCGCCAAAAAAACCTTGGCACTCCCTCAGTAGGAGGGAGCATTTGTCACCCCTTGTAAACTACAAGCATGATGCTTCTCAGTCCCTTAACATGCTTAAAACTCCCACAGAAAGGTACTTAACTTGCACACCCTCCATCTCCATAACCGACTCCCTACAGCCAACCCTTACAAAGACTGCTTGCTGCCCATGCCCCCACTGCTACCGACGACTTCCCTTCCAGAATATATGGTCATCCCAACACACTCCCCTCTGCCGTGCAGGGCGCTCTCTCTCTCTCGGCGCGGGGCCTCTGCCCACCGTGGAGGCAACTGTTCCCCCCCCCACCCCCCGCAACACCCTCGCTACTTGCAAGTTGTGCCTCTTACCACCTGTTCTCGCCAGAGTAGGGTACACCTTTCCCCGGGCCCGCCTCTGCTCACCCTCTCCTGTCCCTCCGGCCCGCCAACACCCGCGCCAGTCGGTTCCGCTCGGATGCCCGCCCCTCCCCCGGGCTCGGAGGACGACCCCCTTCCCCTCCCTCCTGCACCCCAGCCCCGCACGCACCTGCGGCCCGGCACCCCACCCCACCCCCAAGCCCGCACTCACCACGAATAGGTCTGCTCCGCCATGGTGCTGCCTCTTGGGGCTCCGCGGCTCGCACAGCCAGCGGCAGAGGGCGCGGCCGGGGGCCCGGCGGCTCGCTCGCACAGCCGACCGGGCACTCGGGCTCCGACGGACTTCCCGACGGGGCCCCGCTCCCTGGGCCCCCGGAGCGGGCCGGGCTCCACGCTCGGCCTCGTCAGCCGCGGCGGCGGCGGCGGCTCCGCTGCGGCTCCAAACCCAACATGGCGGCGGCGGCGACGCGGAGAACAAGGGCCCGGGGTGGGCGAACGGCAGCTCGGGCCCGCGCTCAGTGCGTGCCAGGCCGCGGGAACGCCGCGCTCGGGCGGCGGAGGCGGTGACGACCGGGGGACATGGCCGGCGGCGGCAACGGCTGAGGGGGGCGCTAGGCGGTGAGACGAGGCCGCTCGGAGCACACCCGCCGAGGGAGGAGGGAACGGGCGAGGGGGGGTGGGGGGCGGGGGAGAGAACCCCGGCGGCGCGTCACGTGCCCAAAACACGCTCACGTGACCCTTTCCTCGCGCCCCGCCCCCCGCGCGCGCGGCACATGCGCGGAGCGCTCTCCCCGGCTCGAGGCCACCGTTGGCGGCCGCCGCCGCGTGCTTAGGCCCCAGTGCGCGTCATTCGGCTGCCACTCAACTGTCAATCTTCCGAGGGCCTGGGTCCTCAACTGCCAGTCACCTGTCGTCTGGTGGGCAGAGCGCCGCGTTCTCGTTATGCGGTGCCCTCTTGAGTTTCTGCAAATAACCCACGCGGCGCCTGGTGCCAAGTTAAATGCTACATGCTTGTCTTCATTAGAACCGATCAGCAGATCCTTGTTGGGTGACAACTAGGCGTCAGCTCCTTCACCTGGACCCTTGTCCTTGCACATTCTCAGGGGAGAGGCATGAGTTGTTCAAACCAACCAAAGCACGAAGATTATTTCAGAGTTATGAAGCTGTTTATAGAGTAAAGGACAGAGACTAAAGGGTGCACTCTACTTTAGATAGGGTGGATGGGCATAGCTCAGTACAGCGCTATGTGAGACCCTATCTTGGGGGGATGGGGGAAGCAAGCCAGGTGTTGTGGAACATGCCTTTAATCCCCGAATTCTGAGGCAGGGGCGGGGTGGGGGGGGCGGAGAGAGATGCAGGCAGATCTCTAAAATAGAGTTCCAGGCCAGCCAAGACTACGTAGAGAGACACTGTAGCAAATAAATAAGTAAACAAATGAATAAGAAAGACAGGGAGTAAACTGAAAAGTATATGTCTAAATATAAGAGGCTCTGAGAAAGCTACATAGTGTATATTTCTGATCACATGACATTCTGGAAAACTACGGTAGGAACAGGAAAAAGGTCACTGGTGGTCTGGGGCCCAAAGTGACAGAGAGGATTTTTAAAGCCACATAAATAGACTACATGACACAGTAACCCTAGAATGGCAGAAGTGGACCTAAGCAGAGCAAAATATCAGGGTCATCCTCAGCTATGTGGGGAATTTGATTTACAGAGTTTGACAGAGTTTAAGGCCATGCTGAGCAAATGAAACATTGTTGAGACAGAAAAAAAAAAAAAAACCTGCCACATACATAAACAACGAATTGAGCCCCCCCCCCCCCCCAGCCTCACACCCTTCCCCTTCGGCTTACCAACAGAAAAATCATTTTGCAAAAGAGGCACAATCAAGCAAGACCCAGAAATGGGAATGTCGGGGCTGAGCTTGGAGCCAGGCAGGGGATGGATGATTTATGCTCTAGGCTGTTGACTGAATGCACTAAAATGGTAGGTGGAGGCCAGGTTTTGAAGGTCTCCCTAGGCCTCTCTCTCAAGCAATACTGTGCTTGTGAATGAAAATAATCAGATTTCAGAAACATTGTTGGCTAACAAACACACTACTCTTCCTAAAGAGCCCGGTTCTTCTCACACACCTGAGACAGGCACTTCCCCTGTGGCTTACCCAGTGTTAGGCCAGGCTATAACTCTGCTCCAGTTTCCCAGGGTCTGCCTAGGCTTATGGGGAACGCCACACCCCAAGTCTATCTCCAGAAAGATCAGTTGGCCATTACCCATACAGCTGCTGCTTGCCTGTTCTCCAAGGGGAAGCCTTTCATGAGTAGGCCAAGTTCACTGTTCCTGCAAGCTTTCCACCTTCCTCCTGTCCACTAAGGCCAGGCAGTCTGACCAGCCTAGGTCTAGGTGTTCCCTCTTGAGCATCACCAGAGAGAAAGCCCAAGAAAAGATGTCAGGATTTACTCCAAGGTTTCAGTAAAGCCACCTTTCTCTAACCCCCAAGAAAGGAACCAGCCTCCAAGCATCTATCTGCCCAGCCATGAACCCCATAGGTGTCACGGGGAAATGAAATAGCAAAGAGACCAGAATTCTTGACATCCACGGACCTGTGACCTTAAGGCTGACATAGTCATTCTGAGTCTCCAAGCAGGGAGAGTGGGGTTTCAGATCCCATGGGAAAAGCCCGAAGCCAAGCAGGAGTGGCTGTGGGAGGTGCCAAAGCTCTTTCTCAGGGGAGCTAAGAACAAAACAAACCAGACATGTCGCTAATAAAACAAAAATGACAAGCGGGTGCTCTGGGCAATTCTCTTAGGCTTTGATTCCCAGTGAGTCATGGAAGTTAAGTCAAGTAAGAAGTTAGGATGAGGTGAATGGAACAGGAGTGGCTGAGAAAACACCGACAAGGCTTTCCTACAAGTGAACACTATGCTACCGGGGGGGGGGGGGTGTGTTAGTATAAGAAAAAAGGGGAAACTGTTTGATGGAGGTATAGGATAGAGATCTAAACCAGAGGCTCCCAGAGAGTCTCTTTGGAAAACACATGAAGTCTGTGACAAGTACCAAATAGCACTTGGTACGGCTGGGAGGTCATCTGGACCCCAGAAACCCTGTGAGCATGGTCCCTAGAGATGAAGAGATCCCAGAGCCTTGAGACTCTGAGAATGTAGAAGGCATCTCTGGGTCCCCACCAAGGTCTCCACAAGCTTGCAGTCCTCTGGGAAGGCCATTCTGGAATAAACTAGAAGCCTGAGCATTGGCTGGAACTGTCTCAGCTTGTGACACCCAAGGAGTGACGTTTGGTACCTGTGCCAGCACTTGGCTCCAAGCTGGAACCACCCCAAGTGTATCTGAGCCGGGGAGTCAGGTGTGTTTGGCAAGGGTGCAGGTGTTGGCTATCCCCCAGGAGGGGTACTTAACCCTCCCCACAAGATGAGAGGGCCATAGCTTGTGTAATATTTGTTGAAAGGGACCATGAAAGTGCCTTTAATAACCCCCATGGTAATTATAGGATAGCTCTATCCACTGACTGTGTTCAAAGGAGACTTGGAGAGCCTCCCAGGATGCATCATCTGCCTTAGGCACAGACTCCAGGGAGCAAGCATTGCCAGGTTTGGCTTAGGCATGCATCTGTGAGGATCCTTCCAGCCTATCTCTCAACTTCTGTTTTTCCACTTCCACTGCACCAACCAAGCAGGGACGCCTGGTCTTCCCCAGGGACCCACCTGTCAGTCTCCAATGGTCTGTGTTCTCTTTTGCTTCCATTATCTGTGATAAAGCCCAGGAAGCTTCCTCATTGTACCCACCTGCAACTTTCTGAAATTGCTTCTCTCCTTCTGCACATGTGGGTCCTGGGAACCTGACTCGGGTCATTAGCACAAGCCGTCAAGCTTGGTAGCAGGTGTTTTTACCCACTGAACCATCTCACTAACTTTAAACATGAAGTGAAGGGTGTAGCTCTGTAGTAGGGCATGTGTTTTGCACACACAAGGTTCTGGATCCAATATCTAGTACCAAAAGAAAAACAAGCAAATATACATACATACACTCCTGCATGCATACATGAAGAAAAAGAAAGAATAATTTTAAGCTACAGCAAAAATTATGGGAAAGTACAGAGCACTCTCTGACACACAACTTCCCCTAACTGATTTGCCAGTAACAATATACATTTCCCCTCTGTATCATAAGATCTGTGGGATTGAACAACCTTGTTACGGTAGGTATCTTCCATTACAGTGTCACATGGACCACCGTTGTCTTAAAAATCCCCAAGTTGTGCCTATTCATCTGTTGCTCTGTAGACCAGACTGGCCTCCAACTCACAAGATCTGCCTTCCTCTGCCTCCTGAGAGCTGGGATTAATGGAAGGCCTGTTCCACCACTTCCCAGCTCAAAAACACTTTTTTAGATTTATTAATTTATCTATATAGAGTATTCTTCTTGAATGTAAGTGTACAACACGCATGTCTGGTGCCCCAAGAGCAGTGATTGTCAACATGTAAGTTGAGACCCCCTTTGGGTCACATATCAGATTTACATTATGACTCAAAAGTAGCAACATTACAGTTAAAAAGCAAGCAAGACACCGAGGAACTTCATTAAAGGGTTCCCAGAGTCTGAAGATTGTGAAATCACTTATCAGCGCTGAAAATTGAACCTGAGTCCTCTGGAAGAGCAGTAAATACTCTTAGCTGCCGAGAGTCAACTCTCCCAGATGTTTTTTGGGGTTTTGTTTTGTTTGAGACAGATTTTTGCTATGTATTCCAGGCTAGGACTGGCTGGGAATGTGGCTCAGGTGAAGTGTGTTTGCCTCGAATGAACAAAGCCCAGGGCTCGATTCCCATAAAATGCTGTAATGCCAGCATTTGAGAGGTGGAGGCAGGAGGATCAGAGTTTAATGTCATCCTCACACCCATAGAAAGTTGGAGGCCAGCCAGAGCTGCATAAGTCCTGGCCAAAAAAACAACACAAGGCCTGTGAGATGGCTCAGTGGATAAAGGTACCAGCTGCCCAGCCTGATGTCCTGAGTTCAGTCCCAGGAATTCATAAGACAGAAGAGTACTGCCTCCAGAAAGACACCCTCAGACTTCCACCTGTGCACGCCGATGTGTTTTAAATCGACATCAGGTCTACATGTTCCAGTTCGGGGCCTAAGTGCATGGACCACAGGCAAGCATCAGCATGCCCAGCCAGAGATCCTGTTTAGTCATCAAGTGACACTATATGAAAATCCCAGGGCTTGTTTATACATTCACTTACTGAAGGATATCTTGGCTGCTTCCGAGTGCTGGAAATTATGAATGCAATGATAATAAACACTCACAAGCAGACTTTGTTTGGGCATATGTGCCGTTTATTTGGTTTTTTGCAAACATATTGTTTAATTTCTCAAACACTTATGGCTTTCTTAGATATCTTATTGTTGATTTTTTAAAATTTAACATAGCCTGTAAGATTTCAATGTTCTGAATCTTATTAAAATGTGCTTATGAACCACCGTCTGGTTTATTTTTCTATACACTCATTCAGTAAGAACTGTATTATTTGGGGGTTGGCGTTCTAGCCAAGTAAATTAATTCAAGGTGGTCAATAATGCTCATATAGTTTGTCATTCCAGATATTGTATATGTGGTTGAACTCACAGGGACCTGCCTGCCTCTGCCTCCCCAGTGCTGGGATTAAAGATGGCGCATACATTTCCTCTTTTCCATGGTCCACACCACTTTTGTGGCAAATATTTTTTATTGTTTGTTCCCCTTTGCTTTGCTAATTTTCTAGTATGTGATTTGAATAGTTTTAGTTTTATACTTTAATTTTTTTAATTGGCTTTCTTTCCCACTCTCTGTATTCTTTAAATTGCTTTGTCATGGCTGCTACAGTAAGAATGGATGTCTCAGATGTTTAACTTACCACCACCAACTTTTTTTTAAAGGCAGAGTTTCTCTTTATAGCCCTGGCTGACTTAGAAGTCACACTGTAGTCCATGCTGGCCTTGGTGTCAGAGATCCCCCTGCCTCTGCCTCCCAAGGGCTGGGACTAGGCACACCGGGCTTGGTTCCCTGTTTCCTATAACACGAGTGGGCTGATGTTTTTTTTTTTACTCTCTTTTAAGGGAAGTGTTGCTAGATACAGAAACCTCCCATGAAGGCCCAGCCCCTACCCCTGAGCCACGGCCTTACTGTGTAGCCCACACTGGCCTGGAACTCCCTGTGTAACCCAGGCTGGCTTCACATTCTCCGCTCTCTCCCTTGAACTTCCCAGTGCTGGAGTCACAGTCATACAGCACTGTTTCCAACTCATTGAGCATCATTTCTAAATTGAGGAAACTGAGGCACTGGAAAATAAAAGCATGAAACCATTTGTCCAAAGCCACACAGTTATGTGCAGGACAGAGCCAAGGTTTGAAGCCAGTAAGATGCCATCTCTATGCTTGCCCTCCACACCTTCAGAATGGTTTGGATGGCAGCCTAGACTCTGAAAGATCCTTGGGGACAAGAGGAGGTGAGAGCTCCAATTTAGAGTAGGACTAGGTAAGCTGTCAATCACCAGAGTCATCTGAGACTCCAGGCAAGACAGAGATGGCATGCTTCATCTACCCAGGTAACCACTCTTCAGTAGCGACAGAGAAATCAGCAATTTATTCAGGAGCTCAGCCAGGTGGAAACCCCCTCTGGCAAAGGCAGTTCCTCCCACTGGTAGACCTCTGCTCAAGACTCCTGCTTTCCCATCATGCCTCACCAAGCAGGTGTCAGGAGTGCTAAGGTTCTAGAATCACTTCTTGGGCCCTCAGATCCTGTTTCTTAGTTGTGAGGCCTCAGGAATGAATGACTCTCTTTCTGAGGTCCCTGACACCTTAAATGAAGATTAAAAACTGGCACCAACCTCATGGTCTATAGTGAGGGATATATAATTGCAAGTGAGGGATGAGGATGTGCTGGACACCCCTTAGCATTCAGAAAGCTGTACATATTTTTTTTAAGGATAATTTTTGATTAGTATTGGGGTGACAGGTGTGGTGGAGTGTGCATATGAGTACAGTGACTGTGGAGGCCAGAAGAGGGCATCAGATAGCCCTGGAGTTGGAGTTACAGGCAGTTGTGAGTCACCTGACATTGGGTATTAGGAACCCAACTCTGGTCTTCTGCAAGAGTAGGGTATGTCCTTAACCACTGAGCAATCTTTCCAGTCTCTAGGTTGAAATATTTTTTAAAAAACAAGGTCTCACTTAGTAGTCCCGGTTATCCTAAAACTTGCTATATAGACTATGTTGGCCTTGAACTCTCAAGAGTTCAAGAGATCTGCTTCCCTCTGCTTTCTGAATGCTGAAATTAGAGTTGTGCATCACCATTATTTATTTTTATTTTATATGTATGAGTGTTTTGCCTGCATATATGTTTGCATCCATGTGCATGCTGGGAACCCAAGGAAGCAGAAGAGGGTATTGAATTGCCTGAAACTGGAATTGTGGATGGTTGTGAGCCACTGTGTGGGTGCTAGGAACCAAACTCTGGTCCTCTAAAAGAACAGCCAGTGGTCTCCCTCCTGTTCCCTTCTGACTTGACCTCTGACATAGTATGTCAGGTGCCTATTGGCAGATTATACCTGTGTTCTCTAAGTTACTTCAGAATACCAGCTTCTACCCCTTCAAACCAGCCATTCCATCTCTGGGCTTCTTTCCAAGAGCAGGAGGCATTTTAGTTACATATCTATTCATTTTTGCAGTACCAAGGATGGAAACCCAGGCCTTAAACATGCTAGGAAAATACTCTTAGAAGTGTTCAGATGCCTCCCAGCCTCAGAGTGTGGCCCTCCCTGCTGTTTACAGACCACACAGTCTATAAAACCTGAGGTGGCAACTCTGAATGGGATATGAAGTGTGCTACAAAGCCACATGCAAATGGTTGATACTACTCATTTCTGTTTCAGAGATTCAGCGATGGATAGCCAGCCTATGGAAATCTAGGACTGACCCAGAACCAGTGAACTCAAGTCTTAATGTCTCATTTTTGGATACTCGCTGAACACTTACCAGCAGAGGTTAGGAGAGAGAACTTGGTTGCCACCCTCAAAGCTTGCTTATCCCATTAGTTTTCCAGAGAAGCTTCTTGTTTCACACATTCTGAGCTGGCTAGACCGACTGACTCATCTCTCGAAGGTCTGTAGGTTTCAGTAAGCACTGGGGCCTGACCCTAGGAAGGAAAGGGAAGGCCCCACTGTTTACTGAGCATTCTGTCCCTGCCAGATGCAAACAGATTCTTTTTTGTTTTTGTTTTGTTCTGTTTTTTGAGACAGGGTTGCTCTGTGTAGTCCTGGCTGTCCTGGAACTCACTCTTTTGACCAGGCTGGCCTTGAACTCAGAGATCCACCTGCCTCTGCCTCCTGAGTGCTGGGATTAAAGGTGTGCTCCATCACCACCCAGCTAAGTGCTGTATACTCTTCCCCTAACCTCATCCACTTTTCACACTATGTTTTATCCCCTCAGAAATTCCCAACACTTGGCAAAATATTCCCTAAATATTTAATCATGACATTAGTCAGATAGCTTCCATTTACTGAGTTACATATGTCCTAGGCTCCCTTCTATTTCTCACATCTCTTATTTGCAGATCACTTGCAGAATGAAAGCAAGGCTGGGGATCCAGCTCAGTGGGTAAAGTGCCCGCCCTGCAGATATGAGAACCAGACTTCATATCCACAGCACCCCTATAAATCCTAAGATTCAAGAAACACCCCCCCCACATATGTGCACATGCAAAATCAAAACCAAACAAGAAACCCCACCTTGATACCCCATCTCTACACCTGAGGCAGGGAGAACACATCTTCCTAGAGAATGAGTCCCCTGTTTGTTTTTTTTCAATACCAAGTGGTCATTCCTAAAAATATATGTGCCGGCAGCACTAACCAGACCCAGCAGGTTGTGTTTCTATGGCTATTTGTTTATATGTGTATATAGCTGCATGGTCAAAGAAGTGGAAACAGAGTATTTGGGAGGGAGGGAGGGAGCAGATAAAGGGTGAAAGGGGGGAAACAGAAAATGGTGTAATCACACACATTCACACAGGAATACACACATATATATTGTTTTTTCTAGACAGGTTTTACTGTGTAACCCTGGCTATCCTGGAGCTTGCTCTGTAGACCAGGCTGCCTTTAAACTCTCAGAGATCTGCCTGTCTTTTTCCCAAGTGCTGGGATTAAAGGCGTGTACCACCATCACCTGGCAATTACATTTTGATTAAATAAAAAAATAAACACACAGATAAATAGAAGAAAATGCTAACAGTCCCGTGATGCTGGATTTTTCCATCATAGGAAACTACAATACAAAGAAAGCAGTGGCCCGGACAGACAAGTATGAACTGGGCGGTGTGTCCAAGTTTTGAATCTAGCAATGCGTGGCCATCCAGGAATGGGCAGGAGGGTCCAGTGGCTGCAAGTGGAGAAATGGAGTAGTTATTGGAAGAGGTGTTCTTTGGTAGGAAACGGGCAAAGGCAGTGAACATACATCACGGGACTGCTGTCAAGCAGCTACTTTGTACAAGTGTCTTAGGTGCTGTGCTGCCAAATGGCCTCGGGCCAAGGCCTCAAGAAGCTCAAACAACAGTCCTGTTCTCAGAACCGCACCCTTTCTCACATGAAGAGGCAGAAGTGGACCCTCAAGTCCACCAGAGCCACTTTAAGACAGGAAGCATGGAGGGGGCTAGAGGCTGCCCCAGAAACTGCAAATATCTGCCCCATTGAGCATCTGGAGGTTTCAAGCTGGGGGCTGGAGCAGGAAGCTAGCTCACCTCATGTTCACGGTGAGTCACAGGTGATGCCCACTCCCTGTTCTTCCCTGGGCAGGCAGGAGCACATCCCAAATGCTCTTGGCCTCTGCCAGTGCATTAGAGAGCAGCCGCCCACTCCATCTCATTTTGTGGCGAGACTCCCTAGGGTTGCCTCCCTGGAGAAGCTACAGGTCTACAGATCTGATATCTCAGGTAACGCAGAGACCCCTCAGAATACAAAAGCTGAGGGTAGTGGTCCCCAAATCAAAGCCACTGATGTGATCATTCTCCCTCTATCACAGTTGGACTCACGGTGCCACCAATGATCACCAGCCCCAGATCTTGAAGTTAACCTTGACTAAGTAACTATTTGTATTCATGTCCTACTAAGCTCTTGCCTTGTTCCTTGCTGGTTTGGGGATATGTGGGGGTTGTTTTTGGGTGGGGAATAGGGTTGAGACAGTTTTGTTTTTCGTTTTAGTCCTGGCTGGTCTGGAACTCTCCAATACACTTGAGGCGTGAGCAGCCACACTGGGCTCAGTTCACTGCTTGCTTGGTTTTGTTTGGTTTCTAACGAAAGTCTCATGCTGTAGCCCAGGCTGACTTGAAGTTTACTGTATAATATATAGGTTGACCTCAAACTGGATGTGATCCTCCTGCCTCAGCCTCTTAAGTGCTGGGATTACAGGTATGTACTACTACAACCAGATTCAGATTCCACTTGGCAGGCCCAGGCCCCAGGCCCCCCGACCCAGCCCTCATAAAGGCTCTCTCAGGCAGGTATTGTAATTTCTCACCACAGGCCTCTTGCTTTTGACTGACCATTCAGCTTTCACCTGCTTCTGCCAAGCCCGCTGGGCTGGTTTGGGACTGTCTGAATCCCAAATTCAGATACCTGCTTAGCACGTCTTTCCTGTCCCCCAAAGCCCAGTAGGTCCCACATATATCAGAGGGTGTGCCTTGGATTTGTTTCATGTGGGATCCTACTCACTCATCTAGTCCATATTTTATAGCTCTCTGGGGACCGGGCTGTTCCTGGACCATAGGGCCCCTTCTCAAGAACACTATGTCATTGGGCTACTCAGCTCTGACCCAGATCCAAATAAAATCTGACCAGCTCCATTCAACATTTAAGAAACAGGCCTGGAGAGAGGGTAAGCAGGGAAAGACGCTTGGCACCAAGGCTAACGACCCGAGTTCCGTGTCCCTGGAACCTATGTGGGAGAAAGAGAATACCAAGTTCTGGAAGTTTCTCTCTGACTTTCACACATGCACAGCAAATATGTGTAATTAAAATAAATAAATGAGTGAATAAAATGAACGTTTTCGAAGCCCCTGTTATGAGCCAAATATCTTGATGGGCTCTCCAAGTTTAAGCTCTCAGTGGCTCCCTCCTACAACTTCAACAAACTTCACAGGTATCTATTTATACTGCAACATGCTGTCCTGACTTTGTCTCCGTGAATTTTTGTAGTCCGATGACAGTTTTGTGGGGTCAGTTTTCTCCTTTTGCCTTTACAGGGATTCTGGGAGAATAGCTGTCTGGATAGAAGCTTGTAAGGCACGTTTCCCTGCTGAGCCGACTCACCATTCCTCAACCTCATAGAGAGACAGGGTCTTTCCATCTTTCTGAACCTGGAGCTTGCTGTCCCTATTAGACTGGGTGGCCTGCAAGCACCAGGGCTTCTTGTGTCTACCCTCCAGGGCTGAGTTTAGAAACACACCACCAAGTCTCTGTCTGTTTGTCTGTCTGTCTGTCTGTCTGTCTATCTATCTATCTATCTATCTATCTATCTATCTATCGATATAAATATAGATTTAAAGGCAGGGTGTTGCTAAAAATTCCTTTGCTGGGGAAGATGTAAATGAATCTAAATCCCGCACCATGATCTCAACAACAAACCAAGGCGTTATTCCACAAAGTTCACTCTGGGAAGCCAATGAGTTTATGAGGTTTACTTATAGAGTAGTGGAGTCATGGGCAGAAATGTGGGTGAACTGAAAGAAGCCACCATGAAAGATCTCTCCCCCAGCAGGGACGATGACTCCCGATGGCTGAGTAAATGGAGCGTCCTCTAACCCTTCTCCATCTCCTGAGGCCGTGTACTTAGGGCAGAAATGCATGCTACTGTTTGGGAGGAGTGGCTGGATCCTCAGGAGAGAGTTCCATGGCTGGCCCCTCCTTCCATGGAAGAAAGTTGACCATCATCAAGCCCGGCTACTAGGATCTTTCGTGAGCAGGACAAACACTTAAAAGTGGTACATAATTGCAAAAAGCTGGGAGTGGAGGTCTTGGCTGCTCAATGACTCTGCCCTGCTTCTTGAGGGAAAGTCAGCAGTCCACAGGCCCAGTTGTAACGGATTCTTACATGTGCATATGCGCAGCTCAGGCTGCTAGACACTGATCTGCTCTGAGGAGCAGGCTTCCCAACAGCTCTAGGCATGTACATGAAGTTCAGATACAAGAGTCCCGCCTCCATTTTTGAGTATTGTCCAGATTCACAGGCCAGGCCAGAAGGAGCCTTAGAGTTCTGTCTGTCTCTGTCTCTCTCTCTCTCTCTATATATATATATATAATTATGCAATTTATTTTTATTTTACGTTCATTGGTATTTTGTCTGCATGCGTGTCTGTGTGAGGGTGTCAAAAGCCCTGGAACTGGAGTTACAGGCAGGTATGAAGTGTCATGTAGATGCTGGGGATCGAACCCAGGTCTTCTGGAAGAGCAGCCAGTGTTGTTAACCACTGAGACTCCTCTCCAGCCCTATTTCTTTTTTGTCTTTCATTTTTTCAGGTAAAAAATGGAACGTAGACCCTGTAACCCTGGGTTTAGTTTTGTTAGCTGAGGGGAGGTGTGCGTGTGTGTTGACTAATCCATATTAACCTGAACTCCAGACCTTTCTGCCTCAGTCTCCCTGGGATTACAGATGAGTGAGCCACACCAGCCCCTATCCACTCAGGACTCATGAGTGGGGAGTAAAATGGGAGGGACACCAGCAGAGGTGGGTGGCCTTTGCTAGAGACAGAGGAATGGGTGGCACTGTTGTACTGGGCCCTGGGGGTAGGCCATAGGGGACAAGAAATAATAATGAAGTTCAGATAAAGCTCTAGCTTTGGTAGATATGCTCGCAGACCTTGAGGTCTTCAGAATCTGATACTTAATCAAAACTTGCTTTATAGGGTTAGGGAGATAGCTCGGTGGCATGTTAGAGCCTGGCCTCAACTCCAGCAGTGGGGCTATGGAGACAGGGGCTTGGGAGCATGCTGGCTAGCTAGCCTACGGCAAGTTTCAGGTTCAGTGAGACTAAGGAGAGCAGGGGAAGACACCCCAATGCCCTCCTCTGTCTCCTCTCTTCATACGGCTGTGTTAACCTACACACACACACACACACACACACACACACACACACACACACACAGACACACACACAGACACACAGACACACACACACAGACACACACACACACAGACACACACACACAGACACAGACACACAGACACACACATACACACAGACACACACACACACACAGAGACACACACACAGACACAGACACACAGACACACACACAGACACACACACAGACACACACAGACACACAGACACAGACACACACACACAGACACACACAGACACACAGACACACAGACACACAGACACACACAGAGACACACACACAGACACACACACAGACACACACAGACACACAGACACACACACACACACAGACACACACAGACATACACACACACACAGACACACACACACACACACACACACACACACACACACACACACACACACACACACAAGTCCAGAGTGGCAGCTCATGCTTGTAATTAGGAGGCAGAGGCAGGAAGATCACTAGGAGGTCCAGGCCCAGCCTGGACTACATAGTGAGACCCCACTTAAAATACTCCACCTCCCCAGTGTTAAGAAGAGCCCCAGACGTGCAGCACACCCAGGCTTGAGATGATGCTTCAGTCAAAAGGGAAGAGACTATAAAATGAAGCGCAAGCCCAAACCTGCGGCTTCAGGAACAGTCAATTTTTAGCTCTTAACAGGAGACAGGATCATAGACCATGTTTATTTGGTAATTAAGTTTTATAATTTCTATGTCAAGATCAGGCCTGAGTTCTGATCCTTGGCTACCACAAGAAGAACACAAGATATGCATAGAAGCACACACCTGTGAGCAGGTGCTGGGGAGGGAGACAGGAGGAAGCCCAGGGCTTGCTGGCCAGCCAGTCCAGCTGAAGCATTGAGACCAAGGCTCAGCGAGAGAGCCTACCTCAAAAAAGAAGATGTGGAAAAGTAATGAATCCACCATGTAAGAGGCTTTGTCTGCACCATGGCTTTGCCTAACTGTAGGTTAATATAAACATTCCAAACATATTTAAAGTGGGGTAGGCCGAGCTGTGCTATTCAGTACGCCTGGGGTATACTTTTGACTGAAGAGATCTTCAGTTTATTATTGCTTTACAAAGATACAACCCATGATTCCCAGTTGAGGAAAGTAAATATTATGCAGTCAAGTACAGCTAATCTTTCAAAGAGATGGAGAAGTAGAAATCAGAAACTGTTTCAGAGTCACATTGGGAAATGGAAGGTTTAGATCCGGCTTTTTGTGCAGCTCATAAAGCCACTTCTGGAAGTACCACGAAATGGTGTTCAGAAAAACAGAAAGTTTTGCAGTACTAAATGCCCTGGGTGTAACAGATAGGTTCATCCTAGAATCTTGACTAGAGAAACAAGCACACACACACACACACACACACACACACACACACACACATAAACACACACACACATACAAACATATACACACAAACACTAAGAGGATAAATGTAAAAACATACAAATCCATTTTCAAAGAATAACCTTGTAAATATTTATAGGGATACAAAGATGTGAGCAGCTAACAAACTACAAAGTCAGACTCACAATAAGAACTGAAAAATGTCATTCACCTTGGTTTACTCACCTGCCAAAGAGTCCAGAAGCCAAGAGATGATGTGAGAGGAGACATTTTTCCCTATGGCTCTTTTGAACATCATACTGTGTTGGTATATTATCTGGCCAAAGAACACATGATTTTTAATAAATTTAGGGAATATATCTTTCTGTTTATTATCTATTTAGTGTGGGGGAGGGGGAAGCGCCCCAGCATGCACATATGTGGAAGTCAAGGTACAACCTGGTTCTTTCCTTTCAGTATGTTGGTCCAAGGACAGAATCAGGTCATCAGGCTTGGCAGCAGGCATGTTTATGGACAGAGCCATCTCCAGCCTGGGAATAGAGTTTTGAATGAATTAATAAACAAATGAGTAAGAAAACTGTTAAGGAGCAAAACTCCTCAGCCTGGTTCAGTTTAGTAGCGTTTATCTGAGACAAGCCAGACAGAGTAGAAATGATCTAAGACTGGGGACAGCTCTCCAAACCAGAACCAGCTCTGGCCCTCTGACCACAGTGATCTGACAGCATTTGGAGACCAGCAGAAAAACACTTAACTGGACACACGTCAGGTCAATCAAACAGCCAATTGGTTAAAGCTTGCATGATAACTGTTACATCCTAACTAGTACACGGGTCAGAGTCTTCTACAATTAGCCTGAATTCAGTTCGCATAATTCAACTTTCCTGTTGGGTCTTTTGGGTCCCAAATCTAAATCCTACACCTTTATCTTTGGCCTGGAACTCACTATGAAGCTGAGGAGGGCCTTGAACTTCTGACTATCCTGACTCCACCTCCCCCAAACTGGGATTACAGAGGCACACCACCACACTCGGTGCATGTGGTGCTGGGAATTGAACCAGGGCCTCCTCATGCATATTAGGAAAGCATTTTACCAGCCCATCCTCTTCTTCAAACCACAGGTTTCTTTTAACAAAATGAATTCAGCTATGCATGGAAATCACCAGTCATAGGCCTGACTTATCTGAAAAGCTTCTCCCTTTTGGATTTCATAGGCTGGCTAGCCCTTTCTCCCCTGAGGTCAGAGACACCCCATCTAGTCAGCCATCAGCAACTGCGTGGGAACCGGTAGAGGACAGTAGGAAGTGTGGGACTTGCCTGACTGTATATTTGTGGACTCTGCAAACACTTTGACCCAGAAACTGTAGCTCTGGGAACTTATCCTAAAGAAACAATGAAAGATTATGTCTAAAACTTTAGCTTAGAAGGATATGAACTGAATGAACGCTGGCAGAGGTGGGAAAAGATGGGATCAATCCCGATTAACAGAGAACTAAATGTATCAGTCAACAGCACTGTGAGCTGCCGTAAACATTCTTATAAAAAGTATTGCGTGTGTGTGCGCGTGTGTGTGTGTGCGTGTGAGCGCGTGCGTGTGTGCGCGTGCGTGTGTGTACATGCAGATGTGTCGAAGTCAGAGGACATTTTCCACTCGCCTGCCCTGTTTGTCTTCTTTCTGTAGCTTTTAGTTGTTTTTCTGATGCTGGAGATGGACTCTGTGGCCTCACACACGCTGGGCACGTACCCACTACTGGTCCAGTTTACCAGCTCTACCTATTCTAGTTTGAGATGCTCTCTCTATGTAGCCCAGGCTAGTTTTGATTTGAAATCTTCCTGCCTCCCCTCTGAACAGGCTGGATTACAGGCTTAGAACTCCCTTGCCTGACTGTCCCCACCCCACCCCCTTTCCCCCTTCCCCATTTAGATCCCATCACTCTCTAGCTACTCCACACTGACATTCAACCTCTGCATTTAATCCTTCTCTCCTCCCAGGCAGTAAGTCTGAAGCCTGTGGACCACTTTGCTCCCAGTCAGTGCTTTATTTCCATCTGAGGGGAGGGGTTCTTTTGTCTCCTTGTCAGCAAATGTCCAAACAGAACATCTGGAAAGAAAGATTATCTTGGTTCACAGATGAGAAGGGTTGCTTGGGTGGGGGAGCAGATGGAGCAGCTGGAATCAGGATGTCCTGAAAGCACCACTGGGTGACAGGAAGGTGCTGTGGGACTATGCTTCTGTCACTGTAATTATTGTAAATATTGAAGTGGAGGTGGAGCAACCAGACTAGGAGAATTCTGGGAAGTGGAAGAGGAGAGTCCAGCCAGATGTAGAGTAAGGAAAATGAGAACGCTGCTCTGAGAAAAAGGTACCAAGCCACGAGGCTAACCATGGATAAGAGTCATGGGTTAGTTTAAGAGTAAGAGTTAGCAAGCAATAAGCCTGCGCCATAGGCCTAATAGTTTATAATTAATGAAGCCTGGACAGAGAAACTTGTGACTACAGGAAGGGCTAACGTAAAACCAGCCCAGGGGGGAAATGTTTGCCTAGCACACCTCACGTTCAGTCTCTAATGTAAAACAAACAAATGATGCCCTTCAAGGGGCCTGCCCACCAGTAACCAGTATCATCCAACTATGTCCTGTTTCCCACATTTCACTACTAATGATCCGCTCAAATTGTGAATTTATCTATGAATTAAATGACTCATTAGACCAGAACCCTCTAGATACAAACCCAATAGACTCTGAAAATGGCCTCAACTATGCCCAGAGTTCTGCCTTACTTACTTACTACTCTGTTCTCTATTCAACCAAGATTCACCATCATTGGGGAAAAATACTATCGTGGACTGACTCTGTCCCCCTAATTCATACGCTGAAGTCCTAACTGCGATATGAAGTTTCTGGTCTGGACTAGCCCTAAGATCTGAACCAGTAGTCCCAAAGTCTCAAAAAAAAAAAAAAAAGCTTACATTAATTTCATGCTGATCGGCCTATGGCTCAGCATATAACTTGCTAACTCCTAACTCTTAAACTAACCCATGATTAGCCAAGTGACTTAGTATCTTTTCTCAGAGCAGCATCCTGGCCTCTTTCCTCTGTGTCTGCTGACGTCTCTCTCTGAGTTTTCCTCTTCCCAGAGTTTTCTTAGTCTGGTAGCCCCACCCACACTTCTGGCCTTCTGGCCAATCAGCATTTTATTAGACCAGTAGGAGGGGCAAATATTTACAATGTACCAGAACATAGTCCCACAGCACCTAACTCCCCAATGTTTGACAGAGAGGTGGTTTTCAAGAAAATACTCAAGCTTTAATAAGATAATAAGGGTAGGTCTCCAATCTGTTAGTGCCTTTCTTTTTAACTCTTTAGGATATTTTTATTTATGTTTATCAGTGTGTGGTGATATTTTGTTTGTGTTCTAACAAAGCCTGCCTGGAGATCAGAGGGCACAGCCAGCCACTAGTTAACCATAGAGGCCAGACAGTGGTAGCTCACACTTTTAATCCCAGCACTTGGGAGGAAGAAACAGGAACTAATATGGATAGGTGGAGAGAGGAATGTAAGGCCGGCAGAGACAGCAGCTCAACCCTTTTGGGCTGAGACGTTGGCGAGGTAAGTGGTGGCTGTGATTTGTTCCTCTGTCTCTCTGATCTTTTAGCATTTACCCCAATATCTGACTCCAGGTTTTTAATTATTATTATTAAGACCAACTGAACTCAGAGATCCACCTGCCTTTGCCTCCCGAGTGCTGGGATTGTAGGTGTGTACCACCACCAACCGACTTAGGCTAGCATTTTTCTAAGGAGAGTCTTGGAGAGGTTGTGTGAGTGCGTGACTCACAAGCCTAGAGGCCTCGGGAACCAAACTTGCTTCACTGACACCTGGGCCTTGAGCTCCTTAGCCTCCAGAATGATGGCATTGTGTTCTGGCAGCCCACACAGACGAAGACGTAAGAGAAGCCGCCTCACATACTTGTTTTCCAACGAATTGTTCACATGCCTGTCGAATACTTGGGCACATGCCTGGCACATACACAGAGAGCCCTACTCACTATTTATTAAGGTTTTCACATATTAGATTTGCTTGTAGAATGAATAAACAAATTCATCTTGCAAGTTAAGATTTATAAATAATAACTCTCTTTTAAAAAATGTTATCTGGGAGTGGTGGATCTCATCTTTTTCCCTAGCACTCTGGAGGCAGAAGAAGGTAGGTCTCTGTGAGTTCCAGGCCACTCTGGTCTACATAGTGAAACCCTGATTCAAGCAAACAAAGAAATGTAGATGGTGTGTTGGCCTAGAATTCTAGCACCCAGGAGGTGGAAGCAGAAAGAACTTTGTTAGTTTAAGGCCAGCCTGGTCTACGCAGGAAGAAATTGCCTCAAAATAAATTAATTAAATGAAAATAATTAAAGATTTATCTGTATTATAATCAAGATACATTTACATAGAGAAATTGCTTATGGATTTACAAAAGCAGAATCAACTTGAGATGTGCAGGTGGGTAGGAGAGTGGGTACATCTCCAGCTCCCTTGTTTCTACGATGTCCCTCCGCGGCTCCCAGAATTACTTATTTTATTCCTAATCTTGTCCGATGGGCTGCCTTTGTAAAGCTCTTGCCTTGCAAGCCTGAGGACCTGATTCTGTATTTACCACTCACATAAGAAAGCCAGGCCTGGGAGTGTTCCAGCCAGGAGGCAGAGCCAGAGGGCTTGCTGGCTTGCCAGCCTTGCCAGTTGGTGAATTCCAGGTCTGAATAAGACACTGTGCCTCAAAAACACCAGTCAGAGGCCTGAGGAGATAGCTCAGTGTATAAAGCACACTTGTACCTCAGATCCCCAGGACCCATGTAGAATGTAGCTGTGGTGGTGTGCAGCAGTGTAACAGGGATAGAAGGATCCAGATTCTGTCTGGCCAGTCGATCTAGCGGAAGTGATGAGCTCCAGGTTCAGTGATAGACCCTGTCTCAAAAAAAAGTAAGGCAGAGAGCCATGGAAGAAGGTGTCAGACACCAGCTTCTGGCTTCGATGTGCAGTACTTGGAGTACTATTATAGCACCGCACACATAAAACCATAGATGTCTCCTGAGGAGTGATGCCTGAGGCTGTCAGATGCCCTCCATATGCAAGCCCATACATGTGCACCTTGTGTACATCTATGCACACTTAGGTACACACATTGTTGGTGTATGGTGGCACACATCTGTGGTTCCATCACTGAGCATCCCAATACAGAAATATTTCTAATAAGGCCAGAGAGAGACCTATCTCAAAAGAACCAAAGCAAAGCATCACTGGCTCTTTTGGAAAGGGAGGATAGTGGAGTTTTAGACCGTGCAACTAAAGAAAGCCTATGTGACCTAGGTGTGTCTGGGTGAGAAGGTAGCTGGGCCTGGTGATGCATACCATTAGGTCTATCACCTGGGAGGCAGAGGCAGGTAGATCTCAGAGTTGGAAAACAGCCTGGTCTGCATAGTGAGTTGCAGGTTAGCCATGGCTACAGGTTTGGGTCTTAAATTCTCTGGCTTTAGTTTTCAGTGGGTGTTCCCAGTCTTTACCTAGTAGAAGAGCATTTTATACAGTTAGCTCTTGCTATCATCCAGGCTGTCGGGGAGCTCATTAACATGTAGTCACAGGCTGCTGCTGTGGCCCCTTGGAGACCTGCCCATCCTCCACCTACTGATGGTGTCTGACATTCACATGTATTTTGACAGAACATAAGGTCCTTCTGGCCTTGACTAGAGTTATGGCTTCTTTTGCTTTGCTGGCTTTGCTTCACCTGCCCCTGGAGCTCTCCAGCTTTCACGTCTGGCCTGAATAGAGTTTTCTTTTCTGCCTATCAGATGGTATCTGGAAGGGCCACATTAATCATCCCAGCCAGGGCTATTTATTGCGACAGACACCAAGCTCTATGCATAATATATGTAAGCCAAATATAACCAAGGCCTCTCATTGCCTTGCCTCAGTATGGTGAGTAATTTGGCAGAAAAATGTAATTGGAAGTAATTAAAATCTTTTCCCCGTCTCTCAGAAAATGCTAGACTGAGTGGTTTTCTTTTTTCCTTTTTGGTGGAACTGGGAATGAAACCAAGAGCCTCACGAAAGCGCAAATAATCCTCTGCCACTGAGCCATACCCTCTTCAACAAGTGTGAGCACATTTTGAAAAGATCAAGTTTCTCAGAGCCTCCTGTGGCCTCATATTCACGATGTAGCTGAGATGACCTTGAGTTCCTTATTCTCTGCCTTCCACACGCTGGATTACTGACATGAGCCACTGTGCCTGGCTTTCTGCAGTGTTAGGAATCAAACCCAGGTTTGCATCTTGCTAGGCATAAACCCAACATGCTGAGCCGCAGCTTTAGCCCAAGTCAGAGACATTTGTGAAAAGAGCTTTGGGGCTGGCAAGATGCCTCAGTGGATAAACGTGCTCGCCACCCAGGCTAGGGACCTAAGTTTGATCCCTGGAATCCATGGTGAAAGGAACATTAGGTCTTGAAGATGGTTCTCTGACCTCCACCTGTGGGCTTGAGTGCGTCTATAACCACTAAGGGGACACGCTATACTCACAGGAGTACGAGAGCACACTCAAGTGCACACACAGTCATCATAATAGTAAGTAAAATGCCAAGGGTTTGGTGGATGTATAACGGACCTTCAACACAGTGCACTTCTGATGTGTAACACCTGTCATGCCATCACCACGGTCAAGCTCATTATTTGGGTCACAGGATGTACAACATCTTCCATCTGGACAGACTGCAGACATGACAGTGGTCCTGTGACTTGATGTAACACCGGAACCAGCTTGGCTTGTGTAAGCACATTCTACAATATCTTCACAACAGTATCTCAAGGTAGTTATCTGTTCCAGGATGTAGCCAGTTGTTAAGTGACTGCACAACCCTCAGAACTTCCCTCCAGGCCTTTGTGAACCTTCTTCCTGCCTGTTCTAATTCCAGAGGCCATTTGCCTACTTTCTACAGTCAGGCTTTCCATAAAGCATAGTTCTATATTCGACAACTACAGCTTTCCCTGGATGTCTTAGTTAGAATTCCTATTGCAGCGAAGAGACACCATGAGCACAGCAACTCTATTAAAGGAAAACATTTAATCCGGGTGGCAGCTCAGTTTCAGAGGATCAGTCCATTATCATGGCGGGACACAGCAGCATGCAGGCAGACATGGTGCTGGAGAAGGAGCTGAGAGTCCTACATCTTGCTGGCAACAGGAAGTGGACTGTAACACTGAGCAAAGCTTATGCAAAGTAGACTACAAAGCCTGCCCCCAGTGTGCCACACTTCCTTCAGTGAGGCCAACCTACTTCAACAAGGTCACACCTCCCAATAGTGCCACTCCCCAGGATCTTATGGGGTTCAATTACATTCAAACTACCACACTGTAACCTCATGTAAGTTTTCATTTCCTAGAACATTCTATGAATAGGACTGGACTGTGTGCTTTAAAAAACTTACATGTATGAATGTGTCTGTGTGTGCATGTGGTACCACAGGCCAGCAAAGAGTCACAGATCCCCTAGATCTGGAATCACAGGCAGTTGTGGGCTTCCCAACTTGAGTGCTGGGAACCAACTCTGCAAGAGCATGGTGGCTTCTGAGTGCTGAGCCATCCCTCCAGTCCTTCATGTTTTATTTTGAGATTCATCCATGTCATTGAGACGGTAGCACATTCTTGTCAATAATTGTTCATTCTTTTTGTGGCCAAGTAATATTCCATTGTGTCAATATGTCAACTGTGTGAGTGTGTGTGTGAGAGAGAGAGCGAGCATGTGTGAATGTATGTCATGTGACTCTAAGAGTGTGTGCGTTTATGAGTATGCATATGGGCATGTGTGTGAGCTCTGCACATGTGCGATGCAAGTGGCTTGTCATTGAGATATATGTTCATCTTTGATGACATTTTTTTCATCCATGCCAGTTTCTCTTTTTAGTGGCTATGAGCCTTTGTGCATAAGTGCTGTCTGGCTGTACCCTCTTACTTCTCAGTACATTCCCACAAGCGGGATGGTCAGATCACATGATTGCTCTTTATTTAAGTTGTTTTGGGGAAAGGGTCTTCTCATGTGTCCTAGGCTGGCCTCAACCTCAAATTCTTCCAGTTACACTTCCCAAGAGCTAAAGTCATAGGAAGCCATCACCATATCCAGTTCTATGTGGTTCTGAGGATGAGACCCAAGGCTTCGTGCATGCAAGACAGGCACTCTACAAATGAGTTCCCAAGTGAGATTTCTTTGGTGAGGCACAGTAGCATGCCCCCACCTGGAATCCCAGCACTTTAAAGGCTGAGTGAGGCAGGAAAATGAGGCCAGACTGTGAGGGCATTTTGCAAAAGACAAAAGTAAATGAACAAAACCCTCAAACCAAACCAAACCCAGCTCCCCTTCCCACCATGGTCTCCCTGAAGGAAGTTGGATGCTCAAGTTTGTAACTCAGCTCCTTGTCCCAGGATGCAGCCCATTGCTATTGGCAAAAGCCAGGATGGAGCAGAGTCAGCAAGAATCCTGTCTCGTCAGAAGGTAGGGGAGCTACACACAATGACACCTAGGTGGTGGCTTTGCTCACCTAATCCTCATGTTAGCCCCAGAGATGACAAGCATCCTTACCAGACTGGAGCAATGAGGAAATAACATGAAAGGGGGAACACAGCCCCATCCCTGGCATGATGCTTCTCTGACTCCTCAGACTGTGGCTTGGTCCTCACTCTGGTCTTTGAAGGTTCCCACCAGACTCTAGAGGCCCCCCGAGGGCATTAAATGAACCATCTGAAATCATCTGAAATGAACAAAGGAATTGAGTCACTGAGTTAGGAAGATGGACCTCAAATCCCAGGTGTGAAAATAACCTCAAGGTGTCCATGGACTCCTTTTGACTTGGGGCAGATTTGTATGTTTGATTTTAATTTTTTAACGTTTTGGAGACAAGATCTTTTCTATCCCAGACAGGCCTTTAACTTGCTGCATATCCAAGGATGACTGCGAATTTGTGGTCTTTCAGCCTCCACTACCTAAGTGCTGAGATCACACAGGTGTAAACCATCACATCTGTTGAGGTTTTTAATGCAGTTTGGAGGCTTGGCATGGCAGACAAGCAGTCTAGCAGCTGAACTCCATCTTCTAGGGCATAGTCAGCGTCTTAACTGCTGAAGATGCTGTCAGCTCCAGAGTTCCACCTGAAGAACCATGTGAGGTGTGACTTACACTGTAATATGAAGTTTCTGGCCGGCCTTTCAGGCCTGCCCCTGAGGTTTAAGTAAGTTAGGTCCAATGCATAGCTAGCCAGTGTGCATGCATCTCAAAAGCTGCAGGTTAGACACGCCTGTAACCTGTAAGCAGATAAAGATGTTTTGGGAATTATACATGGAGTGATTAGTAACATTCTTGGTTCTTTTTTTTTCCTTTTATTTAAAAATAATTCTCAGCTGGGCATGATGGCACACACCTTTAATCGCAGCACTCAACAGGCAGGGTCAGGTGGATCTCGGTGAGTTCAAGGCCAACCTGAGCGCTATAGACTTCCAGACCAGCATGGGCTACATAGTGAGATGCTGGCTCAACTATAAATAACACCCTGAAAATAAAAAAGCAACACCATTAGATCTTTCTGGTCTCAAAGTCACTGCTTTACATTCTAAATATTTATTATTTTAAATTATGTGCAGTTGGGTGAGAGGGACACAGCTGTGAGATTCTCTGGAGCTGGAGTCACATATGGTTGTGAGCCAGCCACCATGTGGGTGTGAGAACTGAACCCCGGTCTTCTGCAGCAAGTGCTTATAATCACAGCCATCTCTCTAGCCCTCTGCTTTACATTTTAAACCCCAAATAGTCACGGAGGGAGCTGGATCTGAACAGGCTAAGTTCTTTTTTTTTTTTTTTTTTTTTTTTTTTTTGCCACTCCTATCTTCTGGGCCTTTGGGGGCTGGATTTGGGTCACACCGCTGGTACCAACCTAAGAGAACGATCTGACTGACACAGGAGACATCCATCCTCCCTCCCTCCCACACGCCCTTTCTTACTTGGGTTTAAACTGTGCATGCTAGGTGAGCATTCCACAGCTGAGACACACCACCCACTTAAAAACAAACAAGCACACAGGAAGTGGGCTGACTGTCGTCATGGGGAGGGGGGCTCTCTAACTTGTCCAGGCTGGCTCTGAACCCACTCTGTGGCAGACTTGTCGCCCTCTGCCTCAGCTTTTCAAGTAGCTGGCATTATAGGCTGGTGCCATCAGACCTGGCCCCCTACACACTTCTAGTCAGTGATGGCACAGTCTAAGCAGCTTTTACCGTAATGCTTGCAGTATGATGGCAGGAGAATTCTGCACATATTCAGTATACAGATGCTATATTTTAAAACAGTTCTTGACCTGTGGTTGTTTGAATTCACAGCTGTAGGTTCACAGACTGAGGGGTGGGGAAATAGCAACTTAACTACTAGTTAAAGAGAAATTGATAGTTTAAATGTAGGCGTCTCTACATGGGGGCCTGACTCCTACACTGTGCTTAGTAACTTTTTAAATATTATAAATCTGCCTTGGACGATTGTTCTTAGTTGATTCCCCATGACACAGGAGAGCAGCCTGAGAGAGAATTTCTTACATCAGCTTCCATGCAGATTAAATGGAGAACCAGAACAGGGCTGATCCAAAGGGCTGATTTTAGGGGCTTGGAGGGATGGCTCAGCAGTTAAGGGAATTCAGCTCTCAGCATCTATATTGCTGACCACAATTATCTCTAAGCCCAGCTCCAGGTGACATGACATCTTCTGGAATCTTTAGGCACTGACATATTTGTGCACACACAGAGAAACACAGAGCACGTGTGAGTAAACAAGACAAATCTTCCTTAAAAGGAGCCAATTCAGCCAGGAGGTGCCCTGAACTTGAGCCAGCCTAAGCAGTTCTGGTTATGAGGGAGGAGGGGAGTTAGAAACACTGACCGCTCTTCCAGAGGACCTGAGTTCAATTCCCACCACCCGCAACTGTCTGTAACATCAGTTCCAGGGGCATCCAGTGCCCTCTTCTGGTCCCCGAGGGCACTGCACAATATGATGCTCTGATATACATGCAGGCAAATGACTCTACACATAAAATAATAAAATAAAATTTGTTTTTAAAAAAATGAAAAAAAACCCCTGGGTGTGGTGGTGCATGCCTTTAATCCCAGCACTCGGGAGGCAGAGGCAGGTAGATCTCTGAGTTCAAGGCCAGCCTGGTCTACAGAGAGATAACAGCAACACAAAGAAACCCTGTCTCAAAAAAAAAAAAATTAAAACAACAACAACAAAATAACCAAAACCAAAAATCAAAATCATCAACCAAACAAAAAACTAAACATCACCTGCCATTAGTGTTTGGTTACTGTACCAACCAAGCATAGAGAATTTTATTACAGATATAACATTTCCATAGCATGACAATAACAAAATATAAAACTTTTTAAAATTTGTTTCCTTTTTAAAAAAAAAAACTTTTTACCTTTATTTAGTGTCACATGGTATTGGGTGAGCTCTTGCATACACAAATGGTTTTCCCTTCCAGATATGGGTCCTGGGGATCAGATCCGGGTCACCAGCCCCGGCAGCAAGCACCTTATCCTCTCATCCACCTTGCTGGCCTAATTTTTAGTTGCTTTTAAGTTTTCTTGAGGAAATAATCTATATTGCTGCCATGGTCTTGCTGGTTCACTATTGATGGGTCACTTCAGGAGAGGCTGGAAACCCAGTCCTGCATGCATCGCTAGGCAGCCTTGGCATCTCCGGACCCATTTCCTTATTGCTCAAAATGGAATCTAATCACACCCGCCACCAAAGACGGCTGTAAGATGACACGTCCTCGTCGGGTATGATAGCACACACCTGCCATCCCAGCAACTGGGAGTTAGAGATGGGAGCTATCACAAGTTGCTTGGACAGTCTGGGCAACATACTGAGACTCTGCCTCAAACAATAAAAACAAAAAAGACAAACAAGGGCTAGAGAGACCACTCAGTAGGTAAAGGCCCTTATTGTCAAGGATGAGGATCTGGGTTCAATCCCCGGGACCGAGAGGTGTAGAGCCTAAGAACCCATTCCCACAGGCTGGCCTCTCTACATGCAACCCTCCCCCAACTACAACCCTAAATAAGTTATTAAAAAAATTAAAAACCAGAAAGCAAATCAAGGCCTTAGCCAGGTAGGCGTTTCCCACAGGACCACACCTTCAGAAAGCTGCTGGGCCACCTCCTGGGTTTCTGATCTGGTTTGAGTTTTTAGGCTGGAGGATTTGCCTGTTTAACAAGCTCCAGGAAGTGGGCTGATGCAACATCCAACACTGAGGAATCTGTCATCAGCGGCTGGTTCAGAGTTAAGCCTCAGCCTCTGCGAGAGGAACTGACTCTCTGTAAAGCGGACTTGATGCTTTGATTTGAATGAAATGGCCCCCCATAAGTTTGGGGCCTTTGAATACAGGGTCTCCAGTTGGTGGCTATCTGGGGGGGATTAGGCTGTGTGACCTTGCTGGGGAAGTGTGGCATTGGGAGCCGACGGGGAGATTTCAAAAGACGATTCCCAGTTAGTGCTCGCTGAGTCCTGTCCTGGGTTCAGGATGTGAGCTCTCAGCTGCAGCTCGCCTTGCTTGCTACCTGCACCCTACTACCATAGACACTAAGGCTCTGGAACCTCAAGCCCCAAATCAGTCACGTCTTCTTTTCATGCCCTTGGTCTTTTACCACAGTAACAGGAGAGTAAAGACCACACCTCACACTGGGAATGCATGAGAGAGTGCGGTGTTAGGGCAAAGCGCTGTGGGGAGGCCGAGGCCGGGAGGATCACTAGGGTCTTGCTAAAAACATAACAAAACAAAAAACCCTCAGAATCTGGCTGTCCTCAGAGCGGAGAGCCAGAATTATTTTGGTTTTAGAAACAGGGTCTCGTGTATCCCAGGCCCAGGGATGACCCTCAGTAAATGGTGATTCTTCTGCCTCCACTGCCTTAGTGCTGGGCTTTTAGGCATGTATCACCATGTATCAGTTTATAACCTTCTGGAGATTGAACCCTTGACTCTGTGTGTCCCAAGCATCTGGCTTACTATATATATTAAGCAGAGTGGAAGAAAATGCAAATAAGTGAAATCAGACCCTGGGCAGGTAGCAGCCCCACAGGTCTCCTGGGGCCCAGAGCCTGGCCACCCCTTGAAGGGTAAAAGGGTAACGGTGTTTCTTCTCAAAGAAATCAACCTGTATTTGGAATACCACCATGACCATCATTATCCTTGGGCTTTTGCTTATGGGAACCAGATTGTCTCCTAAAGCACCTGGAGAAAGGGAAAGCAGGTGAGAACCTGGCAAGACTGCCGGCAGTGTTTGCTCAGATAAGGGGTTCTTTGCCATTGGACAGGAGCGGGGTGTGTGTGTGTGGGGGGGGGGGGGTGTAACTAATCCAGGAATAAAGTGGATCCGACTGGGAATTCTTAGGCTAACCAGCGGCAGGAAGCTTTGGCGCATGGAGGTCGCGCGCCCTCTGCTGCTGAACAAGAGTATTGCAGCAACACGCAAGGACGTCCTTGAACCCCAACCTTCTGTTTTTCCTGGCTTAAGAAAGTTTGTTGGTGTCGAGGTCAGAGCTGGAAAAAGGGAGTGAAGGAAAGCAGATTTGTATGGCTCTCCCAGAGTTTACATCTAATTGGACCGAAAACACACCTTCAGGAAACCAGGGAAAGAAGGTGATGGAAGGAGAGTTGATGCTCAAAACTTGCCCATAGAACCCCACATGTTCACCCCATAACACACCTCATAACACCACAATTCTCTATCCTGTTGGAGGTGTCCGCCTCCGGATCTGCACCCAGCTGTGAGTGCAGGTCACAAGAACCGCACCTCAGAAGTGAGCTCAGTGTGCTCAGAACTTACGTACTGGACTCTGCTCAGAGAACATTTCTTCTTTAGTTGTGTATCAGCTTGGATGGCAACAGGCGGACCTTTGTCATCTGCACTCACAGCCAGGTGCAGATCCCAAGAAGGGCGAGTTAAAGGTTCGACAGCGCTGAGATTGGCTGACCCAGCATCCCTCTTGCTGGATCAAAGGGAAGCTTTCTTGGTGTTTGAACCCGGTGTGTTCACAGAGGTCTTTCTGGACCCTTACTATGTCTGTGAAGGCCCTTGAGGTCTGAAGTTCCTAAACCGTGCACCCCGGGACGCAACAGAGGAATCTTGAAGAGAACTAGAAGGTCATATGGAGACTTACAAACTACTAACTCCGAGTCTTTCGGTCTGATCCAGGAAGCAATGTTCATTCTTTGATATCACTTCTTCCTGAGAACAGCTTTATGGACCTTTTGATAAAGAGAGAACAGTGTGCAAAAATGGTCATGGAGCCAGAAATGAAGGTGGTAGATTTTAATCTAATGCCAAAGTTCAAGCAGTCGTGTTAACAGGCCCACACATACTGTCGGGACATTGTTACAGGTTGTTAAGAAAAAGCAGCACTTGGGAGGCAGAGGCAGGTGGATCCTATGAGTTCTAGGTCAGCCTGGTCTACAGAGTGAGTTCCGGGCCAGCTAGTGAAACCTGCCTCAGAATGAAGCAAAATAGAGCAAGGAAAACATTAACTGAGCCCAACAAATACGCAGTGATTTTGTGCCAAGGAAAATATGAAAAATTGGATGCTGAAGAGATGGGCTCCATAGCTGATTTCTTACAAAGGATCTGAGTTCAGCTCCCACACTTATGTGAGGCAACTCACAATTGCCTGTAACTCCAGCTTCAGGGGTATCCAAACCCTGGTGTCCACAGACACGTGTCTCTCTCTCTCTCTCTCTCTCTCTCTCTCTCTCTCTCTCTCTCTCTCTCTCTCTCTCTCTCTCTCTCTCTCTCTCTCACACACACACACACACACACAATTTGAAATTTAAAAAATCTTTAAAAAGTAAGTACACTTACTTATATCTATTTAATACATTTGGAAATCTTGTCAGTGTAGCCATGCATGTGCCTTGTGCCTGAAGGGTAATTGTGTTGGAGTTACAGACAGTTGTGAGCTGCCATGCTGGGAGTTGATCTAGTCTCTGCAAGAGCAATCAATGCTTGTTTTGTTTTGTTTTTCAAGACAGGGTTTCTTTGTGTAGCTTTGGAGCCTGTCCTGGAACTCACTTTGGAGACCAGGCTGGCCTTGAACTCATAGATCCACCTGCCTCTGCCTCTCAAGTGCTGAGGTTAAAGGCATGAGCCACCACTACCAGACCAGAAATCTTTAAAAAGAAAATTAAGCCAAGTGTGGTGGTACATGTTTGTAAACCCACCACTCAAGAGGATTAGGAAGGTTCACAGCCACCCCTGAGAATTTTGTTTTTTTTATTTTTATTTTCAGAAATTTAGTCTCAGTAGATAACTTGGCTGTCCTGGAACTCCCTGTGTAGACCAAATTGACCTTGAACTCACTGAGTTCTTTCTGCTCCTGCCTCTGCCTCTGGTGGGATTAAAGACAAGCACCACCACCCCAAGAACACTTGAGAAATCTGGTGGAATGTATCTACAAACAGTAGCACTCAACTAGCCCAGGCTAGCCTCATGTTCACTATGTGGCTTCAATTAACCTTAAATTCATTCTCTTCCTGCTTCCATTTAATTACAAAGTTCTTCAAGTGAAAAATTAATTTTAGGCATGGTGGCACATGCCTATAATCTTATTCACTTGGGAGTCTGAGGCAGAAGGATTATGAGTTTGAGGCTAGCCTCTGCTACTTAGTGAAGCCTTGTCTTAAAAAAAACACTGGCTAGGTAAAGGAACCTTGTCTCAAAATAATAATAATAACTACTAATAATAAATAATTAAAAACGATCAACAACCAAGGTAGTGGGCATGGTGATTCGTATCTTTAATCACAGCACTCCAGAGGCAGAGTCAGGCATATCTCCGCGAGTTTAGGGCCAGCCTGGTCTACATAGCAAGTTCCAGGACAGTCAGGATTCACCGTGAGACCCTGCCTCTAAAACAAACTGAAGTAGTGCAAGTATGGTGGCTGGTGGTAAAGGCTCTCGCCACTTACCGGTGTGAGCCAGACAACCTCATTGATTCCCGGAACCTGAGTTTGGTCCCCAGAACCCAGAGAAAATGTAAGGAAAGAACAGACCTGCCAAATTGTCCCCAAACTCCATATGCTTTAAAGAAATAGAGGGAAAAAAAGAAAGTAAATAAGTAAATGTCTTTGCTAAGATTGCTATTGTGATAAAACATTAGGACCAACAGTGTCTTCGGGAGGAAGGGGTTTATTTCAACATATAACCCTCAGTCACACTCCACCACTGAGGGAAGTCAGGGCAGGTCCTGGGGGCAGCAGCTGACGCAGAGGCCACAGAGAGGTGCTGCTCACTGGCTTGTCTGTGCTGGCTTGTTCAGCTGCCTTCTTATGCCATCTAAGACCACCTGCCAATGGGGTACACCACCCCAAGTGAGCTGGGCCCTCCCACATCAACCATCAATGGAGAAAATTCATCACAGACTTGCCCACAGGCCAACCTAGTGGGGACATTATCTCAGCTGGGAGTCCCTTCCCTCAAATGACCCTAGCTGTGTCAAGTGGACATAAAACTAACCAGCACAATAAACTATAAAATAATTTAAAATTAATTATAATTTAATGCAATATATAATAATGAATTTCATTTTGATGAAATGGGATTTAAGTTACTTTAAATTGTAACTTAATTATTTTTTAAATGTCTGTGTGGGGGATAGAACTCGGGGGTCTATGTGTGCCAGGGATGTGCTTTACAACTGAGCTACATCTCCAGCCCTTTTAACATTTCATTTTATTTCTATTTTAAAATTTAACCCAGTTTATCAACAACACCATTTCAACAGGTCTCAGCCACCATTCAAGCTCTTCATAGTCACGTGTGACTGGTGGCATGATTGTTGATGCCAATCTGGCTATTGTCTCCTCCACTGTAAGACTTGATCCTAGCTCCAAAGAACCTGGAAGGTTCTGGAAACAGCCTAGTCTAGGGGCAGCTCCATCACTGGGAATAGGATGTAGGGAAACATGAAGGCCAAGCTTCTCGTGGGAGGAATAGCGCCCTGGCTAGCATGAAGTCAGGGAAGAGCAGCCCTGTCTCTAACGAAAAGTTTGGCATTTTATCCACAGACTTTTCTTCAATAAGTTTATAGTATATAGTCCAGACAGGCTCAGAACTTCTTGTATATGTATTTTATTAATGAAAACCTCCAAGGGATGGAAAGCATACATTCACATAAAAACTTGAATGTGGATGCTATATTATGCATTGTTAACTGTAGTTAAAAGGGGGGGCACAGTTAGGCATCCATGGATGGGGGGCCGTGCCATATCTCCTTACAGTAATAGCCCTTTACTCATGAGAGAAGGGATAAATAAGGATAAGTTTATGCTCTGGATGAGTGAACTTTGAAAACCCAATGCTAAGAACAGACAAGTCCAGGAAGGGAGTCAGGGAGGGAGGGCAGGCTTGTAGGTCCATGGCTGGCAGAGGCTGGCTAGAGACCTGCATGGGGAACAGCTGCTCTGTAGATGTGGAGTTTCTCTTGGGATGATGAAAATGCTCTAAACTGATTGGCTGGTTTGAGGCAGTGCTGAGGATATACTAACTCTCTCTCTCTCACACACACACACACAAAGATAAACAAAATATTGAGTGCTTTCATTAAGACTACTGAAAAAAAAATATACTTGAGAAAAATTAAAAGATGCATTCTAGGCTGGGGAAGTGGCTCAGCTGGTATGGTTCTTGCCTAGCATTCACAAAACACTGGGTTTGATCCCCAGCACTTTATAAAATTGGCTATAGTATAGGCCTGTAACTCCAGCACTTGGGTGGTAGAGGCAGGGGCACCAATCAGAAGTTCAAGATCAACCTGTATCATATAGTATGACTGTCTCAAAAAACAACAACAACAACACACACACACACACACACACACACACACACACACACACACACACACACACACCCTCCCTCACCCCTCCTGGTTGGGATTATAAAATGATGAAAAAGACCACAGACACCAACACAGAAGTTTGAAGTGTTAAAACACAAGTCTTAAGTTTTTCCCACTGGGAATCTGGTGTTGGGCTTAGAAGGAGGTGCAGTGACACCCTCCCCCCCAACTTGAGGGAATGTGACCTAACTCTGCCCTTGAGAACTGGCCTAGGGGCCCAGAGCTTCCAGCGGCCCAAAGAAACACACTTGTAAACTTCTCCTGCCCCGGGCAACAGAGACCCTTGGGCAGTAGACCCAGCTCTGCTCTCGGAGGCCTCCTGGCTCCTGGTAGCTCTATCCCAGAGCCCCTGGCCCCCGCTCCACCTCCCTATCCGCCTCCCTTCTGCTTACTCCCAATTGCAGGCTATGGCTCCTGGACTGGCCGCTCTCACTGCTATGAGGCCTGCACTCTGCAAGGCTGAAGTCCAAAGTTCAGTCCCTTCGCTAAGCACACGGATAAATATGAACCTTGGAGAATTTCCCCAGCTCCAATGTAAACAGAGCAGACAGGGGCCCTGATTCACTGGCCGCTGGGGCCAGGGTTGGGGGCTGGGGGTGCCCACAGGGCTTGACTAGTGGGGTTTGGGGGGGCAGTGGCTGCAGCAAGCCTGGTTCGTGACTGCCAGCCCGCCAGCAAGCAGACACCGGCCGTGGGTGGGGGAGGCGGCTAGCGCTGTGGCCTTGGGCCGCGTGGCCTGGTGGCAGGCAGTAGAGCCATGGTTTCTAAGCTCAGCCAGCTGCAGACGGAGCTCCTGGCTGCCCTGCTTGAGTCCGGCCTGAGCAAGGAGGCGCTGATTCAGGCCTTGGGAGAGCCAGGACCCTACCTGATGGTTGGAGATGGTCCCCTGGATAAGGGCGAGTCCTGCGGTGGGAGTCGAGGGGACCTGGCCGAGCTGCCCAATGGCCTGGGGGAGACTCGTGGCTCGGAAGATGACACGGATGACGATGGGGAAGACTTCGCGCCACCCATTCTGAAAGAGTTGGAGAACCTCAGCCCAGAGGAGGCAGCCCACCAGAAAGCCGTGGTGGAGACACTTCTGCAGTAAGGACCCCACCCTGTCCCTGGCACCCAGGAAGGAGCCCATAGCGGCCCACTTCCTATCTAGAGTTCAGGCTGGTGGTCAAGAGGGTATCTGCTGGACCTTCTCCTCTGCTCGGTCCTATATATCCCACATCTGTGGGCTACTCTCTGAAGCCGGGTTCTTAGGACGTAGGAGCGGGCTTGAGGTCACTTTGAGATGGAGGACAAAGAAACCCCAACAAATGCTCGGAGAACCGGAGAGTGGTAGAAATCTTTACCCACTGTGGGCATTTGTGTTCTCATAAATTCCACTTTTTTTGCTAGATGGTCAGATCCCAGGTTTGGGGGCCTAAAAGCCTCTGAGGAGGCCGGGGCTGAGATAGGGCTTGAGGGGATTTTCTGATGCACCAGGGCCTTAAGCATGTGGCTGGGTAAACCCGGGGATTTCTTACCTGAGGCAGATAGAGTCTAGGGGTAACCACTTCCCTGCATGGCCACGTGCCCCCCACCTGGCCAAAAAGCCGGTTTAGGGGCCTCCTGCACCGTACCCCCTCATCTGCTGTCTGGTTCCCCATCTCCTGGAGTGCTGGGTGGGTCCTAATCTCGATGCCTCCCCTCTCCTCAGCAAAGCTGACCTGGTTACTAATTACCCATACACTTTATTATTTCTTTTGTTTTATAAATTTATAAATAGCAAAAGGCTCTGATAAGGCCTGTGATCATTAACTTCTAGGGACAGTGGCTGGGAGATGCCCAGTGGGGGGTGGGGTTGAGAATGGAAACACTGGGATTGGGGGATGGTGACCTGGGGGCTGTGGGGAACAGCACCCTCCCCATTTCCAAAGCCTCCCCAATTTTCAGGAGGATATCTGCCCTCTTGCTACTTTTTTTTGGGAGTTAGTTCATGGTACCTAGATTCTCCTAATATGGAGATGAGTCCCCAGAAGGAAGCTGTTACTAAATCAGCTTCACGTATAGAGAAACCAAGGCTCAGACCTGGGCAGGAACTGCGAAGGAGGGGCCCGAGGAGTTTGCCCGCAGCCTCAGGAGAATATTCAGGAAGCAGCCTCTTTTCTGTCCAAGGTCCTGATCCTAACTTGGGGTGGGGGAGGGCTGCTGGAGCCCAGCATTTCTGGAAGTGTTGAGGAACCTCCCTGGGCCTAGGGCAAGGGGTAGGGGAGCAGTCAGGCCCCCTGACTTGGCAGGAAGCGGAGGGCAAAGGGCTGCCTCGCTGCAGGGGAGGGGCAAAGGGCCAGGCATTGCCAGACCCAGGGCACAAGAAAGCTGGGTAGGGTGGGGCTGGGTCTGACCTGTTCAGGTGCCCCAGGTGGGACTAGGGGCTCAGGTGTGAGGCTCGGGGGACAGGGATGCCGAGGGTCTTCTTACCTGGCTATGTGGGACCTCTTGATCAGCAGCCCCCATGGTGGGGGAAGTGGAGGCTGGAGTGGGAGCTTGGTCCAAAGCAGCTGAGGTCAAAGTGCTCTCTGGGGGCCAGCAGAGTCCTGGAAGCAGACAGGGAGAGGGCTAACAGAGTGGGTGAGGAGGGAGAAGGCTGGAGGAGCTGAGAGAGCAGAGGAACCAGGGAAGGAGAGGGTCTCTGAGCAGCTGGGAGAAGGGGCAGGGGACAGAGGCTGAGCTGGGAGGAGGCTGGAGTGTTCCTCCCCCCAGGTTGGTTTTCTTTAATGCTAACAGCGTGCTATTTGCTTTCCATTTAAATTCGAGATGTTGCTATAAATTATCAACCAGCTCCTTGTTCCTGCGGGGTTTATAACTAACTACCTGGGTTACTTATTGTTCAGGTAACAAAGGGGACCTGAAAATGTCCCCAGGACCTCTGGTTTCAGGACAGTGGGGTGGGAACTCTGGGGAGAAGGCTGGAGGACCCCCTGATAAAGGTCTGGCTAGTGTGGAGGTTGAGGCTGGAAGAGAGGGTGGTAAGGACCAGCTCCTCATGGGAGCTGTTGGTTCAAAGACCTACATTTGGAAGAGGGAGGGGTGAGTGTGGGATCTGACCCCCATATGCCTCATGTGTGAGGCCACCACAGACGTCTCAATTCTCCTCAGACCTCTACTGGGTGACCTTGGGCAAGTCTCTTTTCCTCCTCCCCTCCTCAATGTCACCAGGTACAGGGAGTAAAGGCAAAGTCTCTGCCTCTGTTCTATTTTACTCCCCCCATCCCCCCTCCCTTCACCCTCCTCTCTCTCCCCAGCTCCCTTCTCCTCACTATCCCTTCTTTGGTGCCTGTGATGCTGACTTTGCTGTCCTGGATGCACCAGCTGATTTCTAGCTTGGGGCCTTTGCCTCTCCTGTTCTCCCAGCTCAGGATCTTTCTCCCACTTCGTCCTGGGCTCATAGCTCCCTAGCTGCCCTAGCTGCCCATGGGCTGTACCCCACTTTCTCTCTCCTTCACTTCCTCCACTTACTTCCTCTGATCCCTTAATTGTTTAGTTACTTTGTCTCTTTTCATTTTTTGTCTCCTGATGTGATCTTGTCTCTCTTTCCCCGAGGTTCAGGAAAATAGATTTGTCCAAGGTCACACAGTACAGATCTAAAGGACAGAGATGGGAGAGGAGAACTGGGGTATCTGTGGTGGCCTCACACACCTCCAAGTAAAAGCTAGCAGCATCACCCCCCACACACACACACACCCCATCCCTAATCCAGCCCTGACACACTAGTCATGAGTGAACAAATGATTACACTTCCCTGAAGTCACCTCCTACTCCTCCGTAGGGAGCTCTTGGGATCCAGAGGTCTAACCTGACTGCCAGCTGCTTAAACTCTACCCTTGCTGTTTCTCAACTCTCCCCATCAAGCTGCAGCAGGGTTCTGCCAGCTGTGAACACAACTGCAGGCAGCCTGCAGGACGATTCATTGGACAGTGGCCTGCCTTGGTTCCCATCCCAGCTCTGTCCCTTTCCAGCCAGCGAGGTGGGTTCTGTTCCCACTTTATTCTGCAGAATGGTGAGGTCAACACTCAGCCACAGGGTCAAGAGCATGACACATGGCAAAGAAATATTGAGCCTGTAACATGAGTAGTCCATTTCACAGATGAGCAGAGGAAGGCCCAGTGAGCAAAATGACTTCCTCAAGTAATAGGCCAGATTTGGGCCGGAGATGGTTTAGCCCAGTCTGCACAACACTCTGGGTTCCATGCCTGTCTCTCCATGTCCCTCCCCAGTCTGTCTCAGCATGTTCACCCCCCTCCTCCAGTCATTCTTGCTGTTCTACTTGACCAGAAGTCCTTTCCCATGAAGGGCTCTAAAAACTCACAAAAGGGGGGATACCAGCCTCAGATGCTTTTAATCCAGCAGTCAGGAGGCAGAGGCAGGCAGATCACTGAATTCCAGGCCAGCGTGGTCTACACAGTGAGTTTCCAGGACAGCCAGGGCTACACAGAGAAACCCTGTCTCAAAAGAAAAAAAAAAAAAAATCAAACCAACCAAACAACACCCCCCCTGCAAAAAATCCTTCATAAGGGTTTAAAGATGTATTAAACATGGGGTTTCCTTTTGGAAAATTTCTGAAACACTTTCTTTCTCAACAGAATCTCAAGTATGCCAGACTAGTTTTAAACTTGATATCTCAAAAGTGACCTTGAACTTCTAATCCTCCTGCCTCTACCTCCCAAGTGCTGAGATCTCAGGTCTGTGCCACTGTACCTGTTTCTTTGTTTGGTTTGGTTTGGTTTTTTTGAGACAGAGTTTCTTTGTGTAGCCCTGGCTGTTCTAGAACTCATTTTGTAGACCAGGATGGCCTCAGACTCAGAGAGATCTGCCTGCCTCTGCTTCTGCCTCTGGAATGTTAGGATTAAAGGCGTGTGCCACCACAACTGGCATCCAGGTTTACATGATGCTGGGACTGAATCCTGATACCAACTAAGTTGTCTCTGTCTCTCTGGCCTGAGAAATAGGAAATATCTTTAGTTCTACTTTAGATATGAAGAAATGGGGCAGGGAGGGGGGGGAAGCATGGATGTTAAGCCACATTGCAAGGCAGAGAATGGATAGCAGAGCTGGGAATCTTCCTCAGACTGAAGTCTGACCCCCACCCCCAACTGAGAATCAGCTCTCTCTGGAGGAGTGGCCCTTCAGTCTAGTCTGTTAGGTCTGTGGTTCTGGATATCAGAGAACCAAAGGCCCAAAGCTGGGGACACCTGTTTGACTCCAGAATAGTGGGGAAAGATGGAGGCAGATCTTCACTCTTCTGGATTCTGCTGTGGGGAAAGGGGTACAAGGCCCACGATGATGACGATGATGACGATGATGATGATGATGATGACAATGATGATGATGGTGACGATGATGATGATGACAGTATCATTCCACTTACCTGAACCCTTACTGTAGGCCAGGCTTTGCTCCAAAGCCTTCATCCCTACTGGGGACTCGACAGAATCAGAATGAGTTCATATGCTTGTACACATGTGGGGGGGGGGGAGAAAACCAGACTAATCCAGTAACCACTGCCCCCCAAAATGGCACAGCTGACTTCTCCCAGAAAAATATAGGAGATGAGTCCTTTCAGCTCTGGAAATTTTTATTTTTTTTTTAATACTTTTTTTGAGGCAGAGCCTCAATTTCCCAATGCTGAGATCACAGGCTGTATCACCACACTTGGCTCTGTCTGGCATTTTATAATCACTTTTTACTGTTGTTAAAAGAACTGTTTAGAACTCAAGAGATGGCTCAGAGGTTAAGAGAACGTTGGCTGCTCTTCCAGAGGTCCTGAGTTCAATTCCCAGCAGCAACATGGTGGCTCACAGCCCTCTGTAATGAGATCTGGCATGCAGGTATATATATATACACATACATACAGGCAGAACATTGTATACATAATAAATAAAAAATTTTTAAAGAACTGTCTAAAAAGCAGGTGTAACAGTGCAGGCCTTTAGACCCAACACGGGAAAGGCAGAGGCAGGAGGATCTCTGTGAGTTCCAGGCCAGCCAAGGCTATATAATCCGACCTTGTTCCAGCCACCCTCCCCCAACAAAAGTTCCTCACTTTGAACACTTTCTCTTCCACTGAAATGCTTGTCTTGTGTTTGTGATGTGGAGGGTGGCTGCTTTATCTTTTATTTTATTTGATCTAGTATAGGAGAAATCAGAGAGAGAATATGAATTAGAGACACCTTGGCAGAATATAAAAGCCCCTCCTGTATTGAGAGCTGACAGACCAGGCTCCCTACAGAGGAGGGCAAAAGTGAGGCGTGAGGCCAGAGGGAGGGGGAGGGCAAGCTGAGGGCTGCCCTTGCCAGAGAAGGGAGGCCACCAGATAATTATGTTTGCAGAAGCACAAGCTGGACTTTGTCCCTGTTTCCTTCCGAGCCTTGCCTGGCACCCAGGGAAGGGAGGAGTGAGAATCCAAGAAACCCGAGTACAGGGTGAGAAAGAAGGCAGGAAGGCGTGTAGAAAGGGTCTTCAGCGACAAGAAATATTCTTGACCTCTGGCTAGATGGACCTGAGACAAGATTTCACTTTCCTGAATCAGAATTTTGTCAGAGGTGGAGCCAGGTTCCACATGAAGCGCACTTCCTGGATTTATCCTGGGATTCAGGCAGCTCCCAGCAACCCTCTGACATTCATCCTTTATTTGTCTCCAGTTTCGATTACTCTGTCCACCCTGTGTGTCCTTGCTGCTCTGGAAACTACTGACCTACTGATGATAGGAGGGTCTGAGGCAATGTTGGCTCTCAACCTTCCTAATGCCGTGACCCTTTAATACAATTTCTCATGTGGTGACCCCACAACTATAACATTGTGTCCATTGCTATTTCATAGCTGTAATTTTTTTGCTACTGCTATGAACAATTATGTGAATCTCTCTTTCCTGATGGTTTTAGGTGAACCCTGCAAAGGGGATCATGACCCACAGGTTGAGAACCAATGGTAGTCTGGCCTCTGAGACCCTCATTCTCCAGGCTGCACAGTGTGAGGCAGAGATGACCTTGGGGAGGAGAGAGCGTGCTGGGAGTAGGCTGGTGGGCTTGCCTCAGTGCTGGGGGCAGGTGTCAGTTTGTAGCTCAGTTTGAAATGTCAGATACAGCTAGTTCTCTATGTTATGAGTTTTAAACCTGCAGAACATAACTTGTTCGATTGCTTTCTGAACTGAACCTGTATAGTTTTTTCCTTGTCACTATATTCTAAATACTAAATCAAATGGTCATTTGGTAGCACCTGTTCTAATCTGAGCTAGAGAATGTGTAAGATCTCTATACAAGTGCTAGCCCATCTCTTTTACTTTTCACTCATTCACCCACATATCGCCCATAGCATACTCTGCATCAGGCCAATTTGGGTTCTGGGAACCAGACAGTTCTGCCATTCTTGAACAGTTATTTAAAAGCCTGTGAGCTCAGCAGCTAAAAGCACATACTGAAGCAATCCAGTGGCTTGAGTTCAATCTGCAAAACCCATGTAAAGGTGGAAGGAGAAATTAGCTTCTACACATACTATATCACATGAGCACGTGCACACACATGACCTCCACACACATACTATATCACATGAGCACCTGCACACACATGACCTCCACACATACTATAGCACATGTGTACATGCACACACACACACACACACACACACACACACACACACACACACACACACACGCACACAATACTCATGAGCAGGTTCAGAAGAAGTGAGGAACTTTGAAAAAGTCATAGGTGAGGGTCTTCCCTACTTGGCTGGCCCAGCTTACAGTGGGAATCTGTTCATGTGTACATGTGTCCTATATGGGACCCGAGTACAGGTCCTACTCACAGAGCAGGGCCCTAGACCCCAGCCTCACCTGAGGTGTCAGGAAGGGCCACTGAACAGACACTGTTCTTACTCCTTCCCAGGGAGGATCCATGGCGTGTGGCAAAGATGGTCAAGTCCTATTTGCAACAGCATAACATCCCACAGCGGGAGGTTGTCGACACCACCGGTCTCAACCAGTCCCACCTATCACAACACCTCAACAAGGGCACCCCCATGAAGACACAGAAGCGGGCTGCTCTGTACACCTGGTATGTCCGCAAGCAGCGAGAGGTGGCTCAGCGTAAGTAATGACCCAGCCTGTGTCCTCCTTGGCAGGGCAAATGGCTCACTTTCTGTTAGTGGGGTGGGTGTATCACACAGACAGGTGGGACTGAGGGGCAGCAGGAAGGACATCCCTACATTTACTGCTCACTCTGAACAAGCCACCGAGGGAAGAGAGCAGGATTGGCCTAGGGATCTACAGATACACTGGATCTTTCCTTCCAGAAACGCACTGCACAATGGGAGATTGAGAGACCACTATGGTATAGGAAGGCACGGATGGCAAGCAATCGAACAAGTCCAACTTGATGTCACTCTTTCTAAGGTTTCTAATGGTTGGATATTATTGGAAGATACCATGATTTGTTTAACTAGTCACTTGCTGAGGATTTTTAGGCTTTTTCTGATATGGTCTCACGACCCGTTTTTGCAAACATAAACATAGAAAAATTACTAGATGTGGATGTTGGAATGCAGAATCAGTGCTTTTAAAATTGTTGATGGAGCCAGACAACAGTGGCTCACGCCTTTAATCCCAGCACCCAGGAGGCAGAGGCAGGCAGATCTCTGTGAATTTGAGACCAGTTTGGTCTATAGACCAAGTTATAGGCAGACAGAGTTGGGAGAGATGATGTCTCAAAAAAAAAACCGCTACTCTTCCTGAGGATTCAAACACCCTTTTCAGGCCTCTGTGGGCTCCTTCCCACACATGACACACACACAGAGAGAAAATATTAAAAATAAACCAAGTGTATATCAGCTTTAGGGACTAAGCCACAGTGTCTGGTACCTCAGGTCTTGGTCCTGGCTCTTGCCACCCTGTGGCCACTCAGTGAGTGTAGACAGAAGCAAGACAGCTTCCTCCGAGGCAGAGTGAGTGGGTGTGAATGGGCCACAGCAGTGGAGAATGTTGTAACCTGGGCCAAGTTAATTGCTTATTGTTTTGTTTGTCTGCTTGAAGACAGAATCTCTCTGTGTAGCCCTGCTGACCTAGAACTCACTCTGTAGACCAACCTGGCCTTGAACTCACAGAAATCCTCCTGCCTCTGCCTCCTGAGTGCTGGGATTTATGGCACCAAGTCCTCTTTTAACAGTGCGTGGGGCTTAACTTTCGATGGGTTGGCCCTGAGACTTCATGAATGCTAGGCAAGTGTTATACCTCACAGCTCCAGTCAAGATTAGATGACTTTAGTCTTAGCGGCCAACTGCTCTGTGCACCTTGGGAAAGACAGAGGATGGGGCAAGGTCAGGTGCGCTGACAGCGAAGGGGGTGTGGCCAAAGCCTCACTGCTCTCTGTCCTACAGAATTCACCCATGCAGGCCAGGGGGGACTGATTGAAGAGCCCGCTGGTGATGAGCTGCCGACCAAAAAGGGGCGGAGGAATCGGTTCAAGTGGGGTCCCGCGTCCCAGCAGATCCTGTTCCAGGCCTACGAGAGGCAGAAGAACCCCAGCAAGGAAGAGCGAGAGACCTTGGTGGAGGAGTGCAATAGGTGAGTGGTGGTCCAGCCAGGGCTAAGCAGGGAAGGAGAGGTGGTCTCGGGCCCTCAGGGGGGCTCACGGGTCCTTGAGAACTCTGGCTGTCCATTGAGAGGAGTCGATTTCTTGCCATTCTTTTGAATTGAATTCTCAGCATGCCCCACCCACCTAAGCAACACTTTGGGGATCACACATCCCAAATCATCTCCTCTACAACCCTATGGCTTTTTTGTTCACATTGTGACTGAGGTCAGAGAGGCTGAGTTCCTTGTCCCAGGTCACACAGCATGACTGGTATTGTAATCCCGGTCTGTCTGATTGGCACTTGGGTAGACTTCACTTCTCGGCACTTTCTCCTCTGAAACTGTCCTGGAGGCTCACGGGTGCTATCTTTGCAGGGCGGAGTGCATCCAGAGGGGGGTGTCACCATCACAGGCACAGGGACTAGGCTCCAACCTTGTCACGGAGGTGCGTGTGTACAACTGGTTTGCCAACCGGCGCAAGGAAGAAGCCTTTCGGCACAAGCTGGCCATGGACACATACAATGGGCCTCCACCAGGGCCGGGCCCAGGCCCCACACTGCCTGCCCACAGCTCCCCTGGCCTGCCCTCATCTGCCCTCTCCCCCAGTAAGGTCCATGGTGAGTGCCCTGGGGTAGGGAAATTGGGATAGGAAGTGAAGAGAAAAAGTGGATGGGCAGAAGGTCTGGAGGGATTTTCACAGTGGTGGCGACCACCCCAAATACTCTGTACCCCACGCCTCCACTCCGTCTGAGCTCCGACACTCCCCCATCCACCTCACTTCATCCACTCCATTTCCTCCTCTGTTTCCTCTGCTGTGCTCAATTCACACTTCCTTCTTACTCCACTCTATTCTGTACTCGTGCAGTTCACAGCGTGCACTCCACTACTCCATTTAGCTGCGTCCACGCTGCTTTACACCATCGCACCCTCTCACGAAAACCCAGTCCATGACACGCTTTTCATCCCACCCAACCCACTGTATTCAGCCTAATTCACTTCGCACCACATCAGGGCAACGCTATCACTTTGGATCTATCAGTTCAAACTACTTCAGTTCAGCTCCACTGTGTTCAAATCCAACCAATTCCCATTCAAACTATCCAGTCTGACCATATTCCACAGAATCCAGTTTATCATGCAGAGTGTATTCCTTGGTGTCTGGGAATTGGGGCCAGGACCTCTTGTAAGCACTTCATATAGCCTTTCCCTCCCATTCACAATCTATTGTATACGGAGTCATTTCTAGATGGCCCATGATACCCAATGCAGGGTAACTGTCTACATCACAGTTACCCTGTATTGGCTGAGGACTAGTGACATGAAAAAAAAAAACCCTCTATGTGTTCACTGCAAATGCAAATATTTTTTCAAATATTTTTGATCCAACAATTGATTGAATTTGAGGCTGTAGCACCTGTGGACGAGAGGCCGGCTGTAAAGCCCAACTCAATTTAGCCCAATTCAATTGGATTTTGATCAGCTCAGCAAAAGCTCAATCTAGCTCAATTTATTTCTGGTCCCATTTAAGGAGACTTAATTTAATTTGGTCAATTGCAGTCCATTGTGCTCAACTCCGTTACTCTCCATCTCTGAGCCCCATTTGGTGTCAGTCTCATTGTTCGAGGGTCTCCTTCACGGAGGGGACACGCAAGGCAGTGGGGGACATGGGACTATGCATCAAAAGAGCTGGAAGCAGCAAGCACAGGAGGAAAGATGGGGTGCCAGAAAGACAGTAGGCTCTGGTGTGGTGAGGTCTGTGGGGCAGGAGAGGACAGGAAAGTGGGGCACTGAGACTAGAACTTGCTCCCCATTCTAGGTGTGCGGTATGGACAGCCTGCAAGCAGCGAGGCAGCTGAGGTACCCTCGAGCAGTGGTGGTCCCTTAGTGACAGCGTCTGCGGCCTTACACCAAGTGTCCCCCACAGGCCTGGAGCCCAGCAACAGCCTGCTGAGCACTGAGGCCAAGCTGGTAAGTGAACAGCTCCACTCTGTGTGGAGACCCCTCCTAGGCCCATTTTCTGTGGCTTGGAGACAGTGGTGGGGGGGGATACTCCAACTCTACTTACCCTCACAGGTCTCAGCCACTGGGGGTCCCCTGCCACCAGTCAGCACCCTGACCGCACTGCACAGCTTGGAGCAGACGTCTCCAGGTCTCAACCAGCAGCCGCAGAACCTCATCATGGCTTCGCTGCCTGGGGTCATGACCATTGGGCCTGGGGAGCCCGCCTCCCTGGGACCCACGTTTACTAACACAGGCGCCTCCACCCTGGTCATTGGTAAGCAGGTGGTGGTGAGTGGGGCCCTGTGCCTCCTGCAGAAACTGGGATCTGGAAAGAGCCACTGGGGCCCAGCCATCATCCACCATCCATCCACCCACCATCCACCCACCCACCATCCATCCACCCAGCCACCCAGCCACCATCCACCCAGCCGTCAACCATCACCTACTTTCTGAGCCTGTGGCACCCATGATCACAGTGAAGCAAACAGAACCAGTAAGCACAGTGCAGACATTCTGAACTCATACATCTGAGCAAAGGGAAAACAGCAGGGGAAGGGCGTATGTGTGATGTTTTCTAGGCTTTTTAAAAATCTTTTCTCTTTTAAGTCTCAAATCCTTTATATGCAGGAACTATTGCTCAGTATCTAAGACATAGGGAGCTGCTAGAAGAGGTGGGCAGAGAGCGAGCCCCCAGGGCTCCAGAGAAGCCAGTTTGACAACCATCTACTCCCAGCCTACCTTTCCCACCAGGCAGAGAAGCTAAAGGCCCAGAGGATGACTTTTCATGGCCACTTGTTTGTGGCAGATCCCACCGCAGAGCTATTTCTTAGCCCCCTCCCACTTCCTCTTCTAACCCTCAGGCTCTGGGAAGGGTGGGCAGTGTCCCTCAGAGGGTCTGGGCTGGGTCTAGGGAGGACAAAGGGTGGTGGGTGTGAGGTGTAGCTGATTCCTGCCTGTCCTGCACCAGGTCTGGCCTCCACTCAGGCACAGAGTGTGCCAGTCATCAACAGCATGGGCAGCAGCTTGACCACCCTACAGCCAGTCCAGTTCTCCCAGCCACTGCACCCCTCCTACCAGCAGCCTCTCATGCCCCCTGTACAGAGCCACGTGGCCCAAAGCCCCTTCATGGCCACCATGGCCCAGCTGCAGAGTCCCCACGGTGAGCATCCCTCATGTTGGTCTAAGGGAGGTGGGCATAGGACAGGGAAGGTAGCAGGTGCTGTGGTCCGCTTGTGTGTGGCGCAGGTATCTATGGGCTACCCACCTGTTACTGTGTGCATAGGAGCTTGTGTGAACTTTTCAATGTGTGCCATGCTGGTGTCCATCAGTTACGTTCCCAGCCGTGTCTGGGTGCTGGTTGGGGCAGGGGGGAATAGTTCAGTCAGGAAAGTGATATTCTTCAGAAGCTTGGGCACATGGCGGTGTGTGCGACACACTGATGATCTATGGGGCTAGTGCCTGCCAGTCTAGCCTGCATGGTGAGCTCCAGGCAAGTAAGAGAACTTTCTCACAAAACAGGTAGGTGGCACCCAAGGAACAACATCTGAGGTTCTACTGGCCTCAGACACTTACATATATGTGGACACAGGCACACACACACTCACATAGCCTCGGGCCAGATCTTCCTAAGGTTGCCTATCAAATGGACCATGGGGCCAACCTTAGGCAACACTTTGGGTTCAGACCTTCTGGACTTCAATATGGAGATGGCGACTATGGACTTGTGGACCTGTGTGAGGCTGAAAGTTAATCTCTCTGTGTGTGGGCACCCTGCTTTTAGACCAGTTCCTGAGAAAGTATGCTATTACTGTGTGTTAGGTGAGCACTCAAGTCTCATGGAGAGACTAGAGGTGAAGCTGTTTCGTGTTGGAGGCGCCCTGGAGAAGGTGTTTCTAGCCTCAGCCCTACTCACCAGCTTTTCCTCCAGAGGCTGGCATTCGGCACAATAGCACCTGAGCTTACTACTGCAGTCCCTAGCTTAGTGTAACATACTGAGCACAGTACAGGAGAGTACCTGCACTTGGTACCACCTGTTTAGTACGGCAGTGTCCATGTCTACTATATCACTTGTACTTAGTACAGGCCCATTATGCCTCTGGCCCTCATTTGCTTATATATAGCTGGGTTGTAGTCTACCTGGGGCAGTGGAGGAGCAAACATAAAATGAGCTGGAGTTGGTGCAGGGCCTTCCCTTGGCTGCCATCCCAATTGGCTGAGCAGGCCCCTATACCGGGAAGGTATGGGGTCTATCTCTCCCACCTGGATCCCTAAGCACCTCCCCATCAGGTATTCATCAGGTCCCATGCCCATTTTTCCATAAAGTACTCAGTCTTGAGGCTTCCGGGGAAAGATCCAGGGAGCCATATCTGTGTCCTTTCCTCCTAGCCCTCTACAGCCACAAGCCTGAGGTGGCCCAGTACACACACACAAGCCTGCTTCCGCAGACCATGCTGATCACGGACACCAACCTCAGTGCCCTTGCCAGCCTCACGCCCACCAAGCAGGTAAGACCTAAAGGGCCCTGAGGGCCCACCTAAAGCTCCACAATTCCATTGCAAGGGCTCAGGGTGTTATTCTGGTTCTCCAGGTCTTCACTTCAGACACAGAGGCCCCCAGTGAGCCTGGGCTTCATGAACCATCATCTCCGACCACCACCATCCACATCCCCAGCCAGGACCCATCAAGCATGCAGCACCTGCAGCCGGCCCACCGGCTCAGCACCAGTCCCACTGGTGAGTGGTCTGTTGTCTCCTAGTAGGATGGGAGGTCTGTGTGCAATGGACCTAGGGTGGATATGAGGTGTGTGTGCAATGGACCTAGGGTGGATGTGAGGTGTGTGTGCAATGGACTGAGGGTGGATGGGAGGTGTGTGTGCAATGGACTGAAGGTGGATGGGAGGTGTGTGTGCAATGGACCTAGGGTGGATGTGAGGTGTGTGTGCAATGGACTGAGGGTGGATGGGAGGTGTGTGTGCAATGGACTGAGGGTGGATGGGAGGTGTGTGTGCAATGGACTGAAGGTGGATGTGAGGTGTGTGTGCAATGGACTGAGGGTGGATGTGAGGTGTGTGTGCAATGGACTGAGGGTGGATGTGAGGTGTGTGTGCAATGGACTGAGGGTGGATGGGAGGTGTGTGTGCAATGGACCTAGGGTGGATGGGAGGTGTGTGTGCAATGGACCTAGGGTGGATGGGAGGTGTGTGTGCAATGGACTGAGGGTGGATGGGAGGTGTGTGTGCAATGGACTGAGGGTGGATGTGAGGTGTGTGTGCAATGGACTGAAGGTGGATGTGAGGTGTGTGCAATGGACTGAGGGTGGATGTGAGGTGTGTGCAATGGACTGAAGGTGGATGTGAGGTGTGTGCAATGGACTGAGGGTGGATGTGAGGTGTGTGCAATGGACTGAGGGTGGATGGGAGGTGTGTGTGCAATGGACTGAGGGTGGATGGGAGGTGTGTGTGCAATGGACTGAAGGTGGATGTGAGGTGTGTGCAATGGACTGAGGGTGGATGTGAGGTGTGTGTGCAATGGACTGAAGGTGGATGTGAGGTGTGTGTGCAATGGACTGAGGGTGGATGGGAGGTGTGTGTGCAATGGACTGAGGGTGGATGGGAGGTGTGTGTGCAATGGACCTAGGGTGGATGTGAGGTGTGTGTGCAATGGACCTAGGGTGGATGTGAGGTGTGTGTGCAGTGGACTGAAGGTGGATGGGAGGTTGTGTGTGCAATGGACTGAGGGTGGATGTGAGGTGTGTGTGCAATGGACTGAGGGTGGATGTGAGGTGTGTGTGTAATAGACCTAGGGTGGATGTGAGGTGTGTGTGCAATGGACTGAAGGTGGATGTGAGGTGTGTGTGCAATGGACCTAGGGTGGATGTGAGGTGTGTGTGCAATGGACTGAAGGTGGATGTGAGGTGTGTGTGCAGTGGACTGAGAGTGGATGTGAGGTGTGTGTGCAATGGACTGAAGGTGGATGTGAGGTGTGTGTGCAATGGACTGAAGGTGGATGGGAGGTGTGTGTGCAGTGGACTGAGGGTGGATGTGAGGTGTGTGTGCAATGGACTGAGGGTGGATGGGAGGTTGTGTGCAGTGGACTGAGGGTGGATGTGAGGTGTGTGTGCAATGGACTGAGGGTGGATGGGAGGTTGTGTGCAATGGACCTAGGGTGGATGTGAGGTGTGTGTGCAATGGACTGAGGGTGGATGGGAGGTGTGTGTGCAGTGGACTGAGGGTGGATGTGAGGTGTGTGTGCAATGGACTGAGGGTGGATGGGAGGTGTGTGTGCAGTGGACTGAGGGTGGATGTGAGGTGTGTGTGCAATGGACTGAAGGTGGATGGGAGGTGTGTGTGCAGTGGACTGAGGGTGGATGTGAGGTGTGTGTGCAATGGACTGAAGGTGGATGGGAGGTGTGTGTGCAGTGGACTGAGGGTGGATGTGAGGTGTGTGTGCAATGGACTGAAGGTGGATGGGAGGTGTGTGTGCAGTGGACTGAGGGTGGATGTGAGGTGTGTGTGCAATGGACTGAGGGTGGATGGAAGGTGTGTGTGCAGTGGACTGAGGGTGGATGTGAGGTGTGTGTGCAATGGACTGAGGGTGGATGGGAGGTGTGTGTGCAATGGACTGAGGGTGGATGTGAGGTGTATGTGCAATGGACTGAGGGTGGATGGGAGGTGTGTGTGCAATGGACCTAGGGTGGATGTGAGGTGTGTGTGCAATGGACTGAGGGTGGATGTGAGGTGTGTGTGCAATGGACTGAGGGTGGATGGGGAGGTTGTGTGTGCAATGGACTGAGGGTGGATGTGAGGTGTGTGTGCAATGGACTGAAGGTGGATGTGAGGTGTGTGTGCAATGGACCTAGGGTGGATGTGAGGTGTGTGTGCAATGGACCTAGGGTGGATGTGAGGTGTGTGTGCAGTGGACTGAAGGTGGATGGGAGGTTGTGTGTGCAATGGACTGAGGGTGGATGTGAGGTGTGTGTGCAATGGACTGAGGGTGGATGGGAGGTGTGTGTGCAATGGACCTAGGGTGGATGTGAGGTGTGTGTGCAATGGACTGAGGGTGGATGTGAGGTGTGTGTGCAATGGACTGAGGGTGGATGGGAGGTTGTGTGCAATGGACTGAGGGTGGATGTGAGGTGTGTGTGCAATGGACTGAGGGTGGATGTGAGGTGTGTGTGCAATGGACTGAGGGTGGATGGGAGGTGTGTGTGCAATGGACCTAGGGTGGATGGGGAGGTTGTGTGTGCAATGGACCTAGGGTGGATGTGAGGTGTGTGTGCAATGGACTGAGGGTGGATGGGAGGTGTGTGCAGTGGACCTAGGGTGGATAGGGGCTGCTTCAAGTGTGGAAGTCAGAGGCCAACTGACCTCCACACTTGGTGGAGTTGGTTCTCTCCTTCCACCATGTTAGTCCCAAGGATTAAAAAGGTTATCGGCTTCTTTACCATCTCACTCACCCTGAAGCACACCTACCCCCATGCCATCTCCCCAGGGTTCAGTGCTTAATAGTCTTTGAATGAGTGACCAGAATTAAAAATTTAGCTTTTGCTGGCTGTGGTGGCACAAATCTTTAATCCTAGCACTAGGGAGTCAGAGGCAGATGGATCTCTGTGAGTTTGAGGGCAGCCTGGTCTACAGAGCTCCAGAACAGCCAGGACTATTACACAGAGAAACTGTCTTGAAAAACCAAATCAACAAACAAACAAAAAAAACAACCCTCCCAAACCCCTCAGCTTTCACCTAGGAGCTGGGCTCTCTGGCCTCATCTGGGAAACTGCAAGGGCTCATGTTCTTACATCACAACAGACATGCACCCCTCAGCTTGTCCCACTCCACCTACTCAGCTTATAGCCTACAGGGCTCAGAGGTCTGGGATGACCTCCAGCCCCAACTGTGAGATTTCAGGAAGGCTGCTATGCTATGGGGACCCAGACCCCCCACCTGGCCCTCACAGCTATAACAGCAGTTACTGGAGACACTGACTTATTGTACAGATAGGCAATGCATGCTCAAGGAGGCGAGGGACCCATCTCCCAGAGCTCACCCTCTGGCACATCCCTTTGGGATCTCTTGAGACAGCATTGATGGCATTCACACTGTGTACAGGGAGCTGTGGCACACAGCTGTGGGGCAAGCAGGCTGGGACACACAGGGAAAGCAGCTGACAGAAGGAAACAATGGTCTCAGTGAAGAATTTCTTCTCTAGGGAGCATTAGTCTCCTGTTTGAGGCTTCTGATTCAATGTGGCCCGCCCACAGGGTCAAGGGTAACTTCTTTTTCTGAAAGTCAATTCACTGTTAACCACATCTACAAAATCCCTTTTGGGGGGGGGGGCTGTATACAAGCAGGAGGCCCTGGGTTCAATCCCCAGTAATACAAAAGCTAAACAGCGTTTCCAGTAATAGCCATGTTAGCGTGTCAGTGTGTGACTCAGCCCAGCATCTGAAGGATTTGGGTAGGCCCAGAAGGGAGATGGCTGACTTGGGCTCTTGGAATCTGTTGTAATTCAGAATGTGAGGCTCTGCCTTCTCCCTCTGGAGCATCCCTAGGGATGGGCAAGTTGGGTGCAGGTTAGAGGGGACTTGGTTGACAGCCAGTGACTCATTTGCTTCTGCAGTGTCCTCCAGCAGCCTGGTGCTCTACCAGAGCTCCGACTCCACCAATGGGCATAGCCACCTGCTGCCATCCAATCATGGTGTCATCGAGACTTTTATCTCCACCCAGATGGCTTCCTCCTCTCAGTAACCATGGTGACTGCCTCTCAGGAGCTGGATTCCCAGAACCTGCACTGCCTGCATAGGGGTCAAGAAGGACCACTGCCATGCTACCTGGAAGACATCTGAGCCTGCCATAGGCTGCTGGCCTTCCCATAAGTCTTTGCTTTCATCCCAAGGTTGCTCCTCCAGCATCAGAAAGAGATGGCTCTGGGCTGTCTCAGTCTGAGAAGGGGACCATAAAGGGCTGGAAGATAGCCCCATCTGGGCAGTGTTTTGGAAGATCATCCTGCTGCTTAGAATAGGAAACTTATTACCTAGAACAGAAGGGGGAAGCCTGTGATGCTGACATCCCTAGTCGGAGCTTGCAGCCCCCACAGGACCTGTGCCGAGCTCTGAGGCCCTAGATCTTCATGGCTGCTTTCTACCTTCTGTGCCTTCCTAGGCCATTTCACCCCATACCAGCTCTCTCCAACCAGTGATCCACATGCCTGGTATCTGTCTCCACTAGGAAGGTCACAGTTCTTCGGGGTGTGTGATTCCCCAAGGCCTTCAGCTCCTCTGATCTAGTGCCCTGACAACTCATCCTTTCCACTGTGAGGAAACAGATCTCAGAAGGCAATCTCTGAGTCCTGAGCAGGGTCTGATGTGGCCTGGGCTGAAGCCTGGGTGCTGGCAGCCATCCTGAGGAATCCAAGGTCCTAAGTGCAACTGTGAGGGCAAAGTAGCTGTAACACCCAGAGCACGTGACTTCATTTCCTTGGGCCCACTGCAGGCTCCTATCTGGGACTGAGGAAAGGCCTGGAGAGCCAGTGTCTCCTGAAGCTTACAGCCAGACATGGACAGCCTGTACATTTATTTAACTTTTAGTAAAGTCAATGAAAAGTGAATGGGAGCTTCCTGCTTATCGCTCAGCAGCCAAAAAGGAAGGCACAGGCCAGGAGGCCTGAGGCACGTTTACACATTTCTCTTGTTTAACTGGAAATGAGGAGAGGTGACTGCCATGCTGTCTGCCTCCTCCTTGCAGAAGTTAACTGCAAGAAACTTAATCCACATGTGGTGCCATTTCCTGGAGTCTTGAAGCTGGGGCGAGGAAAGAGATCTGGGGGTGTGGCTAGTGGTAGAACACTTGCCCAGTGAGCATGATGCTGTATATTTGATGTCAGCACCAATGACCCATTCTCATTATCCTGCTTAGGAGGCAGAAGCAGGACACTGGCAGGTCTCAGGCCAGTTAGAGCTACACAGTGAGACTCTTTCAGACAAATAAAATAGAGGGTCAGCACCGAGCAGGGGCAGTACCTAGTCTATATCTTGGGTTACCTGATAATTTATTTTCTTTTTTCTCTGGTGCTGGAAACAGAACTTGAGGCCTTGTAGCCAGGCCTGCAGCCTGCACTAGGTCCCCAGCACTCTGGCACCTGATTTTCAGTAACTGAACTTAGACATGCTATTATGAATAGTATTTTATAACAAATTTTGAGTAAGAAAATTCTGGGGAAAAGGAAGGAGGGTATCTTTTTTCTTTTCCAAACAATGTTGTTAGGTCTGGTGGTCTGGGGGAGAGGTACAGAGGTTTTTCTGGGCCTCAGTAGGTTGGTGGCCCTTCCCCCTCATTCTTAAAGACCACTTGTCACACCAGACTGGACATGTGGAAGAGATGGAAGTGCTGAGACTTAGTCTCAAAAGCTGGAAGCCTCCTTCCCGAGGTAACAGAATGTTCTGGAACCACAAATCGGAACCACAAGTCCACCCCCTTCCTCAGGCTTCTCCACACATACAAACTTCCTTGCTTGGACTCTCGGGCAAGCCCAACTAAAGTCACTGTGGGCAGAGGTGGTGTTGGAACCTGGAAGGAGTGTGGCTTGGCCCTGCCTTGAGCCCACGGTGCCTCGTCCTCAAGAGCCAGTAGTCATGATGTCTATAGCCTGGAGTCAGTTTTCAGACCCAGCTAACGCAAGCCCTGCTCATGGGCACAGGGACGCCTCCCTGGCTTTCTTGGCCTTTTTCTTCCTTTTCTTCTTTTTGGTCCCAAGTGATGCCGGGTCCCCATTGATGCTGACCGCCTCCTGTACCTGTTTCGGGCCTGCGGCTCTGGCCAAGTCAACGTCAGCCTTTTTGGCTTTCTTGTCCACCCTCTTCTCTGCTTCCTTCTCCACCTCAGCAGGACAGTGTATGGCTGACTCCTGGAGAATATCCGAAGCAGACACGGCTGCTTCCCGACACCGCTGCCACTCCTCCTCACTGTCTTCGCTGCTGCCAGGGACAGTAGTCACATTAGCCGGCATCTGGGTGGGCCTCACAGCTGCCTCATTGCCTCCAGACAGGATGGAGGCAGCCAAGTAGCTCAGGCTCAGGGGCACCTTCTCTGCTTATCAGCCATGTGACCTTAACTCTCTGACCTCAGTACTTTCATCTGTAACAAGGACCTTGGCAGTACCCAACCCTCACAGGGCATCTCAGGAGGCAAAGATGCTAAAGGGTGGCATCTGGTCAAAGATGGCTGCTCATGACATGTGACGATCCTTAGCTCCCGCTAGAAGACCCTATGTACTTCCTGCTGGGGCATTCTGCCCTGTTATCTGATAGGCTTCTTCTTTTTGTCTGGACCTGACTGGGGCCACTTAGCTACTTCATAGGATCAGCCAAGAGAGGAGAGGAGAGGTTGTGATCTCTCACCTGGAGCTGGGGGGCTGGCGCTTTCGGCAGGGTTTTGGAGAAGCTTCCTTCTCATGGCTTCCGGGGATGGATGTGAAGAAAAGGCGGAAACCTAAGAATCATGGGGACAGAGTTAGTTAGCAATCAGAGAAGCAGACACTGATCCTTCCTCTAGATGCTGCTGCAGCCTGTCTTCAGACATCCCTGCCATGTGCATGTAAACTGAGGTTTGTCTGAGGAAGGGCTTGCTTGCTCTCCTGTGGAGCCAGAGGGTGGGGGGCTGCCAATCCAGACAGCAGCTTCTGAAGCTTCTGGTGGACTTTGAGACAGGGTCTCCCTATGTAGCTCTGGCTGTCCTGCAGCTTGCTGCACAGACCAGGATGGCCTCAAACTCACAGAGATCCATCTGCCTCTGCCTCAAGTGTAGGGATTAAAAGTGTCTGTCACCACACCTGACCTTTAGAAGCTTCTGGAAGTCAGCAACTGAGTCTCTTACCTGTGGCAGCCTCCAAAGAGGCCCAAGTATATGACAGGATCAGACAGAGTGGGTGGGAAAGACTGGGATGAGAAGGAAGCTTCTATAGGTACTAGGGCAAGTGAGGGTTCTCAGAGCTAGCGCATTCTGGGCATGGGGCACCATAATGCCTGTCTCAGAGTGCCGGGGAGCAGATGTAAGAAAAAAACCCGTGCCACGGTACTGCCAGCCCCCAGTGCTGCAGGCAGAGCAGCACCTCCCATGGCAGCATTTAGTAGCACTTTAAGGACTCACCATCCTCCTCCTCCCCTTCGACCTGCTGTACCTCCGCCTTGCTCGGCTTCTTCCACACTTCAGAGATGGCAATGGAGCTAGGGAGGGGGTGCCAGAGTTAGGGTGACATTACGGGTAACAACAAAGTGTTCTTTGAAACAGGGTTTCTCTGTGTAGCTTTGGAGCCTGTCCTGGAATCAGGCTGGCCTTGAACTCACAGAGATCTGCCTATCTCTGCCTCGGGAATGCTGGAACTAAAGGCGCGTGTCACCACTGCCAGGTGCACCTTTTGTTTTTAAAATCTAATTTTTTTTTTTTTTCTTTTTTTGCTGAGTTTGGGGCACAAGACTGTAATCCCAGAATTTGAGAGTTTGAGGCAAGAGGACCATGATAGAGTGTGCTCCTTCTCACCTGTCCAGCATGGCTCCCAGCTTCTTGGCCACGTGGGCTCGGAACTCAGGAGTAGTCTGAAGTTCATTGCCATCTTCATTGTGCTGGCTCACCTCACGCCTACAACACATACAAGGACATCACTCCACTTGTCTTTTCCCATTGACGCCCTGTGCTCTAACCCAGCATCTGGAATACACAGGGGACCAGTACCTGAGGCTTGGCTGGGACACTGGTCCTCGTTTATCCCCGGGATCTGTGGAGTGATGAAAAGTGAGGTGTTTACAGAGTGGACAACAGCAACTGTGGCTAGGTACAATTTAAGTGATTTACATGTATAGCTCAAGGGCTCCCCCTCCTCCCATTTCCATTGAGCAGTGACCATTATCTCCATTCTGCCAAAGAGATAAAGTCAATGACATGTAAAATTATTTGGCTAGACTCTAAAACCTTTTTTTTTTTTAAATGAAATTTTGTTACATAGGTCAGGTTAACCTTAAGCTCATGCATGACTAATAGCTGATTTAATGGGAGCTGGGAGGGTACAGGTCATTAGGTTCCAGAGGCCTGTTAATGCTTAACAGGCAAGCCTAGTGTGATGTGATTATGGTTTATTGAGTACCTACTATGTGGGGCTGTATGCTGTGGAAGAAGAAACTGGCTTTTGTGCTGAGCACTGAAGACACTAATGGTGGAGTCCACTGAACAAAGTGATGAATGGCTGATCCGCAGGTGCCCCGTGCAAACAAGTCAGACAAGTGTGTATGAACACACAAAGAAAGGCAGAGCTCTTCTCCAAAGGGGAGTCAAGTGGGTGCCCAGAGTCTTCTAGGCAGAGGGCAGCAAACCCACAATGGTGGGAACCTGTGGTGCTAAAATCACAGAGAAGCTGGTATGGCCAGGAGAGGAGCAGAGGCAGTCTGTGGGGACTAGATCACCCAGGCTTCCCAAGAAGGCAGTGTGAGGACTTGGGCTCTGAGAAAGAAGAGCCAATGGAGGAGTCAAGTCCTCCAGTGGTAGAAACTGGCTTAGGTTTTTATAAAGTATGTCAAGCCACTAGACAGAGGAGACAGAAGAGGCCAAAGGCAGACGGGATCTGCTCACATCATTGAGGACTCAGAATTCAGTGTAATGATGGGGTCTACATGGTAGGATGGGTTAGATGTTGTACAGAAGGGACACTGAAAGATGGGGGAATCTGATGTGGACAATGGGACAAAATGGTCACTTGATGGCTCCCAGCACAATGCACAGCACAGTGCATTAACTCCAGGGCCACTACTGTGTCTATGTCGCTAAGTATTCAGTGTGTCTGCCTGATATGCTGTTCTGTGTCAGTTTGCTCTCAAATGTCTAAAGCCCCTGGATGTGGGTATGCGGAAGATGAACATCTGTCTTCTATAGCATGAAGTCATGAGGAGCATTTCCCATTATGCCTACAGAGCAACAGCAAGGTCTTCCCAGGAGAGAGAAAACAGTGTCAAATTCCAGACCTGGGGCGAGTCATTTAACTCCCCAAACTTTTGTTTTTTACGTCTATAAACTGAGGAGATTACCTTTCAGTGATGGCAAGACTGTTCACTAGGCATTTGCCACCAAGTCTGACAATTGAGTTTGATATCCAAGATCCACATGGTAGAAGGAGAGAAATTACTTCTGATCTCCACATGTGTGCTGTGGCACCTGTGTGCATGTGCACATGTGTACACACACACAAAATAAAATGTAATTAAAGATCACTTTTTAAAAGGTATGACAGCACATGCCTTTAACCCCAGCACTCAGGAGGCAGAGGCAGGCAGATCTCTGTGAGTTCAAGGCCAGTCTGGTCTACATAGTGATTCCAAGACAGCCAGGCTTATATAGAGAGACCCTGAACAAACAAAATACGTATCATAATGTCACACACTACTTTCATGCCCATCCCCTTACTAATCTTGAAATATTGATTATTGTTGTGTGTTTAGGAATTGACTCTCTTGTGGGACTCTATTCTCTCCTTTCACCATGGGTTCTGGGGGTCGAGCTGAGCTTGCAGGCTTGTGTGGCAATTGCTGAGCCATCTATTAATCTAGAAACGAATCTAACAATTACAGAAGTTTTAAAGGAGAGAAGAGTGTAAATGATTTCTTTCCAACACTGTATTGTGAATAAAATACTTAAGTATATCTGTCAAAGAGTGTAATGGGGGGGGATATAACAATCTGGTGACTTCTGCTGCAACCAAGTAGCATGTATTGTCAAAAGACTGGCTTGTGGCTCACATGCATGAGGAAAAAAGATGTTAAATTTCGGTTAGGAGTTAATGAGAGTAAGATGCAGTATTTTTTTTTTTTTTTCCTATTTCAAATCATGGGACCCGCTGGATTCTCTAACCCTGAGTATGACAGTATAATGCCTATACTAGTAGGCAGATTTCAGATTCATTTCCAGTTTGCTGAGAAATCACGGAAGATATATTCACTGGTGACTCAGAGCGGGACAGCATGTGAGGGCCGGGAAAGCCAAGACTCTGGGACTCCGGGAAGGAGGAGATGCATCTCAGCCACGGTTACCTTCCCAGAGAATGGCAGCAAGACACATGGAGGTAAACGCAGTCAGGAGACATTTAGGTGCCTCATCTGTCTCTGCCGGAATAAAGGCGTCGCCCTGAACACTCGGTGTGAATCTGAAACCCAAATGGTCTCAGGAGCTTCAGAAAACTCCCCGAAGCCGCCAAGCCGCCGTGACTCCAAGCCCACCGTCCATCCTTTCCGGGGCCCAGGGGAAGAACCGCGCCCTTCCGACAGCCCCCTACCGGCTCTGGGTTTCTCTGCCCGCTGCGGGCGCTGCTCCAGCCCCCAGGCGGGCATGGCTGCCTCGCGGCACCGCGCCAGCTCCTCCGCATCTCCGCTGCTACTGCTGCAGCTCTCAGAATCGCTCATGGTACCGCTGGGCGCCACCATCTTAAGGTGCCGCAAAGGATTGTGGGGGGGGGAAAACGTCCATTTTTTTAATTAGACCACGTGAGAGCGAGGGACTCTCGGAGCATCATGGGGATTGTAGTTCTCGGTTATCACTGGCCTCGAACTATCCCTAAAGATGAGCTCTAAAAGGATCCAAGAGACCAGCACTTTCTCCCCACCCTTCCTTGTCTTTTCTTCCCCCTCCCCCCTTAGCCTTTATTTTTTCCTCCTTCCCTTTACTGCCTCTCTATATTTCTTGAATTATTATTATTGTTAATAATACTAACAATAATACAAGGTTCTGCTGTGTAGCTTAGGCCTGGAACTTTCAATCCTTTGCTTCAATGTCCTGTGGTCTGGGGTTACAGACATGCACTCACATGCCTCGCTTCCAGTCTCTACTGGATGGAGAACAATATATGAAACAATAATATCAAACAAGGAGGTGATAACAGAGGCAAGATTAGTTCTTTTTTGTTTTTTTAAGGAAAAATGAATGTATTTGTGATTTGATGAAACCGGGAAGGCCGCCTTTTTAAGTTCATACTTTGATCTTAGGAAGATTGTTAAACTATGGGTTTTCAGAATGTTACAAAGAAAAGAAGCCAGGTCGGAATGTCTCTTGGAATAGCTGAGATCATACCAGTTACAGCATAGTCCATAGACAGCTGCAGTTAACACTGAAGAACTTGTTCAAGATGCAGAATCTGGTTTCTAAACTCCTCCTGTGACTTGTACATAAAGTGAGTCTCAAGGCAAGTCTGGAAAATACTGCCATTTTGTGCCCCCCTTTAGCAGCTTAAATTGTGGGGAACTGAACGTGGAGAGTCATGAAAAATTTGGTGATGTAAAGATTTCTGAATGTTCAAAGGGCATTTCAAAATCAAGCGTGTGATGAACTTGTGATGTGTCTAGTACTTTCATAACACTGAACACATGATATGCACACTGGAGTGCATGTGTCTTCACACCACATAATGCCAATGAATGCTAAACTCGGGCTGAGCGTTGAGACTAATGCATGGCATGAACTGCAGCGTTCTTACTGTGTGTACAAAGCCTTCTGCTCTTATGAGACACAACAGTTTAATTTCAGGAAACAAGGAATGCTTAAGAAAACTCATTCCTTAGCACAAATCAAATTAGTACATCTTTGGATTGTTTTCTATTAGAATATTTAGTTGTAAAAGTTGCTAACTTGAGTTTCATTAGAAAAATGGTTGACTTTTGCCCTGGTTTAAGGCAGAATTTCCAACAACTTCTGAAAAGGCCTTAAGCATGTGTCCGCTGTTTGTGCAGGGAAGAGGCTCCTCAGCACTGATGATTATAGAAACCAAAATATTGATCCACTCTGACAAACACTGAAGAAGTTCTGTGCCTCACAGTATCAAATACTTAGGTAAGATCTGTGTAAAAGTAAGCAAACAATCAGTCTCATTAACGTGAGAAATTGCTTTTGTCCCCTTTTCATGCATGCTTATGTGTATGTAGATGCACATGCACATGGAAGGACATAGGTATGAAGGTCAAAGGGCAACCTTGAGTATTTGTAGGAATCCACAAAGATTCCAGCTTGTGGCTTGTTTCCATTTTGACTCAAGGTCAAAGAATCTGAGTTTGTTTCACACACACACACACACACACACACACACACACACACACACACAGGGCTGAATAGTAGGATGTTTGACCAAAGCAAAGGTACCTTATGCTTTGAGAAGTGAAGAAGTGTTTACAACTGTCTGTACCTGCCCCTCCCCTTTGCATGGTATAAAAAGCCCAGGGGAAATAAAATTGGGGCAGGTGAGTGTTCATTTGGTGTCTTCCTGACTCCAGCTTTCTGTCTGTATCCAACTCTTTCTGTTCCTGTAATTTCCAATCCATACTTAGGACTGTATGAATGTCAGAGCAGCCACCCACAATTATTGTTCCTCAAATGTGGTCTCTCTTGTGGCCTTTTTTTTTTTTTTTAAAAATCAAAGTCACTCACTGGCTCTGAAACTCACTGAGCAGGGTAACTGGCTGGCCAGAAAGCTCTATAGATTTGCCTGGCTTCTTCCCTGATGCTTGGATTACCAGTGAGCATCACCTTGCCTGGCCTTTATTATGTTGGTTTGGGGTCTGGAACTTAGGTCCTTGCAAAGGTAAGCACTTTACTGAATTAGCAACATCCCCTTCCTCACTTGTCCTTTTGGACAGATCCATGGCCAGCCTAGAATTTGCTATGTAGACCAGGCTGGCCTTGAACATACCTCTCCTGTTCCTACTTCCCTGATATCAGGATTACAAGCTTGTTCTTGTAATTACACCTGCTGCTTTAGTCTTTAATCGATGGCAAAGTTATATAATACACCAAATAACTTTAAAAAGGTTTGTATTATTGTTGTTATTTTTTTGTATGTGTGTGTGTGAGAGTGTGTGTTAGAGGACAACACACAACCTTTTCTACCATGTGGATCCCAGGGATCAAACTCAGTTTGCCTGGATTGGCGGCAAAGACTTTTACCTTCTAAGCCATCTTGCTGGTCCCAAATAATTGCTTTAAACAATATTTATGATTTGTTTTCTGTAAGTTTTTTTTGTCTGCCTATTTTGCATATTTATATGTCTGTGATAATGTGAAAAAATTCTTGAGAGGAAAGTAGTCTTGAATGGAAAAGTTTTATAAGAGGGTCTGGAAAGATGGATCAGCAGTTAAGAGCACTTATGGTTCTTGAAGAGGACCTTGATTCAATTCCCAACAGTCGAGTAGTGGCTCACAGTCATCCATAACTCCTATTCCAAGGAATCGACACCCACCTCTGAGGGTGTCAGGTATGAGTGTAAATGCAGTACACATATGCATGCGAGCAAAGCGCTCACATACACCCAATAAAATAAATAAGTCTCAGAAATATCTAAGTTCCACTATGATAAGAATGTTTGAATCTCCTGGAAACTCTTTTGTTAAGTTCTCACCTCCCAAGCTGATGGCATCATGAGATGGAGCCTTTGGAGATTGGCAGCCAACAGAGCCTTTATCACCCTTGTTACTGTTCCCAGAGATCTGTCTTTTCTTCTACCACATGAGGATGTAGTGAGAAGCTGCCATCTATAAACCAGCAAGCGGTCCTCACCATATGCCAATGATCTTGAACTTCTCAGCAAGAAACAAATGCTTGCTATTAATAACCCACTGCATTGTGATATTTTATTGTAGTAGTCTAAATAGACAAGACAGTGACTTATTCATCCAGCCAATTTTTCTTTTGAGAAAGGGTCTCCTGTAATTCAGGCTGGCCTCAAACTTACTATGTAGTCAAGGATGACTGGATTCTTGATCTTCCTGTTTCTGTACTAGGGTTACAGGGATGCACCACCACACCTGCTTTGGACAGGGTTTCTGTACCAGGGTTACAGGGATGCACCACCACACCTGGTTTGGACAGGGTTTCTGTACCAGGATTACAAGGGTGCACCACCACACCTGCTTTGGACAGGGTTTCCGTACCAGGGTTACAGGGGTGCACCACCACACCTGCTTTGGACAGGGTTTCTGTACCAGGGTTACAGGGGTGCACCACCACACCTGCTTTGGACAGGGCTGGGGACTGATCTGGGATTTCATAAGTGCCAGATAAGGGCTCTACAAGTGCCCAGCCCTGTTATTTTCTTTTTCAAAGCACCCACAGGGGCTGTATTATGAAGTATAGGAAGATATGGGTTGAGTTAGCCTATTTACCCTTTGGAAAGGAGATAATCTTTCAGTCCTTTGAGGCAAAAAAGTACAAAAAAGTATATAGTTTTTGAAATATATAGAATACTACTGTTAATTTACCCGGGGGCTTTTGAAGCCAGCTATGAAGTGGACTTGAAGCTATGGTAGGGTCTCACTGGAAAACAGGCGAAAAAGTGACTTTGATGAGTTGCTTGGCGTAAACCCAATCTCAAAAATCTTTGGTAATGAAAATGAAGCTTTTTTTCTTTTGTCTCTAAACCATTATTTACTATTTATGTGTCGGTTTTAGGAGTTATGGGCAGAAAACTTTGAGTCAGGGTCTCACTATGTAGCCCCAGCTGGCCTCCAACTCACAGAGATCTACATGCCTGCTGTCCAGGTTCCGGGATTAAAGGCCGGCTACCATGCCCAGACGGGATTTTTAAAGTATTGCCTCAATCCCCCAGATTTTGTCTCTTTTCATCTAATTTTCTCCACATTCACCAATCCCCAGAGTTGAGAGGCATCTGTGGAAATAACTAAAATAGGAAGAAACAAAGGTAGTTTATTCTCAGTCTGAAAAGAACTCGTTGCTCTACAGATGGACTCTGACAGAGATGGGCAGAAGGGGTGGGGGTGGGGAACGGGGAAAGGCTTCAGACATGCCCTGATGGAGGTTGCCGGTGTAGGCAACTTGGAGATGAGACAACCTGAAGCCTGGACCGTGTAACTGGTTGAGAAGCCTATATGGCTTCATCTGAACAGTAAAGAGTTTATTAGTGAAACTGCCATTTACTGACCAAGTCCTGATAGAGTGGTCATGAGGAATGGGTAATGACCACAAAATCCCATTGTCGCATAGAGTGTTTGGTTATTGTCTGGTTGCATACGACTTCTCACATCCTTTCTGGCCCGGTACTGAAGACTTGGACCATCCCAGCACAGGACTTGAAGGAGGGATGACTAGGCTGAGTCTAGGGGAAGAGAGTAAACAAGGATGCAGAGACATTTACAGAGGACACTAGCTGGGTGCAAATGGAGCTTTCCCCTTCCTCTTCTTGGACAGGATAAGGGTCACACTGTCTTGGATGTCATAAGATTTAAAGTCAAGCCAGTCCTGTAAGACATGGCCCTGGAACTCCAGCTGCTGCTCCTGGCTTTGAAGGCCCTGCCGGTCTTCAATCTGCTGTTTCAGGTTCAGAATGATGTCAAGAGGGTGGATGGCATAGGCGTGGGTCCCACCATCCGGGTTTTTCACAAAGACTTGGATCTCTGGGGAGATGGTGTCCAGCAGGCAGATGTGGATGTGGGAGAAGATACCGTAATAGGCGAATGAACAATGGCTTCTGAGGAGCTGCCGTGTGCCACCGGGCTCTTGAAAGGACAGGCGCTGTAGGCCCGAGTAGCCACGGCTTAGTCGGATTTTCTCTTTAAGTTTCTTTATGGGTTCATAAGGGTTCACCCAGAGGATTAGATCGGAGCGCCCCCACTGCTGCACTGTCACCTGGATATCTGGTGCTCTCTGAAAGAGAGGAGAAGTAGAGTCAGGTTCATGTTCCTGTCTGATGACCTATAAATTTCCTTCCCAGATTCATCTTTGTAATAGCAAAAACAACTTCTTCATCATTGTTATCATCATCATCAGCAGCAGCAGCAACAAATATGTAGGAGTGCCAATCATTTGTAGGTTCTTGCTGAGCATCTCCCATGAGTACATTTTCAGCCCCAAGAGGTTGCTTCTCCTCCCTCTTGGCAGACAAAGTGATTGGGCCCATGTAGAGCTCAGTATTCATGCATGGCACAGCAGGGCTTTGAAGGACTCTGAGCCTAGGGTTGTAAGGTTTCAAGAAAAAGTCCTCCAGCCCAGAGAGTTTGACGCCAGTCTTGTCTCTATAGTGAGCTCCAGGACAGTCAGGGCTACATAGTCCTGGTTTTGTAAACAAACCGCAGAGGCACCTCCTTTCCCTTTGATTCACTGGTTTTATTGGGCTGCAGCCCCTCATTTTCTGTAGTTTCTTCCCTCTGCAGCCTCTTGTTCTCACACATATACTGCTCATCCCTACCTAGAGTGTCTTGGAGAGGGAGATAGGTAGGTAGACAGATGATAGAGATGATAGATAGGTAGGTAGGTATGGAGGGGTGTGTGTGTGTGTATATGTGTGTGTGTGTGTGTGTGTGTGTGTGTGAGAGAGAGAGAGAGAGAGAGAGAGAGAGAGAGAGAGAGAGAGAGAGAGAGAGAGAGAGAGAGAGAGAGAGAGAGAGAGAATACATGTAATACATGTGGAAGCAGACAACTTGACAACTTTCAGGAATCAATTCTGGTCTTCCACCATGTGGGCACCAGGAATTGAACTCAGGTCCTCAGGTTTAGCATCAAGCCCCTCTGCCCCTGGAGCCATCACTGGCATTTATAACCTTGCCTGGTGCTTTGGTTTCATCTCCAGCTTGAAGTTCCTACAGGGAATCAATCATGCCTGGCTTTTCTAGCTAGTATTTATTGTCTGTTTACCAGAGCTTCATTAAGGATTTAAGTGAGCCCGGCTTTACTGCCTATTAGTACTATTTGACCTTGATTCATTGACTTAAACGCTCTGGAACCTCAGCTTGTGCTTCTGAAAGAAGGAATCAATAGTACTTACAGTAACAAACAGTAAAGGTAGAGATAATATTCAACCTTTTTCTAGAGTTTTCTGCCAAGATCAGTGGAAGCAGCCTCCAGTCAAATACTTGCAAATTGTAAATACTAGATTACCATGTTCTTTGCCTGTGTCAGAGGTGTAGCATTGTACAGCGTTTCTTAGCATTTTTAATTTTCTGAGAGTCTCATATCTCCTAGTAATTTGTCTTGCAGGTTTGTGCAAACTTGCTTTAGCTTGCTCCTAGAGGACAAGGTCACACCTCATTTCTATACCTTCTACACTTCCTCCTTCCTTTCTCCCCAAGACCAAGTCTGCACCTAACAGCTGGGTGCCTTGACTTAGTGATACTCGGTGCATAGAGGCAGCGATCAGGAATGTGAACCCGATATTCCCGAGGGGAAGACTGAAGTTAGGATCTGAAGCCTTAGAAAGCTAAAGAATGCCCCAAGTCCATAGCTGGCTGGATAACGGCATTGCAGGCTTCTTGCCTCTGAAGTGCTGTTCTCCACAGGCACCCAACTGGATGAACCAACACTATGCAGGAACAGTGTTCAGGTTTTCAGGCCACTGACAGTCCTGTTACCTTCACAGTCCAGCTGGGAACTGGAGTGTCCCTGCTGTCATAGCAACAGTCCTGTTTCAGACACTGGTTGGCCCGCTGAGCAACTATGTCCCATCTGTATCCTTCTGCCACGTTGTGGGTGGGGTCTGCCGGGTCCAGGATGATGGGTCTGCAACACAGAGAGGAGATGCCCAGGGTCAGCTATTGTCTGGGGAGATACCTCTCAGTTACCATCCTTTCCAGCCACTGAGCATCTGTCCATCCTCCAGAACAAGGAGGGCCTCAAGAGCAAGGGCATGGGGATGATGAGATGCTGGATAGGATGAGGCTGCTGGAGCCATCCTGGAACAGTACCAGATGTCCACTCCACAGGGAAGGCCTCTCAAGGTAAGGACAGGCTGCACAAGTTTGAGGCCAAACTTGCTGAATGGCATTTGGTAACAATGACATCACCAGCATCTATTGCTTGCTTTTGGAGCACAGGGTCAGAACCGGTGTCAGTCTGCTTTAATTCTCCCAAAGGGGCTAATCTTATTATTAATTATTAATTAATCTATTCCTGCGGTAGAGACAAAGGGATGGAGACCCAGACTGTAAGAGCTCATGACTGATAGAGAAGGTTCTTAGTTGGTTCTAATTCTACTGCCTCAACAGGGGAAGCTCAGGCTGCCTCTAAGACATCTCTCCTGTATGCAAACACTGAATGACTAGATGTTACTGGCTTGAGTAGAGTCTAATGGCCTTCATGGGCCCCTTGGGAGACTGCCTGAGATAGACTCCATGCCCATAAGTAAGAACTACACTTTGCATTCCTGGAGATTGGGCTTAGGAGTGGGGACTTTGTCTCTGTGATAGAACATGAAAGCAGGCTCCTGGGGTGAACTGGACACCTTGAGCTCTGAGCCTTGGGCTCCAAGCATTCCCCCACTATCCGACCGAGATGATCATGGAGCAACCCATGCTATCCCATAGGCAGTCTCAGGGCATGCTTAATAAAGTCAAGTCATAAGATTTTGTATTTCCCCGTCTCTCTTCTGGCTTTTTCTGTGAGACTTTGTGGCCAGTACCTTTCTCTTTTGAGCTGTTTTCTGACAAAGTTCTCGATGACTGGGTTCTGTAGTGTATAGTACTTGGTCCAATAGATGCAAATGAGTTCATAATCCTGGAGCAATTCCATCACAGTGGCGAGTCCTTCATCCAGTCTGAAGTTAACTTCCTCCTGAGTGCCTGCTTCCCATGCATAGACAGTTAGTAGTTCCAGAGCATAGAGTGGGGGCAGGTTGGCTCGGGGACACTTGTCTCTCACATACTGCAGAGAGAGGGAGAAGAGACGAAGGATGTATGATTAAGTACAAAGAGGGCATGAGGTCCAGGGGAAGAAAGTCCAAAGTCTAACCTTAGTTCTTCTACCTATTAGCTGTGTGGCCTTGGCTAAGTTGCTTTCCCTCTCTGGGCCTTGGTCTTGGTTTCCCCATTTTAGGATTAAGGGTTTAGATTAGTAATTTAGGGGAACATAATTTGTTTTTAAATTTCTTCCTCTTTGTGTGCACATGCCATGGTGTGGAGGTCAGAACTCAACTTCATAAAGTTAGTTCTTTCCTTCAATTTATCGTGAGTTCCTAATTAAATTCTAGTCACCAAGCTTGTGTGGCAAACACCTTTAGCCCACTGAGGCATCTCCCCAGACGGATTTAAAATTCTCCTTGTACATTTATAGAATATATAAGTGTGCAACAATACATGAGCATGGGTGTGGAGGCTAGAGAGGTCAGTGTGATTATTTTCCTTAGCTCCTTTCCAGACTTTGAGACAGGCTGTCTCAAATGTTGTGTTGTGGATTATTAGCTTAAGGTGTGTCACATTCATTTCTGCTGTGGAACATTTGTTTATGATGCAAAGCTGTGCTACATTCCTTTATGTTGCATTTGTTGAACTCTGTGAAGCTGGGTTACTTTGCCTGTCTAACATCTGATTGGTCTAATAGAGATGAACGGCCAATAGCAAGGCAGGAGAGAGAGGAATAGGCGGGGCTGGCAGGCAGAGAGAAAAAGAGGGAGGAGAAGAGGAGGGCACAGGGGCAGCTACCCAGCCACGCAGCCACGCAGCCTCCCAGCCACCCAGCCACCCAGCCACACAGCCACCCAGCATCCCAGCCACCCAGTCACACAGACACACAGTCACCCAGCCACCCAGCCACCCAGCCTCCCAGCCACCCAGCCACCCAGCCACACAGCCACCCAGCCTCCCAGCCTCCCAGCCACCCAGCCACCCAGCTACCCAGCCACACAGCCACACAGCCACACAGCCACCCAACCACCCAGCCACCCAGCCACCCAGGTACACAGCCACCCAGTCACCCAGCCAACCACCCAGCTACAGCCACACAGCCACGCAGCTACACAGCCACCTAGTTACACAGCCACCTAGTTATACAGCCACCCAGTCACACAGCCACACAGTCACCCAGCTACCCAGCCACCCAGCCACCCAGCTACCCAGCCACCCAGGTACACAGCCACCCAGCTACCCAGCCACCCAGCTACCCAGCCACCCAGCTACCCAGCCACCCAGCTACCCAGCCACCCAGGTACACAGCCACCCAGCTACCCAGCCACCCAGCTACACAGCCACCCAGCCACACAGCCACCCAGCCACACAGCCACACAGCCACGCAGCTACCCAGCCACCCAGGTACACAGCCACCCAGCTACCCAGCCACCCAGCTACACAGCCACCCAGCCACACAGCCACCCAGCCACACAGCCACACAACTAGCCACAGAGTAGGAAGGAGAGAAAGGTATGTAGACTAGAGAGAGAAAGGTAAAAGCCCAGAGTCAAAACATAGAAAATAAATGAGACAGTTTAAGAAAAGCTGGCTGGAAACAAGCCAAGCTAAGGCTGGGCATTCATAAGGAATAAGCATCAGTGTATTTATTTGGAAGCTGGGTGGTGGGCCCCTAGAAGAGTAAAAAAAAAAAAAAACCAAATAAATAAACAAACAGACAACAAGTCTTGCTAACTGGCTGCACTAACCTGGCCAATAGACCTCTGAGGCCCCCCTGTCTCTGTCTCCCCAGTACTGTGATAGCAGATGTACCACTGTCCTCAGCTTTTCATGTGGATTCTGGGGTTCTGATTGCAGGCTGTCATGGTTATGCTTCAAGCATGTTACTGACTGAGCCATATCCCCAGCTGTAGGGCATTGTCTTAATCAGTGATTGACAGGAGGGACCCGGTCCACTGTGGGTGGGGCCATCGCTGGGCTGGTGGTCCTGGGTTCTATAGAAAAGCAGTCTGAGCAAGCCGTGGGGAGCAAGCCAGTAAGCAGCTCTCCACCAAGGCCTCTGCACCAGCTCCTGCCTCCAGGTCCCTGCCCTGCCTGAGTTCCCGCCCTCATTTCCTTCAATAATAGATTACAATGTGGAAGTGTCAGCCAAATAAACCCTCTCCTCCCCAGCTTGCTTTTTGCTTTTGGCCATGGTGTTTTTATCACAGCAACTGTAACCCAAACTTAGACACAGCTCTTTTTATCTTGTTTTTCAAGACCAGGTCTGGTTATGAAGCCCAGGTTTGAGTGTGTGTATGTGTGTGTGTGTGTGTGTGTGTGTGTGTGTGTGTGTGTGTGTGTGTGTGTGTTACAGATGAGCATTCCACCTGACAGCGAATTTTAAAGGAAGAATAGGTTGATTATAATATAATCCACCCATGGATGGTCTCTGTTTCCTCACTCCAGTATAGCAAGTGTAACTGGAGATGAATTTACAGGTGAAGGTGGACATTGCTATCAAAGGGGACTGAGATTGAATTTTACCAGACTCCTTAAAAAAGATTTAATTTATTTTTAAATCATGTATGTGTATGGGTATGTGAGTGTGGGGACCCACTGAAGCCAGAGGCACTGATCGGATCATCTAGAGTTGGAGTTATAGGCAGTTGAAAGCTGAATGGTCTAGGCACTGACAACTGAGCTAGGGTTGTCTGGAGAGTCACTGCCTGCTCTTAACTGCTGAATCATCTCTCCAGCTCCTGTTTAGTTGTGTTTGAGACAGGGTCTCACTGTGTGTAGCCCAGGCTATCCTGGAGCTCACTATATAGTCCAGGCTGATCCTTTTGCTTTGGATTTACAGCTGTGTTCCACCATGCTTCACTTTTATCTCAGTCTATTTATTTTAAAAGAAGACATTCCTCTTCCCAACCACCAGTATGTGCATTTGTGGTGGGGCTGTTTCTGATCCCCCCTTTTCTCAGTTTAGATAATTCTACACACTCAGTTATTTTGACATATACTAGGTTCTTTTCAGATGTGATACCAAGGCCAGTTCATTCTGTGTGACCAGGACTCAGAAGCCATCATCACCAAGAAGCAGAATAATATGAATGGATTTCAGGAATCTTTCCTCTCCTTCAACTTGTATGGGCTTAATGTTCAAAAATTCCAGGATCAAATGCCAACAAAGTAGATTGTAACTGCAGGTTGCAAGTGTCCTACTGTTGCAGAATATTTAACTATGCAAAGACATGTTGTTGGTTGGGGGTGGGGGTTGAATAGTCTGCCAGACATGAAGATGAAGAAGCAAGAAAGTAGGTCATGCAGAATGTAAAGAAAAGACCCAAGGCAAAGTGTAGATGAACAGAAACAGGTTAAATTAAGTCAAAAGAGCTAGTGAGACAAGCCTAAGCTACAGCTGGGCATTTATAATTAATACTAAGTCTCTGTGTCTTTATTTGGGAGCTGGTTGACAACCCAAAGAAAATGCCAACTACATCCAAGCATTCTCCTACTCTTACCTTAACCCTGTTTCTCTGTGATGTCCCCACCTCCTCACCCACCCTCACTCTGGCAGCCCCCTCACCTGCTGGTACCAGTGTTTGACCAATCGCAGGAAGCTCTTCAGTTTAGTTGGCCGATGCTTCACGAAGTTTCTCTGCAGCTCACTGAAGGATGGAGAGAAACTTCCAGGGTACCCATTAGCCTTGATCAGATTCACATAGATCTCAGGGGGTAACTGAGAGCTGGGACAGGAAGGTCCTGAGAGTAGTGGAAACAAATACTGAGTGAAGATTTTGGGAGCCCTGGGGAACCAAGTAGTCTTCTGGGGAGGGCCTGGTCACTCTTGGTTATGTCTCCAGGGAGACTTAAGACCTTAAGTGGTGGTCTCTACTCCCCCTCTCTGTTTCTACAAGGCAGGGTTTCTCTGTGTAGTCCTGGCTGTACTGGAACTGACTATAGACCAGATTGGCCTTGAACTCACAGAAATCCGCCTCTGACTCCTGACTCCATCACTACTGAGCTTTTCTGGTGAGGTCTTTCTTTCTCTCTTTCTTTCTTTCTTTCTTTCTTTCTTTCTTTCTTTCTTTCTTTCTTTCTTTCTTTCTTTCTTTCTTTCTTTCTTCCTTCCTTCCTTCCTTCCTTCCTTTCTTTCTTTCTTTCTTCTTTTTTTTTAAACACCTTATTCTTTCAATTTTACTTTGGTGTCAGAGAGTCTCACTGCATACCTGTGGCTACTTGTTATATAGACTATCATGGCCTTGAACTCTTAGATCCACTTGATACTCTTTCCTGGGTGCTGGCAACCTCCATCACACCCAATCTGGTGGATTCTTATTCAGGAGGCCAGATTTGGGCTGTCCATGTTTCAGGTTCTTCCTGGATGTCCCAACACTTCCAGCTTTCTTTAATGCCTGTTTATCAATAGATCTCTTTCTGAGTGATTGATTGAAATCTGTCGATATTCACAGAGAATGGGTCCATGCCACACCATGAATGACTATCTTCCTAATATTTTATCTCATTTCTAACACCCATGGACTAATGCTGCATAGCCTATAACCAGCAAGAATTGGCACACTAAACAAAAGTCATTTTGGTTTGAATCTTGAGATTTATGTAATAAATTCCTGCAGGAATTTGTATGTATACAACATGCACAAGTGTTCAAGGAAGTCAGAAGAAGATGCTGGATCCTATGGAGCTGGAGGTACAGGTGGTTGTGAGTTGCCATGTGGTCCATAAACTAGGTCCTCTGCAAGAGTAATCTGTCTTAACCACTGAGCCGTCTCTCTAGGCTTGCTTTAAATATTAAGGGTCCCTGAAGATCTAAAAGTCTAGCTGTCAAACTGAAGTGCTATTGGATGGGAGCAGAACACGTAACGGGTGGAGACTAAAGGAAGGATATCAGGTCACTGGGGCTGCCTGTGAAGGGAGCACAGAGATACTTCTCTTATAGTCACACCCCCTCTCCTTGTTGCTCCTTCCTGGAAGATGAACATATCTCTTTCTCCACACTATCTCGGCATGAAAGCTGGAAACAGCATGAGACCTCCGATACCGTGAGCCAACCAGGACTTTTTCCCCTCTAAACTGCTTGCCTCCGGAACTTTGTCACAGTGTTATGAAGCTAAATGATGTCAAGTTAGTGTCACCAGCCTTAGAGTAAAACCTGCTGGATAGCAAACACTTAGGATTCTCTGCCTGAGGAGAAACAGCAAGTGGAGGTGGCAGGACCCTCTTGAGTCTGAGGCTGCCCTCAGATAATGGATAAACACTGCAGTGCAGTGGGGTGGGCATGGTGGAGGAAGGATGTGGGATGTCTTTCTGTGCGCCGTGAATATGCTTTATTACCATTGGTTAATAAAGAAGTTATTTTGGCCTATGGCAAGGCAGGCAGGTTGGAAATCCAAAAGAGATGAAGATGAAGAAGGGTAGAGTCGGGGGAGATGCTGCAGGCTGCTGCCCAAGGAAGATGTAAAGGTACAGGTAAGCCACGAGCCACGTGGAAATACCATAGATGAATAGAAATGGGCTGAATTCTAAGAGCTGGTTGATAATGAGCCTGAGCCATAGGCCAAACAGCTTGTAGTTAATATAAGCCCTTGTGTGATTATTTGGGACTAAGCAGCTGTGGGTAGGTTTAGACCTTGGGGCTAGGCTGGGCCAGACATTTCTGACTACAGAGGAGGTCTCTATAGTAACCATCTGGGTTCTGCAGGAGCAGGCAGCCAGTTATTCAGAGCTGAGTAAAGCATTAGCATCTTCCCCTTTCTGTTTTAATTATCTAATGAAGTGCATGTCCCTAGTCCTCACCACAGGTCTCGTCTGGGAATGAAGTGGCATCCAGACACAGCAGGTGTCTTGTAGGAAGGACTCACTTCCTAATCTGAGTCCTTCCCCTGGTTGGGGCTCAGACCTTTCGGAATCTGCTTCTCACACTAGGTCCTTTCCTGAACATTATCTGTGATTACCCAGCACACCCCATTTCCCTCCAGCATCTGTCATGTGTTCATAGTGTGTTTCTGTGATGAGTTTCTGTTTCCTAAGTCCGAGTGTGTTAGTTGTGAGCACACTGCGGGAGCTCAGCCCCAGCCAGGATGTGCATAGATGGAGAAATGCATGTGGCCACCAGAGGCAAGGTGTCACAATCTCCTGAGATGAGTAGGCATGTAGGACTTCTGTCCCCCTTACCCAGGGCTCTGTAGGCAGGAACAATGGTGACAGTGATGGGCTCCCAGGTCTCCCTTGTCCTGATACTGAAGATGAGACCCCCGGGCACGTCTTCAGTCATTCCCAGGTTTTCCAGCCCAAGGTCCAGGAGGTCTTTGCAATAGATCATCCTATTCCTTATCAGTCTCAGTACAGCTTGGTGATGCTTAGCCTCTTCCTGGAAGCTGTGAAAGCAGCTTAGGAACACCACCAGCTCCACATCCGTAGCACTCCTAAGCACCGTGCCATTGCCAAAGGAACCCACCTGTGGAATACAGGACCCCGTCACCCCAAGGCCCTCTGTCATGTGCCCAGCAACCTTGGAGGGCTTTTCCATACTTTATATCCCATTAATATATAGTCCTTCGTGCTACCACCTCACAGGCGCAGACAGATGGAGGATAAATTTCGCACTCAGGATCTCTGGCACTGGACTCCAGCATCCAGGTTCCATGTTTCCTTTTCTGACATGGGGTCTCCCTAGGCAGCTCAGAGCTGACCTGTAACTTGCTGTGTAACTCAAGCTGTCTTTGAACTCATGATTCTCCTGACTGATTTGGCCTCCCAACCAATGGAGTTACAGGTGTGCCCCACCATAGCAACCTTTGGGTAGCTACTGTACTGTCCAACCCAGAAAAATGCCTATTCCAAGGGAATAATGACTGAGGTCATTAATCTGAGAACTCCAAAACACTCAGAATCCAAGAGTATTTTAACTGCTGACAGGCTTCCACGAGTAGAAATGCCACGCCTGACTCATGTAACCCAAAATATTGTACAAAATGGTCTTTGGGCTATGTGAAAACACATGAACATATGAGTAGATCTGGATCCTATCCTAAGATATCTTGCCATGTTATGTAAATAGATCAAAGCATGGTTGGTAGTGGGAGGTTCTAAACATTTCTGGGCCTTACGTATCTGATAAATGACTCCCAGCCTGTAGAAATGTCTACTGCGTGGGCTGTGAAACAGACAGCCAGCCTCATTCATTCGCGACCCCCCCTCCGTCCCAACTTGCCTTCCTACCTTCCCTTAAGTTGTATTTGGATGGATCAAGGTGCCTCCATAATAGCAGGCAAGCACTTCGATATTAGAATTTTATGTCCAACCCTGACCTTAAATCTTATCCCTGATTTATCTGCTCTGTGATCATTAGGAGCCCAAAGTCCATCATGAGTAAATTGAAGTCATGATGAAATGTGAATCATTAGAATGCAGGGAAGGGCCAGTTGAAATACTGTATGCCAAGGGCGGGGTGTGGGGCCTGGTGTCCTGAACGCCAGCTGTGTGTGTGTTCCTCTTAATCTCGTTCACTTTTATGCTGCCTAGACATGGTCTCCCCAATGGCAGGAGGCTGAACTGTTTATTTTTTTCATCTTATTTATTCGTGGTGTGTGTGGTGTGTGTGTGCATGTGTGCATGTGTGTCCATGTGTGTGTGTGTGCATGTGTGTGTACATGTGTGTGTGTGTATGTGTGTTGTGTATGTGCATGTGTGCTCCTGGGATTATATCATGTGGGTTCCTAGGATTATACCCAGGTTGTCAGGCTTGGTAGTAGGCACCGCCTAGAACCAAATGACTCATTCTCCAGGCTCTGCCTCCCTGGCCTACAAAGCCCTGCATCTCTCTGGCTCACCTCTTTCTCACCTCACATTGATCGACATGGGGCTGCAGTGGGAGGGACAGTCTCCAGGTGGCTACCTTTCCCAGTCAGTGAGGTCACTGCAATAATTAAAATTCTATTATCCCAGATTGAGGAGCTCTGTATCTGGCACTTCTAACGGTCATTTAATGCATTTCTCCTCCTTAATCACCATGGAGATGGGCAGATGACCCCTCTCCCCAGGGAATACAGAAGTAGTGGGGCATAATCTGCTTGCAAAGTCTCCCAGCCAGAAGAGGTCAGACGGAAAGTCAGGCACACCCAGTGTCTCTTCCTTCTCTCCATCTTGGTATGCCGTCCATGAACCAAACTCTGATGCCAAGGAGCAGACGCCTGCCGTTTTTATTCTGATCCCACCAGTCTTCAGACTCAGAATTCCTAACCTGAGAGAAACTGGAGATCAATGCTGGATGTGGGCAAAGGGCAATCCCTCTGCAGTCTGTCTACACTGCTCTTTCCGCTCCTCTGACTCACACCTGATTGGTTAGATGAGCTTTCAGTCATGTGGACAGCTAAACCCCTCCCCCCAACTCCAAGGGTGCAGGAAATGAAGGCTTTGAGTCTAGGGTACACTCTCTGGGTCTTTCTCTTTGGGTGTGGCTATCATTAGATGAGTTAACAGGAGCAGAACCGAGGCTCAGCAGTTAGCATCTGTCGCCATCAAGACTCACTCATTCTATTGATTCTATCCACTGTTTTCTTAGGTATGTCAGGGAGGGAGGGGTCTACAGGACGGCCTTGCCCAAGAAAGAAGTCCCACGGACCAGAAAGAAGTCCCAAGTAATCATCACAGTGATAGCTTTCTGTTTAAGAATTTACCCCAAGGTAACATTGGGCTGTACTGCCTCAGTGCCGGGCAGCGGGAGATGATGTTCATGATGCTACAGTCATAGATGAACAGCCCAAGGGCCTGAGACAAGAGGCCATGCTATTAAAGTTACACAGCCAGTGAGAGGAAATGCCCAGACAAGTCTTTGTAGAAGGACCTGCCACTTCTAAATCACATGACCTGAGGCCTCGGAGACTGGATGGGCACAGACAGAGCTCAAGGCTCCTAAATTCTTCCCAAGAACAAAAGTTAAAGCCTTGGGCAGGGAGTCCAGAGTCTGGATGTTGACACCAATTTGGTGTGTAGCATTAGGTTATGTCACCCTTGCTGTCTGTGCGTCAATCTTTTCATGCTTAAATAAACAATTGGCTGAGGCTAATTCTCCAAAGTTGTGTGTGTGAGCATGTGCAAGCGTGTGCCTGTGTGTGGAGGTCAGAGGTCAACCTTGGGTATCATTCCTTAGACAGTCCATCTTGATTTTTGACACGGGGTCTCTTTCTGTTACCTGGGGCTTGCTGATTTGGCTAGGCTGGTGGCCCAGGGAGCCTCCCCAGGGCCGGAATTCTAAGTGTGTACAGCCACACTCAGCTCTCTATAGAGGTGCTGGAAATGAAACTCAGGTCTTCGGCTGGCTATTGTCCACCCACTTCCAGAGTGGGAAAAAAAAATCTCAGTAAGGCCCTTGGGTCGCAGCTTGAGTATTCACATTTAGATCTCTGCTCCAAGGACAGCTGTGCAACCTCGAGCAAGGCACATTGCACCCTCTCCCCACCGCCCCAGCCTCCATGATAAAAATCTTTCTATTATCAAAACATGGACAAAGATGAAGAACATACAAAATCACCAGGTATACTCAGCACATCAGAACATGTCACATCTGTGCCTGTCTGTTTTTCGTAGGCCCAGAGCCCCATACACGCTCAATTTGCACTCAAGTACTGAGCTACAAGCCCTACATTTGCTTCATCTCAACAGGCAGCAAGCTTTGTCCTGAAACAGCATAGCCCATGAGTCTCCCAAAGGGAGCCCCCACCCCACCAGCGCTATTAGACTTTACAAAACAAATAGCAGTATAATCAAAATGCATACCATATTAAACATTTACCAACCGTCCCTAAACACACACACTTTCTCTTTCTCTTTCTCTGAAACTTGTAACCTAGGCTGGCTTCTAACCCATGATCCACCTCTCAAGTGTTGGGATTGCAGGAGTGGGCCCCCATATCAGGCTCCCCAAACTGAATTTTACAGATTATGCATCAGAATCCAACAAGAGGACTTGCATTTGCATGTGGTCATTATAACTCTTACACCTCTGCTGGGCTCATTTGTAAAGAGGGAACAGAATTGTATCTACCTCACAGAGCATAAGCCTTAAAGACAGAACATCAGGGTTTAGGCCACTATAGCCCCCAAAGGTGGTTTATTATTAGCTTTTTTTTACTAGTTCATTCTACTCAAGGCAGTGGACTGAGCTGCCAGGAACATCAATTAATGAGTTAAGGGCACCCCTGGCACTGCCCTACCCTGGCTAGGAATGGAGAGGTCCAGTCTTACCTTGACCACCTTCAGCACCCTCACATCCCTGGCCAGCCCACGGTCTCCATGGAAGTTCTCCTGCCTCAGGAATTGTTCCACTGTCCGCACGGTCTCCAGTACCTCCTCTTTCCATTCTCTGGTTGGCTGCAGCCACTGAGCCACAAAAGAGTCCAGCTTGGAGGCTGGATAGCTGTACAGCTCCTGGGCCAGTGCCATGTCGATGCTGAAAGTCCAGTTGTAGCAGGGCTATATAACCATGTACCCACCCAACTCCCTATACACACCTCCTTTTTTTTAAGGTGGCTCCTTTGCAGTGGCCCTCCAGCACCCAGTGGTGAAGAGGGCGGGAAAAGAGATGACCATAGAAGTAATAGGCTCACTGAGACCCCCCTTCTTGGAGATTTATTGTCTCTGGAGGTGTGCTTGGGGAGGCAAGGCCAAGGCTAGCAGTTCGGGACCGCCTTAACAAGGCTGGCACCAGGCCAACTTCTGTGCTGTTAAGTTTCGATTCTCAACATTTGGAGTTTCCCTTCTGTGAAGTGTGTAAACTGAAATTGGCTTGAGTTTGGCCTTCTGAGGACACTTTGTCTAGGTGACTCAGGCTGACATATGGAAACTGAGGTTTAGAAAGAGAAACAACCCAACTCATGGTTGTGGTGAGGAGTGAGGAATCTGGAATCGAAAGGACGCTTTGAATTCCTGTGTTGTTGCCAGATGCTTGACCTCTTGAACTCTCCTAGTTTATTGAAAAGAATCTTAAATTTTAAATTATATTTACTTATTTGGGTTTTTTTTGGGGGGGGGATGTGTGCCATGGCATAAATATGGGGGGTCATGCAGGAGTCATTTCTCGGCTTTTACCATATGGGTTCCAGGAATCAAACTCAGATTGTTAAGCTTGACAGCAAGCACCTTTGCCCATGGAGACATCTTACAGACCCAGACCCTCATATTCTTTATAATAATAATAATAATAATAATAATAATAATAATAATAATAATAATAATAAATTTATTTTACATACCAACCACAGGTTACCTTCCCTCCTCTCCTCCTGTTCCCTCCACCACCCCCATCTACTCCTCAGAAAGGGTCAGCCTCCCATGGGAGTCAACAAAGCATGACATACCAAACTGAGGCAGGACCAAGCTTCTCCTCCTGCTTCAAGGCTGAGCCAGGCATCCCACCTTAGGGAATAGGTTCCAAAAAGTCAGCTCATGCACCAGGGACAGGTCCTGGTCCCACTGCCAGGGGCCACAGAAACAGACCAAGATACACAACTGTCACCCACATGCAGAGGACTTAAGTCTAGATGTTGGTCTAGAGTTTGTGAACGCCCATGAGCTCTGGTCAGATCTGCAGGTTTTCCAACCTTGACCCTCCCCCCTCATATAGTTAATCCCTCCTCCCTCTCTTTGACTGGACGATTGGAGCTTGGCCTTGGCCTGGTGCTTGGCTGTGGGTCTCTGCACCTGCTTCCATCAGTTACTAGATGAAGGTTCTATGATGATAATGAGGGTGGTCACCAGTCTGATTACAGGGAAAGACCGGTTTAGGCTCCCTACTACTAGGGTTCTTAGCTGGGGTCATCCCTGTGGATCCCTGGGAGTTTCCAGACACTCACATCTTAATGCACTAGCTGGGTTTAGTAATAAGAGGCACCTTCTAAGATAGTGCTGTTGACGTTAAGAATACTGAGCAGAGAAAATATGTGTTCAAGAATTTTTTATTTATTACAAAACATTTATTAAGTGACTATATAGACACTAGACACCATACTAGGAAGCCAAGCAAAGAAAAGCTTCGGGCCCCACAGGATTCTCTGAGCAATAGGGCAAATGAGCAGGAAGGGAGATTCCTAGAGCCCTAGTGTGGTGCTTTCTGGGCCACCAGCAGGATACAGAGACCTGGGAAGAATTCAGGAAGAAGAATTTTTTTCAGATAGTGCCAGCAAACGCCATTTAACATGAATCTGAAAGACTAGAGTCAGAGGCCTGCTTGGTCACAGGGATGAGGGCTTGAAAAGGGGTGAAGCTGGAGGAGACTCAATCCCACACAACAAGAAACAAACCCAGACAAACCAGAAATCAGCCAGAAATGAGGGAGGAAGTAGAAGCTGAGAAGTGGGAACAAGGCTGGTGTCAGGGACTCACAGAGCGAATACACCTTGGCATTTGGTGAGGAGGAGACATACCTGGGTGGGAGAGCACAGGGCCATTCACTCGCTCATTCCCCACTTTCCTGCATTCGTTCATCCAACAGACATTTCCTGAGCACTTACTATGTTCCAGGCACAAGAATCCCTGACCCCAGAGAACTACACACTAGTGGTAGAAATAGGTAATGAACAGGGTTAATAAGTAAAATAAGTAAACGGTGGATGAGAACTGAGCAGAAAAATAAAAGAGAAAAGGGCCAATAGGTGGTGTGTGTGTGTGTGTGTGTGTGTGTGTGTGTGAGAGAGAGAGAGAGAGAGAGAGAGAGAGAGAGAGAGAGAGACAGAGACAGAGAGACAGAGACACAGAGAGAGAGACAGAGAGACAGAGAGACAGAGAGACAGAGAGAGACAGAGAGAGAGATTCAAGTACTTGGTCTATATAATCAGGGAGGGGTTCTTGAGAAGGGAGGCTTGAACAAAGATAGAAAGACAGTGCAGAGTAATCCACGTCTGCAGCAGACAGAAGAGATCCTTTTTAGCAGAAAGAAGAGTGAGTATGTGCAAAGGCCCTGTGGTGGTAATCGGCTTGCTGGGTCTGAGGAGTATCAGGATACCTAGATTGAACTGACCATGGTGGGAGGTGAAAGGGAATAGGAACCAAGACATAAAGAGTGGGAGGAAAATGCTGCAGTCTCTTGAAGATGACAATTATGACAGTGGTTTTACTCTGAAATAAAGGAGAAACAGTTGGTTAGTCTGAGCAGAGGATGGATATATGGTCTGGCTGATTTTTTCTTTTGGTTTTTGATACAGAGTTTCTCTGTGTAGCCCTGGCTGTCCTGAAACTCACTCTGTAGACCAGGGTGACCTTAGACTCAGATCCACCTGCCTCTGCCTCCCAAGTGCTGAGATCAAAAGTGTGCCCCATCACTGCCTGGCCGTGACTGATATTTTAATAGACACTTTTGTTTGATTAAAAACTTGAATATGTGTATATGCATTCACATAATATCACACACAGTATTAATAAAATAAAATATTTGAAAAGAAAAAACAATAACCCAAACACAGATGCCATTATCATAGGGATAGTCAGAGCCACGAGTCCCGTGTGAAGAAAGAGTGAATGGAAACTGAGTAGTTCCAGAATTCAGAGTCTACCAAGACACGTGAGTTCAGCAAAGAAAAATAAGGAAGAGCTGGAGGGTGAAGAAAAGTAGAATGTTCTGGAAGCCAAGTGATAATACTGTTTGAGAAAGAGGAAGTGGCCCTTGGGTTACATGCCAGGTGAATCTATTCTGACTCTGCCCCAAAGGCAGTAGTGACTCAGAAGCAGGGTGTGCAGTTACTTTAGACTCTCAGGAAATTTCTCTGCTCCCTTCCATCCTGAGAATGGACGGCAGAAATGCAAGAATAGATATGGAGTCTGGGCCCTGTGTAGTGGTCCAAAGTAGGACACAACAGTGGGCTAGCATGTGCCTTTGATCCCAGCATAGGGAGGCAGAGGCAGATCTCTGTGAGCTTAACCAGCCTGGTCTACACAGTGAGTTCCAGGTCAGCAGAGGTTACATAATGAGACCCTGAGTGCTGAGATTAAAGGAGTGTGCCATCACACCCAGCAAGCAATAAGGTCTTATCAAGTCCTGGTGGACAGCCAAGAGCTATGGCAATACCCTACATTGTTTTGGTGTCCCGGAGGTACCCCTGACTAACAAATGGAGGGGAAGTGTTTCAGTCTGGTGTTGGGATTCTTATTTGATAACATATACTTTCTGGAAACAACATGATTCCCTATGTTAGATAATTAAAGTATTTTATGTAAATATATATGAGTTTATGAAATAGCAGGCTTCTATATAGCTTTTCAGACATTCTTAGTGTTAGTTATCCACCCCCCCATCCCTCATCTGATCTATCCCCAGCACCTAGTTCTTAAATCGTACTATATTATGACATCTTAAAGAGACATGGTAATTTTACAAAGAAAGATCAACCCAGAGTAAGACATCAATAGTCACCATGTTTCTAGTGACATACTTGATTCACACAAGAACTGCTCAGGCTTCACATACTCTTTCTGTTCACCTTCATGAAGCATCTGAGAGCCAAGCAATGTCAATCATTTCACCACTGATACTATGGATAGTACCAGAAAGTTTTAAAAGAGGTCAGGGAGTCAGCAATACATTGGCTTTCTGTAGTGTCAAAACACAACTTAATTAAACAAGTGTCTGCAGGGAAGGAGAGCCAGGGGTTGGAAGAGGGTGCCTAGGTTTGTGGCAGAAGATGGATGGGATATGAGAAAATTGTCTTGGCCTGGAGCGTCTGTAAGGCAAAACATCAAGTGAGGACTTGGTAAGGGGGTAGAAGTGGGGGCGCTGGGAGGTAGAGACTGCAAATCCAAGAAACATCACCTGGATAGCTGTCTGTGTGTATGTGTGTTAGTCAGGGTTCTCTAGGGGAACAGAACCGATAGAACGGATATTTATTAGAGTGGCTTGCACACTGTGACCCCATTAGTTCAACAATGGACATCTCCCAGTGGAAAAGCCAAGTGTACCATGGTTGTTCAATCCACAAAGCTAGGTGTCTCTGTTGGTTTTCACTCTTCATTGGATGCTCAGCGAAGTAGGTTCTAACTCCAGTAAAGGAATGCAGCAGCAGCGGGGTAGATGAGTCTATCCGCAAGGGTGAGGCAAGCAGGCAAAGGGCAAAAGTTTCCTTCTTTTGTGAATTTTTATATATTCTACCAACAGAAGATGTGGCCCAGATTTAGGGTAGGCCTTTCTCCCTCATATGGTCCAATCAAGAAAAATCCTGGTAGTGTTGGCGCACACCTTTAATCCCAGCATGAGGCAGAGGCACATAGATCTCTGTGGGTTCAAGGCCAGCCTGGTCTATAGATCAAGTTCCAGGAAATCTAAAGGTGTTACACAGAGAAACCTTGTCTTGAGAAAAAAGAAAAAGAAAAATTCTTCACAGGTGTGTCAGCTGCTTGGCTCTTAGTTGATCCCAGATACAGATTAGCCATGACAGTGTGTTGTGGAGGTATGTGTATGTGTGAACATCCATGTGTGCACACACAGAGGCCAGGGAGAGATGCCGGATGTCTTCTATGTATAGCTCTCTGCCTTGAGACATGGTCTTTCACCAAACTCGAAGGTGTGTGGATTAGGCTAAAATGGCCATCAAACCCCTGGGGTCAGCTACTGCAAGAATTAAGGAAACTCAGGGCCAGATCTCAGGGAAAGGTGGAGATATCAGAGAGGAAACATCTCAGTCAGATCTCACCCAGCTGTCCTCCAGCTTCCTCAGCCCCGCTCCTCCTGGCTTCTTCTGCCTGCTCTGTCTTCCTCTATCTTCCTACACCTCTCTTAAATACCTTCTTCACTCAGTTATTTCACATCCAGGTTAAGATTAAAGGCATGGGCTACTACTATTTGGTAGTTAGCCTTGAACTCACAGAAACAGAAAGATCTCCTCTGTCTCTGGAGTTATGGGATTTAAGACCTGGCACCATCACTGCCTGCCTGGGAGCCTGGATCTCCCTCTGTAAACCAAACTGGCCTCAAACTCAGATCTGCTGGGATTAAAGGCCGTAGGTCACCATTCTCAGTAGGCCTTTCCCCTGCTGGGATTAAAGGTGTGAGTTACCACTCTCTGATCCTCCTGGATTGACTGTGGGTAGATCTCTCTGATATTTCAGACTGGTATTTATTAAATATGAAACGTATCACCACAATCAGCCTATTTCTAGCCAGCAGGACTGAAGTAACAGGCTCTAGTGTTCCTGTGGCTGCTGGGAATTCAAATTCTGTTCTCAATACTTGTAGAGCAAGAACTCAGTCCTTTTACATATGGAACTCCCTACTAGGGACACTCCAGGAGCTGTGTAGAAAGTGCCGTCATTGCAGACATTCCTTTGTCCATAGGACTTCCAGGACCATGGGCCAATAAATCTGCTTTGCTTTGCAAGTCAATCCATTTATGGTGTTGTTGTATTAGAAAGAACTCCAAAAAAAAAAAAAAAAAAAAAAAGGCTTAACAAAAGTGCTCCCAAATTTATCCCACCATGGTTGGAACAGCCCTCTTCAGTACTGGCTTTGCAGGTCTTTCCAGCCTTGGATCAGGGCAGGACCATGTATCTTGTTTTGAGCATTAGTAAATGTGATGTAGGCGGAGGCTTTTGGTCTTTCTCTTCCTCCTGCTGCTTTCAGAACTCATGACCTTGTGAACAAGCTCCGGGCATCTTGCTAGATAATGAGAAACCTGTGGTGATTACTGTGTAGACTCTAAATAATGCCTGAAGATCTGAGGACAGAGCCAACCACAGAGTTAACCTTAGAGGTCAGGCAATGGTGACACACACCTTCAATCCTAGTATTCAAGAGGCAAAGGCAGAGATCCATCTCTGTGAGTTCAAGGCTGAGCAGAGCCAGGCGGTGGTGGCACACACCTTTCATCCCAGCACCAGGGATCCTACGCCTCTGTTCCCAGTACTTGGTGCGCATGCAGCCTTTAATCCCAGTACTAGGAAGGTTGAACCAGGAAGTGAAATGGCTGAGCAGAGAAAGAAATATAAGGCAGGAGGAGAGAGTTCACTCCTTCCCTTTCGGCTGAGGACTCAGGAGCTTTCAATCTGAGGATTCATGGACACAGGGTCTATCCCTTTGGCCTGAGGAGTTGGCTGGGTGAGAACTGGCTGTGGCTTGTTTCTCTGTCACTCTGATCTTTCAGCTTTTCCCCAATATCTGGCTCTGAGTTTTTAATTATAAGACCAAGTAGAATTTGTGCAACAGAGACTCATAGTGAAAACATCCAGATTTTGTTGTTGAAGGGGATGGTAACATGGGCCATCTTGCAGAGGTTTTCTGTACCTCACCTCTAACAGTTATGGACTTCAGCAGAGCAAAAGCCTTTGCAAAACACCTCCCAGGGAGGAGTCGGAAATATGTAGGGAAGGCTTAGGCACATGAGGAAAATGCAAACAAGTTCTGGGAGACATGTTGGGGCTCTGAGGTCCTTGGGTCTCTACTCCCCCATCCCTGACCCTAGGGTGCAGATCACAGGAGCTAGCAAAGCACTGTTATGTTAGCAAGGCTTGTGTGACTCTGCCCCATCCCTACTTCTGCTGCTGTAATTGGACCAATTTGGAGACTTGTGTTTGGGGCTTCTCTGGACCTCCAGCTTTGGGTAAGCTGGACAGAGCAGACAAACCTCAGTGAATTCAGTCATGAGTAATGGGTGGGTCAGTGTGCAGCATAAATAATGGAATGATACTTTGGTGTCATTTGGAACATGGTATCCACACAACAACTGATTTTAAGAGTCAGTTATCTGAACTAGAAGATACCCATAGAGCAAACATATCTCTCTCTCTCTCTCTCTCTCTCTCTCTCTCTCTCTCTCTCTCTCTCTCTCACACACACACACACACACACACACACACACACACACATCTCTATCTCCTTTTCATTATCCCTGATTTTCTGGAGAATCCTAAATAACATCATTTAGTTATGGCCAGGGTTAATTACCCCCTTCCAGCGTTTCTGTGTGTAGCCCTGTCTGTCCTGGACTTCATTCTGTAGACTAGCCTGGCCTCAAAGTCAGAGATCCACTGCCTCATGCTGGGATTAAAGGTGAGTGTCACTACACCCAACACTCCTAGAGAGTATGACAGACTCTTACTCTCTAGTCTAGGATGACATGGAACTCACTAATATAGCCCAGACAGTTCTTGAAATTCATGGTAATTAATAGGTTTTCTCTGTTTCCACCCCCATAATAAGTTTCTTTGCCGACACAGTAAGCCAGATCAAGCCGAATCCTGGCAGCTTCTCCAGTCCCAGAGATTGAGGCCAGAGAAGTCCAGTGCTCAGGCCAGAGCAGAAAAGTTTTATAGACTATAGATGAAGGGTAATGGCACATCTGCCACAAGCAGGGTTTGCCCCCAAGTTATGGTCAAAAGCTGAGTGCTTAGGCAGGTATTTGGGTGGCTGGCAGCAACAGAAGAGGAAGTTTCAGTAATCGCCAAGAATGCTGAGCTGGGCTTTTGGGCATCATTCCTCAGGGATTCCTTGAGTGGGCAAGGTTTGAAAACAGAGAGAAATAGAGCTTTCCTGACCATTCAGGGGCCGGCTGAAGCAGAACAATAATTTTCCTGCTTCAGACTCCTGAGTCCTGAGGTTACAGTTGTGGGCTCTGGTCTTGACTTAATTTAGCTCATACTATATTTATTCAGGCTTCTGTCATTTGTAACCTGATGGATCCTGAGATGGACAAGCTTAGTTGTCAACCTGACTGAATCTAGACTCAACCGAAAGACAAGCCACTGGGCACTCTCATGAGGGATTGTTATTATTTTTGATCAGGCCATTGGAATAGGGAAGCCGCACCCAAAGCGCGAGTGATGTCTTCTAGTATCCCAGACAGAAGGACATGGGAGAAGGGATCTGCTTTTTCCTTCTTCCCCTCAATGGGAAGTTTAATAATCTTCTTGTGACATTCTTTACTGATATTAGAACCAATATTTTTGGGATTCCAATGTAGACTGAAGACCAGCAACTCCTTGGGATCCTCCAGGTCTTTGTTGACAGACTGGGACTTCAGCAGAGACCACTAGCCTTGCAGATTGACTTGCTCCTAGATTCTTGGCCTCTCCAATGTGAGGCAGCCACTGTTAGACCATCGGGACCACACCCTGTAAGCCATTGTAATAAATATCCTTTCAATATATATGCAGCCTTCTAGCTCAGTTCCTTTAGGGAACCCTGAATAATATAGATTCTTAAGGGAACAAATGGACAGGAAACTGAAGGCATCCACAAGGGTGCAAGATCCTGGCTGGAGAGAAAAGGAAGTAACCCTGGGGTGTACAGGAAATGGAAGCCCATTGTTTGAGGTTCTTCCTCCTAGAAATCTCAGGGATTCCTTGTTTAATTTCCCATTGGAAGTAGATCAAGTCACTGGGTTCCTCCTGGGTTCCCCTTCTGGCTGATTTCCACAGGCTCCCACAAGTCTGAGCACCCTCCACTCCATCCCTGAAGATCGTCACACGTTATCTCCACACACGTGGACAGAGCATCAAGGCCCCTGGGCCTGTAGACTCTGCTCTATTTCCCCCTTGAGATTGCTGAAGCATCTTGGAAGAAAGCAGCATCGTCCAAAGTCTGCCCCAACGCCACCATCTTCTTACAACATGAGACAGGAGGCAGGACTCTGAGGACAGCTCTGTGGCTGTAAGTGTTGACTGATGATCTAAGTTCAGATACTAGAACCTAGGTAGTAACACAAGGGTCTATGATCCCAGAGCGTCTACACCAAGAGAGAGACACACATGGAGACATGACACTCTCTAGACACCCACAGCCCAACCAGCCTGGCTTGCGCAGTGGGAAGAGGAGACCCTGTTTCCAAAACACAGTGGAAAAGTAAGAACCAACACGGAAACGTTGCCCTCTGACCTTTCCATGACAGTCGCAGCGTTCCAGTACCACCCACACAAACAGGTACACAAACATATCTGCAGACCCTCACACATCACCTGACAAACACAACACACTCACCCACTCTGCCCCACCCCCTCAAAAACCGCCAAGACAAATAAGCAAAACAAGAAGGAGTCTTCATCTTCTAGGAATTCAGATAGAAATACAAAGATAAACTGAAGGTGTGCGCATACAATGCCAGTGAACTCCGCTGGCTAGAATCTAATCTTTATACTCCGTTACAAGGAAGGCAGGGAAATATACAATGTATATTTTTAACAATGTATCTAGCTTGAAACGGTGTCGCTAGGAAGGAGAAGTGGGAAGGTTATTGAGAGAAAGCAAACTGCTCTGTTTCTGTCTCTTTGGCTCCAACATAGAACTAACAGGAAAAAAACAGCCATGAACACCAGAGAAGACACAGCCTTTTAGAGCCCTCTGCTCCTGGTCTAGGATACGAAAGGGGAATGTGGGGAAGAAAAGTAACCAGTGACAGCTCATGGCTGCTATATTTACTAACTTTTATTTTTTAATTGTCTGTGATATACATAGGTGGGTTGTTGTATTATGTTTCTGGCCCAGACTTTCCGGTCTAGCCTCGTGGCCCGGACCTGCAGACCCACAATCCCACAGTCTCACCGAAACACACAGATGCTTGTATTAGTTGTACGCTGATTGGCCTGGGTCCCAGGCATATAACTTGCTGCTCTTGCTCTTAGACTTACCCATGATTCTTATCCTGTTCAGTCATGCGGCTCAGTACCTTTCTCAAAGCAGGATAGTTTTCCTTTGCTTCTTCTACCTTGTCTGGCATCTCTGTGGCATTTCTGCTCTGTTCTTCCTATTCCCAGAGTTTTTAGTCTGGTAGCCCCACCCACACTTCCTGCCTGCTTTTGGCCAATCAGCGTTTTTATTAAACCAGGTTGTGGGGCAAATATTAACAATGTAAGAACATAATTCCACTACAGTGGGTGTGTGTACTGTGTGTGTATGCTGTGTGTGCTGTGTGTATTCTCTCTGTGTGTGTGTGCTCTGTGTGTGTATGTATGTGCATGTGTGTAGTATGTGTGTGTATGTGCATGTGTGTGTATGCTGTGTGTGTGTATGCCGTGTGCTGTGTATGTGTGTGTATGCTGTGTGTGCTGTGTGTGTATTGTGTATGTGTATGCTGTGTGTATGTATGTACATGTGTGTATGTGCATGTGTGTGTGTTTGCTGTGTGTGCTGTGTGCTCTGTGTATATGTGTATGTGTGTGCTTTCACTCTTGGAAACTATAAAAGCTTATTAGAGTTGCCTAGAGCTGGACTTGCAGGCAGCTATAAACTGCAAAAGCTGGGTGCTGGGAATCAAACTTGGGTTCCCTGCAAGAGCATCGTGTGCTCTCAGCTGTAATAGGAGGTTTCTGGCCCAGACTTTCAGGCCTAGCCTCAAGGTTTAGACCCGCAGACCCATGGACCTGCAGAGACACACAGATGCTTACAATAGTTTTAGGCTGATAGGCCTAAGGCCCAGGCATATAACTTGTAACTCTTTACCCTTAATCTAACCCATGACTCTTATCCTGTTCAGCCATGGGGCTCGGTACCTTTTCTCACAGCAGCATAGTTGTCCTCTGCCTCTTACGGCTTCTCTCTGGCATTCTGCTCTGTGCTTCCTGGTCCTAGAGTCTTCTAGTCTGTTAGCCCCGCCCACACTTCCTGTCTGCCTTTGGCCAATCAGCGCTTTTTATTAAACTCATAGGCAGGGACAATTATTTACAATGGAACAACATAATCCCCCTATACTCAGCCTCTGAGCCCTCTCTCCAAGCCTTCATCCTGGGTAGGGGGAAACAGTACATGTCAAGGTTGAGAGGAGAGACCTAGCAGGATGGTGGTGACTGGAAGATGATCACATGGGTCAGACAGGGAAAGCTGAGGTCTTCTAAGACAGTAGCATTATGTGGTGGTGATGGCCAGCATCTCGGGACAGACACACATACTAGTGTATCAGTTCTATTCTACTAGCTGTTAGGAGATACTTACGTTTCTGTTCTCTTGGCTGTCAAATAGGGTGATTCATTACCAGTCTAAGCCTGTTGTGGCGGTGAAATAAATGGTGTGTGGTCTGTGCTGGTCCTAGTGCACTGAAAGGCTCAAGAAGTAATAGCCCCCTGTTTGTGGAATTCATAGAGCAATTGCCTTTGCCTAGGCAAAGACCAAGTTTATCTTGGGTCACCAGTTTGCTAAGGCCAGAGAGAAAAGTCATTGGTATCAACAGGATTACTGAGAATTGTAAAAGGCTATCAGGATGATGAGGCCAGACTTCCTGGCATGCGCCTACTTGGGGGAAGGCCAGGGAAGCAGGAGACACACAAGAGCCCAGACACCCCCCCCCAAAGCCTTTCCTGGTTCTTCTTCCTCAGCTTCTGTCTAAACCTAATCTATATTCTTTTTTTCTGTCTGTTTTTGAGACAGAGCTTCTCTGTCTAGTCCCAGCTATCCTGGAACTCACTCTGTAGATCAGACTGGCCTCAAACTCAGAGGTCCACTTGCCTCCAGAGCACTGGGATTAAAGGCACATGTCTCCACCTCTGGGCTATTTTCCTATATTTTAAACTTTGTTTTTTTCCTCACCTGTAAAATGAGGAAGTTTGTTATTCCTACAAGTCCATCCAAGTCCAAGGCAGCTGTGAAGACAGTCAGATGACATTGTCTATGGAGACTCTCGGTATAAAGGCCACACAGGTGAAAGGGATTCTGTGTGTGTTGAGGACATATACGTGAACTGAATTAAGCTGCTGAAACAGAGGTCTCAGGACAGAAAAGATGTCCTATTTGGATTTATTCAGTGATATGAGGATGATGAAAAGGTACAAGGAGAATTTGGGAGAAGGGGGGGCGGGACAAACAGCTCACATAGCCTTTTCCTGGGTGTGAATGTTGGCTTTGGCTTCTGTCTCTTGCTGTGTGTGGCTCAATTCTGTGGGCGAATGAATGGCTGTCTGTCTGTACTTAAATAAGGGCTTTGGTGGATCTATTCTTGACCATTTAGCTTCTTTCAATCCTGACAATACCAGAAGTTTGCTGTACCAGGCCCCACTTTCCAATACTGAAATGTGTGATCAACTAAAGATAGTCAATGGATAGAGTCTACCCTAATTACCTTTGGTCCAGGGAGTTTTGACAGAGGAAGGCCATGTCTACCCACCATATGGGGTTTGTAAAGGTCATTTGGGTGCATTTTCAGAGAATGAAGGGTTAGGGGCACCTGAAAGTATGCGGACTCTAAAATGGCATCAGACATGATAAAGACAATATTGAGGGACTCGACACCATTCTTTAGTTCATTTATTTATTCAGTAGGCACATGTCAAAAATTTACACTTGATTGGTATCATTCTAGATCATAAGGACCAAGACATAAGGCATTAAAAAAAATCCAGTCTCATCAGACTAGAAAAGGTAGATCTAACAAAACAACATGGTTAACATCCTACTTCCTTTCACAGACATCTATTGTGAATGAAGAGAGAGAATATGAGCATACAGTGACTTTGCCAGGGCATGGGCCATATAGCGGTCATTTTCAAACTTGTGCTTGCATTGAATAACTTGGAGGCCCCATTATAACACTGACTGCTGAGTCTCAGTGGATATCTGGCTCGTGTTAATTTTCTTTGCTAAGAGGTTTGCAGAGTGACAATGATTCTCTTAATCTCAGGTCTGTATGTTGAGATTCAGGGAATTACAAGTCTGAGTCTTGAAAGATGAAAACGTGGGTCAGTGAGATTAGCTGACTCAAAGCAATGGAGGCATGGCTCAGTATCCCTGTGAGTTGGGAGTATTTGGGAGACGGTGTGTTTTGAGTGGGGAAGGAGAAATAAGTAGGGCTCAGCCTGATTATATTAAAGACTCACTATTAAGTAAAGAAACTTGAACTCCATTCTGTTTGTATGAGAAAACACAGGAGTGTTTTAAACAAGAGAAGGATATGTTGGCATTTAGGCTACAGAAAGAACACAACATCTGGGTAAAGGGATGAGGTGGGGAGGCATGATACCAATGCATGGCCAGACTAGGACTAGATCACCCTGAGATGGATGGTGTCACAGTCTTCAATCTGTAGCTCTGCAAGGCTGCAATGATTTCTCAGCTTCTTATTCTCCAACATCAGTACCTGATCCTTTGTAGAAGGTCCTCCTTCATCTTCAATTTTCTTCTTCAGATCATAGATGGTATCATTTGGGTCAATGGCATAAGGCTTGTTCTGGCCACTGGAATCCTTCACAAAGACCTGGATCTCAGGAGGAAAGGTCACCAGCACCCGAACAGTCACCTTAGAGAATATTCCATAATCTGATAGGGTCTTCCTGCTGCTGAGCAGTTGCCTCTCCCCTTGTGGCTTCTGGAAGGAGATTCGTAGGTTCCTGAAGACACCATGTTTTGTTCTCTCGATCCCTGCCTTCATCTTGATCTTTGCCTTCATCTTCCTGATGGGGCTATAGGGAGCTACCCAGAGTCTCCATGGCTCTTTTCCTGTTTGTTTCACTGTTACCTGAACGTTCCTCACTCGCTGTGAGAGAGGTAGGAAACAGAAAGGGCATCTGTGTGGTAAGAACTGTTTCTTCCTTCTTGCTTCTGATAGAATTTTCCATCTACTGAGACAAACTGGGAGCTAGTAGTTATGTGAGACAACAGGAAAGCTACTTGGCCACCCTAGGCTTAGAGTATCACTAAGTCACCCTGTCTTCCTTGACTTACTCAAACCAGAGCAACAACTGATCTCTAAATGATACTTTTCCTATGTGGAACTATGAAGAATCTTCACCCATTGTGGGCACACAACAGTATCATATTTATAGAAGCCTAGAAACTGCAGTGACGTAATTTAATATTTGTGCCTGGCTTTAGGATGGTTGTTAAAGGGTAATCTTTGTTACAGCAAAAGTCTGGACATATCCTAAAACCTCTGCCTGAGGGTACTGACTCTAGACATTAAAATACTTCATAGAATGCTGACATAGGTGCTGATAAAGATGGCTTGCATCTGGAATGATTTCCTGGTAGGTTGAATGAGATAGCCCTCATAGTCCTGGGCATTTGAACACGTGGTTTTTTGTTGATGTAATTATTTGAGGACACTTAGAGGGTATGTGGGGGGATACTAGTACATCACAGGGGCAGGATTGGGGTTCAAAAGCCCCCAACATTCACTGTTAACTGTTTTTGCCTCCTGTGTATCACTGAAGATGTGAGTCTCCCACCCTATGGCTGCCTGCTGCCATACTTCCCTGCCATGGAAGACTCATCCCTGTGGAAGTGTGAGTGCTCCCACCCCATGGCTGCCTGCTGCCGTACTTCCCTGCCATGGAAGACTCATCCCTGTGAAAGTGTGAGTGCTTCCACCCCATGGCTGCCTGCTGCCATACTTCCCTGCCATGGAAGACTCATCCCGGCGGAAGTGTGAGTGCTAATGAGCCCTTTCTTCTATAAGTTGCCTTGGTCATGGTGTTTTATCACAGCCACAGAGAAGTAACAGAAGCAGATTTCATTCTTAGATTTGTTTAGCACAAGCCTAGCATAAGCCCCTTGAGCTGATGTAATCCATATTACCCCATGTCATGCTCCAAAGTGCCCTGATTTGGACTCCATGTCACATGGTGATGCCTTTTGGATCTGTATGTGTGGTTAAGACAATTCAGTAAAGGAATAACCCATTGAAAATTAACTCAAGTGAAAACACACAGAGACATGGACACATATTTCTGAATGTAGACCCTATTTACAGATGGGGAAGCAGGGGGTTGGCAAATGCTCGCCTGGGAGATGGAATTTCTGAGAAACTGGGGTTGAGATGGAAGGAGACTTAGGTAGGTTATTTTTTGTTTTGTTTTTTCTTGCTTCTCAAGAGTCCCTTGGTTTTGGGGACATACTCAACCACTGAGACTTGATGGCCAGGTGGCAGGTCCCTGTTTGTCTACCTTGCTTCACTTGCTGTGGGGCCACTTTTGAGGACAGATTCTAAATCTTCATGTGGAAGGTGAAAAGTGGGTCAAGGGTCAGGACTTATGTGGGTTTAGCAGGTCAGGGAAACAGGTTCCTCAAGGATCCTCTAAGTCTACCCTTGTATCCAAGCATTGGGTTCTGACTTAGTGTTCAGATCCAAGATAGCTGTGGCCTGCGTGGGCAAGGCCATCCACAGGACGGCTGCGTGGCTGCTCTGTGGTCTGCAATAGGTTGTAGGAGCCTTAGGGTTTATTTGTTTGTTTTAAACTTACTACATTTACTATTTAGACAACAAGAAACCATACTTTGATGATCCACCAGAGGGGAAAGTTTAACTCTAGAGAGAGCCAACGGGGTAGACAGATGTGAATAAACTCTTTAACTGTCTCTGTATTGACTATAGAACAGGGTAGATTGCCTGCCCATCTTAGAGGTGAAAGACCTGAAGTCCAGATGTCTATAGATGAGAATTGACTATATAATTTAAATATGTTGCCTGTCTTGGGACTTATGGGTGCTGAGGAAAGAGCCGTGGGTGCTCTATGTGAACGTTAATATGCATACTGACTATGAGAGCATACTGTACCGGTACATCCCAGCCCCCTTTGGGATCTCCAGTCCAGCAGCAGGCCTGCCTCAGGCAGTAAGAAGCTTCCTTGGCCACCAGGTCCCATCCCTTTCTACTTCCTAAGTTGTTGGTGGGGTCAGCGGGGTCTAGAATGATGGGTCTGGGGGACAGAAAGGAGCAGATCCTTGTTACAGTCAGGATACTAGCCTCTAGTACTCGAGTCTGTTGAATCATAAAGCACATTATAATGGTAAATTGTCATGTGACGTTTAAACTCACTAAAAAGTTGGCTCTGGAGCTACAACCCCCACTATCTTAAGTACACATCTCAAAATGCTCTGACAAAACTCCGTCTTGGTCTGGTTGTCCCTCCCACCTGCCACTCAGAAGAAACAATAACAAAATGCTTTTACTCTTGGACCTTGAGAACAGTTGGAAGGGGATCCATTTCCACCCAGAGGCTACTGTTACTTAGCCCATGCTACAGTGGGAACAGAAAGCTGGATGTTCAGTCGTGGGTCGGCCATGGGAAGCTCATCCACGGAGAGAGAGACAACTGGGAACTCCCAATGATCCCCTCCACCTCCCCGGTTGACATCTGCAGGGCGTTTCAGTGGTTTGGTGTGGTGGCTTTTGTTCAGCCTCTCACGCAGACACTCCAATTGTCTGTGCTGGATTGGAGAGCACCTAATTTGATAATATTCTGCAATCAGCTGCTTCTCTTTATCTGCTCTCTTTTACATTTGCTTGTTATATACTTCATTCACTAAAAGTATCGCCAGCAGGACGTTCTTCAGAATGTCCAGAACGGAAGTGGCACACACCTCTGGGTAGGAGCAGTGTCTGCGCAAAGCCCTTGATTAGGACGGGAGCCTAACAAAGCTTGTGAGAATGGAGCTCTGAGCTCTTGCCTTACTTGGACTAGAAAGCAGGTGTGTAGAGAAGGCTGGACCTCTGCAACTTTGAAGGGATAAGGCCGAACTCGACAGCAAAGTCCTGGGAAGGGGAGGACTGAACAACTCACAGAAAGAGACCTTGGTGACATAGCCATACTTGGTGTTTACCTTTGAATATTTTCAATTGCAAAGCCCACTTGAGTGCCTTTATTCTTTTCAAGCCACTTCTGTCAGGATTTTTATTCCTTAAAGTCATAAATAATATGATTGATATACTCACCGGTCTCTCTTCAGCTGTTCTTTGAGAAAGTTTCTGACGACCTCATTTTGGAAATCGTAGTACTTGGTCCAGTATACACAGATGTCTTGGTAGTCTCTGAGGAGCTCCATCACTGCGACAAACCCTTCATCCAAGTTGAAGTTTTCACTGCTCTCTGTACCCATTTCCCAGGCATAGATGGTCAGTAGCTCCAGCGAATACTTTGGAGGTAATTCTGTTCTTCTATGTTTACATCTCAAGTACTGGAGAAGGTGGGCGGGGGGAGGGGGAGAAAAGGAAGGGAGGAGGAAGAGAGGGGAAGAAAAGGAGGGAGGGAGGGAGGGAGGGAGGGAGGGAGGGAGGGAGGGAGAGGGAGGGAGGGAGGGAGGGAGGGAGGGAGGGAGGGAGAGAGAGAGAGAGAGAGAGAGAGAGAGAGAGAGAGAGAGAGAGAGAGAGAGAATATGTTCTTGATGCTCTAAAAACTTTCTGGTTTCTGTGTTGCTTTATGTGACCCATCCATGAAATGGTGAGACCTGCGTAGACTTCTGGTTTGGGGTCTCCTGTGGACCATCTGTGTATTAATCCATATTTTTCAGTTAGAATGAAGATGGCAATGTGGTATAGCAAATACAGGAAATAACTAGAAAAATCTAAAACATACGGACAACTCAAAGCAGAATAAACGGAATAAAGCAAAAGAAGGAAAAATGTTATCAGATTTTTAATTCCTCCTAAATTAATTAACAAATTCATGAAGTCTTTGAATTTGTTTTATTTTATTTATATATCCTTGGGAAATTCCATACCTGTTACCCTCTTGCACCTTCTCACTCCTCCTATTCTCCTATTTTTAAAATAACCCATGGAGTTCAGCTGGAATGGCCTTCTGTGCATGGATGGAGGGCTTTCAACCAGAGCATGGGCAACCTGTCAGGAGCCACACCCTTGAGGAAAGAGACTCTCCCAGCAGCTAACAACAGCCTGTAACTCTTACTTCTTCCCACACTGATGCTGGGATGCTGACTGGCTTAATCTTGCTCTGATCTTCTGCAGACAGCTGATGCTTCTGTGAGTGCCTGAGCAAAGTAAACCTGTCAAGTCTTGGAGATGCTATTTCACAGCCATCCTCTCTGATCTCTGGTGTAGACTTCTTGTCCACACTTCAGCCTTGCAGACAGGGATGATATAGATGTCCCACATGGGGATGAGTACTCCACTGTCACTGGCCATGGGTCTGATAGGTCCTGTGTACTGTGGGAGGGAGGCTTCTCTGATCACAGCAGAGAGCTGAACTAATCTGTGGATTTAATGTCAAGTATTCAGAAGATAATCTGACATCATGTCTATAGAGTAAAATAACAGTAGTAGATCCTATTTGAAATCCAGGTGATCTTTATTTTTGATATGGAGTCTTGCTGTACTGTAGCCCAGGCTATCCTGAAATTTGCAGTTCTTCTGCCTCAGCTTCCCAGGTTTTGGGACCGAAAGTGTGCACAGCATGCCTGCCTCTCAGTGATTTTGTCTTATATGGGTATTGTATGTGTGTGTCAGGGGGGCTTGCTACACATGTGAAGGTCACTGGCCAACCTTGGGTGTCAGTTCTCACTTTCTACCTCGTAACAAAAATAGTAGTTTGGGGCAGAAGAATAAACAATAGTCAAGGGTTAGGGATATAGCTTAGAGGTTGGATGCTTCCCTAGCATGTATAAGATCTCGGGTCCACTCCCCCAGAACATAAAAAGAAAGCCAGTCAAATGCAGATGAATAGAGACGCAGAATTAGTTCCCACTGAATCTGTGGATTCAATAGTTTTAACAAAGGTAGTATTTTAGTTCACTGAGGAAAAATGTGTAATTCAAAATGTGATGTACTTTTGTACATCATTCATTTGTAAGAATAAAGGTACTGCCAAAGTCATGCCATGTACAAGAAGTTAAAATGAATTAAAGTAGCATAAGAAAAATAGGTGGCTATTAAGTCTCTCTCTCTCTCACCCACACACACACACACCACACACACACACACACACACACACACACACACACACACACACACACACACGTCCAGTTGGAGTTACCTTTATGAGCATGGCTATAGTGTATTACCACACTGAAATACACAATACACACATGAATATACACAAAAATTTTACCTTTTAAACACATTTTTCTGCTGTTTGAGTTTTTATGATGGGTCCATTACAATATTCAAATAACCATATTTTTTTTCTGTGCTTAGAACTGGTTCAGATAAGTAACCAAAATCTATTATAGAAGGTCAAGAATACTTATCCGAAGAAATCGAGCCAGGGAGAGGGCTCAGTGCGTAAAGTGCTTTTCATGCAAGGGTAAGGACCAGAGTTCAGATCTCCAGAAACCACATACATGCTGGATGAGTATTATAGCATGCCTATAACCCCAGTACTTAGGAGGAAGAGACAAGGTCTCCCTGGAGCAAGCTAGCTAGATAGGCATTATAGACAAGCCTAGCGTCACCGAAAGGCTGTGTCTTGATATATATGGTGGAGATCAAGGAAGATTCCTGATATCAACCTGATACACATGCCTTCAGATTATCTTCTGAATACTCGTTATTAAACCTGCAGATTAGTCCAGCCCTCTGCTCTCATCAGATACACATGAATATATAGATGCACGTGCTCACTCAATTGTACACACACAATACATATAATTTCCAAAAAAAGAGAAATCACTATGTTTTAAAATTATGTGTAAATGTGTCTGTGACTGGGTGATGTGAGGGATGTGCCTTTGGAATTCAGAAAAGGGAGCTGGGTTTCCTGCAGCTCGTGTTAGGGTAGTTAGTTATAAACTGCATAATGTGGGTGTTGGAAATTGAACGTGGGTCTGGTACAAGAGCGGTACACGCTCTTAACTGCCGAACCATCTCCCCAATCCACTATGTTCTTAAAGTTAGCCTAGTTAGGACCAGTAGGTGAATGATCAAAGAAAACATTTGCAGCACAGATGGGAAGAAGGGTCAATTATCACAGCACAGCTCGTGAGGTCTTACCGTTGATGAGGAGATAAAGTGTGTAACTGACATAAACAGAGGCCTGCTCTCACGTTAAAGCCCAAAGGTCAACAGTACATGTGTTTGTTTAAAGAATGGACCAAACATGCAGTGGGTGGGTGTGATCCCAGTTACCTGTCTTTTGAGTGTGAGCTGTGTGAGCATACAGACAAAAACAAAACACAAAAAGCAGACACTGCATCATTGCCGGCTTATCCTGGGATTGTATGTGAGCTTCACTTTCTTCCTTATGCATTTTTAGACAGATCTTTTTTATAATGAGCCCTCTGCAATATTCAGATAGCCGGAAAGATAAGCTGTTATGAAGAACAGTCCCTGTTACCGTCGAACAGCCCACATTATAGAGCTAAGCACACTTGTTCAAACCTCAGCCCTACTTTGAACCTTTTAGCTCAGTCTCCAAAACGAGGGTAGTGATGGGGGCACTGCTCCATTTGGAATTAACTAGAAAGACTGAATAAAAAAATCATGTGGCACGCATGTCCTAGATCACGGGGGCATAATTAGTACTTTATAATGTTCTCCTTATTATCATTTTTGTTATCAAAATGCCACGTGCCTGTCTGTTCTCGCCAGTAAGCATTAATTGCCCTTGGGGAAGCAAGAGGTTCTACACAAACATAAACAGGCTCACCACAGTGCCTGTCTTTGATATTGTCCAGCACAAGCCATGATGAACAGACTCTTTTTTATCCAATTTCATTCACTGTTTATCCTGTCTCTCCTCCACTTTTCTCGTCCCCATTCCATCTCCCTTGATGGTGCTGAGGACCGAACCCAGGGCCTTCAGCATCCTAAGAAAGCTCCCTGCCAACAAGCTGCATCCTTAGCCCTAGTTTCCAGTTTTTCTTTTTCCACTCTTAAAAAAAAATGCTGGGCTATGTCCACCCTCCCCGCCCTCTTTTCCCAGCCCTCACCTGCAGGTACCAGAACTTCACAAGTTGGAGGAGGCTCTTCAGTTTAACAGGGCGGCTTTTCACAAAATGTCTCTGCAACTCTGTGAAACTTGGTGAGAACTCCCCAGGGTTACCCTTACTCCTTATTAGTTTTTCGTAGATTTCTGGTGCTGGTTTCGTGTCTTGGGAAAAGGATCCTGGGAGAAGAAAATTATCTGGTCAGGAAACTCTAGTTTTTGAGATGGAGAAGATAGGAAAAACGTCCCTCCCTCCCCTCCTTCATCCAGTCCTCCCTCTCTCCTCCCCCACCCCTCCCTCTCGTCCATCTGTTCCTTTTTTTGACAGGGTCTCTCTGTGTATCCCAGGCTGCCACTGGGCTTATGATCCACTCACTTTGGCTTCCTGAGCTTGGGATGGGAGGTGAGGAAAGGTGGGGGAGGGTCACAATCAAGCTCATGGAATCCTCCAATCAGCCCCATAAAGAAAGTAAATTTAAAGGCAACCATGGGGAATTGCCACTTCTTTAACTTAAATGTGGGTAGTCAGTTCCCATGATTCTCAACATTACCACACACCTACATATCAGTAGGAAGTGCTAAGTTGTTGGCCCATTCCAAGTTATAAGATGTGAAGATACAGGAGCCTTGTTTTTAAAGATGATTCTAATCCAGTTCTATCTCATTCCAAAGGCCTTAGAATGATTGTGTGATCTGGTATTTTCCAGAGGGTGGGCAAGGAATTCATTTTGATGAATCTTCTTTTCCCATGCAACACTGGGACACGGAAACCCGTGCCTTTGTGAGAGGATGTCTGCATGATACATTTCCAGTCTCACCTGCCTACTAAAGAGCAAACTACATTGGTTTCTATTTTTTCTAATCTCTTCCAAAAGGAGGTGACCCCAGAGCCATTTCCCTTAAGTTGATCCACCATTGAATTTACCTAAAGCATCATAAGCTGGGAGAACATCCATCTGAATAATGTCATTACTCTTCCTGGGCTGGACCTGTAAGGTCAGGGAGCGGGGGATCTGATTCCCTTCTCTGTGTTTAACCACAGTGATGTTGTAGGCCAGGCTTCTCCTGCAGTGATCCAGCTTGCTTTCAATGAAGTTAATGATAACTTCTCGGGATCTTGCCTGATGTTTGAAATCGGAGAAACAGCTCAGGAACAGTACCATGTCCTGGTCAGATTTGTGGTTCAGTATTGTTCCCTTTCCTGAGGAGCCTCCCTGTGGAAGGGACAGTACTAAATTTACCTATCCTGAGATTTGGTGCTTTGAGTTTGAGACCCAAGGCATTAGTTGCAAATTCCCAATACAATCCTTAAAGGAAGCTGTTGGCTGGGCATCGGTGGAGCATGTCTTTAATCCCAGCACCCAGGAGGCAGAAGAAAGCAGGCAAATCTACATGAATTTGAGGCAATCCAGGTCTACTGTTGTGGAGTATTATTTTAAGATATGTTACATTTACTCATGCTGCGGAATATTTATTTAATGATCCAAAGATGTATGGCATGTGTTTTATGTTGCATTTATTTAACTCTGTGAAGCTGTGTTACTTTGCCTTTCTAAAACACCTTATTGGTCTAATAACTAGTTGAACGACCAATAGCAAGGCAGGAGACAGGATGGGCGGGGCTGGCAGGCAGAGAGAATAAATAGGAAGAGTCTGGGAAGATGGGTAGGAGAGCTAAAAGGAAGAGGAGGAGAGGACACCAGGGGCAGCCACCCAGTTGTACAGCAAGAACGAAGTAAAGAAAAGATACACAGAAATAGAGAAAGTTAAAAGCCCAGAGGCAAAAGGTAGACAGGATAATTTAAGTTAGGAAAGCTGGCTAGAAACAAGCCAAGCTAAGGCAGTGCATTCATAGGTAAGAAAAAGCCTCCATGTGATTTGTTTGGGAGCTGGGTGGTGGCCCTCAGAAAATCCAAAAGAGTAAACAAACAAACCCAACCAACTACAGTCTACAGAATGAACTCCAGGACAGTCATAGTGAAGCAGAGAAGCTCTGTCTTGAAAAACTACACACAAAAGAAGCTGTTGGTCCCCATCATGGAGACTTTTGCTGTAAGCAAATGTTCAGAAATAGCAAACTTAAAAATAATGAACACTATATGTGTATGGGTCTGTCTACCACATGTGTGCCTCTTGTCCCCAGAGACCAGAAGAGCATGTGGGTATTTTGGAACTAGAGTTACAGATGGCTATAAAACTCCATACTAGGCAAACAGTATATCAACCTCAGAGCTACATCCCCAGCCCCAAACAAATTACTGTTTTTTAAAAAAAATGAAACAATGAAATACAATACTGTTTTCTAATTAAAAACCAAATCAAATCAAGATGAGAGAGCATGAGAGTGCCTCCTCTTTCCTCTACATGGTGCCTCACTAAGTAGCCAAGTCTGGCTTGCTACTTGCTATGTAGCCAAGACTTGGCAGTCTTAACTATCGAGGCTCCTGCTTCAACCTCCTGAGTGCCAGGGTTGCAGGTGGAGGCTGCCACACCCAGTTCTAGACTTCCTATTTTTTTGTTGTTGTTTTCAAGGTTCCACAAGAGGCTACTAGATTGCAAAACCTGGGAGCTGACAGCCGAGTCAGAAGTTTGAAATACACAATACAAAAGGGGGATGTTGTATCTTTTGAAGCAACTGCAGGAGCTTCAATTCCTATCTTGAAACTCGTTTATTCTAACAGTTCTCCCTAATTTATGCCATCAACTGTGTGTTCAGGTTCTTCATAGTCCAAAGTCCTGTCTCTCCAGTTCTAACCCCTGCGGTCACCACTCAGGGTTCCCAGGTAAAGCCTCACTGACTCCAGTTAATGTAAAATGTCTTTTATTTTAGCAAAATGAAGAACATCCAGATTTCTGATCTAATAATCTTGATTGAAGGGGATGTGTTGTGAGATTATTTCCAGGAAAAACGATGCTGTCTAAATAGGTAGGTGCTGAATCACTTACCCAGGCAGCATCTGGAATCCCACTGAGTTTACCAAGCACTGTCTTGCTAGGTAATTTCTAATATGACCAGGTCTGACACTAAGGTGACTTCAGAGAGGTAAAGTATTTCTTAAGCAAGTAGCATAGGCACACATTTTATGGAAACTGGGAACTGTGGTCCATTCAGAGATTAAAATCCCCAATTCTCACTACCACCTCTGTCCTTTGGCTTTGCAAAAATAATTTTATGCACAACAGCCTTTTCTATGCTTTATCCACTTATTTCTTATAATCAACCTAACTAAAGGAGACTGAGGCTCTGAGGGGTGAAGTGGTCCATCTCCCAAGGTCGCAAACCCCACAGGGTAGAGCTGGGATTTGAACCCAGGACCCTCTGTACTCACCTTCACCACCTTAAGTACCTTGACTTCTTGATCTAGAAGCAGCTCATCACGGAAGCATTGGTCCCGAAAAAACCTCTCAATTCTCTCCCAGGCATCCTGCCCTTCCTCTTTCCAGTCCCTCTGGGGCTCAAGGCTGTGCTTCACGAAGTAGCCTAGTTTGTCCCCAGGGGTCCCATACAGGTCCAGGGTTGGATCCATCTCTTCAGGATCCACCTGTCCCTTGGATTGAATCCTCTGTGCTTTTGCTCCAGATAAATGCTGAGGAAAGAGACCTAGGAATGGAGAGAGAGAGACTTGTCTCAACTTCCGAGGTGGAGAAAGGCTGAATGATGTCTCCAGGCTGTGCTCTGCTCCTCCCTCTGAATTGGCTTCTCAGCTCTGCAGGCAGACGCTTTCCAGAGAATTGAAAGTGAAACAGTACCGGAGGAAACCCTGGCTGAGGAAGGCCCAGGAGTCTCCCAGACAGGCTCTGTTGTGAGCACTGCAGTGTCTTTCCAGCAGTTTCAGTGACAGCAATTGACCAGATAATTGAATATGCCCCGGTGATCTGGTAGAGGCAAATGCAAACTCTTTTATTTCAATTTAAATGTGATTTCTTTTATTTCAAGCAAGAGAAATAGTCACACATAGTTAGGCTGAGGGTCATTACACAACATCCACCTTCCAAGTTCCTAACCATCGTCCTCACCTACCTCCCCGCATCTGCTCACCTGTGTGAGATATCTTAGCCAAAGGTCATGTCCAGTCTCAAGGCTCAGACTCTTCAGCTGCAGGGCAGATGAAGGTGGCATCTCTCCGATGTCCCCAGCTCTCGTGAAGATATGAAGAGCAATGTATTGCTCTTGGTCCCCGATTATTGGCTGTCAAGTGGGCAACATGAGATTCTCCTCTTAAGCAGTCCTGTGTCTGGTTATCTAGAATGAGTGTGCCACTAGGTTCTGATTACTCGCTACAGTCTCAGGTATAGTGGGGCTCCTGGCTAAGCTATTTTTACATATCTAAAAGGCATTTTGGGGGGGCATGTTCATCATAAATAGTAACCCTTCATATCACATCACACAGTAAATGTACATCTATACATTCTGTCTTAGTTAGGGTTTCTATTTCTATGATGAAATACCATGAGCAAACCGGCGACTTGGGGAGGGTTTATTTCACCTTACACACTATTCATGGTGCAGGGAAGTCAGAGCAGAAGGTCAAGTCGGGAACCTGGAGACAGGAGTTGATGGAAAGGCCACGGATGGGTAAGTGCTGCCTAGAGCTTTGCTCTTCATGACTTTCTTGGTCTGCTTTTCATTCACTCAGGGATCTCTTGCCCAGGATTGACATGACCCAGAAAGAATTGGGTCCTCCTACATCAAACATTAATTAAGAAAATGCCCCGTAAGCTCGCCTACTGGCCAGTCTTACAAAGGTATTTTCCCAATTGGGGTTCCCTCTTTTTTTCAGGTAACTGTAGCTTATGTTGAAGTAATAACATTGATGCTATAAAGGATTTAATAATAAGCTTGCTTATTAAATACAAAGTACAAGTAGAACTCAGTGAAGGGAGATACTGCCTCCACTGTGACTAGAACGTAAGTAACGGAATGACCAGACTTTATTAGGTTCAGGTAAGCGAATTACAGCCTTTCCTCATGGTGGTATGTCCAATAATTTCCAGGGCCTAACTTCCCTAATAAGATTTTACACACCCATGTACCTCTACAGTTTCCGTGCTCCTCCCCTCCTCCCAGTAAGTTTATAGGACAACTCCCTTTCTGCTCTCAGGATAAGTCATTTATGTGTTTGTGCTGAGCCTGGCAGATGGAGCAGGTTCCGGGTCTGTCCAGGGCTTCCGTCATCCAATACTCTCTGTAAAACAGAGTCTCCTAGGGAAAGGCATGTCCTGAAAACTCTCATTTTGACTATATGGGGTGACTTAGAGTACTTATTGTAATAGAGAGTGCAGTGAAACCATCGAATTGGAATACTCTATCTGTAGGAAGAAAGGTTTATTGGGAGATCAAATTGCCAAGACTGTCTCTCTGGAGGGGGGTGGGGGAGGGGAGAAGGCAGAGAGAACCACAAAGACAGAAGCCTTGCTAGATTTAAAGGGACAGGCTGGTGTGTGTGTGTGTGTGAGAGAGAGAGAGAGAGAGAGAGAGAGAGAGAGAGAGAGAGAGAGAGAGAGAGAGAGAGAGAGAGAGAGAGAGAATGTGTTTGAGTGTGATTGTGTATATGTGTGTGAGTGTGTGTATATGTGTGTGTAAGAGAGAATGTGTTTAAGTGTTTGTATATATGTGTGTGTTTGTGTATATGTGTGTGTGAGAGAGAATGTATGTGTGTGAGTGTGTATGTGTTTGTGTATATGCATGTGAGTGTGTGTGTGTGAGAGAATGTGTTTGAGTGTGTTTGTGTATGTGAGTGTGTGTGTTTGAGTGTGTTTGTGTGTGTGTTTGTGTGAGAGAGAGAGAGAGAGAGAGGGAGAGAGAGTTCCATAACAGCATGAGATTTACAATAGTTGGAAGTGGGCTACAGGCCAGAACAGCATGCATGGGCACTTTGATCTGTTGAGGGCCCAGCTCATTGTGGGTGGTGTGACACCCTGCCCCTGGGCTGGTGGGCCTGGTTGTTACAAGAAAGCAGGGCATTGGGTCCCTTGGAGCTGGAGTTACAGGCAACTGTGAAGACTCTAGACCTGGGTTCTGGAAGCTGAATCCAGGTCCTCTGTAAGAGCAGCTAATGCTCTGAACTGATGCCCAAACTGCAGCCTCAAGACAAGCTATCATAAAGTCAGACACCCGTGAAACTATGGACACCAAAGGATCGTGATTTCTCCAGAAATCTCACACTAGGGGATGGAAAGGTAAAAGCCAGGGGGGAACTTGCCTCCTAAGAAGTGAGTTCACACAGTTGACAGTTCAGGACAGAATCACAGAGATGGGTTGGCGATGGTCTGGACATGCCTAGATCAGGGTTGCTATGCTATTGGCACCTCTTGCTGGAGGAAACCGATACCTAGTGCCATACTCCTGAAGACCGCTTTTGATTGAGGAGTTGACTCTTTTTGGTTTTGAACATTGAGGAAGCAGGCTAAATGTGAAGTCTCTGGCTCGGTACTAATATGCATTTCTGTGATGGTGTGTGTACTGAGGAAGCAATAGAAAATGATGGCAGGTGTTGCCTCTAATTTTTATAGCTGGTTGTTCTCAATGACCTACTCAAACTGTCAGAATAGTTAATGAATCATAATCTGAAACTATAAAATGTTGTTGTAAATTCAAAATAAAACCATATTCATTGACTGTTAGTGTCTTACAGTCTTGAGTAAGATTTAAAGATATTTATTCGTTAGTACTGATGATCAAGCTTAGGAAGACAGCGCATGTTACACGTACGTTCTACCTCGAAATACTCTCAGCCTCAAGCTTTCCAATAGGAAATAAGTTGGGGATCTCAGTACCTCAGAATGGGATTTCAGGACCAAAAAAAAAAAATGCCTGAAATTGTGACACTCCTCGGAAACGTCCAAGAAACACGGAACCACACTAGTGAAGTTAAGATCCTTACATGCTTGGCGGGAGCTGTGGTGGGCTCCAAGGAGCAGCTGCTTGGGTTTGGGGGCTATGGGGGATGTGTACAGAACTGTGGGAACAGCATCGAGCAGGTCCCGCTCTCCTCCGACCTGAAGCACTCGTCACAGCCAGAGGGGGCACTAAGGAGCAAAAGAAAAAGATGAGAAGTGGATCCTGCCTCAGGATGTGGGTGTGGTGTAGGCACTCCTGCTGTGATTGGCCAGGCAGGACACAGGGCCGGGGCTGTGTGTTGACTGTAAAGGAGGGCGTTGCTCTTTTGAGGAAGACCTCTTTTGCTCACTTTTCTGGCCGGCTGACCTAAGTCCTCCCTTAGAACAGACATGAAAGCTGAGGCTGTAAGCATGCGAGGGTTGGCTGAGAGAGGGTGATCACCCATACTCAGCTCCCAGGCTGCCTTCCTGAACCCTAGTGAACATGCCTGGGTTTCCGTTTGTTTTTCTGCTTTCTTCCCATCATAGTCTCATCACCGCATGAGATTTTGATATTATTTTAAGCAAAATGACAAGAAATACATAAAACGTAATTACCTTTCTCTATACCAGCCGTTCTCAACATGTGGGTTGTGACTCCTTTGCGAGTCGCCTAAGACCAAAACCACAGATACTTACATTGATTCATAACAGAAGCAAAATCACAGTTATGAAATAGCAACGGAAATAATTTCATGGTGGTGGTCACCACGACACAAGGAAGTGTGTATTAAAGCTTTAGAAAGGTTGAGAATCACTGGTTTATACATATCCGTGTTTCTGAGCTGTGTTAGTGGGCTACTCTCACTTTATACTTCTTGCAAGAGAAGGCTGCTGGAAGCTCATTTTATTGGTGTTTCTCTAAGATAACTCTTTCTCCCACACCTTCCTGGGATACTTTCAATGGTTGCAGAGCTCCATTGAGTGAGGCTTCTTTGATGTGGGATGTCTTTCTGTACTCTGTGAATTACCATTGGTTAATAAACTGTTTTGACCTATGGCAAGGCAACTTAAAAACAGGTGGGAAATCTGAGCACAGATAAAGGGGAAGGAGAGCCTTTATGAGCTGCTGCCCAAGGAAGCAAGATGTAAAGAAACACAGGTGAGCTACCCGTCAGGTGGCAAGGCTAAGATAAACAGACATGGGTTGGCTTAAGTTATAAGAGTCAGCAAGTAATAAGCCTGAGCATAGGCCAGTTTGTAATTAATATAAGCCTTTGTGTGATTATTTGGGGCTAAGTGGTCACAGTACTGCAGGTCTGTACCTTGGCTGGACAGGCCAGAAACTTCTTTACACTTGAAGAGGACTTCTCGTTGTAGGTAGCTTTCTGGTGCCATGATCAAACACTGACCAAAACCAATTTGGGGGAGGAAAGGCTTTATTTGGCTTCCAGGTTATAGTCTGTCATCAAGGAAAGCCAAGGTAGGAACTGAAGCTGAAGCCATGGAGGAGCACAGCCCCAGGTCATTATTCCTCACTTTCCCTGGAGACCTAAAGTCTCACCAAAGTCTCGGAGCAACAGTGACATAATGACAAATGACAAGTGCTGGGGGGGGGGTAGGTGCTGTGTCCTGTGAAGACACAGCGTGGGCCTGGCTCAGGGGAATCACAGTTGGTCACTGAGTTGCAGACCAACTCCTCTCTGGGGATTTGCTCTGGCAGTGCTTAGGCTACAAAAAAGGTTTTACTGCAGAATGTTTAAGAATCAATTTTCATTTAATTTACAATATGCACCAATGTAGAAGAAACGTATTTACAGTGTTAAATAACCAACCTTAAAAACAGAGTATTTATAACAATGAAAAGCAGCAAACATATATACATAAGTCCTAAATCTAAACTATTGGAGTGACCCCTTCCACAAAGGGAAAAGGGGAAGAGCACAGCAGCTTCCATCAGTGTCACAGTTCTGCCTCCGTCACAGCATCACAGTTCCACCTCCGTGCAGATGTCGTCACAAGATCCTGAAACACAGTAAACCTGAATCTGAGGACACCATGTCCCTCGGGTGGTGGGACAGGCAGGCTGAATTCCCACACACTGGGTACAGGGAAGACCATGAGTTCTGATAAGAGAGTGGTGCCGTGTCCTGCCTTCCCTCTCCATGACCCTTCTTCCCTCTCTGTGGTCCTTCCCGAGACCCTCAAGGTAAACAAGGACAAGCTACTGGAATTGCGCTTTCCTCTCGTGCCAGATCATCATGTAACTCCACCTTGTTTATCTTAGAACTTTCAGAAATCATAGGGACCAGGACTAGAGATCAGTGACAGAACATGCACAAGGCTTTGGAGTCTACCTATAATATCACCAAACAAAGAGAAGGAAACTGAGGCGTGGCTAAGCAAGAGGGTGGAGGGCAAGAAAAATGAACATATTCTGAAGTTCAAGGACTGTAAATGCATGCGTGAGAGCAAAGCTCACCTCGGGGAAAGTCAGAAAACGCGGGAAGGGGTGGGATTGGAAAGGAGCTACGTACGAGTGACGGGCTCTGCCTTCTCATCCTTTGCATCAGAGAAACACGCTTCTGCGTGCACCAGGGCAGTGACGGAGATGGAGTGACCTTGAGAAAGGAGGAGAGAGTTCAAGTCTAGGGAGAGGATCTTGTCCCTCTGCTCCTGTCTCAGGGTCTTTTGTCTGCTTCCCTGGCCACTGAGGCAGGCTCTGGGGATCTTTTCCAGCCTAGACTCTACCATAATGCCAAGGGGCAGTGCCTGTGTTCTCCTGTTCTTCCTAGAGGTTGCCACAGTCTCCATGACTTTTTGTGCATGGCAGTGACCTTGTGTGCTGCCTCATTCTACCCATCCCCTCGATCACTGTCGCCAGTTTTCTCTCTCCTCCTCGGTCCTATACCATTCGCCAATATGGGGACATTGGAGGAGAGAGCAAGAGCGTAACATCATGTCCCTAACTGCTCAATGACTATGGCCTTTGTCTGCAAGTGCACTTGTCAAGGGTTAGGAGCTATGTTTGTCTTGTGCAATAGAACAACAGCCCAACACACATGCTGGTAAATATTCTTGGCCTGTGATGGCCTGAGGGACTTAGTGGACATTGGGATGTCACAGTTCCATTGCTGACAAGATATGATAAACCCAAGTTGACAGGCTGAACAAAAGGGCCAAGTCCCCCTTGTTCCTTATCTTACAGAAAACACATGAGCGGTGACCTAAAGGACGGAGGCCAGGTGTGTGCTGGGAAGGTGACTCGCAGGTCTGAGCACAAGGAACAAGATTAGAAGATGAAGACACTGTCTGTGTAGAACAGTGAACTGGATATGCCCCTGCTGGACAGAGCCTCTACCCCGAGTCTGTGGCAGCTTGAGTGGCTGAGTGAGCTGCCCCTTCCCATGAACACTCTGTTCCGGAGAGGCTTGAGGGGCGATGGGACATAGGAGTCCCCATTGGAAATAACTTCAGGGTTTGCAGTCCCACAATATGGGAAATGTAGTCAGAGTAGGATTGAAAATGAATTCACCAGTCTTCTCCAGGACCCAGGAGCATGCACTGACCTCCCAGGGGCTTGTTTTCTAACTCATCCATCCCGGGAGTGTCCATAGAAATAGGTGTGCAGGTGTGCGGTGAGAGGGCCAGCCGACGACGGCTGACATTCTGAAGCTCAATAGAGCAGGGAAGGAGGATGAACCTTTCACCCACCACCCATGGCATGCCTGAGAGTAAGACCTGTGTCTCCAAATTCCTTACGGTGTGGGCCAACATGAACTCAAACCAAATATCCTGAGCAGTCTCTCCAGCAGACGGCCCACGATCACAGTCAACTGTGGAAATGCCTGGCACAGAACCACGGGAGGCGGGGCTTGTGGAGATGCCTGGCACAGAACTATGGGGGGCGGGGCTTGTGGAGATGCCTGGCACAGAACTATGGGGGGCGGGGCTTGTGGAAATGCCTGGCACAGAACCATGGGGGGGCGTGGCTTGTGGAGATGCCTGGCACAGAACTATGGGGGGCGGGGCTTGTGGAGAGGGTTGTTGTCAACTACTAAAGCCAAAGCAGATGCTCCAACAGTGAGAATTGGTTCTTGTGTCATAAAACAAGAAAAGAAGGTAGGCGTCTTGTGGGGATTCAATAAAAGCTCCAGAAGTCCCAGAGCTCTAACCACAGTCAGTCTAGGAAAATCAGAGTGGTGATTCAAACCTTTAATCCCAGCACAGGGAGTATCCTGGGAGTGGTGACCTACACCCTTAATCCCAAGTGAGTGGAGGTCACTTTAGATTATAGAAGGAATTCCAGGCTCCCAAGCAGGTGTGGTGGGGCCACGCCTTAATTTACCGATAGGATACTTAAGACAGGATAGAAACACAGAAGGAGAAGCCAAGCCAAGGGAACCGAGGCTGAGGAAGCTGGAAGACAGCTGGGTAAGATCTGACTGTGGTGTTGATTCTAACACCTCCAACTTCTTCAGAGATCTATCCCTGAGTCTCATTTATTCGTGCGACAGTGTCCCTGCTGTGGGGCTCTGTCCCCTGCACTTTCCTCCTATAGCCCACAGAGCAACCCAGACACCCCAGTCCTCCTGCGGGAACCTTTCCCGTACAGTTCTACCCCAAGAGGTTATGTACCTTCAAAGTCTTCATCACTGCTCAAGTCCCACTGCCTGTGGACGTTCCAACCTTTAGAAACATAAACACCAGCAGGATGGTCAGTGACAGTCTTCCCCAATCCTCCATGTCTCTTTTAGTGATGGTGGGGGATGGTGCGGAGGTGTGGTGTACCCTCCAGTGCTGGATGCAGCAATATTGAAAGGAGGTAACAAGGCCTCAGGTAGGATGTAACTAGACTATTAGAAACCAGCAAGGATGATTAGCAGGTGAAAGGTGCTTGCTGCCTGAGTTTCATCTTGGGAATCCACATGGTGCAAGGAGAAAACTGATTGCCCTCTGACCTCCATACTTGTGCTATAGCAACATATGCTCACTTACACTCACCCACACCCACCCACACTTAACCATGCCCATCCACACCCACCCATGCCCACCCATGCCTATCCACACTCACTCATGCCCACCCACACCCACCCACACTTACCCACACCCACCCACGCCCACCCACACTCACCCACACACACATGCCTACCCATGCCCATCCACACTCACCACACCCACCCACGCCCTCCCATGCCCATACATACTCATCCACACCCACCCATGCCCACCCATGCCCATCCACACTCACCCACGCCCACCCATGCCTACCCATGCCCATCCACACCCACTCATGCTCACCCATGCCCATTCACACTCACCCAGGCCCATCCACGCCCACCCATGCCCATACACACTCACCCACACCCACCCACACCCACAAACACTCACCCACGCCCATCCACACTCACCCACGCCCACCCACGCCCATAAACACTCACCCACGCCCACCCACAGCAAATAAATGAATGTCACAAATAGACCACTGGGCCACCATGCCATATGGAGTTATTGTGGTTTGTTCAGACCCTGTTTAGGTTCTATCAGAGACTATTAAAAAGAGCAGGGCAGAGTCTGACTCCTTTGTACATCACGCCTCACCTTTTACATCACCCTCCTTTCATCTGTACCATTGAGATGAGCCAAGATGTTGACAAGAGCCAGGACAAGCATCTAGAACTGTGAGCTAAACATCCCTCTGTACAGTATCAAGGTATCAAGGTCAAATGTTTGTAGTAGCCATGGGAAACTGATTAAGAGCAAATTGTGGCCCTGTTCTCTGGATTCTCAGACATTTCCTGGCTTCTGTGGACTCTGAGGCCTCCATTATGAGCCTGCAAGGCCTTGTTAGCCTTCCAGTAGGAGAGAGAAGCTGAAGGATCAGATTTCGATTCTGCTTAACCCATACAGGCCCATACTTCCAAACATATCAAACCTCCACCTCCCCCCATGGTGTGTGTGTGTTGAAGTATCTAAGATCAGAGAACAAAAAATAGACCAAGTGCCCCTGAGATAATGGTATTAGTTTCCTGCTGATGACCTTGTAGGAAAAATAGCTTCTGAGTATCCTCATAGGAAAGGATTGCAAATGAGATGTGTGAACAATTCAACCAATCAAATGCTATGTTCTTATTTGGAGGCCAGTGACATCAAAGCTTCGTGATAACTGACCACAGTCGTGAGGCCAGTGACATCAAAGCTTCGTGATGACTGACCACAGTCGTGAGGCCAGTGACATCAAAGCTTCGTGATGACTGACCACAGTCGTGAGGCCAGTGACATCAAAGCTTCATTGATAACTGACCACAGTCGTGAGGCCAGTGACATCAAAGCTTCATTGATGGCTGGCCACAGTGGTGAAGCACACCTTGACCATTTAGACCTGAGTGAACATCTCTTAATGAACAGGATCTATTATTGCTGTCTCTTTGGATTCTGTGTGACATTCAAAGCACTGCGTGCATATACTGTTTAGGCTAACATCTTAGACCTCCTGAGCATCTTTCGAACATCTCTGGTGGGAGGCTGCTTGTGTGTGGAAGTTTCCTCCTGAGTTTGTCCAGCCCATTTTTTTTTTTTTAATATCCAGTCATACTCCCATTGGGGATCATATTTTCTTTTGGAAGGGTGACACCGGAAAGCAGGTAAATGAAACTTGCTAAACCACCAAATGTGTATGAAGTCACACAAAGGTGACCTTTGGACTATAACACATGAATTCATACACAGACACGCTATGCCCCCATATGCCCAACCTTACGCCACCCAAATGGAACACTATTGCTTCCATGGAGTACAGAGGTCAGCCACAGTTCTCATCTAATCTGTAGCCATAGTAGGAAGCTAAACCGAGTTGTCTGTCCACACCAAGCATGTGACATTCCCACTCTTCCTTCATCTAGACTGTCCCTAAGCCGATCAGTGATTCTGCTGTACCCACGGCTTTGCATTTCCTCTTGCACTGGCCCATAATAACAGGGAGAGGGATCATTATGGAAATCAGCCTGCACTGTGTTCTGTGAATAGGGTTCTGTTCTCATGGAAATATTAGACAGAGAGAGCAAAAGAGTGGTCAGTTCAAGGGAATCTGTGGGCATCTACTCCTGTCAACAAACGCCAGGTGGTGCTGGAGAGATGGCCCAGTGGTTAAAAGCACTGGTTGCTCTTCCAGAAGACTCGGTTTGATTCCCAGCCCCCACATGATTGTGCCAGATTAATACTGTCTGTAATGCAAGTTCCAGGGGATCCAAGAGTCTCTGAAGCTCTCTGTCGGTACTGCATGCACATAGTGAACAGACATACATGCAGGCAAAACACCAATACACATAACAACAAAATTGGGAAAAAAAAAAAAAAAAAACCTGAAGTGTCCACGAATGGTGTCCACATCAAGTGTGTTATTGTTGGCTAATGCAACATTGTCTTCTATCGAGGAGAGAAATTATCAGGACTAAGCTGCTACGGAACATTTGTGACATTTGTCACTCCCTTAAAATTCGATTAACATATGTCTATGCTGTGCCACATGCCTGTGTTTTCACAATCATGTTGTGATACCATTGGAAACAAAACCTGCTAGAAAGAAACTTCTATATTATACACAGATGCAAGCAACTTACTAGAGTATTCCATGGGTTCTTCTGATCTGAAGTGATCCCTGAAGGTCTCCAGGATGACTAGGAAGAGAGGGGGGCTCTGTTAGTACCCTGGAGCTGCTGCTGGTGGATTATGCAGGAGCATCAGTGGATAGACACGGGGCAAAGAGAGAAGGCAAAGGATAGGAGGAGGGAACGAGGCAGGAAATTTAGCTCTCTAGGTGAAGGCATCCTAGCATGCAAACCTGTCTAAATGGGATGATCATGAAGTGTGTGCTGGGCCCCAGAGACGGTATGGTGTTGCATGTCTTTAATACCAGCACTCAGGAGGCAGAGGCAGGTAAATCTGTGTGTTGTGTTCAAGCCTGGTTTACATAGTTCTAGGCAAGCCAGGACTACAAAGTGATACCCTGTCTCAAAAAAAAAGTGACTTTTGTTAGGAGAACGGATTAAATGCTATAAAATTATTCTAGTTGTTAATTCTTTTTGAGATAATAGCTGTGGAAACCTTGAAATTTTCCCTGTGATCCTTTTGTACAGAAGGTGGGTGGTATCCATGGGGCTGGTGGCTGCCTCCTGAGTGCTGGTATTAAAGGCATGCAACACCATACCTAGCAAAGGTCACATTTTTGCCTAGTGAAAATATCCTTTAAGAAGAGGATATGAAAATCTTGGGAAGGAAAGATCTCAGAAGTCACCAATAAGATCATGGCAGTTGAGTTCAACTTCTTACTCAAGAGAGGAAGCATGGGACTACGGGGGGGGGGGGGGTGAGGGGGGGGAGCTACTCAGATTTCACATTAATGACTTCCATGTGTGCTTTTTGTTGTTGTTTAGAGACAGGGTTTTTCTGTGTAGACTTGGCTGTCCTGGAACTCACTCTGTAGACCAGGCTGGCCTCAAACTCACAGAGATTCATGTGCCTCTGTGATTAAAGGCATGGGCCACCACTGCCCAGCCTCTGTATGTCCTTTTAAATGCACCCTTTCAGCCTTGGATTGTGTAAACACTCCAGCTGCTTTCCGATGATAGGCAGTGTTGGGGACTCTGTAGCGTGAAATCGTTCCAAACATTTGCCTGAGCTAAATTACCCTTGCAATGGCAACTATGAATCCTGTGACTGAGAATATGGGTCTGAAGCTCAGAGCATCAGCCTTGGGATTCATACCTAGACCTTCATTTGCCTCTGGTTGCACAGAGCCATGAGCCTGAATCAGTCAACTTTGCAGTGTCTGTGCATGTGTGGAATGATCTTGACCTTAAGCTATGCTTGGGTTGAAGGAATAAAAACTTATGTGAAGTGTGTACTTTGGCTTTGTTTTGTTTGTTTTGGAGTGTGGGGGTTTATTTCACTTAGACTCAATCACATCTACCTTCCAGCCCTCATGCACACAAATCCACATTACCAAAAATAATATAGCCATGTCCAGCAGTTGTAGATGGCCCTAACTTTTCATTGGTCATCAACTCTGTTCACTACATCCCGTTTCACTTTTTCAACTGGGAGCTAAGGTCAGGATGGATTTCTCAACAAAAACGGGCAAAAATTCTTTCCCTTTCTAGCATTTAAAATTACCCTCTGCATAAGAGTTTGGAACACTTACTGTTTTCCTTGTCTGGAGCTTCCACCTGTGGTCACAGAAAGGAAAATGATGAGGATCAGACAATGCCCAGTCCCGTTTACTCGGGTCTCTCATTCACTATGATGGCATTAGGAAACTGCATGGGGAACAGTGATCTAGACAATGTCCCTAAAATGAAGTTGGACAGCATTTTAGGAAGACTCGGGAGCTGGCCTAGTAGCTGGTACCGATGTTTATGACCATCATCTTCAACCAGGCATCAGTCGGCAATGGACTTGCACGTGACATTTCTCCACAAAAATCAATTTTGTGTATAGAGTTTAATGTCTGCACTTGATTCCCAAAGAAACCAACCAGTAAATCAACATACCTAGCCCAGACAAAGTAGGACAAACCTTACCTTCTCAACAAACTGTTCTTCTTCCTCCTCCTCTTCTGGGTAGACACAGGGGACCACCTCCATTATGACTCTGTTAGAAACTGGTAGGAAGCAGGGTACTGTCAGTCCATTGGCCTTACTATTAAAGACCTAAGCACTTGTGTGGTGTGGACACAGAGCTGGAGGGGGTGGAGGTAGCCCGTGGACGTGTAGGTTCAGTTGCTGCTGGGGCATGCTCCTCAGTGGGTGAAGGAAAGAGAAGTGAACCCCAGAAGAGAGTTAAAGATCCCGGAAAGGACTTCAGTGTGACACCAATGAATGTCCTTCTGGAGAGGAGGGCTTCACTAACCCTTCAACAGTACTGACTGACCCAGCAAGGACAAGAATGACGGTACAGTTCAACTGAACATACTGCTGTCCTCAAATTATGTCACTGGAAAACCCACATGAAAAGTCAACTGTGGTGAGGTGCCCAAGTCATCTCAGCACTTGAGAAGCTGTGGCAGGGAGATGTCTGGAGGTTGGAGGCCAACCCAGGGTATATACTGCTATAAATAGGTGTTCATTTTGAGGTTACTGGTGATTGACTGAATTTACATTTGCATACATCGAATGCAGTGACCTAACACAGTTATAGTTTCTCTGAAGTATGGGACGCTGACTGCCTAGAGTCATTATTGGTTCAAAGACTGAATTTTCACAGACCATCATTGGGATATGTGGGTTCCACCCTGCTGGGTGGCCACAAGCGGATCCTTGTCCCATGGACGAAATGTCTCCTCCTCTGAGGAATACCTTCATCTGGGATGCAACAGCCTAGGAGATAAAAGAGGTTGATTGAAGACAGATGTTGACATCTTACATTGGCTAAGTTTTAATAGCTATTTACAGTCAAATACTGTCTTGACTAGCATATAGTAAGTGTATATTTTGAGGCAAGTCTGCTTTGAAGTATACGTTTATCATCCCCTGATAGTATTTTCAACATTACCTACACATTACTATTTGCGGTGAAAGTAAATTGTATAATTTAGGGCAATGTGGGATGGAGCTGGAGGACATCATGTTTAGTGAAATAAGCCAGGTGCAGAACAAAAATCTGTTCCATCTCACAAGTGGGATATTAAGAAATGAATCACCAGCAGTGGTGGCACATGCCTTTAGTTCCAGCACTTGAGAGGCAGAGGCAGGCAGCTCTGTGAGTTCAAGACCAGCCTGGTCTACAGAGTGAGTTCCAGGACAGGCTCCAAAGCTACACAGAAAAACCCTGTCTCAACCCCCCCTCCACCCCCCCCAAAAGACCTGTATTTGGCAGATACTGAGAAGGTCATGTTACAAGTGGACTTTAGGAATATGTTGGTTAAAAATGTGTGTGTGTGTGTGTGTGTGTGTGTGTGTGTGTGTGTGTGTGTGTGTGTGTGTGTGTGTGCAGAAAAGGGTACTGGATCCCATGGAGCTGGAGTGAGAGTTGGTTGTGAGCTGATGTGTTGCTGATAACCAAACCCTAGGACAGAAGTTTCTCCTAACTACTGAGCTATTTCCCCAGCCCAAGTTCTGGAGTTTTATTGTACAGTCTGTGACTGTCATTAGCAATAAGTATCAACTGGGACATTAAGATGATTGACATTCAGAGTTGTTGGGCCTTAATTTCCGTCATTTTGTTGAGTTTGTGGTGTCTTCTTGGACCTTTTGATTTTATTGTCCCAGTGTCTGTCTCCTTGGCCCCTTGGATGTGGTCTCCCCTTTCTCTGGCCCCTCCAGTGTCCTCTGTAGAGCTGGCTCAGTAGTCATGAGCTCCTAATTCTTTTTCTTAATTCATATAGTTTTTATTTTTTTGTTCAATTTTAATAGATAGCTTTGCTGGGTATAATAGTCCTGGTTGGCAGTTGTGGTCTTTAAGAGCTTGTAACCATTTCTCCAGGCTTCAAAGTTTCTGCTGTGCAATCACCTGTTACTCTACTGTCTGCCTCTATAAATCACTTGGCCTTTTTCTCTTGTAGATTCCAACAGCCTTTCTTAACTCTGGTGTTTTCTCTTTCTTTCTTTCTTTTTTTCTTTCTTTCTTTCTTTCTTTCTCTCTTTCTTTCTTTCTTTTATTTCTTTTTGGTCTTTTCTAGGTGGTATTCTGCAATCCTCTTGTACCTGAAGTGGTAGGGGCTCAGTGGAGGAGATTAGTATATGCCCATGTCATCTAGATACTGGGATGAGCATCTGGATGAAGACTTGGCATTGAGTGAGCAGTGGCCACACCTCCTACTCACAGCCTCTCACTCCTCCCAGTTCCTACACAGGTCACTTCTGAATGCCAGCCAAGCCCTGTCTGCCTCAATGAACTTAGTCAGTACACTGGGCCATGTCAGCAGTGTCTGGGCAGCTCCGAGACAGTTTGAAACCATTCTCCTCCCAAGAGCACTTCTCTCTCTCTCTCTCTCTCTCTCTCTCTCTCTCTCTCTCTCTCTCTCTCTCTCTCTCTCTCTCTCTCTCGTATGCCATGGTATGTGTGCAGAAGTTAGGGGTCAGTTTCCAGTGCCATACCTTGCCTTCTTACTCAAGACTGGGTCTCTCTTGTTCACAGCTGCATACCACAAACTGGTTGCTCCTTACACTCCCAGCAGGGACGGGCACTGTGGAGTCACACACTCTGACACTACATTGTCCAGCTTTCATATGGAGTCCAGGGATCTGAACCCAAGTTATCAGGCTTGCCACCAGCTCTTTACCCACTGAGCTGTTTCCTTGGTCCTGGACTTGGATTTCATCGTGTACCTCAAGAAGAGTTTCTCTTGTCCTTTCATGGAGTGTCCATAGCTAGGTTGAGTGTCAAGACTGTCTCCTTTGTGGTCACCGTCCTGTGCCTACCATCTAGAAGACTATACAAAGCTGGAGCAGGAAGTGTACTTAACACTTAAGTAAAACACTTAAGTAGGCCAGTCCGAGGGAAGAATTACAAATGTGTATCGAGTAATACGGAAAACAAACTTGAAAATCGGTAGAAAACGTGAAATGGGATGGTGGGTAGCACACTTGGGAGAGACATCTTGTGAAACTGAGCTGGCTTCTCTGAGGTGAGAGAACATACCTCTGCAGCAGCATTTCAGGTTCCCCATCTCAGAGAAGTCTAGGTGTCAACCTAAAACCTGTCTCCTCCGCTCTCACACGTGAACCGTTCAGTTCGTTGTTAAGACACAGTTGGAATGGAAGGCCAGCCGTGTGCCAGCACGTTGCCATGGTGACCATTCACCATAGAATGTTCAGAGCACTGGCCTTATTATGGGATGCTGTTTTCATGCTATGGAGAAGTGTTTCACATGTCCAAGCGTGCCCTGTTAGATGGCATGTTTTGTTTCAAAAACTGGATCGCAGATCCATACATTATATTATCCTGTACTTGATGTCATTTTTCCTTTTCATGTTGTTGAACTATGTTTCTTGTGTTAGCCAGCAATCAGTCTCTACTCCCACAAGTAGAAAATGTCTGCCGCTACTTTTTGATCATGGAAATATGATGAAAGAGGGGTGGGACTATCCTAATGTTGTTTGGCAGTGGTGGCACACGCCTTGAATCCCAGAGCTCAGGAGGCAGAGGCAGGTGGATCTCTGAGTTCAAGGCCAGCCTGGTCTACAGAGTGAGTTCTAGGACAGCCAGAGCTGTTATACAGAGAAACCCCGTCTTGAAAAACAAAACAAAACAATAACAAAGCCAAATAACCAACCAACCAAACAGAAAGAGCATGTTGAGAATAAGATGGTTTCAACTCCTTGGTTGAAGCATCAACCATGGTTCCTGAATGTGCAGACAGCTGCCATGTTCATATAAACATGGTTGCTTTTCACGATTACAGTTGCATAACTTATGGGAACCCCCTTCTATGTGTTTTTCTCCAACAAACACAGCACAGAAAGGCAGGCAATGCTGCTTCTAAAGGCAAGCAAATGCTCCACTTCCGTCCAGCCTTGAAAACAATGGAACATGGGTGCATCTTCTGTGGCTGCAGCAAGGCACTCCTAAAGGAGACAGGAGGCAGAATACACATATTCTTAGAGTATCCTTAGGGACTGAGAGCTCAAACCAGAGTTTTCTAGGCCATGCTCTGGACACTTGAGCTAAGTATCCTCGTCATTCTGCTACTTCCCAAATTTTCTTTCCTTCTTTTGTTCTTTCTTTCTTTGGGGGTGCATTAAAGACAGTGTGCCAGTTCTGGATGTCCAGGAATTCACTTTGAGTCCTGGAATTAAAGGTATAGGCCACTATAGTTGCTATGATAATTTCTGGCAAAAAAGGTTAATATTAAGGAATTTCTAGGGAAATAGTGTTACAAGAGATTAAACTGTTGTGTGTTTCCTGGAAAGTTGGACTGGTCCATGGCTGAAGCTCAGCAGATCAGGTCCTCCATCCAAGGGCATGAGAGAGCAAATAGAGAGGGCAGAATTGTACGTGCACCATTCTTATACTGGCCTGGCCACGCCCCAAATACTGAGGCTTCAGATCCTAAAGGCCATACCTCTAGGTCAAGGTGATAGTGCCTGCTCTCCACCTCCACCTGGCTTACTCCCAAATTTTCTTACCAGTAAGAGGCTGAGGAGACTGGTAGATGTGATGACCTGTGACTCACCAGCCACATGAGGTGGGAGACACTTATGAACATACCCTGCCCAAAGTTCACACACTTACTGAGAATATGAGTGTTTGTATGTGTGTGTGTGTGTTATTAGAAAAAAAAAAAAAACTTTATTGCCTGGTTATTGGCCGTGCACTTTGCAGGTGACACTATGTCAAAAGGTTGGACCTGTCTAGGGCTTTAACAGACAATAACTCTCTAGGACTCAACTGAGACCAGAACCTGTAGGAAAACCATTAAATGTTGATAGGGCGATAAAGAGGGTATTAAGAAAGTGGATTTAAAAGACGTTTGAGGAAGTGAACTATGCCAATAGTATTTCTGTTAACACCAGAGGCTGGCGTCCAATCCCCCAAGAGGAAGGGTCCTAGAGAGTTCACCTAACTGCTGTCTTCATCCATTACTGAAGCCCAGGGTATTTAGGCTTCTGCATGTGGCTGAGACAGGAGGGACTTCTGGGATGGACTGAATGAGATGGCTTCCACAGCTGATATGTTTGGATTCCTGGGTCCCAGTTAGTGAACTGTGTGGGAAGGGGTAGGAGGGGAGGCCTTGATGGAGGAGGTGTGTCACTGGGGGTGGGGTAGCTTTGGGGTTTCAGAAACAGATGACATTTTCTGTTAGCTGTCTCTTCCTGTGTTTGTGTGAGCACTCAACTCCCAAGCTAGTTCCGTGCCTCACTGCCTGCGCCCTGCTCCCCACCATCACAGTCGGGGAATTTAACCCTCTGGAACCATGAGCCCAAAATCAAATGCTTTCTCTTATAAGTTGCCTTGGTCATGAAGTCTTATCACGGCAATAGAAAGGTGACCGAGACACAGGCACTGAGTGAGTTTGGGCTGTTCTGTGACACATATAAGTTCCAGGTCAGCACAGAGACCCTATCTCAAAAAAACAAAAAACAGAAAAGTTTCCTTCACTCTACAGTACATATACTAATAGATGTTATCTAGAATTTTTGAATTGTGTATCTTTCATACAGTTACTAGTAGGAAGAGTTCAACTGTGTGTGGGTCAGAGACAGATGATGGTTCTTTAGTCAACTTTGGCTTTGATTCATGGTTATGCTCCTGCCTCAGCCTCCTGAAGACTGGGATTGCCAATGTGCATTATCACAATTGCTTTTTTAAATTCACTTTCTCTGACTAACATGTTTGAAATGTGTCTGTCTGTCTGTCTGTCTGTCTCTGTGTGTGTATGTGTGTGTAGGTTTTTCACTTGAGGTGAGACTCTCCACTTTCACCCATTTTCCTGAAAAAGATACAATTTCAATCATTTTATGGCTGAACAAACATCTGTGTATATATACACCATATTTCCCCAAATCTGTTCATCTGTGAATGGGCATCTGATTCTGTATTTTGGCTACTGTGAATAGTGAGCAACGTTCATGATTGTGTTGGCCTCTCTGTGGCATGCTGACTTGGATTCCTCAGTATAATCCCAGGATTCATCTACCTCTATTGTAGGATGGATTTAGTCCTAATTTTTCATGGGTCCTAGATGTGATTTCCACGGTGGCTGTGCTTCCATCCCCGCTCGCGGTGTATAGACGATAGATACAGTGTGTATATGCATCCTTGCTGGCATGTCTCAATCTCTCATTGGCTTCTCTTCTGACTGGGTTGAGAGAGTGAGCGCAGTTTTCCTTCCTGCTTCTGCTTGCTGTACGGAAGCCTTTTAAGTTTTGTGCTATCCATGGGACAGTTCCGGTTACTGTTCCCCAAGCCATTAGGAGTCTCTCCGAGGAATTCCTTGTTTGTGCCTGCTTCTCAATGTTTTCCTTGATGTGTTTTGTCTTGCAGGAGGTCTCTGACTCATCCCTTCCTGTTCTATTGTTGCTGTGCTGTACGTGTGTATACGATATGGGGAGGCACATACTGAGGTACTATGTGGGGATCGGGAACAGTTTGGGGAGTCGGTTCTCTCCTTCCTCTGTTGCTCAGGCTCTCACATCAGTGCCTTTGCCCATTGAGCAGAGCACTGGCTCCTTGAACTCATCTTCTCCAGGATAAGGGGTAGGCATCTATTTCATTCTGTGTAGATTTGCAATTTCCCCGAACCGTTTACAGAGACTGTCTTGTTTCCAATGTGTTTGGGCACATTTGTCAAAAGAGGTGACTAGTCACTCCTCTGGGGTGTTTTTTGCCTCCTCCACTCTGTCCATTAGTCTGTGTATATTTTTGTGTGGCTCCCATGCTGTTTTTCTACCCTGTGTCTCTAGGATATACTCTGACATTGGGTACTGTGATATTCCCAGCCTTTTACTTTTTAAATTTTTATAAACATTTTCTTCTTTCTGAAAATTATTTACAGTGTTATTGTATAGGACTCAGAGCAGACCAAAACTTTTACAAAGCAGCCAAGATTTCTGAAGAAAATTTTTTATTTGAAATGTGTCATATTCACATTAAATACAATTTAAAAAATGATACTAAGCCATATTTCTATATGAGCTACTGTGTGTGTATGTGTGTGTGCATTTGTGTATGTGTGTGTGCATGTGTGTATGTGCATGTGTGTATGTGTGTATGTGTGTGCATATGTGTATGTATGTGTGCATGTGTGTGTGCATTTGTGTGTGTGTATATCTGTGTGTATGTGTGTGTGCATTTATGTGTGTATGTGTGTATATGCGTGTATATGCATGTATGTGTATGTGCATGTGTGTATGTATGTGTGAATGCGTGTATGTGTGTGCATTTGTTTGTGTGTATGTGTGTATATGCATGTATGTGTGTGTGCATTTGTGTATGTGTGTGTATGTGTGTGTGCATGTGTGTATGTGTGTATATGTGTGTGTGCATGTGTGTATGTATGTGTGAATGCGTGTATGTGTGTGCATTTGTTTGTGTGTGTGTGTATATGCATGTATGTGTGTGTATGTGTGTGTGTGTGTGTGTGTGTGTATCCTGTGATTGAGAGTACAGGCGATTGTACGGGGGAAAGGGAATGAGCTAGAGTGGGGAAGGGAAGGAGCTGCGGGGCTGAGTGAGACACTTATATTAAAATGGTATGATAGAACCCAACAATGACACAGACTAATAAAATTAAAAATTGAAAGCACATAGAGAAATATAGAGGATAATTTTCATACCAGTTTCTTTTCCCTTTTTCTTGATCCTCAGAATCCATGACACATACTTCTGAACATAACAGGCCAGTGACCATGATGGAGTGGCCTTGGGGAAAGGAGGGTAGAGTTCAAGTTCAGCAAGTGCTCCCAGTGTCTCAGAGCCCAGCTTCAGAACCCAGTGCTTCCTCACGCCTTGTCCTATTTTCCCCGAGCCGCAGCCCCTCACAGTGACTGGAGTCCAGAGCTCTTTTGCAGCTCAGGTCCCACCACTGTACTGAGCAGACCCTGCCTGTGTCTTCCAATGCACAGCAGAGGCCTCTGTGATTCCTGCATGGCACCCACCTCCCTCTGTTTGTCCTTCTGCAAACCTGCTTGCCTTGTCCTGTCCTTGTTTCTGCCATTTCCTAGTCCTTGTCAAGTTCCACCGCCATGGGCTCCTCCGGTATGGTATGGAAACAGAGCTGTGAAGATCAGGACCACTCCCCTCATACCCCCATTTGCTCAGTTACTTACCTGATACCCACCCAAAACCTTGAGACCTGTCATGGACTAGGGTTCTATTGTGTCTTTTGGGAGAGATTCACAGCCAACCTACACACTGAGAGTATTTTCTGAGTTTGGGCTGACACAAGGGACCATGAAGGCATTGGACCTTCATAACAATCACATAGACGACTAGAAAAAGATGAAAACAAGTTGAGAGGTGAAATTGAACTTTACAAAATTCCTACTTTTGTAATCATATCCCACAGGAGGAGGGTATAAATATAGTGACCTAAAGAGGAGCGTGATGTGGAAATGCCTTTCTGTATACTGTGAATCTCAATCTTTAAATAAAGGAGCTGTTTTGGCCCTTGACTGGCACCATAGAAAAAGTAGGCAGAGGAATCAGAATAGGTAGGAAAGGAAGAGCAGAGTCAGAGACAGACCTAGCTGAAGCCCAAAGGAGCAACAGGTAAGGAGCACAGGTGAGCCACGGGCCACGTGGCAGACAGATTAATGGAAATGGGTTGAGTTAAGATGTAAGAGCTAGCTAGCAATGTGCCTGAGCCATAGGCCAAACAGCATGAAGTTAATATAAGTGTCTGAGTCATTTCTGGGGGCCTGAGCAGCAGCGGCGGGCGGCTAAGGGGTCTGGTGCGGCAGGGTCTGGGCCTCTGGCTGCCTGGGATCAAGAAACCCCATTGCAACAGGAGGGGCCTGGCAGTGTTTGTACTGGGCCACAGAAGAGCCAATAGTGTAGGTGACCAGCAGTCTGAGGACAGAGTGGTGTCACCTGGAGGAGTAGGGTTGGGTTAAGCGGAATTGACATAGACCTGTTACCTAGAAGTCCCTTTGCTGTAGGACTATATTCTTGTACGCTGTAAATATCTGTCACTCATATTTGGTTTAATAAAATGCTGATTGGTCAGGTAGCTAGACAGGAAGTAGAGGTGGGGCAGGCTGACTACGAGAATTCTGGGAAGTGGAAGAGCAGAACATCAGATGCAGCCAGACACAGAGGAAGGAAGATGAGAATGCTGTGCTGAGAAAAGGTATCACGCCACATGGCTAAACATAAATAAGAAATATAAATTAATTTAAAGTATAAGAGATAGATAGTAATATGCTTGACCCATAGACCAGTCAGTTGTAATTAATATAAGCCTTTGTGTGATTATTTGGGACTACTGGTCTGGACCTCAGGTCTGGGCCAGGCCAGAAACTTCTGACTATACTCCTTACTGAGTTTGCTTAATTTGTAGAGATGAGACAGGTGAGTAGGAGTACCAGTCAGCAGATACTGCCTGCTCCCGTATGCCCACTATGGCAACTGACGGGCACTGGACAGCTGGAAAGAAAGCTGCACACAGACCTGTCGGGACGTAACTTCAGGTGTGGTTGTTAGTCCCAGGGTGAAGAGCAGCAACAACAAAAGGTAATCCAGGTTGTTTCTACCACTGTAATGGGATTGTGTTGCTACATTGTAAATAATTGTCCTACCAGTTTAATAAAAATGCCAATTGGCTGAAGGCAGACAGGAAGTGTGGCCGGGGCTACCAGACTAGGAAAACTCTGAGAGCAGGAAGAACAGAGCAGAGATGCCATAGAGATGCCAGAGAAGCCGGCAGATATAGAGGACAACTATGCTGCTCTGAGAAAAGGTACCGAGCCACATGGCTGAACAGGAGAAGAATCATGGGTTAGATGAAGGGTAAAGAGTTATGAAGTTATATACCTGGGCCTTAGGCCGATCAGCATAAAATTAATGTAAGCGTCTGTGTGTCTCTGTGTCTCTGCAGGTCTGTGGATCTGTGGATCCAAACCTCAAGGCTAGGCTGGAAAGGCCAGGCCAGAAACTTAATACTACGTATGATTGTACTTCAAATGGAGTAGAAATGTGCCAGACTCCCAGAGCAACAGTCTAGAGCTCACTCCTGCCTCCCAAGACATTACCCTTTACACTAGGAGTGAACAGAGAGCTCAGAACAAAATATGCTGTGAGCCTTACAAGTGCTTGGGTTGGGGTGGGGGTGGACTTCTCATCCTCCATCTGGCACACATGACAAGTCCGTCTCTAGGTGAGCTGTCATCTGAATGCCCACTATAATGACCTGGGAATCATTGTGAAATCCAAACACGTGCTCATGATATGCTCTTGAGCCCCCATCTTGAGTTGTAATCTAAATTTCTTTACCTACCATAGGCATTTTGTTATATCATAGAAAATAGGTAAGACAGTGGATTTCAGAAGGTCACACTGCTTTATCCTGTCCCTGGACTCTCAGATGTCTCCTAGGCTCAGAAGACTCAGGAGCCTTCAACAAAACAGAGGTGATGGTTGCAAGCCTTCAGGTTGGAGAGGGGAGCTGAAATATTAATCTCTCAGTTTGCTCTTTCAGTGACTCATAATGCCTCTCACTTCTGCATCTATCAAACTGAAGTTCCAACTGGGAAGTGCATACATTGTCATATGTGAGTTTGATGAACAGAGTTGGCCAGTCTCAGAGAGGATGAGCTTTGCATCATCAACAGACTGTCCACAGGGAACATGAACTATGAGGTGCAGACTGAGCTTCTGAATGGTTAGACTCATTTAAAGCAAGGTAAAATAGATAGTGCATGTCTGCTGAAGCTATGGTATTGGATCTCCAAGACCAAGAGAACCAACAATGAGGAAAGACTGGCCTACCTTTTCCTGCCAGTCTGTTGCAGAGTTGTTCGTTTGCCCTGATCAGTTCCTACATTCTCCAGTCCTCCCTCAGTTCATGCACAAGGCTAACTTTTTTGTGAGGTGCTAGGGACACTAATTTGGTGACATTAAGGCTTAGCTATGTTCTTTGGATAGGCAAAATAGAAGTGTCAGGGACCGAATGAAGACAAAGTGCTAACTCCAAGAGCAATTCTTTCCTCCTGAGCCTAGTCAGAGGCCCAGTGGACAGCTAGCTCCATCTGGGATACCACAGGCTGAGGAGTGGAATTTTCCAGAAAGAGCATTATCTTATCACAGATAAACATTGTGTTTCTGGAACAGAAAATACTTTAACAGTAGTCAACATCAGAACCAGATGGTAAGCATTTGGAAGCAGATGGACAGTGGAAAGGGGTCCGTGCTCTATGCTCAGGATGCTTGGACCTGTGAACCTCTATTTCAGGCCTAACTTCAGTGTCCATTCTCCTGTTTCAGATTCGTACCAAAATTTGGTATCATCTCTGGCTATAGTAAGGCCCTTTTCCAGAGGAATTTTCAGAGCAGAATTGATGCTGAAAATGGGTCATGGAAAAGGAGTTTTTCAAAAAGACTTAAGAATAAGGAAGCTGTTGAGTGAATAATTCTGGCCAGTCAAATGCCATGAGTAGATTCAGAGGACACACAAAGAGATGATGTTCTCTGTTAGATGAAGCTTTGACTTATCCAGGAAGCTATTGTGAAGCAGTTCTTATTCTCATATAATACTGTGAGCATTTCCTGGGTTTGCATGGAGTCCAGCAAGGCCTCGGGGACAGCTGGGAAGACACAGAAGGAATGTCGGCACACTGACTATGGACCTGAGGATGGAATGAGAAGAGATGGAAGAGAGAAGTGGGGTGGCTGGGGACAAGCTAAAGCGACTTAGTGAGCGGTGTGTGCTGCAGCTCAGGGACCAGCCTGCCCTGCTCCTGCACCCAAAAGCTGAGCTCACTCCCTGCCTTTGGCTTCCCATAGCATCCACACGTGCTGCTGTATGCACTGTCTCTCTTGATGGTTTGTTCTTTATTAACATCATCCTTAGTTCAGAGTCTGAATTTAATTCTATGCAGATGTTCCATCATATTTACTGTCTAATCCATTAGAAATGATAATATCTAACGGAAAGTGATTTGAAAATAGAGAAATGCTACCATTAACAAACCAGTGTGACTAATCATGAAACAGTTTTGCTTCCCATCTGCCTTTTCTGTCCAAAGTAGTGGCTGCCCAGGTCAGCTCACTCCCATAGTCCATAGTATGACAGTCCATCACAGAGTTCGGCATGTGGTGAGTGCCAGCACCCAGCTGAAGCAGGGGTGTGCGCCAAGGATGCTGCACCCCAGACTAAAAGGAACAAGTTGGATTTGAGCTATTTGTCAACTGTCCCTTGTCTGTACTTCCTAATGAGCCTGAGCATCTTCAACATGTTATTATCTACAAAGACAGGGCTCTGATGTGTATCGGCTGTGGGAGCAGAGTTGGAAGGAGCAGATGTTAATCTTCCAGATTCCTTCAACCTCTCAGAATCTGTAATAACATGAACTGTCTTCTGATAAATGTTACCTTCTGGTTAATTTGTCTAATGTGACCATATTACAATGATGGACAGAACCTGGGAAAACACACAGGCTATCTTCCTGCTAGACAAAGGCTTAGGATCCAGCCCTGGTGTTCAAATGATACCATGGCTGAGTAATGAAGGTACATGTGCTTCAAAATATCAGCTCTAAGATTGATGGTTAGCTAATCTAGACCATTCATTTCTGTACCATCTCCATGGAGGAATCCATTTTATATACGGATATACACAGATCTGCACACATTCACAAGGGCTCTCACAGAGGCCTCCCTGCCCTCGTGCCCACAAATCCGCACCACCAAAATGACATAGGTGCTCCTGGGGACAGCAGTGGATATCCATATTCTTCACTGGACTATCACAAAACTCCCTCTCATTTTATCCAAAGGAAAGCTGGGAGACAGATGGATACTTTTAGACATGACCATGCAAAAAACAAACAAACAAACAACAACAACAAACCTTTAACCTTTCCTAACACGAACTTTTTTCTCAGTGTGTGAATTAGTTGGGAATATGTCTAGCTGTCCTTGCCTGTGGAGTCCCCCAGCAATTACAGAAATAAAGCCACTAAGAGGGCCAGATTCATCCCAGCCCCACTCGCCCTGTCGTTACCCTTTGGTGACACCAGAGCTTGATGGAAACAGAAGTGAAGGCCAAGGTCCCCAATTTTTTTTTCAAAGCTGGAAATGGTATATTGAGGAAAACCCTTGCTGTGATAAATTGGTAAGACATTGTGTCTAAGCCGAGAGCCATTGGGCATCGGTTGGCGGTACAGTTGCACTTTACAATCCCGCCACGAAGGCAATTATGCGAGTCGTGTACATTATACGTAGTTTCAGGATTAAAGTTGATTGACACACAGAAACCAAGTGAGTAACATTTCTATCAGACAAGGACAGTTGTACCTTAATAAGAGGCAGGTCCTCCGCCTCACAAGGAACCATCTCCATCAGGACCTTCAGAGTCCAGGAGGAAACAGGCGATGCGAGTATCTTGTTTTTGCTCAGGAGTCTCCTTGCTGTCATGCAGGGCTCTCAGCTGGATGGAGGCCCCCAGTGGGCACACACAGACTCAGCTGCTGCTTACATTTAGCGTTCTGGGTGCTTGAAGAAATTCAAAAGAGTGGAATTGTTTGCATGTGAAAACTAGATACAGAAATGGAGGGAGCTCTGGAAGATGAATCCAGAGTCAGTTGAGAAACATCACAGTCCCTCCCTATGTGGCCAATTTCTTCAGGGACCCTCCAGTGTATTCTCACTGATTTACACCAGCGATATGACTAGGGAAGATCCTCACAAAGAAGTATATTGCCTGACCTCACATCAAAATGAGCTCTACGTAAAGATCAGCACCAAGCCCTGTACCATCTCATCCTCCTGCTCTGCTGGGGCCCTAAGGGACTCCATGATTAAATGGACGAAGGCTAAGACATAAGGTGTGCCATAGTGTACATACTTGAAGTCAGGTTTTTTAAAGTCATATACTTTTTCTAATCAGAATCTAGTCATAGTCATAAACTTCCTTCTTTAGGTGTGTTTTTTTTTTTTTTTGCATTTTCACTGTTAAGGTCATTCTGCTACCTCATTTTAGAGTGTTTTTCATCATCCCAGTATGAAATTCTGTTTTCAGAATCAGTCAATTTCTCTCTATCCATCTGGCAGCCTCTAATCTATACTCTGTCTCTATGGATGCTTCAATTGTTCTGAACATCTTGTGCAAACAGATCTATGCTATGCTGTGCAATCTGTGGTTTTTAGTGTCTTACGTCAGTAAAGATGCACTGAGGGTTCATCTGTGCAGTGCAGGTGTCGGCATTGCCTTCCTTATGGTTGTCATAGTAGCCATTACGGGAGTGACACTTTTGTTTTCCAATATATCAGTTGATGACTACAGGCTTCTTTTCACATCTTGGCTGTTCATAGCGGCACTGTGAACTCTCGTGCCCACATGAACATTTGACATTTATTTCTCCTGCAAATATGAGTTTCTGGACCACTTGGTAGCTCTTTAATGTTTACAGAACTGCCAAGGCTGTTTCTTCCTAAATATTTTCAAGAGTGCACTGGGATTCTGTTGCCCCACATCACTGTCCAGATCCGGGTTGACTCTGTGGCCCTCTGCACATGATAAATGACTCGTATGTTTCCTGCTTCTCTTGACCTCACCCAGTTCAATATGATGTGAGTTGCATAATGTTTTTGGTTTGTTCATTCTGGTTGAAGTTTTAATTAGGATCTGAGAGCTTTAGACTCCCCCTATTTTACATGTTATTACTGTCATCACTCACTAGAATCTCTATGTCCATGCCCTTGTGCTTGAGAGTTATTTATATATCTTTACTATGCCTGGTGCTGTACCTTTACTCAATGTCATCAGTCAACTGATCTATAAGCTCCGGCTCTTTCTTCTGCCTGCACAGATCTGCTGTTCAGGGAAGTTATAGACTGAACTGTGTCTTCCAGTGCACATGCCTAGTGTCCAGTATTAGTCACTGGACATTGATTTGGAAATTGGGCCACATTAATTAAGATGAGCCTGCCCTGTATCAGTGTGGATGCATTAAATGACCATCCACCACTGTGGTGACAAAGGGAAAGTGGAGACAAAGAGACACAGAGGTAACAGGGATATGTGATGACAGGTATGGAGTAGAGCTGGTGCATCTGAAGGCCAAGACCAACCAGAGACTGCAGCAGAAATGTCTCTAGCTCTCAGAGGAGATTGGGCACACTCAGGGTGGGATGGCCATAGAAGATGGCTCTATCCTCAAACAGATGAGCTCCACCTGACACCTTGTTATGGAAATTTCTGTCCTCTGGAATGAAGTGAACAGCTTTCTGCTTGTCTAAGCCCCATAGTGATTTGTTCTAGTAAGCCCAAGACTGAAAGCTCCTCTGTTAAGACTGAAAATTTAGGTTGACATTTTACATATTGACCCTGTTGTGACGTATACCTTCTATTTTCTATTTTATGAATGTAGGGAATGGACAAGGTCCCTAGTGAGTGCAATCCTGAGTGAATGTGTGTTTTGACATGAGCTGGCCATGTCAATGACTGCAGAGCTTCATTTCCATGGAGGAAGACTTTGACTCTGTTTTCCTGAGGTGAGTATGATTCAGAGGCATAGTGAAGCCTTCTTTGTGGGACCAAGTGCAAGTGTTGACAGTGTATGCAGAATCTGCCCACCATAGCTTTCTACACTCTGGATATTTATGGCCTTAAGACTGCCCCTCTACAGAGACTGTGCCTATCAGGATTAGCTGTACCTGTCTCCTTATTTAGTTATAAGTCATTAATTCTCTTTCTTTGGTCATCTGTATGTGCCTGCCTTCTTGACATCTGTCTTCCATAATTCCTCCTTCCCGTTCTGCTCTGTATTGTAAACACGTCAAGCTTCAGAGGTGCTATGGTTTCTCTAGTCTACAGCCCAGACCACCCAATTCCCCCATGTCTGTGTGTTTCCGTCTGTGTTTATCTTGTCCTGTCTTCATTCCCTTGCTGCCATAGTCAGGTCTGTCTTGTAGCTGCATGGATATGATGCAAGAACACACTTTCCATGCATTTGGATTTTAGGGATAGTTAATTATTTAAGCTGTTTTTCAATAGATTATACAGCTTCTGTCTAATAAGGTGTGTGTCTGTGCACATGTGCTCGTTTGGCCTATGTTGAAAGGTTCCAAGAGCATATGTGGGTTTTGTAACTCTCTATGGACTGGACTCAGCATGTACTCAGACAAACTGGTGATGTGTTAAGAGTAGAGACACACTAAGCAAAGTACACACTTAGAGAAAAGGTGTGTAATTAGAGTCTAGAGGAACAGCACAGATCTTCAAGGACCTTGTCTAAATCAGTCACCTTGGAACTTGTGACATAATGTGTAAAATATATTTCAGGAAGGTGCATCGGCACCTCAGTCATTAGAGCACTGGAAGGAGACAGCAGGCTTGAGGGGCTAGTAATGTGATGCCCTCTTCCTCAGACATGCTTAGATTCCGAGCCAGGGGGAAAAAGTCAGGTGACCACTGTGAATGACCAGTAGTGAGCTTGATGCCCAACTGGCTCGGAACTCAGGACATTCTGACCAACTGCCTGTGTGACAGTTATCTGCCTGAACTGGCCAAATCTGGAGGAGCGTTAGGATGGAAAGGCTGGGTGGGGGAGCTGCTGGGTTGGGGCTGGATGGTTCAGGGAAGTCTGCGGGCTCCCAGGTCATGTTGACTCGCTCTGACCAACCACTGAAGCATCCTGGACACAAATAAGACTGAGAACTGACTGCAACCGCAGCACTGTGAGCAAGTACCCTCCTGCTCACATCCTGGCTCACTGGGACCTGGCCACTACTGTGCCAAAGGTGCTCACTACTGTGCATTTCTGAGAGGAGCCCAGCAAACCCTGCACTAGGGGACATAGCAGGGTGCCCTTGGTGACTGCCTCCTGGCCTGTCCTGGATTCCCATGACAAGTAGCTCTTGAAGGCACTGCAGTAGCTTTCTGGGCTGTCCTGTTTGAATGTCTTAGCATCTTTGCCTCATGTGCCCTTCATCCCAAGCTTAGAAAGCATATTCAAAAGAGGAACACTGGCCCCCAGGGAAAGCATCACCATGCTTCCCCAGGCGCCCAAGTACTCTCTTCTTCTGTTGTCCCCAAGCTGCCTCGGAGGCCAGCTGAACCACAGCTGGATTGGGAAGAGGGTCTTACAGTGTGGTGCAAGATTAAATTGTGCAAGGGTCAGACTCGGGTTATTTTAGAGAGAAGTGGCAATATAGTGTCCCAAAGTTCAGGCAGGTACCTGTGTTCAGGTCTCAATTAGAAGCCATGGGAAATAGGAAGGGACTTCACGGTTTTTTTTTTTTTTTCTCAGATGGTTTCCTGCTTATTTACTGCAATGTTCCTTTGGTTGTCTACTATGCCCAGGGTATAAAGCTTAGCATATTGAATATACATGAAGCCTGAGGAAAAAGGACAGATGCTTCCTGGCCGTGCCTAAGCAGCCAGAACTACTGGTCTGGAAAGAGTCTGATATTTGAGGTTATTGCATCGTTTAGCAGAAAACTTGTGTGGTCCTTTGTTAGGTTCAACGTAGTGTTGTAAGCATAGTATTGTGAAGTTTCCAGAAGGAGCTGCTTTCATCCCCCGTGGCCCCATCAGTGTTGTGGAGTGAGTGGAACATTACATATTTGAGAGTCCATGAAGTGACTTGCCCAGAGTCACACAGGTCTCATAGACCAGAGAGAAGAAATGAGCTTGGCTCCCTGGAGATGGAGCCCATGATGATGCTGTGGACTCCCTCCCAAGGGTTTCCCTCACACCTTTTCCCAGATTTTCTCACCCCATAGAGGCTGAGGAGAGAGAGGCAGGCTGAAGACGTGCTTGGCCAAGAGAATGGCGTGTAGCTGACCCAGAATCCTCCCTTTGCATTTCAGTCCTGCAGCAAAAGTTAGGGCATGTTCCCCAAAAGGAGACACTAGAGGAAAGAAGAGTGTACTCTAGACCCCACTTACTAATAATTTCCCCCATCTGCTTCAAGGGTGAGCCTCTCAAGGACCATTGGTCTCCTGGGCTCCTGTGTGGCTCCCCTCAAGGACCATTGGTCTCCTGGGCTCCTGTGTGGCTCCCCTCAAGGACCATTGGTCTCCTGGGCTCCTGTGTGGCTCCCCTCAAGGACCATTGGTCTCCTGGGCTCCTGTGTGGCTCCCCTCAAGGACCATTGGTCTCCTGGGCTCCTGTGTGGCTCCTCTCAAGGACAATTGGGCTCCTGGGCTCCTATGTGGCTCCTCTCAAGGACAATTGGGCTCCTGGGCTCCTGTGTGGCTCCTCTCAAGGACCATTGGGCTCCTGGGCTCTTGTGTGGCTCCTCTCAAGGACCATTGGGCTCCTGGGCTCCTGTGTGGCTCAAAGCTCAAACCTTCTAAAGTAGTCCCATGGCCCCACCATAGCGAGTCTACTTGCTTGGACTCATCTGGGCAGCCATGGAAGATCTGTTCATGTTGATTACTGGGGACAAAATAGCTCTGTGACTGGTGGTTCCCTGGTAGTGGATGAAGCTATCATGAATCAGTATGGTTTCTTCGGAGCTGAAACTTTGCCTAGTGTGAGAAGATCTGGCTGAGACCATGCAACATTTATTTACACTTGCTAGAGAAGGTGTTTCTCCCTGTCCTGTGTGGCTCCTCTCAAGGACCATTGGGCTCCTGGGCTCTTATGTGGCTCCTCTCAAGGACCATTGGGCTCCTGGGCTCCTGTGTGGCTCAAAGCTCAAACCTTCTAAAGTAGTCCCATGGCCCCACCATAGCGAGTCTACTTGCTTGGACTCATCTGGGCAGCCATGGAAGATCTGTTCATGTTGATTACTGGGGACAAAGTAGCTCTGTGACTGGTGGTTCCCTGGTAGTGGATGAAGCTGTCATGAATTCGTATGGTCTCTTCGGACCTGAAACTTCACCTAGTGAGAGAAGACCTGGCTGAGACCAGGCAACATTTGCACTTGCTAGAGAAGGTGTTTCTCCCTGCTGCCTCCTGCCAACCTGAACTCGCTCGGGAACTCTTTTTCTGCCCTGCCCAGCCAGAGGCAGAGTACCAGCTCCTCTGCAGGAAGGGGTTCCTCCATAACCACTGGTTACCCTCACTCTAGGTTTCTTCTGAACAATCCAGACCCTACTATTGCCACATCCCTTCACCATCAAATGCCCCCTACTAACTTGATGGTGATGTCCCTTTAGTGCAGCTGGCAGTACCCCAAAGCAGGGATTCTGCCCTCACCTACCCCATAGGTGCCCCACTCTGAAATCTTGCTCTCTCCTTTCTGAACACGTCCGAGTCTAAATTGCTACTAGTGATGTCAGGTTTTGACAAGTGTCTTCAGCCATGTTAGGGCTGTAATTCAGCTTTCCTGCGGTGTTGGTTGCTGAGGTGGCACCAAAAATGTCCTGTCCTAGGGGAAAAAATGGGCAGGATTCCCTGCAGATCTACAGAAGGAACGCTATGTATGAGGTTGGCACAGTTTCTACCTCAGTGTTTGGCAGAACCCAGAGGAGGCTCTCTGAGCCTGAGGTTTGCTCTCAGAAATTTACACTCAGTATAAAATAGACACATGAGCAACATTCAATATGGAAGAATCAGATACAACATTAATGTCCTTATTGTCCAGTCAATCTAAGCAATGTAAAGCATGTTTTACAGAGAGGAGAGGACATGCAGCCAGATGGGATACAGGCCATTGACCTCCCAGGTGTCGTCATCTTATAGGAATCTGCTGCAGCATCAAAATGGATGGAGGGTCCCAGGGGAGCTTTAGTGACTAGGGAGGAGGAGGCTGGCTAGGAAGCTGTGCAGTTCCAGAAGTCTTCTTAGATATCCTGCTACTCAACGTCCAGCAGCCACTGAGTTGTGTCTTGTGACATTAGCTAAGGATGCTGTGTGTGGGGAGTGTGTGACTGTCCTCCAGCAGTGAGGTTGCCTGGGCTCTCACTGAGCGGGCTTCATGATGACAGTGAACTAAAGCATTGGAAAGGGCATCTCTAGGACCCTGGGGTGGAGAAACTGAGTCTCAAGTACACGTGAATCTGTAGGTTTCTGGATGGAGCCATGCAGTGCCCCTCCATGCCTACCCTCTAAAGGGGCCATCCTAAAGCCTCCATTTAAATATGCGCTCGCCCTTTGTGTTTCCCAAAGGAAGTATATTCTATTTCCGATATCCCCACCCAGCTCATTTGCAACTTTCACTAGAAACAAGCCCCTAAGCTGGGAGAGGATTTCTCAGGACATGCATTCACTTCATGACTTTTCCTATGATCTTAGCTTTCTCGCCTGGCCAGACACAAAGCAGCCACCATGTCCCTGTCTTCGATCCTGGTTTCCTAAAATTGAAAGCCAAGGAGGCAGTGAGGAGGGTGGCAGCCCTTTGCCTCTGCTCATCATCCCCCCACACACTCTGATGTTCCCTCCTCCTGCTCTTCATCCCTCCCTACTTCGCCTGCCCTTTGCTGTGTATTCAGTGTAAGAGGCTGCCGAGGCTGCCGAGAAGCATATTATAGAAGTAGCTTCCCATCTGGGAGGCAGAACACCCTTGCTCATATCCAGAGCACCCAGTGCCCCATGTCTGCCGACCATTCACTGCTGTCCTTCTCATCCCTGTGAAGAACCCCTGCTTGACCCTGAAGGTTGCTCCTTCTCTAGGTTGTAGCCTGGCGTCAGAAACCAGGGCACTGCTTAGCAGGAGTCTAGGGGGCTCTGCAGAGACATCGAACTCGCTGCGTCCCCAAATTTCAAGTGTCTAGATGCACCAGATCCTTCTTGATGAGAGTCATAAATGTGAGAAAGGAATCGGGAAGAACTAAGAGAGGACCTGTCTAAGAGAAGGTAGAGGAAGCGACACCAAGACTGGTCCTTTCTGAGTCTTCACTGCTGCCAAGTGATCTTCTGAGTGATCTTAGGAGCAATGGTGTTGATGAGGTGACCATGGAGACCAAGAGCAGGACAGAGTGGAGAACTCAGGGCCCTGCTTTTCCTTGGACTGTGTTATTCCACACTGTTCACCTCACGACACTATCAATGTCCCCTCATGGTTGTAGTTCTCATCAAGGACCTAGACTCCTTCATTCCACAGTGAGGGATGGGTGGAGGTCTCTGATTGCTACATTTCCCATGTCTACATTACCCTGTTTCTCTGACAAGTCTCCATGATCCTTTTCCTCAATAGCACCCATTGTCTTTCTCCTTGTCTGTATGTCAGGTCCCAGAGAGAGCACTGGAGAACATGGGATACAGACACCCTCCTCTCCAGGTCATTACTAGGTCCACTCCTGTAAGTCCAGAGCCCTTGATATCTATGGGATTGAGAATACAATGAATCCCACACTGAGAAACTGAGTCTTGGCTTAGTGCCTAGCATGATGTTAGAGACTCAGACAAATTTGGATTTTCGTATCAACCCCACCTATTTCCAGACCAATAACATGCTAAATATAAATGTGGCAGTGGTGACAGCTTCTCCCAAAAGTCCCTCCAGTCTGTGAGTGAGGACTTGGAGTTAGACATGCACAAGAGATGAGGAGCTGGCAGGCTTTGCACAGAACATTGAGTCAAATGAACAGGAAATGCAGGGGGAGGGTCTCGTTCAGAGAACAGAATGGGTTGTGGCCCTCAAAAGGTGTGGCCTATGGGCTCCATCCTGGGTCTCTCAGATGAATGTAAATTCTAGTCTTATCCCTGGGTGAGACAGGCTGAGCTGAGCCAGCTCATACATCTCTTTGATGTCAGTTCTCAGCTCTGCCCTGAACTCTCAAGTCTTAAATCCTGGAGCCTGAAGACCTGATGGTGCTGTGTGGAGGTTCTCACCCACCACCTGGCACCTCCTACAGCATTGTCTCTGTGTTCAAGGCTGTGCCTGGAGAGTCCTTTCCCAGGAGATCCCGTTCTCTGAGTCACACCCCATGTGCCATCCAGGAGATGTGCCACCAAACATGTGCCAGGGCTTTGAAAATCTCTGTGGCAGAGGAAGGGTCTGGCATCTTAGGAAAGATCTTGTCTAAGTAGCAAAGCAAGAAAAGGAGGTGACAATCAGAAACATCAGCTCGAGTCACACAACCCCATGACGTGGTCATTGAAACAGTAAGAGCAGATGCATGCATATACTCCTTTTCCTACTCTCTGCACAGGCCCCTCCCTCAGTCTCTGAAGCAAGGGTGCACACTGACTGGATCTGGCCACAGTCTCCCATGAGTTCCCATCTCTGGTGTTGCTCAGACCTGAGTGATGTCACCCACTGTGGCAAGAATGACACCTGGCCTGTCAGCAGTTTGACCTTAGGATCCACAGACCTAAATAGGAAGTTCTAGACTGTGTCTGCTCTTCCAGCTGAGGTCTTGGTGCATCATATGTAATCACCTGCTCTTTCCTTTGGATTCTTGGACCCACACTGGGCCCTGCAGAGTCAGAGGCCTTCAGCAAGACATTGATCACCCTTGATATCCGTGAGAGTTGGAAACCCTCAAACAAAAGACAAGAGCTGCCATCATCACCCCTCAAATCCACACTCTCCCATTTCCCCAAATCCTCCACATCTACCCCAGCAGCATCCAATACCAACAGTGATGGACACATTTTGGGCTCGATGTGTTCACACGCAGACCCTGAGGTAGGCTGAGGTCAGAAGCTGGCGAGATCATTCTATGAAAGTCGTATACATTTTTTTTCACTGTAGATTCTGGTGATGATGTCTCTGTGGGATACTTGAAAGATGGCTGGTGTGACTGTGGCATTGGAAGTCTGTATTTTGATTGATTTAAGTAATTAACTGGCTAATGAAGTCATGTAGTTTCATACTGTACATTGGGGTAATGATTGATTGCTAAGCTAGATGGCAGAGACCATTAGACATGGCTGCTCTCTCTCAGTACCTTGCAGAGGAGTGGCTAGATTCATGTTCCCCTGAGGTAAATAAATACACAAAGGATAGACATCCGTGATGCCTAGGATACAATAAAGCAGTGAGGTCCATATCCATGCCCAGTGGGATTCCTAGCAGATCCAAAGTTTAATATATATTGAACTGGGTTAGGTTGGACAATAGAGTCAGTGCAGTGGGTGTTGGGGAGACATGCTGTTGTCTTCAGGAGCCCGGCCTCTTGCTTCTGATCCTGCTGCAGATCTTCAGCACTTACCTTTAACCTTTTACAGTGTGGACCCTGATGGGCTTGAGTAATGGAGTAAAAACTCCTCCCAAATCTGAGAGAGATCTTCACACATGAGTATTCAGAAGATAACTCCTGGGGCCTAAGCAGGCTGTCCAGGGCTGAGCCCACAGAAGGCCAGGATCATCAATCAGGGAGACACATAGCCCCGCCTTTGCAATTGATCAGCCTCTTTCTCTACCCATGAATAGCACACAGGGTTACAGATGATGATTCAAGGCATTGTAGAGACGGTGTCAAAGTGAAGAGTGAGTGTGATCTGTACCAGCTCCCATCACTTTGCTGGCTTTTCCCTGCACTAGAGCCCAGATACCATTCCTTCTCTGCAACTAGAAAGTCTGTATCTCTCTTGGCAGCAAAGCACACTTTCACTCTATCAGGATGAATATGTGCACAGGTGAAGTAATCCTTGGCCAATAAGTCTACCTAATGCCTGGCTTGAAAACTACTCCCAGAATTGGGTACTAAGTAGGAAACTGTCCTTGTTGTTTCAAGCACTCATTAGCTAGGGGTGTCCCTGTGGTGGAGGATGGCATGCACACGGACATGGCACCAACGCAGGAAGTGTTTCAGATGCACTGTGCTAGAGACAGCACTCAAGGTTTGGGTAGGAAGCCTTTTGGAGAGAGAGAATGAAGCTGGTGGGGATGGGCTCCAGTGACTCAGTTAGATTGCCAGTGGCCGGTGCCAGCATGGCACCTGGCACCCAGCCATCATCCTGAAAAATGGAAGATAGTGAACCGGGGATTTCCAGGTACTTAAACCTCCATAAATAATGTCTCACCCAGATGATGACATTTCTCCCACAAATCACGGCTGGCCTGAGAGGTCAATAGAATATGGCCAAGGAGACAAGACTTTGAAGGTTGGGTCAGGACAGCCTTGTGGCTTCCCCCCTCCGTCTCTTGAACTAGTCTCCTGTGGCAGAGACTGAAGTTAGTGGTTTGGATCATTCACTTACCTGCTGTGTGCATGCCCAGTACTGCTCTCAACATGTCGTAAATGTTGACCTGTATATTTCATGTGACATTTTCAAATTCCTCTTAGTCTTATTCCACAATTTTCCTGATTTGCTGAATTTCACAGTGTGAAGTTTGCTGACTTCGAAGTGCATTTTGAGCTGAGAATATGCTTTGTGTGTCTGTGTTTCCCTCACCAATGCATTGGGATGTGCTAGGTGAGGGCAGCGCTAACACCATGGGCTTTCCAGGAGCGGTTCATGTGCTTTAGATGTCAATTCTCCTATGGCTTCCTGCAGCGACGTGTGAGGACTGATGGGATCCAGGTGATGGGGGCTTTGCCTGTCTATAAGGTTCTTCCTGCCTTCCTGTCTTCTGCCCTTATTGGTTGGCAGAGGGGAGGGTTTGAGTCTCTGGCTGCAGTAAAGGGTTTGCCCATTTTTTCTGTGAATCTACCGGTCTCTGCCTCCTACCATATGGGACTCTCACGCCAGGGAATGCAGGGGTGTGGATGCTGGGGACTGGGCCAAAGGTGAACTCTGTCCATGATCATTTTCCACACTGTGGGGCTGCTTTGTTTGATGGATTGGAAACTGTCCCGTCTGTATTTGATTTGTGGGAGCAGAACAGGCGCCTTTCTCTCCCCTTCTCCTTTAGCTTGTGTTTCTGTATTGAAAGTTGGCTTTTTTTGTACACAACATGTGGTCAGGTCTTGAGCTGCTGCTGTTTGTCTAATTAGTGCTGGACTCTTACCTCTAACTGTGTATTTAGGCCCCTCCCATTTAAAGAGGTTTTTGAAGAGGGAAAAAGGGGAAAGGGCATGACCGTGGCTGATTCCTGCATGGGCCACTTGTCAGGATAAACAGTTTTGAAAAGCAGCACAGGCTCAGAATGACAGATATGTCCCTACAGATATGACCCCCGTGGAGGAAGTTGACTTTAAGCTGAGTTTTGAAGGCTGTAACGAACCTTTACTGCTGAGTGAACCGGGAAGGATGGGAAACGTCTAAGCTGTCATTTTCCACAAAACAAAGGACAGCTGTTATGGCTGGAATCAGTACTGTGGTGTGTCATGAGTTACGTGCTGATGTGAGGCTGGGCCTGAGGTCAGGGACGGCAGTAGGCTGGCCAGGGAGTGTCACTATGATGTGAGTCCACAGAAGGGGCTCAGGTGCCACTGTCACGTGGAAGGGAGACTCGAGCAGGTTCTGTCACTGAGGCCCTGAGGTGCTGGTGGCTTGGTCTTCCCGTCAGAGATAATGTTGTTTTGGCATGAGGGGAAGAGCTGCCCAGCTAAGGGCAGGTGAGGCGTGTGTGAGTCCTGTGATGCAGGCCTTACTAGGAGCAGATTGAGCACCATGGGGGGGGGGTGAAGGCAAGGAGCATGCAGAGGAGCTGGGAGGGGCTGGGTGGGAAGGACGAGGCCAGACAGCCATCCTTCTTCCTTCCAAACATGGGATGTAGCAGCTTTCCAAGGACCCCAGCCTAGGCACCCCTTTCCCATCAGCAGCTCTGCCATGCCTATGCTGGCCCTCGAGGTGGGACAGGAGAGCCGGGGCAGGCAGTGGGGAGAGCAGGAAAGCAGGTGGCAATGGGTACTGGTGGGTCTGGGTGATGGCAAGTGTGAGCATAGGAATCTCCTGTTTTCATCCCTAGACCTATCTCCTGTGTGCCATTCATACAATAGTGTCAGCTACTGTCTGAAACCAGAGAACCATCAGATAGACAGAGTGTCCCATCTTTCTTTTTAGTGGATGTTGGGACACAACCTGCAATGGGGTGAGGCTCCTCCCTCCTCTGAAGTGGCGGGAAACCTTGGGTCGAGTTGTGTGACTCTGGATAGTACATTGGAAGCTGGAAATCACCGGCGGGGGCTAGAACTTGTTCTAGCTGTCTTCAGAGCTTTATTGTAGAGCCCTGGCCTGGGCAGGGAGGATCAGGTGTCCAGGGACCAGGAGGATGTAAATGCGGAGCTGCATCCCTGTTGAAGGCCTGCTCTGCTGTCTCACCCCTCCATTTGCAGTGGTGCTTGCCTGCTTGGTGGTCCCTCTGGTCCCTTTCCGCTTCTCCCAGGACTCCGAATGCAGTCTTCTTTTTGCAAGGGTCTTGGACACACCTGAGTGTGTGTGGTTCAGACCTATAAACTCTCTGATCTCTACCAGAGATAAATTCAGTAAACAGTGCACTGGGCTGTGAGGTGAGCTCACCTCACCTCCAAGGGGGGAGGCCTCCAGAATTCCAAGAGGGAGCTCACTACTTTAGGCAAGGAGTGGTGTCCAGAAAACACACTAGTAAACTACACATGCAATGTCACCGGATCCTCGAGATGTCCTCTAAGCTCAAGTAGGGGCATCTGTGGGATGGCAGCCATTGAAGGGAAGCCGGGGATCCGTGTGCTTGCTGAGGGCAGCTAACTCTTTTGACAGGTCCTTACACCCTAGAGCCTGGGTGAGTATGAAGGACAAAAGCTGCCCAGGACACAAGTATTCGGGCACACTGGTGCTCTGGTGTAGGGAACTAACCCATACCTTCCTTCTCTTTCGCCTGCTTGCCATTGATCTTGGCAACTATGTGTGGCCCATGATTGTTACACATATTTGGAATGTGTGCGCAAAGAAGTGGTAGATGGGCACAGAACGTGCTGCCCAGGACCATGTCACAGATTCCTGAGGAAACACAGAGTATATGAACACCCTCAGGTTGCTGGAGTGAGAGGCCAGGAGGACCCATGTGCCCTAAGGCTGCAGACTTTCCCTCTGGGCCTTGGAGGCCTCTGGTTCTGAGAGGATGGATGGGATCTCCCCTAGGGCCCTGAGCTAGAGAGCAGGACTGGGCCCCTCTTCTCTGCTCCAGCTCAGAGCTGTCAGGGCCACTCAGGACCAGTGCACCCCACAGAGGGGCAGCTGCTGGCTCAGTAGCTCCTGCAGGAGGCAGCAGCCTTGGGGACAGTGCCTGGGGTCTTCTGCCCTAACCCAGAGAAGCCACTGCAGTGGTGGGGACCCTGACACAATTGCCATGAACACCACTCAGAGATGCTGAAGCAGCTGAGCTGTGGACCAGGGCAGGCCGGGAAGGAAATGCTACCCTGTGAGCCTGCGTCTCCCCGCCTGGGTGTTTAACCTATAGTAAAGTCCATGCTCTCCAGGCCTCTCTGTGGATGCTCTAGTTCTTTTATCTCCAGGACAGAGGAGCAGTGCATTCAGTCTCTCTCCAGCAAGTGCGCCATTGTGCTCGGGTCGTTCTGGGAATAAGTAAGTGCTGTTCTCAGTAGATGCCCCTGGTGGGAAGAAGTGAGCTTCAGATGTCCACTTCACATCCTTCTGGAGCACAGGCAGTATAACACATCGCTTTTACCTTTTCTGTTTCTTAAGAAAACGTCTCACTGTGTATCTCTGGCTGGCCTGGAACTCATAGAGATCTTCTTGCCTCTGCCTCCAGAGTGCTGGGATCAACGGGGCACGCCACCGCAGCCAGCCTGCACACATTATTTAAAGATAGTCTTTTGAACCCCTCTCCTCATGTTTGCATGCTTGAGGATGGCACAGGGATGACAGGGAGCCGTCCCTGCACCAGCTGCCCCTAGCTTGGATCACAAAATGAGTCATAGAAATGCCTTCAGCCATTTCCTCAAATTCCTGCCAATTCTGCCTCAAATTTCCATCTCCATTCAGACAAGAGAATTGTCCAGACAGTCCTGATAGTCCTAGCCTGTCAGGTTTAAAGGTCCCATTTCACAGTAAGGTCCCTAAGGGAAGCTCTATCATGAGCTCCCACGGTGACCAGGATGGCTATTAAAATGGACTGTTTCCTCCCTGCTGCTAGATGGCATCTGCCTCAGATGACCCACATGCCCATACTGCCCTTCTCAGGGGATGCTGTTTCATGGACACTTCTGGGATGGGATAGGTTACCGCAGGACAGAGACCTCTTGGGGAAACAAAGACCTTGTTAGGGGCCTCTGGGACTGGACATAAGACTTCCACACTGCCCCCCCCCAAACTGGTCTGAATCAGGAACACAGAGAAGCTTCCTGGCTCCCTCTGCAGGGTTGCCTGCTGTGGGCCAAATGGTCCTCCAAGGTGCATGTGTTGGAATCATAATCATCAGTGCAACTGGTCAAGATATGGGGTGTTTCAGGGAGCTCTCTCTGATGGTGCCACATTCATGAATGGATGACTCTCTGGCTGTGGGAGCTGATTTACTGATTCACTGGGAGCATGGAGTCATCAGGTGGACAGATTGAGCCCTGCATGATCATCTTGTCTGGGGAACTCAATAGATGGACACGGTAGCTGGCCTAGATAGGCACCAGCCCCTTGATTTCAGACTTTCTCAGACTCTAGAGCTAAGAAATAAGACCCAGTCTCTGGTCTTCCATTATAGGTATATGAGATAAACTAAATGACTGTAGCAAGCAGAATATTCAGAGGTCCCTATGCACAAAGGCACAGTGGCACCACAGTAACCCAAGTATGAGCCTTCTCCTTTAAAATGTTTTTAATTACATGGTGTGACATTAAGATATATGGAAACAAATTTACATAGTGTGGTAGTTTGAATGTAATTGGCCCCCATAAGCTCATAGGGAGTGGCACTGTTAGAAGGTGTGGCCTTGTTGAAGGAAGTGTGTCACTGTGGAGGTGGGCTTTGAAATCTGCTATGCTCAAGCTACACCTAGCAGTTCAAGATGTATTAACTCTCAGGCCCTCCTCCAGCACCATGTCTGTCTGCATAGCGCCACATCTGGCCATGATGATAATGGACCAAACCTCTGAAACTGTAAGCTACCCAATTAAATGGTTTCCTTTATAAGAGCAGCTGTGGTCATGGTGTCTCTTCACAGCAATAGAACACTAAGATACATATTGACAATTGTATTTCAGAGTAATCCCTTGTATCATAAAATAGAAAAATGACATGCCATCAATATTCTTAAATCATAATTTTATGACTTTCATGTGACTATTAACTATGGCAAGAGAGTGAACAGCTTTAGCTTCTTATGATTGACACACTGAGAAGCAGATGGGTGACTCCTTCAGACAGTTGTCGATGTCCTTGAGATGAGGTCTTATAGCCTCAGCCAAGCAGAGCCCTGACAGTGTTTGATGGGCCAAGACAGCACTCATTTTATAACTGTAATTTTGCCGTGCTGTTACAAATTGCAATGTAAATATCTGATACGCAAGATGTGGCCTTTGTGACCCTGTGAAAGGGTCGATTGAATCCCCCAAAGAAGTCACAACCCACAGGTTGAGAACTAGTATATGCAAACCTGCGCAGAAATGTATGGTTCTGTTCCCTCACTGGCCATCTTGAAGGCACGATGGATCACCAGCTGCTCTGCTGGAGTCAGTCTCAGAAGGTCACCCAGGGTTCCCATCTGCTCAGTGCCAAGGTCTGACCCAGAATACAGGCTGAACCCTTTCAGGCCACGATTCCATCTGTACTCAAAGGATGTGGGGTTTTTGTTTGTTTTTGTTTTTTATCAAGTTGGACTTAGTGACTTTTCCTTGAATGGATTATTCAAGTCCATCTGCCTGGTGAAAGACACAGAACTAGTCTTTATACATTAAAGGATTAAAAACTGTAAGACCTTAAAAAGTGTACAATGTTGTGGAATAATGCTTGTGTACACTGTGAAAATGTGTTGCTCTCATTGTTAATAAAAAATGATTGGCCAATAGCTAGGCAGGATTTGGGAGGCAAAGAGAATGCTGGGAAGTCTGAGGAGCTGAGAGCAAGACTTGAAAGGAACAACGTGGAAAGTTCATAGAGGGGTAAATGAGCCTCATGTAGCATACAGATTAATAAAAATGGGCTCATTTAAGTTGTAAGAGCTGGCTACAGAGAAGCCTAAGTTATTGGCCAGTCATTTATAATAAGTCTCTGTGTGGTTATTTGGGGAGTGACTGCTGAGTTGCACAGAGAAACACTACCTATAGTACAGTTTTCCCAACTTTAAGAAAATACTTAAAGACAACCAAATAGAGTCATAAAAAATGAAAAGTTAGTATACAGATTTGATTTGATGGGGTAGTGAATGCACAGGAGGAAGATACATTTTATGAAATTGAGCCAGCCCATCTGAGGAAGCGCCATAAAACGGACTGAGTGCACCTCCAAAGCAGCAGTACAAGTTTTTCATCTTAGAAAATCCCAGGGATGCCTGTACTGCTTCCAGATGTGGACCACTCACCACAGTGAGTGACACTTGGAATGGAAAACTAGATGTGCATTGTCACATGATGGCAGTAGTCATAGGTCCTCATGGAATATTCACGTGAATACCCTCTGTGAGGTGCTCCCACAGGGCTCTGTAGGCCAGTATGTTTCATGTCCTAGTTGTCATGTAAGAATACATGTTTTAAAGCTAAACTCTGAACTCACGCATCATTATTTTATATGTAATCCAAGAGTTAGGGAAGCTAAAAATGAGTTGGTTTATTTTTAATTGTTTATATATTGTTTTGATTTTTATTTTTGTACTGAGGACTGAACTCAGGACCCTATGCACAGTGAGGGAAATCTATACCACCAAGGCATATCCACAGTTCCTGCAACCTCTCCCTTTAAAAAAAAATGCTTTGAGCAATGTCTCACTAAGTGGACAGGGTGGCTTTGAACTCACCTACCTTGCATTCGGCTTTTCTCTTTGTCAGCCTGGGGAAGTGTGTCACCAGGCCTGACTCTAAGCATTTTTATTGATTAGAAAAGCTTAAAGTTAAAAGGATAAACATTAACAGTGTTGAGAATATAAAGAGGCTTATTCTCATTTTTAAATTAAAAAGCTACATGGTAGCACTATTTCTGACTCTCATTTGTAGATTAAAATTTTACATTTGTTTCTGATTGAGTGTGTGTGAGAGAGACAGATAGACAGAGGATTCATAGTGGTGCACACATGTAATCCTAGTATTCATAAGGCTGAGACAGGAAAACTGAGACTAGCCTGGGCTACATAGCAGTATTCTCAGTTAAAAAGATAACATGTAAGCCACTTGAAGGCAGGACATAAGGGACACACCCACTTATCCGAATGGGAAATAAAGCCGTGCTGTCAATTCAGTGCATGTGTACTCACTGGGTCCATTCTCCTCCCTCAGTACTAGTGCCTGGTCGATCCTTTCGCTCAAGTCTGGCTTGCTGAGTGAGCTCATGCCACAGGGCACTGGGGCTGAAAAACACCTAAATTATAGCTTGCTTTCTTTTTTTTTTTTTTTTGAAGATGCAAAATTAAGAAAGCCGTTTAATATCCAGTAAGTTGAAAAGGTAGAAGCAGGACTGTATTCAAATTTTTTGAAAGTTGAACACAAAGTGGTAAGGATCCCAATAAACATGAGACTGTAAGGATTCAAGAGAAGAAAGCACCATTGTCCCTGTCCTGCAGCCTGGTCCCTCACTGATACCATCCTGTGGGCTAGAGAGATGGCGTCTCAGACACTGTCCTTCTGTTGTGAAGAGACACCATTGACCAAGGTGACTTTAAAAGAAAGCATTTAAAGAGACCCACACACAGGCCCAGGGCACCCAACGAAGAAATGTGGGCCCATGCGTGCCTTGCAGCACCAGGCAAATAGGCACTGTTGTGGTGAGTAAATGTATAGTGTGGTATGGGAGAGAAACAGAGTAGTTCACGTCCTGTGGGCAGAGGCAGATGTGAAGAGGTGCAAGTAGTAAGGAGCAGGTTGAGGTGGGTGGCCTGATTGTTACCCAGGGCCATGGTGATGTCTCGGCCTGGGCTATTGGGGTTCAGGCTCTGGTGCAGCCTCTATCTCTGATGTCCATGGCTCCTGAAACCACCGAAGGCTACAAGGACAGCTGTTCAGAGTTGTCCCACACCATACATACTGGCTATAATAATACTATGGAGAGCTGGTCTTGCTCCTCACCAGCAGAAGCATTCAAGAGAGAGAGAAATGGTATGGAAAAGCTAGATGTGCCTTGTCATCTGGGAAGAACCATATTTGCAGAGACATAGGTGAGCTGGCCCTGAAGGTGTGGCAATGGGAAAGCAGGAAGTGCCCATCTTGTCTTCCATGTGGTAGCATGGGCCAGGGAAAGACACCCCATGCCCTTGCCTCTCAGCATCTACAGCAGGTGGGGTCCTGACCCAACCCCTCACCAGCTGCAACGCCCCAAAGGAACTCTGTTCCTCATCTGGACAACACAGCCACAGCTGACCTGTTGACAGGAGCAGGCGGGTGGCCCCAAGAACCTGAGAAAATGGGACATCTGACCCCACCCCTCCTCATCTGCCATGGCATCATGGGTGGGGAAGAGATAGCCCTCCCCCATCCATCTATGCCTGAGGCCCTAAGAGCAGGAGAGCTGTTCTGCCTTCTCACCAGCTCCAGTACTCAAGAGAGTGACTCTGCATTTCTCCTAAGCAACTCAGCAGAGCTGGCTCTGATGGGGGAGGTGCTGGGACATGAAATCAAAAGGGGCCTTGTTCCTTGCTTATCTCTGGGAGGGGTGAACTAGCCAGGGCAATGCAGGAGAGCTCCCCCTGGTGGTAAATTCAGGGAAAGCTGGAGGGCTGACCAACCCTGCAGCTATCCAGGCCCTGAACCAGGATTGTGAGTTGGCTCACCCCATCTGTGATCTGCAGGAACACATGAAGGATCTGGTCCTGCAGACCCAAAGCTGCAAGATCTCCACAACACAGGACATCAACAGCATATCCAGAAGGTGTTTTCCTGTATATTGTGTAAATTATGCTCTGATTGGTTTAATAAAGAAGCTGACTGACCAAAAGTCAGGCAGGATAAGGTTAAGCAGGAAAACAAAATGAGGAGAAGAACAGAATTGGGAGAGATTCCCCAAAAGCCTTCCCCAAATCAAGATGCCAGAAGACTGGTAAAGCTACAGCCATGTAGCAACGTAGATTAATAGAAATGGGTTAATTTAAATGTAAGAGCTAGCTAGTAATAAGCCTGAGCTATCAGCCAAGCATTTATAATTAATACAAGCCTCTATTTGGTAATTTGGGAACAGGTGGTCAGAACAGGAACTCTGCCTCCACTTACAAAGAGTCCCAGTGAGGGCCCAGCATCAATAGTGTAGCAGAAACCAGAGGCCTCAGCCAGACTAATGGCTCTGCAATAACCCTTGCGAGTAAAGATATATGGATAAAAGGGCTTTACTGTGTGACTCTGTGTCACAGTACAGCATCCACGATGAGATTGATTTCTCACTTTTTAACTTTATGGGGGAGGTGGCAAGGGCAGGGGATGGGGAAATGAAAGGGATTGAGATGCATGATGTGAAAGACACAAAGGATAAATTAAAAGAAACTTTAAAAAACAAGCATTTGATTTGTAGAGTTGCCTGAAGCATTAATTTAATCTTTATCAATAAAAAACCAGGAGTTAGATATCAGGAACCAGATATCAGGGTAAGAACCTGAAAGATCAGAGAAGCCCGGAACAGCCATCAGCTGCCGCCTACCTCTCACGTTCCTCTATCCAAAAGGGCAAAAGGATCCAAAAGATCCTCTCTCAGCCCCACCTTACTATTTCCTGTCTCTTCTCTAAAGTCCTCCAAACCTCTGTGGTTAATTTGGGTGAACTAGTGGCTAGACCTGCCCTCTGACTCCAGGCAAGCTTTATTGTCAGAATACAATCAAAATATCACACAACACTTATCATTTCAGAGGGTCAGTCCATGATCATCGTGGTGGGTAGTGTGGTACCAAGAAGACAGGCTTGGTGCTGGAAATCCTGCATCCTGATCCAGTTAACAATCAGAGAGAGAGACAGAGTCAAGAGTGAGCTGGGCATGGGCTTTTTTTTTTTAATGTGGTGATATATTTTATATTTAATAAAATCAGTCTGGAATATCAGAAAATAGAATCACCTATGGGAATGACCCAGTGGTGACCTCCACCTTTATTCCCATAACTCAGGAGACAGAGATCTTTCTGGATCTCTGAGTTCAAGGCCTAACTACCAAACAGTAGTAGCTCACACCTTTAATCCTAACTCTAGGATTATGATGAAGAGTTGAACTGGGAAGTGAAACAACTGGGCAAAGAAGATATTTAAGGCAGGTGTAGGCAGACACTGAGGGATTCTGCAGACGCTACTAGCCAGACTGAGGACTCTTGATAGCTTTTACCCTGAGACATTGGAATTGACTGTGATCTGTTTCATCTCTCTGACATTCCAGGCTGATTTTATTAAGTGTAAAATATATCAACACAAAAAGATTTATGTTATATATATGAGTACTCTGTCTGCATATAGATTCCAGTACAGATGGCTGTGAACTACCATGTGGTTACTGAGAATTGAACTCGGCACCTCTGGAAGAGCAGCCAGTGTTCTTTACCACTGAGCCATCTGTGGTGGGATTCAGGTGTCAGCTGATTAGGTCCGAAGACACCTATCCAGAGTCCCGGGCTCCGGAGAGGGGAGTGGCCAACCCTATTCATAAGGGGCTGCTGGGATCTTGGAAAGCCCTGTTTCCTAGTTCCAGACTGCTAGAAAGACCGGTTCAGCATCCATCGGCATCCATTGTTCACCGTGTGGATAATCCAGTCTATCAGGTGAATAAATATTAAGCTTGGATTGGTGTATTTAAGAGGATTTCCGCTGACATCTGGTGCCCAACTTCAAGTTATAGAGTCCTTAATGATACCAGAGCCTACCTCTTCTCAAGTGTCAAAATATGCTGATTCAACTCTCAAACTGCATGATATGGTATCTTTGGAACTGGCTCAAAGCCTTTGGCTACAAAATGTGCAATCTAAAAAATTAATTGCAATTTTAGAAACAATAGAACTGTTTTTCTATAATAGAAGGCTTTCGAGTTATAAAAACTATATTGGTTCCTAAACCACTGTTTATAATTGTAAAATCTGAAGAACTGGCACCAGGACCAAGTTGTCAGGCTATAGCCATCTCTCTAAGCCCTCTGGGGTGAGCTTTTGGAACCTGAAATCCACCCCAGTGATCCAACAAGGTCACACATAGCCACCAGCTGGAGGCCAAGCATTCAAACATAAGAGCTTATGGGACATTCTCAAAACACCAGGGACAGCTCAGCTGTTAAGAGGACTGACCGCTGTTCCAGAAGACCTGGGCTCCATTCTCAGCAACCACATGGCAGCTCACAGCTGTAACTCTGGTCCAAGGGGTATCCGATGCCCTCTGAGGGCTGTGCACAAATGTAATGCACAGACATACACTCAGACAAAACACTCAGACATAATAAAATCTCAAATTTAAATAACCTTGTGATGTCAATGTCAGGTCTGATCTAAAACTGGCAATTTAATCTTTGTATGAAAAAAAAAACCACTCTTAGGATTAAGGATTCTACCATTATGAATGCTACCTACAAAAATATCTCCATTGAGAACCTTTTATCTGCTATAATTAGATAAAAAACAAAAATCTGACTTGGTTGAGGATGTGTGACATCTTGATAAAGGAAGGATTAAACCTCAAAATTTCCCTGGCATAAGACTTGAGCTATTAATAGCATAAAAGCAATGGCAGGTTTGGAGGATCTATGCATTACCTTCCTAGAATCAATGGCGCTCTGGATATGGATGGATGAGAGGATCTGGTGAATAGGGCATCTAACATGTGCTGTGCCTGCTGACACAGCATCTGAAAATCACTCTTGCTGCATCCCTTGGAGAATTTGGCCATGGTTTTCAAGCCACAGAAGGGCTCCTGTCCTTCTCGAGAATGAGTTCATTGCCATGGCTACTCTGGGATAATGAAATGGGGCGGCTTCCTTGCTGAGGGATCATGTGTCTGGGCACCACCTGTGCCAAAATAGATGGAGCATCCCCTCCTCCACCTCAGCTCACGTGCAGCGACAATCTGTGAATTCAAAACAGTACAGTGTCTTTTATCATTTTTCTTAATATAGCAAAGAGTCTGCCAATTTTGTTGACTTTCAAAGAAACTCTGCTTTCACATCAATCATAACAGGGCTTTCCTACTTTAAAAAAAAAAAAATTTGGTTGTGTTTACTGGTCCACTCTAACCTCTATTATTTCTTTCTCTTTGTTAACTTTGACCTTGGTTTCTTCATTTCCCCCTGATACCTTGAGGTCTGTTATAATGCTTATTTAAGGTCTTTCTTCCTAAGAAGTTTATTGCCACAAAACTCTCCTCTTAAAATTGCTTTTGTTGCATTCTAGAAGCTTAATGTGTGATATTCCTGTTTTTTTTTTGTTTGTTTGTTTGTTTGTTTTGTTGTTCTTTATTTCTGAGACAAGGTTTCTCTATATAACAGCCCTGGCTGTCCTGGAACTCACTCACTCTGTAGACCAGTCTGGCCAGCCTCGAACTCACGGAGATCCTCCTGCCCCTGCATCCCAAGTGTTGGAATTAGAGGTGTGCGCCACCACCACCTGGCGATATGCCTTGTTTCGTTTGTCTCAAGGTATTTTTTTTCCTTTTAATTTCTCCTTTGTTCCAGTCCAACCTAGGGAAATAAAGGGGCCAGAGGATGGATGGTGTGGGATATAGAGGGAACAGAGCTTCATAAATTGTGGAAGTGAGTGTGACCCTGGGAAACTTAGAATGGGATTTCAAGCCCTCTTAGATATTCTGGAAGTTTAGCTTGAAGTTCCAAACCAGAGGCAGGAAGTGGGCCCCAGTCACTGATGGCTCTGGAGCGCCCCTCCCTCTCCTGCCACTCATCACGGCCAGAAGGGGCGCTAGAGGACAGAGCTTAGAAAATGCTAACTCTGGCTCCCAGAGGTGGACATGGCCTCCCGCCCTCTGGGCCATGGTTGGCCAGGCAGAGCACGTGGGTGGAGCTGAGCACTTAACTCCTCTCCGGAGCTCTTTTCAGAGCCTGGAGCTGGCCTGTCTCAGCCTGCTTCGGATGTGGTTCATTCATTCTATGGTCCCATGATGCCACATTGACTGTCTGCAAAGTGTCCTGTCCTGCAGCCCTCAGGATTCCCGGGTCTAGGAATCATTTGCTTTGGGAGTTTACCAAGAAAATCATGTTCATGTCGGACAAAATGTGTATGCGACCTTTCACCTGATGAATGGGTTTATTGTTTGTACAATACTGAGATCTCAGGAGGTACAGGCATTGCTTTGTGTTTTATTGATCAAAATCAAGACAAGCGGCCACGGAAGTGTTTGTTACTGTTATCCAGGGTCCTAATGGTTCTCTTCGGAGGGAGGGAGAAGGTGTGGAGTCAATGATGATGTAGATACCAGGAGTCAGGTAGAGGACAAACAGCTGAGTTGTTAATTTGGCAATGGGGAGAGCTTCATATACCTTCCTATAGCCACCCAGGCTGCATCCCGATCTGGTGATATTGGTCAACCCCCCATTGGCTGGCACAACAGTACCTGTTGCTAGGCCCTCAGGCTGACTCCAGATTGGCCCATCACTCAGCCTCCTTTTTTATTACCTAGGCACTCAGCGGGAGCCAAAGTTACCCATCATGGATCATGGACTACCGGTTCTGTTCCTGGTAGCAAGGGGGGGGGGCACTGACACAGACTAGACAGTAGCCTTTTGAATTTCAGAAAACCAGGCATGTGTAACCTCTTACAGAGGTTTGTGAGAAGAATATCCAACAGCCATTAACACCTGAAGAATCACCTTAATTGCTACCATTTAAGGCATATGTGAGCATTTATGAGGGATCAAATAACCTGTGAAGATAGAAATATCCTGTTTGATTCTTTCCCCTCAACTCCCTTCCTGAGGTCCATGAAACTAGCCAAGGTTGACAGAGTTTCGGTTCCACTGTATCAAACACACTAATGGCAGCTTGTTCAGAACAAGAGTTTCAGCTCCATTGTATCACTAAATTAGATGGCAGTTTGCTCAGGGCTCAGATTCTCGGAAAAGCTTTGTTCACAGGATTTATGGCAGCTTGCTCAACTGCACTCAGGATGTACTTCCTGAGTTCTTGGGACCCACCTGGTCAGCAGCTTGACCTTTTGGACTTCACTTGAGCGGGACCACCCAAGATAAGGCCTTGGGAAGGCATTCCTGATGTAGCAACCTGGGTGGGACCACCCAGGAAAGCCCTACCATGAAAACTGTTAACCCATGAGCTGTTTGCTGAGGCAGGAACTTTCTGAAGCTTGCACAATGTGCCCATTGTGACCATTGCTCCAGGAAATGAATATCCTCAGGTGATCCCCTGATGCCAGTCCCACTTGCTGGTCCCCTGCTTGCCCAAGACTATTGTTTCACAGGAAATACGCCTGCCTGACTGTCAGCATTCCTAAACTCTTTCCTAAGCTGACCTTTGGCCACACCCTGTTGTAACTTTTGCCAAGCCCGGACATATCCCCTCCCCTACTCAGAGTGCAGTATAAAAATTTTACTCAGAAAGCATTTGGGGCTCTTGGCTTCCACAGTACCTCAAGCCCGCACATATGTATACTGGTATATCATTCATTAAACTCTCTTTTTCTTTAAAGTTAACAGTGGTCATTATCCATGGTCTTGGGGTGTCTAGGGGTGCTAAAGTTAGGGGCGCCCACCTGTTACATATGGAGGTCCCACCGAGATTATTCAAAGACCCTATGCCCCATGAACCACTCTGTTGGTGAGTAAAACTGGTGATGGCTGCCGAGAAGGGACATGAGTCTCTCTTGGCTGCGGGTGACAGACATGTCGGGAGCCGCAGGCCACAATCTCCGGGAGACATCTGGGGTGGGGGCCAACCAAGAAGCTTGGAAGCCCATCTGCTGTTTTAGACAGACTCTGTAGTCAGGGCAACCAAGAAGCTTGGAAGCCCATCTGCTGTCTTAGACAGAATCTGTAGAATTGTTGCCAGTTTCCAGTTGAGTTCAGGGGTCCGGACCGTTAGATCTGTTTTTATTTTCATTTTGCCGTTCACGGCGCAGCTGGCTTTGTCTGTGTTGTCTATGTGTCTCTGTCTGTCCGTCTGTCTGTTTTGTTGGACTCTGTCTCCTTGTTGTTGAAATGGGTCAAAAATCTCATATTACACCAAACCTTTTCAAAAAATGAAGAGTCAAAGGCCATAACCTCTACCTTTGTCTGATTTAATTGGAAAATTTCCTGTGTTAACTGTAATGAATAATGTAGAAATTTAATTGACCATGGGCCTGTATATCTATTTTTTTCCATTTGATCATTAGCTGCACAAAGATCCTGCAGGATGTGGTAGCATCCCAATCTCTTGGACATAAAATGGGAGTATCAGGTTTCCTTGTGGTTGGCTCTGTATGTCCCATCTCTATCTGTTCTGCAACCAGTCTTTTTAAGATAGATAGCTTAGGTTCAGTTCTAGGCCAAGGTTCCCTCCATATCTCCTGATCTGAGAGCCATGCTAATGAGATGGGCTCAGGAGGCTTAATGAGGCTGGACCCCAGTGGGACAATCAATGGTCTTTAGAACTGAGGGGGTGGCTAACATGCAGAATCATGATTCACCAGGTCTGTCTTTTCGTGGACCTTGATGTCATTAAAGAGGGCCCTACCATCTGTAGTCAGAACATCACCCATATCTTCAGAAATATATCTGCCCCAAAGATTCCTTTGCACAGAGGAGACAATGGGGTGGATAACCCCTGTATTTCCATTAAGGCCTTTCTAATGGACAGGGCAAGTGGTCTTTTTTTTAGTTTTGTTGACTCCTACTCTGCTGATGGGGGTGGGTGGGTCTAAATTTCCAATAGGGGAAGCAGAGTGCCCCCATTTCTGTTAGTATGGTGACATCTGCACCCATGTCTAACAAGTCTTTAACAACTTGTCTATCAAGATAGATGGTCAGTACTGGGGAGTGTGGAAAAATTAGCAGTGTCCAAAAGAGATAGTGCAGGGAAAAAGGCATAAAAATTAGCACCTCACTAGCGAGCTGCTGGCCATGAGTGCCAGGTGGTGAGTGTGACATCTGGCAGCTAAAGAAGATGAAAAAGCAAAAAAAAAAAAAAAAAGCCCTTTTCAGTCTGTCTCTGGCTCCCAAAAGCGAGCAGCATTTCACTTTCCAATGACATGACCCAGAGATTAGGATCAGCAGCCCTCCCCCCCTATCTTCCACGAAGCTCTGCAGGAGGATCTGGGTGAGTACCAGACACAGAACTCAGAAATCAGTCTGTAAAAGTATGTTGATGTCCTGATGACACAGCCTCAGACTGAGAGACCTGCCTGTCTGGAACTAAGCAGCTATTGAAGACCCTGGGGGACCTAGGGTACCACATCTCAGCCAAGAAGACCCAAGTCTGCAAGCAGCAGGTAATATACTTGGGGTACATCCTGAAGGAAGGGCAGCAGTGGCTTTCAAACACAAGGAAATAGACAGTACTTGGGATTCCCATACCTGCTACTGCCGGGTGGGTGAGAGAGTTTGGATGTCCACCTTGCCTCCACATACTAGTGGCTTTGGCCCAACTGGTTAAGGATGTTGACAAGTTGACCTTGGGACAGACTCTCACCATAACCACCCCCCATACACTTGAAGGAATTCTCAAGCAGCCCCTGATTGGTGGCTGAACGATGCCAGAATGACTCATTTTCACACTCTGTTGTTTAACCCTGCCAGAAGAACTTCCCAGATGCCCTCAGCTCTGAATCTGGCTACTCTACTGCCTGATTCAGACCTGGAAGCACCACTGCACTATTGCTCTGGGATCCTGGCCCAGGCGCACAGCATTGGGCAGACTTGCAAGACATCCTATTGCCTGATGCAGAGGTTACCTGATATACTGATGGGAGCAGTTTCGTGTACAGGATGGTCAAAGGTATGCAGGAGCAGCAATTACCACTGCAGAGGAGGTAATATGGGCAAAGCCAATGCCACCTAGGACATCTGCCCAATGGGTGGAGCTGAGGGCTCTAACTAAGGCATTAAAACTGGGGCAAGGGCAGAAGGTTAGCATCTACACAGACAGCCAGTATGCTTTTGCCATGGCACATGTGCACGGGGCAAAATACAAAAAAAAAAAAAAAAGACTGCTGACTATAGAAAGAAAAAATAACAAAAATTAAAAAGTCCTGGCCCTCCTTAAAGCTCTGTGGTTACCCAGGAAACTTGCCATCATCCATTGCCCAGGGCACCAGAGAAGGGATGGACCTATCCTCAGGGGCAACAATCAGGCAGACAAAACCTCCCGATAGGTGGCGCTCCAGACTGATATAGTTTTTGCACGTGTATTGGTGGACTCCAGGGCACCGAATCTGCCAGAAAATTTTGTGTATACTAAAAAGGTCTTTCCTAGATCAGGATCTCTCCATGACCCAGTGCATAGATAAATGGTAAAGAGAAGCAGATAGTGAAATCATCTTGCCTGAGCATCTGAAAAAGGGAATGCTGACCAAGATCCATCGATCCTCTCATAGGAGAACACGGAGGATGCAGGACTTAAACAATCGAGAATGAAAATCAGAGAAGTACAGCAAAAAATTATAAGCATTGTCACCAGCTGAAAAGCCTGTCTGCTAACCAATGCTGTTGCCAACCCGAAAAACTCTAGGTCTCAACTCAGCGGGAAGAAGCCTGGAGTCTACTGGGAAATAGACTGAGATATGAGATAAAACCTGGCAAGTATGGTTACAGGCATCTGTTAGTCTTTTTACATACTTTTTCAGGATAGAGACATTTCCCACCAAATATAAAATGGCGCAGATGGTGGCAAAGAAGTTACTTGATGACATCCTGCCCAGGTATGGATTTCCAACCATAACAGGGTCAGACAGTGGGCTGGCTTTTGTGCCTCAGGTAAGTCAACATTTAGCCACCTTTCTGGGGAGTGATTGGAAGTTGCATTGAGCATACAGACCCCAGAATTCAGGGCAAGTAGACAGGATAAACTAAATAAATTGACCTTGGAGACTGGTGCAGACTGGGTGTCTCTCCTTCCCTTTGCCTTATATAGGACCAGGAACTCCCCTTATCAGATGGGGCTAACCCATTTGAAATTATGTTTGGCATCCCCTCCCCGAACATCCCTAACCTCCAGGTGGATTTGCTGGCAGAACTAGATGACCAAGATCTTGACACTATATGAAGGGTCCAATGAGATCACAAGAGAGTGTGGCCCAAGCTCAGGGCCCTCTATAAATCTGGTGTTTCCTCTGAACCCCACAGGTTTCAACCAGGGGACTGGATCTACATTAAGAAACATCACCTCGGGTTGTTAAAACCCAGGTGGAAAGGACCCTACATCATTCTGCTGACCACGCCACAGCCATCAAGGTTGACAACATAGCCACCCCGAGCCACCATTTCCATGCCAGACCAGTGGGCCCCTTCACACACAAAGATTTCCAGAGTGAAAAATGAAAAGCTTTAAGAGATCCAGATAACCCTCCCAACCTCTGAGTGCAATGAGAGCAGTAGAGCCTGGCCACCTACTAATGATTTAACCTCCTGAGACTGGCTGGGGCCTGGGGAAATGCACTCGCACCTTAGAATCAGACCTGAATAAAACTAGAAGACAAGAAAGTCCCCTGATTAGACCTCTCAGAGACCAGTCAAGTAGAAATGTGAAGACATATATTTATCCTTACAATACTTTATTTCAGGGAAAGACCATTTAGTGCCTAAGGGCAGGGCTCGGGCCTAAGAGAATCTAGAAAAAAAAATCTCAGGAATTCACCTGACAGCCAGTAGACTCAAAACTTGGTTTCATGCCGCCAAAAGTTTAGTCAGTAAATTTAAAACTTGGGTTATAGCCAAAACTTTAACCAATAGTTTCTAAAAATTACTCTACCCCACACCCCTTTACCCAATCCTGAAATGCCAAGACATGTAACACCCCACTTACGTATTTTTTTTTTTTAAATCTTCTCATCCCTGAGCTTGGGGGCCAAGTTCCTCTGCTGCAGCAAAACAATGATTCGGCTCAGGTTTGAACCTGTCCAAAAGAATAAACAGACCCTCATGTGTTTGCATCAGAATCCAGCTCCCTGGTGGTCTTTAGGGGGTCTCATGACACAGGTACAACATTGAACTTTTGTATCTTATGCTTAGCAGGGACTTGACATTTTTTTTAGGCCATAGCCTTATGCCCACATCGTGTCTCCAAATGAGGGTCAGCCGAGCCTTGGTTCTGTCTGGGGGGGGGGGAGGTCAGCCCTTATGTGGAGGTGCCAGGCAAACTGAAACAGAAAAAATGAAAAAAAATGTGCCTTCCTAAGTGGATGGGCAGACAAGCCTGATAACACAAAACAAGAAAGGGCAGTTCCAATGCTTACCTGACAAAGGGACCAAAACCACAGAGCACTGAGGTGCCTTCTCACTGAAACACAGGGTCTTAGAGGCACTATTCAGAGCTGTGAGTGAGGAGAGAGAGGTGACCAGCCCAAGGCTAGATACAAACACAAGAAACCCACCAGCCTCACCCTGATGCCTAGACTTAGCACCTAGTTAATACTGGTAATTTTCTTTATAACATCTATCACAATTTACATTTTTATGTGTATACACATGTATGTCTGTGAGTTGCATGTGTGTGTTGCCATGTAGGGAATGAGAGTGCATCAGATCCCCTGGAAATGGAATTACTGAGAGTTGTGAGCTGCCATGTGGGTGCTGGGACCCCAGTGCTGTGTGAACCTGGGTCCTCTTAACAGCCAGTACTCTTTCCTAATCACTGAGATACCTCTCCAGATCCACAAATTTTAGCTGTATATTTCCTTCTGGTTGCTTATTGGATGATATTTATCTAAATTGAAAATTACATAATGACAAGGGAGTGTTAAGATGGATGAATGGATGAAGATTCTCCTGTTTAGGATTGCATTATTTGAGTATTACAATCTTGAGTTGACAGAATACTTTCCATTGCTCACCCATCATTGTATGAACAATGTCTCAGACCAGGAACTATATACCCTAGTCTAGTGTGGCTCTAACACTCACTGCTGGTTGCAGTCCTTTACTTGCTCTATATTATGGTCGGCAAGGAGAGACTTTTCTAGCGCTTTTAGAGCCGTATATACACAGTCTCTCACTTGAACTCAAGCTAACCCAGCTTGCTTTGACTCTGTCTCTGAAGCAGAGCCCTGGGACACAGGTGGGTCACTATGGCCACTCAGGGTTAACATTGGGTGACGGGAATCCTGCTGTTGCTTCTCTGCATCTGCCTAACATCATTTCAGCGTCAGTTGGTGATGCCTCTTCATGTTACCAGCTCAGCCCACTCTATTAATGTGAATGTATCAAAAGCAGGCATGACTAGGGAGAGAAACATATTACACCTAATGCTGAGACCCGAAGGACGGTAGCAGAAGGAAGTGTCTCCAAGTGAACTGAATAGTCAGTCTGCTTATCCAGCCAGAAAAGGTGTGTTTGTACCAATCACAGACCTTCCTGAAGCTTGTACCAATCACAGCAGACCTTCCTGAAACGTGTTTACAGCCATTTATCTTTTGCTCTGGTGACAAAAGTCTCTCCGCCAGGTTGGGTGGCAATGGCTTCAGGGAGAATGGTACAGGCTGTTGGAAGTAATGGTGCCTGAGGTTCCACTTAATAAAGCTGAAGTTGGGGAGGAGCCACCTGTCTCATAACTGGCCCTAACACTTAAGCTTAATTTCTTCGGTCATCCAGTGAACATTTATTCAACTTAACATGCTTCGCTTCTTGTCTCCGGACAGAACGGTAGCAAAACCGAAATCGCTGCCTTCGTGGAATTTTACATGGCAGGGTAGAGGGCATTAAAATACACGTTAAATTCGTCAGTCAAATGGAGATAGGTTTTACCATGAGGTTCTTCTGTCCATGGTGACGATTTAGTACAAAAATGCATGGGTTTGTAAAGCAATGCCTTCCTCAGGGAAGTTTGATGCGAGCGCTTTAGTGGTAGCGGTGGAAAAATTCAGGGCGGAACGTAGATCCCCGCGGAAGCCGGTTGGCCTGGGTGCGGTGTTAAGGTCGGACCACTCCGTCTAGTTTCCGTGGCAACCACGGAAAAGGTGAGTTTAGGGGCGGGGCTTGCGGCGGAAGCGGCGTCCGCAGGCTTGCGCGGGCCAGGCTCCGGAGATGCTGGGTGCAGGGTGGCTGCGGCTGTGTGCTGCGCTCTGCAGCGTCGTGCTGGGGCAGGCCCAGGCCCCGAGCCCCGGGGTGCCGCCGGAGCGGAGCCGGCCATACGCGGTGCTGCGTGGGCAGAACCTGGGTGAGCGGCGTAGGGGTGGGGCGGGACGGGGCGGGATGCGTGTTTGCAGCCGGAGCTGGGCACCGGGGGGCTTGTCCCGGACCGCCGGTCCTCACGAAGCCGGTTTCCTCCTGTCATTCCCCTAGCTGGGGAGCCAGCGCTCTTTTTCCCTGTGTGCTGGTGGCACCTGCTGGAACTGGAAGCTGGAGACTGCGGTTTGTGCGCTCGTGTCCGGCTCTATAGATTCAGGCAAGGCAGTAGGTAGGGCTCGTTCTGTATCCCTCTTCCTGCCAGATAGGCCTGTTCTCAGTGATGGCGTTTGTAATCGACACGTTTTAGCATTTCCTGGACACCAGGTGTTGTGCTCAGTGCTGTTTACATGTATGGGGATGGGGTCTTCATTGTAAGCTAATTGAAAAATTAAGGCATAGTGAATGCCAGTATTTGATCTGGGATTTGTCGGGGCTTGAAACAACTTTGGGGAGTATTTATATACATAGATATATACACACACACAGAGAGAGAGACAGAGACGAGTGCCAAGCTCTGGTGCTTAATACTGGACAAACCTGAGTGAATCTGTCTGTCTTGCCTCAGCCTTTCCACCCATTACCCCATTAGTCCATCTGTGTGTCTGGTATTTCTGGATTGTCTTTTATCTGTTTGGTTTCTCCGGATTTTGACCACCTACTTTGTATCTATCTAGCATTCCAGTAGGTAGTTTTCAGAGATCTCCAGCCTAATCTTTTAGACCTGGACTAGTCAACCTGAATGATACTGACACCTGAGATCATGTGATTCTTTTTTTAGGGGTGTGTTTGGGAGGGGAGGCTGAGCACAGAGGGATGTTTAGGAGCCCTCCTGCCCTCTGGATGCAGTCACACCTACCACTTGGAGTCCACATAATCAGAATGTTTCCAATCAGTCCTAACCCTTACCGAAGAACAGCAAAGCGAGGATGCCCCCAGATTGTATTACTTGCAAATCAATAACTACAGAAGCATTATGAGAGTTGATACTGGAACATCATAACATCCTAGCAGGTAGTGTGTATGTCTGCAGTGGATGTTTTCAAGTGGCCTTGTTAGTAATCATGCATATATATATATATATAGATAGGACAAAGTAGAAATAATTCTCCTGTACCATCTGGAGTTCAAGAAATGCAGCCCTAGGCAGTTGAGGGCAGTGGGATTTTTGTCTCTGATTTCACGAATAAGGACACAAAGAAGTCCTTTGGTAAGGTGCAGAGCCTAGGAAGTACATGGAAACCCAGACAGCTGACCCCAAACCCTGAATTCCTCATCTCCCTGAGTGCTACCTCTTGTGACCATAAGTGAAGTGTTCATATGTCATGCACTTACTATATGCCCAGTACTTGATTGAACACTTTTTGAAGGTGATCCATAGTTGCCCTTAACACAGTCTTTTTAACTGTCCCACTTTATTCATGTAGAGCATGAGGCTCAGTGATCACAGGGATCATTGGATGGAGGTAGAATTGTTGCCTTAAATCCAAGCAGTGGTGCAGCACACCGTTGATCCAAGCACTCCGGAGTCAGAGGCAGAGGGATCCAGGAAAGCCAGGGCTACACCTATCTCAAAGCACACACACACACAAAAAAAAAAAAAAAAAATTAAAATTAAAAAATTGTCCTTTTTGGAGCCAGTCGTTACTGATGTGCTATGCAAGAGAGGTGAGTACAAGGGTGAAGAATGGGGAACTATTGTATACCTAGCACATGGCTTTTAATTAAGCTTTGTTTAGAGAGAGAGAGAGAGATCCTGTGTCCAATGAAGCTATAAGATCCTATGGAACTAGAGTTACAGGTATGGTGTGTGCTGGGTCCGTTATGGGTCCTGTGTCTTTGTTAGACACAACCATGGTCTTAAATGAGCTGTCATATCTCCAGATAGCCCAGGTCAACTTAATACCTGGTCAAATTGTCAAAAGTCTTGAATTTCCAATTTCCCAAATTATGATTACAAGTAGTCTTAAAATTCTCTCACTCCATTTAAACCATTTTCTTTACGTTTTGGAAGGGGCTTTAAAATGTTAAAGGGCAAGAAACCGTGCTTCTTAAGCCAGAAGCAGGACTGGAGAGATGCTGGGCAGTTAGTCCTGGCTGCACTCCCAGAAGCCTGAGCTTGGTTCTCAGCACCCATAATGATCTTACAGTTACATCTGGCCTTTTGGAGTTGTGGCATGCTGTCTTTCTCATTTGTTTTTTTTCTGTTCGTCTTCCCCCCACCCCCTTCACCAAGAAAAGCAGCTCTGTGTGTAATAACTAGGTAAAGAAGGTGTGGGGCAATCACAGATGCTCTGAAATGACTGGCCTAAAAGTGGTGGGTTCTTGGCTTCTTCAGAGGACCTGGACCTCACTAGCACAATCACAGTCGAGCCCATTGGAGCCTGGTGTGGGCCCACACACTGGGAACTCAGCATTTATAAATGTGCTTTTGCTTATTAAAGGTCACGGCATTTTGAACGCCACAGAAGATCGCTGCTGCTGCATCCAAGTGGCTTACGTTAGTAACCTAAAGCCCTGTACTGCCAGACTGAGGTCACTTGTAGATCGCTCTTGTAGAGTCCCTGGGTCTGATTCCTAGCACCCACATGCCACCTCAAACCTTTTGTAACTCTAGTCCCAGGGAATCTGGCCCCCTTTTTGAGGCCTCTGTAAGCACCAGAGGTGACAGGCATACACGCAGGCAAAACACTCCCCCACACACAAAATAAGTTTAAAAAAAATAAACATAATTCATGCCTGGCGAGATGGCTCAGAGGTTTAGAGTGCTCCCTGCTCTCCCAGAGGACCTGCGTTTAGTTCGCAGCATCCACTGTGGTGGCTCACAACGTCCTGTAACTCTGGTCCAATGTCTCTTCTAGCCTATAGGTACCTGTGGCATACACACTCACATGACACATAAATCTTTAAACTCTCTCTCTCTCACACACACACATGCAGTTAGTTTGGCCAGCAAGATAGCATGGCAGGTAAAGGTGATTGCTACTAAGCCCAATGACACATAGTGAAGGAAGAGACTCCTGAAATTGTCCTTTGACTCTGTGCATACACAGACACATACAAATATACCAGTTTTTAAAGGTTTTTTGTTTGTTTTTGCAAAGTTAGTCATATTTTGGTGGGAAGTCCCTTGTCAGGATTATCCAGCTGCTGAACTGCCTTATCAAATCTTTGGGCTTTGAGAATGAACGGGCTCCCTGGATCTCTCATCTCCCATAATCAGATGCTTCTTGGAGCAGAAGCTAAAGCATCTTTTTTTTTCCCCAACTAACCAGAAGATCACAATGATCTTTGTCTGCAGCCTTCCAAAGGCCTTTCTTGACATTTAGTGGGGAATGGGCTGGCAGATGCCTCAGTTAAGAGTGCTTGGTCTGCAAGCCTCAGCACTTAAGTTCGGGTCCCTAGTGCCCACAATAAGAAAGCTGCACATGGCTGCCTTTGATGGTAACCCCAGCATTAGGGAACAAAGAACTTGCCTGCTGCTCAGCTAGCTTTGGGTTCAGTGGAACACCCTCTTTTAAGGCAGTAAGGTAGATGGCAATAGAGGAAGGGGCCTGACCGCTTGTGTTGGCCCTGCATGTTTATGTGGGTGTACACTGACCTTGCATACGTGTATATGAGTATACACTGGCCCTGCATACATTATATATGGGGTGTACACTGGCCCTGCATATGTGTGTACAGGGTGTATGCTGGCCCTGCACACGTGTACAGAGTACATTTGCTCACATGCAGTGCACACAGTCAGTACAGGATCCTTTGTTGTCTGTAAGGCCCTATATACACTGGCTTTCCTCTTGGCCTCTTGTCTTGCTTTCCATGATGCCTGTCTACGTGCTGCATATGTGTGCTGGGCTTATCTTGACCCTTGCTGGCTGCCGGGTTGTCTCTTACAAGGAACTCAGTGTATATTACCTCAGGTGCCTTCTCCCCTTCCTGCCTGCTGTTGCTCAACATTGCTTGTCATTTTCTGGTTCTTCCTGTGGCTCATACTTACTTTCCCATTATCTGTGGGCATTGAGTAAGTGCCTGTTTATGGCTAGTTCTGGCACCCAGCACAGTAAATACTCTAGGTTCAAGTAGCAATTGGAAAAGCAGTCTCTTAATGAAATCATGGAACCTGGAGCTTTCACAAGGTAACCTGTTTTCCTTTTGCAGTGTTGATGGGAACCATCTTTAGCATCCTGCTGGTGACCGTCATCCTTATGGCATTTTGTGTCTACAAGCCCGTTCGTCGTCGGTGACAGCTACGCAACATCACCCTGCTTCAAGTTTGTGGGACAGGATAAGTTGTGTTGTATATGAGCCACTGGAGATGGAGTCAGTTACCATGATCTGGACAGGTGGTAAATGCTACAGGGTTTAGAAGAAGGACTAGTAGGAACTGTTTTCCTGACAGCAGTTACTGGCTACTGAGTCAGCATCTCAGTGTTTTTGTTTGGTTGTACTAAAGCTTGAAGCTCCAGGTTCTCTTTAAAACTGTGTCCACTGTGAAGTGTCCAGAACTACACTGGACAGGACTAGTCACTAATGCTTGAAATAGTAGTAAGAGGAAGACCTGACATGTAGACATTCCCTGCTTTCAACCATTCTGTCACGGTGTGTTAGTCACACACGGGGGCCAGTGAGATGGCTCAGCAGATAGAGGGGCTTGCCACCAAGCCTGATGACCTGAGTTTGATTCTTGGAACTCATCTGGTAGAGGAGAGAACCGACTTTCATGGGTTGTTCTCTGACCTTCACACATGACTAAGTAAACATAAAAACAAAGGCCACATTTTCACTCTGCTGAGCTACCTTAGAATACCCTGCTTGCAAAGTTAGTGTTCATGGTAGGGAACTTAGGCTCATTCTGCTGTACTGGAAGGCCCATTCGAGCCAGAATTGTATCCCAAGGCTATGACCACATGCTCCCTTGGCCTGGAAATGCTGCCGTCTATCAGAAGAACTCCACCTGACTCAGACATATCCATGTCCCTCTCGCCCGTGCCCTAAAACTTCTAGTAACTTTTCAGATGAGAACCTGAGAAACTTAGCTTTCTCTCTTCTCCCGGTGTCCACTGGCAGCTGCGGTGTTTACAAGGCTGTCTGCTTCTCAAGTGCTGCTACTGAACTCAATTTCCCCTTGATACTTTCCATAATAATAGAGTGGTTATTAGTATTTATTTAAATGTGCTAGATTTAATTTTGTTATGAAATTGTTGTAATGCTTAATCTTGTGTTCCCTGCAAGCACAGCACTGGTCTTTTTTGTTTTATAATCTAGAAACCTGTACTTGATGTGAACTAACTGATGAGGAGCACTGTTGTCATTGGAGTCTTGCCTACAACCTTGTGACACTGAGCCATAAATGTCAAAATTAAAGCGAAATCCTGCCTTCTGTTTTATTCATCATGTTCCCAAGCGTTTGAGTTTAAAAAGCAGGGGTGTGGCAGGGTGTAAAGATGATTGAGTGGTTAAGAGCACTTGTTACTTTTGTAGAGAATCAGGGTTTGGTTCCCTGCACACAGAGGGTGGCTCACAACCACCTGTAACTCCAGTTCCAGGGCATTTGACACCTTCTGCTGTCCTCTGGTGGACACCAAGATACATGCAGTGAACAGATCTCACAAAGGCAAACCGCTTATATAGTCTTTTTTAAAACTGTAATGCAGGTGTATGTGGTGTGGTGTGTTTGAATCTGGCCTTACTTGTTTAAGGAAGACCTGTGTATTAGTCCTCTGGGACAGTAAAGCCCCTCTAGAGCCCAACACTGTTATCCAGCCACTCCCCGGTGCTGACGCTGGCACATTTTCCCGCCTTCCAGAAGGCACCACACTGCCAGAAGATTCTGGAAAAGGATCCACATGGCCCAACACTGGATGCTTTTCATTCCTTTCCATCTGGCACAAGTTGTGAGGCAGTGCTGTGCCCTGGCAGGAAGGCTGTGTGTGTGTGTGTGTGTGTGTGTGTGTGTGTGTGTGTGTGTGTGTGTCTTTATAAAGGGCAGGCACTGTGAACAGGGACAGGATGGCACTGCGGAAGAGATGACTCTGGATGTCAGGGCTGCAAGCACCCTCTATGGAAGCGTATTTATTTGCATTTAAGAGAGAACGTGGGGAAAGCTGCAACATGTGACACAATGCTCAGTCCCTTTTTAAGTGACTTCCTGGGGACACAGCCACAGACTTCAGGAAAGCAGAGCAATGGAATGCAAACACAGGAGTTACCTGGGATTCACCATAGTGAGTAAACATGGCCCACGTACAGCATTCCCTCCCACAAGTGTCTTTGCTCCAGGCAAATACCAAGGAACCAGACCGCCAAACAGTACATATGTGAGCCATCTCTCCAAACCCACTTCATATTATTCCATACTGGCCTATGGACAGGGAAGGGACTTGGTTAGACCAGGACAAGGGGAGATGGCTACGAAGAATTAAAACCACAGTTCTATTTGTCTAAGAACATTTTACTGGCAACACTGACTGTATCAAACAGACATTCTTGGGAATGGTGGATTCTCTTCCTATCCCAAAAGAAGCTTAACAGGAAACAGATGCAAAACAGAGGAAGGTACTGTTTACCGCATGATCAGCTCAGGCAGCCTGTGAGGATGAATGCCTGCACCAGGTGAGAGGTGCAAGGTGCCCTTGGCTGTATTCCCCAGGGGTCGGTCTGTTATGCAATAGGTATTTACAGGAGGGTTAGACAAAATAGTTAACTACTAAAGGTATCCAAAAAAGGCCTGAGAAAATCTGGTTAAAATGTATAACCTTGTATTGCTACTGATGGGAGTAGTCATTTTATATCTTTTAAAAATAATAAAAAGATTCTGTTAAAAAATATATTTATCCAGAAAGATGTTGATTTGAACTCTAAAAAGCAATGTGGTCATCACTTTTCCCTTTTGGATGAAGAGCCTCTACTCCATGCTAGCTTCCTTCTGATCTCAGGTCCGTCCTGTCCTAAGGCAGCAGGCACGCAGCTGCTTCTCCCCCATCCTCCACTGGAGCATACATGGAACATGCTGGCTAGGTTCTCTGCTGTCCCAGTGGTCTGGTCAGCTTGCCTGCTTGAGAACCAGCCATGGATTCCCCTAGCTGCTCCTCCAAGGACAGGATTAGCTGCCTTCAGTTTAGCCTGGAGGACGCTGCTCCCAAAGGAACTGCCTTTAGGGATTCAAAGCAGGTCCTCAGTGTGTGGAGTGAGGTGGCTTAAAACTATTAGTAATTTTTAAGGCTAAGGCAACATCCGTGGTCATTTGTATATCTTAATTTGATGCAAATAGTTAGCCATAATCTAAAATAGATCCTGTACATATCCTCTTAGCTGGGGGAAAAGGGCATGGGACTAGGTAGAGATGGGGAGGTGTAATGGCAATGTCCTAGAAACCCTATAGGAAGGGAAAAATAAAGAGGTCAGCATAACCCATTTCTTTGGTGAACACTCTACAAAGGCCTGCTGCTCTCCTGTAGAAAAGCACCCTGACTTTGCAGTCACTTTTGATGTCACTTCTGATTAAGATGTATCTATTAACTGGCAGAACTTGGCGTCTCTGTCTAAAGCTGGTAGTAAAAATGTGACCTGCAAGCCAGGACAGTCAATGGAGGATGCTGCTGCTCTCTCCCCTCAGCCTGGAGATGGGGCCTGCCGATGCTCCCCTTCTCCACTCTGGGAAGTCCCTGGTCCTGCACCTTTGCATAAGGAAGGGGCCACTGCTGTCTGCAGGAAGTGTAGACCCTCTGCCATAGGGTCTCAGCTGATGAAGCACTCCCATGCAGCCCAGAGCCTTTGCTGTGTGCAGCCCCTGGACAGAAATGTCTATTTCTCAGTGAGTGACAGCTGTAGGACTTGCTGGAGCTCGGCCTCCTCCTCCTGGAGCCTTAGCTCCTGTTCCGCCAGTTCTTTGGCAGACAGCTCCATGGCCAGTTGCAGGTCGCTATCAAAATGGCTCGACTCACTGAGGGCACCTGGGCACGGGCCTTGCATGTTGGTTAGGAGGCTCTCCTGGATGGCCCTAGGGTGGAAAACAGGACAGAGTCACTCCTATCTTGGAGGCGGTAGCAGCAACTACATTCTTATGTACCAAGCACTGCTGACGCATCATGCTGTCTTCCCTGTGTGACCCAACATCACCCGGTACTAAGCTATGAATGGAACTCTGCTCACACAGGGAAGAGGAGACACTACTGCAGTCTCCACCATTTCCATAGCTCTTCCCCAAACACCTCTGACCCTGTACGTCCTCGCCCAGCCAGACCTGCAACCACTCATCCACAGAAGACCAAGCCAATCAGAAAACATTTACCCAGTGCCATTCGGCACTCGGTACCCCTCCAGAAATGCACTCAGTTCAGAGCTAGTTTAATGAGTAAACACAATGAAAAGAAACGAGAGCTGACTCTTAAACTTCCTGCTGAGCACAGGTCACACAGATGCCTGTGAATCAAATGCTCCTGCCAACCTAGTTTGACAAAAGCCACATCATGAAAAGTCCCACCAGTTACCTCTCATACTGGGCTTCATAGCTATGGGTGGGGCTGATCCCTCCATTTGAAGCTGGTCCTGAAAGTTCCTGGCAAAAACACATAATGGGTATAAATACCTCATAGAAGGAATAGTTGCCAAAATGACAAAGAAATGAACACAGATCAAAATGCACAGTATTTTTAACTGTCACTGGTTGTGCTATGTGAACACTAACAGCACTATTAGGTCGCAAACTTTTCTACCATATGGTCCAGGGCATCAGGCGCCACCCTGGATTCAGAGGCACCACTTAGGGGGATTATGTTGTTTCATTGTAATTAATTGTCCCACCCACTGGCTTAATAAAAATGCTGATTGGCCAAAGGCAGACAGGAAGTATAGGTGGGGCTACCAGACTAAGAAAACTCTGGAAACAGGAAGAACAGAGCAGCGATGCCACAGACACACCAGAGATGTCAGACAAGGCAGCAGATACAGAGGACAACTATGCTGCTCTGAGAAAAGGTACCGAGCCCCATGGCTGAACAGGATAAGAATCATGGGTTAGATTAAGGATAAAGAGTTAGCAAGTTATATGCCTGGGCCCCAGGTCAATCAGCGTACAATTAATGTAAGCATCTGTGTGTCTCTGCGAGACTGTAGGTCTGCAGGTCTAAACCTTGAGGCTAGGCCCAAAAGTCCAGGCCAGAAACCTCTTACTGCACAGCACCTTCTCAGACTTTAGTTCTAGAACCACTAAACCAGGGCAACATTCAAACAGCCACAGTAGGGGACCCTTTAAAGACAAGCTGAGAAGGTGTAGCTTGGTGTTAGCTGCCCTGGACTCTGGTTATTGTCCCTGTCAGAGCAACGCTAAGCTCACAGGGAGAGGAGATGCTGACAGCTCTGTCTAGGGGCCGGGTTTTCTTCAAGGAGCCCTCAGAGCTGTTTGCTGGACCAGCTGCCAACAAAGTAAAAAGGATACCCAACCCCTCACCAAAATGAGGGCTAGAGAGATGGCTCAGTATTTAAGAGCACCCAGGTCTGGTTCCCAGCACCTACATGGCAGCTCACAACCATCTCTACCTCCAGTTCTAGGGGATTCAACACTCTTCTGGTCTTTCCAGGCACCAGACACAAACACCCACACACATTAAAAAAAAAAAAAATTAATGAAAAAGAAAATCCCACAACAAATGACTCTGGAATTGGTCAGGGTGGCGGGGGGGGGGGGGGGGGGGGGGGAGGAGGGAGAGATGAAGAAGGGAGTGAGAAGTGAACTTGAATTACTCAAAGCCCAGAATGCTCTGGTGAACCAGGACAGGCCCATGGACACTAAGAGACTCCCCAACTGTCAAGATCACACCTTGACTAAGCAACCATCACACAATGATTGTCTCCTTTGGAGAACCAGGATCAAAGTCCACATCACTATGGTAACGGAGATTATAAAGCACACTTTGAAAATCACACAAGAGCTACATGGGTGAACTTGAGTTAAAGGAAGTCTGTCTGAAGACAGCTTATGAAGGATGCCAGCTGCGGTGATGTAGATGGGTCTCTTATGTAGCAAGCTTTTGGGAAATGACCCCCACAAACTCCATGAACATGCCAAACCTGATACTTAGAGCAAGTCTGAACTAGAAACTTGGGTAGGCGGGGAAGCAGGGGGCAGTGGGCAGGGTCCTGCTGACAGCGCACCTGGCTCCTGCCGGACTCCAACAGGCTCTGCTGGATGGCAAACTGCATGATTTCATAGTCCTCATCTTGGAGATGCACGTTTCTGCCATTGTCTTGGACATGATAGGACTCAGGAATTTCAAACACAGACTGATCAACCTCGAAGTTTGTGACCTCGGAAGCTGAAACACAAAGCCAACTGTCCAGTGTCTCCACTCATTACATTCACTTCAGACAATTCTTTTGTTTCAATTGTTTTGTTTTGGAGGCAGGGTCTATGTAGCCCAGGCTGGCTCCAAACTCATAATCCTCCTGACTTAGACTATGGTGTGTTTTCAAGAATGTGTTGGGGGGAGGGCGGTTGTTTTCTTGATTGTTCTTTCCTGACATAGGAATCTTACTCTAATGATCATGCTGACCTTAAACTCCAGGACTGAACCCTCCTGCCCCAGCCTCCAAGTATTGGGAATGCAGGCATGAGTCACCACATTCAGCTTAAAAACATTTCAAGTTAAGGGGAATGAAGCCATTAACAGCCCAGTAGCGGGGCTGTGGCTGAGCAGTAGAGTGCAGGCAGCATGTGAGGCTTCAGTTCAGAAGTTCAGTGCTGCAAATAATACAGAATGTAAAAGACCAAAGTAGTAAGAATCAATTTGCTATTGGAAGACTCTAGAGGAATAACTGTGATAATAAGATTTACCAGAAGATGTTTTTTAATTTTGTTGATGGAAAACTAAGGCATAATCATAATGAGGGAAACTCTGTGGTCTGTAAATAGAAAGATTCTCCTCTCTAATGGAGCCAACCCAGGGACCTGAAACCATGGCCAAAATGTTTCCTTCTTCCCCAGCTGTTCCAAGTTCTCACAGTGACAAATCAAACACAATACAAACCCACAAAGAGTTTCCATTTAATCTAAACTGTCCTCTTCTGTATCACGGACTTAATTCATTTCAAAATGTTGTATGTGACATAGGATTTCAGTCTTACCTGTGTCGGCCTGGGTCCCCTCCACATTCTGACCCTCTTCAGCAGTGCTACAGCCATTAACATTTCCAAATGTAATCCGTGCATTCAAAACATGAAACAAGGGGATTTCTGACAAAGTAAAAGCTTCTATCAGTAGACCTCACTGAAAACAATAACCATTGGCTAGTACTATGCAAAGCACACTTTATCAGCAGCTTTCTTCAGACCTTACAGCACAAACCCCCCCCCCACACACACACACACAATGTCCATGCATGCAAAAACTGAGTCCCAGTCAGACACAGGTGAAGAACTTTCTCTTAGATCATATAGATTAAGTGATCAAGACAGGAGTCAAGTGTCATGAAATCTTAATCACCCAAAATTCAAAATAGCCTTGTCCATACTTGTCCAAAAGCTAAAGCATATGTGCATGCACCAAAAGATCTTAGTGTAAATACTTTCATTCAGTAATTATCTATTAGTGAGGGGTGAATCTATGACTGTGCGCGAACACACACACAGACCTATCAAAGCATTAACAAAATATTAAAAAATAATTCAAAAAGTTCAAAATAAGTTATTCAGTTTAAAGTTTGCTTACATTAAAGGTAAGACATGAAAATAAGAATTCATATTCTTAATTTGGGGGGTGGGGTGCTTTGTTTTTGGAGACAGTGTAGCTCTGACCTGCCTGGAACTCACTTTGTAGACTAGGCTGACCCCAAGTATATCCATATCTGTCTGTACAGATACTGGGTGCAGAAGCAAAGACATGCACCCCCACGCCTGGCCCTTCCTACACCTGTTAGTACCGTCTGTCACAGAACTACTGGCTGGAAATCTCATCTTGATAACAAAAGGAACCAAGCATCATGCCAAGTCTTCAACTCCAGGCAGGCCAGAGGGGAATTCTGGATTCCTCCATTCTGTTTATTGTATGCTAGCGTGTTCTTTTTGGTTTTATTTTTGAGACAGTGTCTCTCTATGTAGCCCTGGCTAGCCCAGAACTCACAGAAATCCACCTGCCTCTGTCTCTGAGTGCTGAGATTCATGGTGTGCACTGCCATACTTGCCCAGTTCTGCTAATTTTTTTTTTTAAATGTTATTGATTTTTCCCTTTAAAAAAAAAAAAAAAAAAAAAGGAAGGAAGAAAGAAGACTATTTCTCCCTACATAGCCCTGGCTGTCTTAGAACTCACTATGTGGACCAGCTGGCTTTGAACTCACAGAAATCCACCTGCTTCTGTCTCTCTAAGTGCTGGGATTAAAGGTGTGTGCCACCACTACTCTGCTACTAATTTCTCTTAATATGGTCCATTTCCCAGAAGCACATTTAGTCCCCCTCAAAAAAGGGCAGAACCTGAAAATACCCCTCCAAAAAGCACACCTATTTTGACAGGGAATCCGGGAGGAAAGTCCAATTTGATGAAATCTCTCAGTCTTGCAAAATGAGCACTGGTTCGAGCCATGAGGTCGATGATAGGAATGACCTGCTCCACCAGGGAGAGCGGGAACTCTTCACACATCCACAGTGTAGCTTTAAACCTGCAGGGTTGACACAGTGAGGGCTGGGCCACCACCCCTGCGTGGGACAGGCAGCTCACTGCTACTCAGCAGGCTGGACAGACCATCCCCTGGAAACCCTCACACCTCCTCATTATCCCTGAGTTCAGGACTTGTGAGGGACTGGAACCCCAAGGAACTCGGGTCCCCTGAAATCTGACAACAAAGGGAAGGGGCTGATAGCATCTGGTCAGTGGAGATTGACTGAAAGTGAATAAAATATATAAATGTAGGACAAAGTGCTCTCTCTGTTCTCTACAACAAGGCTAAGCAGAGCCATGTACTGTTGGCTTTTGTCAGATTAAGTAACTTGGACATCACCTTTAAAGGAGAGGCCAAGGGATGAGCAAACGCAACACCGAAACACAATTACAGACGATCCCACAGCAGGGCACGACAGCTTCATCTCCACTTACTTTTGTGTTCTAATCGTCAGCTCCTTTGGCCTTCCAATGTCCCTGTCTTTCAGATCAAAGTCTTCGTCAAAATACTCATCCGGTGTGATGGCCGTGGGATTGTTCACGGTGGCACACTCTGTAGTGAGGTCCTGCTGAACCAGAACTAAGGAGAGTCAGGACTGCTGACAACTGGCTTCACTAAGGTCAGGTCACTGGATGGAACACACAAGTCTAACAGCCTTCCTTTCCGGGCTGAGTCCATACCCCCTTCCCATCCTTATGTCCTGGGTCTAGAAGACAGAACCATGTGTGGGATTTGAAAGCTGCATTTTCTAACCCTCAGAGGCACCTATTGCACCAAATGCATGGTGGGGAACAAGAAAATGCTGAGCAGTGTAAAGCCCTGAGCCTGTCTCAAGTGCTACAGCTAGAGAAGGTCCTTGTCCATCACAGACAAGAGCCTGATTCCAGGACCTAAGTCTCAGTCATCTCCCCATAGTACACCTTGAGAGCTGATGTTACTCTCCAAGCCAAGTGACCTACTCAGGAGAACAGGAAAAGCCCTGTCTTCAACTCACCCCTTGAGCACCAAACTGATGTTCCACAGTTCCCAGCAGAGACTCCAGTGGATTCCGGTCCTCTAGAGAGGAGGGAAAGTCAACAGAATCAAGCCTCAGAATCATCATTTCCTGGGTCCTGATCCAAGCTCCCTACAGTTATGAACCTATTTATAGGAGGGAAATTATCCTTAGAGCATCCTCTCATTAGGGGCTTTAACTTGGAGGGACCATTAGAAGAATCCAAGCAGGTATCACCAGGGAAACCACTGTTATATGCGATTAACATATATCAATTAAGAAAGTAAGAAAACAAAAACAAGAAAAAGCAGAGCAGTTTTAGCACTGGCTGGGTGTGGGCCTCTCCCACCCTGCTCACCCAGGGCACAGCTGGTGCCCAAAACTGCCTGTACTTCCTACATATTTGCAGTGACACCTCATCAAACCCTCTCAGGGACTAACAATAACAACGGCCTCGTACCACCTCCCTTTCACTACACAAGAAAATGAGGCCTAAACGTGGACAACTTCACAAGGCCATGGACCTGGCAAAGCCACGATAAACCACATATCCATGGTGATTTGATGAGAGCCCAAGTTCCAGGAAAATCTCATCACTACAATAGAGGCAAAGTCACTCATCCCAGGGATAATATTCTCCAGCATCTTCTCAAAATCCATTTTTGCTGTTGCTGCTACTAAACCCAACAGCTATTTGCAGTAACATAAAGACAGCCTCAATTACTGACACCAACTCTGAAAACTCCAGGAAGGAGTCCAACTAAAGATATTTTTGCAAAGAAAAGTTAAGGCTTGTATGTCCAAGCACATTTACCCTGACTGAACAGAGTTCTGTCTAGACCAATGGTTCTCAGCCTGTGTGTAGGTCATGACTCCTTTAGGTGTCAAATGATCCTTTCACAGGTGTCACCTAAAACCATCAGAAAACTGATATTTACATTATGACTCGTCATGGTAGCAAAATTACAGTGAGGAAGTAGCAACGGGAATAATTATGGTTGGGGGGATCACCACAGTGTGAGGAACTGTATTAAAGGGTCACGGGGGAACCGCTGCTCTTCAGGATCAATCAGCTGGTCAATTGAGAGGGAGAAGGGGGAGGTGGGGGTGGCGATTACCTTTATACCTCTTCTTCTCCTCCTCTGTCAGGTGTTCTGTGCGGATTTTGGTTATCACACTCACGTTGTTTACGGTATAAACCTTGAGATGCGTGGAAAGGACAGCAGTGACACAGGAAGTCAAAAGCTGGCTCAGGTACAGCAAGTCCCAGAATGCTCAAGCAAAATCAAGCGAGTCTAGCGAAAGTGAGACCCCAGCAACAATCCCCAGTCTCCTCCAGATGAGGGACAGCGCCCACTTGGGAACCCTGGGTACCAGCAGTAGTCACCTGCCCTGCTATTGCCCTTCTTACTGCCCCAGGGGCCCAGCAGGAACTTGCTCCTCTGGCTGCTAACCTGCCTCCTAAGAGCCATGGTGCCCTTCTGACAGTCCAGGTTCTCTAGACCTGGGATGTTAGAGAACATCAGCGTTCTTTCTAAGTACTAGAGGAAGCTGGGCTGTCGGGGCTGCTGGGGTCTGGGTTTGCTGTGTGCTGACAGTCTGTGCCACAGCAGCTTGCTGAGCATGATGGGACCTTTCTTGCTCACTCAGGCAGCAGAGGTCTACACACCACCTGGCTCCTTCCATCCCCGCTGCACACTAAGGAAAGTCCTGCAAACACCATGTCAGATAACAGAAGGTCACATCGTGGCAGGCATCCTGTCATTACAGCAGGACTTCAGTTCATGACGCCATCTAAGTGGGCTAGGATGACCTTTTAGAAACTGAGACAGCGTCAGCTCCAGAAACCAACAAAAACTCAAGTATTAAAGATTCAAGAAGCTGCTTACTCCACATTATCTTCTTTTAAGACAGGCAGACTGATTAAATTTTAATGTAGAACAGAATCAAAAGAATGTCTAGCTCATTCTCAACAGTCACCTCTCTTTAGGAAAGCTACGGACCTGCTCAGGGCACGCTATCCCAGGTTCTGAGATCAGCAGATGCAACATTAGTACTCTTCCCCAGGGATTTCTGGCACAGATGTATTGGGAACAAACAGAACGGCCTCCTCATTTGCACAGAAGCTAAAAAGCTATAGGAAATCTTATTTTAAGATCCTTTTACCTTTGCTTCGTAACCATTAACAACTTCTGCTTTATCTGTTCTCCAGCCCCAGAATCCGGATTTAGTTCTGATAAAAAGTGAACACCACAAATTTCCACATGTACAATATGCCATTCAGAGTTCTCCCCTGCAGCCTTTGCAGCCCCCACCTCACGTTAGCCAAGGACACTTGGAATCACGGTCCCATTGTTCACAAAGGGATGCTACCAATGACAGATGGCTTAAACATCCCACCCACCCCCCACAGTTATCAATCAATCTGCCTCACTCTTGGCTTCTGACCAGGAACTGCGAGCTAGGAGACAAACATTTGTTGGACAGCTATCCTAGAGACATGAGTTGCTACAGAAGGTATCCGGGTCAAGGCATTTATCTGGGTCACCTACTGCAGACAGGGGCACACCAGAGCCTCACCTCCATCCAGGAATTTTTACAAGTGAAGCCCAGAGCTCCTTGCCTCTTGAAGAAAGGCAGATGGAGTAGCCTATAACAATGCTGAGAGATTAGGAAAGGCCACTAAAGCTTTCACAGTGACTGGCTATCAGGTAGATCCAAGGGAAGGATGTGAAGAGTGGCTTTTCAACCCAGCCACTGATTCTAACCTACAGGCGACTTGTGAGGCAGCCCAGGGTGTAGTCATGGCTATGGCATGGGCTATGTGCTTAGAAACCCAGTTACCCAGGGCTACACACTTCTGGGGCAAAATGTATTCAGGACTTAAGAACAACTTCTAGCTTCTGATTATTTTTCTTTTTTATGTTGTGTTTTAAAAACAGGATGTTACTATGTGAGCCAGGCTGGTCCCAAACTAGTGAGCCTCTTGCTTCGACTTCCAAAGTGCTAGAATTATGGGCGAGCACTTTCCAACACTCCTGGTGTGAATCACTCTCAGAACACCTTGCCCTGGGAGGTCTGTCCAGCCTTTGTCTAGGACATCATCCCAGTCTGGCTCTGTGTGGAGCTCTCAGGACTCCTTTTGCCCTGTCTGACCAAGTGCTGTGGACATAGAAAGCTCAGAGAACAGTGGCAGGTTAGCAAGAGCAGAACGCAGCTTCTAGATCTTATGTTTCCAGTTCCCTGTCTAATGGAATGTGGTTAATCAAATCTTGGGGTAAATCAAATCTTGGGACACAATGGGTTTTATATGTCTGTTTTAACTCATCATAAAAGGAAGGCTTATGGATATTAATTTTCCTCTTTGGTGTCTACAGTTAATGCAACAAGATCCACACAGCAAGAGGTGAAGTCCTAAAAGGGTTGTGACAAATGCTGGTTGCTTGGGCTCATGGGACTACGCCCAAATGACTAGCAGGACACAGCTCTTGCTGTCACCAGCAACAAAAATCAAGGTGTTCCCTTTAATTAACTAACTCATTCCTCAGTTCCCTGATTTGCAGACACCAATGATGTGTAAGCTGAAAAAGTGCATTTCCAGACAGGCAACCTAAGGGTGCCGACACCTACTCCATCCCATGCTGCACTGACGCTCCATGGGCCTGCAAGCTGTCCACTGTCCGCCTTTGCTCTCACACTGTCCTGGCTTTGGCTGCCCCCGCCACCCTGATGGCAGCTAAGGTAGAAAGCTCAGTGGTAGTGTCTACTGTAAACCCCGCTGCTGTGCTTCCCTGTGCCTCTGTTAGCTCCTCACACACAGGCATCTGAAGACGGCAGAGCAGCCATGCTGCCTGTCATACCAAGGCCACTCAGCAGGCACTGTCACTGGGTGACTATTACACAACAACTTAAAAGCAGCTCAAGTGGCAGGGATCTTTTTTGGTTTTGATATGGCACAGCATCTTTCAGGAAAAGAGTAAAATCAAAGTGTGACCAGCACATCCTGCCTGCCAAGGCTCATCAGGGAGGGTATCAGTTTGTAAGCATCAGATTCCTACTGTAGATCAGGGAAAGGACAAAAGTAAATGATGTCACACGGCAAAGAAGCAGAAGAACCACGGTCACAACTGTTACACATCTTTGAATCAGCAAACCTCATACTCAGGAGTAGCTCAGATCTTTACTGGTGCCTGTGTTCACTGAGCACAAATGAGCGTCATCAAACAGAACACAACAGACACACAGCTGTCTTCTAGCAGTCTCAGTTCAGGAAGCCAGCCTGGGCTGTCTGAAAACCCTGTGACCACACAGATACACAATGTACCTTCATCCTCAGTACAACAGACGGTACTCTTGTTTCCCATCTGCACCCAGTGGACTTAAGCCAGTCTACACACCCTGGATAAGCTACATTTCATCACAAACAATGGCTCTAACAATCCAGATGAGCAGCAGGGAAGCACAACCTAGGGTCATAGGTCTCAGTTGCTTCTTTTCCGGCTGAGGACACTGGGGAGCTGGGCGCTCGCCCACAGTCACTGTTAGTCCTGGTCTCTTCTCTGGTGACAATGGCCTCCTGCAGTCTACAGCCTCACACTGAAGGGCCTCCGTGAAGCTAGAGACATCTAACAAGATCTCAACAGATGACCCCAGTCAGTCCCTAACCCTCAATATCCCTAGCCAGGAGCCTGGCAAGTGGACTTTCTTCTAAGAATCCAGTTCCTACTTCCAAAGCAGAAGCAGCCCCCAGACACAATAGAGGCTGGGGTCCTCGCCTGTCACAGACACCTTGCTGTCGTGGCTTTATTTAAACAAAAAGAAAAGGGCAATTGTGTTATAGATTTGTCCAAAGAGACATCTCTCAGTTTTCTCCACCAACTACATATTGAAAACAAAAGGAAACAATTTTAAAGAGAGTTAGCACCTTCATGGAGAGAAAGGCAAGGAATGCCTGAATCCTGAACAGTGTCCTGATGAGCTCAGGCTACAGTAAGTCACAGGCAGGCGGATGTGACATCCTAAGCAAACACCAGAACACTGCAGACTCCCTCAGTTTGTTGTGCTCTGGGGCAGAGAGATGCGACAGTTTCTGTTTCCTTCATACATGGTCAGCAAGGTGGATGGCTAGCAACAGTGTGTCATCGGGATTAACCAAGGCACAGACCTCTCTGGAGAACTACACTTGTAGGACCTGGAAAGAACTGAACCCCTTAAGACTCTTCTATACCACTGGGCCTCATGGGTAGGGAGTGGGGTCACAACACATTATAGTGAGTATAAATTTGACTGCCTAATGTCAATACAATTCAGTACAATGTCAATGCCAATTCTAGCGTCAGAAAACGCAAAAGTTCCACATTTGGGGATGAAAAGTGTTGTGGATTCAAAACTACCAAAATAAAAACAAGATCCAGGGAATCTAGAAGACAGTGTTCACAGAGGCACACAAAGATGAGACTTAGACACCAGGCTACAAAAATGATGCACACAGGACATCAATTATGATTCTTATTTGGTAAGCATTAGAGATTACTCTTAAAATTCACTAAGCATCAACCATACTAGAAAAGAAAAATCCTAACCCAGTCAAAACTCCTGTTAATGAAGGCAGTCCCCAGACTAGATGGTAAACGGGAGTCTAAATCCCTACCTTTCGAAGGCAATGTTCTTAGTATCAAGGCTGGTGTTGATGACTGGGCTGGTGAGCCGCCTCTCAACCTCCCTGCTTTTTGGCTTCATGAGGTCCAGGGTGAGGCGCTCCATTTCTTGGGAAAGATCGAAGTGTTCAGTGGTGACCACTCTGTCATCGTGGTTGACTTCCATCAGCTCTGCCCAGTTGTCTGTTAACAAGAACACTAGTGTGAGGTAACACAGGCAAGGAGACAGCAGTGCCACCTTCATATCCCCCTCAGACGCACTGCTGGCGCCTACAGTGCGCTGTCTGCTCTGCCCCCCTCTGAGATGCTAGAGCACACACCAGTAAGTACCTCCCCTCAAAGATTCCCAATTACTGGCTCCTTTGCACAGTGTTTGTCTGGCCAGCTCTCTACAACTCATAGGAGACCAGAGATCTTCCCTGAAATGGAGATTTTAAAACTAATTTTTCACCTAAGACTTTTAGAAAGCATTGCTACAGAGTTAATGGAAATGGTCTTTCACCACTCTGGAGAGCCATGGTACATATCACCCTGCACTGGAAGAATCATGCCCAATTATGAAGGGAGTACAGAACATCACAGACAGAAGGCATTTATGAGCTATCTCACATGGGACAGACAACTGGCATTAAGTAATGAATGAAGTGAGCAGGGAACTAACCAGTCTCTCAAAGGAGAGGGATGAAGAGCCAGATAACTACTTACAACAACCCAAAGACAAGTGTCAAACAGATAAGGAATAAAATTCAACTACATCTTGACGGTTCAGAACTACTGTGCTCCTGGCCATGGAAGTGCGTACCTTCAGCCCCAGTGTCAGGAGCCAGAGGCCAGCCTGCTCTACAGGGACAGTTCTAGGCCAACTGGGGCAGCACAGGGAGACACTGTCTCACTGGCAGCAACAAAATGATCCTGGGGCTTGGCTTGCGCAGGATACTACAGTGGAGTCACTCACCTCCTCCCTTAAATATGAAGCTTCGTCTCCCTCTGATCCAGCTCATGTTCTCAAACCCCAGCAAAGTGATGTCCACACGCAGCTTAGCACCACTCTTCCAAATGCGACAGACGTCATTCGGGCATATTCTAGAAACCAAGGGCACTGGAGGAAAGAGGTATGTCACTGAGAAAACCACAAAGGCTCAGGGTCCTGATGTTAGTAAACAGGCAGGGAGCCTAGACAGTGACCCGTCAAACACAACTGGACTCCTTCACACTCGTGAAGAAGCTCATCCTGGAAAACAGAAACGGAAGCTGGGCAAAGTGGTGCATGCTGCTCCTCATAGCACTCAAGCTGAGGCACGAGTTCCATTTTGAGGTTAGCCTGGGCCACATAGCAAGTTTGAGGCTAGCCTGGGTAACCTAGTAAAACCAATTTAAACTAAACTAAAAACTTAAAAAAAAAAAAAAGTGGCTAGAGTTTTATCCCTGCGATAGGTCACCGAATACACTAAATTTAATCCCAGAAGCACAGGCAGACAGACAAACAACAAACAGGCAGGCTGGAGCTGTGGTTCAGTGGTATAGTGCATACCCTGGGGGCTCAATTCCCAGCATTAAAAAATTACTAAAAATAAAGAAATGGATTTTTTTATTTCTACACATCAGAGAAAACAGCACATAAATTTCTTCTTGGCCTGGACTGACCCCCCAGGGCTGAGGAGCTGCCCCTCTGGACTTTTCACTCCCACGTCTACTGCCACGTGACCACAGCTCCCTGGCCACAACTCCCGTGTCACAACCACCATTCACTATCATCTACCAAGGATCTAAAATCTGCTGCTTTTTTTTTTTTAAAATCAAAGCTGGAAATCCTAGTGAGGTGAAAAGCTATCAAAATCAAGAAGGAAAAGCAAGTGCCCATGTAAACACCATCAATTGCCTTGATGTATTCTAGGGAAATACGTAAAAAAGAAAACTATTCCAACGCTTGCTTCATTTTTCCCAGAATAACAGGTTTGAAAGGAAAGTCACAAAAATGTTAGCATTATAAACAGGCATTTAAAACTAGTAAGGCAGCCAGGTGGAGTGCTACACGCCTCGCCCAGGCTGAGGCAAGGAGGTTACATGAGCCCAGGGGTTCAGAGGCCACAGTGACTTGCTTCGTAAGAGGCTGCAGACTTTGGCACACACTTCTAACCCCAGCACAGAGTGCTGAGGGCCGAGGAACTGACAAGAATCTGTGGCAAGAATAGGCATGTCGAGTAGAAAGCAGGCAAGGCTATATAGCAAGCCAACCCTACTCACCCCTAAAGTATAAAAAGCAACAAACTAAGAGAGTGGGTGTTGGGGGGCTACACAATGCAAGGAGACAAGGGATGGCATTGCTGTGTCTTACATATTCAGGGTCAAGGTCTGATACTCAAAACCACAGACAAGAAGAAACTAAGTGGAAATGTAGGTCATCTACCAAATTTGGATTTAAAACGTCCACATCTCCCTCCCTCTACCCTCACTTTCTCTCCTCCTGCTCCACCCCTACAGCTTTTGAAAAAGGAACATAAACCTATCAACAGGCCATGTAAATTTGTAAACAAATAAATTCCAAACCCACAGCCACTCACCCCAGCTGGTGAACTCCCATTTCATCTGCACATAGAAATCCGGGGCCTAAAGGGCAGACAAAGGTTTATAATAGGTGACCCATGACCCGATCAACCAAACAAGCATAGCAGGGTTAATGTGGCTTCTCAAACAATTAAGGGAAGGAGAGAGAGAAAGCAACAATGTATCTGATTAGTTACTTTGTCCTGATGAAAATATTCCCCCGCAGCTAAGAAAGTTAAGAGGCACCAACTAGACATAGAGGGGGTCAGTGGGCAAAGGTGTCAGCAGTCAAGACGGACACTCAAGCTCCTCCTCTGGGATCCACACGGTGGACGGAGAGAACCAAACCCCACATATATACTGTGGTATACATGCACCCCCTCAATAAGTAAATGCCACTCAAGAAAAGAAAAGGTTGGCAGAACAGTGACTGGATTGGAATGGAGCAAAGGTTAATACATGGGAACAGGCTCCCAGCATTAGAGAATTAAGCACAGTGATGGCCACTAACAGCAAAGGGAAGGAACTCAGTTCCGTCTCTTCTGTGGGGAACTTGACCATAAGAGGCTGGATGTGCTGGAAAGTGCTTCACATTTATTGGCCAACAGTAAAAAAATGATGATGGTGGCTGGATACCATCTCCTCAGGAAGTAACCAATGTCTCATTCCCTCTTAAATTTTTAGAATTTGGCTTTCTGAAGTTTTAGGATTTTGTCATTTTTTTTACAGAAGGCTTGTCAAAAGCTACTTAAGAGAGCCAAGTGACCATCCAGAGAGATGCACCAGCTGTAGTGCTGCATGTGTTTAATCCTAACACTCGGGAGACAGAGGTCAGAGGATCTCTGAGTTCGAGGCCAGCCTGGTGTCTTGAGGGGCAGGTTACCCTTGCATTGTTTCCTTGCTCTGTCACCAAGGCTTTTTTTTTTTTTTTTTTTTGGTACTGGTTTCTGTCACTGCATAGAGCAGAAGACAAGGAAATGTACCCTGAGTGAAACCAGCCAAGACTCTAATATTGGGCAAAGACAATGGTGTAAGGATGGCTGGTAAGAGGAATGCTAACACATGGTCTAGGGGACATTGCTGAAACATACAACCATCAACAACAGCTTCTGACGCCACTAAGAATGATTTACAGACTGTTCCTTGAAGTGTCAGGCACAGAGCAATGTGACCCACTTCCAAGGGTCAATACGAGTCTTTAAAAAAAAAAAATCCTTGGCACTGAATCCTAATTCTTCCTTGTCAAAAAGACAATTAAAAGGCTGGTGACATAGCTCAGTGTAACCAGGCATGGTGCACCCTGTGATCCCAGCCGTGGGAGGATCAGGAGCTCAGTCATCAGGACACAGCTTCAATTAAAAAAAACAAAACAAAACAACAAAAACCCCACAAATGACTTGGTTCCACTTACTGTAGCTCAGATGGAAAAACGGTAGAGCCTCGTGACCTGTGCACACCCCTAAACAGATATTTATCTTAAAACAATGTGTGTAACTACGTCCCACTTCATGGGAAGTTTTATCATGGTTACATGAGAAATGAGTATCTTCACAAGGTTTCTCTTCAGCTCCACACACTACTCTAAAGGGCACTCAGACAGTGGCCAACATCTGCTTTATTTACAGCCACGTTTTTCCTTTTCTCCAAATAGCCATTTTTCTCAAGAATGTGCCTTAACTAAGGCTGTGAAACTGTCTTACAGCTAATAGCTAAGGAGCTGTTCCTGGAAAATCACTCTGTGCTTAAGCTGAGACTCCTGAACAATGAAGACTGGATCCCCACAGCCTCTGTCTATTACTGCTCTGGGCACATCACAGGGCTCCTGAGACAGCCCCTGAAAACAGCAGAGACTCACCCCAAACTACCCTGGAGCCTAGGAGCCACTGTTTTCTGTTCTTGTTTTTAAAAAAGACCTCAGCACTCTCAGGCTGCAATTCACAAGATAGATAATGTCCCCAAAGCCAGTGGACAAAGGAAAGGGATTGGAAGCCACACTACTCTGCAAGAGGCGAGAGGGCTAAGAGGGCGCAGTGTGCAGACCTGGCAATGCGCACACAGCAACTGTGCCCATCACCATTCCTGAGAGAAAACCTCAGCACAGGGCCGTACGCAAATTGTGTTTGATGTCACTGTCCTTCCGGCTGAACCTTAAAGTGGCACTGAAAAGGAAAGCATTGTGCCCCAGAAACGTAACCAGTAAGAAAGAAGCCTGGCATGGCAATAGACAGGCAGAGGTCAGCCCTGTTTGGCAACGAGATCCATAGTCACTATTCTTAAGGAAGACTCAAGCTCAGAGCATGGCGTCTTATGGCTACCTCAAGAATTTTGTGTAGCAGTTCAGGTACACCTTCGAGGGCCATGGATGTGTTGTGGTAATCTCGGTGTTGCAGAACTGTGTACACCATCTCCGGATCACCCGTGCTCACAGCTTCATGTAAAACTAGAAAACAAAAGGGCAAAACGGACTCACTGAGTAACCTCATGTTCTCTCACAAATTCCAGTGCCAGCAGGAAAAGCCACCTGGGTAGCTCAGTATGTACCTCAGAGAGGCAGAAGCTGAGCTCATGAGGCATGGCCATGACTTCTAACTGCTAACTCATCACTTCAAGAAAGAACACACAGCATACTCACTGGCCTGATCCCAGTTCCTTATGCGCTTGCACCGCAATGACCACATGTGGTCCTGGCAGGTAGGACTTACTTGCAAATACAAGTGCCCTTGCTTGTCCCACACAAAACTATTGTCACTAATAGTAAGAAGGTGTCCAAACAGCAAAGACCAAGACTTCACCAGAAGAGGCTACACCTGACACTCATGTCTTTGATTTCCCCACACTGCTGGAGTTCCTACCATACCAGGGTAAAACTGCCTTTGCTGACATACTCTGGAAGAGTAGTCAACCTCTACTGATGGCTCAGGACTGTGAAACCAGCATCCTGGCTTCATCTTGTCATCCCAACCCATTGCCCTGATTTAGAGGAAAAGTACCATTGAGACTCATCATTTTCAGCCAGAAACATGGAGATGAGTGCATGGGTAATATGTATACTTACCTGTCCATCCCTGGCCGTTTTCTTTGGTCACATCAGCTTTATGTCGAAGCAAGACTCGAGCAGATTCCAAATGCCCCAAAGAAACTGCAAGGTGCAGCAATGTCCGACCCCGTGGGTCCAGAGCCTCTGCATTCTGTGAAGCAAACACCAACGTTCATATACTAGATAGAAAAAGCATGAAAATGTACTTTCAAACTTTACAAAGCGCAGAAAATCACAACATACTAAGGGCACGCTTTAGCACCAGGTGCTACAAGGTGTGCCTGTGAGCACCTCAGACACAGACTGGCTTGTTATTATTTGAGACAGGTTCTCACATAGCCAAGACTGGCCTTGAACTCCTCATTTCCTGCCTCCGCTCCCCATGTGCTGGGATTTTAGAAGTGCACCATCACAGTGCCCAAGTTCTTTTTTTGTTTTAGCTAATTTTTTAAACAATGAGTTTCTTTTTCTACAAAGTTATGGGTCTAATAAACAAACAAGACTCTAGGCTTCATGGCGTCCAACATAAACCATAAGCCTTCAACACCATCCAGGTGAAGTCAACTGCCCTGTGTCACAGATGCTGGCAACTTCTCAGGCACATGCCAGCAAGCATGTTCAGAACAGGAAGTACAGGCCGGTAACTGAAACTGAAAGCACAGGAAATAATTTGGGTCAGATTAAGATTACACGCCTCAGACGGACTTGCTACAAAGCCTTCTCTTCGTGGTTGTGTGCTGAGCTTCAAATGCCCAGAAGGAGCACAGAGCTGCAGCTGCAGGCCTCACTGACTGAGAGAGAGAGACCTGTCAGGCACATCTGTGGACACACGCGGAGAAATGGGAGAAGACACACATCACACAGCCTGGGCCTGCAGCCTCCACCCTATTTTGTTATCAGAGCCCTCCTCTCAAGCCCTCCTCTGGAACTCCAGAGCCACATGGCAGAGTGTGATGTGAGCATCACTTTCTGGACACTGCCTACATGGCACAGCTCTGCAAGTTCTTCTAAGGACACAGTGAACTGCTGTGGACCCCCGGAACAGGAGTCTCCTAGAAGATGAAATTAGCAAAGGTGCTCTACCTTGAGACACAGCTGTGCAGATAAACTGTTGCCTCAGACAAACGCATCACAGACTGCTGAGGAAAGAAGGGAAAGGGGACTGAGGGCTAACGGTTCTGATCTGACAGTTATGCAACCTCCTGTGCTGCTAAAATTCTATCACAGCTATTGTGCAACGGAGATAAGAATTGCTATCAAGGAAAAGAAGTGGGAAGTGGTGTGCTTGCTGAACGTGAGGTCCCAGGGCCAATCCCTGGCCTCAGCACCCTCTCAGGTGCTAAAATAAGATTTACCCCCACCCCTTTCTTTCATGGGAAACAGATCCCAGGAAACCTTGTGAGAGCCTGAAGTTAAGTACAGTATGAACCCTATAAAAACACTATGCTTTTCCCACACATACACTCGTACAATACACTCAGCATGGTGGCCCACACCTTTAACCACAGCTCCCTGGAGGTAGGGCATGTGAATCTCTCTGTGTTAAGGTCAGCCTGGTCTACATGGCAATTCCCAGGCCAGCAGGGCTGCAAAGTGAGACCCTGTTTAAATGTTAATTAGTTAAGCATTTTCATCTTTGCACAAAAAGGACTAACTTCAGCTTCCCCTTTGGCACATCCCAGTTGCCAATATCATCTACTTTGGGGACACTAAGTAAAATAGGGGGCATTTGAGCACAAACATGGTGATGCATCTCCACCTGCCATGGCTGCTCAATGACCCATGTCACCAGCAGGACCAAGCAGTTAGTACTGATTTCATAACCCTATTCACCGTGGTGGATTTATGATGTTACATTGTAAATAACTGTGCCACCTATGAGTTTAATAAAAAGCGCTGATTGGCCAAAGGCAGACAGGAAGTGTGGGCGGGGCTACCAGACTAAGAAAACTCTGGAACAGAAAGAACAGAGCAGAATGCCACAGAGACGCCAGAGTTGCCAGACAAGCCAGAAGATGCAGAGGACAACTATGCTGCTCTGAGAAGAGGTGCCAAGCCCCATGCTGAACAGGATAAGAATCATGGGTTAGTTTAAGGGTAAAGAGTTAGCAAATTATATGCCTGAGCCTTAGGCCGATCAGCCTAAAATTAATGTAAGCAATTGTGTGTCTCTGCGGGTCTGTGGGTCTAAACCTTGAGGCTAGGCCCGAATGTCCGGGCCAGAAACCTCATACTATAACTCACATAGGTGAAAATGGATGGATTCTCTCCAGAATGTCCCGCTTAGCAGTTGCAGATTATGGCTGATTATGGTCATGTTCTGGTTTCACTTGTGTTGCTGGCATTAAATGAGAAACTAAGGAGGGATGAGGTTTATCTGGCTTACAATTCAGGTCACCGTCCATTGCTTTGGGGAAGACAAATTGGCAGGAGCCTAAGACAGCTGGTCACGTCACATGCACAGCCAAGGGCAGAGAACACACACAGGCATGGTCATTTGACAGTTCTCAGCTTCATTTCTCCATGGAGATATATTGTCTCTAATAAAGAGTGCCTGGAGACCAGAGGGCAGAGCCAGCCACAGAGTTAGCCATAGAAATTAGGGAGTGGTGACATGCACCTTCAACCCTAGTACTCAGGAGGCAGAGGCAGAGATCTGCTTGGCTGTTTGGCCTTGAACTCAGAGATCCCTAATTTCTATGACTAACTCTATGGCTGGCTTTGCTCTCTGGTCTTCAAGCAATCTTTACTAGATACACAATCTATCACCACATTTTTCCACTTTTTTAGATTTATTTATTTTATTTTATGTATATGAGTGCTCTATCTGCCTATATACCTTTATCTCAGAAGAGGGCATTAGATCCCACTATAGAGGGTTGTGAGCCACCATATGGTTGCTGGGAACTGAACTCAGGACCCCTGAAGAACAGCCAGTGCTATTAACTGCTGAGCCAGCTCTCCAGCCTGGATTTCTCCACTCTCAACACATTTCAGAACCCACTTCGCATGGAATAGTGCCATCCAAAACAAGCTGAGTTTTCTCACATCAACTAAGCCAATTAAAACAATCCCTATAGACATGCCCACTGGCCAAGCCAGTGTAGACACCCCGTCAGACCCTCTTCCCAGGTGATTCTAGGTTGTCATGTGGACAGAAAGGAAAGCCCTGAAAAGGGGAGACCACAGTAGCATCATTTCTCCATCTATGGTCCACACCCCCTCCCAGAGTTCCCCAGACTTCACCAAAGGTATGGCCAGCCCACTGCACTGAAGAGATTAACATTATGAAACAGAAACAAGGTCTAAGTATTATATTTCTTAGCTCCTCCTATTCTACTGTCTAATTTGCATTAAATAATTGTTTTCCTAAAAGTGGCAAGACTATGAGCTTTTGAACTAGGGACAGAGCTGAAGCTTGGCTGTAAGAAAATATTTAGCATGCTCCCTCTCTTCCCTCCCCTCCGCGTCCCCTCCATTACATGCACTCAGCACTCAAGTGCAGTCTAAGTGAGGCACAGGGTCAGCACGATGGCAGCCAGCCACACGGGAGAGGCTTCACAGCATTTACCGTATTACCACGGGAAGGGACGACTTTCTCAATCCACACCAGAAACAAAGACGCACCAACTGAGGCTGCAGACAACACTCACCTCCTAAGCAATAAATCTCAGACATGATATAAAAACAAAAAATCCAGTTCACTATGTTGTTAGCTTTCTTGGCACCAGGGCTCACCACCCTCCTTCCTCCCCAGAAATGAGGAAGGCAAGAAGAAACCCCCTACTACATTATGGTGACAATGCGACTCGGAAACTATGGGAGAATAAAGACGAGATTTCAGACCAACAAAGCCCAAGGCCCCCGAAGGTGTCCACTGCACTGACAGATGCTAAGAAAAACGCTCTGGATTATTAAAGTCAAGAGCTGTTTAAATCAAGAATGAACCGGGTGGAGAGGATGCATCTTGGCATGTGGAAGTGCTTCCTGCACAGTGGACTTCCTGAGTGCTATCCCCAGAACCATGGTCAAAGGAGGGGGGCTGGAGACATGGCTCATGCTGCTGTTGCAGAGGGCTCACCCAGGGCAGCTCACAACCACCTCTAACTCTAGGTCCAGGAAACCTGGCACCCTCTTCTGGTAGTCCTGAGCATCTGCACTCATGTAGCATATACTCATACAGAAAAACACAAGATAACACATAAATAAGATGTAAAGAAATAAAAGTATCTCCACTTACATATTGCAGGATCACATACACAGAAAATCCTAAGGACTACACTATAGAACTAATACTAAATGAATTTAGCATTCATGCACTCAGCAGTGTTGCAAGACAGAAAGTCAAGGTATAACCACAGTGGTTATTCAAGATGTAGAAGTATGCAGATCTCTGAGTTTGAGGCCAGCCTGGTCTATAGAGCCAGTTTCAGGACACAGAGAAAACTTGTCTCAAAATAAAACAAAAACAGCAAAATTAACCAACCAACCAAAACAAAGAGATCGAGGTATAAGACAAAGCCAATTGCATTTCCACATACTTACCAAAAAAAACAAAAACAAAAACAAAAACAAAAACAACAACAAAAAAACCCCCAAAAATCCAAAACTGGGGTGGGGGGAAACAATGCCCCTTACAACAACACTTGGAGGGGAAAATGAAAATAGATACAAAGCTTACACTCTGGCAGGCATAAAGAATTTTTTAAAGAATTTAAATATACACTAGCACAGCTGATGTTCATGAAGCAGAAGACTAGTTAGAGACAACACTTGCCAAACTGTGGTAACTCAATGCAAATCCCATCAAAATCCCAGCAGGCTTTTGTAGAAACTGACAAATCGATTCTAAATTATATGGAAATGCACAGAACCCAGGATCGTCATTATCAAAGGAAAAGCCACAGGCTGGAGAGAATGTTCAACAGTTAGGGGCACTGGCTGCTCTTCCAGGTCACCTGGGTGCAATTCCCTGCACCCACATCAAAATTTAAACTACCCTGGCTCTAGTTCTAGTGGATCCAATACTCTATTCTGATCTCTGAGGGCAGGAAGCACACACGTGGCACACAGACATATATGAGCCAAAACACCCATACACTAAGTTAATTTTTTAAAAGAGAAAAGATAAGTTCAAAAACACGCATTTTACAATTGAAGACATACTATACAAAAAACAGCTAGCAAGACAATGTGGTACTGCCATGAGGGACAGACATCTCATCACTGGGGTAAAATTTAAAACCCAAAACATTATTTTTTTTTTTTTTAAGATTTGTGTTGTTGTTTGTGACAAGGTCTTACCTGGTCCAGAATTACCTGCACTTGGTATGTACTAGAAGATGACCTGGGTCCTAGTTTCCTGCCTCTGTGCCCTGTGTCTGGACTACAGCACACCCTGAACTCAATAAAAGTTCAACAGAGACATTAAAATAATTCATTGAGAAAGGAATATTCCCTTTAGATGAGCATGTTATTTATACCTGGAGTCCTGCATTGGGGACAGAGGCAGGAGATTGAGAGTCTCAAGGCTACCAAGGGTTACACAGGATGTTTCAGATGAGCCCAAAATCCACACAGATTGTTTCAAACAACAAAACAAAACAAGGCAAAACCAAAAACTACCCAGATAGTGGTATTCCGTATCTTTGTGAGTTGGAGGCCAGCCTGGTCTATAGAGCAAGTTCTAGGACAGCCAGGGCTACACAGAGGACCCTTGCCTCAAAAGAAGTGCATCTTCTCTAAAAATCAGAAATTCTTCTGAAGTTAAACAGAGCAACCACATTATGAATGAACAAATGCATTTATTCATAAAATGGAGAAGTTGGAGAACTGATGTGTAACGTAACATACATCAATCTGCAAAACATCATGCTCACCACAAAAGGCCACATTACACAGATCTATTAATGTGCAATGTCCAGACAAGACAGACAATACATGAGCTGCCCTGGGACCGAAGGGATTAGGGAGGGATGAAAAGAAGATGCTAAGAATACATGGTTCCTTTTTTAGTTCTTTATTATTTCTAAAAATAATTTCAAATGCTTCTCTTTATAAGAATTTCAAGTGTTAACATGTTAAAAACAAAACCCGAGTTTGGATTTTGCCAGAAACAGTACAATGAAGAGGATGGGTTATGGCAAACAGAGCGAGTCACTGCTTGGTGACAGACAGTGGCGCGGGTGACATGTGGCATCTGGCAAGTGGGAGTGGACATAGTAAAAACCATGAGCTAAGACACAGTAGATGGACAGTCTATCAGCCACTTTCTGTTGCTGTGAAAAAACACCATGGCCACAGCTACTGAAGTGGAATTGTTTATATATATAGCCCAATGTTACATATATATGTTACATATGCATATATACATGTAACCCAAAGCCCCTCTACCCCAGCAAGGCTGCACCAGCGAAACCCTCTAAACAAACTGCTAGCTTGGAACCAAGGGCAAAAGCACAATTTGTTCAAACCACCACAGATGGATTTATGATAAGTAAACTGTGTGTCAATAAAGATGTTGGGAAAATGTGTTTTTATATGGCACATCAGACTAATATAAGATCATCTACAAACTGTTTTATTGACTGACAGGTTGCTTCAATTCTCTTAAACGTGTAAGAGGAGAGCTGTACAGGTGCCCACCTCAGTTCTCACAGGGGCAAGGCCTGATCTGCCATGCTTGACACCCAGTAAGCACCCAGAGTCGGCTCCTCCAAGCATCCACCCACACTGGAGGTTCAGATCAGTTGCAGCTCTTCCAGGGGGATTTGCTCAGTTTCCCTAGTTACCCTGGAGCACAGCACTGCCAGCTAACAGTGGCTCAGAGAGGGTGGGTTTTCAGGTGTCAACCAACTCTGGTGCTAGATGTTGACACTTGTTTCTTAAGCCAGGAGCTATAGCAAATTAAAAGTGCCCCTCTCCTTTGAGCCTGGATTGAAGTCAAGGAATAAGATTCTCACATCTCCTTTGTGCTTGCTAATTCCACTTTACTTGCACAAAAGCCTTCTTCACCACCCTGCCATCAGAGGGAGGGAGTGCCTGATTTTTGAGGTAGGCACCCAGTCAAACTTCCCCATTTGCTTCCGTGAATTCTCAACTTGGCAATGGGTACCTGAGGCAGCTAACCAACCATCCTCACCCTCCCCCCCCAACAGAGCTGTGGCTCCTGTCAGACAGGAAAGGGTGGCCCCCGGGGGTTTTGTGAGCTGAGTCCCCAAGAACCAAGGAGAAGCACCTGAGAGTCTGCAGGTGTTTCTTCTCTGATGGCTCCACACCGGCCTTCAGGCAAAGGGCATTGACTAGACTATGTGCCATCACTGGCCTGCCACAGGCTTCCACCAGGCTCCAGAGACTCCTGCTGTCTGGAATATTCTCTCCCCTTCCTGGTTGCTAGCTTTAGAAAGGAGTGTTCTATCTGCCACTCTCCGCCCGCCTGACCTGATGTGTTCCCTATGCTCGGATGCAGAGACTCACTTTTGCTCACCCCTGTAAGTGTTCACCATTCTTGGCATCAGTGGAAGGCCAACAGAGTTCCGGAGACCTCCTGGCCAGATGACAACTGAACACAAACACCTTCATCTACAGGCACCAACCTCAAAGCCCCACTGACCATCAAAGAGAAGGGTTAAGAAGCACACAGTGCCTCTTCTGAGGCCTGAAGTACTCACAGCTGGCCAAGCTATACCAGTGCTAGCTACTAGCCACACTCGAAGCTGATGAGAATTGAGTTGTTTTGGTCTGGATAAACTCAACTCTTTTTGTGCTGGAACAAAATAAAATTCTAATGTGCCAGCTCCAAGCCCCACTCTGTAACAGAGACTGAAGCAGACAGTGGACACTCAACAGCCACCAGCAAGGCAAACAGTGCATTGTTGTTGAGACAAGGGAACTCTTTAATTTTGCAGCCAACTCCTCACTCCTGTAGAAAAATTGGAATATGCACAAAACAGCTAAATCCCCAGGTTAGGGAACTTAGTGGCTATTGCTCAGGCTGCCCCAGGACACCACACCCATTTACCTCACACCTTAGTTCCCCTGGGGGACAAGCAAGCTCTCTGAATGGAGAGCAGAGGTTAGGAAGACAGGTTTGAAGCCAGCTAGCCTGGGCCAGTTGGTTGTAAGATTTTAATTGCTAGCTGGGCTGCTGGAACTCCCTAGATCTCAGGGCTCAGGAGGTCAGGGCAGGTACACAGTGAAACCTTGTCTCAAAAAAACACACACTGCAGGAGCTGGAAAGGTGGCTTAGTGAGTAAAGGGCTTGCTATAGGAGCATCAGGACCTGCAGTCAGATCCCCAGTGTATAAGCCAGGCATGGCACACACCTGTCACCCCTGTACTAAGGACATAGACACAGGAGCATCCTGAGGGTTCACTGGTCAGCCAGACTAGCAGAACCAGGAACACACATATAACACAGACACACAACACCAACCAGGAACTCACACATATACCACACAGACATACAACACCAACCAAGAACACACATATACCACACAGACACACAACACCAACAACTAGGAACACACACACCACACAGACACACAACACCAACAACCAGGAACACACACATACCACACAGACATAGAAGACCAACCAGGAACACACACACCACACAAACACACAACACCAACCAGGAACACACACACACATATACCACACAGACACACAACACCAAGAATGTTTGTCTCCTCTGGTGTGTTGGGGAGGGAGGGAGGAGACAGGATTTGGACAGTAGAAATCTCCTCTTAGGTTTCAGATTATGTCTCAAACACAAGCTAAGCACACACGCTACTCTCCAGATCTAGGATGGGACACACAGTGACACCTACCTCAGGGAACTGGCAGAACTAAGTCGGAGACTCCAGGGACCCGTGACATGGTTCGGGGTGAAGGCAACTGCCACCACCACACCTGAAGACCTGACTCTGATCTCTGGGATCCACACAGTAGGAGAGAAGTGCTCTTGTATCTCACCCTTCCTCAACACACACACACATTTAAGTATATAAAAAAAAAATTAATAGCGCTTTGGCAGAGCCTGGGTGCAGTGGCTCCTGTCTTTAATTCCAGCCTCAGAAGACTGACGCAGGGGGACTGCCATGACCACGGCCAGCCGAGGCTACATAGTTAAACTCACCAAGCAGCACAGCACTCAGCAAGAGAAAGCTGTCTTCCATGTCCCACCCCACCTTCACAGGTGACAACTCAGTAATGGCCAGTCACATGTGCAGACACACGACTCAGTTAGCATTAGTACTGACCATTACCCACAGTAAGGTGGCTATGTCCTAATCAACAGGGAATCGGGATAAACACAAAGCAACACGTATTTTCTGTCGCGTTACTTAAGGATGTTTTAGTGACATTGATTATCTTCACCTCAACCAGTTCTATAATTTGAGGGACTCAAACAAAAATGTAAGTGCAAGATAGCCTCTTCTTCAAAATAGTGAAGACTTCCACAGCGGTAACACAGAGCTCGAGGCCACACAGCTCTGTCCCAGTCCTTCAATGGCCAAATTTCAAGGCCTCCTCCCTATGAGAAGTGCTACACTGTGAAACGGGCCATTGTGTGAGAGCAGCATCAGACCAGGGAACCAAGTATGAGCATTCCTTCTCAGCCTTGAAGTCAGGGCAGTAAAAACCCCAAGTTTTCTCCCACAAAATCTATTGCAAGATTTTAATTCCCAAGCCCTGCCAAGCCTGTGATGGGGGGTGGGGAAGGTGGCACCAAGTCTGGGTGACACAGATGACTTGCAAGCTACCTAGCATTATACAGTTACACCCTGTATACAAAACAAAAATAAAATATTTTAACTATGAATGCTGTCAATGGAGACCTTTGTCACTGTCACCGCTGATATGGTGAACCAAGGTGTAGCTCTCTGCAGACAGCTCTTTGTCTTCAATGAGAACTGTGTGTTGATGATAATGAACCTTTTATAATATGGGATTTTAATCCTGTGACTTTCTCTGTCCTCTCAACAATGCACAAACTGAGAACAATAGTCTATAGCCAAAGCAGCATGGCAGCATCGGTCTGAGCCCAGAGCCTCACCAGGCCAGACAAGTGTCCCAGCACTGAGCTATGCACCCCAACTCCTTTTCTGCATTTTCTCATTTAATTTTTATCTTGAGACTGAATCTAAACTTGCCCATACTATCCCTGAATTTGTAATTCTTCTGCCTCAGCTTCCATTTTGAAATGTCCAGGATGAGACTGGGGGAGAGCCCAAAGATAAGACTCTAGAGAAGTCTCTGAGCTGTGTCTAATAGAAAGGGAATTATATCAGTAGGTATACTGAGGTGGCTGGTAGTGAATCATTCTCTCTGGAGGCATGTGTCATTATCTCTTTAACTCTTAAAGAGTTACTGTGTCATCTAATTAAGAACAATGACTTTTACAAAACCTTGCTCTGTCTAGATAGCCCCTGCTCCATGCTGAGGATAAACCTTGGGCCTCCCACATAATAGAGACAAGTGCCATACTGCTGAGCTTTCTTATATTCAAACAAAGTCTCAGCAAATTGCCCAGGCTAACCTCCAACTCCAATCCTCCTGCTCCAACTTCCTGGGTGCTGTGGGTTACTGATGTGCACCACTACATCTGCCATGGAATCCTTTTTTAAATGAAAAAAGTGACTTTTGGCTCTGCTCAGGTGTCCATACAACTTAAAATACATATGGCAAGCTGCCAAAAACACTTAGCTGAACTGTTCAAACAGCAGGCTATGGAGTGTGCCCAATGTTTACCAATCAAAAGAACCGAAGGTTCTTGACAGTTAGAGTCAATGTTAAGTCATTCAAAAGGAGGCCTTTAACACACTGGATAAGATGAAGCCAACAGTACCAATCACACCCAATTTAAGGAGTCACTACAAATCCTTATCTTATTTGCTGTTTGTTAGTATGGAACTTGAGGGCACCAATATCTACTAATGCAGTGTGGTGGCTCACAAATTCAGGAGGCTACCTCCCAAGTCCGGGACCAGCCTAGCTACTTAGTGAATGCCAGACTAAGCAGGGCAATACAGTGAAAACCTGTCCAAAAATAAGAAAAAAAAAAAAAAAGAAAGAAAAAGAAAAAAGACAAAAAGAAAACCAAGAAACTCAGACGGCAAAGTAAGAACATGCATATAAGGCAGATTCTCCACCAAGGTACATTTGGAGTCAGATAACTCTGTGGTGTGTGGGGGGCTACTGTGACCACTGTAGTAAGACAGCGGGAGTCCATGACCTCAACCCAACGAGTTGCTAACAGCACCCACCTTCAACCAAAAATGTCACCTTGCACTGCCAAATGTTTCTTATCCTCTACAATTGAGAACCACTGATTTTGAGAGGGGGCAATATATATATTTTAAGAAAAAAAAATTCAAAGCACTTCAGAACAGGGAGGGTCCTCTGGGGTCTAAGCATCAAACAGTCTCAAACCTCCTATCAGTCATATTCTAATTCCTAGGCCCAGCCCCCAGAACCATCAATCTAGACAAGTACTGGGTTTTCCGTCATCACTGCCAACATCCTCACCCTATGGGGAAGGTAAAGAGGGCCCCAGAACGTAACTGCTTTGCCCAAGGTCACAACGGAGTTAGAACCGAGCCTCTGAAGCCAACCACGCTCATTCCCCAGCACAGGGGTGGGTGAAGTAAGGGGTGTGTGTGTCTTGCTCTTCCGCCTTCGAGGCCATAAAGCTTAAAGGTGCATTCTGGGGCCGGCCGGCCAGTCTGAGATAAAAAAGATCCCGACTTGATCTCATTAGCCCGATGGCCTTGCGCAAGGCAAGATGGTTCTGGGGTCTCAGTTTCCCTCCCTGTCAAGCGGAATTAGAGGCGTCCGTTTCTGGCGCTACTGGAAAGGGGATACTTTACCGAAAGCCCTCGACATAGGGCCGGGTTTACGGGAATCGCTCGATGGGGGACCCGCAAAGCCCAAGGGCTGAGGCGGGCTCGGGAAGCGAACCGACCCCGACTGGGTGTCGCGCATCTCACCTGGCCCCGCAGCTCCTTCTCTAGCTGCCGGTAGTCGTTGTTCCAGACCAGGAGGTGCAGCGGGAAGCGGCTGCTGGCGTCGCGGGCCGAGGACATGGCGAAAATGCCGCGGCCCAGGCCTCACTAGCCCGCCTGCCACCAGCTTCAACCCGACGACCGGGGTCTCGGGGACCCGCCCGACTGGCCGGAGAACGAGAAGAGCGGCAGGTGAGTGCGGGGCGCGGCAGGCGGCGCGGGTGTCCGAGGCCGGAGCGGGAGGCGCTGGAGGCCCCCGGGGTCGCGGGCCGGGCTGGGGACCGGCTCGGGGACCCGCTCGGCCGCGCCCACCCCGCGCCCCGCGCGCTCGCGCCCGCGCTGACAGCTCGCGGACCGACTGCTGCCGGCCGAACCGCCCCGGACAGGGAAGTGCGCGGGCCGTTCCACCGAGCGCCGCGGCGGGGGACGTGGACCCACGACCGACCCGAGCCCCGGGCCATTTCGTCCCGCCACACCCCCAAGCCTGGACATAAGACGATTGCAATTTTTTGAAATCCAGACACCCATCAGGGAGCTCGAGATCCCCACGCGCAAAATTCAGGGTGCTCGCCCCTTGATTCTCTCCCCCCCCCACTCCAGCCCTCTCCGGTGGTTCGTTCCACACCTGGGCCTCTTCCATTAGCTCTGCAGCTCGGGGGGGGGGGGGGGGGGCAAGCGGACGTCGGGACCAAACCATCTGACTCGGTGCCTTCCACGATTGGTCAGAAACCATTTTGGAAGAGGGCAACACGACATCATTTTCGCGGAAGAGTAGAACCTTGGAGAGGTGGCACCGGATACCCTCGTGGTAACGGGGTAGCTGTGTCTCTGGGCTTCTACACTTTGAACTGGGTGGTTCTTTGTGTGGAGTCTATCCGATGCTCTGTAGGAGGGTGAGTTCTGCCTAATCAATACCATCAACTCTCTCCCCAAAAGTGTCTCCAGGCGTTGGCAGATGTCCTCTGGAGGAGAAAAATCACCCATTTGAAAAACACTATTTTGTTTGAATTCCCAACTCGGTTATAAATGAAAGTACGTGAAGGTTTATCCTTCATCAGTCTCATTAACCTAGCCATTCAGATTTGGGATTGTGGCTCAAAGGACTCCCGCGATATGAAGAAATAAAACTCTTTCAACCTCTGGGTTGCGACTTCAGGCACTATATACCTTCTTGACACCATGAAGAACCAAGTGTGTCTGCCGAGATGATTACAAGTGCTACCAAGTCGTCCAATGCAACATGCCAGCATTCCCTCTTGTTGGCTTTCGACATACATCCAGCTTTTCAGATGAGTGCAAGGCCCACTCCAGAATTCTGACTGGCCTGTCCATTCTCCTCGAGTGTGCAGTCCTTGAAAGACTTGAGTGAAGCTAATACGGGATTAGTATATCAAGATGGTCCCTAAGAGCTTTAATGGAGGAGTGTGTGGTAACTATCAAACATCACATTGGATGAGCCATGTTTCTGGGAATAAATAAATAAACTGCTGATTGTCTCCGGGATATTGTATATTTAGAGTTTTTGTCACAAAGTTTTGCTCCTTCTTTTGGTACTAATCGGTACTGGATCAAGGAATCACTTCCCATTGTGAGAGTATTTAGACACAGGTAAAGGATGCTCAGGCAGACCTCTGCCCTCATTCAAGATGGCGATAAGGAAGCGTGCCCTTTCCGGTCACATGACCCGCCAGACTCGGCAGGACGTCTCCCGCGCATGCGTATTGTATCGGGGCTGCTAAGCGCTGAGGGGAGAGGCGCCGGCAGCGCCTCCCGGGGACCCGTTAGAGCGGAAGCGCAGCCGCCGCCTCTGCAGTCGCGGGGTTCCCGGCAGGTGAAGCGGGAGCCATGTCGAAGCGGCTCCGGAGCAGCGACGTGTGCGCCGACTGCAGCGGGCCGGGTGAGTGACGCCGGCGGGGCCCGCTCGCCGCGCGCTCTCGGGGCCGGGACCCCCCCTGACGGGGCGGTCCCGGTAGGCGGGAGGTGGACTGCGGCCCAGCCACGCCGACCCCCGGGCCGCCCGGGCGCGAGAGGGTCCCGGGCCTGTCAGCAGTGCATCCCGGGGGTCCCTCCCTCCCGCGGCCCCGCCGAGGGCAGAGGCGACGGGACCCGAGAACCGGACGGGACGGAAAGGGTTCGGCAGCCCCGGAAAGTCAGTGACAGGAGTCAGACGCGGGCCGCCCGAGGCTGCAGGTGTTTCCCCTTCCTGATCCCCGGCCCGTGCGTGTGCTTGGCTGCGCCGCCCGAGGGGCCCCGAGTGAGCACTGCCCTGCTCCCCGCTGCCGCTCCTGGGGGACGGCCCTAGCTCGGGAAGTTTAAGGATATAAGTTCCCACCAGATTTCGCCCCTGCGTGACCTTGGACTGGTGTCTTCACCTGCTCAAACCTTGATTTCCTCGTTTTTCCGGTGCAAACTTTTCACCAGGACAGTGCTCGGTGGTCAGTGCATGTTCCCTAGGGATTGTCTCTTTTGTATGGTGTTTGTTACTCCGATCAAAACTCTTGTAGTTCCTACAGCTGCAGTTTGGCTTCAGAGTCTTACCAAACACCCGGGCGCTGGCTGTGTAAACTCACATCGGGGACATCGGAGCGGCCAAAACGGCTCTTACTGCAGATAGCTGGATGTGAGGATTGGATCTGGTTTAGTAATTGGAACCCAGTTGACGGGTCTCGATTCAGATTTTTGGGGGGCTTGTTTTGGTTCTGGGATTTGATTAACTCCCAGTTTGAAGTCATTTAAATATTAGATGACTTTTCTGGAGCAGCAGTGCTCAATAAACAACCTTAAGGAAGTCATTGGACACCAGTGGCTCGCAACTGTTTTCCACCTCATTTTGTTATTTAGGAGCGGAGGCCTGGTTTTAAATGGTGCTTACTTCATGGCCCTCAGCACTAGTGGTTAACAGTTCAGATGAAAGATAAGGACAGGTAGGGATGTTTTTAAAGAATGGCTTTATACTGTAAGCCAGGTTTATACAAACTATCATTTTCTTTAAAACTGGTTTGTTCCGCTTCCTTTTCTTGCCTGTTTTCCGTTGATTCTTGTGTGTCTAACCTAAAACTTCCTCTTGGGATGCACATTCTCTGCTTTTTCAGTGGAAGGTACCTGGTGAAGGCCTTCCCTTGCCGCTCTGAGTACTGTCTTGTCCATTTGTGGCATTTCAGGGCCTTTTCATTTGCTTCATATTAGTTATCTTGAATGCCAAAATCTAGAAAGATTTGAGTCACTTCCTTCCTGTTTTGAATATAATGAGGCTACCTTAAAGGGTGAATGAGCTACTAGGAATTTGCTGCCTTTGTGCACCGCTCTGGTGGAGGGTTACCTGTAGGATTAGGGCTCCTTTGAAATCCTCCTGCTAAGGCCATCACCGAGGATGCTCAAATACTTAAGTCTCCTGGACAGATTTGCATAAGGTGGGCGTTGGCACAGATGCTTTTGAAGTCCATTGGTGATGCTCATAGAGCCTTATTGAAAACCCTGCCTCCTTCATAAAAGCTTAATTTTCATTTCCTGTGTTGTCAGTATTCTTTGCTTGGGATTCTGACCTGTGGTGTTCAAGTGATTAATTGAGACCATTGCTTAATGCATGTTAAACCATTGCTGTCCTTTACCTGGCTGGTTTGCCCAGGAGAACTGTGAACCTCTGATAATGAAAAGCAAAGCCACACTCCAGTCTTAATCCTAATAGATTGATGCAGAAAGCAGCTTTGCTCTTTGTCCCTGCAGTCTACATGCGTCCCACCCACTCCTTAGAAGGGCATAGTAGCTTGCTGAATCCTTTTCTGTTTTGTGTTAGAGAAGACACTTCACTATGGTTATGTCTTGTTTACCTTTGTGGTGCTAGGGCCCAAAGCCAGGACCTCACACTTGCTAGGAGAGTCACACACCCTGCCCTGATTGCTTCTTTGTTTTTAATGAATCTGGTTCATTTGAAATGCCTCACTCTTGTGCCCCCATGACAAATACTTCATTTATTCTTATTCTTTACATGGTCCCTCCCCTCTTCCTCTGTGAGAACACTCAAAGGCATAGCTTGCCTTAAATGATTGCACAAGGAGTGTTGGCAGAGTTGGGGTCCAAACCATCTTAACCACTATATCCTCTGGCTCCCAGGATTTGTCTTTGATTGAAATTCCATAACTTCTCACTATATAGTTTGAAAGGGTTAGAATAAACTGTTAAACATGGTAAAGATGATATACATGCATTTTAGAGATTTTTGTGGACATTGAAGAATTTCAAAATATACCCCTTAGGCCAGACTTATGAGTCTGGAATAGGAAAGGCCTATCTATATTTGGGGTTTCTGAGGCTCAGTTTACTTAACCAGATCCATTCTATTCACCTAGTGTAAATTATTCCTTTTATGAAAGGTTGCCTGGTAAAGTTTTGTGGATTTAGTAGGAAAAATGTGTTGTTCTCAACAAGAAATACTGTTTATTTTGGTTTCCGTCATTATTTCTGTGAGGCACTTTTCTTCAAGTCAACTGCAAGGCTGGACCCAGCAGGTTGTCTAAAACAATTGTTGTCATAGAGTGTCACTTTAGTGGAGTGGGCCACTTTCCTGCCCTGGGAAGAGCTGAGCACCTCTGCAGGTCTCACCAAACTTTTTGTTAGCATATGGGGCTTGATGACTTCCTGCAGTGCACAGCAGTCACCTCACTGTTTACCTTAGATGCTGTTACACGGATAATTCACTGAGATTATGTAGTCTTATTTTCAAAGATGAACTCAAAATGATTCCTTGAGCTGAATGAAGACAGAGCTCAATGGTAGAGCACTTGCCTGGTATGGCCAGAGCCCCAGGTTTAGTTCCTGGTACTTTAAGAAAACAGAGTAGAAAGATCCACCTCTGCTCCTTCAGTCTGCTTCTTTAACATTCTGTAAGAGTACATGTCTGTGGCGGTAGACCCACGTTCAGGTTGTAGTCTGTGGTCTGCACAGGAAGATAGCTGCTTGTGTAAGGCTGTGAGTCTTAACAGTGAACCTGTTCTGTCAAGGTAGGTAGGATCCTCAGGCTGGTCCATCTGCTTGTGGTGAGGAGCATATAAAACAACAAAAACATGTTCTGGGTTTTGTTTTGGTTTGGTTTTTGGTTTTTTTTTTTTTTTTCCATAAAAACCAAACACCAGCCATCTTTTGCCATCCTGTATACAGCAACCACTGAGGTGTCATTCTTCTTCCAGATCCTTCCTGGGCATCAGTAAATAGGGGAACTTTTATATGTGACGAGTGTTGCAGTGTTCACCGGAGTCTGGGGCGCCATATTTCACAAGTAAGGCATCTTAAACACACACCATGGCCTACAACACTGCTTCAGGTAAATGATAAGGAAATTTTCATAATTGGAAATTTGTGTTTTACCAATTGTTATTTTAGCAACTGAAAGATGTCCTCGTATGCATCTTAAATCGTACAGAGATGTTTGGATCATAATTGGACAGTGTTGGACCCTTTGTTCCTATGTATATTATAAAGTATTGTTCTGTATTGAAATCATCATTCTTTCTTCACTTAACGTGATCTTGTTCCCCAGACGCATTTATACTTAGGCGGATATAGCAATAGAATAAATCTATAAAAGTTTAAATTTCTTAGTAAGCTTTCACTGCTGACTTCTAGATTATCACCAGAAATAGTTTTGTTTGAGACAAGCATCTCACTATGTAGCCCTGGCTGGCTTTGAACTCACAGACATCCTCCTGCCTCTGTTTCCTAAGTGCTAGGGTTAAAGGTATGCACTATCATACCCAACTTCAGAAATTATTTTTAATGCATTGGTGTTTTGCCTGCATATATGTTTGTATGAAGGTGTTGGGATCCCCTAGAACTGGAATTACAGCTATGAGCTGCTGTGTGAGTGCATTTTTAATTGGACCTGGATACTTTAAAAGAGCAGCCCGTACTCTTGATCGCTGAGCTATCTCTTCAGCCCTCAGAAATTATTTTTGTTTTTAACACATATATATTTCTCTATGTATGTATATGCCCACAGAAGCCAGAAGAGGGCATGGGATCTCCTGAACTGGAGTTACAGATGGTTGTGAATCCCCATGTGGGTGCTGACTCAAACCCAGTCCTCTGCAGGAGCAGCCAGTGCTTGGTTTAGTACACTGAGCCGTCTCTCCAGCCCCTAAAAGTTAGTTTCAAAAGGTCTGTCTTTCTTATACACTGTGATGAATGGTCCTAAAAGCTACTGCTGAGAAACTTTTTATTACCATGCAGTTCCTGAGTCTCTGCTCGTATTTTTAGACCCATTTTTTTCTGCCTTGCTAGAGCATTGGCTGGGATTCCTCAGAAATTGCTTCAACGTCTGAAGCTTTTTTTTTTTAAGCCCTCAATGTCAGACAGAGACTAAGTGAGCATGTTTTGATTGCACGCCTAACACTTGTCAGGGAGTCTTTGTCTTATTTGGGATTTGATGTCATGTTCCTTGTACTTCTATTTGGGGTACACATTCTTCAGTTCTGAAACTCTGAATTAATTGTACATTGTAGGGGGAGCTTTTTGGCAGGACATTTTCACAATGTACCAGAACGATTATTCCACAGCAGTGCATTTTGTGATATTTGTTTTAATATACATCTCACTAAATCTACAACAGCTACATACTGTACCCCTTAAACTTGCATTAACCAAGGTACCAAGTAAGTGCTTTGGGTTGAGGATAAGAGATGCCCATGAGCTGAACAAGGAGACGGCCCCTTCCTAGGAGTCCTGTTTGAAAATGAAGTTGAGATGTTTGTTAAAACGTTCTATTTAAGGCAGGCAGTGGTGGTCATGCCTTTAATCCCAGTACTCAGGAAGTGAGTTCCAGGACAGCCAATGCTACACACAGTAACTTTGTCTCCAACAAACAAAGCAACCAAACAAAAAGATTCTACTTAGAAGTTCCCAAAGGCTCATTCTCACAGGAAAGGAGTGTGCTACTTGGTTTATAATTTTAGAATTTACAAACTAGGTAGAGAGGAATAATTGAAAATGCTGGGGTTGACACTAAGCAACATTCTAAAGGGTGGGACAAGAGCCACAGTGGGACCTGTAAGAGACAGCACTCAAATATCTTTATTGCGTTAGTTTATTTAAGCGTGTATAAGTAAACTAAATTATTAATAAAGTGTGTTTAAATAGGTGGATTTAATGAGAAATATTGAATGAATTGTATGTGTGCATAAAATAACATTTGTTCAGACAGGGAAATGCCACCCCACAGCATCAGTCACTTTTCCTTTAGTTTGTAAGCTGGTATTGGTTGTCCTTACAGCAAAGCTTCTACCTCCACAAATCAGAGACAGTAATGGAGTGGTACACAGACATGGTGGTATTTTAACAGTGGTTGGGTTTTTTTTTTTTTTCACTAATTCTTTTTGAATAGTTAAAATAAAATGTCGGTTATACTGCTTGTTTCAGATGGTTGAGACCTTGTATAACAATGGTGCTAATTCGATATGGGAGCATTCTTTGCTGGACCCCGCATCTATTATGAGTGGCAGGCGGAAAGCCAATCCACAGGATAAAGTACAGTGAGTGGAATGTTCTTAACTACTTCTATTTCTTCACAGCAAATGGCCCAGTTGAAAGGAATGTGGCTATTTTGATGGGCCTTGTGCCCGGGGCGTTTTCTGTTAAAAAGGCAGAGTGAGGCAGGTGGGCCATTGCTTGCTTAGTTAGCCAACTGGACTTAATGGTTTCTCCAGTTGGAGACCAGAGCGTGGTGATTATTAGATGTGATCAGAACTAGTCCGACCAAAAACCTGGCTTCCAGCAGCATTCTGAAGCCCAGTGCCTCGAACTAAATGCTGCTTCCTCCTGAGGTTCCATCAGTTAAGGAAGTAGAAAGGGAAGAAAGAGGCTATAAAAAGTGGCATTCTATAATGTGTCTGCAGATCAGGTCTTCAGCACTGCTGAAATGTATTCTCAAGTGGGGGGTGTGGTCACTTCCTCTTCTTAGGGTACAAAGAATGAGAAATGTGTCTGACTGCAAGTGAACTGTTTCCTTTTTTGTTTCCAAAACAGCCCCAATAAAGCCGAATTCATCAGAGCCAAGTATCAGATGTTAGCGTTTGTCCACCGATTGCCCTGCCGCGAGGATGACAGTGTGACTGCCAAAGATCTTAGTAAGGTGGGCACGTTCTCCAGGGGATCTGACACCCTCTTCTGTTCTCTGTGGCCACCTGTATTCAATGTTCACATACATACACACATGCATATAGTTAAAAATAAGAGCCAGACTGGCTACGGTGGGTTTCTCTGTTCCTGTGGTGCCAGTCACTGCATCTGGAACAATTATAGGTTAAAAGTGAAGGAAAATTCTTGTTTCTTCTTTTAAAGTGTAAAAGCTTTTCTGTGATAATAAGGAATTTGGTGTAGCACAGTCCTGTTTCCTACTGAGAGCGAGCAACCTTGTGAAAGCATTGTGTAGATAGGTGAGCAATGCAGATTGATAGTGAATGGCATAAGGCAGGAATACAGCTAATAATTACTAGTGTAGCAGCATAAGAGTTTCTGAAGCGTTTCCTAGAACATTGAATCCTCACTATAACCCCATTGGCAGATAGCACCATGCTACCCAGATTCCACTTCTCAAATCACACAGCTGGAAGGCAGTAGGCCTTGAAATCCATTCCAGTCAACTGCAGAGCCTCTTCTTCAAGTGTTTCACACTTGGGTTACAGCGGTACTCTCCCAGGCAAGCCCCACAGCTGTGCAGTCTGGCCTTCTAGATCCTTGTGGGTAAAATATGGACTCAACCTACAGCCTGAGGCCATTGTGAACAGCAGAGACTCCCTGTCTTCCTGTGCCAAATAAAGATCTGTTACTAATGGAGAGTGCATTAAATAGGTCGCCAGCTGCTGCAGCACGGCATCCTAACACTCTTTACAACTACTGTTTGTTTGTTTGTTTTTCAGCAACTCCATTCAAGTGTGAGAACAGGGAACCTTGAGACCTGTCTGCGACTGCTGTCTCTAGGAGCCCAAGCCAACTTCTTTCATCCTGTATGGAAACAGCTGGTTCAGATATTAGATTGAAACTGAGTTCTATTTGAAATAACTTATTTACTTAATTTGCTTTTTTTTTGGTCTACTTTTATTAATAATTCTTAGGAAAAAGGAAGCACTCCACTCCATGTTGCCTCCAAAGCAGGGCAGATCTTACAAGCTGAATTATTGGCAGTGTACGGAGCTGACCCAGGCACCCAGGATTCTAGTGGGAAGACCCCTGTTGATTATGCGAGGTGAGGCCTTCGCCTGAGAACTGAGCACAATGATTTGTTAAGTGACCGAATTGTGTATGTCTTTGGAGATTCGTATTCTATTTTTTGTAGATGAAGATATTTCAACATCAGCTAAGATAGGGGAGACCAGGGTATTGGGAATCGTGAACTGATGTGTTCAACTTCCAGTCTTTATAAGAAAGTAATTGCATTGTTTACAAATGAGGTATCAAGAATTGGGAGTCGAGGTGACTTTTGCTCATTGGTTAAGATTACTGGCTGCTCTTCCAGAGGACTGAGATTCAGGGTTCAGTTTCTAGCACCACATCTGTAATTCCAGTTCTGTGGGTTCTAACACCCCCTTCTGGCCTCCAGTGGCACCATGCACTCATGAAATTCACTTACATGCATGCAGAACATTATACACATAAAAAAAATCAATCCTAAGAGAATTGGAGATGAGGCTAGGGAAATGGCTCACTGCATGACATGCTTGCCTAGAAGCCCAGGAAGGAAACAAGGCTGGAAACATAGCAAGGCAGAGCTGACACACTGGCCTAGCATTCATGGTCCAGCTCATTCCCTGGCATTGAGGGCAAATACTAACCCCACTCTTCAAGATTTTAAATTTTACCTGCTGTGGTTTTATTTTGAGACCAAGGCAAATCTTGAACTTGTGAACTTAGACAAACTCCTTACTGTGTCCCCAAGTAACAGGGCTGCAGGCACACACATGCCCTGCTATAGTTGAAATGATGAACCATGGGGGACTTCACGGGGTTTAATAAATCCATTTAAACTTGAAGGTCTAGGTAACAGAAGATTGGTATCTTTCCTTCTCTTTCCAGGTTTATTTTATTAGCTAAATAGGGGAATTGACAAAAGTATGTCCCAGAGTCCTAGCTTTATTTCTCTGGAAGAGAAGAATTATAAATGCTTGAAGGAATTGGAACAAGATTATATATGAATTATTGACAAAATGGACAACTAGCTTTGTTTTTTTTTTAAGTTTTATTTTTTTCTTTTTGAGACAGAATCTGATCTGTGACCCAGGGTGGCCTTGAATTCACAGTAGTCCTGCCTGTGCTGGCCTCTCTTCCCGTCCATATGTGTGGACTTTGTGAACTAACCATGCACTGCTAATAGTTGGTCTTAAAAAGTACATGTGGCTGAATAGGTAAAAGCCCTATCATACGGCCCTGAAAACCTGAGTGTGAACCTCAGAACCCACATGTTGCCTCCAAAGCTGGGTGTGGTGTTCAGACATCTATAATTCCAGTACCCACAGCATGATGGGAGGCAGAGAGTCATAAAGCTTGTGAGCCAGCTGGTGTGTACAGCATGGTAAAAAGAGAAAGACCCTGCCTCAGTGAGACAGAAGGCAAGAGCCCACTTCTAAAAGTTGTCCCCTGAGTCACACTTAAGCTCTGAAATATATAGGACTATTTAACAAGCATAGGTAAGGGGCTGTGGAGATGGCCCACTGATTCAAGCTCTTGCTGTGCAAGCATGAAGACCAGAGTTCAGATGCTCAGCACTCACACAAATGCTTATGAGTTTAGTGGCCCTCCTGTCTTCCAGCAGTAGAAGGCAGAGGAGGAGCCCTGTGGCTAGCTGACTAGCAAGAGTAGCTTTATCATCAAGTCCTGAGTTTAGTTAAGACTGCCTCACTGATCAGGCAGAGACAGTCAAGGAAGATGTAGGCTTTGAACCTCCCTCTACATGTGCATCCACACAAACAGGTGTACATATGTGCAAATGTGTTTCATTTACACACCATACACTGACATTGTGGCCCAGTGATTAGGAGATTTCTACAGTAATGTCTGCGGATAGGGTTGGATTTGGACCTGTGAAGGAGGAACTAAAGCACCCTTTATAGGAAAGGCAGAGTGTTGGTCACCATAGAGATGGGAAAGTCGAGAGGAACACACCACCACAGACCAGCACCGAGGGGCCGTTCACACTTCCACAAGTGTCACCTACTGAGAAGATGGCGTCAATTAGATTCAGATATGTGTAGTAGGTCAGGAAGTACGTGGAGGGAGAAACTGGCTGAAGTTAGATTTGATCCACAGTAAACACTTTTTTCACTTTGGAATCTGTCATGTACTTTGTATGTAATAGTCTCAATGTAACAGTTTACTTATTTGTTAGAAGGATTTCAAGAGCTTAAATATTTTATGGATAGAGAAAGGCAAACACTATTTTATGTTGCAGAAACAGCAGATACAGAGGCCAAAGTAACTGCAGGGATGAACTCTGTGTCGGGTTAGTCTGCCTTGAAGCCTGAAGTAATTTCTGACCTCCAGGCCACAGGCGTGGAGGAAGAGCCTTCTTCAGAATGTCAGCCTGGGGCCGTCCTGCCCTTACAGATCAGAGCTCCCAAGGCTAGATATTTCGGGAACACTCTAATTGACTTTTGAGAACCTCTTCTATTTTTTAGTTTAGTTTTCTCACCTCATTAATTGAAGTAAATCTTTTTTCCTCTCATGAGTCTTTACTCATTTGTAAGGAGAAGAGAGTCGTCTGGGTGGGGACACAAGCTCCTGTAGAAGGCTCTGAAAGTGATCTGTCAGCCATTCAAGGCCTTCCAGAGAGTCATGTCCGATAAGCTGCTCAGGTGTCTCAGAATGGCTCTGTGCTCTTCGGCCTCAAGCCCAGTGAAGTGAGCTTTGTCAATGGTTCATTGTTCTCTTGGTAGGCAAGGAGGGCACCATGAGCTGGCGGAGCGCCTGGTGGAAATACAGTACGAGCTGACTGACAGACTGGCCTTCTACCTCTGCGGCAGGAAACCAGGTGAGGGAGAGAAGGGCGGCCTGGCTACCTCTAGCCTGGAAAAACAGGTCAGGACAACATTTTTATGACTTCCTCTGCTCTAAAATATCCTCAAAAAGATTGCCACAAGGGTTTCTGTTTGAAAAGCTAACATAACTGCAGAATTTTTATTTTGTTTTGTTTTTTAGATAAGGTCTTACAGTGTACCCCAGCTTGGCTTGGAACTGTGCTATGTAGCTTTAGCTAGTCTTAACTTTTTTAAAAAATAATTTTTTGAGATAATATGACTACATTGTCTCCCCTTCCCTTTTTTCCCTCCAGACCCTCCCATATTCCCCTACCCTTGCTCTCCCCTGAATTCATGGCCTCCTCTTTCTTTGTTAGTACATGTGTGTACATACATCGACACATTCCTAAGTACGTAGATAGACCCTTCCCAGTTTGTACTATGCTACCTGTGTGTATGTTTTCATGGTCGGCCGGTTAGCATTGGCTGTGATTGGCGCACTTTCCTGGGGAAGGTGGCTGCTCTCAGCAGTCTAGCTTCCCATGACTCCCTCCCCCTCATCGGTCCCTGAGCCTTAGGTGCAAGAGTTGTGATGTGGACGTGTGGTTGGAACCAGACTCCACAGCTGCATTTTTGATTGGTTGTGGTTTTCTGCAATGGTCTCCCATCTGTTTCAAAGAGAAGTTTTCTTGATAATGGTTAAGGAAGGACTACACTTCTCTGTGGGTAAAAGGACTGATATTTAGAATGTAGTTAGGGGTTATGCTGGTTTAGGAAAGTGACAGTTGTAGGTTCTACAAGATCCATGACTTCATAGTGCTGCTTCACTAGTTGACTAAGTTTTCAGTACCAGGCATGAGTTCCCTCTTGCTGAGAGGATCTAAGTGCAATTAGAGAGCTATTGGTCACTGCTAAGGTATGCCTTCCACCGATGCACCCTCGGGCTGTCATGCTGTCCTGGACGTTGTTGTTCATAGGTGTCATAGCTGGGTCAGCGTGTTGGTTGCTTTCCCCTCTGAAGTGTGCTTAGTGGTCTTGATCCTTCTGCCTCTGCCTCCTGAATGCCAAGGTCACAAGTGTGTGCCACCTGCTTTAGATAGCTGTAGCTATGAACTGAAATGGAAAGTTGGCCAACTGAATTTACTCTGTGTGTGTGCGTGTATCTCAGAGTACACCTTGCTTGATTTAGTTCTTTGTTTCCACCTTGTGTGTTCTACAGATAGAACTCAGGTTGTCAGCAGCTGATGGCTTTACTTACACAACCATCTTGTCAACCTAAGATGTTAGTTTTTAAGACTATTTTCTCTCTAGAGAAACATGTGTTTCAAAAATCCCAGAGCATAACTGAACCAGAGTTGAATGATTCTGGAGCATGTGGAACTAGCTGTGGAGGAGAAAGGCTGAGCGTTTAGCTACTAGAGGAATCCAAAGATAGAGACAGTCGTTGGCTTTTCAGAAACTCTTCCCTCGGCCATTTTTTTTTTCACTTCATTAAATGAAATTAATCTTTACCCCTCTGATGAGTCCTTAAGTATCGCATACAAATAAAGAGGATAGTTCAGGTGGGATATCACTTTTCAAAAAGCGACTAAAAGTAGACCTTGATAATCTGTCTACACATGGACATAAAATAAATATTAAAAAATAGGAATAGGTTAGAAAATTGATTAGGAAGACAAACCATGTCAACCTCTGGCCTCTCCATGCAGGCGCAGGAAGTATACCAAAATCTAAGTTTGTGAAACTCGGCTGGCAGATGGCAGCACAAGCCTTTAATCTCAGCACTTGGGAAGCAGAGGCCTGAGTTCAAGGCCAGCCTGGTCTACAGAGTTGAGTTCCAGAACAACCTTGGTTGTTACATAGAAAATCCATCCCTGTCTTCAAAAAACAAAGATTCATGAAGGTTCAAAGGTGAATGCAAAAGAAAACTATACTTGAAGCACATCAAATCAAACTACTGAAATCTAACATTGAAAAAGTATATTTCTAAAGACATCCAGAACAGTATTTCTCACATCAAGGTTGAATATCCTTTATCTGAACCGCCTAGGACCAAAAATGTTATAGGTTTCAGGTTTTCCTTTAAAAAATAATACTTTGGAGTATTTGCTGTAGAAGCTTTCTGAGCATCCTATTGTTGCCCTGACGCTCCTCAGAAGTTGTGGAGATGAAAAGGGAATTAAATGTTGGTTAAGTGGAAAAAAAAAAAAAGAATTGCCTCCCTAGACCCATAGCTGGTAAACTTTTAGCATGAAGGACACGTTAAAGACATTGCAAAATGAGGAAGAACCAGACTTCATTTCTCTAACAGTGGGGCTAGAGAAGTGTCTGCAGACTAGCGTGGACCTGCAGGCATTAAAGAGCTGCATGGAGAAGTGCATGGTAGCAGAGGAGTCCAGGCTGCAGATTTGCATGGCAGCCGACAGCAGTGGCTCTGTTTTGCAGTGTACAGCAGACTGTGTGTTGGGCAGTCACTGCAGGAGTGAGAAAGGGTGAAAGAAAAGCAGTAGCATTCCTACAATCTGCTTGAAGTGGGCTGCTAATGTGTCTAAGAGGAGGGACAAGTGGGTAGTGTAATCCTTAGCACAGCCGCTAAGAAAAAGATAAAGCGGTGTGATCAAAGAGCCTAGAGAGAGGGCTCACAAGTTAAGAACACTGGCTGCTCTCCAGAGGACCCAGGTTCAATTCCCAGCACCTGCTTGGCGGCTCACAACCATTGTAACTCCAGTTGCATGAGATCCAATGCCTTCTTTTGACCTTTGCAGGCAGTGCACACAAATGTTACAACAGACAGAAATGCATGCAAGCAAAACACCCATATATATATATATATATATATATATATATAAAATATTTTCTAAAGATCCTAGGAATAATTTTTAAATGTTAAGCAGTATTCAAATAACTGAAAGTTCTTTATTGAAAATATTTAAAAAAGAAAATAGGAAAAAACCTGAAGCTCATAAGTAATAAAATGACATGAATCTAGACTAGCAGTACTTGTGGTAAGTGTTAAAGACCTAAGCAGAGCATTCAAAAGCAGTGGTGTCAGGAAAGGGTTACAGAACAAAAGCTGAGCTGTACACTGAAGAAGCCATCTTCAATACCATGACTAGGTCATCACCAAAAATATAAAACAATTGTTCATGCAAACTTTGGAGCTGTGCTGACACCAGCCTGTGTTTTGGCTTTACCACCCTGAAAGAACCAGATGTGATCTTAGTGGGTCAAAATAGACCTCAGAGAGAAGAAAAATAGCAAAGGTAGAAGGGGACATGAGACAGTGACAAAAGGGTCAGCTTATTCGAAGAAGATGCAAGTCTGAATGTCTGCATTGCCCACAGCAGCGCTCCAAATCAAATGAAGCAAGTGTTAATAGAAGCAGAGGAGAGCCATGGGGACTGAGCAGACAAAGGCACTGGGCAGCCGGAGTGTAAGACCCAGGACCCACCTGGAAGGCGACAACTGATTTCTGGAAATCATCCTCTGACTTTCATATGCATGCCTTGGCACACATGCACCCACAAGTGTGTACGAGCAGAGTACTGAACCCAGTGGAGATGAGAGGAAGGTCAGAGGCAGGCCTTACTGCAGACTCCACATACTGCTTCTGAAGTTCACCTTTAGCAAAGGAAGCCATGTTCTAGGTGATAAACCTTAGCTATTCTAAATAATTTAAACTTCTATAAAGTTTATTCTCTGACCATAATGGAATTAAGCTAGAAATTTATAAAAATGAAAATACTCAAGTGCTTAAAGTTGAGCAACACATTTTTAAGTCATCCATGGGTCTCAAAGAGAATCTGAAGGTAAATTAGTGTGTGCAGACGCACACACACATATACATAAATAATGTATATGGGGTTGGATAGTTGTTGTAAAACAGTAGCATGCTGTAGCCCAGGCTACTCTCACACTCACCACAGCCCTATCCCAAGTTCTGGGATTGCAGGTGTGTACTCCCATGCCTGACTCAAAAGTAATTTGAACTAAATGAAAACGAAATTACAATGTCAAGATGGACCTAGTGGTATAAGCCGTTTACCCCCTCACTTGGGACACCTGTGAATTCAAAGACTGTCTGGTCTGTACCATGAGGTCTAGGCCGGCAGAGCTGCATAATAAGACCTTGTCTCAAAAGGAGGGGAGGGATATTTAAGCAGTGTTTACAGGAGCTTAATGTGTTAAATACTTGGATTTGAAAGGAGGTAGCTCTTAAGTCAGTCTTCTCACAGAGGAGCTAGGGGTGTGGGTGAGCACAGGGCCTAGAGCAGGACAGTTAAACTGAAAACAGTGGGGAAATTAACATGACTGTGACAGATGCTTCATAGAGATGAAAAAAATGGATAGAGGCTAGTCATGCTGGCAAGAAAAAAGGACTACAACAAGAAGAGTCTTCATAACAGCAGATAGTTCATGGCTAGTGAAAAGCAGGGGCTCAGGCTGTGACTCAGTGGCATAGTCTAGTACATAAGTATAAGGCTCTGGGCTTGCTCACCAAGTACTAGTAAACAACAGTAGGAAGATATTACAACTATGCACATTAATATGACAGCTTAGATAAAACGATTAATCCTTTAAAAGCCACAGGTGGGCTGCAGATATGGCTCAGTGGTTGAGCACTGACAGCTCTTCCAGAGGTCCTGAGTTCAATTCCCAGCAATCACATGGTGGCGCACAACCATCTATAATGAAGTTTGGTGCCCTCTTCTGGCATGCAGGAATATATGCAGACAGAACACTGAATACATAATAAATAAATAAACCTTTTAAAAAATAAAAGCCAGAGACTACCAAAATCCACCTGAGAAAAGGAAGAGTATAACTATACAATCTTACATGTATGTACGTGTATACACTTAGACGCATTTCCTCCTCAACCCATTTTTGCCGTGTTGGGGAGCAATCCTGGGGCATCAGGTTTCATGGATACTAGGTAAACACTCTACTACCTGGCTGAGTTCCCAGTCCTCTAAAAGTTTATTTTTTAAGAATTTGAATTTATACCTCAACATATTCCATTAAAGGAAATGTCAGGTTCAAAAAATAGAAAGGCTGGAGAGATGGCTCAGCAGTTAAGCTCACCAGTTAAGAGCACTGGTCGCTCCTCCAGAGGACCAGGGTTCTTTCCCAGCATCCACTTAGCAGCCCACAGATCCTCTTCTGGCCTCCATGGTACCAGGCACAGAAGTGGTGTAGATGTACGCAGGCACAAGACTCACACACAGAGAATAGATCTCTCAAGGAAAGAGAATAAGAATAGCAAGAATACTTATCAATTCATGTTAGCGGGATACCAAACTTAGCAGGAAGAAAGAATGGGGTTATTAGGGGAAGGGGGGCAACCAACAGAGATAAGTTCTCAGCAAATTTTAGAGAGACAGCAGTGTGTAAAAAGAAAAAGTGCAACATAACCACTGGAATGTAACTTACTGGAAAACAGTTAATGTGACTGGAGAGGTGGCGCAGTGGTTAGGAGCACCTGCTGCTCTTGCAGAGGACCCAGGTTCAGGTCCCAGCACCCACAAGTTGGCCCATATCCATCTGTAATTCCAGTTTCATGGCATGTGGTACTGTCTTCTGACCTTGGACACACGTGTACACACATGGTACCCATACATACTCACAGGCAAAACAGTCATACACACAAGATTTAAAATATATATATTTTTTAAAAGAAAATCAGTTTATGTAGTTCAGGGCATTAATAAACTAAAAGGAAAAAGTTGTCAATGGGTATAGAAAAGGCATTTGGCCAAATTCAACATCCGTTCATAATTTAGGGGAGAAAATGAACAAACAAAAAACAGATGGGACTCACTTAACTGGATCCTGACTACCCAGAGAACCAACTGCTTTCCTGAGGCTAGTGTCCCTTCTCACCGATTCTCAGGGAGATTTCAGAACTCTTCTTCCCATAAAAATTGAAAAAGAAAGAAATAAAACCTTCCCCACTCAAAAGAGATACTTCTATATGGGAAATTCCAAAGAACCTTAAGAAAATGTCTAAAACTAGGAGTATAAGAAGATTGCAGAACAGAATCAACAGCTCTGAATCATACTTCCTTTATTTAGTGTGAACACATGTGTATTGCCATGTAGGAACAAGTGTACTCCATGTACAGGAGAATGAATATCCACCCAAAGCTAAACCAGAGTAATCTAGGTGGTAGATATAATTATAAGACCTAAAGCTATGAACTAAGGAGGGATCTTGTGGTCTTCGAGTGCTTTGTTAGAAGCACTCACTGTCATTCGCTCACTCACTCTGTCCTATACTAGGCTGTCATCAAAGTCATACAGTCCTCCTGGCTCAGCCCTCTAGTCCTGGATTACAGATGTGCACCATCACACCCAGCTTCAAAACTAAAGCCCCTGCTGCTATCAGAAACAAGGGACAAGGGAGTGAGAGACTAGCCAGATAATTGGGAAGTATTGGGAAACCACCTTTTTATTTCTCTCCCCACCCCTTGCTTCTTTTGTTTTATTTTTTTAAGATGAAGTTTCTCTGTGTACACCTAGTCATCCTGGAACTTGATCTCTAGACCAAGCTGGCCTTGAACTCAGGGATCCACCTGTCTCTTGAGTGCTGGCATCAAAGGTGTGCGCCACTATCGCTGGGCTTGGAACTCACTAAAGCTCCAGTGGGCAGTGCTGGGCACAGCAGACTTGCAGCATCAGCAGTGGGAGGCTGAGGAGGGTCTTTCTTTTCCTTTCTTCTTCTCATACAGCACATCCTTGAGTCTGGCTTTCTTGAACTGCCAACCGGCTCCCAAAGCGTGACGCAGAGACTTAATGTTAGTTAGGAATGTTCGGCCTTATTCTATGCTTGTCCTACTAACTCTTGTAACTTAAATTAAGCTGTTTCTCTTCATCTGAGTTTTGCTTCAGGGCTTTTTAACCTTCCATTCTGTGTGTCCCACTCTGTGGCTGGCAGGCCCCAGGCCTCTCCTTTTAGTGCTGGGGTTTAAAGGCCTGAGCCTCTGCTGCCTAACTCTGGTTCTCTCTTAGACTGGTTCAATCTCCTGTATACCCGGGTGGCCTTGAACTCCTGATCTTTCTGCTTCCTTCCTCCCAAGTGCTGGGATCAAAGGCCTGTGCCACCACTGCCTGGCATCTCTAGCTAACTAGTGGCTGGCTCTGCCCTCTGATCTCCAGGCAAGCTTTATTTGTTAGAACACACACAAAATATCACCAGAGATGAAAAAGAGAAACAAAACGTGAAGACAGTATATAGATGGCAAAAGAGAAAACAGCACCAAGGCCAGCACTGGCGTTTACCTCATTGGTCATTACAGAAATGCAATTAAATCACAGTGTGATGCTGCCCCACAACTAGTAATATAGTTTGAGGAGACACACAAGCAACTGTAAGTCTCCTACACTGCTCTGCAGACAACACTGAAGAGGGGATTGATCTTTAGGAGCTATGATCTTGCTGTGCAGCTCAAGTGGACCTCAGACTCATAGTCTCTCTGCCTTAACTACCATTGTGCTACAGGTGCAGGCATGCACACTCCACTTGCTGTTTAGAATATAAAACAGCAGAGCTGCTAAATGAACAGCAGCTTCCTCCCCAGTGAGATACACAGGTACCATGTGCCCCTCCCAGGCATTACCTAATGGGTAAACTGCACAGAGACCACAGTGGTGCCTATAGTGGTTTTATTCTTTGAAATGCCTCTAGGTTAGGGCAGAGTCCCTCAGCAGAAGGCAAGGTGGAGTCGCTCTGGATCTATCTGCAAAGCACACCTGCTCTAGCTGGGCTGTTTTCCTGACTGTTTATTGACCCCAGGCAATAAACAGTGCAGCTCTGCCATTTGCCACCAGGAACTGACCGGCTTCCTCAGCATTCTTCTGTCAGTTGTTCTGGGAATGAGCTAATCAATCACAAGAATTGGGCGAGCATAAGTTTTCTGTCAAATAATGTCTAGAACTGGACAGGTTTCATTCAGGGAGCTTGGAACCAGTCAGAATGTCCTCTGTTTCCCCATGTGATACATGATTATGGGAAATGACTGATTGGAAAACTTAAACTGAAAATTTAAAAAATGGTGGTATTCATTTATATATCTTAATATTTGTATGTTCCAGATCACAAAAACGGACAGCACTTTATAATCCCTCAAATGGCAGACAGGTAAGGACCGGTCCAGTTTATCTGCCCAGAATTGCCTTGGTTTGCAATATGTATTATATTTTGTGTTTAACAGAGCCCATACATTTTTCTCTTTTATGCCTATACACTTTGGAAATAAGACGGCTGTAAGTAAACCACCATGTGAAACTTAACTTGGAAAGAGCACAGATCACAGACACACTAAGGAGAGGTAGCCAGTGATGCTGCTGCTAGTTTGCCCAGTTGTCCTGGTATTTTGTGTTGATAGGTCATGTTCACAGGTATTTCTGTGTCAGAAGAAATTCTTGACCTGTAACAGGACTTGGCAAACTAGTTTGTCAAGAGCCAGGAGATATGTTAAGCTCTGTGACTGTGAGCACATCACAGCTGTCAGCCTGTCCTCTAGAGAGTGTCAGAGGGCTCTTAAGATAATGGGCTGAGTACTGAAACTCAAGTTTTTAGATCTTGAGAAATGAGTGTTCTCTTTCCTTCTCTACTCAAAATGTTTAGAGATATAAAGCCATCCCTAGCTTGCTGCCCACTCATAAGGTGTCACTGCCACAGGGTGAGCCCTGCAGCCTGGGGCCGTTGCTGCCAGCTGTTTGAACCCTGCTCCTATCTTTCTAAGTTTTCAGTTTCTGGGTTTTTTTGTTTGTTTGTTTTTTTAATCTTGCCCTTTTTTCTGTGCTATGTTGCAACTCAGTGGTTTACACATTAAACAGATTACTGCTGAGCTACACTCCAAGGCCTAGAGATGAGCAGATGGTAGCTTTTGCCATTCACTTGTGGGGCAGCCCTTTCTCGTTAATGTGCTACCTGACCACTGGGCTTCTAGGAGTCACTGGCCAAATTGTTTCAGTTTCTTCAATGACTCTTTGGCTACAGAATGCTTGGCTCTGACAGTTCCAGGAACCATTAATATTTTCATCCCTTGGGAGTCTTAATCTTGTAGAATTTATAGCCTCTATTTATTACTTGCTTAATGGTTTTGTGCATTTCCTCAGCAGCCTGGATGTGTCTGAGTTGGCAAAAGCTGCCAAGAAGAAGCTTCAGTCTGTGAGTATCTCTTCCTGGTGAGCCCCAGCATGGAAACCTTGCTGGTCCCTGTTGTCAGTCTGAGTTACTGTTGTATCATATGACTGTTGCATTGAAGTAGCTGACAGGTGTCTGTAGCAATGAAGACCAAAAGCACCCGAGTATGTCTAGTCTGCACGGTCTGCTGACTGCTGCAAACAATTGCATTCTCCTCTGTCCTGTTAAAGATGTAGCCCCCACTGGTGCTAGAGGGTATTTCTCAGGGTACTGGAGTAAGGGGTGCCCTTCCGTGGCATTTCTTACATTAGTCATATGAGACACTAAGAGTAGCAATAGCTGATATGCCAGGGCAGTGAGTCTGGGCAGTCATCCACTGGAGTGCCATGCCTCTCTGGCCCATCATATGACATTCCTCAGAACTTTATAAGTTTATGCTCCTGAAAGCTGATGGTCTGGACACGTGTGTCTGCCCAGGCCTGTTGATCACATTCATCTGTGCATTTGAAGATGGCCTGGGAGAGTGGTCCCCTTTGTCAGTCTTTCTCATGAAGCCTCACCAGGTGCATATTGGTCCCCTTGTGAGAGTTCACTCCTTCTCCATGCTCCCTGGATCAAAACCAAGATCCCTTCCTTGTAGTCACCTTTAAGAACCCTTCAGCACAGTGTTAATTCCCGTCTGGTTAGGTGTACATGCGTTGTTGGGGTAACTGCCTTGGAGCTCTGCTCCAGGACTCTCTTGGCCACACATCTGCCTTGGTTAGTTCCTGGTCCTCTTGGCACTTGTGGGGCCTGAGCACCTCCATGCTGTAGGCGGAGCCCAGCTTCCCTGGTTTGTGATTTCCCTCCTCCTTACAAGAGACCCTTTTAGAACCTCATAGGTATCATTAAGAATCACATAAAGTAAATTTATCCTACTAGTATTTAACTGTATTGTAAAATAAATGTGTTTTATGCAATTTGTTTGGTGTCTCTGTGTTCTGTACCTGCAGTTTGTGTGTTTGTGTGTTTTAATGCCTTTCTTAAATTAAGGAGGCCATGTGTAAGACAGATGAGATGTTGAGCTTTCAAAGCAGCATGGGAGTGTGTGCTGTCCTTTAATTACTGGTCATTTGTAAGCAAACTTGCGTTATACACGACAGACAGACAGACTCCTTCTGACTATGCCAGCCGAGCTGGATGCCATAGGAAACCTGAGCTTGTCTATAATGTCTAACATGGGACAGGCATTGAATAAATACCTCGGGCAGTTTAGTATGCTCTCAGCCTTAGGCTGTGTGTCAGGCTCAGTGGCTGGGCTCATTCTCAGCCCTGCAGGCACAGACCCTCCAGCAGAGAGATGGGAAAGGGCGTCCTGGGGTCTGCTTCTCATAGGTGACTGCTCTTGCCAGTGCCAGGGTAGCGCTCATCCCCACTCCCCTCTCGTCCATGGACTGTTTGTTCTCTTTTCTTCCCTTCTCTCCTGGCCTTGCCTGTCTCATACTCTCACTTTGCTCCCGGGGAAAACCGAGAGAAATAGGGTAGAAACCAAGGTGTTCTTGAATTACTAAATGTTAGCATCTTGATGTCCTAAGGCCAATAACATCTGTTCCACAATTTCCTTGTCTATAAAATGGGACAATAGCAAAATCTGTCTTTACTGGTGGAATTAAATAGCATGCTGTCAGCACCATGTGTGGTGGTATTATTCAATAAAAATAGCCTGAAGTATCAGCAAGTCAACCACGGAGCCACCATCTCTGAGGTGCAGGCCCTCAGCAGTGTGGGCCATGTTGCCATTTTGTGATAACAAAATAGGTTGTAGTCCCATCCTTGGAGGTAGAAACTAGATGATTCTCAAGCATGTTTGAGCTCCATGACTTCCTCATATTTCCTGGCAAGATTCTTGCAGGGTTTATTTTGAACAATTAGTGTCATGTGAGTACAGTAGAAAAATTAAAAGGAGATGGATTCTCCCCCCCAAGTCACCTTGCTCTCCGAGAGCTAAGGCTCAGCACTTTGGTGTATTTCCTTCAGGTTTTACTTCTTATTTATATCCTTTTTTTCCTTCTGGAAATACACTGCTTTATTTTTTACCCAGCAGGGTATCATGGTCATTTTCTATGTTCATCTGAGAGCTCTGTAGCCAGGGTTTAAAATAAAAAAAGGTGAATAAAAGACCACCAGGTTTCTCTCCAAATACCAGGTATTGTTTGTGGATGTCAGGAACAGAGTAGCAGTATGACAAATTCAGCATATGCCCTCAGAGCACAAAACAGTCAGCAAAGAAATCACTTCTGCTGAGTGTCAGGCTGAGCCTTGGTCTGTGTGATTGTTGTAAGATGCACCCCGCAGTGCACAGAGCCACGTTGTGCTTTCCTTGATAAGGAAACTCAGCAAAGAAATCTGGCAGAGAAGTGTTGTGCAGCACATTCTTGCCCACTCCAAAAGTGTGGCTAGAGCCTGATCCAGAACCTTGCATTCTGCTACTGTGCCCAAGTGGCATCCTTATCTAAAGTTCTCACTTCTTTATCCTGCCGGGAATTTAGGGTCCCTTCCTTTTGAGAGATCAGACAAATGTTCTCAGGACAGCAGAAACTGGGGTGCTGGCTGGCACAGCAGTAATGTGCCCGTCGTAGAAAAGGGCCTAGGAGAGGCAGCTGCTGCTAATAGGGAAATGGTGGCCATTCACTAGGCACTGCTTTGAATAGGACATTGGTGATAAAGGGTGACTGCGTCACTGGCATCCTGGTGTTAACTGTCCCTTGTGTTCCTGATATTTTTATTTCCAGCTAAGTAATCATTTGTTTGAAGAACTTGCCATGGATGTGTACGACGAAGTTGACAGACGAGAGACTGATGCAGGTGACTTAACATGCGGCTTTCTCTACTAAGCTTCTGCTCTCGGGGAGGTGGCAAGTGCCAGCCTGTGTTTGACTTGCTCCCCAGTTGCTACTGTCCTCATAACCCTTGTGTTGCCATGTACTTTTGCGTGTATTGGCTTCGGAGTGTACTTCCCCCCAAGTCTCCCTCGTAGTGTGTGAGCCATGCCTCCCAGCGGAGCTGTGGCACCGCAGGTGTGATGAGATTCTGTCTCTGGCTCTTTTCCTCCGGCTAGTCTGGCTTGCCACGCAAAACCACAGCACCCTGGTAACCGAGACCACCGCCGTCCCCTTTCTTCCGGTCAATCCTGAGTACTCCTCAACACGAAACCAGGCAAGTGGCTCAGCATGAAATGTTAATATTTGGGAAGTGACTTATGTCATGGTATTCACTATCCTGGATACACATAAATAGACTACTTGAGAATGAATAAGAAAAGCAGATATGAACAGAAAATACAAACATGGAAGGAAATGGTAGAAGATAGTAAAGGACAGTTGGCTGGCCATGGAGTGGGATGGGCTCCCTTGTACCGCTGACAACATTGTAGGTGGCTGCAAATGACAGGCAGACAGCTTGTTGGCTCTTGTGTGATCTCAGTGCTCAGGAAACTGGATAGGAAGAGCTCAGTCTTGAAGCCAGCCTGGGCCACATAGCAAGACTCTGACAGATAGGGGAGGGAAGCCAGCCTGAGCTACATAACAAGACCATAACAGATGGGGAGGGGGCGAGGAGCCAGCCTAGGCTATATAGCAAGACTGACGGGTGAAAGTGGGGAGAGGAAAGGAGGAAGATGGTTTACTAGTTGATCAGAAGCCTCAAATTTAGGCAAATCCTTGTACAAAGGAATCCTCATTTAAGAATATTTCCAAAAAAATGGAAGCATATTTTTACATGTGTGTTGTTTGTAACAATAGAACATTAAAAGGAACCTCATTCTTGGACAGAGGGGTGAAAAAATGAGGAAGTTTTAATTCTAGCCAACAGATGTCTGAAGGGATGGAACCCACATCCAGACTATAACTTTATCTTTAAATTTGGAAATTTCCCTTTAGACTAATTTTTCACTCACCTCAAAATTTAATTTTTGATAATAGAGCTGTTTTTATATTCTGATAATGCTGGAGACTGAACCTGGGGCCTTATGTGCTAAGTAAGGGTTCCAGCAGTGAGCTGTACATCCTGCCAGAATCATCTTATTTTGATTCATAACAGCAAATGTTGGTATTAATTGGAGAATGATGGCCACTGAGTTAATATGGTTGAGCTGGAAGAGCCTTGCATAAGTCTGACGGTGTTGGACATTTGCTGTTACTATTCATGCCTGTATTTTTACATTGGAGACTATTTCCATTATTTTCTCCCCTTCAGGGCAGACAGAAATTAGCTCGGTTTAATGCCCATGAATTTGCTACACTGGTCATCGACATCCTCAGTGATGCCAAGAGGAGACAGCAGGGCAGTCCTCTGTCCAGGTCAAAAGGCAAGTGTCCCACTCCGAGAGTGTGCCTGGGCTTTCTAAGACACAGTGTTCAGTTCAGAGCTGGGGGTGATGGGGCAGTCACAATACAGCTCAAGGTTCAGTTTAAAGCTGGAGATGGCCAGGCAATCATAAATAAAGCCTTACCATCTTGAGAGCTTCATTGCTGATATATTATGACAGGAAGGTACCTGTCGGAGCCCTGGTGAATAAAGAGAACTTCAAAATGATCAAGTATTATTCAGATTTATCTTAAGATTTTTTTTTTAATTGATTGTGATTTTTTTTCCTGATCACTTATTTCCTCATGACATTGGTACCTTGAAATTAACCCAGAAATCTACCTTAAATTTTACAAAGGCCATAAATAAGAAAATGAAGGCTCGTGACGACACTTATTTTCCCCTGTTGTCACTTCCTTCCAGAAGCCCTCTGCCTCTACATAGTTAGAATGTGCTGTCGTAAACTTTAAATGTCTGTAGCAAGAAGCATTGTGATCAGAAGTGTAAAGCACACTGAGCATCCATTTCAGAATGGCTCTTAGAGGCCCTGTCTGCAGACATAGGAACCCTTCCTCCGTAGCCAGCCTATAACTCTCCTCTTTATTTTTCTATGTACAGAAATGACGCCTTTTATTTTGAAGCACTTAAGGTATTTGTACCATAAAAATTAAGATTTCAGGCCAGTCACATTCCCCAAAGGCAGACAATAAACTGACAGTAATTTGTTTCCTTGAGATTTTGGTTCTATTAATTCAACCAAGAATAATGACTCTGGGAAGGTGCATTGGATTTGAAAACCTCAGCTAGCCTACTCTTAAAGAGAAGTGATGAGATGTTTCATGGTGGTATATAATATCAAAGACATTAGGAACAGCTAAATAATAAATTCTAGAGAAACAGTCACATGAGTAGTATACAGACATCTTCTAGAAATACTTAGTGAAGTGAAATGATTCATTTTTAAAGGTTTGGTGTAGGCTCAATTTTCAAAGGGAAGTGTATTTACATAAATGGCTGTGCCCAGGAGACTAAACTGTACATGAATATGTACATGTAATTGCTCCTCGCTAGGAAATTCAATACTTTACCCAAAGTACATCCCTGGCTGAGGTTGAGCCTTGTGCCTCCCTGCTTTTTAGTTCTTATACTGTGTAAGTGCCTTTATAGACTACTGAGTGCTGTGTTTGTCTACATTCTCATACTTTTTGTTGGTGATTTTACTGCTTTAAAGGGGGGCTCCAAGCACAGTGGGGAGAGTGCTGAGCAATGTCTCTGGACCCTGGGTATGAGGAGGTGGAAAAGAGGTGTAGAGAGGTTGTGCATATTATGGTGAGCATCTTCCTGAGGCGCCGTATAGAGAGAGGTTGTGCATATTAGGGTGAGCATCTTCCTGAGGCGCTGTGTAGAGAGAGGTTGTGCATATTAGGGTGAGCATATTCCTGAGGCGCTGTGTAGAACGAGGTTGTGCATATTAGGGTGAGCATCTTCCTGAGGCGCTGTGTAGAGCGAGGTTTGCATATTAGGGTGAGCATCTTCCTGAGGCGTTGCATACTTTCTGTTCGCCCTCTGGGGATGAGAACAAAGCGCACATTTCTGTCGTTTTCTTTCAGTCCTTTAAATGAGTAAACCAGAGTCGTCCTAGTAGTTTTTAAGAAGGAAAAAAATATATTTTAAGTCTGAAATAGTTTTTCTTTTTCTGTGAACAGATAATGTGGAACTCATACTGAGAACAGTCAGTAACCAGCATAGCACGGAGAGCCAGGACAATGATCAGCCAGACTATGACAGTGTGGCCTCAGATGAAGACACAGACATGGAAAGCAGAGCGAGCAAGACGAACCGGCAGAAGGTGAGAGGATTCGCTCACACAGGACACGTCTCCTAACACTTGTTCTCCCACTGGGGGTGACGCTGAATGGTGCAGTGCTTGCTGAATTCCCAGCACCCAGTACCACCTGAAAAAGCAAACATATACATGGAAAAAACCAAAAACTTGCCCAAAAATGGCAAGGGTTAGTCCTTCGAAGGCGTTATGGATAGAATTGGGTTCCCTGCTACCTCAAGCCAAGCAAAGATAAAAAAGTAAATATCTTTAGAATAAGGCTCTTTGTCCCTGAGCAAATGAAGAGTCAGCCTTGTTGGTGTCATGACTATTTTGTGGGGCATGACCAGAGGCTTTTATGTGTGCTCAAATTTTTATTGAGTGGCTTCTTTGCATGCTCTTCACCCAGGGAGGCTCATCTCCTTTCCCCCAGTGGGGTGGTAACAGGAAGATGTGCACCTGCCATAAAGTCCAGACTAGGAGGTACAGAGAGAGAACATCAGGGTAGAGGCAGGCTCTCGACAATGTAGGATCTTAAACAGGAAGAAGGTGGGGCAGGGAAGTCTGAGCAGTGAGGAGAAGGCCGGTTGTGACTAGGAGCAGCCTAAAAGTCACACACAGTGCAGAGGTTCATGACACCACACTGGAGGACCGAGGCCTAGAGGGCAGGTGCCAATCCAAGAAGCTTTAAGCTGGAAAGCTGCTGAAGATAAATATCCAAAGGGCTGACCACAGAGCTGCCTCAGGGCTTGGGCAAGAGGGCCCAGTGGGAGAGACTGAGGCACTGTGAACATGAGCGAAGACCAAGGAGTCTAGAAGTTCCCACCCCACTGCAGGCTGCAACCCTAGGACTGACCCACTGACACTAGAATAACAAACAAGAAGATAGCCTGCAGAGCTCTGGAGGCTTGAAACAGGGGGATGGACTTAGAGATGTGTCCAGCATTTGCTGCCTCACCCCTGCCTGGACTAGCCATGTACCAGTCACTCAGTAAAAGCCAAGATCATTATCAGACCCTCAGGGATAGACCCTCTATTGAATGACTAGGGTCCCACCTTTCCCTCCAAACATCTTCATTTTCTAGCTGAGCTCCGAAGCATCTCCTACAGACATTCTTACTGATGCCCTAGGCTCCTCACTCAGACATACAGCTCCCCCCAGCTCCTTAACTGCAGCCTGGTCCAGCTTCCACAGCACTAACCCCTTTGTCCTGCTGTGTATTACGTTAGTCATCCCTGTTCTGCAGCCTTGCGTTTCTTCTCCTCTGATGTATCGCACTCACTGGAGGCTGCTGGTGCTCAATCGTGGTATGGAGTGAATGAGTTTTTGAAAGGATGAGTATTTCAAGTTAGCAAGGAAATGGATGCAAGTCAGGACACTTAAATGTTCATGCAGGTTTGCAGCTCCCTACCTGCTCCTGTAGGAAATTCTGAATTTAAAATTCCAAAAGTACTGTAGTGTCCCTGCTTCTCATTTGCTCAAACTTTGCAATTCAGATGGCATCGCCAGAGATTGAAATTCTGTAGCTGTTAGTCTTTAACATTATCATCTCAGATTGTGAACATTTTCCCGATTTATTTTTAGAGCCTAGATTCAGATTTGTCAGATGGACCAGTCCCTGTGCAGGAGTTTATGGAGGTCAGAAGCGCCCTAGTGGCTTCTGAGGCCAAGATACAGCAGCTAATGAAGGTGAATAACAACTTGAGTGACGAGCTGAGAATTATGCAGAAAAAGGTAACATGTTAATAAATGCCAGGGTGATTGACTCACTGATCCCAGAGTAGAAGGGAGAATCCTAGTCACCATGATTGTGCAGAGGGAAGAAAAACATGTACTGTGATAGACCTAAATATGCTAGGACCAAGCTGTCTTCTGGAAAGCAGGATGTGTGTGGGTGTCTGCGATGAAATACTTCTAATTAAAATGCATCCAGAGTAGGACCAGAGATTCTAGCTCTGTGATAGAGCATCTGCCTAGCATGCATAAGGCTCTGGGTTCAGTTTCCACGTTTGGCTGGGGATGTAGTTGAGTACGCGCTTCTAAATGCATTGTTTACATCTAAAAACACATTCTGAGTAAACTCTCCACTCAAAAGTATGTGGGTGAGGTAGTATAGCTTTGTCCTATCCTGGGCTTCTACTTCTAGGAGTCTGGAAGCTGCTTCTTGGATGTGATCCCACACACACGCACACGCACACGCACGCACGCACGCTAATTCTAAAGAGTAATTACACCATGCAGACAAAGAAGGCAAAAGAACGTGCTGCATTATCAGCATGGAGATCCTAGCACATACCATACAAGGTGCTTTCTCTGTTGGCACTGACTCTGACTCTGCTACCCTGCAACCCTTCCAGCATCTGAGTTCACTGTCACTATGACTCTCCACAGAGCAGAATTTGACACACATCAGACTCCCATACATCCCACCTATAGTACCAGGGAGTGACAACCCATGTGTTCAGCACATTCCTAGCCATTCCCCTAGAGCAGTGGTTCTCAACCTGTGGGTCACAAACCCCCAAAAGACCTTTGGAAAAGACAGACACTTGCATTACAATTCATAACAGTAGCAAAATTACAGGTATGAAGTAGCAATGGAAATAATTTTATGGTTGGGGATCACACAACATGAGGACTATGTTAAAGGGTCACAGCATCAGGAGGGTTGAGAGCGGCTGCTCTGGAGACTCAGAACTACATGGATGTACTCATGTAGGAATGAATGGTCAGTAGTAGGAAGGTGTATGCTTGCAGGGGAGTGAGAGTAGGGACATCGAAAGGCAGCAAGTGTCCCCTAGACTGTGGGCTCCACACTCGCTGGTTCTCTTGAGAAAAAAGCTTTTTATGCACCCCAGAGGCTGGTTTGTGTTTTTATGCTGTCTTTGAGGAACGCTATTTCAAACTAACAAAAATTTTAAGACCTGGTCACAAGGTGCACCTCCTAAAGGAAGTCCGGGGAATTGAGTTCTTGCTTGCTGTGAGAACCTTGACATTGGTGGCCCCGTACCTGTACTGCCGAGGATGAGAATGCCGGCAGATCATTCAGCCCCAGTGACCAGTGTTCTCTTCTGCCTCACAGCCCCATATAGGCTAGTGCACAGCTGAGACCAATAGGCCTAGAGCCCTTTGCTGTAACATGCAAGACTTGCATTTCCTTCACCTTTTCTGAAGACGTAAAGATATAGTTTAATGCAATCACAAATCATTTTCTTGGAGTGATTTTTTTTTTTTTTTTCTGAAACTTTCCTTTGTTGATCACTGCCAGACATCACCTTTTTCCTATAGTTCTCCTTTTTAGTATCATAGAGTTCATCAGATGGTGCTGGGAGATGTCTCAGTGGGTAAAACATTTGCCAGGCAAGGTGAACAGTCAAGTTCAGACCCCAGAACCCATGTAAAAAGCCAAGTTGGGCCCAGTGGTCCACCTGCAATAACTGAGCACCAGAAGTAGGGATGGGGTCTCCAGAGCAAGTTGCTAGACAAAACAGTGAGACACCTAACTTGTCTGCATATATAAGGGAGAGAGAGAGTGATTGAGTTAAGAAACCCATACATTTGAGCATACACAAAAAATTAATAAGGAAAGCCAAAATGGGCTGGTGAGATGACTCAGCAGGCCAAGGAACTTACTGCAGAAGCCTGACAGCCCATCCAAGTCCCAGTACCTGCAAAAGGTGGGAAGGACTCCCCAAAATTGTCCTCTGACCATCACAGCCATGCCATACACATGCACACACAGTAATTTATTTTAATTTCTAGAGGCAGCCCATGTCTCTGAAAGCAGAAGTCTTGGGTTTCTTTAGGAAATGTAGAACAAGGACTAAGCAGATGGCTTATCAGGTAAGGCACTTGCCGCCAAGCCTGATGACCTGAGGTCAGTCCCCAAAACACACGGGGTGGAAGGAAAAGCCTCTGCACATGCGCTGTGGAACGCATTCATCTAAGTACATACATGTAACACAAAGAAATAGAACATTTTTTTAAATCTGGGAGTTTTTTTTTTTAATTTATTTATTATGTAGACAGTGTTATGCCTACATTCCAGAAGAGGACACTAGATCTCACCATAGATGGCTATGAGCTGGGAATTGAACTCAGGTCCCCTGGTAGAGCAGCCAGTGCTCTTAACCTCTGAGCCATCTGTGCAGCTCAGAAATAGAAACTTTTAAAAGGAAATGTTGATCTGGGCCATTGTTCACTGATTATCTCTTCAATTCTTAGAAATGCTTTTAGTTTCTGAAACTGTTGAATTATCTATAACTTTTTATTTCCTGCCATATTTTTTCCAAACAGAGTGTGGCTTGATTCTGTTGTTTTGTTTTTCAGGACATGGCTTCTCTGTTATGTAGCCCTTCTCTGTTATGTATGTCCCATCTGCCTTTGCCTCCTGAGTGCTGGGATTAAAGGCGCATGCCACCACTGCGTAGCTCCCTGGTTCTTATAAAGATACCATTATTAAGTTTATCTAAAGCATTGTCTTTGTAAATACAGAGTAATTTTTTTTTTTAATTATTTTGACACAGCCTTATAATCCCAGCTACTTCAGAGGCTGAGGCAGAAGAATCACAAGTTCAAAGACCTCTTGGGTTAAGAACTAGTTCAAGACTAATCTGAGTAACTTGGACTCAATGTGCCAGGGTCATGGCTTTGGTACACCATGTGCCTCTGTTCTTGAGGCCCTGGATTAAATTCTCTGTGTGAGGGACTGGGGCGATTGAAACCAGGAACTTGAGCTCATCTCAGAAGACAGTTGAGCAAAATCCAGACTGGACATTTAAGAAGCAGCAGCAAGTGTTGAGAGGGTTTCTGATTTCACAGCCTTGTCCGAGAAGCCACAGTAGGCTTTTAAAGTAGGCAGACACATGACTTACACTCCTCACTCTTTGGACCGTGGCCATTTCACTGAGGCCACCCAATTCCCCATTCATAGTCCTGACAAACCATTCACACTTGTCTGTGTCCTGAAATGCAAGAATTCCTGGAGACTCTTTCTTTGAAAGAGGAGGTTGCAGATACAGTCAAGGAAGCCATGCCTCTGTGGAAGTGTGGCTCTACTGATACAAAGAGTGGGGTTTGTTTAGATAGCAAAAGATGTATTGATTTTATTTCAAAGCTAGATAAAGTTTTTTTATAGAATTGGCAAGGTAGTGTGATTTATATCTGATCTTTCACATTTAACAGTTGCTTGGAAACGATGCTAATTAATGAAGAGGACCGGCCAGTATTGGTGTTATTTCCACAGATCCGTGCTTTCTAAATAAAAATTGAAAGTTAACTTCTAACACTGCATGAGCTTGCTATTGGAAAGTGAGAATCTCCCAGTGCAGACACAGTTGTTTACAGACTTAAACCTTGATGATGGAGGGCAATTTGATCAAAGCGTACATCCCGCCAGAGAGTAGGCAGTGGATCTAATGACTTGGGAGGTGCCATACAAAGGAAAGGACCGTGCAGCATGGATACCATTACTTGTATTTAAGTTGCCAGCCCCACAATTTCTGGCTGATCTCTTAACCTTGAAGCAACCTGCATGTGAAAACTGGAGAGAGTACTCAGGGCCTCCAGATGACAGTGTCAGAACAAAGCGAGGTGCTACCAGGCAGGCTAGCTCATTTAAAGCCAGCATCACCGACTGCATGGTGTTTGAGTGACAAAAGCCAAATGAGAGAAAGGCCAGATACACCAGCCCTGACAGAGAAAGGACCAACACCAAAGAGAAGCAATGCGCCGCATGGAACACCCCTTCCGGTGAAGATGCTAACACAGACCAATATGTTGCCAGTGTTCCGTGATTCATTAACTTAGTATTTGGTTCCCTTATACACTTTTTTAAAAGACTTGCTTGAAAGTGCTTGGAATATCAAGAGTGCTGTGCAATAAAATTTTTTTATCCTGATTTTTCTTGTTGGCTCTTTGGAAAGCAGTAGGCACTGGAATTTTTCCTGAGCTGAACCTCACTCTTCCTGCTTTGCACAGCACCTCTGGTTTCTTGGTGCTGCTTCCATGGTGTCTCCCTCCCTGTTACTTTTCCCATTTGCAAATTGCTCAGGGGTTGTGTGAAAAAAGTCCTAATTACTGCTCTGAACTTCTTCCTTGAAGCAGTACGGCTTGTCTGCACAGATTTCTGGCCTCACAGCAACAACTGTGTAGGTGTAGACTTGGGTTTCTCATGAGCCTGTGGTGACAGCAGTGGTCACTTGGCCTTGCAGCCCAGCTAGCTTTACTGTTGGCATGAAGTTGGTGTTGTGTTCGTGTACTTGGTGTTTGCTTTGTCTGCTTTCTGTGCAAAAACACAGGCCCACTGCTTAACATTTCTTTCAGCTTCAAACACTCCAGAGTGAGAACTCAAGCCTCAGGAAGCAGGCCACAACCAATGTTTGTCAGGTGCAGACTGGCCCTGACTACCCAGACACTTCCAGCCACTCATCCTTAAAACGCCGGCCATCTGCCCGGGGCAGTAGGCCCATGTCCATGTATGAGACTGGATCAGGTCAGAAACCATACCTCCCAATGGGGGAAGCCAACCGCCCTGAGGAGAGCAGGACAAGACTTCAGCCCTTCCCTGCTCATGTGAGTAGCACTGCTGTGTGTCTTTCCCTACTATATGCTCTGACTGTGTGCTCCTCTTCTGACTGTGTAGATCTCCCAGCCCTTGTGTTTGCTGAGTGAACACGTCCGCATCTGTCCCCAGTGTGAATGTGAGTGCACAAGGCTTGTGGACTGGAAAGGTTGGCTCTTGCTCAACCCATCCCCTTCAGTTCCTCTCTTTTCATGATGTATTTCTCAGACATCCTCTGTTGGCACTTTTTGTGTAAAACTTCCTTCCTGAGTTCCACAAACAGAAGCCGATTGTAAAGGTCACTAGCAGAAAGTGTCTTTGTCTTCAGATGGGCAAAGGTTGGGGCTGGACGCATGGCCCAGTGGTTAGAGCACTGGCTGCTCTTACAGAGGACCTGGGTTCATTTCCCAGCACCCACATGACAGCTCACAACCAGCTATAACTCCAGTTTCAAGGAATTTGACACCTAGCCTCCAAGGACACTGCATGAACATGGCACACATATATAAATCTTCTTAGAAACCCAACAAAATAGGCAGAGGCATGCCCCCTCTATGAACTGTACCACTAAGGACCAAAGATGCTCGTTGGGCCCTCTGACCGGATACATGGAGTTGAGGGACTCTGGGCTTCAGCACCCTGACCTCAGCCTAGGCTGTCAGCATGGCTTGGCCATTTCCTAAAGGTACAGTGTGAGCAGCACTCAGGAAGCTGAAGCAGGGGGTGCCTGGACTATATGAGGATATGTTATCTCCAAAAAGACTTTAACAATAAAAAAATGTAAATAATAGAAACTCTGCATCCACCCTACAGGTGTCAGTCTCTGAAGACTGCTCTATGGTAGGTTCTTATGGACTTCACAGTGGCTCGAGAATTGGGATGCCAAGTTTTCAAACATTAAAACACTCTGACTTCTGGATTGGTTTATTATGCAGATGTCTGTTTTCACAGAATACCACGAGCATACACTGCCTTACACAGTTATTTTTTCAGAGTATCATTTTTATCCTTTTGAGTATCAAAATTATATCTTCAAAGTACATAGAGAGTTTTAATAAAGTTCTTAGGGAAATCTAAAGTAAATGATAAGATCTAATAAATTAGCTGGGAGGTGGTGGCACATACCTTTAGTCTCAGCATTTGAGAGGCAGAGGCAAGTGGATCTCTGTGAGTTCAAGGCCTGCCTGGTCTACAGAGCGAGTTTCAGGACAGCCAGGATGATTGATACAGAAGCCTCCCTTCTGTGATTCTACATCATCGTTCCTTTTCACCTATTTAACCAAGTTCACAAATAGCCGATAGTATTCACACTGTTCACACTGTTCACACTGTTGCTGTACAACAGAAAATTTAGCTGGTTGTTGGCTAAATATAACGGAGCAAATCTCTCTTAATTTTTTGTCTTGAGAACCCAGAAAAGAAACCTCATAAGCTGATTTTATTTTTGTTCACTTTGGAGTGGTAAAATTGCAGTGCTGTATGTAACCAGGAGCCCATTTCTCAACTTCTCTTTATATGGTATAATGCTTGAAGACAATATATTTACATTTGCACTAAGTGAAAAAAAATCTTAATTGTATATAACTGAAAACACCTTGGCAACTTACACAGTGTATTTGATCTTACAGGAAATTAGGGTGTACCACTGTTGTGTTGTCCTGTATCTGTAGTACTAAAGAGTGGAGTGATGGTGTGCACTAATCTAGTCATCCACAGCATTTATGTCATACTGTCCCTCTTAATTGGAGAAGAGTGTCGTGCGCATTAACAGTAAGCACTGCTGGTTCTGACAGCTATGCCAAGCATAGCTCTGATGGCTGTGGTATCGTTTCCCTTAAGGAGAAGTGGTCCCTTAAATGGAGAGTGGTTTCCAAGCAGGCACTAGCTTCACCGGGGATTTAGCTCTCAGGAGCTGTGTCACAGCTGTCACCGAGCTCACGGGACTCTTGTATGGAGAGCTGCAGGGTGGGAGTGGGCATCTGTTTGTTTGTGTTTTCCCAAGCGTGTTTCTCTCTCCACTTCCAGATTGGGAGGAGCGCACTTGTGACCTCCTCTTCGTCTCTACCTTCCTTCCCCTCCACACTTTCCTGGTCCAGGGACGAAAGCGCCCCAAGGGTTAAGTACACTCTGAATGGTCTGCCCTGGAGGAGGGGCAGTGCTTCTGGGCGCTTTGTGCTTGGGCACTGGCCCTTCTGTCTCTGCCCCTTGCTAACTGCCCTCTGTCCTGCATGAAACAGCGCTTTGCTCCTGGTTTCTCACAGCAGAGATATATGCACTTCTGCACATGTTCCTAGAGATTGAGCCTCCCTTCTGTAACTCTACATCATTGTTCCTTTTCACCTATTTAACCAAGCTCACAAATAGCCAATAGTATTCACACTGTTCACACTGTCGCTGTACAACAGAAAATTTAGCTGGTTGTTGGCTAAATATAATGGAGCAAATCTCTCTTGATTTTTTTTTTATATTTGGGTTAGCACAAAATGCCGTGGGTTTGTTTTTTTTTTTTTTTTTAAGCTACTGACTTACTTTGTGTTAGCACCATCATATCTGACAAATCCAGCCCTCAACTGGCGCTGTCCTGCTTGCTAGCAGAGTGGGGGTGAGGTGGCCACAAGTCTGCTTGTCCTGCTTGGCCAGACCCTTCCATGGTGTGTGCCTTACACTCTGAATTATAGTACATGATGATCTCTACCCTCTTGCCCCACACCTACCTTTCAGAAAGGCAACTAAAGGTGCAGAGGATTTAAATGTCATGGTCCTTGTTCCTAAAGGTCCATCACGTAGAAAGGAAATGCTTTCGCCTGTACAGAGAGCATGATGACTTCCTTTTGAGGAAGGCTGTGGGAAGAGCCTGAGTGTTGGAGACCTACCCTTCCGATTCCAGCTCAGTCTGTCTGTAGCAAGGCTGAGACGAGGCGAGAGGACTGGGGCTAGGGAGCACCCTCCCCAGCAAGCCTTTATGGACCCCATTCACTGCAAGGCTCATGTACCCAGCTGTGTCTCTGAGTTTCAGTACAGCCCCTTTGAAGCAGTAAAGTCCAGAGGATTCTTGCTGTGTGGCCCTTGCAGTCCTCACAGAGTACTTAGTGGTTTGATTCCAATAGTCCAGCTAAAGAACAGCCAAATAATAACAAAGTCCCTCATTTTGTCAATAATTTTGTTAATGGGAGTCAAGTAGGCCCTTCTTCTCCACCGTAGTTTTTTAAGATGTATGGAGTTTTGGTAGCTGTGGAAAGGACCAGCTGCTGAAATGGTTTTGTGCACAGTGATGAGTGAGGTCACCAGGCTCAGCCAAGCTCCTGGCAGCTTTATCTGGGTTTAGGTTTCTGTGGTCTGTCTGTGCAGAGAAAATGGCAAGTTTAGAGAACTGAAGCGACACCAGCTATAAGGTGACTTTTCTATTAACAGCTTTGAGAGCAGCACTTAACAGCCCTGGCTCTGCATGTTCACAGTAATTTTCATAAGCTTAAATGCTGGCTACATTGAAATCCTGTATGCTTTTTTGACGACGGAGGAGGACTTAGTGCGTAAGTAATTGGCCCTGGGTGATTGTTCTCTGCACTTGAGGAGTGTTTCCTGAGCACTGTTAGTGGGTGTGTGGCTCACTCTTCCAAGATTTTTAAGCAGAGCTTGGCACATTTAATCATTGTGGGTAATGTATTCAGTTCTTACTGTCATCTTGACATAAAGGATAGCAAGGTCATCTGTTATAGAAAAATGGGGTTCCAGGAGGCAGGAGGATTACACATTTAAGGCAGACCTGGGCTACATAGCAGGAATCTGTCTCAAAATCCAAAATATAAGGTGCAGAGGATATTAATCCTGTCTTCTAGATTTCTCCTCTCATGGGAGCAGCTCTGAATGGACTGTCCAATATAACTAAAATACAGTTTGTGTGTATGCAGGTGTGTGTATGTATACATATATGTTTGTGTGAATATGTTTGTTGTGTGCGTATATGTTTAATTAAAAAAAATAAAGATTAGTCAGACATTTTCTGCAAAAGGGTAAAAGGTAAGAAAGGTCTTAGGGAGGTGAGGTTCTGAGATCAGGCCCACAAGACTCTGCCTTCACTGGCCCTACACTGTCTGTATACCCTCTCTAGTATCAGAAAGCATCCACTGAGCCAGATTAAAATCTGCAACAGTGAATTTGGCTTTAATCTCACAAGGTTCCAAGCCAGCACTTAGTCATTTCCCAGATGAATTGGAGTGGGTAAGAAAGTTTAGGAAGCCAACCCTAGTGTCTTCTGTAGAGGGGCAGAGAGGAAGTCCAAGAGGAAATGTGAAGGGCCTAAGCAGACAGAAGGCAGAGTGTGGTGGGTCTGAAGAGGCACCCTATGTGGAGCTGGCCAAACCACAGACCTCATGCAAACTTCCTCAGCCAGCTTCCTCTAGCAGCCATTTTTCTGGATGAGGCTACACAGTCTCATGTGTCCAAGCAAAGCCTTTGCAGACTTTGCCACACTTTCCCGCACCAGTTAGATCCCCTGGTTGTACACGGTTGGAAACAGGCAATCAGTAATCCGTGTAGGTTTTGCATCGGCTTATGCTCATTTCTAGATAAGGGATTGTCACAGCAGGATGAATGCTGAGAGATAGCTTCTCTACGTGCTCCAGAGCAGACTCACCACACCTTGTCACACTAAGAGGCCCTGCCCTTGATGGCATTGTCATTGCCAATGTTTTTAGGGATTCCTACTTTGAATCTTCAGAGGTGAATGTTTTGGGAAGCAAGTAAGGTGATGTGGAACTAAAAATCATACTGGGCTAGTCCATTCGGTTCACATGCAGAACATGGCTGGCTTTCTGAAGGGTTCATAAAAACCATCCCTAAAGGCAGTTCTTAGCCACAGTCAGCCAGACTTCCCAAGAGTGTAGTGATGTGGAGATCTGCAGAAGACTGGAGACCTGGCTCTTGTCTCCTCCTGCAGACTCTGCTTGAGGGTGAGCAGCTAGCTCTTGGTCCTTTTTCTCATCTGGTGTTTAACCAGATCATTTACAGTTAGCTTTCAGCTCTGAAGCTGTGATTCAGACAAGTGCTGGTGTGTTTGTTATCAACTGTCTCATTCCATTCTGTTGAGACGTGAATGAGAGGCTTGCGTGTGCCTTGTCAGTGTGTGTGTCTGTTCAGGGAGCTGCTGGTGAGCCAGGGAGAAACAGACTCAGTGTTCGCTCATCTTCTACTACATTTCCAGTAAAGGGCTGCTTCCTGTCCCAGATGAGCTTAGGGTATGAAAGTGGCCTAGCCTGACAGGAATGCTTCCCTGGGAAGACTGAGGAGGGATGTGATGCTCAAAACTAATGGGGTCCCCTTCTCTTTTTGTAGGCATCCAGGCTCGAGAAGCAGAACAGCACCCCGGAGAGTGACTATGACAACAGTCCCTATGACACTGAGCCAGATGACATAGTGTATGTGCAGGAGAGAAGGTGGTACTACAGGGACGGGGCTGTTAGTGTAGACACGCAGGCCTTAGGCACCTTCACCCTTACCTTCCCACCATTAAGGTCCTAGCTGCTGTAGTTTCCCGCTGTCATTAACTGTGTTTCCTTCTGTCCTCACCTTACTACCTCAGCACTGTTTGCCCTTGTGCCAGCATGCTGCACCTTCCTTCAGGTCTGCAGTGCTTGCCATGCGACATCAGGGCTGTACTGCCAAGCTGAGATGAGCTACAGTTGGAATTTGTTTCTCAACAACTTGGCTGCCTGGGAATGTCTGTTTACAGCTGCACCCTGCCCGTCTGCTTTTTCCTCTGTCTCCCTTCTCACCCTGTCTACAGCAGCCCCAACTCCAGCCCAGGACAAAATGAAAGAAAGTGTTGCTGTAGGTGCTGGTGATAAGCAGGCTTGCTGTGATTCGCCTATTAAACAGGATAAGGGAAAAAACACAGAAGCAGGTAATGAACACTTATCATGCTTAGCCATTCTCAACCATCCACAGGTCAAACCGGAAGGGTCGGCAAAGGAGTATGGTGTGGCAAGGTGATGGCTCACTGCCAGACACAGCAGAGTCCCACCTGGTCCCCAGCCCCACACTCCCCAGCACAGAAGATGTCATCCGGAAGACTGAACAGATCACCAAAAACATCCAGGAGCTCCTAAGAGCAGCCCAGGAGAACAAGCATGACAGGTATGTGCTGCAGCTGTGCCACCAGGGGCCGCTGGTGCCTCTCCCGCTTCAGGGTGGATGGAAGCTTAGGTGTGGTGTGTATGTCTTGAGTATGGTGTTTTTATTGTTTTCATCCTGTTACAAAGTAATCTGAGAATCAGTACATCTAGAAATAAAACTGCAGCATCCTGGGGCCAACAGAGGAGACCACCTCACACCTCAAAGTCTTCTGGCCAGTGCTGCTAAGATTCCCCTTAGGGACTAGGTTGTCAGTTGCATATGTTAATGTGGCAGGAGGAGACTATATCTTCCTGTAGCACTTCCTGATGGTGGTCGGGTGTTCTGTGTGTGATCTCTTACACACTTAAAACACGGCTGGTGTTTCAAGCTGCACTTAAACTGACCACTGTCTATTGGCTGTCAGGCTTCAAATATTGCAATATGCTATTTGCTTCAATTTAGGAAGTCTTGTTTTGGTTTTGGTTTTTTATGAAGAAATCCATTCACCACCTTTTATGATTTGCTCTCCTTTCATTTGAAGACCAGAGAAAATGATGATTTCAAAATTATTGACTTATACTTCTGATTTAAAACTAGAGTTGGTCTAGGGGATTTACTTTTTATTAATTATTTGGTGTTCTGAGATAGCACATAGGACCCTTCCCCTGCTTCCTTATCATATGTGCCCATCACTTAAGTTCACACCTCCACACCTCCATCTTGCTTCTAGTTGCCTGGCTCCAGCAAGTTTTCCTCACCACCCCCCCCCCCCCAACCCCAGCCCTCCTGCAACTTAACTTGCTAGAGGTCATGTCTCTGTACACACACACAGTAATATGAAATCAGAAATAGAGATGGCTTTGGATAATCTTCATTCAGAAGTCAGTTTTATAGTTTAAAAAAAAAAAAAAAAAAAAAAAAAAAAAAAAAAAAAGGAAAGAATGTTACTTGAGGCTTTGAGTCTGCAGTGGTCAGGAAGAGCTTTGCCAGGCCAAACCTACACAGTCTTGGCAATGTTTCTTTGCAGGAAATACCTCCAGTTGTACTTTGCCCTCCTGGGCAGTGGGGAAATCCTGCACACATAGCAAAGGCTTGGTGGCAATGTTGCATTGAGAACTATTCCTCAGTGCCCATCAGTTTGTGTTTGCCTCTCTAGTCCTCAGGCTGCAGAGCTGACACAGTAGCTGTAGTGAGTCACCCCACCAGCTCTGCCTGGGTGTTAAGAGTAACGTCCTTTGTAAAGCTGGGGTCTCTTCCCTTTCTCATCACAAGTCACATGGCCTGTGAGGAAAGAGGCTGTTTGTAAATGACAGTGTGGAACAGTCATCCTTAAAGAGAGGGACTGTATGTATTCTTTGGCCACACAGCACACAGGTAGTAAAGTCTTGGCACCAGTTGGAATTTAAGGGATTTTTTGTTTGTTTGTTGTAGTAAGAGGTTTCTAGCCCCGACTTTCGGGCTAGCTTCAAGGTTTAGACCCACAGACCCACAGTCCCACGGAGACACACAGATGCTTAACATTAATTTTAGACTGATCAGCCTAAGGCTTAGGCATATAACTTGCTAACTCTTTATCCTTAATCTAACCCATGATTCTTCTCCTGTTCAGCCATGGGGCTCGGTACCTTTTTCAGAGCAGCATAGTTGTCCTCTGCATCTTCTAGCTTATCTGGCAACTCTGGAGTCTCTGTGGCATTTCTGCTCTGTTCTTCCTGTTCCCAGAGTTTTCTTAGTCTGGTAGCCCCGCCACACTTCCTGTCTGCCTAAACTTATAGGCAGGACAATTATTTACAATGTAACTTCATAAATCCACTACAGTTTGGTACTTTATTCTTCACCTTTTTGGCCTTTGGCATGGGACCATTGCTTTTTCTCTCTAGTAATCTAGAAGGTAGATTTGAGAAGTAAATGCGCAGTCTGAACACGTGTGGCTGTCTTCATCTCTGTTGCCCAGAGTACGAGGTGCAGATTTCAGGCCAGGAACTATTATCAAGGTGGATGTGTGCTCCTGAAAAGAGGGGGGACCTGCTTTGTGGCTGTGTGCCTGCTGTCCTAGAGCACACAGCCAGCCACAGCCTAGCTCCTTCATTAACCAAGTAGAAATGGACCCCATCTGGCCTCTGAGCATTCTTTTTAATGACCTCTTCAATATCTTTCAGTTATATTCCCTGCTCAGAGAGAATACATGTCGCTGTAACCGAGATGGCAGCCTTGTTCCCCAAAGTAAGTTACTTCCCTCTCTCCCTCTTCAGATGAGTGTCTCAGTATTGTTTCCTGAGCTGATACTGTCTTTAGTGAGGAGCGGGATGCTGGGATGAAACCAAGGGCTCTGTGCATATTAGGTAAACACTCTCCTCTAGAGCTATACAGCAGCCCATAACCTTTTTTTTATTTTGGTAGCACACAGCTTTTAAGTACATCATCATCTTATAGGGCTTTGAGACATTTTCTCTATGCATGAATATCAGTTTTTGTAAGACATGGTTATGTAAGTCAGGTGCTGCAAGGCAAAGCAATTTTTTTTACATTCCTTAAAATAACACATACTACTAAATGTCTTCTCAAATGTAAGTATTTCCTTACTGTGTAGGCCACGATTGCACAGCTGGTAATGTTTAAAATACCCAGCCGAAAAGAGTTGGTCTTTATGGTCCAGGTGCAGTGGCTCTCAGGCAAGCTTTACTGCCCCCTGCAGCCCGAAGCCTGCAGCTGTGCTTTTCATTTTAGAAACCCAAGTCTGACACAGTGAGGACTTCCCTCCGCTTACTGACGTCCAGTGCCTACCGGCTCCAGTCCGAGTGCAGAAAGGCCCTCCCAGGAGACTCGAGCCTGTCCACGGATGTGCAGTTGGTCACACAGCAGGTCATCCAGTGTGCCTATGACATCGCCAAGGCCGCCAAACAGCTGGTCACAATCACCACCAAAGAGAATAACAACTGAGCAGCAGGGCGCTGTCCTGTGTCCCAGGTTTCTGAGAGTCCGGCTTCAGTGTAGACATGAACTCTTCAGATTTTTACAGACATGTTTAATGATGATTTGAAACTTTTTAAAAGAAAACTCAGTATTATTTTTGCATGTTTTCTAACGGATTTTTGACTGTAATTTAACCATTGCCTTATCTGTGCCTGTTTGCAGCTTAGTGTCTGTCCCATTGTGCTGTCATCAAGGGCTCAGGTCAGGACCGGATGTTTAAAAGTCATTGTCCAGAGCTGGCTAAAACTTTTCATCCTTTAAACCTCTCTATCCATGGTTAAAACTATAATTGATATTTTTAGTAAAACATTTTCTTAAGAGAGTTGGATTTAAAAACTGTTATCTGTTTCTTCCAAGCATCATGCAATAAGTAGCTTCTCCATCCTGCCATAGAGTCTCAGAGTTTGGGGTATCTAGGCATGTGTGGAGAGCAGGGTCTTTGCCTCTTCCTGAAGAGAGCACATCTCTTGGGAGAGACAAAGAAATGACCACTTTAACTCTTGTATCATGTTAAGTGTTGTGTTATTTAATATTTTTTATCTTGATTTCCTATCTATAAAGATTTTACCATCATGCCGAAGTCTCCATAATGTCCAAATAGTAGTTACGAATCCACTCTCTATGTGAGGTTCCAGTGGCCACATTCGGAACAAGAGTACCACCCATTGTCAGGGACCCACCTTCCCCCCCAAGCCAGACAGTTCACTCAGAATGTATGGCAAAGGGAACCATGGGTCTCAGAGCAGCACCAGCATGCCTTCACTGTGTGGACACTGCAGTGCCCTTCATCCTTTGACCCTTCCAGTTTCTCCTGTCTCCTGCTCTGAAAGGATGTCTTCCCAGGTAAGACACAGTTGTCTGTTCCTTTCCTTCACCTCACTGTACTCAGACATTAGCCGTCCTGTGGTACTACAGGGAGAATTCTCGGAGTGCTCCAGCTGACTGCAGCTCCCACGGCTCTGCAAGGGCAGAAGCTGACATCAGCCATGGCAGCACTCTGTTTACATGCCCTAATGCCCCCCATCCCAGCTTACCTCACCCCTTTTGTGTGGGTGGAGCTTAGACCCTAACCTGAGAGCAGGCAGAGTGTGGCTGGGAAGGCAGCCAGGTTACTGCAGGGCATGAGGGCAGTTGGGAGCGCACACAGCCTGCGAGGACAGCAGCCCCTTGCTTCTCACTCCTCCCACGCTGCTGTGGAGAAACAAGCCTAAAGTTGCTAAAGCTTTGACTTTTCAGGATACCAGAAATTTGGGGTTATTTTATGCCATTTTTCCTGTTAGAAATGTAGACAGTCCATCCAGACATGCCCACTAAACAGGCAGAAATGAGCTGTGGCCTCTAGGCTGCTTCTCACAGCCTCTGCTCTGGGGTCTTTAAGCTGCAACATGAGGGCTGGCTTTACTGGCCACCCAAAGAAGCCTCTGAGCCAACCCTGGAAGGCAGTGGTCACCTGCCATGAGATCCCTGTCATTCTCCTCCCAAAAACAGCACCACCACAGTCACATTTCCCAGGCAAGGTTGCCTACATTGCGTGCATCAGAAACAGCCAGCACTGCAGAAGCTGTGCCCACGTATCTGTCTGCACAACCCTAAATGACACATCATGCTGGAAGCCGAGGCAAGGACCTGCCACAGAGGACACCTCTGTAGAAAATTAAGGACCTGCACACCATTTCCAGCTGCACTCAAGAACAGCAAAATTCTGTCAATACTGAGTCCTTTTAGATAGAAGCCAAGGAAGCAGCAAGAGGTGCCCCACACAGCACCTCGGGAGACCTGAGCTCAGAACATTCTGCTCCCATGGGCAAGTGCATCTTGTCTCAACACTTATTCTGGCCATTTTGCTTGTGAGTCCCATCGCCTTGCACAAGTCATCTCCGTGTCCAGTCCAGCTGTTCTGTCCCTTGTTCCCCATTCTGCCTTCCCGCCTGCATACCCCACTTCCCAAGACCAAGAAGATGAAGGTCCTGTTGATGAGCAGGCCCTGCCCCAAGCTCCATTAGAAGGCACTGTGGCCTCAGCATGAGGGTTTGTACTTGCCAAAGACTTGAGTCCAGTATTGTACACAATTGGGACTATAATCGCACAATGTGGGGGTGCTAACCTGACTCCAGTCTCTATCCTCCACAGCTCCCATGAGCCTTTTGTAGTCCAGTTTCCTTTCCTTCTTGTCCTTGTTGAATATAACCCACGCTCTTACAAAACAAAATGCTGCATAGACAAAATGAGACGCATTTCATACTAAATGTTTACCTGCATTGCTCATTTGCCTGTACTTGTTTCTCATTGTCTTTAAACATCCTGTTCCTGAAGTTACTGTCCCCTCATGTAAAATCATTCTGGAATTTGTGCCTGCCAGTTATGCAATAAATAGTCTCTCTAGGTGTCTATGGTCATTTTGCTTCCCTCTAGCAGGTGGATGTTTCTAGACACCGGGTGGGAGTGGGGCAAGTTCCCATGTTACTGTATCTTTAAGGAGAGGTGATGTTTAAGTCTCACTACTGTGGAGCACCCAGCTTAGTCCTTCCTTCTTGAGCTTAGCATGTAGTCCTTTTTTTGTGTTGAGGAAGGGTCTCAACATGTAGTGGAGGTGTGGCCTGAGCTGTCATCCCCCTGCCTCTGCTTCCTGAACACCAAAATTATAGGCATGTGCCATCATGGCCAACCTGGTGCACTGACCCCCTCCCATCAGGCAGTCAGGTGATAGAGTTAGTTGATGCTGAAGGCCAGCAGTCTGTTTTAACTTTCAGTGTGCAGGAGACTGTGCTCTTGGGTTTTTCAGGGCCATCTAGTCTCCTAGAAAAGTGACCTGGTACTTCCAACTGGAGGAGGAGGGGACACTTAACTATCTCCGGGTCTCTCCAGATGAAGCCTAAGAAGGTGGGATGTTACTTCCTATGGTCCAGCTTGCTAGACAGGGAGCCCATCTTGGGAGAGACCCAACAGCTCAGACCCAGAATGCTTCCTGGGCCAGGTTCCCAAGAAGCCTTGCTGAGATGCTGAGCTCATCAGAGCCATGCTAGGCTGGCTCAGTTGTGTGGGTCCCCTGAGGGAAGACAGTGCTATAGACTATCTCAGGGCTGTGCACCACACAGCACCTTTCCAGCTCTCGATCATGGCATTATAATTCCAGCTTCTATTGACTGTGTTGGGTACTGCTCAGTTCTTCAAAGTACTGACAAAAAAGATGACTTAGCCAGTAAAGGCACTTGCCCCCAAGCCTGATAACCTGAGTTTGAACCTAAATCCATATGGTAGAGAACATTAGCTTCTGTGAGTTGTCTTCTAGCCCCACAAATGCACACAGGGGCACATATACACCCACAAGACATGCACAAAATAGATGACCACAGCAGTCTTCACAGCAACCTGTGAAGGAAGATTTATTTCCATTTGGCAGGGGAAAAAAACAAAAAAACAGCACACAAGGAGGCAGACTCCCCTGCCTGGGAAAAGTGAGGAATCTGACAGTTCATAAAACTGAGACATCTTTGAGAATGTGGCAAAGAAGCCAGTGACAGGAGCTGGAGGCCCCAAAGCCCGCTGCCAGAGTGCCATGAAGACTGCTTAAACAATGGCCTTTCCGCTGTCAGCTTGTACTCCAAAAGAAAGGACTGCTGAGCTCTGGCCATGACTAAGCATTGTGTGTGCATGTCCTCCATCTGTAGGCCAAGCACAGACCACCTCACATAGGGACCCAAGGGACCGGCCTGCTACCCCACAGGCCAGGCATGTGAGGTTGTCCAGGAACAAGGTCCTGGAGGATGCCCACCTCTGCCCTCCGACCATGGCTCTTTTTCCACACTTCAGCCCAACTACAACTTCCTCCTGCTTTCCTCATACATGGCATCAGTCATGAAGCAGGTCTCCAAGAGAGGCAGGTGTGACCCCAACTCCACACACTTGGCTCTTGCCACCACCCCACCCAGCTTCTCTCTTCCCAGGTTCCCAAACTGTTCACACTCAGAACTTAGTCTAATTAATCTCCCAAATGGGGCATCTTTCCAGGGACTCTAGAGCCTCTGCCTACAAAAATCCCTCTTCCCAACACCTTCCCTCCTTGGATTCATCTTCCCCTCTTGACATCGCCTAGCCTTGGCTTCTTCCCTTTGCCTACTCTGTAAACTATCTCATGCCTAGAAACCCCTAAGAGATAAGCACATTTTGAAATTGCAGTTTGACCTGTCATTCCATTTGCTGGCATCTTGTAACTTTGTGTACTCTTCCTCCAGCTTCTTCCCAGAACCTACTTTGGCACTACTCCAGTGCCATCTGCAGTCCTCCCCATTCTGCAGATGAGGAGCCTGGGACTCAGACCTGAGAACATAGGTAGTGGTGGAGCAGCTGAGTTCAGGCCTATGCTCTGAACCCTGGGTCTGCACAGGCAAGTGAACACCCAATATAAAGACAGCAGGCCTGGGAGCTAAGAGTCCAGACTGGCTCCCTCCCTGTCTGTTTTGTCTGTCAGTACCTCCTTTTGTTCCACACTGGGGCATCATGTACCTTCTGCTGTGAAGACATTGCCCAGTTCACCAGCACGAATGGTCAGGACCACAGATGCCATAGGCATGTTGGAGGAGCAGAGGAAAGAAGTCCCCACATCCACCCACACTAGGCTCCTACATCCTGAGCAGAGGGGCATCCTCAGGCAAAGAGGAAAATGAGGCATGGCTGGCTCCTGATTAAACTGGGGAAAGTTCTGCCCACACCTCCTGTAGAAACCTAGAAGGCATTCCCTACAAAGTTAGGTCTTTCTGAGTACCCTGTTGAAGTTCCTGAAAACCTCCATTTCAAAGACAGAAAACCTGGGCCAAGGAGGGCCATGTGCTCTCCCACACAGAATGGGCTGCCGTATCTGCAGGATTATGAAGTGGCCATGGTTCCTCCATCTCTAGATTTCAGGACAGCTGGACAAAGTCTGTGTGCATCTCCAGTAGCAGACTGGCTCCACTGAACATGTGAAGCGACCTCCTGATACTGGCATACATTCCATGGAGCCCCATCCCAGTGCTCAAGAGGCGGGGCCTGGCGCTGACAGGAGACGCCCACACTCATCCTGCTAGGGCCTTGCCTTAGGAGTTAGGGGTTGATTCATACCTCATTACTCTCTAGTGTTTGTCTTTTACATCATCTGTTTTTAAAATTTATTACATTTTTATTTACAGAAAACAGCTTGGAGGAGTCAGTTCTGTGGGTCCCAGAGGTTGGATTCAGCAGCCAGTCTCAGCAGCAGGCCCCATTGTATGCTGAGCCATCTCACCAGCCATTTTATTTTTAAAAGTATATTTCAAAGGCTACAGCTGTTCTCTGTGTTGTATAGGGATGTAGCCCAATTGATAGAGTGCTTGCTGGCTATACAACCTGGCTAGATTCTGTCCCCGGTAAAATATAAGCCAGCTCAGCAGGCATGCGCCATAATGAAAAATACCATTTATCCTGTTAGAAATCACCATAATGCATAGTTTCCTTAAAGTAGGAATTTCTTAATTATTGCTTTTGAGAAATTTTTAATCTACCCAGGCATGACTAGTCTCTAGAGCTGAGTTTGGAAGTTTGCTGTTGTCTTAATGAGTGTGTAACACCCTAGACTCCAGCAGCCTCCCATCAGTAGGCTCTCACAAGACCAGCACAGTAAGCCGTGTCTTTGACCCAGGCTATTTCCTGGGCCAGGTTGCAGGGTGGAATTTTCCAGGTCTTATGAGGCCACTGCAAGCCAGTGACTTCCACTCCAAGTGTGAGTCTGTAAAAGGTCTGACAACAGTGTGAAGAGTCCTGTTACCTCGAACAGTCTGAGGTGGGAGACTCAGGACCCCAGCTTGGTATAAGCTGTGTATCTAGCTGAGAACACACAAAGGCAGGTAGGTTGTGATAAGAGTCTGGACTCATCTGATGACTGCTGAGCAGGGACCCACGCACCTTCTAACTCCATGGAGAGGATGCAGGGGTGGAGATAAGGCTGCAGTCCCATGAGGTACTGATGTGGAAGCTGCTGAAAACCACTCTGAAAGACCTGACCCTGAAGGGCTGCACTTCTGAGGTGACAACTGGAAGAAGCCAGTGTCACAATGTGTGTACTCAGAGATGCTGACTTCTTGCTTTCCGTGTGTGCGTATGTGTGTGTGTGTGCGTTCATGTACATGCATACACATGGACCTACCTGCCTTCCTCCACCATATTGCTCTTGAGGACTGAAATCATTAGGCTTGGCAACAAGTGCCTCTAACAGCCAAGCCATCTTCCTGGCCCCTGAGAAACCAGTTATTATCCACAGCCCAGAAAGGTTCAGAAAACTATGTGAACTGGAAAGCAGAAGTAGTGCTATGGCCAGTTAGGTCTGTATGTTCAATGCGGTCTTGTGAGTCACCAGTCAAGTGGCATGAAGGGCATGGTCCAGCATGGGGACTTTCACAGATGCCCTGCCTACTGTGACTATGGTGTGTCACCTAACAACAAGCACCCTGCAGTGCACAGGCAGCTTCATGCCCTTCAGGACTTTGACATCTACAGTAACAACAGTGTATCTATACAGTCAGCTGTGTAGAGTGAAGACAAAGGACCTGTAGCTAGCACTGAAGAAACAAGTGGTTGTTCTGGTGATTACAAAAGTAAAGTCCCCTCCCTCAAATAAGAACAATGATGTCAGACTCCCTGTGGCTGAAACCGGGCCAGGTCATGGAGAACTGTAATGCTAGTATTTTTTAAAAGTATTCCAAAAAGTCTTGCAGGTGATACTTATTTTGTGGACTGGTGGCTCCCTGAAACCCAAACGGCAGGAAAACGCTTCCTGTCCATAAACAGGCAAGGCTGTGGCCAGGCAGTGGTGGCACACGCCACATACCTTTAATCCCAGCATTCCAGAGGCAGAGGCAGGAGGATCTGAGTCTGAGGTCAGCCTAATCTACAGAGCAAGTTCTAGGACAGTCAGGGCTACAGAGAGAAACCCTGTCTCAGAAACAAGAGGGGAGAGAGCACCACTTCACAGGAGAAGTGAGAGTAACCTATGACTCGTGACCAGAGGAAGCCATCATGGGGGCCAGACGCCTCAGCCTACCCAGCACCCACAGGCCGCAGTGACAGCCTGAGCTTCATTTCACCATTAGTGAGCACTTGAAAAGGGCAGGAACATCACAGGTGCCTAATGTTAACAGTGCTCAGGGCCCACATCTGAGAACCAAAGTGGGAAGGAGAAAGCGGTGCAGCCCTTGGACCTGGGCTGTTGAATAAACTCCAGGTTTCTATAACCAGAGACAATGCCCTATAACTGGCTAGAGTTTATTGATATGTGTGTGGAGTCCCAGAGAATGGGCATGGAAAAGCACAAGTCATAAAAAGACAGTTGTTGCTACAAGGAACACAGCTGTCTGCAGAGGTGAGTTAAAAACTGTGTCACATGGATCCAATGGAATCTGTGATTCTGAGTCTGATTTCATTTCTCCAGGCTCACAGGCTCCTCTGGACACATAATTCCCACAGGGCTGCACACAGGCCTTCCCCAGACTCTGGAGGTCCTATTCATGCCCTTGCCTTTACCATCCTAGCCAACCAGGACTTGACTCTTTTTCACAGGTGGCATGTGTTCTAATGCTCTATGGGATTCTTGGTGGTGCAGGGGCTGGAATGAGGACCCTATGGATGCTAGGGAAGCATTCCATACTAAGCTATACCCCAGCCCCCCACAGGAATTCTCACACTTTCAGAACAAGGAACTCCTTTGTTGCCTGTGTTTCCAGAAAGTGTGGTATGCCAGACTACTGGGCTCTTCCAGAATACACATGATCCTTTGGGGCTATACAGCTAATAGCCTGAAATAACTACACCAAGACCTACAAGTCTGCCTTAAATAACCTATTAAATGGCAACTTTAAAAGAGAATAGCTCCCTCCTCTAGCTGGTCCTCCCTAGAGCTGACACACTCAGGTGAGACCAGAGAAACCTATATATCCTATCCTGGGAATGCAACTTCTTCTTCGTGACTCTAAACTCTACTTAGAAAGCATCGTCTGACCTCAGGACAGTGTTGTAAACATGAGTCTATGTCTGTAAGACCTGTCTGGGTGAGGAAGGCAGGGAAAGACTCTCACAGAGTGCTGACCACCTATGGCATCTTGAATCTAGCTGGACCACGATGTGCCTGAACAGCAGCACCCTGAGCCGTGGCCAGAACAAGCAGTGTACGAATGTCCAGAGCTGTGTATCAAGCCGCCATGCTTCTCTGTGCTCAACATCAGTCCCAGGCAATTTTGGGGTGTCCATAAGGCTGAGAAAGAAAGAATACGATTTATCGGGTCAGCAGTCTGGGACTCCAGGAACTCATCTCCCACTCTTAGCAGGAGCACACAAGTGAGTTCTCAGAGCTGAGGAAGCCCTGACTCTAAGCCCCAAGTGAGACACTCACACTCCGTGTGCTCTGGGAAACCTGATCCTAGCATGCAATGCATGTGTAAGTGAAGTCCTCCACACTCTGGTCTTATCACCCTGGACCCTTGCTCTCTGACAGTGAAGCAGTCAACCTCTTTCTCTCCAACACATGCCCCTCAGAATGCCAGGGGCCAGGTAGCCTGAGTCCCTTCACCCACTCCAGAGAGCCTCTTCAGCAGGTCCTTCACAATGGGCATGACAGCCTCCATAGTACCCTGCTCAGGGCTCACACAGATGACTCAAAAACAACACAGAGATGCATAGAGATAAGCAGAGGGAAGGAGGAGGCAGGCAAGCAGCTCTCGGCGTGTGGCTTCACTGTGCAGTTGGGACCTGGTCCCAGTGTCATCTCTCACCAGCTATGGCCCTCACTATTCTAGATCATACTTTGTCCAACAGGATGGACACATACAAGATCAGCAGTCAGCCCTCCATCTTTACAGAGAAAGCAGCAGGAACCAGAGCAAAACCATCCGACCATTTGAGGTCCAGTCAAGGATGGCCTTTGCACTGAGGCTACAACCAGCCAGAAAGACAGACTCAACAGAGGGACAAGAGAGCCCAGGATGGGACTGTGGTGGCCAGTCACCTGGCAGGTACCTACCTTGGGCCGGTATCCCTCCTCAGCCATGGTCTTCGCCTCCTGCTGCAGCAGAGCGTCAGAGAGCTGCTCTGCCCGCTGGGCCTCCTCCTCTTCTGTCTCTGCCTGCCGGGCTGCTTCCCAAGCCTGGAGCCGGCGCTCTGCAACCTGGACACCAAGAACAGAGTCACCAAAGACAAGGCTCATAGGGCAGAGCCCTGCCTCTGAGCAAGGAGACAAATGGCAAGTGCCAGCAGCCAGGGTGGGAACCTGAGGCCATGTAGATGGCACTGCGAGCCTTGTGAAAGCTCTGGATACAGACAAGTTTGGAGAACCAGGAGGTAAGAACAAAATGTAACCATGACATTAGCATGGTCCCCACAGAGACTAAGGAACCAGAATGGAGCCTGTGTCGTGGAGACATGGCTTGGTGCTGAGGAGAACAAACTGTTTTTACAGAAGAGCTGAGGTCAGTTCCCAACAACCTCAAGCGAGGCTCTCACCTGCCTGTGACTTGGCTCCAAGAGATCCAGCACCTTCTACTGGCCTCCCTGGGCACTGCACCTTGGGTACTGCACCCAGGTACACAAACCCATATTCAGACACATTCTTTTTAAAATGTCAGGGCTGCTACATAAACCAAAAGGGATTTGGATGTGACTGTGCAAAGAAACTGAGTCAAAGAAGTCCAAGCTCTGTTCTGCAGTACTCTGAGAGCCTGCTGCCTCCAGGGTCCTGACCTGCAAAGGCTGCCTTTGCCCTGGGACCCCACCTGGGCTTCTAGCTCCTGCTTCCTGGCTGACTTCAGCTCTTCACTCTCCTCCTTTGCACGCTGAGCTGACTGCCTTGCTTCTTCCAGACTCTGGAGGAGTCTTTCCCTGTGTTTTAGGGTCTCCTCTTGCGCCCGCCGGTTCTGTTCAATCTTTTCTTGTATCTGCTGCTGCCTCCCAGTCAGAACCTGGCCAGGGGAAATGAAAGTTTGCATTTCAGTGGAAGACACCCATTTTAAACTTCCCACTGGCTGCAGCCCTATCTGTGCCAACCCACAGGCAGCAGACCTGAGCCACAGGCCCAATGTGGACCACCACTCTTTCCCAGCCATCCCAACTGTCCTGGTTAGTTAGTTTTCCAGCTCTCCACAGCTAGAGTCATCTGGGAAGAGGAATATCAGTTGAGAAAATGCCTCCATAAGGTTAGCCTATAGGGAAGTCAGTGGTGAATTTCCTGGTTAGTGATCGATGTGGAAGGGTGCAGCCATAGGCAGAGGCAGTCATGAGGAGCAGGCCTGTAAGCAGCACCGTCCATGGCCTCTGCATCACTTCCTGCCTCCAGATCCCTGCCCTGACTTCCCTCAGTCATGGGGATTATGGAATGTGACCTAAGAATTTAAGCCTCAATAACCTTTTCCTGTCCAAGTTGTTTTAGGTCATATGTTCTAGCATATCAATGGAAATCCTAACTAAGACTTAGGAGAGCACTGGGGAGCCCTCTACACAGGCACAGAGAAGCTTCAAAGACATACAGAAAGGCTCCGCCCACCAGTGGCAAACCACAGGCAGCCAGAATCCAGTCACACCATCCTCTATGGCTCCAAGCAGCAGATACCTGCTGTTTTTTTAAACTTGGACCTTGATCCAGAGCAACAAGATGTCCCAATCCCAGGCCAGGAACTAAGAAGTCACAAGACATGCATGTGTAACACCTGCACAGTCAGGAAGACACACAGTGTGGCTGTACCAAGGGGGGAAGTTGAGGTGAGGAAGATTGGGATCCATGCTCACAGAAGTGAGCATCCAACCAACTGTGGTCTGGTTTCCAAACACAGAACTGATCTTTCAGTGCGTGGTGACAAGGACTTCCCAGCCAGGTTCCCTGCACCCCTCACACTCTGGTCCACTGCTGGTTGGCCCCAGGGAATACATAGTCCTGCAACAAGGTGCCCGGCAAGTGCCTCACACAGTATCCACTCGAAGAGGCAGGGAGGACAAGGCTGCAGTCACAGCCATGTGGTCTTCGCTGATAAGGGGCTGAGATGTGCTAGCTAGAAATCCAACAGCACAGTGGGGCGGGGGGGGGGGGCAAACCCAAAACCCCGCATGTCATTAAGAAGCCATACACTGAGCCACAGGAGCAGAGGAGCAGTAAGAGGCCGAGGATCAGAGGGCCCTCAGGACTTCTTACTTGTCCTTTCTGTACGTCTGAATCCTTTCTAGTAAGCTTGTGTTGCCTACACAGTGACTTAAACACTACTCGAGATAACCAGAGCAGATTTAGTTGGTGGGGCTGCACACATCCCTGTGGGAGCAGTGGCCCTCCAAGTCCCTCCTGTCTGGAATTACCTCCCTCATCAGTCTGTCCCGCGCACTTTGCTCTCGGGCCCACTCGGCTTCTCTCTTCTCCCACATCTCCTTGGCCTCCTCCCTGGACAAATACAAAAGGACAACAGAGGTTCTGCACCGCCACCAAAGGCAGGGAATGGAGGGCAGAGCACACACAGCTGCCAAGCTTTAAGCAAACACATCCACACCAGCTTTCCAATGATGGCAGCTAAGGACAACACTTCTGTAGCAGTTTAGGTCAGCATTCAATACTTCATCTCCTTAAAAAAAAAAAAAGAAAGAAAGAAAAGAAAAAAAGTACCACAGCCATTTAGCATTGAGGTAAATAAAGCCATCAGAACCAGTGATGGGAGGAGATAGGCACCACCCCCAGGATGGCTGCTGGCTCACCTAGCAGCAGCTAGCATCCTCCTCTGGTCTCCATGAGCTGTGTTCCCACTACTTGGCTGAACGTTGGGACAAATAAGTGTCTCTATTGCCTATTTGGCTATTTCCATCTGTTAGTTGGACTTTGAGGCCTCAAAGCTGGTCACATACCCCTGGGCTCTAAAGAGCTCAAGAGGTGAAGATCAGCCAAGGCAACATGGTGGGACTGTCTTCAGGAGCACATTAGAAACCAGGCTGATTTTACAGAGCTTGGAAGCATTAAACATTTCTATAATGGACAATCTCTTCACGTAGTTTTAAGAATTTGGATGAAAGCATTATTTCTCTAAACCATCACGACTTCCACCTTGAATAACATTAGGTATTAGCTACTAGCAAAGACATGCTCCCTAGGGTTGATGAGTTACAAGGACAGATGTTTCAGAACAAAAGTGGCCCACCCAGTGATCCAGTATCTCACAGAACCAGAGTAGGGGCCAGCAGCTGCCCCTTACCTCAGCAGCAGCTGCAACTCTGCCTCCCGAGCTTTCTCCAGCTGCAGCTGCTCCGCGATGACCTGTTTCATCCAGGCTGCATCAGCCAGGGCCTGCTCCCGCCTGGCCAGCTCGACACACTGCAGCTCATCTTCCTTCTCCAAGAGTGCTTGCAGGATCCGCCCGTCTGCCTCCTAAAGAAGGGGTATGGCCCACAGGTGGTAGGGCCAAGTGAGCTCTGAGCTGTGTCAGAAAGAGAAGCCTCCCTGCCTCCCTGCACAGCCCTGCTGCATGTCCCACAGATACAGCCATGTAGGGCCTGATACATTCTCAGGACAGAAGGGAACACAAAGGTCCACTTCAGGCACTGCACTGGCCCAGAAGCTTCCCACTAAAGGAAATGAGCCCTTCAGCCACCGGTGCCACCACAGGCACATGCCCCTGGACACGTATAGCACATTTTAGAACACTATGGCCTCAATGCCTTGAAGTAGTTACAGTAGTACATGAGCACAGATACATACATAAACTACTCACTGCAGCTTTATTGTAAAAGGGAAAACTAGAAATCACCAAATGCCAAGTGGCAGGAAGTAACCTATGATGTCTACATGACAGTTCAACAAAGGGTGTTTTAAGTCCAAGGGTAGGGCTGGATAGTGGCACCAGATCTAACAGTCTGACCAAGGAGGCAAACAGGAGACCTGAGCGTGCTCACTCACAAGCTCATTGAAGTACATGACAGGAACACCGAGCAGCCTCCAGTAAGAGGCCAAACCAGCGTACGCTTGTCTTCCAAACCAAAAACAATGTACTAGGCAATGCAACTGAACCAGCCCTGGAAGTGAGCACGGGAGGGAACCAGCCTCTCTTCGGGTGAGTAGTAACCGAGACGGGAGATGGGGAAAGGCATCAAGGCAGGGCAAGGAGAACCTGGCTTTTCGCCTCACTGACACTGAATAGGGCACTTTGTTGTATGTGCCTACATTGTGAAGTGATTGCTGGTTAAGCCAATTAACACCTGCATCACCACCGTCGGTTTTTCCATTAAGAATATCTAAGGACTGGGCCATTTTATTCAGAGGGTAAATGCATGTGCCACATAACTAAGAACCTGAGTTCAATCCCCAAAACTCAAGGAGGGATGAACTTCGCCCTGAAAGTTGACTCCTGACCTCCATGTGCACACTGTGGCACATGCATACACTCCCCCGCAAACAATACAATTTTTTGTTTATATGTGTGAGTATTCTAATTGCATCTATGTGTGCCACATGTGTGCCTGCTGCTTAAGGAGGTCACAAGTCAACCCGCTTTAGCACCATGTGGTGCTAGGAACCAAAACCAGATCCTCTGCAAGAGCAACAAGTGACCTTAACCACTGAACCACCTCTCCAGTCCCCAAAATTTATTATCTTTTTAAATGAATATCTAAGAAACAGATGTAATGGTGCACACCTTTAATCCCAGCACTTGAGAGGCAGAAGCAGATGGATCTCTGTGAGTCTGAGGCCAGTCTGGGCTATTTGGCCTGTTTCTAGCCAGCCAGGGCTACACAGTGAGACCCTGTCTCAAAAAAAAACAAAAAAGCAATAACAATGCAGTCTACCATGGAGCTGTCCTTGGCCCTCACTGTTCAGGGACAGAACAGCATTGACAGCGCCCATGCTTGCAAATTCCTCCACGCCTTTGCACTGTCTACTGGCATCTCTTGACCTCCATTTGTGAGAATGCGCTCAGGTCCTGAGCAGTGAAAATACTATTCCAAAGGATAGAAAGACTGTCAGGATGTCAACTCACCAGCTCCTCCTGGATCTGCTGGGTCCGCCTTTGGAGCTGCGCATTGTACTGATGTCTCAAGAAGCGCCTAAGGACAGGAATCAAGCACTTCAGTCCGTATGCCCAATTAACAGCTGCTCCATGCAGGCCACACCCGCTTTGGTTCTGGGGAGACTGTGGGAGGTTGTGTTGTTTCATTTTAAATAATTGTCCCAACCACTGGTTTAATAAAAAGAGCTGATTGGCCAAAGGCAGGCAGGAAGTGTAGGCGGGGCTACCAGACTAAGAAAATCTCTGAGAACAGAATGCCAGACAGAGCACCAGAGAGAAGCCAGAGGAAGCCAAGGACAACTATGCTGCTCTAAAGAAAGGTACCAAGCCGCATGGCTGAACAAGAGACATGGGTTAGATGAAGGGTAGAGAGCTAGCAAGTGATATGCCTGGGCCTGAGGCTGATCAGCCAAAAACTAATGAAAGCGTCTGTGTGTCTCTGTGGGACTGCAGGACTGCGGGACTGCGGGTCTGCGGACCTAAACTTTGAGGTTAGGCCCGAAAGTCTGGGCCAGAAACACCATACTACAGGAGACCCATGGAAGTCTGGGAAGGCAAGAAGCCTGCCGTCTAGGAAGAGCCCAGGCTGCCACACACCCCAGTTCTGCTTTGCGCCGCAGGGCCGCCATCTGCCTTCTCTCTTCCTCCAGCCTCTCCAGCTCCCAGTGCTGCTTCAGCAGGTTCTCTTGTTCCTTCTTCAGCTTGGTTGCCTGTGGTTACAACAGTAAACCCAAGTAAGATGGGCAACCAGACTGTCCTTACACATCATCTCCATCTCTAGCAGGCACTACATGAGCACAGCCTGGTCCCTCCATGGGATTCTGAGTCCCACCTCAACTACTCTATTCCTACAAGTCTGGCCCAGCCCAGAGAGACGTCCTGTGCTGGCCCATACTTACTCTAAACTAACTTCTGTTTCCTTGGCCAACACAAAAGCCTTCCTCAGGCCTAGCTCTAGCATCTGGAATTAGTGATGAGCACTCAATTTCTAGTTATTAAAATAATGGAGCAAGGGAAAAGGAAAATGGACAGAGACCAAAGAAGTGAGACATCCCTCCATATGAACAGAAGACTGTCTTTCCAGGAAACCACAGTGTTCTCAAGGAAAGCTTCCTGGATCAGATCCCCTGAGACCCAGAACCTGCTCTCAGTGGACGTGTGCATGTCCCACTGAAAACCCCGATCCAGGCGGATGGTATGTCTCTAGACCATTAACATCCCAGAATCTGAGTGCAGCATGGAGGGTCACAGCAAAGCCATGAGGGGGTGCTCTTGAGAGAACAGCTCCCAGCTCTATGAACGGAGATCCGTCCACAGAACCCCATCCAAGCTGTGATCTTGGACTGGCCTTTTAAATGTGCCCATTTCCCACTCAGGCTGCATCACAGTGGCTGGTCGGCCAGGGGCTCGTCCTCACCTCCATCTCCTTCTGCTTCAGCTCCTCCATCTGCTGGCGCAATGCTTCAGCCTGCAGTTTGTCCCCCAGCTGCCTCCGTTCCTCCTCGGCTTTCAGCCGTGCCAGGGCCTCCCTGCGGGCTGCTTCATACTCATTCTCAAATCGCTTCTTCTCCTGCTCCTCGGTGGCTTCTTGCTATCGACATAGAGCCAGGACCAACACTCAGCTCCCTGCTACCATTCGGAGAAGCTCAGGCTGGAATCCCACTTCTCCAGCAGTGACCTAGGGCTCAGCAATGTCACTTTCTTCCCCCGCCACATAAAACACAATGAACTCAGAAGCACAGTGATATGTACATGCTGTGGACTCACCCCAGAGGTGCTGTTTTTCACAGCCAGGGTTGAGTGCCTGGGATGTAGGTTTATGATGCCGTGGCCAGAGATATGGCTCAGCAATAAGGACTCCTCTGCTCTCCCAGAGGACAACAAAGTTCAGTTCCCAGCACCCATATCAGGCATCCCGTTACCTGGAACTCCACCTCCCATCTGGCCTCATCTGGCCTCTCAGACACCAGTACACATATGACACACACTCAAACATGTAAATAAAAAGTGAAAACTTGGTGCTGGAGAGATGGCTCATGGTTAAGAACATTGTGGCTGCTCTTCCAGAGGACTTGGGTTTAATTCCCAGAGCCTACAGCTCACAGTTGTCCATAATTCCAGTTCCAGAGGATTCAACACTATTCTGTCCTCCAGAGGCACCAGACATGCTTGAAGTACACAGACATAGCAGGCAAAACACCTATACACAGAAAAATAACTTTAAAAAAAAAGATTTTAATTTAAAAAAGGCTGACCAAAGTGTCACATGCTTATAGTCTCAGTCCTGGGGAAGTGGCACTGGTAAGTCCCATAGGCCCTCGGTAGCCTTCTTGGGTAGTCTACAGACCACTGAGAGACCTTATCCCAAAAAAGTGGCAGCTTCTGAGGAGTGTCACCTGAGGCTGTCCACTAACTGCTACATGTACATGTACACAGCTACATACACACCCACAAATGTGTGTGCAAATACCTGCACACACACCCACATATGTACACAACTGAATGCACACACACCTGCATAGACACCCACACATATGTGGGCAGACACCTATACACATACCCACACATTCACAAACCTGCATACACACCCACACAGGCATATACACACCTGTACACAACAGGCATGTGTGCCCACACGAAACATTCAGGCTGCACACGCAACAAGCAGTGGAGCAGATGCCTACTGCTTCTCTAGCCAAGAGCTTAGGAGTGGGGGGGGGGGAGCATGGCAGCATGGCACAGCACATAAAGGTCACACATCACACACCTGTTTTTTTTCTTCTTTCTGTGTCGCCCAAGAATTTATCACATGCTTCTTATGAAGGTCCAACTCAATCTGAGGATAAGAGAGAGAGAATATGAATTTCCCTGTGGGCTTGTGTGAGACTTAGGAGACTTGCTGTTGTCTGTACCATCTGCTAGAACCTGACCATGACTCTTTTTGTGAACTTTTAGTGCAAAGTGACCTCAGCGAGAACAGTATAAGGGCTAGCAAGACACTCAAGGTGTGAATGCATGGTCTGCAAACCTGAGATCACTCTCGGGAGCCAACTATATAAAAAGTAGATGTGGTGGCATGCGTGTGTGGTGCCAGCATGTCTGTGGTAAGAGGGAAGCAGAAACGAGAGAATTGCCTAGAAACCCAGAAGCTCAAGGCAGCTAGCTCGGCATGCTCAGCCAAGCGGCAGAAACAAGACTAACCCTGCCTCAGTGAGGTGAGAGGGGAGAAATGACCCCCCAAAGTTGCCCTTGACCTCCAAAGTCATCATGGCACACTTGTACCCCTCACACACACACACACACACAATAATCCATAAAAATCAACAACAAAAACTGTGCTGGCCCAGTTTACACCCCGAACACAAGAGCCAAAGCTCACTCCCGGCCCTGGGTGAGCAGGAAGCTTTTCTCAGTAGACTCAGAAAAGGAACTGAAAGTTGAAAAGAGAGCCCAGGAGACAGCTAGGCAAGAAGCAGAGCCAGCCCTGAGCGTAGCTCATCAAAACTTCTTTTACAAAGTAGTAGTTTTAGACCAGGCTGGCCTTGAACTCACAGACACTCTCCTGCCTTTGCCTTCCCAGTGCTGAGGCTAAAGGAGTGAACCAGAGTCTGGTGGATAGTGACTTGGGCCTAATCCAGCACTCAGGAGGTAAAAGCAGGTGGATATTTTTGAGTTGGAGGCCAGCCTGGTTGACAGAATGAGTTCCAGGACAGCCAGAGCTGTTACACAGAGAAAGAAAGAAACAAACAAAAAATTCTGAAAATGGGCTGGAGAGATGGCTCAGTGGTTAAGAACAAGGGCTGCTCTTCCAGAGGTCCTGAGTTCAATTCCCAGCACCCACATATTGGCTTACAACCATCTATGAGATCTGGTGCCCTCTTCCAGCCTGCAAGCAGAACATTTTATACATACATAAATAAATACATCTTTTTTAAAAATCTGAAAACACAATGTCACCTACAGAAGCAAAGCAATGGAAGGCTCTGAATTCTTACCTCTCGAAGTTTGGTGTTGTTTTTTTTCCAGTGATCATATAAAAGTCGTTCAGCAATCTATCGAGAAAATACAGAAGGACATCTGAGGTCGCTGTTCAAATCCATTGACTTAAACAGAGCACAACAGAAGTCAGCTGAGGTCATGACCTCCATTCAGCAACATCAACACATCTGCCACTCAAGCCTGCTTCCCTTTCACATACAGGGCTTGGGACAGGACCTCAGAGCAAAATGGACCAAGAGCTAACTAAGATCTGATGCTATGGCTGGGTCCCTTCTAGGAGTTTCCAAATACATAGCATGTTGAAGCACATATTCTGAGGCTAGTTACTATAACAACTTGAAGATAAAATACCATGTCCCCAGACCTTTATGGGACCACAGAACTAAACAAAGGAAGGAGGTATCACTTGCAGTGATTTATAAGGCAGAGAAGGGAGCTAGCACCTACCAAACCTCCCTCTGAAGGCACCTGAGTGTGGATGCTGCTTTTTCACTTGCCCTCACTCTTACTGGAAACATTCACCCTGCTACTGTGACCTGGATTAACTCCAACTTCCTACAGACAGAAAACCAGAAGTTAACCAGGCAGTGGTGGTGCACACCTTTAATCCCAGCACTCAGGAGGCAGAGGCAGTGTGAGTTTCAGGGGTACACAGAGAAACCCTGTCTCAGAAAAGAAGGGGGTGGAGAGAGAAAAAGAAAAATCTTCGCAGCCTCCAGCACCAGGCTGGCCATGCAGAAACATCCAAGCGTTGGGGGTTCAGCAACCATGGGCTTCTGTCTGTTGTGAGACAGCCTGTGTTGGACTACATGCTAAACATGGCTATCGACCCCACATTGCACAAATCTTTAATGCTTTACCATATCTGGTTCACATCAATGCTATGAGCTGAGTCTGAACTCTCCCCCATGCTCAAATTTTAAGTGCTAGCTCCTGGCCAGGCAAGTTATTCATTTTTAGTCCCAGCATGAGGAAGCCAGAGGCTTCCTGGGACTTCAAGACCAGGCTGGTCTACAAAGAAAGTTGCAGGCAAACCAGGACTACATAGACGAGCTCAAAATAACAACAAAACCAACAGCAAAAATAACTGCTCCCAGCTTTGGCACTATTTGGAGAAGCCGCACGCAGTACCTTTAGGAGGCGAGGAATTAGCTGGCAGCAGCACCAGCTAGGGTGTGTCTTTGAAGGTAACAGGCAAAACCCTCCTTCTAATGTGCATTCTGCTTCCTGAACCAATATGATATGAGCTCCAGTGTGGTGAGATGTTTATGCCCTAACAAAGCCTGCCTGGAGATCAGAGGGCAGAGCCAGCCACTAGTTAACATAGAGGCCGGGCAGTGGTGGCACAGGCCTTTGATCCCAGTACTTAGCAGGCACACACAACCACACCAGTGGCCATGGGCTCTGAGTCACCGGCCATCTCATCTGACCAAGGCACCCAAGAACGACCCCACAGATGTCAGTTCGGGCTGTGGACATGCTCACTCTGCAGCCTTCTCCAGGTCTAAGGGAAATACCAGTTTCCTTTGTTCTTCTCGGGCTGACTTCAGATCCCTGTGCTGGTCCCGGATTCTTTGTTCCCGCAGGTTCACATTTAGCCTCAGCCCTTCCAGCTCGGCGGCCAGCAGGTCCTGCTCTTCCAGAACAAGCTGCCTGAGTCTCTCCCGACGGGCCTCCAGACTCATCCTCTTCTTCTCCTTCATCTTCTCACGCTGGTAGGCGTGCATGCTGGGTAAGGAGCGCATGGTGGGTCAGTCACACCTGGTGCATTTCTATGAGCTGAGTTTCATATGCATTTCTATAAATTGGGGGTGGGTGTTTAAACATGAACACCTACAGAAAAGTCAACTGCTCTGCATACGTTTTATCTTTCAAAATACATATTATTTCACCCCACATACCCCAATTTCAAGCTAGAATACCATCACTCATGCTGTCACAAACCACAGTCCCAGAGCAGCTAGTGTTGGAACCAGCAGTTAGGACACACTGATACTTGCCTCCGCTGGTAAGAGGTGTCTGAGCTCCATTCTGCCAGTTTGGAGTTGTGGATGTCTGAAGTCCTGAAATAACGGCTGTTCTCTTCCCACTGCTGGCGAAACTGGGCCTCCTGCTCTCGCTGGCGCTGGCGTGCTACATACTGATCTAGGGGTCTCCGGCTCTCCCAATAGGAGGGCAGCGTGGGGAGCGCCATCTGAAGGGGACATCAGTGGGCAGTAACTGAGCTAGCTGCAAACCCAGAAATCCTCACTTGTATAGTCTCTCTTTTATGAGGAGTGCTCGCCCTTTGGCTGCACCTTTATAACCTTTAAGATCCACATTCACACTCTAGAACTCAATGATCAAAATTTTAGAATGAGGCCCATGCCAGCATGTCTTAAATGATGCACCACCAAGGCTGCAAATTATCAATTTAAATAAACTTGAACTGTGCCCAGCAGTGGGACAGCCATTATCAGGGGCATTACAGACACAGAAATTGTCCTGAAAAGTCTGGGATAGGCAACGGAGGATTTTTACACTCTGCATAAAATCAGCGGGTCTCAGTGGTGTGCCCCCATGCAGTCCCAAGTACTTTGGAGGCTAAAGCAGAAAGAGATCACTTGAGTCCAGGAGTCCAAAGTCAAGTGGTCTCAAAAACAACAAAAATAACCAGAACAATGATGTGAAGATTATTAGCATGTACCAAGCACCTGACATATAACTTTTTACAAGTCCCGCGGCATCCCCGCCCGGTCCCCCGGAGCCCTTTGACCAGCGGCGACAGAGGACGCCTCGTCCCACCCCTCGGACGAATCTAACCTCTGACTCGGGTTTCTGGGCACCCGAAGTTCGCGAGGAAGAGTCACCAGCCGAAGCTCGAGCACACCAGATCCGAGAGTCCCGCGGTGCCCGCTGCAGAGACGCCAGCCGTTTCCCGGCCGGTTGCCCAGCAGCCCGCGGGACGGACTACGGAACGCCGCGAAGGCCAAAATACCTCCACACGACACCCGCCGCTCCCCGGGGAAAGGAAGCAGTGGGGTGTTTCCTGCTCTGGCGCCCCCTCGCGGTAGGAAGAAAATCAACAGCAAGTGTTGCTATTCTTTAAGTAGGAAAAAAAGGAAGGACCAAGGGTCGTGACACTCATGTTTCTCAAACAAGGCACATCAAAAATCATCCAGAGCTGCCCAGAGTGAAAAAAAAAACAAATTATTTTCAAAGCTCCCGAGGTGTATCCCATAGCCAACGGAGGCCAAGAACCGATGGTCTCCATAACTACAAGTCATTGGTAAATTTCTACTGTTGTCTTAGATTAGTACTGGGTACAAAGGTTTTATAAGTAACTCACATGATTACACATATGTATGCATTAACTATTCCATTAAAAAGAAAAGGCAAAGCTGGGGGAATCGGACAGTATTGTTGGGCCTCTACAACAGGTTCAAACCTGCAGCAGGCTAAATATATCGATCCTGGGATGGTCACTTCATCCTCTGACCCTGGGGCTGCCTAGGAACCGCATTGTAAGAGATGTGTAACTGGGGGGTATGGGTCAGAGGTCTAGATACATCTCACCAGTACAAAATGAGCATACTTCTGCTTTGCTTCAGTTTTGAGATATTTAATTGTGAAATGCCTGCTCCATACATGAAGATCCCTGTGAATGCCCTACACCCCTGCCATCTCCCATGCTGATGATTGTTAGGATTCTGTCCCAGCCCCTGAAGCCATAGCTGGCCAATGGCAATTAGCCTGGGCCCTCCCTGAGTTCTGATTTCAAGCTCCACTTAAGGATTCCCACCTTTGACCCTCCTCTCCCTCCTCCTCTCTTTGAAACAGGGTCTTGTTGTGTAACTTGAACTAGAACTCAGTATGTAGCATATCTGGCCTCCCACTGGGGATCTTCCTGTCTGGGCCACTATTACCTGAGCCTCTTTGGCCAACACAATTTCACCCGCCCCCAACAGCTGCTGTTTCAGCAACATAGTTACACTGCTGTCACTTGTGACTCACTCTGTTCCACCTGGAAATAATGAGGGATATTTGATTATATCCACTTTAGCTTCATCTGAGCCTGAGGCACCACAGCCTCATAGATGTAAAGCTGGAGTTTGAACCAAGGTCCGTGAATGTGGGGCCAGACTGCAGGCACTTTCTGTCATAATATTCCTTCCATGCTGTAGCCTCAATGCTTGCTGCATAGTAAGCGCCCAAATGTGCCAAAGCTGGGTATGGCAGCTTATGGGTTCGAGGACAGCATGGGCTATAAAATAGTATTTAAAAATAAATAAATAAAACAGGGGTGGGAAGGGGGCTTAGTGGTTGGACGTTGCCATACATGCCTAATAACCTGAATTGAGACCCCTAGAACAGAAGGGAGGGAGGGTAGGAGGGAAGGAGGGCACATCTGTAATCACAGCATTTCTATGACAACCAGAAAGGCAGGGATCACTGACAGATAACATCAGCCGAAACAAGAGAGACCCTGCCCCACAAGACGGAAAGTTCAGAATCCACTCACACTCATGCTGTGGTGAGCATGCACGCTCCCTCCAACTGCCTGAAAAACTGGCAGGAAGACAGTCTCACCCCAACACATGGGCTTGTTATGTATCAGAGCCCTGTTACTCACGTCGCTCCCATGTCGGGGGCAGCTGCAGACAGAAGCCCTGACAGAGAAGAGCGCCCTTGTTGGCCTTCTTCAAATATGTAGGATCAAGACGCTCCAACATCAGGTAAGCTCATCAAAACTTATTTTGACAGGCATGCTTTGTGTGTACAAGAAGATACATATAGAATTCCATTTCAGAACCTTCTATTCATCCAGCACCTTCAGGTGGCCCTATGTGCTGAAACACACTTGTTTGATGAAATGATACTAGCTGTTTGTACTGTTCCTATTATCTTTTGAGGCCAGCTTGTTGAGGGGAAAGGCTCTGTGGACTCCCAAGAAGGTCTTAGTGCTGAGCTGTAGTTTGCTGCATATAAACTGTGGCTAAAAGTGTACTCTAAGCCAGCTATGCACACCTCCACCTTGTGAATGACAGGTGGATATGGGCCTTAGGCACAGTTCCAGTCAGTGGCATGTAAGGACATCTGCTTGGGGATGACATGGGTACTGTCCCATGGGCAGGGGATCCACAGTACTGATGTAGCCATCATGTCACCAGCAAGAAACCACACAGTACAGCCTTTATCATAGTATAATAAAGAGATAATTAAGTTCCTGATGATAATAGCAGATACAATAAACTTGCCCAAGAAGCCTGACCACATAGCTTAGGTCCTTTTAAGAAATTATTAGATTTTATTTTATTTAATGTATGTCTGTATGTGTATGGTACATGTATGTGTGTGGTATATGTACATATTCTGTATTCATCTATGTGATATATGCATGTGTATGGTATATGTATCTCTGTGTGTACATGTATGTGTGTGGTATATGTATATATAATATATTCATGCAGGTGATATATGCATGTTTGTATGGTATATATGTGTGCTATATGCATCTGTATGTGTGATTTATGCATATTGTAGCATATGCATTTATATGGTATATGCACTTATATAAGTGGTATTTGCATCTGTGTATGTATGAAATACATGTGTGTGATATATGTATGTGTGTGAATTCTCCCATGTATGTACATATGGAGGACAGAAGACACATATATGTGTGCCTTTCATTATCTATGTTGTTTGAGATAAGCTCTCAGTGAACCTGGAGCTCACTATTTTGAAGACTGTCAGACTAGAGAAAGCCCAGGACCCACCTGTTGGCGTTACAGATGTGTACCACTGCACCCAGCTCAGGTAGGCCCTGGGCCTCTCAACTTGGGAAGTCACACATGGCTTTGAGACCCCTTTTTATATGATTAAAAAAACACATATCCTGCTTAAGTCATTTTTAAGTCGCCTGGAAGCATTCTTGTGGACAGACTTTTCTAAAACAGCATTATTCAAGGTGTGGTTTTTCATTTTTAATGACTGGGGAGGGGTAGTCAAATGCTTCTATGTAAGCTCCACCTTCCGGCTATTTCTAAGGATGCGGCCTTAAGCCCATTTGCAGAAGTTTTGACTGACACCCTTCCACCATGGGGGAGGGAGACATGTAAGAGCTTTGTTTTTTGTAATCTTGACCTCGTTTTGAGTATAAGTGGGCTTCCCATTTCAGGATTCAGCCTCCCTGAGATGGGTTCCGGCTCTCTACCTTCCTCAGCTCTCCAAAGTGGTCTTTTGCAGCTGCCTGGCCTTTTTCCAATGGGGTATAGAGACCCAGTCTATTTGGCTCCTCCCACTTACCCGTGTCCTGCCTGGACTGCACAGATATATACAGTCTGCACTGTCACAACATAAACCCTTGAGCCTTATGTCTGCTTACTCTACAGCACCACTTAGAAATCCTTTAAGAAACCTGGTCTAGTGGTACCCTAGGTGCAGTGGGGGCAGCAACTCCCAGGTCACTCTGTTTCTGTCCTTGTCTCTGTCACCTTATTTCCCCACTCACGTTCAGCATGCACATCCAGAATGGCATTTGCATTGCCCTGGGTTCATACCCCCCACCCCTTTTCTCTGGGATTTTTTTTTAACTGTCATTTGGGCTAGCCTTGAACTTGTGACTATTTTCTGTCTCTGATTCCTAAGTGCTGCTATTACAGATGTGTGCCACCATGCCTGGCTTTTTTTTTTTTTTTTTTTCCTGAGATAAGAGTTTCTTTGTGTAGCCCTGGCTGTCCTGGAACTAGCTCTATAAAGCAGGTTGACCTCAAACTCAGAGGGATCCGCCTGCCTCTGCCTCCCGAGTGCTGGATTTAAAGGCTTCTGGGTCTTAATGAGAGCTGCTTCTGTTTCCTGCAGTCTTGCTGCAATATCTCATTGTCCCGCCACAGTGAAGCTGAGTGCAGAGTCTCTTTCTTGGTCAGAATAAACAGGATATGGTTCAGATGAGAGTCATGGGGCATCTTTCATTGTTGACAAGTTCCTCTTCAAAGTGATGAAGAGTACTGGAAGGACACTTGGATCTTAGGCTGCCCACCAGAAGGACATCCCATAATTGTGTGTTTGACCCTGGTGATGCTGCCGTGGTACACCAGATAAGTGACACACACATGGCACACAGACATACATGCAAACACTCATACACATAAGATAAAAATATATAAATCATAAGAAAATATACAGCTTTAATCCTAGCACTTGGGAGGCAGAATCAGATAGATCTGTCTGTCCTAGTCTACAGAGGGAGTTTTTGGACAGACAGGGTGACATAGTGAGATGCTGGCTCAAAACTGCATGTGTGCACACACATGCATACACACACACACACACACACACACACACACACACACACACACACACACACACACCATTCTGCTGTTTAAATAACCAAAATACTATTTTCCTCCAGGAGCTGGAAAAACTTTCAAATATTTTTTGGCTGCCCTGTGTCACTTCCCAGGAGAGCAGCAAGCGGGTCTGTTGGCCTGTGTCACTTTGGCATCCATCAGAGAGAAGTGGCAGACGGCCCTGTGAAGCAGAAAGGCAATTGGCACGAGGCCCTTAACACTAAGGGTGTTGGCTCAACAAAGCCCGTTTGGTACACTTAATCCTGCTGAAAACTTGGCAGTGGGAGAGGCAAGATCAACAGAATCAGTTCCCCTACAGTAGCCCGTCTGGGTAGAAATAATCCAAGAATTCAATATGATAACTGTGTCATCTATGCCACATTTTCCTGTTAGTGTGCCAATGGCCAAATTCACAGGAATCCACGGAACTTTACATAAGCCCTGTGTTGAGGCCACCACTCTGACTCCTGGTGTGACAGATGAGACTCCCAAGGCTCAGGAAGAGCAGTGTGGTGGGTTGACTGTTGGCTCCTAACCCTTGAAACCTCTAAATGCTGCCTCACTGCTAAGAGAGATCTGTATTGCTTTTCTCGTTGGGATGACCAGGTACTCTGACAAAAGTGACCTAAGCAAGAGTATATTTCACCTACAGCTTGAGTACAGTCCATTACAGCAGGGAATTTATTGCAGGAGGAGTTTGAGGGCACACTGTACCCACAGGCAGAGAGAAGAATGCTGTACTGAGCTTGGCTTCTCCCTATTCAGCGTAGGACCCCAGTCCAGGGAATAATGCTATCCACTGTCCAGGAAGGTCAATTAACCCAGCCTAGAAACATCCTCACAGACGGGCCCAGAGGCTTGTTTCCATGGTGATTCTAATGCCATCAAATTGACATTAAGCATCACAATGTCCTCTGGGATCTTGAGGCAGATTATCTGGAGTATCTAGGTGGGCCAGCTGCTACAATTTGGATATGGACTGTGTTACAGGCTTAGAGTCAAGCTTGGTGATGCATGCCTATGCTCCCAGCACACAGAAGGTTGAGGCAGGAGGATTGTACATGCCAGGCCTACCAGACCTAGAACTGATAGTTCATATCAAGATTGTGTCTCAAAGCAAATTTGGGTCCATAGCCGAAGGTACTGTTGACAATTGACTGAACCTTTAAGGTGTGGACCATAAGGGGAGCCTGAGACTGGTCTTCTAGTCACTGGAAGCAAATCATTGAAAAGGATATTGGGCCCCAGATATTTTTCTTTCCCTCCCTATCCATGCATTAAACCATTGGCTCTGCCTTTCAATTCCTGCCACGGGGCCCAAGTTTTATCTTTGCTGCTGTGAAGAAAACACCT